>OY728160.1:635504881-638004881 GCA_963277665.1 Viscum album
CAAGTCTTATAAAGTAACAAAACAGGTATCTCAGCAGACTACCTAAACAGCAAGCAGTACCAAACTCAAGCTTATTCTTTAGCTTGGTGGACTCGTCACAACCAACCAAGAATATTCAAGGTGACTCTCTGGGTGGCTCACAATGCTAGACCCCTCTAGTCAAGTACACATAAAAAGGCACAAACACTCTGGGTAGCTCTAACTGTCAATTCCCCTGTGGTCTTGCAACGAATGCTATAGACTCTCTGAGGAAGAACTTGTGTCTAATTCCCCCTATATTCTCGATATGAAACTAAGGACACTCTATGGAAGCACAAAGTCCTATTCTCGTAGGTCCTATGAATGATACTAATTTATAACAGACCCTCTAGGGAAGCCCTAATCATCAATTCCCTCTTTAGTCTACCAAACCAGGTTCTCAAATCCCTGAGTAGTGTATTCATGCGTAATCTAATTTTAGCAGCCGAATGAAAGCTCAAAAAACTAATTTTCTAATAGCTATAATCTAACAAAATCATATAAACAGTAGGAAATACATTAAATCAATTATATCAAGGCAGGGAAACAACGAAACAAGGTATGCCTCATGGGAAACCTAATCCAAATAGCGATAAACAGTCAAAACAGGGAAAAATACCCAAGGGGTGATCCTCAAACATGCTAACAAGAAATTATCAATCATCTAATAACCTCAAGAATACATGCAATCTAAGGCAGATATCAACACAAGATCAAAATCCTATCCTGAGATACCCGATACATGGGTATCGGTTACTTTTGCACCAAAAACTCAAAGACATTCAATGTAGGGCAACAAACCACCTACCTCAATCCTATGAGATCAATATACTTGAACCATGATGCTTGATTCTCTTTAGAACGGTGTAGATCTACAAAAATGAACAAAACTCTCAACCCCCCATAACTTAAGAATGAAGTGGAATTGGAAAAAAAATCTCTAGGAGAAGAGAGAGCATACAGTTGTGGTTCCAACATAATCGACGGCGTTCGATTCGGACAACATGTGACAGATCAGTGGCTCAGAGAAGATATGTGGTTGTATGGAACGCTCTAGGTCGAAGAACTTGGAGAAGAAGACGGTTCTGTCGATGGGGCGCGACCCCAGTCCATTTAATGAAAAAAAATAAAATACGCAGCGTGTGTTTCTGAAGTACATGGCATGTACTCAGCTTTTCTATACTCCACTTTAACTGGCCTCCACATCACCACTACACACTGTCTGTGTGGTCCGGACACGACCATCACACAATCTGTAGTGGTAAAAGAGTACATGGCGTGTACTCATAAATTACACGAGGTGTACATTAAAAATTTCTAGAAACTCCTCTTATTCCCAATAATGACCAGAAAAGGAAAAATTTACCTTAAATGAATGTACAGGTTCTTACAAACATCCACACTCAAAGAAATTCTTCCTTGAATTTCCCTAATATGGTAGTGATGAAGAAAAAATGAAAAACTCTGGCCACTATGATCGCATATCAGCCTCCCTCTCCAAAGTCTCTCCCTCTACATGGCCGTGCAGCCATAGCACCTGTACCAGAGGAACAAACCGGCCACATTGTACCTTTTCACTATGATCAAAAATCCTGATAGGATGCTCCTCGAATGATGCTTCATGCTCCAGATCAACCTACTCGGGTTGAAAAACATGAGATGGGCCTAAGAAATAGTGTCGAAGATGAGAAACATGGAAGAAGTCATGCATAGCCTGGTACCTCTGAGGTAACTGCAACCTATAAACAACCAGCCTGACTCTCTCCAGGACCTCAAATGGCCCGACGTATCTCTGTGAAAGGTTTCCTGGTCTCTTGATCTTCTTGTGTCCCAAACTCGAGGTAAAACATAGGAAAACCTGATCTCCGACATTGAACTACAATGGTCACCACCACAGATCCGCATAAGATTTCTGTCAGGACTGTACATCATCCATCCTCTTCCGAATCAACTCCACATATTTTGTGGTCTCTTAAACAAGACGAGGTCCCAGCATAGCTGCCTCTCCTGCCTCTATCCAACACAAGGGTGATTGGCACGACCTACCATACAAATCCTCGTAACGTGCCATTTGAATTGTTTCTTAAAAACTATTATTTTAGGAAAACTCAACTAGTGGTATATATCTCTCCCAAGATCATCCAAAATCAAGGACACAGGCTCGTAGCATGTCCTCTAGTACCTGAATCATACACTCTGACTGTACATCTGTCTTGGATGGTATGATGTACTCAGAAGTACATGTATACCCAAATCCCGATGTATCCCTTTCCAAAAATGCTACGTAAAGTGGGCGTCCCTAACTGAAATGATAGTACTCGGAACCCCATGCAAGCGTACAATATCATGGATGTAAAACCATCCAATCCCATCACCACTGAAGGTCTCCTTAACCAGAAAGAAGTGAGAAATGTTCGTGATCCTGTCAAGGAAAACTCATATCCCGTCATTTCCTCGAGGCGATCTTAGTATCCCTGTCGCAAAGTCCATCATGGAATCATTGAACTTCCACATGGGAATGGGTAGCTGCTGCAAAAACCCTACTGGATATTAGTGTTTCACCTTCACCTGCTGACAGGTGGAACACCTCATGAAAAACCCAGGCACATCGCTCTTTATACCTGTCCACCAATACATGTGGTCTAGATCATGATACATCTTGGTGACGCCATGATGAACTACCCAGACCGAGGAATGAAAGTCTCGCATCAGCTCCTCGTGTATATCTACTGGCACCCATACACGTCCCTAGAAACACAAGATCTCATCCTTGCCAATGGTCCATCCAGTATGAGGGCCCTCTCCTGACATGCTTTCCCATAGGACTAGGCCTTCAGAATCTGCTAGCTACCTCATTCGAACTCGGTCAAGAAGCATAGAGGTAACAACAACAAAAGATATTAAAGTCTTCTACTATCTATCATGCACCTCCAATTCCATCTCAGAGAACAGAGCCATAATCTTCCACTCACAGCTGGCCTCCTGAACATCATGTATCTGAGTCCTACTACTCAGTGCATAAGCCACTGCATTGCCTTTCCCTGGCGTCTAGGAAAGCTCGTAATCGAAGGACTGTAGGTACTCAACCCACCTCCTCTATCTTAGATTGAAGTCATGCTGCGTGAAGATGTACTTGAGTCACTCTTGGTCAGTATACACCACAAAATGCACTCGCAAAATTTATTGCCTCCAACAACGCAAAGCATGAACAACTGTAGAAATCTCCAGGTCATGCGTAGGATAGTTCCTCTCATGTGGCCTCAACTGCCGAGATCCATATTCAACAAGACAGTCTTCATTTATAAGCACTTATCCATGTCCAATGCCAGATGCATCACAAAAAACTATGTAACTCTTTCCAGACTCTTGAAAAACAAGAATCAGTGCTGATGTCAATCTCCCCTTCATCTCTTGAAAGGCTAAATCATAGGCCTCTGACCAAACATACTTCACCCCCTTCTTATTCAAGACCATCAACGGTGCTTCTAAGCATGAGAAGTCCTCTATAAACTGCATGTAGTAACCAACCATCCCCAATAAACTCCGTACCTCGAAGACATTCTTTGGTTGCTCCTAGGTAACTACAACACTTACCTTCTCTGGGTCTAATGATACTCCTGTCTCTGAGATGGAAGGACACATGAAGTGAATCTCATACATCCAAAAGTGGAACTTTGAGAGCTTAGCATATACCTGATGCTCCCTCAGTGTACTCAATGCTTTCTCAAGATGGGTAGCATGGTTGTGTCGAGTGTGATAGTACACAAAGGTTTCATCCACAAAAACCACCACTAAGGAATCAAAGTAAGGATGGAACACCTAGTTCATCAGCACCATGAAGACTGCGCGTGCATTTGTGAGACAGAACGACATGACTGTATAATCGTATAGACCATACCTACTCCTGAAAGAAGTAAGAGTTATATCTAATGTTCTAACGCATAACTGATGGTAACCAGACCTCACTTAAATCATCAAGAACACTCTGGATCCTCGAAGCTTGTCAACATGGTCATCGATCTAAGGCAAGGGATATCGGTTCTTGACTGTCAACTGGTTCATCTTCTGATAATCCACACAAATCCGAATGGTGTCGTCTACCTTCTTCGCAAATAGGATAGGATAATCCCAAGGAGAAGTATTGGGTTGTATGAAACCCATTTCATGCAACTCCACCAACTTCTTCTTGATCTTGTGAAACTCAGTTGTAGACATTCTATAAGGAGGAATGGTCACCGGTTCCACTCCTGATACAAGATCAATCGAGAAGTCTACCTCACGTTCCGGAGGAAAACCTAAAAAGTTTTTTGGAAGGACATATATGAAACGATCCACCCCTGGAGGATAGTCTAACTGTGAATTCCCTGGGTAATCCAGATATAGACTAGATATCTGGGTTGTACTCCACCTAGCCCATGATTCTTGGGTTCGACTCTACCTTCCTGGACATCCCACTCGACTCCATGAAGAAAAGACCCACCATCTGGTGATACAAAACTTACCCTACGGCGATAGAAATCAACGACTGGCAGGAAGGAAACAAACTATTCCATCCTGATAATTACATCATAGCCTATCATCTCTAGGACATGGAGGTCCCATAAGAAGTGACACCCTACAACCTCAAGAGTGAACTCTTTGCACTGACGTACGCTAGATGTTCTTGTTCTCAAGGGCGTGTCAAGTGTCAACATGTCAGTAGACGAAAAGATACATATCCAAAAGGTCTCCACGATAGAAACAGAGGTAAATCTATGCAAAGAACCAATATCAAAAGGATATGAAGATAAAACTGAGGCCACTAAGATCATACCTCGAACTGTAGAGCGTCTGGGATCCTGTTCTTGATTAATCTGCTCTACAGAAAAAGTCTGGCCTGTACCGCGGCCTTGTGTAGCAGCCTGAGATCCCTATACTGCTCCTCCCTAAGCATCACCATTGCATCAACGTCCTATACACTGACTTGAACTAACTGAAGAACTCCAGCCCCCAGTCTACTGTGGAACTGGTAATCCTGCTCCTGTACATGGAGTCAAAACTTATCCTCCTTAACTAGCCGCTGGAAGGGGAACCTTGCAGAAACGATGCAGATGACCCATCTTGCCGCAAGATCGTCACTATAATGGGTCCCTCGGGCACAGGGGATTCTTATTACCACTTCTCCCACACTGATAACACACCACATGTGTTCCAGAAATAAGATATCATCTACCATAAGTAAATCCTCACTTCCTCGAGTCACCTCGTGTAGACTCTTGGTGGCGCTTCCTGCTGTCTACCTGAAAAGAATAATCCATGGATGTTGAACCTCCCTAGTCCACAGCTCCAGTCTCCCTCAGTTTTCTCTCCTTAATAAGTTCTTGGTTGACTATTAGAGTGATATAAGTCAATTAAAAGATGTTCACCTATGACATGATATCCGGTCTGAGGCCTTCCTCAAACTTCCTTGCTAAAAAAACTCGTCATTCCCCAAAACAGGAGTGAAACACTATAACTTAGTGAAGCCGGAGGAATACTCCATAACTGTGAGAGTACCATACTACAGGTTCATGAACTCTCTGGCCCTGTCATCCCTCAGCATCACCGGGTAGAATTATTCATAGAAAGTACTCTGAAACTCGTCAAAAGTAATATCATGTTGTCTCCCTTTCTTCGAAACCACATCCCGCAATCTCTTGGAGGAATCTCAGAGCATATAGGTTTCAAGATTCAATCTCTTCTCCGGAGGTGTCTCTAGATGATCAAATATGGATATCATGGCTTCTAACCATGACTCATAAACCTATGGTCCTCCATCCCCTGAGAACATGGGAGTATGTTGCTGCTGACAATCCTACGTCAGCTCTGCCATAGTCGGGGCAGGATGCTGAGTTCCCTGGAAGTTCTGAATGAATCTCTTGAAAACCTCTCTAAATTGAGTATTGGAACCAGTGTCTGGATTCGATGAAGGTGCCATGTCTGGAATGATAGGAGGAACTTCTGGTAGTCCCTGATCTTTCGTATTAGGTGTACGGTCACTTCTTGGTCACTGATGTGCAACCAGAGGATGTCTTGGTGCCATAGCTCTGAAGGATCAAAAACACACCTTCATTAACAACGAACACAGTTGAAACATAAGAGAGTAAAATGTTACATGAGGGAAAAACCTTAAAATTTGGGAAAACATGACTACCCAGTGTGTAGTACTACTACACGGCGTGTTTCTTAAAAGTTTACCTTGGGCGTGTACCTTGGCCATACATGGCTGTGTAAACCACCCGGATACAGGGTGTGTTCATAATCTACATGACATGTATTAACCATTTTTCCTCCCTAACCATTCACTCTTAAATGGCTGGGAACACGGACTTTACTAGCTGGAAACTACACGGCGTGTTGTCCACTTACACGGCATGTCCTTATGATCTCTCCCATGTCCGTGTCGTTAATCACACGGACTGTTACACGAACACTTCCACATGGCGTGTCAAAAGAGACACGACATGTACATGACATGCCTTACCTATCCCGAGTTGTTAGAGACAAGACCCGGCACACGGTCGACACTACAAGACATGTTCCATACAGACATGACGTGTACGCAGAAGGATAACACCAACCCGTGCTGTTGGCTACACGGCCGACTAAATGGTCAACTATACACAGTGTGTTCCCAAGGTACATGATGTTCACTTGAAGGAAAACCTCGTCCCATGTAGTTCGTGACACGGAGGGATACATATTCCAAACTACATGGTGTTCTAAGATGGTACACGGCGTGTTCCTACATGATTTTCTAGGACCCTGTGTCCTTACACAAACGATCATAGACCCGGATAAAAACTACAAGGTATGTATTCATATAGTACACATCGTGTATTCTGGGTTTTTCGGATAGTGACCTTAGAACTAAACTAGAGCCCAGAAAACACAGAAAAACCAGTGTTAAGGTGCCAAATTAAGATCTGTGGGGGCCCATACTCCCTACTAATCAAATCATGGCATCATAACCACACATATAACAAGTAAACTCACGACCCACCAAATTCAGGTCCTCGAGGGCCCATAACACCTCAAAGACCAATGTTTGGAATTCGTGATAAAGAAGATCTAAAAAACTAATACCATATTAACATAGCAGGTACTCTATCACAGCATCTATCACAATAGCATGAATTGTCTATCATAAATTCTTTGACAATAGCATGCAATTTATAATGCAACCTAGATGGCATGGGAAAATGCATGAAATGTGATTTTCTCGCAAGTGCCTATATGATGCATGAGATGGAATACCCTCATCTCATCAGGATGCAACAAAATAGAAACACAATCATATAAACTGTAATAGCACAAAACAAGTGCACCAACCAATGGTGAAATCAAATAAACTTTAACATTTGAAAAACTCAAAAATTGCAATAGTTGATGTAATATGGCTTTTTCCCTGTACATGGGTTCTAGAATGCCCGGGTATAGATATTACCATCTACCTATTACATCCTATCCCTGTCTAATTTCGCTAAATAGTATGTCAATATAAAAGAAGAGAAACTCCTCTGATACCACTTTAAAACGACCCGAATCCGGAGCCAGTCCACTGGTGCCCCGTACCAAGTTCGCCACATGACCTGAAGTGCATTTCCCAAATTCCAGAGGTTGTTGACTAGCAGTAAGGGCCTTGGTGAGTTATAGGGAAACTATGCCCTCATATGGTAAGGTATACAAGGTAAAAGAAATATCATAAAATAGCAGAAGGAACAAACAACATGTAATAACAAAAAATAAATAGCAGAAGCAATGTATGATATAATAATGATGCATCATGGTACATGTATCTAAGGGAAGAATCAAACACAACAATGTTATGAAATACAAATGAGAACAAGAACTAAAAGTAAACAGCAAGTCTAGAAGCATCGCAAGCCTATGATCAGTTCTATGCTCTCAAGCTCCATCCAGCAATAATGTACCTGGAGTTGAAGGGCCACAATCCCTATCCACACCTGCAACCATATAACCTGTTTGGGCCAAAAAGCAATACCCAAACATGGTGTTAGACTAATCCCAGTAGGTAATCACCAAAAGATTTATGCCCTACTATATGTGAGCAATATAGAAAAATTAAAGGAAATAAATGCAACATAGAAACAGAAGTACACTAGAGTATACAATACTGCCAATATCCATTCACATTTATTTATTAATTTAATGCAATTATTTAAATTATCAACCGAGGAATCTATAAAACAACTCTATATTATCAAGGCATAGCAAGTAACACAACATGTATCTCAGTAGACTACCTAAACAGCAAGCAGTGCCAAACTCAAGCTTGTTCTTTCGCTTGGTGGACTTGTCACAACCAAACAACAATATTCAAAGTGACTCTCTAGGTGGCTCACACTGGCAGACCCCTCTAGTCAAGTAAACATACAAATGCACAAACACTCTGGGATGCTCTCACCATCAATTCCACTGTGGTATTGAAACTATAGCTATAGAATCTCTGAGGAAGAACATATGTCTAATTCCTCTGATAGTCTCGATACATAACAAAGGACACTCTAAGGAAGAACAATGTCCCATTCTCGTAGGTCCTGCGAATGATAGAAATTTATAACAGACTCTCTAGGGAAGCCCTAATCGTCAATTCCCTCTTTAGTCTACCACACCTGGTTCCTACTACCTTGAGTAGTGTATTCATGCATGATCAAATTTTAGAAGCCCGAAGTATGCTCAAAAAACTAATTTTATAATATCTACAATGCATAAAATCATATAAACAATAGGAAAAACATGAAATCAGTTATATCAAGGCAGGAAAACAGTTCAACAAGGTATGCCTCATGGGAAATCTAATCCAAACAGAAATAAACAACCAAAATAAGGAAAAACACCCAAGGGGTGATCCCCAAACATACTAACAATAAATTATCAATCATCTAATAACCTCCATCATTAATGAAATCTAAGGCATATATCAACACTGGATCAAAAGTCTAACCCGAGATTCCCGATACATGGATATCCAGAACATTTGCCCAAAAAACTCAAAGACATTCAACGTAGGGCAACAAACCACCTACCTCGATCCTAGGAGATCTATATAGTTGAACCACGAGGCTCGAATCTAATTAGAATGACATAGATTTATAAAAATTCACAAAACAATCAACCCCTGATAACGTGAGAAAGAAGGGGAATTGGAAAACAAAGCTCTAGTAGAAGAGAGAGCTTACCGCTGCGGTTCCAACGCAATGGACGGCGTTAGATTCAGACAGTAGGTGAATGATTGGAGGCTTAGAGAAGATCCATGTCCGTATGGAATGATCTTGGTTGAAGGACCTGGAGAGGAAGAAGATTATGTCAATGGGGCGTGACCCTGGTCTGTTTAATGAAAAGAAAATAAAATACACGGTGTGTATTTCTGAAGTACACGGTGTGTACTCAGCTTTTTCGTACTCCGCTTTAAGCGGCCTCTACATCACCCCTACACACTGTGTGTGTGGTCCAGACACTTCCAGAACATGGTCTCGAGTGGCAAAGGAGTACACAACGTGTACTCATAAACTACACGATGTTTACTTCAAAAATTTACAGAAACACCTCTTTTTCCAAAAAATGACCGGAAGGGGAAAAAGTTACCTAAAAAGAAGGTATGGGTTCTTATAGTGGGGGTGTCCATGGGGGTGAGTGGTGTCCTGGGTTGGTGGGGGTGTCCAGGGGGTGGAGGGAGGGGGATTTCCAATGGGTGGCGGTGTCAAGGGGGTGGGGGAGGGGGTTTTCCAATGGTTTGGGGGGTCCCAAGGTGGTGGGGGTGTTCAGGGGGTGGGCTCTCCATGGGAGGTGAGGGGTGTCCCAGGGGGTGGGGTGGGGTGTCCATGGGGTGGGTTTGAGGGAGTTTTCTAAGGGGTGGGGGTGTCTAGGGGTGTGGGGGTGTAGGGTGGTGGGGGACTTTACAATGGGGGGTGTCCATGGGTGGGGGCTATCAAGGGGGGGGAGGTGTCCAGTGGGGTGGGGGTGGGAGTGTACACAATTCCAATCCATTATCAAACCAACACAAAAATCCAAATCCAATTTTAAACTAAACTAATTTTCAGAAAAATATAATGACTCTCTTTAACCCCCTGCACTAAACGAACCCCTCTAAACAAACCATTTTCTATGATTAATGTGTAGAAAAAAAACATAAAAAACAAAAGGGTTCAGTGCTCCAAAGACAACATGAACTCTAATTTACCCAAAATCAAAACAGAATACAGAAACAAAATAGGAAGAACACTAAAACTAAGGTAAGACTTACTAATTTTATGTATAGAAATAAAAGTTTGTTTGATTGAATATGGATCTATGGCAGAAAGTAGTTTTGCGGCTGAGAAGACTTCTGGGGGAGCTCTAGATTATGTCTGTAATCGGGCTGAGTGGGAGTTGGGGTGCTAGGTATTTGGGAGGAACATTCCCAACAATTTTAAAAACCCTTTGGGAAAGCCTCTCTTTACCAATGGTTTTGAAAAACCATTGGTATATCTTAGTGAAAATATTTAATTCCAAATGGGTTTGGAAAACTATTGATAAATCTCAAGCATTGCCAATGGTTTCTTCAAACCGTTGGAAAATGTTGCCTTCTATTAAAATATATCAATTGTCCGATGAAACAGTTTGTATATTACCATTGGGAAACACCAGATTCCAGTAGTGACCACATTTATAAGAAATTTTTATGGGGACTTTTTCACCAAATTTTGATTCTTTATATCAATAATTTACTTCATCATTATGTCATGTTATTATTATGTGAGAAATAAATTTTGAGAACATATTTTGTATTTATTCTTGTATTATTTGTATTTATAGTGAATACACATAATCAATCTATTTTATTAAAAAAGTAAAAGTTGTATGGGGAATCTTAACTCAATCTTATTTCATTGAGTTAAATACCCATGTCATTAGTTTTGTTTTTACAATAATCTGTGTGAATGACTTCATATTATTTTACAATAAATATCTAATGGATTGGGTGAATTTATATTTTTCACACATAATTAGGTCATTGATTTATACATAATCTAATGATTCGATTTTAAATGGATTTCATCACAATTTACATTCCATTGAGACTTATTTGTTTTTACACACAAATTCACTTTTATATGGTCTATATAATCCCCTTTGACATATTATATCATGAATCTCCTTATTACCATGATTTTTTCAGTTTTCTTAAATGTTATTTTTTATTTTTTATTTAAGTATTTTCTAATGTAGTAAGGTTCTCTTTGACTAAAAAATAATTTTAAATGAATTAATGATTTATTCTTCAAAATCAATCTCATTAATGTCCATGTTTTTTAAATGATTTTAATGATTTATTTTTATTTACATTAATGTTTTAAAATGTTAATTCCTTTAAAATTATCAACATTTTTTGGGACTCTTGGAGTCAAAAATCATATTTTTAAATGTTTTAAATGTGTTTATTAAAATTGGATTTATTGTTTCAATATCTTGAAGTGATATCTTGTGAATTAATAACTGGAAATTTTATTTTTACTCTCATATAGTTTTATGTTTATTTATTATGTTACGGTTTTTGGGCATTGATTATTTATATAGATGATTCCATGATAAATCAAGGTAGGTTGAGAATGTGATATCTCTCTAATGAATTGGGTAACGTGATGGAGGTAAATGTTAAGGTTTCCCTTTGAAGATTTAGGGAATATATTGTGTTGGGTAATGCAAATATAAAGATGAAGGTTACACCCTGTGTAGCTGTGAAAGCTACAATGTAATTACGATATGGATGCCACAATTAACCTTTATGTTTTTTTATTTGTATTTGGTTTTGTAGGGATCTTATGATTACATGATGTAAGCTGAATATTTTACGTTTTATGGGTGAAAAGAATGAATTTGTGAAAATGTTTTAATGGGTTTTAAATATTCATGGAATTATGGTTTTATTGCTTATTTTATATTCCTTACTGATATTTTTTATCATTCCATGTTTTGAAATGTTTTTCACCAGAAATAAAAAATAATAGAGTTATAGAGTTGATCATATAAAATTATTTCTATTTAAACAAGAAAAAAACAATGATTATTTTTTAAAAATTCTTCTTTTATGAAAAAACTTGTTATTGAGTAGAAGTGTCTACTTGTAATATTCATGTTGTTATTTATGAGTTTTTACCAAATTCTTTAAACCAATAAAACATACATGATTTTCAAAGTGAATTAAAGTCAAATAGTTGACTTCTCTCAAGATTATGTAATGTTTAAGGCTAGATCCTTTAATGTCCAATGATAAGTATAAGGATAATTCCATCTATATGATATTATATTTAAATTTTGGTGAAGTTTAGAGAGGTTGTTTTTAGTTCAATAAAATCCCAAACTAGATGCTATACATGGATATTAATTAAGTACAGATATACCTAGGGGTGATAAATTTAAAAATGGTATGTTGATTGTAATGCCCTGACCCCAGTTACCCAGAGTCGGTGCATTATTACATAACATTGGCATGATCACAAAAGATCAAGTCTCGAAAGACCGATTAGTTTAGTAGCCTCAGAAACACTAGAAACATTCATAAA
Source organism: Viscum album (assembly GCA_963277665.1). Taxonomy (NCBI): domain Eukaryota; kingdom Viridiplantae; phylum Streptophyta; class Magnoliopsida; order Santalales; family Viscaceae; genus Viscum; species Viscum album. The sequence goes on from OY728160.1 coordinate 635,517,484, forward strand.
TGTAACATTACATCATAAAGTGAAAAACTAAAATACCATAGTATCCATAGTCCACACTCATATCCCCTTCAGACTATCCCTGAAGGTTAGTCATAAAATATTTCTTCACATCCTGGGAAAAATAAAACATAGAAAGGGGTGATCTTAGATGCTCAGTAAGGATAACAATATAGCGGAAACTTTCATAAATAAACATAAACATTTAAGGAAATGTATAACAAAAACAAAAGAATTTTAAACTTGGAATTCAGCATAATATGGAAAAAATAAAATGAAGTAATTCCATTTACATAGTCACATGGATATTCTACTAGTTGAATAATAACATGAAATATCAATAACCTCTTTCATAATGATGGAATGCATAATGCTAGACTATCATAACCATGTAGCCAAAGCCTCATGCCAAGACTATAAATAATATTTTGTCAATGCCTCGTGCCAAGACACTATATGTCTCATGAGACCTACTGATGCATCAAGGAGCTATAGAGGCCTCCACCCATCACTTATTAAGTCCAATTCATTCCTCATATGAATAGGTTTAAACATAACATAATCATTCGTATTAAAACTAGCATACGAAATGTCAATACTTTCTCCATAAACCATGAATTATATAAAAATAGCACATCAAAAGTAAAACATATCACATAACCTTCAATACAATATGGAAGATTTGAGTCATAATAAATCAACTTCAAATAAGCTTAAAATCCATCAAATGGTGTTGACATAGATGAAATCAAAACTATTTTAGGGAAATGTCTTTTTTGAAATCAATTAAAAATCACATAATTTGAAAAGAAAACATTTAATTTGAAAATATTCTTATAATTTTGTAAGGGAAACTTCAAATATTTTATAATGGAGGAAAATAGCCACAACCTCCGTATAAGTTAAAAAAAATTATTACCTTAATTTTATCGAAAATGTCAAAAAGTACCATTTTTGGAAAATGACGGAATGATTTCTTTCAAAAACATATAAGGTCAAATAAGGGTATAAATTACATTTACCCATTTTATAATAAATTTTAAAGATTATTTGAAAAACATTTTTATGAAACAATAATGTGGATGATAAAGAGGTCCTAGTAGATAATTACATATGAACAACCTGGAATAATGAAGAGGTTGTTGAATTAACCCTTACCTCGTGTCCGACATGACTCGATCATTATTTAAACTCCTAAATAATAAACTAGAGTTAATATTTACTTGATTAATAACCTTTTTGAAGTCAATTATTCCTTTTATATCACTTATACCTTGTTATGAAAATTATATAGTCATTCAAGTTAATAACGGTCATTTTGTTGATCTTTGGTACTTGAGTGAACAATAAACTTCTTATAATTACAAGTTGTTCATGTGGTAAAATATCCATTATATTTAGAATTATATTAATGATATTGATATCATATATATCATATATATCTAGTATATACATTCATTTATAATATTACATAACATTTAGAGTTAAGAAATGAAATGCACCGTTCATGGAGACGGTAAGCCTTATGTAAGCATGAACGCTACTTTAATTTATATTTAATATTTAATGGAATGAAATCATTATGATATAAATGTATATTATAATTTCAATATAATAAGATATATAATATCATTTAACTCCTTCCTTTATATGTCCCATATATGGTATTAACCATACAAATCACTTTGAGGGGGTGGTAGTCCGAAAATCTTAAAATGAAATTATCGTGTTTACCCATAATTGAAAACATAAAGGTATGCCATAAATGAAAAATATGGAAGCATAAGATAAACATAAATATAATAAATATAATATATAAATATAGTTACGTCTTAATGGGCACCATGAAAGGAGTTAAAAGAAGATTGAATAATCATCGTTTCGTGAGGTAGTAATTCACCACCCACATAAACAGTATGATCTTTAACCATTAGACGGAGGTTTGTGTAAGTGTAAATCAAATAACTCTCATAAAAACATCAAATTATATTTAATATACTGGTGTTTTTAGAAAATAACTGAATAAAAAGTGTTTATGGAGTTGGAGAAGAAAAATAAATCAAAAGAACATAAGAGAAGACATTACCATAAAATCGGGTAACTCTTTTTGATTTGAGCCAAAGGATTCCTTGGGAAGACTTCTGCCCAAAGTGAGGATTCCAGGAGTAAGATAGGGAAGTTAAAAAGTATTTGGGAAATTCTTGGCTGAGAAAAATTTCTTTGACGGTGTGAATAGGGTAGTAGAGGTGGGGGCCTTTTATAAGAGGATAGGAGGGGCACTTTTGGAAAGATTGAAATGATACATTATTATGAAATGAATTTCAGATTTTAAAGTTCCCAAAATGATATATTTAGATGATAAGGTGATAAGAGTTCAAAATACACCCATTAAATAGGCTTTAGACAAGTGTAAGTTTTATATTTTACCTTATCTTTTCATTTTATTTGAATCGTTCATTAATGAGGTAATCACTGCATCATCATGGTGGCATAAATAAATTTATTTATTTAATGTCTAAAAATTCTAAAACAAAATACCATGATATAGGAAATATTTTTATCTTTCCAATTTCTATTTATAGTCCAAGAGATCATTTATGTAGACAAAATTAAAATTGTTTTACTTATGTGTTACATACTTTTGTTATATTTTCCCTTTTTAAAAAATAAAATGATAAAATGTCACTATCACACAAAAGTGATTCCATGGGGTCCCTAATTTGGAACAAGGCATCCCATGGATATAAATGGCACAAAAAATAGTTTTAGGACACATTTTGGGTTCATTTTATATTATTTTGATATTATTTCATTACCCTTACCTACCCGATTACTTATTAATCATGATAATTAAAGATAATTGTCATTATTACTATTCAAAATGTCGATAAACAAAAGAGTCTTAATTAAATAATTTGGAAAATGTGATTAAAAATATGGAATCCATTTTAACAAATTCTAAACACAGAAATTGTAGTAATTAATTTTTAAACTTATTCCCATTGTCAAAACAAATAGCATGTTTTTAAGAAACAATATCAATCAAAAGATTGACAATTGTTTTTCTCCAATTTCAATGTGAAATTAATTCTAATGACCAACATTGGATAAATTGTTAAAAATATATTATAATTATACTTTAAAACTACTCAATAGAATAATTTATCACTATAAATTATTTTGATTAAAAAATTTGTTTTTAATTAAAGTTTAGTATTTTTCACTATTCATCAAAATTGGAAGTTCTCAGAAAAATACCAAAAATTCAACTAAGACTAATTTTGATATTTAGAATCCAAAAATGAAGTCCAATTTAAAAAATAAAATTTATAAAATTTTAAAAAAGTGGGTATTACTATTCATAACAGCTACATTGATTGGTTGCGGTGTGTTAGAACTCGACGTTGCATACAACACTCGCTACTATATTATTCAAAGAGATGTGTACCATAGAAGCTTGGGGTGTTACATTATCCCCTACTTCAAATAATTTCGTCCTTGAAATTTCTATAATATTACTGCATAAAAAGACTCGGTGGTTCTTCATCATATGTTCCTCGGGTTCCCATGTTGCCTCTTCCATCTTATGGATCCTCCATAGAACTTTTAACTAACGAGTCGTCCAGTTTCTCAGCACTTGTTTTCTCGTATCCAGAATCCTGATAGGCTCTTCGCAATAAGACAGATCAGGTTCCATTTATAATTCCCAATAGGTGAGTACATGCGTTGGGTCAGGCATGTATTTTCTCAACAGTGATACGTGGAACACATCATGAACATTAGAGAGTCTTGGAGGCATAGACAAAAGGTAATCTATGGCCCCAATTCGTTCTAGAATTTAGAATTGTCCATTGTACCTGGGACATAATTTTCCCTTCTTACCGAATTGTATAACTCCCTTCCATGGAGATACCTTCATGAAAACATGATCTTCTACATGAAATTACAAATCCTTCCTTCGGTTATCAACATAAATCTTCAGCCTACTTTGAGCTACTTTGATGTGGTTTTGTATTACCTTGAACTTTTCCATCATTTACTCCACCAGTTCTAGGCCTAGAAGTTTTCATTCACCAATGTCATCCCAACAGGTTGGTGTGTGACATCTCTTTCCGTATAATGATTCATATGCTGCCATCTGAATACTTGAACGGAAGATATTGTTATAGGAAAAGTCTACCAGAGTTAAATATTGATCCCACATACCCTATAAGTCATGTTAGCTTGATCTAAACATGTCTTCTAAGGTTTGAATAGTCCATTTTTATGGTCCATCTATTTGAGGGTGGTAGGCAGTTCTCAAATGATGTTCAGTATCCAGGGCTTTCTGAAGAGTTTTCCAAAATCATAATGTAAAACGGGGATCAAAATCTGAAACAATTGATAGGGGTACTCCATGATGTCTTACAAATTCGCTAATATACAGTCTTGCTAAACGTTCAAGTGGTAAATCATCTCTTATAGCATGAAAATGTGCTTACTTGGTAATACGATCAACAATGACCCATATTGCATCATTCCTTCTAGGAGTCTTTCGTAGTCCCATGTTAATGTTCGTCGTTATATTCTACCATTTCCACTCAGGTATGGGAAGAGGTTGCATAAATCTTCCCGGAAGTTTCCTCCCAGCTTTCACTTGTTAAAAAACCTTTCATCTTGACATGAAATCATCTATCTTCCTCTTCATGTTTTCCCACAAAAAATGTTCCTTCAAGTCCCTCTACATCTTAGTTCTACCGGGGTGTATATTGAAATTGAAACTATGAACATCATCTAATAATTCCCCTTTTAGACCAGTTATATCTGGAACACAAAATCTCATCCAAAATTTCAAAATTCGATCATTATACACAAAGTCACTCAATCTCCCATCATTCATAGCTTTAATATTCTTTTGAATCTCTTCATCATCGGTCTGAGAAGTCTTTATCCTTTCTAGAAATGATCGTATGGAAACCATTGGAAAAATCATTGATGTTTCACCTTCCATAGTTATTCCCATGTCTATCTTCACTAGATCCATGAAAATAGGATCCCTTTCACTTCTCATATTGTTCAAAACTCCATGATCTTTTCTGCTCAAAACATCTTCCACATTATTTTCATTCCCCGGCTGGTTGTGTATTGTGAAATCATAATCCTTGAGTAATTAAAGCCATCTCATTTTCCTTAAGTTGAGTTCATTTTGTGAGAAAATATACTTCAAACTGTTTTGATCAGTATAAATCTCACATTTTTCACCATAGAGTTAGTGTCTCCATATATTCAAAGAAAATATCACAGCTACTAACTCAAGATCATGAGTAATATAGTTTTTCTCATGAATTTTCAACTGTCGTGTTGCATAGGCAATAACCCTATCATTCTTCATAAGCACACAACCAAGTCCTTTCACTGATGCATCACTATAAATAACGAACACATCATTCCCCGATGGTAGAGTCAATATAAGATCATTGACTAAAATTCTCTTTAGTTACTCAAAATATTCTTCAAACTCTTTTGTCCAAAAAAATTTAACCCCTTTACGTGTGAGTTTTGATAATGGGTTAGCCAGTCGGGAAAAATTATGGACATACAGTCGATAATAACCTGCTAAACCAATAAAACTATGTACCTCTGTTATACTCGTTGGTGCTGGACATTCTTGGATTGCTCTTTTCTTAGAAGGATCAACAGAGATTCCATCCTTAGAGAAAATATGTTTATGAAAAGAGATCTCATGAAGTAGGAATTCACACTTGCTAAACTTCCCATATAATTCGTGTCTTCTAAGAGTCTTTAGGATAATGTGAAAGTGATTTTCATGATCTTAATAGAATTTCGAGTATACCAAGATATCATCAATAAATACCACTAAAAAATAATCTAAATATTCATTGAAAACTATGTTCATTAGATCCATGAAAACAGAGGGTGAATTAGTCATCCTAAAAGGCAATACTGTAAACTCGTAATGCACGTACCTGGTTCGAAATGTTGTCTTCGGAATGTCTTCTTTCTTCACAGAAAACTGATGATATCATGATCAAAGGTAAATCTTTGTAATGTATTGAGCTCCATGTAGTTGGTCAAATAAATCATCAATGTGAGGTAGGGGATACTTGTTCTTTATTGTTATAGAATTGATCTCACTGTTTTCGATACATAACCTCATAGATCCATATTTCTTTTTAAGAAAAAGAACAAGGGATCCCCAAGGGGAACACTAGGAAGATAAAATCCCTTATTACTCAATTACTCTTGTTTTTTATTTAGTTCAACTAATTCCACAGTGTCCATTCTATAAGGGGACTTAAATATGGGCCTTGAACCAGGAATTAGGTGAATAGAAAAATAAAATTCTCATTCTGGAGGATGCCAAGGCAAATCTTCTGGAAACAAATCAACATTTTCACTCACAATAGGTACATACTCTATTTGAACATTCCCTTCCTCACCCACAATTATTTAATTCTATTCCACCCCAATAAGGGAAATTAGTTGAGCTACTAGGGGTGGATCTGGATAAGAATTGGGTGGGGTTGATTCTGCTATAAAGATAAGGTGTTCCTTATCATCATAAAAAATCGTAACGTCTTTATTCTTACCATAAATCCTCACATCATGGTCTGAAATCCAATCCATACCGAGGATTATTACAAACTCTATCATGGGTATGATGATGAGATCAGCAGATAAAGAACATCTACGTGCTCTAATGGGCACTGATTCACAAAACATTCTTGCAGTGATACTTCTCTTAGGAGTCTTGACTAACAATTCCCTTGTTAAATCAAATTGTAAATATCTAATTTTTTTAGAAAACTAGGAAGATATGAAACAATGCGATGATCCAGAATCAAATAAATCATTTGCTAAACATGAGGAAACCAATAAATTACCTGCCACCACATCTTTCTGTGCTTTTACCTCAACAGTAGTGATATCATAAGCTTGGAAATGATCCCGTGGCCTTTTTTGAGGTATGTTCCCTTGAATCATAGGACATTGATTTTCATAATGTCCCATCTCTCTACAATTATAGCATTCCACGTTAACAGCAACTCTCTTTCCATTTCTATTATGAGCTTGGTGGCCTTTTTTACCACACTTGTAACAGACTCTCGTTCCCTTCAAGAAATTACCGGGGTATTTCTTCCCACATTTAATACAGGATGTACAATCAACATTTCCCTTCTTCTCTTTAATTCAATTTCCAGAGTGGTCAGAATATCTCTTCTTCTCTTGTTTTTCCTTATGTCGTAAGACTTAGCGAATTCCTTTTCGGTCTTGATAGCACATGAGACAATATCCTCGTACGACGAGAAAGATTGTGATACTAAGGCTCAATAGATAAATGGTTTTAACCCATCAAAGTAATGATCAATCTTACTTCTTGGGTTACGTATATAATCAGCTGTATTCCTAGTAATCCTTGTAAAGTTAGCCTCATACTTTGTGACATTCTCATCCTCCTTTTGCCTCAGACTCAAAAATTTTCTTCCCATATCCACTCGATGGTCATGAGGAATGTATTTTAAAAATAAAATATCTTTGAACTCCCTCCAATCCATATTTTATACTTCATCGTCTTCCTTTTTGTTTTGTATCAATAACCACCATTGATCAGCATCTCCAATGAGGCGATAAACTTCCATGACAACGTTTCCCTTTCACTACTCCCCAAAGCCTGAAATATTTTATCTAGGGAATTTTTCCAAATCTCAGCTACTAATGTATTTGTACCCCCATTAAATGTTGGTGGTTTTTGCCTCATGAAGCAGTCTAACATTGATCCCCATATTACGGATCAGGGTGCTCTATACGAGTAAGGTTATTTTTCATAACCAGAGTGAGTTGTCCCAGTATGGTGATAAGCTGATCAGCAGCAGTTGTATCACTATCCCCATTTTAATTATCTTGAGAAGGAGGCCGATCCCTACATGGAGTGAGTGCATTGATACGGTTTCCATTACTTCCACTAGGCGCCATTTCTAAACAATGGCATAAACTAGATCAGTTTATGAATCAAAATACATAATTCCATACATGTAAAACACTTAACATAAATTGAATAGTTTATGGACATAATACATAATCATAAAAATGTTTTCTTTGAAGAATTATATACTCATAAACCCTTTATAATGGTTTGTAATGAAAATGAGAATTATCTTATGCATATCCTCCGGGAGTGTCGTAACAAAGAGTGTAGCAACGCCCGTTATCATGCACCAGCTCCTGTTTGAGTCTAGATCAAAGAGTTGTTTTCAGGATTTACCCCTAGGTACATATGTTCCAGAGCCGCCTCTACCTGCTCGTATCCAGACAGGGATGTATTGCTCAGAAAACTCAAAAAATCTTTACAATACCGAAATTATAGGAAGTTCTTCTATACTAATCCTCAAAGTATATCTTAGGGCTATGTGATCTAATCAGATTTTATCTAAATCTAGCTTCCAAGGTTAGTACTAAACTACCTCTAATACCAACTGTAATGCTTCGACCGCAGTTACCCAGAGTCGGTGCATTATTACGAAACCTTGGCATGATCACACAATATCATATCTCAAAAGATCGATTACTTTAGTAGCCTTGGAAACACTAGATACATTCATAAATGTTACATTACATCATAATGTGAAAAATTAAAATAAAATAGTCTCCATAGTCCACACTCATATCCCCTTCAGAATATCCATGTAGGTCAGTCATAAAATATTTCTTCACATCCTGGGAAAAATAAAACATAGAAAGGGGTGAGCTTAGATGCTCATTAAGGATAACAATATAGCAGAATCTTTTATAAATAAACATAAACATTTAAGGAAATGTATAACTAAAACAAAAGCCTTTTAAACTTGAACATTAGTATAATATAGAAAAAATAAAATGATGTAATGCTATTTACATATTCACATGAATATTCTACTAGTCGAATAATCATTCGAAATATCAATAACCACTTTCATAATGTTGGAATGCATAATGTCAGACTATCATAACCACATTTCCAAGTCCTCGTGCCAAGACTGAAAATAAGATTTGTCAAGGCCTCGTTCCAAGACACTATTTTTCTTCCTGAGACCTACTGATGCATCAAGGAGCTATAGCAGGCTCCACCTGTCACTTATTAAGCCCAATGCATTCCTCATATGAACATATTTAAACATAACATAAATATTCATATTAAAATAGAATATGAAATGTCAATACTTTCTGCATAAACCAAGAATGGTATAAAAATAACACATACAGAGTCAAACATATCCCAAAACCTTCAATACAATATAAATGTTTTGAATCATAATAAATCAACTAAAAATAAGCTTAAAATCCATCAAAGGATGTTGACATTGATGAAATCAAAACTATTTGAGAGAAATATCTTTTTTGAAATCATTTAAAAGTCAGAAAATTGTAAAAGAAAACATTTACATTGAAAATATTCATATAATCTTGTTAGGGAAGCTTCAAATATTTTATAATGGCGAAAAATAGTCGTACCTTCCGTATAAGTTAAAAAAACATTCTTACCTTAAGTTTGTAGAAAATGTCAAAAAGTAACTTGTTTGGAAAATGACAGAAAGATCCCTTCTTACCGAATCGTATAACTCCCTTCCATGGATATACCTTCAAGAAAACCTGATCTTCTACATGAAATTACAAATCCTTCCTTCAGTTATCGGCATAACTCTTCTGCCTACTTTGAGCTACTTTGATGTGGTTTTCGATTACCTTGACCTTTACCATCGTTTCCTCCACCAGTTATGGGCCTACAAGTTTTCATTCACCAACGTCATCACAACAGGTTGGTGTGTGATATCCCTTTGCGTAGAACGCTTCTTATGTGGCCATCCAAATACTTGAATGGAAGCTATTGTTATAGGAAAATTCTGCCAGATGTAAATATTGATCTCATTGTAAAGACCGTAAAATTCAAGGGAAATTTTTTCTTAATTTTCTTTGGATTTTTTACAAGAGCGCGGTTTCAGACGGCACCTGATTCTGAGGCCCGGAGTGCCCGGAATTAATTTCCGAAGTTTGGCTCGGGTACGTTCAGTGAACGAACGAGCGGGAATTCCTAACTTTTAATCCGGTGCTCGGAATTGAAATCCGAGGGCACCGATGAACTCGCAGCGCCGATTTTCGCTTAATGAGACCTTTTCGGGAGTTGCGTTTGTTGCGGGTTGAAAGTTACGTTTTGGGGTTTTTCAGTTAAGTTAAATAAAATTGTGTAAAACAAATTTTATTTAAACTTATTAAAAAAAACCTACCTAAGGGGGTTGGAAGTGGGACCCACACCCACTTAACCTCCCTTGGGAGGATTAAGTGTGGTGGGGCCCACACGAACCACTAAATCTTTTAATAACCTCTCAACTTCCCCCTTAAACTCCTCTTTTAATAACATGACAACTTTGTTAATTAATGGAGTTGAATTGTTTGAATTGTTTGAATTTCAAACCTTTGAAATTCAAATTGATAATTGTGTGAATAAAATAAGACTTAGCTTATTTTATTTGGGTTAGAATTCTCTAGCCACCTTGAGAGAATTTGGAGCCTTCATCTTCTTCTTCTTCAAACTTTGACGAAGAACGCGAAGAACCTTCGAACATCGACGAAGAACGCCACGTTCTCGGGAATCGTCTTTCGCGACGCCATACCCGCGACACCGACGACGTCTTCTTCCGCGTCATCTCTTCCGCGACGATTTCCCGCGACGAAATCGTCGTCAAAGAACTTCGAATCCTCGATTCACGACATCGACGTCCTTCTTCCGTGACGCCGACCACCGCGACGCGTCTTCCGCGGGTCGTTGACGATCTTCGTTCTTGAAACCAGAGGTAGGGGATGTTATTTATTGATTATTTTTATTCCATTCTTGAATCATGGATTTTAGCATGACTAAATGTGAGGCTTTTGGATATTCTTTAGTTATGTTATTAATTAACGTGAGGGGGGTCGGACCGCATGAACACGGCCGAACCCCCCCTCCTTAGTTCTCGTTTTATTCATGCGGGTGGAAGCAAGAGGCGTGGTGCCGTCGCACCACGCGGATGAACATGCTTATAATTTTCCGCAACACCGTCGCACTTCGCCGAGGAGAGACTTCAAGAACGCGACGCCGTCGCGCCGCGTTGGGAGGATTCATGGCACGGCGAAAGGGGCGCGGTGCCGTCGCACCGCGCCGGACGACGAACACCGCGGCCGGTTCCGGGCCGCGGTGAGACGAGGAGACCGCGGCCGGTTCCGGGCCGCGGCGGAAGGAAAGACCGGCGGCCGGGCCGCCGGCGTCGGAAGTCGAGGGCGGGACCGGAAATTCCGGTCCCGTTGGTAAAAACCGGCCGGCCAGCGGGCCGGCCGGATGTCATAATAACCGGGGGATTAAACCCCCGGCCGGTCCTTCAAGACCCCCCTCTTAATGAGGGGGGCGGTTCATTTAAGGAGGGGGGGGCAAAGCCCCCCCGGTTTTATTCAGCCGGCCCCCACTTGCGGGGGCCGTTTTTAATACAAGGCACGGCTTTTAGCCGTGCCGCTTGTGAAACGCGGGGCTTAGCCCCGCGTGCCTTCCGCCGCCGCCACGCGGCCCGCCGCCGCCGCCACGCGGCCCGCCGCCGCCGCCACGCGGCCCGCCGCCGCCGCCACGCGGCCCGCCGCCGCCGCCACGCGGCCCGCCGCCGCGCCGCCCCGGGGGGGGGGGGGGGGGTCGGGCCGGGTCGGCCCGGACCCGGACCCCCCCGTTTCGGACCAGATTCGGTTCTTGGCTCATAACTTGAGCCTCGGACCTCCGAATGACGAACCGTCTGCGGCAACGCGATCCTTGGATCGAGACGGTCGTTTCGGTATATCGCACTCAAGGTTTCGGGTTACTTTGAGTTCGGCCGGGTTGGTTCGTTCACAAAACCAACCGGGCCTTCGGAGCGGAAACACTCATATCTTGAGCTACGGACGTCCGATTGACGTGCCGTCAGTCGCGTAATGTTCCTCTTAGTGAGACGGATCTTTTTGCATACTCCGCCCGAGGTTTGGACGCAGGTGGAGTACGGTCGGGTTGGTTTTGCCTTAAAAACCAACCGGGCCCCGGAGACGAAAATGCCAATAACTCTCAGACCGGGCGTCCGATCGACGCGCCGTCTGTTGCGTTGAGTTCCTTTTGACGATACAGAACTTTTGGATACATCAACTTCGGTCTTCGTGACAGTTGATGTATCAGCCTCTCGGCTCGTGGAGCGAACCCTCCGTACGAGCTTGCTGTGTGCGGGAACCCTAGTGCTGGCTGCGACTGTTCTACTGCTACGACTGCTACTGTGACTGCGACGACGGCAGTACAGAGATCCTGTGTGGATTCGACGACGACAGTACAGAGATCCTGTGTGGATTCGACGACGACGACTACAGCACTCAACGATCCTACGTGGATCAGTGCTACAGGTTCTGTGTGAGCCCGATCCTGTGTGGGTCCTTGCGCTCAGCGGTTCTGTGTGAGCCAGCGCCTACAGGTTCTGTGTGAGCCCGATCCTGTGTGGGTCTTGCGGGGGTTAGTTACCTATCGATCCTTCGTGGGTCCGACGACTTAGATGGATCAGTGATCATCTTTATCGTCCTTGAAGAAGTATACCTGTGTGAGCTGAATCCTGTTACTTTCCTTTGTGGAATACGAATACTTTCCTGCGTGGACTGAGTTATACTTGGGCTCGGAGGTTGGAGCGTATTTGAATTGATGACTTAGGTATATGTATGGGCATATACCTAAGCAGTGTTGGTTGTTACTTCGTGATTGTACTTTGCTTCGTGGTTTATCCTTTGTGGATTTTGAGAGACCTTCAGGGGTCTCGGGGTCCCTACTGAGTAGCTTATACTCACCCCTGCACGGGCTTCGCCCGCACTACGTTGTGTTGGTTGCAGACGACGGACAGCGTTGACCTTAGCAGAGGTTTGCGGAGCGGGACGGTACCCGGAGGTGGACCACTGGGCGGGACGAGCACGGAGCGGACGGTGGGACCCGTGGAGCAGAGGAGCTATCTGTACCCACCCTTCAGGTGGGATTTCCGGTGGACAGCTCGGAGTAGCGGCCTTTACTTTACAGTTGCTGTTTTTCCCTTTTCGAGTTGTACTTTACTTTCAGTTTGGGTTTGTATTCTGGCCCATTTACTTTTCCGCACTTTCAGTTGTTCTCTGCTTGCTTAGTGATTACTTTCCGCTTGTTTACTCTGTGGTGTGTGTTTTCTTTTCAAAGGCAATGCCTTCCCTTTTTACCGGGATTTACGCCTTGGTGCTAGTCGCCAGCCCCTGGCCTATGGAAGGCGGGCTTGGGGTAGTCACGGCTCGGACCCCGAGGGCGGGTCGTGACAAATTGGTATCAGAGGAGTTCGGTTCTACCGCGAACTCTGATCTTTTCTATGTGAAGCAATAATGTTTAGCGTTTTGAGTGTGGTTATCAGTCCAGGGAGTCCAGTGTTGGTGCGGCGGCCGACGTATCCGTACACCAGGACCCTGACTTCTGATTTCCGACTTAATGCACGAAAACATTGATTGCGTGTGTGTTTCAAAGTTTTCTTTGTGATTACTTGTGTCAGCTCACCGGGTATACTGATCTGCTTAATGAAAGTCTCAAGTTTTCTTTGTGATTACTTAATTCAGCTCACCAGGTATACTGTTCTGACTATGGTGCTCTTGTTCTCCTTTTCAGGATGGCCCCACGACGGCAGCCAGCTAGGGTTCCGAGAGTCGAGCGAGACGACAGCCCACCGAGCGACGAGGCCTCGGTGCAGGGCCCTTTTCCAGTAGTGGCACCGGCGGTAGCTTTACCCGCCGAGCCCCCGATGCTTCCAGCAGCAGCCGCTGACGATGCACGTCGCCTCAGCGCACTGCATGAGTTTCAGCACCAGCGACCGCCCAGGTTTCGTGGGGAGACGGATCCCCAGGCAGCAGAGGACTGGCTGGAGGCAGTAGTACGAGTGTTTAGGCTAGTGAGGACACCAGCAGACCTCATGGTGATCCTCGCTGCGAGCCTATTACACGCAGCAGCTGGACGATGGTGGAGCTTGATGCTCCAGGTGCACGATGAGGCATCTCTACTCTGGACGGACTTCGAGAGCCTCTTCCGCTCTGAGTTCGTCCCGGACACCCTTCGAGCGGTGCGCATCCAGGAGCTTCTACAGCTGCGGCAGGGCAGCATGACGGTCGCCCAGTACTCGGCGAGGTTTACCGATCTCTCGCGCTACTCGACCGACATGGTACGGGATCCATTCTTCCGGGCCCGGACCTTCGAGCAGGGTTTGAGACACGAGATCAGGGCATCGCTGATCTCCCTCAGCATACCGACTCAGACAGGAGTAATGGAGCGGGCACTTCTGATCGAGAGCTTCCTTGCTGAGTCTACACCAGCACAGCGACCCACCGCAGGGCGGCACGTGGCAGAGTCATCTGCAGCAGGCAGTCGACGGATGACTCAGGGGTCCAGACAGACCAGACCTTCAGGCCGACGATCTCAGGGTACTGGCTCAGCAGTGCGGGGAACACAGCGCGGAGCCAGTCTTCCGAGAGGCAGGCAGTGCTACTCGTGCGGCGGGCAGGGCCACATGGCTCGCGACTGCCCGACCCGCCGTGCCGAGGAGCAGCAGTCAGTTGATGGACCACCGAGGCAGAGGCAGAGGGTCGACCGTGGCGGTCCGCAGAGAGGAGGCGGACGAGGCAGAGGAGCTGGACGAGCAGCTGGTGGTGGCCGACGCTTTGAGGCTCTACCACCACCACCACCAGGAGGTCCACCCCGACCACAGGGAGCTGGCGGGCAGCGACAGGCACAGCTTCAGGTAGCAGAGGCCTACGACCACGGCGCACCCGAGATGATTCGAGGTACTATCTGTGTCTATTCCACCCTTGCTGCAGTTCTTATAGACACAGGAGCGAGTCACTCTTTCATAGCCGCTGCCCTTGTTCGGAGCTCGGAGATTCCGACAGAGCCGTTGGCTCGATCCTTACGGCTAGAGACTCCTACGGGAGCAGACTTGACGATTACGCACTGGTGCCGGCAGTGTGAGCTTACTCTAGGAGGCGAGAGCTTCGGCTGGGATCTTCTTGTAGCAGCGTCGAGGCCTTACGACGTCATCTGGGGCATGGATTGGCTGTCTACGGTCCATTCACAGATTGACTGTTTTAGGCGCAAGGTGCGATGTGTACGCACCAACGGGAGCAGGTTCACCTTCACCGGCGAGAAGGGAGCCTTAGCAGCACAGGATGGACTTCCGCGGAGGAGAGGACAGCCCATCACTCATCAGTTGGCTAGCCTTATCCTTGGAGCAGTTGACGTGCGGAGTCCTGGTTTTCCTGCAGTGGTGGATCAGTATGCGGACGTTTTTCCCGACGATGTTCCAGGGCTACCTCCTCGCAGAGAGGTAGACTTTTATATTGACTTGTACCCCGGGACAGCCCCGATATCCACTCCAGCATATCGGATGGCCCCCGCCGAGCTTCGAGAGCTACGGGTACAGTTGGAGGACTTGCAGGGCAAGGGATTCATCCGACCCAGTGTTTCACCCTGGGCTTCCCCGATATTGTTCGCCAAGAAGGCGGACGGGAGCTTGCGACTTTGTGTTGACTATCGTCGCCTGAACCAGGTGACAGTGAGGAACAAGTATCCGCTACCGAGGATTGATGACCTCTTTGATCAGCTCAAGGGAGCACGGTGGTTCTCGAAGATAGACCTCAGGTCAGGCTATCATCAGCTCAGAGTCAGAGATGAGGATGTGCAGAAGACGGCCTTCAGATGTCGGTATGGCCACTATGAGTTCTTGGTTATGCCTTTCGGTGTAACCAATGCTCCAGCAGTGTTCATGGCTCTCATGAACAGGATCTTTCAGCCATACCTAGATCGGTTTGTCGTGGTCTTCATCGACGACATTCTGATTTACTCTACGACAGAGGAGGAGCACGCCTATCACTTGAGAGTTGTTCTTGACACACTCCGAGAGCACCAGCTTTATGGTAAGCTCTCGAAGTGCCAATTCTGGATACGTGAGGTCCACTTTTTGGGACACGTTATCTCTGAGGCGGGAGTTGCAGTGGATCCCGCGAAGATTGAGGCTGTGATAGCATGGGAGCCACCCAGGAGCGTGACTGAGGTTCGGAGTTTCTTGGGACTAGCTGGATACTATCGGAGATTTGTGCCGAACTTCTCCAGAGTTGCGGCATCACTCACAGCGTTGACGAAGAAGGGGAAACCCTTCGTGTGGTCAGACAGTTGTCAGCAGAGCTTCGAGGAGCTGAGGCAGAGATTGACTAGCGCACCTATCTTGAGGTTGCCTGAGGAGGGAGTAGGGTACGTGGTCTACTGCGATGCATCAGGGACCGGACTCGGATGTGTTCTGATGCAGGAGCGGGCAGTGATCGCCTATGGATAACGACAGTTGAGACCGCATGAGCAGAACTACGCTACCCATGACCTGGAGTTAGCAGCAGTGGTCTTCGCCCTGAAGACATGGCGACATTATCTGATGGGCGAGCGCTTTACAGTCTTTTCCGATCATCAGAGTCTCAGGTATATCTTCTCGCAGAAGGATCTGAACCTGAGACAGCGACGATGGCTCGAGTTCCTCCAGGACTATGACTTTGAGATAGTCTATACTCCAGGGAAGGGGAACGTAGTAGCCGATGCCCTCAGCAGGAGGACGGGCATTCAGCTACTCAAGGAGGCGACGGAGCAGCTAGCCTCTTTGCAGATATCCTTCGTGGATAGAGATGGAGCAGCCTTTCTTCAGTCTCTCACAGTCACTCCTCCACTACTGCAGCGAGTCAGGGAGGCACAGCGCGGGGACACTGACTGCGAGACACGGCGTGCACAGATATCCTCGGGACAGGAACCTGATGGTTTCTCCCTTGGAGCAGAGCACGACATCCTTTTCAGAGGACGTACCGTGGTACCAGTCGCTTTGCGAGAGGAAGTGCTGAGGGAATTTCACACTTCTCCTTTGGCGGTACATCCTGGAGTGGCGAAGATGTATCAGGACCTCAGACGACAGCATTGGTGGCCGGGCATGAAGAAGGCTGTAGCAGAGTTCGTTTCTCGATGCCTTACCTGTCAGCAGGTGAAGGCAGAGCATCAGGTACTAGCATGCTTGGTACAGCCCTTGGAGGTTCCGGAGTGGAAGTGGGACGGCATATCTATGGACTTCGTGACTGGACTTCCACGCACTTCCAGAGGTCACGACTCCATCTGGGTGATTGTTGACCGACTCACCAAGTCGGCACACTTCTTACCCATCAGAGAGCAGGGCTCGGTGGAGAGCTTGGGACGTCTCTACGTTCAGGAGATTGTGCGGCTCCACGGCGTGCCATCATCTATCGTTACCGATCGTGATGCCCGCTTTACTTCCCGGCTTTGGAAGGGGTTGCAGGAGGCGTTCGGGACGCAGCTACGTCTTAGCACAGCTTTTCACCCTCAGACGGATGGTCAGACGGAGAGGACCATTCAGACTCTCGAGGACATGCTCCGTGCATGTGTCCTTGACTTTGGTCGTAGCTGGGAGGACCACCTACCTTTGGTGGAATTCGCATACAACAACAGCTACCACTCCACCATCGGGATGGCACCGTACGAGGCGTTGTACGGCCGACCATGTAGATCTCCTTTGTGCTGGACAGACCCTGGGGAGTCAGCACTGGTGGGACCGGAGATGGTCCAGGCCACGACAGAGAAGGTCCAGGTCATCCAGGAGCGGATGAGGACAGCTCAGAGCCGGCAGAAGTCATATGCTGACAGGAGGCGGAGACCACTAGAGTTCGAGGATGGCGACCACGTCTTCTTGCGGGTCTCACCTCGACGTGGTATTCGGAGATTTGGCCGAGGTGGCAAGTTATCTCCGCGCTTCATCGGACCTTTTCAGATTCTCAGCAGGATTGGCGAGGTGGCTTACCGCCTGGCTCTACCACCTCAGTTGCACCGGGTGCACGACGTCTTTCACGTATCCCAGCTGAGGAGATACGTGCACGACCCGACGCACATCATTGACCATGGGGAGCTTGACGTTGACGATGGGGCGACTTTTACGGAGGTCCCGGTGGAGATAGAGGATCGACAGGAGCGGGTCCTGCGTGGGCGATCGATTCCTCTTGTGCACATCAGATGGCAGCACGGGAATCTCCAGGAGAGCACTTGGGAGCGGGAGGCTCAGATGCGTGCTCAGTACCCTCATTTGTTCCCCTAGTTTTTGTTGTATCTTTACGGGGACGTAAAGCCCTGAGGTGGGAGTATTGTAAAGACCGTAAAATTCAAGGGAAATTTTTTCTTAATTTTCTTTGGATTTTTTACAAGAGCGCGGTTTCAGACGGCACCTGATTCCGAGGCCCGGAGTGCCCGGAATTAATTTCCGAAGTTTGGCTCGGGTACGTTCAGTGAACGAACGAGCGGGAATTCCTAACTTTTAATCCGGTGCTCGGAATTGAAATCCGATGGCACCGATGAACTCGCAGCGCCGATTTTCGCTTAATGAGACCTTTTCGGGAGTTGCGTTTGTTGCGGGTTGAAAGTTACGTTTTGGGGTTTTTCAGTTAAGTTAAATAAAATTGTGTAAAACAAATTTTATTTAAACTTATTAAAAAAAAACCTACCTAAGGGGGTTGGAAGTGGGACCCACACCCACTTAACCTCCCTTGGGAGGATTAAGTGTGGTGGGGCCCACACGAACCCCTAAATCTTTTAATAACCTCTCAACTTCCCCCTTAAACTCCTCTTTTAATAACATGACAACTTTGTTAATTAATGGAGTTGAATTGTTTGAATTGTTTGAATTTCAAACCTTTGAAATTCAAATTGATAATTGTGTGAATAAAATAAGACTTAGCTTATTTTATTTGGGTTAGAATTATCTAGCCACCTTGAGAGAATTTGGAGCCTTCATCTTCTTCTTCTTCAAACTTTGACGAAGAACGCGAAGAACCTTCGAACATCGATGAAGAACGCCACGTTCTCGGGAATCGTCTTTCGCGACGCCATACCCGCGACACCGACGACGTCTTCTTCGGCGTCATCTCTTCCGCGACGATTTCCCGCGACGAAATCGTCATCAAAGAACTTCGAATCCTCGCTTCACGACATCGACGTCTTTCTTCCGTGACGCCGACCACCGCGACGCGTCTTCCGCGGGTCGTTGACGATCTTCGTTCTTGAAACCAGAGGTAGGGGATGTTATTTATTGATTATTTTTATTCCATTCTTGAATCATGGATTTTAGCATGACTAAATGTGAGGCTTTAGGATATTCTTTAGTTATGTTATTAATTAACGTGAGGGGGGTCGGACCGCATGAACACGGCCGAACCCCCCCTCCTTAGTTCTCGTTTTATTCATGCGGGTGGAAGCAAGAGGCGTGGTGCCGTCGCACCACGCGGATGAACATGCTTATAATTTTCCGCAACACCGTCGCGCTTCGCCGAGGAGAGACTTCAAGAACGCGACGCCGTCGCGCCGCGTTGGGAGGATTCATGGCACGACGAAAGGGGCGCGGTGCCGTCGCACCGCGCCGGACGACGAACACCGCGGCCGGTTCCGGGCCGCGGCGAAAGGAAAGACCGGCGGCCGGGCCGCCTGCGTCGGAAGTCGAGGGCGGGACCGGAAATTCCGGTCCCGTTGGTAAAAACCGGCCGGCCAGCGGGCCGGCCGGATGTCATAAAAACCGGGGGATTAAACCCCCGGCCGGTCCTTCAAGACCCCCCTCTTAATGAGGGGGGCGGTTCATTTAAGGAGGGGGGGGGGCAAAGCCCCCCCGGTTTTATTCAGCCGGCCCCCACTTGCGGGGGCCGTTTTTAATACAAGGCACGGCTTTTAGCCGTGCCGCTTGTGAAACACGGGGCTTAGCCCCGCGTGCCTTCCGCCGCCGCCACGCGGCCCGCCGCCGCCACGCGGCCCGCCGCCGCCGCCACGCGGCCCGCCGCCGCCGCCACGCGGCCCGCCGCCGCCGCCCCGCGGCCCGCCGCCGCCACGCGGCCCGCCGCCGCCGCCGCGCGGCCCGCCGCCGCCGCCCCGCGGCCCGCCGCCGCGCCGCCGCCGCGCCGCCGTCCACCGCCGCCGACCGCCGCCGCCGGCCGCCGCGCCGCCCCGGGGGGGGGGGGGGGGTCGGGCCGGGTCGGCCCGGACCCGGACCCCCCCGTTTCGGACCAGATTCGGTTCTTGGCTCATAACTTGAGCCTCGGACTTCCGAATGACGAACCGTCTGCGGCAACGCGATCCTTGGATCGAGACGGTCGTTTCGGTATATCGCACTCAAGGTTTCGGGTTACTTTGAGTTCGGCCGGGTTGGTTCGTTCACAAAACCAACCGGGCCTTCGGAGCGGAAACACTCATATCTTGAGCTACGGACGTCCGATTGACGTGCCGTCAGTCGCGTAATGTTCCTCTTAGTGAGACGGATCTTTTGGCATACTCCGCCCGAGGTTTGGACGCAGGTGGAGTACGGTCGGGTTGGTTTTGCCTTAAAAACCAACCGGGCCCCGGAGACGAAAATGCCAATAACTCTCAGACCGGGCGTCTGATCGACGCGCCGTCTGTTGCGTTGAGTTCCTTTTGACGATACAGAACTTTTGGATACATCAACTTCGGTCTTCGTGACAGTTGATGTATCAGCCTCTCGGCTCGTGGAGCGGACCCTCCGTACGAGCTTGCTGTGTGCGGGAACCCTAGTGCTGGCTGCGACTGTTCTACTGCTACGACTGCTACTGTGACTGCGACGACGACAGTACAGAGATCCTGTGTGGATTCGACGACGACAGTACAGAGATCCTATGGGGATTCGACGACGACGACTACAGCACTCAGCGATCCTACGTGGATCAGTGCTACAGGTTCTGTGTGAGCCCGATCCTGTGTGGGTCCTTGCGCTCAGCGGTTCTGTGTGAGCCAGCGCCTACAGGTTCTGTGTGAGCCCGATCCTGTGTGGGTCTTGCGGGGGTTAGTTACCTATCGATCCTTCGTGGGTCCGACGACTTAGATGGATCAGTGATCATCTTTATCGTCCTTGAAGAAGTATACCTGTGTGAGCTGAATCCTGTTACTTTCCTTTGTGGAATACGAATACTTTCCTGTGTGGACTGAGTTATACTTGGGCTCGGAGGTTGGAGCGTATTTGAATTGATGACTTAGGTATATGTATGGGCATATACCTAAGCAGTGTTGGTTGTTACTTTGTGATTGTACTTTGCTTCGTGGTTTATCCTTTGTGGATTTTGAGAGACCTTCAGGGGTCTCGGGGTCCCTACTGAGTAGCTTATACTCACCCCTGCACGGGCTTCGCCCGCACTACGTTGTGTTGGTTGCAGACGACGGACAGCGTTGACCTTAGCTGAGGTTTGCGGAGCGGGACGGTACCCGGAGGTGGACCACTGGGCGGGACGAGCACGGAGCGGACGGTGTGACCCGTGGAGCAGAGGAGCTATCTGTACCCACCCTTCAGGTGGGATTTCCGGTGGACAGCTCGGAGTAGCGGCCTTTACTTTACAGTTGCTGTTTTTCCCTTTTCGAGTTGTACTTTACTTTCAGTTTGGGTTTGTATTCTGGCCCATTTACTTTTCCGCACTTTCAGTTGTTCTCTGCTTGCTTAGTGATTACTTTCCGCTTGTTTACTCTGTGGTGTGTGTTTTCTTTTCACAGGCAATGCCTTCCCTTTTTACCGGGATTTACGCCTTGGTGCTAGTCGCCAGCCCCTGGCCTATGGAAGGCGGGCTTGGGGTAGTCACGGCTCGGACCCCGAGGGCGGGTCGTGACAGATCTCACATAACCTAAAAGTCAAGTGATCATGATCTCAACAGGTCTTCAAATATTTGAATAGTCCATTCTGATTTTCCATCTGTTTGAGGGTTGTAGGCAGTGCTCAAACAATGTTCAGTATCCAGGGCTTTCTGAAGAGTTTTCCAAAATCTTGATGTAAAACAAGGATCAAAATCTGAAACAATTGATAGGGGTACTCCATGATGTCTTACAACTTCGCTAATATACAGTCTTGCTAAACGTTCAAGTGGTAAATCTTCTCTTATAGCAAGAAAATGTGCTAACTTTGTAAGAAAATCAACAATGACCCATATTTCATCATTCCTTCTAGGAGTCTTTGGTATTACCATGACAAAGTCCATCATTATATTATCCCATTTCCACTCAGGTATGGGAAGAGGTTCCATAAATCCTCCAGGAAGTTTCCTCCCAGCGTTCACTTTTTGAAAAAACATTCATCTTAACACGAAATCAGCTATCTCCCTCTTCATGTTTTCCCACAAAAAATGTTCCTTCAAGTCCCTCTACATCATAGTGCTACCAGGGTGTATAGAGAAATTGGAACTATGAGCATCATCCAATAATTCTCATTTTAGACCAGCTATATCGGGAACACATAGTCTCTTCCAAAATTTCAAAATTCTATCATTATACACAAAGTCACTCAATCTCCCATCATTCACAGCTTTAATCTTCTTCTAAAACTCTTCATCATCAGTATGAGAACTATTTATCCTTTATAGTAAAGATGGTATGAAAACCATTTGAAAAAGCTTTAATGTTTAACCTTCCATAGTTATTCCCATGTCTATCTTCACTAGATCCATGAAAATAGGATACCATTCAATTCTCATATTGTTCAAAACTCCATGATCTTTTCTTCTCAAAACATCTGCCACCTTATTCTCTTTCCATGGGTTGTAGTGTATTGTGAAATCATAATCCCTGAGAAATTCAAGCCATCTCATTTGCCTCATGTTGAGTTCATCTTGTGAGAAAATATACTTCAAACTCTTTTGATCAGTATAAATCTCACATTTTTCACCATAGAGTAAGTGTCTCTATATCTTCAAAGAAAAGTTCACAGTTGGTAACTCGAGATCATGAGTAGGATAGTTTTTATCCTTAATTTTCAACTGTTGTGATGCATAGGCAATAACCCTATCATTCGGCATAATGAAACAACCAAGTCCTTTCTTTTATGCATCACTATAAATAACGGACCCATCATTCCCTGATGGTAGAGTCAATATAGGAGCATTGACTAATTTCTCTTTAGTTATTCAAAACATTCATCACACATTTTTGTCCAAAAAAATTTAACCCCTTTACGTGTGATTTTTGATAATGGGTTAGCCAGTTGGGAAAAATTCGGGACAAACCATCGATAATAACCTGCTAAACCAATAAAACAACATACCTCCATTATACTCGTTGGTGCTGGCCATTCTTGGATTTCTCTTGTCTTAGAAGGATCAACAGAGATTCCATCCTTAGAGAAAATATGGCTAAGAAAAGAGATATCATGAAGCATTAATTCAAACCTCCTAAACTTCCCATATAATTCGTGTCTTCTAAGAGTATTTATGATAATGTGAAATATGATCTTCATATAATTTGGAGTGTACCAAGATATCATCAATAAATACCACTACAAAATCATCGACATATTCCTTGAAAACTCTGTTGATTAGATCCATGAGAACAGAGGGTGCATTAGTCTGCCCAAAAGGCATTCCTGTAAACTCGTAATGCACGTACCTGGTTCGAAATGTTGTCTTCGGAATGTCTTCTTTCTTCACACACAACTGATGATATCCAGATCGATGGTAAATCTTTTAAAAGTATTTATCTCCATGTAGTTGGTCAAATAAATCATCAATGTGAGGTAGGGGAAACTTGTTCTTTATTTTTATAGCATTGATCTCACTGTAGTCGATACATAACCTCATAGATCCAACTTTCTTTTTAACAAAAAGGACAGGGGCTCCCCAAGGGGAAACACTATGGAGAATAAATCCCTTATTACCCAATTCCTCTAGTTTTTTATTTAGTTCAACTAATTCCACAGTGGCCATTCTATAAGGGGACTTCAATATGGGCATTGAACCAGAAATTAGGGGAATATGAATCTCAACGTCCCATTCTAGAGGATGCCAAGGCAAATCTTCTGGAAACAAATCAACATATTCTCTCACAATAGGTACATACTCTATTTGAACATTCCCTTCCTCACCCATAGTTATTTCATTCTATTCCACCCCAATAAAGGAAATTAGTTGAGCTACTGGGGGTGGATCTGGATAAAAATTAGGTGGTGATGATTCTGCTCTAAAGATAAGGTGATCCTTATCATCATCAAAAATCATAACCTATTTATTCTTACAATAAATCCTCGCATCATGGTCTGAAATCCAATCCATACCAAGGATTATATCAAACTCAATCAAGGGTATGATGATTAGATCAGATGATAAAGAACATTTATGTGCTCTAATGGGCACTGATTCACAAAACATTATTGTAGTGATACTTCCCTTAGGAGTCTTGACTAACAACTCCCTTGTTAAATCAAATTGGAAATATCTAATTTTTTTAGAAAACTGGGAAGATATGAAACAATGTGATGGTCCATAATCAAATAAATTATATTCTAAACATGAGGAAACCATTAAATTACCTGCCACCGCGTATTTTTGATCTTCTACCTCAGTAGTAGTGATATCATAAGCTTGGAATTGATCCATTGGCCTTTTTTGAGGTAAGTTCCCTTGAGGCTTAGGACATTCATTTTCATAATGTCCCATCTCTCTACAATTATAGCATTCCACATTGACAGCAACTCTCTTTCCATTTCTATCATGAGCTTGGTGGCCTTTTTTACCACACTTGTAACAGACTCCCATTCCCTTCAAGCAATTATCGGGGTGTTTCTTCCCACATTTACTACAGGATGTATAATCAGCATTTCCCTTCTTCTCTTTATTTACATTTCCAGAGTGGTCAGCATATCTCTTCTTCTCTTGTTTTGCCTTAATTGTTAATACTTAGCGAATTACTTTTCGGTCTTGGTAGCGCATGAGACAATATCCTCGTACGATGAGAAAGATTTTGAGACTAAGGCTCAACATAGAAATGGTTTTAACACATCAAAGAAATGATCAATCTTACTTCTTGGGTTACATATATAATTTTCTATATGCCTCGAAATCCTTGTAATGTAGGCCTCATACTTTGCGACATTCTCATCCTCTTTTTTCCTCACACTCAAAATTTTTATTCCCATATCCACTCAATGGTCATGAGGAATGTATTTTTCCAAGAAAAGCTCTTCGAACTCCCTCCATTCCATATTTGATACTTCATCATCTTCCTTTGTGTTTTGTATCAATGACCACCATTGATCAGCATCTCCAGTGTGGCGATAAACTACCATGAAAATGTTTCCCTTTCACTGCTCCCCAAAGCCTGAAATATTTTATCTAAGTAATTTTTCCATTTCTCAGCTACTAATAGATTTGTACCCCCATTAAATGTTTGTGGTTGTTGCCTCATGAAGTGGCCTAACATTTATCTCCACATTACGGATCAGGGTGCTCTGTACGAGTAAGGTTATTATTCATAACCAGAGTGAGTTGTCCCAGTATGGTGATAAGCTGATCAGCACCAGTTGTATCACCAGCCCCATTATAATTATCTTGAGTGGGAGGTCAATCCCTACATAGAGTTTGTGCATTGATACAGTTTCCATTACTTCCACTAGGCACCATTTCTAAATAATGGAATAAACTAGATCAGTTTATGAATCAAAATACAAAATTCCATTCATGTAAAACACTTAACATAAATTGAAAAAAATTATGGATATAATCCATAATCATAAAAATGTTCCCTTTGAATAAGTATAGAATCATAAACCCTTTATATCGGTTTGTAATGAAAATGAGAATTATCCTATGCATATCTCCCAGGAGTGTCGTAACCAAGAGTGTAGAAGTGCCCGTTATCGTGCACCAGCTCCCGTTTGAGTCTAGATCAAAGCGGCGTTTTTGGGTTTTAACCCTAGGTACATCTGTACCGGAGCCGCCTCTACCTTCTCATATCCAGACAAGGATGTATTTCTCAGAAAACTCAAAAAATATTTACAATACCAAAATTATAGGATGTTTTTCTATACTAATCCTCAAAGTATATCTTAGGTGTATGTGCTCTAATCAGATTTTATCTAAATCTAGATTCCAAGGTTAGTATTAAACTTCCTATAATACCAACTGTAATGCTCCGACCCCAGTTACCTAGAGTCGGTGCATTATTACGAAACCTTGGCATGATCACAAAATATCATGTCTCGAAAGACTGATTACTTTAGTAGCCTTGGAAACACTAGATACATTCATAAATGTTACATTACATCATAATGTGAAAAAATACAATAAAATAGTCTCCATAGTCCACACTCATATCCCCTTCAGACTATCCCTGTAGGTCTGCCATAAAATATGTCTTCACATCCTGGGAAAAATAAAACATAGAGAGGGTTGAGCTCAGATGCTCAGTAAGGATAACAATATAGAAGAAACTTTCATAAATAAACATAAACATTTAAGGAAATGAATAACTAAAACAAAAGCCTTTTAAACTTGAAAATTAGCATAATATGGAGAAAATAAAATGAAGTAATGTTGTTTACTTATTCAAATGAATATTCTACTAGTCGAATAATTAAATTAAATATCAATAACAACTTTCATAATGATGGAATGCATAATGACAGACTATCATAACCACAAAGCCAAGGCCTCATGCCAAGACTACAAATAATATTTGTCAAGGACTCGTGCCAAGACACTAGTTTGACTCATGAGACCTACTAATGCATCGATGAGCTATATCAGGCTCCACCTATCACTTATTAGGTCCAATGCATTCCTCATATGAATAGATTTAAACATAACATAAACATTTATATTAAAACTAGCATACGAAATGTCAATACTTTCTCCAAAAACCGTGAATGGTATAAAAATAACACATCCACAGTCAGAAATATCCCAAACCTTCAATACAATATGAATGTTTTGAATCATAATAAATCAACTTCAAATAAGCTTAAAATCCATAAAAGGATGTTGACATTGATGAAATCAAAACTATTTGAGAGAAATATCTTTTTTGAAATCATTTAAAAGTCACATAATTGTAAAAGAAGCCATTTACATTGAAAATATTTGTATAATCTTGTAAGGGAAGCTTCAAATATTTTATAACGGAGGAAAATATCTGCACCTTCCGTATAAGTTAAAAAAACATTCTTACCTTAAGTTTGTAGAAAATGTCAAAAAGTACCTTGTTTGGAAAATGATGGAAGGATTCCTTTCAAAAACGTATAATGTCAAATAAGGGTATAAATGAATTTAACCCATTGTCTAATAAATAGTAAAAAATATTTAAAGACATTTTTAAGAAACATGGATGTGGATGATAAAGAGGTCCCAATAGATAATTACATATGAACAACCTTGAATAATGAAGAGGTTGTAGAATTAACCCTTACCTCGTGTCCAACTTCACTCGATCGTTCTTTAATCTCCTGAATAATAAAATAGAGTTAATACCTAATTTCATAAGAACCTTTTTCATGTTCATTATTCCTTTTATATCACTTATTACCATGTTTTTAAAATTATGTGGTCAATCAAGTTATTAACAGTCGTTCTATCGATCTTTGGTACATGAGTCAACAATATACTTCTTATAATTACATGTTGTGCATGTGGTAAAATATACATTCTCTATAGAATTATATTAATAATATTTATATCATATATATCATATATATCTTGTATATACATGCATTTATAATATTACATAACATTTAGAGGTAAGAAATGAAATTCACCATTCATGGAGACGGTAAGCCGTACGTACGCATGAACACTACATTCATTTCTATTTCATATTTAATGGAATGAAATAATGATGATATAAAGGTATATTATAAATCCAATATAATATGATATATAATATCATTTACCTCCTTCCTTTATGCGTCCCACATATGGCATTAATGATTCAAATCACTTTGATGGGGCGGTAGTCCGCACTTCTTAAAATGAAATTATCCTGTTTACCCATAATGGAAACCAGAATGGTATTCCATAAATGAAAAATACATAAAAATAAGGAAAACATAAATATAATATATATCATATAAAAATATAGTGAAATCTTAATGGCCACCATGAAAGGTATTAAAAGAATATAGAACAATCATCATTTCCTGAGGCAGTAATTCGCCACCCACAGAAATAGTATGTTCTTTAACCATTAGACGGAGGTGTGTGTAAGTGTAAATCAAATAATTCTCATAAAAACATCCTATTATACTTAATATACTGTTTTTCTTATGAAATAAAGGAATAAAAAGTGTTTAAGGAGTTGGAGAAGCAAAATAAATCAAAAGAACATAAGAGAAGGCATTACCTTAAAATCGGGTAACTCTTTTTGATTTGAGACAAAGTCTTTTTTGGTAAGACTTCTGCCCAATGTGAGGCTTCTAGGAGTAATAGAGGGATGTTGAGAAGTTATTTGGGAATATTTGGTGAATTTTATCTATAATTTCATAAAAACCCTTTGATAAGTTAAAACTATTCTCTGGGATCACTTCTTGGATACAGGACCACCCCGGGGGTGTGTTCTTCTGTTTAGCCATTTGACCAGAATACCTATGGGTATACCATGAATTTTAGCATGCATTGAATTTCCATGAGAGGAATTGTATATAATTTCTTGCTTTTTTGTTGGGATCGGCCCGGTTAATTGTATAGCCTTAGTGTAGTGTTTTGTTTAGCCTACGGGCAATCTTTCTCATGCATGTGGGAAGTAGTTTATGTGCCCGTGGGCAGTATTTTCTGTGCCTGTGAGTAGTAGTTCATGTGTCTGTGGAAGACATCTCGTACACCTATGGGAAATATTGATTATTCAGGTGGATATACACCTATGGGTTTCGATTCTGATTACCTAAGGGTAAGGATTGTATGCCTGAGGAAAATTTTATCATTAATATTCACCATGGTGATTTTCATATGTTATACCTGCCAAGTTAAAGAAAAGGCTTTTCATTGTTAACCTAATATTAAAATGGAAATATAACTAGTAAATTTAGTTACTTTTGAGTACTTCTTAGTTTATTTCATTTACTACTGCACACTGTTGTTGAAAATTTTCACTGCCAGTTGGGCATGGTCCTTTGGTGGTTGCCTACTAGGATTTATTTATCACACCCTATTTGGGTCATGTCTTCAGCCAAAACATATCACTTTTTTTAGGTGTCTATGGGGTCAAGTGTCCCTATACTTGTACATGATTTTTGCAGATGAATTGGAGAGAAAGGGACCGCGCTTAGGCTTGCGATGTTGTTGTGTTCTGTTTACTCTACTTTGTTTTGTTTGGTTGTACCTTGTACATTGAGTTGTATTGTATTGTACTATAATGTATCCTATTCTGGATGCTTTCAAATAGTTATTGACATGCTGCATATTTTTATATATGATTGCTAGTACTTTTTTACTTCAGTTGTCCATTTCAGTTGTATATTGTTTACTACTTACACTGTTGTATGTTATTTATATATTCTGTTGCGCTGCACTTTGAAAAATGAGGGAATAGATTCCCCACTATCAGACTCGGGGCCTCACTGCTAGTCGGCAGCCTCTGGAGTTTGGGTAAATGCACTTGATGTCATGTGACCAACTGGGTTCGGGGCACCCATTGTGTGGATTCCAGGTCCGGGATGTTACAAGAACATACTTTACATGTTCTTGAGAATATTCTGTGAGCATTTTTTCTTGACTTTGGTGGGTTTGGGAATAATAAAATAGTGATCATTGAATTTTCCAATGAAAATAGTTATTAGGAAACTATATAGATGGAACTATATGAGGCTTTTATAGTACACCATGAAAATAACCTCTATTATTTTTGGAGGTTGGTGAGTCAGATCTATAGAGACCGAGTCACGTAAATTAGACAACAGAGCATGTTTAGCTGATTTTGATAATTCTGTTATTGGCTCTGAGTAGACAGATGATGTATGTTTATATACATCAAAGAGACCTATAGTTTATAGAGAGTGATCATGTGTTTCTTTTGGTGTCACCCGAATTGTGTCACAAATGAATTCATAGATAGGGAATGCTAGCACTGAGTCTTATTTGTAAATTTGACATTATGGAGAAAATTGGGAAGGTGTCATAATGATTGGATCTTCCATATATATACATTGATATATATGATTTTTTTCTTCGGTCACAACTTCAAAGATATCACTGAGACCCTTATCATGTTATAAATGTTGATGATATTGAGATTGATACTAATGTGTCCTTTAAGGAACATCTGATATGTGTGTGGGATCATAGTGAGAAATTGTTTCATGGAAATAATGTTTTAATATTTCATGTATTATGGAAATATAGATGTGTTTAGTAGGTAAAATTGGAAGGAGAAGATGATATGTTGGAACATTGGCTCAATATTTTACCTCGGAATCATGAAGATCATTAGGATTATAGCATGGGGATGATCAGTTATAAGGTTGGGAGATTGTGAGATCATGACCTTTCTAATGTGGATATCTTGAGCTCATTTACAGTAACTATTTATCATTATTTTAATTATATAAAATTCTGATTTTATCTTGTGTGTGTTTGCGTGAAATTTGAAATTATTTTGTGGGTTTTTGGATTTTGTATGAATGGTGCATGGTATTCCCAAAGTGTAATCCCTTCCCTAGAAAACCATGAAACCCCTGACAAAGAGGGTTTCCATGGTTGGTGTATGGATTCTCAACCCATTAACCCCCCCCCCAAAGATTCATATGGTTAGGAAACACACCTTGGAAAATCATTCACCCCTTCTTAGGAAATCATCCAAACAGGTTTAATTCTTCCAAAAAATGGTTTTATAATTCTCAAACTCACCAGACATCACCCAATGTCGACCCAAATCAAACCTAAATGATATATCACCTTTTTTGGAGGACCTCAGATGGATTCCAAGGCATTAATACCACTATTACCAATGAATCTAATACTGTATTGAAGATATTCACCTCTCTCAATATGAGATTCTCTTATCAAGTGGTTTCCATTCTCTCTCGTATATCCTTCTGTAAAAAAGGGGGATTGTTTTAATCTATTTCTAATGGATCTATATCTAGGATTGATGTATCTAGATTATTTTTATCTAAGATCTTGGTTTGGGATCTAGATATCATACATCAGTTGGATCTTGGTTGTTCCGATTCAATTGGAGATTTCCATTGGTGGGCGCTTGTCTACAATTTTTTGGACAGTTGTCTAAATTCAATATCCATAGTCATGGATTCTAATTACAAGTATATAATGTTTAATTTCAATTGGAATGGTTGAAAAATGAATCCTCAAATGAATAAATTAATTTATTAAATAATTTATTGAATTGTGGAGTTGATTAATTATATTTCCATATTAATTTGAGATTATTTGAACATTGAAAAATTGTATTTTGTAATTGTAATTATGAAATAAAAAGAACTGGATTAATTAAATTGTTAATTAATTAATGGAATTTTGTGATTGAGTAGTTGATGTGAAATTGGAACCATGTAATTAGTCAATTAACATGATTATGAATCAATAGAAAATTTGAACTATGAGATAGTTGAAATGGACTTAATTGGTTGATGGGTTATATGATATTAATATTGAAAAATGGTTTAATGGTGAATTTACCAAATTATTACATGGAATAAAGTATTTATACATGGACTTTTTCCATAATTGAAATGGTATATCTTGATGTGAAATGTGATAATAGAGTCAATGTTGATTAACATTGATTTGTGTTATTTATGTGATATATGTGTGATTGATCTATATAAGACTGTGGTATAAGGACTGAATCTTCAAATACACATATTTGATAAATGAGTTTGTGAAAAGGACCAAGGCTCTAAATAACCATATGAGATACTCATTATTGGATTGGAGCAGGATCTCCAAATACTGATATGATATAGTGGGTGTGGCAGAGGGAATGAGGTCACAAATACCCATGTGATATTGAGGTATGGGATAGGGATAAAGGCTCTAAATGCCTATAGGGAATTGTAAATGATATTTTATTCCCATAAGATTGGAATTGGACTATGGTAATAATTGGATGTGAAGTGGATTCAAATGAAATGATAAATGAAAGCCATGATATTGTGATACACGATATCCCATGGGGACAGTTCAAACTCTAGCATGAGATGATTGTGTTATTTAAGGGTTGGGTTTCATTATGAACCCATGAAATTGATTTTCATAATTTAATAATAGTGAAATGAGATAATTTTTTACTTTATTAATTATAATTTATTATTAATAAAACTATATACACTATTATTGACTAGATATTGTTTTAGATGCCATTAGTGGTGGCCTACTATGTTATGCTCACACCCTACTCAGGCTTCCTAATTAGAACTCTAATAGAATTATTATTCACATGATAGGATAAGGAAAATATACATATGATAGATGTTTTGTTTGGTATGGAGCAATGATGAAGGAACCAGACTTGGTCTGGTGACCTGATGGGAGTTTAAATTGTGTATTTATTTTTGTTTTTCATTAGACACGTGACACATATGATGGAATGAAATATATACTATTTTAGTTTTTCTATTTATTTATGTTTTGGTTCATCTTGTGAAATTGGTATGTTTTTTTTTCATTAATTTTGGTTATTAATTGGTGTTTTTCTCGCTTACTTTCATTGTTGTGCTACTAGGAAAAAGTGGTTATAGTCTCCCCATGATTGATAATAGACACCTGTCGCTAGTCAGAAGACAATATTGTGTGGGGAGGCACATTGGAGGTCTTGTGACTAACTATATTGTGCAATTGGTGTATATCACTCAGTTCGGGACCATACACCATGTAGGGAGATAATAAAAAGTAAAAAAATTAATTCTGGGTTGTTTTGACTTCTAATATGCATAGTTGAGATTTAATTTTTCAATGGACATAAATAAAGGTAGGTTAACAATACATTATCATTACAGACCCTAAATATGTAATAAATATCACATATATTCACCAAATATATATTTATAGTAATATATGATATGAATTGATGAATATTAATAAAGGTCACTTAATAGAGGTTGTAGTTCACATGTATTGATGAGTGACATTTAAATTTTCAATTACATGGATAGAAGATAAAAAATACTATTACACAATCTTAAAAACATTAAATATATTAAAGATACAAATATAATTATGTTAATATGGTTATTTAATTTTTTATGGTGGTTCAATAACCATGAAACTAGACATATATTGTTAAGAATAAATACCTCTTCTTTGAATAGTATCATTTGAAAATAAATTCCCTTAGGATTCTAAAATGTTTCTTCTTGGAAGCGAAAAACATATATTTAATGGAAAATATTTCTTTGAGGCTATTTTTTTCGAGATTTTTTTTCTATGGTATATTTTTGTGTGTGTGGAGAAATGATGGGATGATGTTATTTTTTATAAGTGAGGGGGTGGTACCCAAGTAAATTCATTAAAAATATTTAAAATTATTTCCTTAAAAGTTTTTCCAAATTTTCTAATTTTAAAAGATATTATATATTATGGTCATTTAAAACACTAAAATGTTAATTAATAAAAGTATAATTGTTATTTTAAGGATTACCTCTCAGTTTAACCCCCCGTTAATATTTTTCACCCATACGGTGGTGACAATATTTTACCGTAGTGACTATTAATTATGAATAATAATGCAATGGGACATAACACATAATTTAAATTTTTAGATTATAATTTTTATAGAGATTATATTTTTAAAAAGTGATGTTTTTCACAATTCACATTAAAACTACAATTTTCCAGAAAAAACCAAAAAATTTAATCCTGTGATAATTTTGACATTACAAATTTAAAAATAAGGATCATTATATATCATTAAAATTATATCATTTTTTAATTTATATATTTTTTCATATTCTTGAATATTTATTTATTTTTTTTCAATAGTGGTGAGGTAACAATATATTCACTATTTTATTGTTCCAGAATGTAATGCATACATACTATAGTTGAATCATGGGTAATATATTTTTCTATTACAAAAAAACACAAAATAATTACTCCATCTGGTGACCCACCAACTCATTCATGCCTCCATCAATTTCCATTGATCTTATGAAAATATTCATACTCGATTATCTGGATTTACTAACCTTACATCACAACAAAATACCTTGATCTGAAAAGTTTTTTAAAAAAAATACATCACTTTCATAGTTTTGGATGATATTAAATATTCTTATTTAGATTTTTTAGAATGCAATAATATTTCAATTCCTTGCATTGTTTTCCCACTCAATGATAACATTATTGCAATAAAAAATAAACAGTCAACAAACTATATGATAAATAAATGTTTTTGATTGAATCCCATATCTCTCTAATAATATTTTTTTTCCCATATTCATTTTCATGTAAACCCACTAAATTTGAAAACATTAATTTTCCTCCTCCATTTTTTATAATAAATGCAACCTCAACTCAATGAATGATAAAAAATTTATATTTCACATTTTATCAGAGTGTTTCTCTTCCCGAAAATTTTTTCAATATAATCTATGGAATAGTGGGAGACATCTTATATAACTTCTATTAAGTGTAATATGACATGTGAATATGATGTTTGACCATTAATTCTTTAGTCATTTACCCTGATATTTATTTTAAAAAAATATCATCAATTTTATACTTTATTAAAATATTTTTCATAATTAAATTCTCTAGAAAAACATTATATTATATTAAATGAAGATGAATTTGAATAATATATTATATGGTGTGTTTTATCAGATTCATTGAAAGATAAAATACACTTTGATGATCATGAATAATTTTTACCCAATCCTTGGGATACTTTTCTAGTGATATGAAGATGAATCGTCAATTTTTTATTACATTTATCTCAAAAAAATCATATTCACAGCCACTAGAATTTCAACATACAGATTCACTTCATATAATAATGGTTTACATGTGTGATAAATATCACCTATAAAGATTATTTTAATAAAATAAACAATGACTATCTATGTTCGATGGCATTCCTCTTTAATATATATGTTTTTATCCCCTTTTCATATATAATTATTAAATTACTATGAGAATGTTTCATGTTCAGAATACTATGGATGAGGGGCCTACTTTTAACCATTAAAATATTTCTTAGTTGTAAAAAACATGTATCTATGCTCATCAAGTATGAGTCCATCATATTAACTAATGAAAACTTATAATTCATCATTATATTTAAATAATTATGACTTAATATCCATTTGAAAAAAATTATACCTATGATTATCATGAAAAATTAAAACAGTCGAATGATCTCATGTGTCATAATAGGAAAAAGTTGTTCAGAAAATTTATCACATCTACTTAAGAATATCCCTTACATACTAACCTTACATTATTTCAAAAAATATATTTATTTTTATTTGGTCATAATAATTAAAACCAATTTTGGACCAATAATATTATTTTATTATGGTCTTGAAATGTATTATAAAGTTTCATTATTCATGATATGATCTAATTTATCAATCATATATTTTATCTAGTTTTTGTGTTCAACTAATTCTAATATTGACTGATGTCCATCATAAGAGTTTATTTCCATTTGATTCTCTATTCATGGCTTTGATCCTATCTAAATATATCTTAACAACACATGATTATATAACATTATTAAAATATATTTTTAATGTTCTTAACATTATGTTTTTATAATTTATATTGGGCTCATTAATTTTTTCATCATCACTATTTAATCTAGTATATTCTATGAAATCATTAATTATATTATCAGATTCACCATTTTCTTAATCTTCTTATTTGGACTCAATGTCATTCACTAAAAAAGAATACGATTCCCAAAACAATTATTAGTTTGTTTGTTCGTTTACATATGGATTCATCAACTAGTTTTATATCCCATGAAAATTTCATCTTTACATTTTTCATGTAATTCTCATATTTTTTAATTTTCTTAACATCATTAGTCTGAGACTTCCTAAATAATAATAACATTTCCCAATTTGTGTGTTGTTATAACACATATCATATATAGTAATTCCTGCTTCTTGTGTATGTAAACATATATTCAAAACATATACCTCTATATATATGGATTCTCTCTACACAAACAAGGGAAGTCAATATTCAAAATCTATGGTACTTTCCATTTTAACCAAACTTCTATTTTAATTATTTGAAACCCCATTTTATTGATAATTGTTTAGAGCACTATATTGATTATTTATTCCATGAATTTATATAATGTATTTGAATGAGTTATAAGTAAACTCATTTCAATAATCCATTTTTTATTTTAGATATTGATTCATTGTTATTTTAAATTCATTCTTATAAAACATGTCCTTTTCCAAAATACCATTTTTTTTATTAAAAATATAAACATACTCATTTAACTAAAGTCAAAAATAAATAAAATAATGTAAAAATCCATATTTGTGAGTTAAAACATAATCAGCCAATATATATAGGAATGTATTATTTTAAGAGGTTTGATAGTATAAATTTATACCGTTTTATACGTTCCTTTTATTATCTTCCCTTTTTGAAAATCTTCACAAACAATCGGGTTTTGACCTTTTATATAGAGGTATATCTCACATAGATTTTCCTTTTCAATTTTTTCAATTTTCTATTTTCCTATATGACTATGTCTTCTCAATATCAAGTGAGATTCATATTTATCAATTAGTTAACAAAAAATACAAAATATCTGATCTGTACATGATTTCCTTTGGTTAATACTCGATCAAAAATAGTTCTTCAATCCATTAAGCACCATATGATGCAATATTTTCTCTAAATGAACACTTATTTAACATAATTATATAGTAGTATTACACCTATAATTTTCTTTTTTCATTCCATAAATAAGTAGGATATTATTTTATTTTCACATCCAATAGACTATGATGACTTCGCCACATACTATGAATTTTACAAGAACAAAATTTGTAAAGGTAATTACTCCTATATTTTATTTTTCAATGTCTCATAATATTTGTTACTCACCAGTAATATGTAATAATCATCCATAATCAAGGATATATGATATATCTATTTGAATAGATTTAAGGATGACTTCAATAATTAGTTTTTTGGTTTTTCGTTTTTACCTTCTCATTTTCCATTTCATTAACTGAAGCCTATTTGGGAAAATTTTCTAGGAATTATTCATCTTAGTGAATGGACATGTAATATCATCTAAATGATTTTTTTGGAAATGAAAACTATTTATTTTTAAAGAATTATAACCTTATGTATCCTCATATCATGGGATATCACCTCTCATCTTCATTTGATATTTTCCCTTATTTTTTAGTCTCTTTACCTGAAATAATACATTTTACCATGATCTGAAATATTTTCCCCGCTATTGTAAGATTTGTGCCCATTGATTATTTAAAACTAAAAATATTATATGAACATTTATTTTATATATTTATCAAATTTCTAGTTATATAACTTTCATAGTGTCTCATTGGTAGATACAAAATTATTATTTTTTCCAACATAGAGGATAATTTTTTATGAAGTTGAATCTTACATTAATTGGTTTATCAATAGTAAAATAGATTTTCATTATGATTTATAAATTATTATTTTTTATTTTGAATCCTATATTACATGATGAAATTGATCTATATTCATATTTAGTAGGAGAATATATTAACTATTTTTCGAGACATATATTTTAATAGCTTGTAATAATTATAATTTAACTGTTTTCCCTTAATAAAGTCATATTTTGAAATCGATAGGGTACTTTTATCTTCAATACATCAATATTGTGCGTTGAGAGGTTCATATTATATTTTACCAAGATTATAATTGTTATCCTAAAATATTATTTATTTTTTTCCACATTAAGTATGAGGTTATGAATTATCTCAACATAATAATTTTCCATTTTTGGACAATGTACAACACTTTCAATATCCCTATATCATTTCATATTCAGAAATAGAATTTCAATCTTGATTTTCTCCCCTAATAGAGGATACATGTATTAATTTTAGCATTTGTTTTATGTAGGATACTTTACCTTAATTATCTTCTATGTCACATGATATTTTCTTATGTGTCATAAGAGGCATGTTCTTTTTGAATTTATTGAAAATTTATTCATCAAATGATTTAGCTTTTGAGGACTCCCCTTATTCATCCCTAATTAGAGATATCTGTTTATTCCTTTTGGAAAACATTCATTTTCTTTCAACTTATTAATCCATTCCATTATATTTTCATTCATCGTCTTCTTCAAGTGAATTTCACTAGTCACATATTATTCATTCTCATTAGCTTTGTTCATTTATAAATTGAATTAGAAGTTCCCATATCCACTAATCTCAAAGAATTTCAATTTAATCATGTGTTTGTAAAACCCTTTCCACTTTTAAATATTACATGATATAAAATAAATTATCCTCTTCTTATATATATATATATATATTATTTTACTTCATCTTTGCTTTTGATAGAAGATACGACTATCAATACAGATAATTTCAGTATTCTAAAAGATTAAAATGTAAAATATTCGATATATATTTTCTGAATTAATGTATCTTTATATATCTTTTATATCACGAGTATATTTTTGATTTTATCATGTGATAAATCATCTCTATCCTTCAGTAATGATATTTTATTAAAAAATATAGACCAAAATATTCATATTATGTTTTTTACAATTTGTGGGCCTAACAATGTGTATCCAAATCCAATTATGCTACTAATAATTTCATTGAATTTTTTTGAATAATTATTATTGTTTCATAATTATCTATATTTTATTACTCAAACTGACTTCACTATATTTCAAAATTTTATTTCATTAATTTTAGATTATGTTCAATGATATTTTAAACCTTATTTCATGGTACCTTGATTGATTATATGCCTATTACCATGTTGTAAATATTTTTTGATTAATATTTGATAATAGTACAGTGATCTTTTCCCT
Source organism: Viscum album (assembly GCA_963277665.1). Lineage (NCBI taxonomy): Eukaryota > Viridiplantae > Streptophyta > Magnoliopsida > Santalales > Viscaceae > Viscum > Viscum album. The sequence goes on from OY728160.1 coordinate 635,556,344, forward strand.
CAACATTGATTTTTTTCAATAAATTCATATGTGTATCCTTTATCATAGGTGGAAATCACATTGTTACAGTATCTATCAATTCCACACCAAAATCTAAGAGACATGTTATAATCATATTTTTGTCATCCATAAATATTTTTCTATAAAAGGTATAGATAACCTGCATGCTCATTGAATTTATGATTCCCATATTTCAAAAATAAATCTAATATGGAAAAACTAATCTTATACAACTTATGATACCAATGAATATGTTGAACTTATAATAGTGGGAGAAATTACTTGTTACCTTTTAAAAATTTGCAAAAACTTTATCTAAACCTCCACAACATGGTATAGTTAAGATCATATCTTCTAACAAATACAAATCTAACCACATAAATTATTGTGCCCAAGAAATTAATTCACAAAATTATTTAGAAGGTTTTTCCCCACTAAGGAAACGTACTCCTTAAATGGATTATAATTTACAATTCATATATTTTCGACTATGATCAATAAATACTTACAGTGTTATGATAGGATATTAGAATTTAACCCAAACTGATTCCCACATAAATGTATCCTAATAATATTAATATAATAATTCACACCTTTTAAAATGTTTTCCTTATCCTCTGATCCTTCTACATTGCAAATCACTTTCTACACCCAAAATTTATCCATTGAAAATTCATTATCTAAATAATATTTCTTCCAGTACATTAAATTCTATTAAATATCAATTAAATATATTTCTTTGAGTAAATTTACATTTTCATGAATATAGTTTATACTCTTGGTGGACCAACTCACTCAAATGGCTCAATATAGTTTGTAAAAAATAATAGAATCAATAAATTTTTTAAATTTTCTTTAATATGTATATTACTAACCTTTATTGGATATTTGTCTATAATTCATCTGCTCTATGATGACACACATTATCACTCCATGTATTTAGTAAATATCCTTCAATAAATTATGAAGATATTAAAATTTTAAATTCATAAAATCCATTGTAAGAGTTGGAATCAATACTCTCCAAAGCCTTTAAAAATATCATCTTGACTAATGTTATTTCCTTTACAAAAATTGGCCATTGACCATGTCATGACCCTCCTTCACCAAGATGAGGAAAGGGACATCAGAATTGCCAGACCCTTCTTTCTTGATGATTAAGGAGAGATAATGACCACCGGAATCCACCTTTAATAGGTCTCAGAGTGGCGACCTGCACCATGGGTATAGAATCACACACAAGAGGGAGGGAATTACCCTTTTCAATTAGCAGGATCAGGAGATAAGATGGTAAATCCCAAAAACACCAGAAATGAAGGTAAAAGTAAATCCAAAAGAAAACATTCCCATACGCATGTTCAAAAGTAAATGCTACAAAATTATAAGAAAACTGTAAAGGGAAGTACCAAAGAAACGAAAATAAGAAACAATAACTATCCCAACATCCGAACTAGTACAGTCCTACATGATCTCTGATGTCCTCCTAGAAACCTGAAAGATATTTTATATACATAGGTTTGTTTTACAGTTATACTCAATAGGGAATACCAAAATCCCTTGTGCACATGTTTAAAGACATTAAAATGCCCGTGACAAAAGAAGATAACCAGAGAAACTAGTAAGGAAACTATACACCCCATCCTTACCATGGCACACTCCCCAAATAATGAAATTCAAATAATTTAATAGTATTATCACATCGAAATTTGGGTACCCCACACCACTTTCCCACTAGTTAATAAATACATCATACACATTAGACATCTCCCGCCATTCTCACTACATTCCCACTAACACACTCCGCTGGCACACACCTGGGATATTAGAACTGCACATTCCTCACACAAAAACCTAGGATATCACTACCACACATCCTTCCCAAAGAAACCTAGTCCACAACAACCAAATGTAACCACGCCCGCACACACTTGGGTTCGAACAACTACGGCTACACCTGAAGGCACATGGGCCTCATCCAGAAGGCACTTGGGAAACCACCTGCTCACACACACATGGGAAAACCACCACCACGTACACTTATCGAAGAATCTAGGGATATAATATACCTCAGGCCATCACATCCTACGAGAATATTATTGGGATACTCGGTAAAGGGTGATGAAAAAGAAGCTAATAACCAGCCACTCATAGGAGTGTTGGGTAAAACACCCTCCCCCATTAAATGGGGGTGTTCGGCACGAAGTACTCAACTTGGGTGGGGCGAAAATATAAAACAGAAGAACTAAATTATACATATAGGTAAACAAGCACTCATCCCAAACTAGGGTTTTCAAAACCAGCCCAACCAAAAACTCCCTTGTTACTATTCATTCATAAGAAACAACACAATCATGTTGCAACTCATTCCAGGAAAGCCGTTCCACATTAAACCCATTCTAATTTTCATATTCTTGTGATTTAATTTGAATTATTCATTTACTACTGGGAAATTAAAAGGAATATCCACAATCCAAATAAGGAAAAACAGTCATTCTGCAATTTAAGCTTTCACACCCAGTTCCCTTGTAAAGTCACAACAACAAAATGGATCTATGAGTTACCTCAAAGTAAATTAACCAAAAGAGGCACCAACATATGGGCACATGATCATAACCCAAAAATTTAACCACAATAGGGGATCAGATCCCCATCCATGTCACATCACAAGAATCAACCGTAATCATCACCAAAACAGATCAAATGAGTTTTCAAATATGAATATTCCATTCATTTCATTTTGTCTTTCCATTTGGTTACCCAAGGTGATCACACAAGGACCATTATTCATTAGGAATCCATTTAATCACCTAGTTTACATGATTTACAAGTTTCCATGTTACATCCATTCAATCATATAATTAACCAGAAAAAATAGGATCGTTAGTGCGCACAAAAAGACCACCAAAGGCCATGTTTTTCAATGGATATAAGCACATAAAATCCACAACAAATATAGAGGGGGTAATATAGTACACTAGAAACATCAAACACACCACTTCATCCCTTAAAATTTTGTTTATTTTCTTCATTAAGGTCTGGTTTCATCCATCCGCATAGGATACATTTTCATACCCACCCCACATGATACACAATAAAGAGAGACTAAGGAAAAACCACACCTGGATGATCAATGATCAAAGTTTCTCTCCATGCACCAAGAATTTTGATGCACGACTTTAAGCGGAGTAACTCCAAGGAATCCATTAATGAGCAGGAAAGGCTACAACATAGGCGCACCAGTAGCCTCGGGAAGGGGACTCCAAACGCACCAATGAGGAGAACGAACCCAGCCAATAAGAAGAAGAATAGAATTCCAGTGCGATATAAATATTAGAGATCCTATAGTTATGGGATAATAATTTTGAATGATATTAAAGGTGGATCATTGCTTCACCAGGCGGTTGGGTGGTAAGACACAATGAGATTAATTGTTATTTAATTTCTCATTTGGGAGGTGGCCATAACAGTTGTCCGTAAATGTATTTCATTAAAAGAGAAAAAGACGGGTCTATTAAGGGTCTACCCACTCCTAGGAGAATTAAGACGTTGTTTATGGCACAAAAAATGTCTTTGAACCACATAAATAATGTTAGAATACTTAAAAGTGGCGTTACAGGAAAAATTGGAGAAGAAAACCAACAAGACCCACCGTGGAACCGATCAGGGGGTCACTAGTCCACAGAACACTGATCTGTGAGTCACCGATCGGTGATACACTAATCGGTGTCCCTGATCGGTGGGTCACCGATCAGTTCCACGGGGGGATTGTCAGTTTGTCTTCCCCATCTTTTCCCGTAACAACACTTTTAAGTCATTTAACATTTTAAGTGGTTCAAAGACGATTTTAGCACCATAAACAACGTTTTAAATCCCATAAAATTGGGGAGACCCTCAGCTGACCTGTTTTCATCTCTTTAAATGAAATCTTTTAATGCACAGCTATTATGGACACCTCCCCAATGAGAAATTAAATAAAAATTAATCCCATTGTGAGTAACCACCCAACCGCATTGTGAAATCTTGATCCTACCTTAATGACATTAAAAATTATTATCCAGTAACTCCAGGATATTGACTCTTTATATCGCACTGTAATTATTTTATTCTTCTTCCTGGATTAGGTTATTCTCCTCATTAGTGCATTTGGAGTCCCCTTCCCGAGCCGAGTGGTGCGCTTGTGTTGTAATATTTCCTGTTTATTCTTGGAGTACTCGGAGTTCCTCCCCTTCAGTTCGCGCATCACATTTCTTGGTGCGTGGAGAGAAACATTGATCATTGATCATCTAGGTAGGTTTTTTCCTTAGTCTCTCTTTATTGTGTGTCATTCGGGGTGGCTATGAAAATTTTTCCTATGGGGATGGATGAAACCAGACCTCAATGAAGATAACAAATGAACTTTTAATGGATGAAGGGGTGTGTTTGATGTTTCTAGTGTACTATTTTACCCCTCTTTATATATTGTTGACTGTATGAGATAATTTCCACTGAAAATCATGGCCATTGGTGGTATTTTCATGTACACTAATGATCCAATATTTTGTAGTTAATTATATGATTGAATGGTTGTAATGAGGAGTTTGAATCTTTTTTCTCACAAAATGGATATAGTCATAAATTATCTTCCCCTAGGTCACCTGAACATAATTTTGTTGTAGATAGAAGAAATATAACCTCATAATAAATATGTAGAACAATTCCCAATGAATATGACCTATCTATCTATTTTGGGAAGAATATATCAATATATAATATTATATAATTAATAGAGTCATAATCAGAATGTTCCTTAAGAAATGTCTATAGGATCTATGGGACAATAGAAAAGCCCAAATTACTTACATAAATATCTATTTTTCCAAGGTATTTATCCTTAATAAAAAGGAAAATATTGAAATGATTTCCTCCAAAAGTGATGAAGGAATATTTCGTGGTTTGTAAATCTCTAGTAAATCCTATAGACTCTTTAATAAAATAATTAATTTTGTGGAATAATCTATACATGTCAAATTTGATGAAATTGATCTGCATGAACAGAATACCTCCGTAGAAAATCCTATGGATGGTCTATCCAATCTAGAAATAAATGGAAAATCTATTGAACATGTTGTTAAACAATATGTTAAATCTCCATGTTTAGAAATTTTCCAGACTCTATTCATGATGAATCTAAACCTGTAAAAGAAGCTTAAATCATCGACCATTATTTTCTTAGATATATTAAAACCCTTAAAAACCATCCTTTAGATACTACAGTTAGAGAGATAGATAATGGGAAAAAATAGAGATTCACTTAGAAGTCATCTTGAATATCCATACTTTTTTCACATCATGAACCTAATAACATCAATGATGTAGTCAATGATCAATTTTTACTAATGAATGTGATAGAATAATTCAATCTGTTTGAAATAATTAATGTATGGAAAATTTTACATATTCCAAAATACATATTTACCATAGGTACTAAATTTTTCATTAGAAATAATGTAGATAAATCTTGTAATATTGTAAAAAACAATGCTATATTGGATGCACTAGGATATAGTCAATTAGAAGGCATTGACTACAATTAAAAACTTGCACCAGTTTACAGCCTTGAATCCACTAGAATCATTTTTTAAAATTATGCACATCTAAATTTCAAGCCTTATCAAATGTGTGGAAACAGTTCATTCCTATATGGGTATATAGTTGAATATTTTTAATGTTGAACAACCCCTAGATTTACAAACACTCCTTTTCCAAATAATGTATTTTATTTAAAAAAATATTTATATGGGTTAAAGAAATATCCAAGTGCTTTGTATGATAGAATAAGTAGATTTCTTATATTGAGAGGTTTTACAAAGGGTATAGATGATCCTAATATTTTTATAAAACGAATCTCTACTGATTATTTAGTAGTTAATATTTATGTAGATTATATTATTTTTTGATCTTCAAAAAAATCTTCATGTGTAGATTTTTCAAATATTATGAAAAGTGAATTCTAAATGAGTATAATGGAGGATATCAAATTCTTTATTGGATTTCAAATATTTCATAATAATGAAGGTATTATTTTAAATCAAATAAAATATACTAAATATCTTTTAAAAATGTTTGTCTCTGATGGTACAAAAGGTAGTGATTATCTAATGAGTACCACCTTTAAGATAGATCTTAATGAAAATGTTAAATCTGTTGACCATACAACTTATATAAAAATGATTGGGAGTTTACTATACATAACTGCTAGTAGGAATTATATTTTCTTTAGTGTGTATATGTGTGTTCATTTTTAAGAAAATCCAAAACAGTCACATCTTCTTGCTGTTAAAAGATTATAAAAATACCTTAAATATACTATCATCCTATGATTCTTATATCCAAGAAGAAAACATTTTGATTTAGTGAGTTATTCAGATGATGATTTTGGTAGTTATAGTATAAATATAAATAGAACCTCTGAAACATGTCACTTTTTTGGAAAGTCTCTAGTGTCATGGTGTAGTAAAATGATTTTTTTTTCATTTTCTACTACCAAAGCTGAATACATAGTCGTTGGTAGTTAATCTACTTAGATGTTTTGGATGAAACAAACTTTACTATACTGTTGATATCAATTAATGCATCTCCCTATAAGCTATAATAATACAAGTGTTATTAACATCTCTTAGAATACAATTTCTCATTCTATAACAATGTACACTGATGTAAGACATCAATTGTTGTGGGATCTTTATCAAAAGGTGATATATCACTAGAGTTTATTGGTATTGAACATCATCTTGCTGACATATTTATAAAGCCATTGAACTGTGAAAGCATGAATAACATCAAACATGAATTAGGGATGATTAATTTATAAGGACCTTAGATAACTCTTTGTGAAAAATAAGTACAGATGTCATGAAAATAATAAAAATGTTCTTAAGATATTGTCATACAGACACAGTGGTCATGCCCACACAAACCTTTATTCATGCTGACACATTGTCATGCATACACAGTTTTCATGAAGACACCAACATATTTTCTTGCCAACACAGTTTTCATTTTCACACTGACACTTTTTCATTCCGAAAATTTGTCATGTCGACTCATTTTCTTGTCAATGCCTTGTCATTCTGACATCTATAGTGTTATGAAAAACTATCATATACACAAACTGATGACTCACTCCTTTAACTGTCTTATTTTTTGACCAAAATGACATTGTTTCATTTTTTTCATTGAACCCAGTTCATGAATTAACAATATCAAAGGCCTGAATGATATAAATTTTGTTCGACCCGCTCTACATATTACCTTTGCCCATTAACCCAAACACTCCTACCATTTCCATTTACCCTCGGCCTCTAACCTTAAAACCTTCAAGTGAACCGTTAGAAATGGAAATAATGAAGCACAAACATAAACAAGGATCTAGATATTAGTCTCATATTTCTATGTAGGGAAAGGGATACTCAAGTAAGTCAGTGCTCATCAATTATTCTATTATAAACTGTGTGGTGCCTTCAGAAAATGATGTTTTCACTGAATGAATATTGGAATGTAAGTCATTGTTCTTTATGGTGTTTTAGACTCAGGTATTGAAGGAATGGATTGAAAACAATGAAGGGACCTATTTTCCAATGATAGTAAAAAAGTCTTATATGTATGAAAAATTTATATTTGAAGGTAGTAAAATTAGTTTGATTAAATCTATATTTAAAGGAAGGAGAATTTAAATTTTTTCTTTGCCTTGGGCTGAATTACTTAAGGTACATCAAGGTGGAACCTACAATGAATCCCAAGGAAGTTCTTTACCAGCATGTGATCTGTTTTTCGTTGAAACATCTTTGATGGAGCTGACTGGGAATAAGGAGAACAGGAGACCAATTTTTACTATGCAAGATTGTGAATGTGGTTTGTTGTTTAAGGTCATCCCACGCCATCTTTATCCCAGGAAATGGAACCATTCTTAATTAAAGTATCATGATGCATGATTGTTTTATTTTTTAAACAAATTAATTAATGTCAACTTGTGTAGATCTCTGATAGTGCATATTAGTTAAATTATTAAGCCTTAATATAATAAAAATTTCATATTCTACTGAAGGATGATCTCATCCATTCTGTAAGTGAAAGGAAGTGTGAATGAAGGTGAATATATTGTATCCACATACAAATGAAACTCTTTGGGTAAGAATATATTCTAGAGGATTAAAATCCATTGGAACCCCTGGAATAAAGAATGGGTTGGCGATGAGAATAAGATTTATCAAAAATTCAACCTAGTGGACCTTCCTGATAGGCTGAGTGATTTATTAGATCTTGGTCTAGGACTAAAAGATGTTTATCATCATTATTCTAATGAGGAAGTGTCTGATAATCCTGATGAAGACCACGTGTCTTTTATTAATGATTTAAGTGACCCTGACTCCACTGAATCTCTATGAAGAATGACTTATAGATCTCCTCATTCACCTCTCCCATTAATTTAATATGAAAAAACTCTATGTGATAATGCTGATGAGGAGACAAATGTTTTTTTAAGTATTGAGTATATAAGATAAACTAGTGGTTCTGAAGGAGATTCTAAAGGATGATAAAAAGATTTTAAAGAAGAAGATGAAAGTTGTAGTATCTCCGAAAGTGTGGAAGAATAAAAAGATGTAAATAAATATGATGATACATATGATGAACATGGTGAAGGAATTGAAATTGGTAAGGATAGTGATTATCTTGATAATGATCCGGGAGGAAATATTTATCTATTTGAGGCTGTCGTTCAAGAATAACATGTAGAATATTTAAAATTTCCTACTTTAAGTGATGTTGTGGTTTATGATCCAAGGGAAGAAGATTCTCCTATTGGGGAAGAGAAATCAGTTGGAGTTGATGGTGTAGTGGATTCTAAGATAGTCCCTACACAATTGATGGATTATACAAGAAGAATTTCTCAAGTTTAGATAGAGAATAAAGTGAGAAGAGATCCATTTGAGTGGGATATTCAAGATATAAGAGCCATGTTTAGGGAGAACATCTTGTTGGAAGAGTGATACCTGACACTCTCACCCCTTTAGATGATGATGTTATGTATTAATCGGAATAAATCCTATATATGAAGCTCTCGGTTTCACCTATGAAAATTTAAATGATGAGGTGTGCGTACATGTTGCAAGAGAATAAGTTGTTGAAGCCCATCCAAGTGAAACAATCACCTAGGTTATGTTAGAAAAGTTTAAAGAAGATATCTGTTCAGCTGTTTGGGAATCCATTCAAGGTGAAGTTGCCCACATGCCTACTCTATGTTATGTGGTAAACACATTAAAGGCCTTGATTGAAAGAAGGATGTAGTCTTTGAAAATTTCTCCTCTTCTAATTTAGAATGATGGTGTGAATGAGGATGATGTAGTTAATGTTTTAGAGAAAGTGATAGATAATATTCAACCAAATTTAATTTCAACTACTAAAACAATTTTGAAAAACAATACCAATCATGGGAATGAGATGATAAAATGAGTTTCTAAAATAAATGATTTATGTTTTGATTATAAAAGATGTTTAGAGAGAGTTATTATAGATATTAAGGACAAAACTCATCTATTTTTTTTCCTTCCACCTCTCCATAGATATATCAATCCTTGTACATTGAGTTAGTTATAACAGTTGTTAAAGAAGTTATTCAAGCCCTATTTTATGCCTTTAGTTTCAAAAGACTTTAAAAAATTTAGAATAACAATTACTGTGGACATGATATAGTTAGATTTTATACCAAGGAAGTATATACCTCTCAAAAGGATCTTAACATGGGACTAATTCATATTTCATAATGATTTACATGAGGCACTAGTTGACCAATCACATTAATTATTTTTGTATATAATTTGATATTACCCCTAGTTACTCGAGAATTAAAATAAAAGGTCATGAAATTGAGATACTTCACACAAATTCTTGACATGTTTATAGAGAACAAGGATGATTCTGAAAATGAAATTAAATATACTGGTGAAATAATTGAGGATTTCATCAACTGTAATAGCCCTATCTACATATTCAAAATGAACCCGTCATGGTTTCTACTACTGCACCTCTCAGACCCTCTGATGCCTCTCCGTACACAACCTTTCCTCCCCAGCCTCAATCCATGTCTGTCTATAAGGATCAAAGCCAGATTCGGCTAGTTATAATAGAAAACACTCAACCTTGTGTTTTATCACAACAGAAACCCATCTTTTCACCATCTGTTTTTAATAGAGTACCACTTCCTCCTCTCCAAATTCATTCAGACTCTCCAATCTCTCAGCATCCATCCATTGAATAGACCCTTCATACTCCTGACAAATAAAGCAAAAAATATATCCCAAATATTAGTTGAGATCTCTTTTTTGATAGGACGGATGGACTATACTTTTGTTTTATTCCATTGAATTGTACTTTATATTATTTATGAAATTCATGATCTTGAAATTATATCTGTATAATGTATTATTCTTTCTTGGTTTGTATTCTTTTTCTATTGTTATTCTTTTTGGATAATCTTAAAATGGTGAGAATGATCAATTCATTATTATTATTCTTTTTTACATCTCATTAAGACACCAGAAAATCTCATTAAGACACAAAAAATAATGGGATAGAAAATAAGGAATTATTTATTTTTCCTCTAAGACATTTCTTTTTTTTTTTAGAAATTTCATTTTTTTATATAAATAGTAATGGGAGATGGTAATTTTAACGATTATAATAATAATCAGAGAATTTTACTTTACAATACCATGATTTGTGATCATAAAAAAAGTGGCATATTGTTGAACTATAAGAAACTGTTGGCCCTTCTCTAGTTTTAATTGTTTTATTAATCACAAATCATGTGAAATAGTATACAATCATTTCAATCATGTTTATTTAATATTATATATTTTTTATTATGATTATATATAATCAAATATCTATTTTACAAATTCTGTGTATATTAATGTTGTGTGCTAGTTCATATTGAAAATTTTATAAGTATGAGTCACTCACATTGATAGTGAAAATGTCTCACCGGTTGAGTAATTGTCACACAAATAGTCCAACAGAGTCACCAACAATGTAAATTTCTCAACTATAGTTCAAATGTCACACTGATAGATCAAATTTCACACTGATAGTTAAAATGTCACAAAGACCGTTCATATGTCACCCAAATAGAACAAATGTCACACTGATCGAAGAAATTTCACACCTACAGTAGTAATTTCTGACCGACAAAACAAATTGTCTCACTGATAGATGACTCACCGATAGTACCAATGAGACACTGAAATACGGAATTCCTCACTGATAGAGGATTCACCGAAATTTTGTTTAATTTTTTTTATTAGAAATTATCTCTAAATGACATATTAGAGTGTTTTAATTCTATTGATTAAAATAATTTTTTTTACATAAAACATTAATAACCATGTTAGTGGACATTATGAGGTACCTCCACATGCTTATTATCGAGCATAGAATATAAAAGAAAAAATAATGAAAGTTGATAGAGACATGGATATAATGTAGTGGTCTCGCACCAGAACCCATACAAAACCTGTGAACAAAAAGAAGAAGAACACATGAAATATTCTCATTTTTATTTCTGACTGAACTCACATGAAAACTTACGGTGCACCAAATCATCAATAATTATTTTAGGAAACAAATACCATGGTGGAAAATCCCATCTTCCGGGTAAAACGGAACAAAAATCATTATGCCCCTTGGTTTTCGATGTCTGTTTCTTGAACAAGACTCAAAATTCACATTTACTACATCCAAAGAGTCGATAACTACATTTCATAACATTGAGAGCCTTATAAACTCTATCTCTATATTTCCTTCTCTATTTTGTTCATTTTTATTACATTTTTTAGTATTTTGTGTGTGTGTGTCTATAAAATGCACATTTTCTCTTACTATAAACTAAAGGATACAAGATATCCTCACACAAACATAATTTTACACTTATTTTCACCCATGTATTACCGTGGAAGAGGTCATGTATGACCTAGCTATTGTTTTCCCACATAGAACTGTGGTATTGGTCTTGTGACGTAAACAGTTTTTATACTATTGTGTAAACCCTGATCCATAATGTGAGTCAAATATTTATATATATTCCTTAGTGATAGGTGAACACTGTGTAGAGTGGATTAAGTCTCGGCTTAATACATAACCACTTATTTTAATCCACTGGGTTTTCAAATTTAGTATAATCTAATTTTAACTCATATTTCAGAAAACTATGTTTTAAATTGATAGTGAGTCTTCGATAGTGTCTATAAATATTTTGGTTTAGTAAATTGATTTAAAAATTTATTTCAATATTTTAAGATGATATAACTAAGAAGTAATCAATATCTTGAGAAATTAATATAACATCCATACTATTATTAATTTAACACTTTGATAAACTGACTTTTTTTTAAATGAGGGTTTTTTCAAATAATGTTTTTAACAAAAAAATTTATAGGAACTCAATTCACACCCCTCTTGAGTATCCTACTCCAACCACCAACTGGATATAAGAAAATAATGTTGGATTATAATGATGAAGAATCCATACCTTTTAGGGAACCCAACTTGGTATAATGTTATCATGTTATTACCTTCATCCTTGATAATTTTAAAGCCATATATTGGTGAGAAATAAAAAATATCCTTAACACCCTCCTTCGAAAGAGGTTGAATGTTATGTACATAACATAGTCATGATATCCTATTTATGTAGAGACCATTTATAAATTTTTTAATTATTATTCACTTAACTATGATAACACATAGTATAGATGATTTTGTTGAAATATATTTTTAGGATCACATCTGGGAACACCATGCATTCATGTTTCACTATTGATGCATTATTGAATTCCATAAAAAATATAGTGAAATCCTTGGTAATCTCCCACATCATAGCCTACGGAAATTAAGGGACTCTAATTATGTCTTACAAATATATGGTTCTTCATTGAGATTATAATTTGGTAATATCTTTATTTAACCAAATTAATGAAAAAAGATACAACATACAAGTGGTATGATGATTTTTAGGAATTTTTATTTAATGTGAACTGATATCTCTATATCCTATAGTTTTAATATCTCCTACAGAGGGGAAACCTGTCATATTACTTGTTTTTTATATGAAGTAATACTTGGGTTCCCAATATTCCTAGAAAATAGATATGGGTAATAAATGTATTTTGTATTACATTAAACACACCATTATTCAAATTTTGGGTAAATAGATAATGTTTGAGAAGAATTATCTCACCCTAATATTTGTGTTTCAAAATCCGTTAAACTAATTGCATTATCATTAATTTCGCATTATCTCTCACATTAATGAATTAAAATATATCATTGTTCCTATGATCATAATTGTGAATATTTTATGATTGAAAAATAAAAAAATAATTTGACATAAAATTTTTCTCTCTAAATTTAGTAAAATGTAAGGGGAAGGTAGATTTATTCCCCACCCATCCAATACCAGTGAATATTCCATAAATAAATATCTACGTGACACAATGTTTTTCTCAGTAAATAAATATTCCTGGAAAACATAGATTCATTTTTTATGTTCTTTAAAAAAAATTACATCAAAGAATATAGAAGATCATACTTTAATTTTGGATTGTTAGTGATTTTTTCGGCTCTCATATAGAGGTACTCCTTCTATTTTAGTTCCTCTTTTTGGAGGTATGAACCAAATCTAAAGAGGAATTAAATTCATTAATTCTATCTTTAAATATCACATTATAAATTCCAACAATATATCTCAAAATTGGATGTGATTTAGTGTTAGTTATCAAGATAATAAACACAGATTATTTGATTAGGAAGGGGGTCATAAACCCCCTCCCATTTATACTCAATTTTTGATGACATAATTCTTACTAAACTTATGATTAGTATGTCCTATTCTTTCAGAGTTCCCCTTTGTATGCATTTTCCAAGTTACCCACTTCCCTTATTAAACTAGATCAACTAATATAATTATTAATATGTCTCCTAAAATGAGAATTTACACATTCACCAATTAAGAAAGTATGGATTTTGATGAAATTAAAAAAAATCTATCTCATATTTAATTTATAACTCTTTAAAATATATAATAAAATTACTCGATTCCCCTAATAATTATTTATTTTCAATCCATATTGTAACTCTTATATCCATATGAAAAAAATTATTTCATAGGTGTATTTCCCCACAAAAATATCATTTTCCAAATGTATGTCATCAAAGATGACCTATCCAAATGGGTCCCCACCCACTCCAATGATATGTTTAGGGTGTCACCCAAAACAATATTCCAATATTCCATGGAATCTTGATTAGTAGTGAGTAGGAATATCTCACAATTATAACACCCTAGAACATACACATCTAAAATAAATGATATAAACACTAAAATACCGATAGGATATATATATATATATAATCAACTAAAATGTACTCAATGTATGAAAGATACAATAAAGAAGGGTCATCCTTATAAGGAAAATACATTAGAAGAAGAATGTATGAAAAGTTTCTAGAACATATTGTATTGACAAGAACAACAAAAAAATGAGTACTTATTAATCACACTATATCCAAAACAGCCACCTATATCAACAAGAATCACCATTCTACATAATTCCTCACTAATCATCTCCATGTTCCATATATGATCAATCCACACTAACTCCATGTATATCCATCAAATCTTCTATTTTATTTGTTATATTCTGAGAAACAAAACATGGGGGAAATACAGTGTTTTTGATGAATATAAAAAAACATAATCGTAATCCCTATAAAAAAATAAAAAAAGTTCCGAGTCATCTCAATTCTTTAGATGATAGGTTACTAGAATTAAGATGAAGTGGAAAACCAGAACACAAACAAAACATAATTCTTCCATAAGTAAACAGAATCCAATATAAATAATATAACAGATAATATAGATATGATATGGTTTTATAAGTCTCTATGTTTCAAAGAAAAACCAATAATCTTATATCCAATCATCAAAATTTCAAATCCTATTAACATATAATGGATCCTAGAATATAATAGAGTCCAAAAAATAGGGTGGCAGTAGCCATATGTATTCCAAAATTTGAAGAGAACCCTTATGGGGTACTGAACAGTCACACATATCTATAAACATTGAATAGATCCACCTATCTATATGTCACACCGCCATCTAATGCCATAAAGGGAAACAATATCATCCCTAAATAAATATCATTAAATGATGGAGAACCAAACCCTTTGGTATATCAACATTATAATATCAATATTAACTCCAAATTTCCTACTTTATGTATCCCATTTAAACTCTCTGAAAACTTTATTTTCATACCATCACCTCATTGAAGGATAACATATTTAAAGGGAATACCATCCCTATTACACACTCAAATTTAAAAATTGGAAGATAATCATTGTAAGACTTTTTGAAATGAAATTATAATCATTGAAGAGAATATAAATCCCTAAATATATTATATAATTATTTTTATATAAATTTATGATATTCAATACCATGGGAGGCACACAACATTGGGTTTAAATGATATAAGACACTCTATCAAAATATTATTTAAACGTGACCATTATAAATAAGAAATTAAACTAATCTGTATGAATATAACTAATTAAATTATGAAAATTATGTATTTTACACAAGTAAAAAATATATCTATTTGTTATAAATAAAAAACCATTTGGATGACAAAGAAATGGGTCCTCAAACAACTTTTATATAAAAATGGTTTAGTCATGATTTTTACACAAAATTTTAAATTAATTTTTAAAAATTTAAGAAATTTTATTTTATAAAATTAATATAATTATGGTAAAAATAATTTTAAAAATATATTAAGATGAATATGGGGATTTTTATGAAGTGTTTCATTTTTTTATAAATAGTTAAAACTGCTAAATTTTAATTCCAAAAAGTTTTTTATTAGATTATTTATAAAGATAAATTATATTTTAGATTGGTATAAAAGTAAAATTAGTCAAATAATTTATATATTAATCCAATATATTTCATTAAAATATTTTTATTATTGAAATTTAATATAAGAAACTTTTAAATGTTTCGATCTTATTCTCTATAAAGACTCGCTTTTTTATCTCATCTGTGGGATTGCATTTATATCAAAAGATTCCACAATTATTAACTAAATTTATTAAAATTTATTTTATATTTTCAATAATAATTATTTTTTTAATTTAATAATTTCAACTTAAACCTTTACCATACTTAATATTATAGATACTAAAAAGTATTTAACCTAGTTAAGGAAGAAATTGGTTTATTAAAGTTAAATTAAAATGAAATGGTTAAATTGGCCTAAAAAGTTGAATAAAATAAATTTTAAGGACGTATATAGACTTTATAAATTCTATTTATAGATAATAATACATGTTAAACACTTCTTATAGGTGAAAAAAGTGGTTACACCTTTTTCATTTGAAAATTACAAGTTTTCCTCTCACCATACTTAAATGTGCAGTCTTTTCCCTCTCTTCTTCACATCATTAACCAAATTTTTCTGAACAAATACATACCCAAATAACTTCCTAACATCTATAATCACATCCTATAAGAATTAATTTGTGAATAAATACATTCTTATATGGATTTTGGGGTAATAATAAAGGGGTTACCTAATGAAAAGGTAGCATTCTTCAAAGATCATTTTTAAATTTTATCTCCTACAAAACCTAATTAAAATATTATAAAAACATTATGGAATAATAACATAAGAATCATACCCATAATTATTGGCCATTATGTTAAGTTCATTTCCTAAAACAATCCACACATCCATTAAATGGGTTACTAAATCATCATTCATGTGTCGGTGGACCACCGCCTCATGAACCGATGTTATTCATATTTCTATTTCCAAATCTAATGGTAATAGATGATGATGTATATAATATATATATGAGATATTTATAAAAATTTTAAACCTATGGATTCATTATATAATATATTCCAATTTTACTTTCCATTTTTGGGGGATAAGATAATGTCACACTTTTGAATGACAAACTACTACAGCGTGATGTGAGGTGATTTGTTTTCACTAAAACTTTACATTGAAGGTAATATGGATAAATTTCATGATTATATGTGATATAACATATTTAATTATGATAATAATGAAATATTTATATTTATTAATATATAATTTATCATGTTATTTCTTTCCTTTTCACTCGCATAAAGATTATAACATCGTTTATGTTAGTGTGGACTTCTACCATCACGAAGCGACGTGACTCTTTTTAAATCACTAGATGGTTGATATATAATTGTATTTAAACAAATAATATCTATTTTTTAATTATTACATTTCTAGATAGATATAATTTTACATATCTTCTTTCCATAAATATTTTTTTAAAAAAAATGTTAAACATATGTACGTATAGCCAACCGTCTCCATGATTATAATGTATATCGTTTTTCATAACCATATTTCATGATTATTATCAAAAGTATAATTGATGTATAAATATGAAAATTATTTCATAATTATTATAATTAATTTAATGTTATGATATAATTTGAAAAGGAACCAATGCATTCATGATAAAGTATGATTGGGAACATTAGAAAATTAACACCTAAAATTGATAATAATGGTAGACTGTTCAATAATGTGTGATAAGATGTCATAAAGAGATAATATATGATATTATAAATATTTTTAATGTTATATTATAAGTTAATATAGATTTAAAATCCTATATAAATCATTTTAAAAAAATTTCATCCAAATGGAAGTCAGAGGTAATTGGCTTCATCTAAATTTACCTTCATTGAGGCATATTGTATTATTATGCACCTAATTTCATTTATATTGTGTAAATACTGACCATTTGAAATGTAATTCAGTGATTTGTTAAAAATTCATGGTACTCTATGTTACAATTTGAATTATTTTATTTATTTTGATTTTCCATAAAAGATGCCATGTAGAAAAGACTTTCATAACCCAATTTCTATTCATTGGTTTATATTACTTATTCGTTGTCTTTGATATTCTAAGAAAAGGAGTGTAATAAATTTTGATTATATAATTTTCATAATTCCAACATGTTTCATGTTTTTTAAAATTAGATATTGATAATGTATTCATTTATTTATTCATAATTCAATGTTATGATCATTGAATGGTTTATTTCAAAATCACATTTTAATCAGGATTGTTTATTCGTGAATCTACATTTAAATAACTTGATTTTAATTGTTTAAAATACCTTTAATGATTTTATTCTTTGGTTGATGACCCTTTTCATGTTATAGTACCATTTTTCTACTCATTGGTTAATATAATTAGGGAGAAAATGTCTTAATAAAATTTGACATTATTTATCTCCTCTGTCAAAAAAACATTTTCCCTCCAAAAACATGTTTTCTAAAGATGTTTTAAAAAAAATTTATCCATTTAAAAATTATTTATTGAAGTTGTATTTTTTGTTTTTTATATAAATGAAAAAAATTTATGAATCTTTGTGTTGTTTTCTAAACATAGCCCATTTTGATTTTACTGTAAAAGTGAAACGAAACAAACTTTCACTGTAGTTAGCATGAAATGAATTTCATACCATAAGAAAAACTCCATATTTTAAAACATACATTAATTGTTTTAAAGTTTATTTTCAACGGAAATATTTTTCAAAATGATTTGACAATATTTAATTTTAAATATTTATATTGCAAATTTAAATGTTATTTTCCTATAGAAATCTTTTAAAAAAATAATGTTATTTATAATCATAAATTTAAGTCCCCTTTATATGACATATAATCATCAGGGGATATGTTATACTGATACCATTCACTTTAATCTGGATTTTTTGTGATTATTTTTTTTGATTGGTTAAATAATTTTCATTTTTTATGCAATTTAAAATATGAATGTTTAGATGAATTATGATTTCCCCCATTCATATGATTAATTCATTTGAATTAGTGTGTGATTGGTAGGGAAATCCATAACTCCTTCAATAATTGGTAGTCCTATTAATAACAACGAGATTGGGTTTTTGGATGAGGCCTTACACATTTCTATAAATGTCTCTTCACAAGATCTTTATGGTATTTATTGTCTTCGATCAAGGCCCCAATGGTATGTTTTAGATTTCCATCATTATGCATTCCATCATTATACATTCCATCATTAAGAATTCAATTATTGATATCCAAATTGATTATTATACTAGTAAGAATATACATGGTGATGTTACAAGCTCTTGTGACTATTTATATTGAATTATTTTATTATCATTTATTCAAACCATATTATGCTCAGGTTATTAATTTAATGTCATATGTTTATGATATTTACATTGTGATATTGATTATTTATTAATTATTGATAGAATCCAATGTATTCATACCCTTACTGATCATATAATCTCACCCCTTTATAATGTTTGATTTATCCTAAGATACCAGATTGTTTTCTTTTTTGAAATTTCATCATAATCTAAGGGGAATAATGTCAATCTCAAAGAATATATTTTTCCAATTTTAAGTTTTATAATTCTATTTTAATTTCAGGTATATATCTATTTTACAAATACAATTAAACAATACTATCCTTTTGGATATAATTACTTATATCTTATTCACATGTAACAAATAAACCACCAAATCTAGGATAATTGGGTTAATGTCACTATAGTTGGTATTAGAAGATGTTTTATAAAAAACATGTGTACTATATTTAAGAATAAATATATTAGGGAACATAACCTTATGATTGAATTTAATGTTTAGCATATAAGAACATACTAATTGGTTTGTAACAAAAATGTTTTTTGGTTCTTCCCTGAAATAAATCATAATTTGGATACTACATGTGACATTGTTCTAGCACATTTTCACCTAGGGGTATAACGCCAAATAGGGAATATGTGTCTCTACTCAATTGTCATTTTTGTGTATGGAAACAAGCCTTACTATGAACCTGTTTTGACACTATCTTGTGATATGTCTAGTATAATTCATATATTCTTAAAAAACAATATGATATTTTTTTAAAAAATATCCCCCAAGAATCCATGGTTATGATTATGAGATTAGTTATATATACATTTGGAAAATTATTTTATATATTTCACTATTTTTTGATTATATGAAAATTTTCATAATGATATGATTAAATATGTTTTATTTCATAATTAAAAAATAGTTCTTAGAAAAAAGAATTTGAAAGAAATCAATTACTATAATCCACTGAGTAAAAATGATTGTTTCCTTAATAGTCTTATGAAAATCATTCTAAATGGACTAGTCCACAAACTTTATCATTATATGAGTAAATAGTATCATTTACTAACAAGATAGAAAATGAATATCTATATACTATAGATTCAAGGGGAATAAATAGACGTAGAGGAATACAAAGGAAAGGGAGGATAAAATAAATAATGGAAAGAAGGATTTTCTAACATATGATAATTTTGGAAATAGGCACTCTCGTACAATAACAATTGGAATGGGAGTTTTCTATAACTTCTGAGATAATTGACAACATGATTTTAATTTCAAGGGTAATATAATGGGTTCTAATGTTCAGTTATTAAATAATATGAGAGTGGGAAACATTTTAAAATAATTTCACAATTATTATAGGAATATACCTTAAAATAATCTAATGGATCATGGTTAATCTTATATTGTTACCATAGATGATGTGGAATGATTAATGTTATTGTGTTTTCATTCATGAATTATGTTCTTTTATTGTTTTATCAATGATATACAAGCTACAAGAATTATGAAATCTATATTTAATTTACAATAGTAAATTTTTATTAATTATTTTAGATCATATGTTGAATAGTAAAACGTACTAGGAAAAATGATTCAGTATATGTTTAACATCATGTAAAACACGTGATTGATGAAAATACCACCCTTAATATGTTCCAAATATTGAGATAATGATATCGGTATAAAAAGATAATTGATATGGATAATGAAAATTGGACGTTAATGACTACCTAGGAACTAATTAATGATTGGTTGAAAAAGTGGTTTATGTAATCATCGATGGAGTTAAAAATAGTTCTTGATTTAAGTAATATATCGAATGATCTATTTTTTAAGGAATAATTATTCATGATTTTATTCCAATAAATTTCTATTTTAATTAAGGTTATTACCATGAATTAATTTGAACTTTGGATGAGGTTTTTAAAATTAAAATATTACTTCATGATATGAAGACTTATGTGTATTGGACAACCTGTGCTAGCGAATTTGTTATAATGATAATGGGAGATCAAATTAATGACTTATCATTCATTTAATATCTTACTACTTCAGGTATAAAAAAGTATTCTTCATTTCATTGCATATGATTTAAATTAGAAATTTATAATTTCACACCAAAATTTTGATATTTTACTTAAGATATTGAATGGAATCAAGTAAGTATATATTATCATGAAAATTCATCCACTTCAGGAAAGGGATCCTTAAATAAAATTCAATCATATTACTATCTTTTCTGATTTTATAAATAACAATTTTCATATATATTTACATTATGGATTATTGGTTATTTATATTCACAATATACTTCAAATTCCCTTGATCAATGATCTATATCACTCAACACCATTATTTCATAATTATTCTCTTCTTAAGTGTACAAATCATCATATCCGACCAAGGTTCTCCTATTTGGAAATTATGTATGGGTTATTGTAAATAAATTTTATTCATCCCTTATTATCTTATCAATATGAAGTTTTATTTTCAATTGTTAATATTTTAGTTTCCAATAAATGTGTTTTAAACTTTTTAACACTTGATATCCAAAATAATTAGTATATATTAAGGATGTAGTTTTTTAAGGGGGTAGAATGTAATATCATCAGATTTTTAAATAGGGACATCATTTTAAATGTTTATATGAAAAACAAATATTAGAATATGTTATAACTCTAAATGATTTTATTATATATTTCATTATTAAATAAATGTAATCTATTTTATTTCTTTCCATACATACAACACCAGGTATGAATGACACATGAAAGCATAATAAAATATAATTTAAACATGGCCATTATAGCATAGACCTTAAAATAAATAATACGAATATAAATAATTAATTATAAAAAATTAATATTTCACACATATAAATCTGTTATCTAATTATTATAAATTTAAATAAGAATCATATGGAATAAAAAGAAATTTTTTTGAAAAGCCTTTTTTTAAGTTGATTTAGTTAGGATTTGAGAACATAATTTAAAATTAATTTTCACCAAATTAATAATCTCTATTTTATAAATTGAAAATAATTTTTTATATCATAATATTAATATTATCTTATGGTTATTTATTTCTTTTTCTTAAATGGTTTATTTTTTAATTTATAATGAAAATACTTAATTTTAATTGAAATATACATTTCTATTTAAATTATTTATAATGATATATTATATTTTTAATTGTTATTTAGGTTAAATTATTTTAATTATATATCTATTAATTATATATAATTAATTTTAATCATTATCGTATTGAATTTTGATAGAATGACATTTTGATCTTTTTAATATTTTCATATTTAAAACAATATTTCTCATTATGTGTGTAGGGTTATTTTAAATAACATTTTTTATATTCTGCATATATTTTTTAAAATGGATACAATATTTTGAATCGTTGTAATTTATATTATGTAATAAGGCCAACATAGTTTTTTCCATAATTTTTAGAAAAATAAATAAATTTTACCCTGGATGAGGTGAAAAAATATTTAATTGGGGCTAAACTAAAGAGATGTGGTTATAAAATGACATAAAAACATGTCTAAAATCTATTTAGTTGATACATATAAAATTTAAAAAATATATACTTTTTTAATAATTGTTTTTAAACCATATTGGTAAATGGAAAAAATTTGTTACACTTTTCTGTCCCAAAATTACAAGTTTTTCACTCACCTAACATATAAAAGGACACCCCCAATACTCTCTTATTCACTCTATCTAACCATTATTTTGTTTTTCAAAGACCTAATCAAATAATTTACCACATTTCATCCTCTAACCATAAAGGTATTATTTTGGAAAGAACCTTTTTTCATGTTTGTCTGTATTGTTTATCATATGATTACATATCGTTAATGATAATGTACTGAATTACAATCCTTATATATTACATAATTATAATAACAAGGATATGGGTGAAAAAATAATGAATGAAATAATATGTTAATACAAACAAAATAACATAAACCATTCCCATTCCTCTATGGTGGTATCATAATATTGACTATGATCCATTTTCCTCTTTTGATATATATTTCATTGATGGATGAGACACTCATTTGCATAGTGTCTCATCAACATATAGTTAAATCATTATACATTTTTAAAAAAATTACCCTTACAATCACAATAATTGTGACATACCCAAAACACTTTTTCGATACTCCATTTCCATTTATGCAAGTTTGAGGGTGTCTCTATATATAATTTTAACATGTGTGAAATCCTCATTTCTCTTCATTCCAATATCCATATTTTTCATAGTCTTCCTCTTATTCATGTGATTACCACAAAGTACAAAATATTTATTTAATTATTTCTCATATATTATAAATAATTATTCTCTTTCTTTATATGATGTTGATTTTTGGGAGACAAGTTCCCTTCGAGTGATTATCTTAAACAACTCAAAAAAATGATCATTCTTACTCTTTGGAAAACATTCATCGATCCGATTCTCATTCCTTCTTCTGGGAGACATTTATGAATAATGTAATACACTATATTAGATCATATAATTATGAAACATGATGTTTAATATAAAATCACATGAAATATATGACATAAATTTAAAAATAAATTCATATCTAATCTCATTATCATAAATATGGTTTCTTTGGGGAAATATCTATTTCAAATCCTTCATTATGGTTTTTAATGAAAATGTCAACTAGCCTAAACATATTCTATAAGATTTTGAAACTATGCATATAGTATGTCTCCAGAATGTGAGACAACTTCCATCAGGTCCATTCAAAAAATTGTTTAAACTATAGGTTAAACCACGTTTGATACTAGATTACTTATTTGTATCATGAGACATACTTTTGTATTAGGGGGATTTATAATAATATCTACCACCCATAATTATAGGTCCATTTAATTACTCATATAACCATAAACATATTTAATTCCGGAATCCATATGCTTTAATATAAAATATATATATTGAAAATATGGGAGAGATTAATAAATATTTCCAAAAAATATAGTAAAATTATAGTTAAAACACATTATTTATTAATGATATAGTTTTTATGAAATAGAAAATAAAAGATAAATAATATGGATATTTAATGTAAATTTAATTTCTAATGATCACAGGAATCTTAATACTTGAATGTTAAGTCAATGAGTATAAAATGAATCAACTAAGTGAATTTTAATATTATACATGGCCAAAATAATCATAATCTATTGAGAGGAATAATACAGATTGTATCATCATATACCCATTGAGGTAGAAATAATAGTTTTTTTTCATTTATTAATTTCAATGAAATATAAATGTCATTAAAATAATATAGAACAAAATATCCTTTTTATGTTGAAAAAAGTAGGAAAAAAATTTCATAAAAATAAATTTTAAATAAATTTTCATCTAAAGGACACTCATAACCATGGAGAGGAAAATTAAAGTTGTTTATGGTCAAAATAGTGGGTAATTCCATATATTTTTTACATGTTAAAAAGATGATTCATTTTTCAATGTAATATGGTTATAAATGTTCTTTTTTTAAAATAAAAAGAACATTATTTTCACATTTTCAGTAAAACCCAAAAGGTATTTGGTTTGAAAAATACATGAATGTTATTTTGAAAAAAAAATTAAGATTAAAAATTGGCGAAATTTCTATTATATGTTCATTTTTAAATGTTTTCATAATACATTAAATAATTTCTAGAAAACATGGTTTTAGAAGAAAACAGATTTCTAAATGAAAAAAATAATGTTGGATTTTCATAAAATAATTTCATAAATCATCTAAAATATTAAGACACTAAAACTTTTAAAATTTAATAAAAATACCATTAATAACTATATTATAAGATTATGAAATATTTTTATTATGAAATTTTATACTAATTTCCTTCAATTGGAATTAAATAATAAACAGTCTCAATTATAATGAGAATATAAAATAAACCATTATAATGATCACAATGTTGAATTAGGAATAAATGAATGAATAGATTTTTTATTTAAACTAAAAATACACATAAAAAACTATAAATATATCATAATGTTATAAAATTTCATTATACAGCTGATATAATCAATGAAGTTCAATTGTAACCAAATTAATGGAAATTGATATATTAAATACCTTACCTTACACATAATTTTGATTGAACGTTATCTAACTAGATGTATATTAGTTTTGAGCCTTCCATTTAATTATAATAGAAAATTATTAAAATTTTTAATATAATATATGATCCTTTTATAGTATCTTGTTTCCAATTCATTAATAATCATTCTTTATTTTTGGTTTTTTATGTGTTAATTGCCTTGTTTTCTCTTTCAAGTTTCATCATGAAAGATCTATTTCTTGCACATATTATATATTAACATCAAATTAAGAATAAAAATAATGATATAATTTTCATACTTGTACATCAATTATACTATTAAAACTAATCACTATAGATGGTTATGAAAAATTATATATGTGGTGATCATGGAGCTGGTAGGCCGTACAAACACATGAATAACACATTCATTTTTCAATGATCAATATGTAAAGGAGTTACATGATATATCACCCTACCATAATGATAATTGAATAATAAATACCATATTATATACTGGTATATATATCTTCCTTTTTTGTGGTGATGAAAACAGATTCACATTGCTTCTTAAATGTGGTAGTCCACATGTACATGAATGATGTTATCATCTTTACGTGAGTTAAATAGTATGAAAGAAAATGATAAACATATATATATATAATCAATATATAATCATAAATATTTAATTAATATCATAATTATATTAGGTATATTGCATATATTTATTAACATTAACCTTATTACATTCTATGTAAAGTGTCGGTGAAAGATGAAGTATATCGCTTTAGGAGGTGTCAGTATGTTGTACAGAAAAGCGATGTTATTGTATCCCCACAGAAATGAAGGTAAAATAATATAAATTTTATAATGACTAATGAGGTATAAATAGGTTCTAAATATCATTTTTATACTTTATATCAATCATCATTATAATCTATAAAAGGTGGTATTGGATTAAGGAATTACATCGAATCGCAAGGAGTTACTCCACTATACACATGAACGATGATATCGTAACCCATTTGACGGAGGTGGAGATGGTCACAGGTCATGAAATTGTAATAAAAATATCAAATTATATGAAGTATAGTAATTTTACTATATAATCATGGGTTAATATGAATTTAAGGATGTGGAGAGAGAAATTAAAAAAGACACTCATTGAATAACATTGCATCTTCTTTGAGTATCCTCTTTTGTTTTTCCATTAAACAATCCAATGTAATATTTATGAAAAAACTATGTCTCATAGTATGAAGTTAGTGATGATGGAAATTTATTTGGGTATGTATGGGTCCAAAAATTGTGTGACGGTGTTATTAATATGAGATAAGTGGTGGCTTTTTATAAGTGGTGAAAATTACCCACATTGTATTTTTGAAAACAATTGAGGGTATTAAAATTTTCTTATATCAAAATGTAAAGAAATGGTAAATTAACTAACCTTATAAGTTAATTTTTTAAATATCAATGTAAAATATTTTTTTTGCAATTTTATAGGTCATTTTTAACTATATCATTTTTGTTTAGGCCCTGGTAAACCAATTTTTACTATAACCATGATAATTAAGTTTTATAGCATCCACCTTTGATTTTGTAAAAAAATTCATTTATACTTATTATAAATGATAAATTATTTGTATTTCAAATATGGAATTAATTTTTTCATATTCAATTCCCCTAAGTGGAAAATTTAAATTTAAAATTAATCCCACGTACATGATGAGAGAGAATGTTTTTAAAGGGAAATTATTCAAAAGTTTATAATGTTTCTGTATCTAAATTTTTTAAAACAAAGGAATACAATTACAAATATTGGAATAATTGATTTCAAATTTAACTAATATTACTTTGAATCCAATTAAAAATATAGTTTAACATTATTAATTATTTAAATGAAAATGTATTTTTCAATTAAAATACTGCATTTTCACTATTCATTTAAAACAATATTTTCAAAACAAATACCATAAATTCACCATAAGATAATTTTTGTATTGGAATTTCAAAAATGAAGTTTACTTTTTCTAATTAATTTTTAAAAAATGTTAAAATTAATTATAAATTATGTGATAATGCATGATTATCCTGTCTTTTATAAAAATAAAATATTTTTAAAATCATTTATTTTACATGAAAATTATTATTATATTAATTTATAATCTATAAGTAAAAATTTTACAAGTGTAAGAAATAAAGTTTTCTTAATTTATTTCAAATAATCTAATGTAATTTAATATCTAAGTTATAATCGTTACATATAAAAAATATATTAAAATGGTATCATGTTTTGTTTTATGCTCAGTGTTGTGTGTAAACTAGTATAAACTCAATGTTATTTGTAACACAAGATAAACTCAATGTTTCATATAAATAATGATATTGAAGATATTAAATTTTTAAAATTTAATTTGTAATAGAGTCTTAGGGTTTTAAACATTCTTCCATGATCGTTGTAGAGACCCAATCCTGACGTACATGGACATTACATTCCTTATGCGAAATACCTAATACATAACAAATATAGACACCAATGGACCGAAATAGTTTATTGTCTTTGGAAACTTAGAATATAATCTTCTAATCTTGGTGAATGATCTTCAACATCTCCCATAAAGTTATTCCCCTTTTTTTTCTTACCAAAAACCATTCTTTATATCCTGGGGAAAAGAAAACATATAAAGGGTGAGCTCAAATGCTCAGTAAGGGTAATCATGGAGAAAATAAAACAAATCATATACATTTGAACTTAAAAAACATGAACATAAGGTTTAAACATCAAAATCATGAGCAATGACATAAAAAATGGTAGTACGTAAGGCATAGATCATAATGGAACATTAATCGTGATAAAATACCATTGGGATAAAACATTTAATTGTGGAAACCATTAAGCACATGTTATGATTTCCATAGTATCCAAGGCATTGTTGTCAAGACCATCTTTGTGGTCAAAGTCCCTTTCAGAATCGAGTTCACTCCTCATTCCAGTCCAGTATCACTGAACCAGATTAACTTATCAATATATCCATGTCTATCTCATGAGATATAAATCATTACCCAATTAATTGTAGGGAGATATAGGTCCCACCAATCTCATAATTAAATCATTCATTCGTGTGCCACAAAATAAACATTAATCATTCATTCTAACCCAATAAATAAAATTTGTTTCATAAACAACGTCCCATCATAACATAATCCATATAAATCAATGGATATAATTTAATCATAAAAAAAAAATAAAACCATATAAATAATAATAACATTATACTTGAAATATAACCATATTAAAGAACGAAATCTTAGATAGAAAATAGTTTTGAATAAATACTTGAAATGAATTCTGGATGAAAATATGCTTTCTTCTTCAAAATCATTTTCATTTCACAAAATTCCATGAAATTTTAAAATAAAAGAATTTTGTTGAAAATATTCATGAAATCTTGTGTAGTATGCTTCATGAAAATAAGGCATTATAAGACCGTAAAAATCTGTTCTTGCCGTAAAAGTTAAAAAAACATTCTTCTCGTACTTTTGCCTGAAAAGTCAAAAAGTACGTTGTGTGGTAAACAAAATAAAGATTCATTATATACCATGTGGTAAATGTAAAAAATGTGTAAAAATTACTTTTAACATACATAAAAACACTTTTAAAAAACATGTACATGGATGATCACAATAACCCCAACAAATACTTACGATTAAACAATCTCGGATAAGAATGAGATTGTAATAATTATCCCTTACATTATGCCCGATATTCGTCGTATGTATCAAAACCTCCTGTATAATGATTTAAATAATGTCATTGACTTATTAAAGAATCATATTAATTATTATTATATCATACATGGTTCACTTATAACTTTATATTACCCATTCTTTTGTAAATTCAATGTTAAAGCAGCGTTTTCGGTAAAATCGTTTCATTTATCGTACGTGTTTGGAATTGTTGTTATGGATATTATTATTAATTATATCATAATTTACTAACTTCCAGAATGTAAAAAATTATTAATTTATCATATATATTCAGTATATATATATAATAGATAGATATATGAAATGAAACACACTGTTCATGGAGACGGTAGGTCGTACGTACGCATAAACGTTGTTTTCCATTCCTTATTGACTTGAATGGAAATAAGTAAATAAAATATACATAAATCTCATATCATTATTATGTTACACATACCATTATTATTCATTTTATATACTTTATAATCATTCTTTAATGGTTAACATGGAGATTGAATCTCATCGCGTCGTGGAGACGGTAATTCGTACGTACGCATGAGCGATGATATCATTCCCATAATTATTGAATGGAATTAGAGTGGTTGATATAATACCTCATAATAAGTATTATGTTATTATATCCATATATAGTAATTTGTTACACCATTATACCCATCTAAGTAAGGTGGTGGTGGAAAAATATATTACACCATGGCGTGGAGATGGTATTCCGTACATACGCACACGCAGTGATTTCGTTTTCTGTAGGATGGATAGAAGGTGGAATAGGGTTTTTTCATATTTATAATAAAAAATTTGTATATTATAGATACTGATGTTATCACATTATATTGAAACAACTAACTAAGATGAAGTTGAATAAGAAATAAACTTGAAAGAATCGGTATAAGAGATTACCTCTTCTTCGACGCACCTCTTTTAATCTTCCTATTAAGGTACTAGAGTTTGCATTTTGAGGATACCAGAACCTCAAGAATGTTTCTAGGTAAGTGTAGAAGATAAATGGTCAGGGGATGGCCGATATTGAAGGCTCAAGGTTGTGTAATGAGAAGAGGGAGGATAGAGGCACCTTTGGAAACCTCAAAAATATTAATTTATAATAAATGAAACCCCAGATAGAAACTTCCAAAATGACTCAAATACGAATATTAGATGATATGAGGTTGTAATATCATCATAAAATAACATTTAAAAATGTTTGGAATTTATTTTAAACCATATAAATTTGATTTATCATTATTTAATTTCTTTAATCTTATTTGTTGTAATAATATTCTAGATTTTAAATTGTTATAAATAAATACATATGTGTTGTGAATTATCCATAATTGTGTAATTTATGAAATTTTAGACCATATAAATTTTAATTTATAATTTTTAAATATTTATGGCATTTTTAATTAATTTAATAATATGATATTTTTATAAAATAACAAAAGTGTTAATTTTGACATTATCCATTTATTTGAAGTTAAATAAAATCCACAAAGAAAAAATATTACAAAAAACGTTTAAGATATTTCTAACATGTTATATTCATCTAGAAAATTTCTGTAGAACATTAATTAGTTCATATAATGTTTATTTTAATCATTATAAAACCATTTATTTGATATTTATCTTAATAAAAAAATTACTACATCATTCTTTATAGTCATTTAATAAACTTATTTATTGCATAAAAATTAAAAATAAAATCCTATGATAAAGATAAATATAATAAATTTTATAATAATATTTTTACTCTAATTTATCATCTTTAAATAACAACATTTAAATTATTATATTTATTAAATTATTATGGTGACATCTTTGACATCATTTAAAATAATATAATATAAATGTCCTAATAGGTTTTATAAGGATCCAAATGGTCAAAAAATAGACCATTGGATTTTTAGGGTATTGATATACTCGTCTAATAATGCTTGGTCAAGTTTCTGGTCCTTTATTTAGGTATTGTTATTTTAATATAAACTATATTATTTATTTTTCAGTAAATAAATAAATTCTACATCATTAATGTATAAGCTATTAAGGTAAATAAATATTTCTTAAAAATTACAAACAAATTTCCATGATAAATAAAAAACAATTTAGCTTTGAAATGAGTATTTATAATCTAATTTATGTTCTATATAACTATATATTAAAAATAATCTAATTATTAAAGTTTGAGTGAGACATTTTACTTTCCTTTAAATAAATTAAATAAAAGGTCTTAATCAAATACAAGTGGGTTCCATCAGATATCATTTAGAACCAATTATGATTTAGGGTAAAATATAATCATCCAATTATATTAGGACAAGTGTTAGGGTAATTTTATAATATTATATTTACCCTTAATTGCCTGATTTACCTTTAACTATGGTAAATTAAATTTATCGTAGTTACTATTCATAATGAATAAAAATAAAAAGTAGCTTATTAAATTAATTTGGAACTATTGATTCCAAATATGGAATCTGTTTTTCCAAATTCCAATCACAGAAGTTGCAGAAAATAATTCAAAATTAATCTCGTTGTTAAGAAAACGAGTTTTAAAAGTTAAAACATTGCAAAAGATTGAAATGATTTTACCTATGAATTCAATGTAAAATCAATGCCAAGGACATACATTATATTATATGGTAAAAATATATTCTATTTATACTTTAAAACCATTAAATATTATAATTTAACTATATAAATTATTATGATGATAAATGATGTTTTTAATTAAAATATAGCGTGTTTTTACTATTCATTAATATATGAAACTTATCAGAATAATATGAAAAACTTATCCAGAGTAAATTATTATATCCTGATTCCAAAGAAGAATTTTATTTTCCCAAATTGAACTTATAAAAATCTCAAAAACCATATTTAATGTCGGTGCACCATTAAATAGCAGCAAAACTGTATTTTTTTAAAAACACTTATTTTACCTGAAAATTTTATTTTGTTCTCATACCATATTCTAGAAAATGTGTAAGATGAATAAATAATTTTATAATGTTCAGAATTTATTTAAGACTATTCATAATGGCTAGTTAATAATAATATTATAACCATATATTGTTGTTTACTAAAACCCAGTATTGCGTATAAAACATGCTATCGAGGAAGGTCGTGATTGTGTGTAATGAAAGGCATGTCAGGGTTTCTTGTGGTGCAAGACTCCTTTGTTGTTGCGTATAACAGAATCCAAACATATTTTTTGTACACATTTAATATATATATATATATACACTCAATGTTGCGTAGAATAACTCCTTTGAAACGAACTTCAAATTGTGTGTAACACAATCCAAGAATAGTGTTGTGTATACTGAAAGTTAATACGGTGTTGTGTATAGCGCAAGATAATATTGGTGTAGAGTACAACAGAAGATACAAAAGAAATTAAAAATATTATATCTCATAAAATCTTAGGTTGTTACATTCTACCCCCCTTAAAATGAATTTCTCCCTCGAAATTCATCGGGGTTATGAATGGTTTATTACTTGAGAGTTTCATTCATAGAAACCCACATCATAAAAAGGAATACCAAAAATTTTCTTTAAAAACATAAGTATGAAACGTAAGGGTTACCCAAATTAGCTAATCAAAGGGTTTCCACATAGGATAACATAGGCGAAAATATAGTTATGGAAGAGAAATTTAACCATCAAGTTCTGATGGAGAGTGGTAGAGGACATGGCTATAATAAGGACAACAGTGACAAAGCCATAAATTTGTGATGATCTATGGTACCATCTGATTCATCAGATATGAGAGAACTAAGAAAACAATTTTGGTTTCCATGATCATTTATTAATGTTGAATTATTTTTCTTGAATTAAAAGAAATACTTACTTGATTTTAGAACAATCTCACTATTGTTTGTGCCTTGAACAATTTCCACTTCATCTCTTAAAGAAATAAAGTGGAATTTTTCTTCCATTTAGTGTTAGAATATCATGTGATAGAATGATAGGTCGTTCCATCTTTCTCAAACAAAAGGATAGAAATAGTTATTAAATATTCATAATTCCATATATAGTGAGATTAATCGTATATAGTTACTAAAATGGACTTATACTGCATATATCATACCTCTTAATATAATAAAACTAGTTTCTACTAACCAGTGAATTCTTGTAGGCCAGTGGTAGGAAATAAAGGACTGTCGCACTTCGGTTGTGGGTTCGATTCCCACAGCCTTGTCTGACGTGACGGGTTGTCGCCCATCCTGCAGGTTGTCCTTTTTCTAAAACTACATTATTATAACAATCCATAAATAATATCAAAAAAAAGTTCTATCCTCAAATAATACTATCTTATGTCGAAATTAATTCATTCCAATCTTTAGGCTTATCCAAAATACTTCTGTCCATACTCATAGTATAAAGAAAAAATTTACTAGAAATGTCATCTATCGAGCATGTTAATACAATCATTTATCCCCCATATATCATACGATATTTCCTCTTGGTCACATTCCAAACATGTGAATACATTAATCATGTATTCTCTTGAACCATAGTGAAAACATGAATGCTGTCAAAAATTCACCCTTTCCACATACCAAAATCCCAAAAATTTTATGTACTCAAACCATGATATCACTTTGTCCTTATATCAGTCATGAGCTCATGAATACTATTAAACATTTCATTTCTCCTTATCCCTTCATTATGCGCATATCATCTGCTTTCCAAAATAACTTTTCATGGTTACCGGTTCCATATTCTTATGGAAAACCAAAATGTAACAATACATATATATTTCAATATACCATAAAATTATCTCAACAACATTATTCTTTAATTCCAATACATAAACCATTCAATCCATCATCTTCAATGAATGGCATGGAATAAGTCACTCCTCTATTTAGAAGTAACCTCTTAGGTCAGGGAATTGAGTTGGGTAATGACCATGTTCTCCACGGATAAGACATTGAACTCGATTACAGTCTGTCACTCTATGACCCTTTTCTTCACATAGATAACATCTTCAACTACGATTGATGTATTCCTCTAGGTTCTTCCTCAATTCTATTCAAATCTCAATCTTCCTTTCTTTATGCTCATTACTATGAGAACATGAATAAAAGTATATCTTCCTCTTATTTGATGAATTAGGAATACCACTAATGTTCACCTTGTTAATAATATATCGCAATGTCGGATTCGGCATAATAATAAAATATTTCTCTCTAGGCATTTTGAAATTTCACTGCTCATAGTCACCAATTTTTTCATCAGATTCCATATTAACCCAATTCCTTATGGTTCCCTCCATTAACTAAAACCAAAAACCATTTTGTAAGAAACTGTTAAAATAATGAGAGACCACATAATCCTAAGAAAGGCACTTATAAGATGTATAAATTATGACAACTTATTTAACCTATGATAGCTTAGGTTCACCCTAGGTCATTCTATGATCATTAGCATAATTCTATGACTGTATCCTATAGTTATATTAAACCATAGGGACATCCCTAGACATACCTTAGAAATATCTCTAGGGATCTCACTAATGCTTTTGCATCCTAGTTTACAAAGGTTAGCTAAACCTTTCCTCTGATACCAACTGTAGAGACCAAATCTTGACGTACATGGACATTATATTCCTTATGATAAATACCTAATACATAACAAAAATAGCCACCAAAGGAATGTAATAGTTTAGTGTCTTTGCATACTCAGAATATAATCTTCTAATCTTGGTGAATGATCTTCAACATCTCCCATAAATGTCTTCCCATTTTGTTTTCTTACCTAAAACCTTTATTTATATCCCAGGGAAGAGAAAAAATATAAAGGGTGATCTCAAATTCTCAGTAAGGGTATGCATGGAGAAAATAAAACAAATCATATACTTTTAAACATAAAAACTTGAACATAATGTTTAAACATAATAATCATGAGCAATGACATAAAACATGGCAGTATGTAAGGCATAGATCATCATGGAACATTAATCAGGATAAAATAGCATGGGAATAAAAAATTTAATTGGGGAAACCACTAAGAACATGTTATGATTTCCATAGTATCCAAGGCATTGTTTCCAAGACCATCTTAGTGGACAAAGTCCCTTTCTGAATCGTGTTCACTCCTCGTTCCAATCCTGTATCACTGAACCAGAGTAACTTGACTTTCCACCCATGTATAACTCATGATATATAAACCGTTACACAATGTAATGGAGGGAGATATAGGTTTCACCCATCTCATAATGAAATCATTCATTCATGTTCCACAAAATAAACATAAATCATTCATTATAACCTAATAAATAAAATGGGTTTCCTAAACATTGTTCCATCATAACATAATCCATATAAATCAATGGATATCATTTCATCGTAAAAAAATAAAAAAATGTAAATAATCAGAACATTATACTTGAAACATAACCATATTAAAGAATGAAATCTTAGATAGAAAATAGTTTTGAATAAACCCTAGAAATGAATTCTTGAGGAAAATATCATTTATTCTTCAAAACAAATTTCATTCACAAAATGCCATGAAATTTTAAAATAAAATAATTTTGTTGAAAATAGTCATGAAAACTTTTAGAGTAAGATTCATAAAAATAAGGCGTTATAAAACCGTAAAAATCCATTCTTGTCGTATAAGTTAAAAAACATTATTCTCGTACTTTTGCCGGAAAAGTCAAAAAGTACCTCGTATGGTAAACAAAAGAAAGATTCCTTACATACCTTGTAGTAAAAGTAAAAAATGGGTAAAAAGGAATTTAAAAATACATAAATACACTTTTATAGAACATTTACATGGATAATAACTATAACCCCAATAAATACTTACTAATAAACAATCTCAGATAAGAACGAGATTGGAATAATTATCACTTACATTATGTTTGATATGCTTCGTATGTATCCAAACCTCCTGTATAATGATTTAAATACTGTCATTGACTTATTATAGAATCATATTTATTGTTATGATATCATATATGGTTCCCTTATGACTTTATATTACCTATTCTTTTGTAAATTCCATGTTAAAGTTACGTTTTTGGTAAAATCGTTTCATTTATCGTACATGTTTGGGCTTGTAGTTCTTGATATTATTATTACATATATCATGATTTACTAACTTCCATAATGTAAAAAATGATTTATATATCATATATATTCAGTATATATATATATTATAGACCGATAAATGAAACTAAACACACCTTTCATGGAGATGGTAGGTCACACGTATGCATGAATGTTGCTTTCCTTTCCTTATTGGATTGAATGGAAGTAAGTAAATAAAATATACATAAATCATTTATCATTATTATTTTATATATACCATTATTATTCATTATATATACTTTATAATCATTCTTTAATGGATAACATGTATAATGAATATCATCGAGTCGTGGGGACGGTAATCCGTACGTATACACAAGCGATGATATAATTCCCATAATTATTGAATAGAATTGAAGTGGATGATATTGTATCTCATATTATGTATGATGTTATTATATCCATATATAGTTATTTTATACACCATTAAAGCCATCCAAGTAAGGTGGGGGTGGAAAAACATATTACACCACGGCGTGGAGACGGTATTCTGTACGTACGCACGTGTGGTGATTTCGTTTTCCGTAGGATGGATAGAAGGTGTAATGGGGTTGTTTAATATTTATAATAACATATCATTATATTAGAGATACTTATGTTATTACTTTATAATGAAAAAACTATAGAATAAGATGTTGAAAAAGAAATAAACTTGAAAGAATCAGTAGAAGAGATTACCTCTTCTTCGACGCGCCTCTTTTAAGATTCCTCTTAAGGCACTAGAGTTGGTATTTTGAGGTGACCAGAACCTTCAGAATGTGGCTAGGGAAGTGTAGAAGAGAAATGGGCAGGGGTTGGCCGATCTTGAAGGCTCACAGTTTTGTAAAGAGAAGAGGGAGGTGGTACCCTTTTATAAGAGAGGAGAGAGGCACCTTTGGAAACCTCAAAAATATTAATTTATAATAAATCAATACCTACATAAAAACTTCCAAATGACTCAAATACGAAGATTAGATGAGATAAGGCTGTAATATCATCATCAAATAAAATTTATACATGTTGGGAATTTATTTTAAACCTTATCAATTTGATTTATACTTATTTAATTTATTTAATCTTATTTGTGGTAATAATATTCTAGATTTTAAATTGATATATATAAATACTTATGTGTTGTTAATTATAAATAATTGGGTACTTTATGAAATTTTAGACCATATAAATTTAAATTTATAATTTTTTAAATATTTATGTGTTTTTTCATAAATTTAATAATATGTTATTTTTATGAAATAAAAACAATGATCATTTTGAAACTATCTATTTATATGATTTTAAATAAAATCCACACAGAAATAATATTCAAAAAAAATTATTTAATAGATTTATATCATGTCATATTCATCTATAAAATTTATGTATATCATTAATTAGTTCATATAATGTTTATTTTAATATTTATAAAACCATTTCTTTGATATTTCTCTTAATAAAACAATTACAACATCATTTTTGTATAGTCATTTAAAATACTTATTAGTTGTATAAAAATTAAAAATAAAATCATATGATGAATAGAAATATAATAAATTTCATTATAATATTTTTAATCCAATTTATCATCTTAAAATAACAACATTTAAACTGTTATATTTATTAAATTATGAAGGTGACATCTTTGACATCATTTAAAATAAAATAATATAAATGTCCTAATCGCTTTTAAAAGGCTCGAAATGGTCCAAAAATATACCCTTGGATGATTAGGGTATATATATACTCGACTAATAATGTTTGGTCAAGTTTCGGGTCATTTTGTTTCGTATTGGTATTTTAATAAAAACTATATTATTGATTGTTTATTAAATAAATAATCTCTACATCATTAATGTATAAGTTATTAAGGTAATTAAATTTTTCTTGAAAATTTAAAATAAATTACAATGATAAATAAAATCATTTTAGCATTCAAATTAGTATTTATAATAGAATTTATGTTCTGTATAACTATATATTAAAAATAATCTATTTATTAGAGTTTTAGTGAGGCATTTTACTTTCCTTTAAATAAACTAAATTAAAGGTCTTAATCAAATACAAGTACGTTCCATTAGATTCCATTTATACCCAAGTATTATTTAGGATAAATATAATCATCCAATTATATTAGGAAATGTGTTAGGGTAATTGTATAATATTATATTTACCCTTAATTGCACGATTTAACTTCAACTATAGTAAATAAAATTTACAGTAGTTACTATTCATAAAGACTAAAAATAAAAAGTAGCTTATTAACATAATTTGGACCTACTGATTCCAAAAATGGAATCCATTTTCCAAATTCAAATCACATAAGTTGTGGAGTTTAATTTAAAATTAATCAAGTTGTTAAAAAAACGAGTTTTAAAAGTTAAAACATTGCAAAATATTGAAATGATTTTACCTATGAATTCAATATAAATAAATGCTAATGACATACATTATATTAAATAGTAAAAATTTATTATATTTATACTTTAGAACCATCCAATATTATAATTTAACCATATATATTATTATGATGAAAAAAGTTGTTTTTAATTAAAATATAGCGTGTTTTTACTATTCTTTAAAATATGAAAGTTATCAGAATAATATGAAAAATTTATCCAAAGTAAATTTTTATATCCTGATTCCAAAAAAGTTTTTTATTTGGTAAAATTGAACTTATAAACTTGTCAATAACTAGATTTAAAGTGGTTGCGCCATCAAAATGCGGAAAAACTGTATTTTCTGAAAAACACTTATTTTACCTAAAAATTTTATTTTGTTCACATACTACGTTCTAGAAAATGTGTAAGATGAAATAATAATGTCATAACATTCAAAATGTATTTAATACTATTCATAACGGCTAGTAAATAATAATATTATAACCATATATTTTTGTTTAGTGAAACTCGGTATTGCATACAAAACACGCTATCGAGGAAGGTCGTGATTCGTGTAATGCAAGCCAAGTCAGGGTTGCGTGTAGTGAAAGACTCCTTTTTTGTTTCATATAACATAATCCAACCATATATCATTTACACATTGAAAATATATATATATATATATACACACACTCAATGTGGTGTAGAATAACTACTATCAAACAAACTTGAAATTGTGTGTACCACAATCCAAGGATAGTGTTGCGTATACTGCAAGATAATACGGTGTTGCATATAGCTCAAGATAATATTTCTGTAGCGTACAACAGAAGATATGAAAGAAATTAAATTATTATATCTCATAAAATATCAGTGTGTTACATTCTACCCCCCTTAAAATGAATTTCACCCTCAAAATTCGTCGGGGTTATGAAAGGTTTATTACATGAGAGTTTCAATCATAGAAAGCCACATCGTAAATAGGAATACCAAAACTTATATTTAAAAAATAAATTATGAAACGTAAATGTTACCCATATTAGCTAATGAAAGGGTTTCCACATAGGATAACATAGGGCGAAAATATAGATATGGAAGAGAAATTTAACCACCAATTTCTGATGGAGTGTGGTAAAAGACATGGCTATGATAAAGACAATAGTCGCAAAGCCATAAAGTTGTGATGATCTAAGGTACCATCTGATTCATCATATGAGATCACTAGGACATCATTTTTGGTTTCCAAGATCATTTCCTAATGTTGAAGAATTTTTTTGAATTAAAAGAAATACTTACTTGATTTTGGTACAATCTCACTATTGTTCGTGCCTTGAACAATTTTCACTTCATCTCTTAATTAAATGAAGTTGAATTTTTCATCCATGAAGTGATAGTATATCATGCGATAGAATGATACGTCATTCCATCTGTCTCACAAAAAAGGATAGAAAATGTTATTAAATATTAATAATTCCATATATAGTGATATTAATCATATATGGTTCCTAAAATGGACTTATACTTCATATATCATACCGATTAATATAATAAAACTAGTTTCTACTAACCAGGGACTTCCTGTAGGCAAGTGGTAGGTGATAAAGGCATGTCGCACTTTGGTTGTGGGTTCGATTCCCATAGCCTTGTCTGACGCGACGGGTTGTCCCCCGTCCTGCAGGTTTTCCTTTTTCTAAAACTACATTATTATAACATTCCATAAATAATATCGAAAAAAGTTCTAGCCTTAAACAATAATATCTTATGTAGAACTTAATTAATTCCAATCTTTAGGCTTATCCAAAATACTTCTGTCCAAGCTCATAGTATAAAGAAAACAATTACTAGAAATTTCATCTATCGAGCATGTGAATACCATCATTTATCCCCCATATATCATATGATATATCCTCTTGGTCACATTCCAAACATGTGAATACCTTAATCATGTATTCTCATGAACCATAGTTAAAACATGAATGCTGTCAAAAATTTACTCTTTCAACATACCAAAATCCCCAAATTTCTATATACTCAAACCATGATATCACTTTGTCCGTATATCAGTCATGACCTCATGAATACTATTAAACAATTCATTTTATCCTTATCCATTCGTTATGCGCGTATCATCTGCTTTCCAAAATCACTTTTCATGGTTACCGGTACCACATTCTTATGAAAAACCCCAATGGAAGAATACATATATATTTCAATATACCATTAAAGTATCTCAATAACATTATTATTTAATTCAAATACATAAAC
The DNA here is from genome assembly GCA_963277665.1 of Viscum album. Taxonomy (NCBI): domain Eukaryota; kingdom Viridiplantae; phylum Streptophyta; class Magnoliopsida; order Santalales; family Viscaceae; genus Viscum; species Viscum album. Next base: position 635,597,214 of record OY728160.1, read on the forward strand.
CATTCAATCCATCATCTTCAATGATTGGCAGGGAATAGGTCATTCCTTGATTTAGAAGTAACCTCTTAGGTTAGGGAATTGATTTTTGCAATGCCCATGTTCTCCAGAGAAAAGACATTGAACTTCATAACAGTCTGTCACTCTATGACCCTTTCCCGCACATAGAAAACATATTCGTCTACATTTGAGGTATTCCTCTAGGTTGTTATTCCCTTATTTTGAAATATCAATCTTCCTTTATCTATGCTCCACACTATGAAAACATGCATAAAAGTCCATCTTCCTCTTATTTGATGAATTAGGACAACCACTAATGTTCACCTTATTAATCAAATATCATGATGTCTGATTCAGCATAATCATAATATATTTCTCTCTAGGCATTAAAAAATTTCGCTTCTCATAGTCACTAATTTTTCCATCAGATTCAATGTTAACCGAATTATTTTGGGTTCCCTCGATTAACTAAAACTAGAAACCATTGTGTAAGAAATAGTTAAAATAATGAGGAACCACATAATTATAAAAAGTCACTTATAAGATGTATGACCAATGACACCTTCTTTAACCTATGATAGCTTAGGTTCACCCTAGGTTATTCATGATCATCAGTATAATTCTAGAACTGTATCCTATAGTTATACTAAACCTTAGGGACATCCCTAGACATACCTTAGAAATATCTCTAGGGATCTCAGTAATGTTTTTGCATCCTAGTTTTCAATGGTTAACTAAAACTTTTCTCTGATACCAACTGTAGAGACCCAATATTGACTTACATGGACATTACATTCCTTATGCGTAATACCTAATACATAAAAAAATAGACACCAACTGACTCTAATAGTTTAGTGTGTCTGGAATCTCAGAATATAATCTTCTAATCTTGGTGAAAGATCTTAAACATCTCCCATAAAGATCTTCTTCTTTTGTTTTCTTACCTAAAACCTTTCTTTATATCCTGGGGAAAAGAAAAAAAATAAAGGGTGAGCTCAAATACTCATTAAGGGTAAGCATGGAGAAAATAAAACGAATCATATACATTTGAACTCAAAAACATGAACATAATGATTAAACATAAAAATCTTGAGCAATGACATAAAACATGGCAGTACATAAGGCATAGATCATCAAGGATCATTAATCATGATAAAATAGCATTAGAATAAAACATGTAATTGTGGAAACCATTAAGAACAATTTATGATTTCCGTAGTATCCAAGGCATTGTTTCCAAGACCATCTTGGTTGACAAAGTCCCTTTCTGAATCACATTCACTCCATGTTCCAGTACTGTATCACAGAACTAGATTAACTTGATGTTCCATCCTTGACTATATCATGAGATATAAATTTCTACCTAATGCATTGGAGGGATATATAGGTTCCACTTATCTCATAATGAAATCATTCATTCGTGTTCCACAAAATTAACATAAATCATTCATTCTAACCCAATTAATAAAATGGGTTTCATAAACATCGTCCCATCATAAGATAATCCATATAAATCAATGGATATAATTTCATCGTAAACAAAATAAAACCATGTAAATAATCATAACATTATACTTGAAACATAACCATATTAAAAAATTTAATCTTAGATAGAAAATAGTTTTTAATAAACACTTGAAATGAATTCTTGTGGAAAATATCCTTTTCTTCTTCAAAATCATTATCTTTTCACAAAATTCCATGAAATTTTAAAATAATAGAATATTGTTGAAAATAGTCAGGAAATACTGTAGAGTAATCTTCATGAAAATAAGGTGTTATAAAACCGTAAAAATCTGTTCTTTCTACATAAGTTAAAAAAACATTCTTCTCGTACTTTTGCTGGAAAAGTCAAAAAGTACCTCATATTGTAATCAAAAGAAATATTCCTTACATACCATGTACTAAAAGTCAAAAATGGGTAAAAAGGACTTTAAAAATACATAAAAACCCTTTTAGAAAACATGTACATGGATGATAACAATAACCCCAGTAAATACATACAAATAAACAATATCTGATAAGAACGAGATTTGAATAATTATCCCTTACATTATGTCTGATATGCTTCGTATGTATCCAAACGTCCTGTATAATGATTTAAATAATTTCATTGACATATTACAGATTTATAATCACTATTATGATATCATATATTGTTCAATAATGACTTTATATTACCCTTTATTTTGAAAATTCCATGTTAAAGTAGCATTTTCGGTAAATTCGTTTCATTTATCGTACGTGTTTGGACTTGTCGTTAATGATATTATTATTACTTATTTCATGATTTAATAACTTCTAGAATGTAAAAAATGATTTATATATCATATATATTCATTATATAAATATATAATAGATAGATAAATGAAATGAAACACACCTTTCATGGAGACGGTAGGTCGTACGTACGCATGAACGCTGTTTTCCATTCCTTATTGACTTGAATAGAAGTAAGTAAAAAAATATACATAAATAAAGTATAATTATTATGTTATTTATACCATTATTATTCATTAATTATAGTTTATAATCATTTTTTAATGGTTAACATGGAGATTGAATCTCATCGCGTCGTGGAGACGGTAATCCGTACATACGCACGAGTGATGATATCGTTCCGATAATTATTGAATGGAATTGGAGTGGATGATACAATATATAATAATAAGTATGATGTTATTATATCCATATATAGTTATTTTTTACACCATTATACTCATCCATGTAAGGTGGTGGTGGAAAACAGATTACACCACAGCGTGGAGACGGTATTTCGTATGTACACACGCGCGGTGATTTAATTTTCCGTAGGATGGATAGAAGGTGTAATGGGGTTATTTCATATTTATAATAAAATATCCATATATTATAGATAATTATTCTCTTAGTTTATAATGAAACAACTATATAAGAAGAATATGAAGATGAAATAAACATGAAAGAATCGGTAGAAGATATTACCTCTTCTTCGACGCACCTCTTTTGGGATTCCTCTTAAGGCACTAGAGTTGGTATTTTGAGGAGACCAGAACCTCCAGAATGTGGCTATGTAAGTGGAGAAGATAAATCGGCAGGGTTTGGCTGAGCTTTAAGGCTCACGTTTGTGTAAAGTGAAGAGGGATGAGGTACCCTTTTATAAGGGAAGAGAGAGGCACCTTTGGAAACCTCAAAAGTATTAATTTATAATAAATCAATCCCTATATAAAAACTTTCAAATGACTCAAATCAGAAGATTAGATCAGATAAGGTTGTAATATAATCAAAAAATTCAATTTAAAAATGTTGGGAATTTATTTTAAACGATATCAATTTTATTTTTCCTTATTTAATTTATTTAATCTTATTTGTGGTAGTAATATTCTAGATTTTAAATTGTTATATATAAATACATATGTGTTGTTAATTATCCATAACTGTGTACTTTATGACATTTTAGACCATATAAATTTAAATTTATAATTTTTAAATATTTATGTGATTTTTAATCAATTTAATAATATTTTATTTTTATAAAATAACAACAATGTTAATTTTTGACAGTATCTATTAATTTGAATTTAAATAAAATACACACATAAACTATATTCAAAAAAATCATTTAATAGATTTATATCATGTCATATTCATCGAGTAAATTTGTGGAGAACATTAATTAGTTCATATAATGTTTAATTTAATTTTTATAAAACCATTTATTTGATATTTCTCTTAATAAAACAGTTACTACATCATTTTTGTATAGTCATTTAATATACTTATTAGTTGTACAAAAGATAAAACTAAAATCATATAATGAAGATAAATATAATACCTTTCTTAATAATATTTTTACTCGAATTTATCATCTTAAAATAAAAACATTTAAATTTTTATATTTATTAAATATGAAGGTGATATCTTTAACATCATTTAAAATAAAATAATATAAATGTCATAATCAGTTTTTTAAGGCTCCAAATGGTCCATAAATCGACTGTTGGATGATTAGGGTATATATATACACGACTAATAATGTTTGGTCAAGTTTATGGTCCTTTTTTTAGGTATTTTTATTTTAATAAAAACTATATTATTGATTTTTTACTAAATAAATAATTTCTACATCATTAATGTATAAGATATTAATGTAATTAAATATTTCTTAAAAATTTAAAATAAATTACGATGATAAATAAAAGTATTTTAGAATTAAAATGAGTATTTATAATCGAATTTATGTTCTGTATATCTATATTTTAAAAATAATCTAATTATTAATGTTTGAGTGAGACATTTTACTGTCCTTTAAATAAACTAAATAAAAGGTCTTAATCAAATACAAGTGGGTTCCTTTAGATACCAATTAGACCCAATTATGATTTAGGGTAAATTCTAATAATCCAATTATATTAGGAAATTTGTTTGGGTAATTTTATAATATTATATTTATCATTAATTTCCCGATTTAACTTTAACTATGGTAAATAAAATTTACCGTAGTTACTATTCATAATGACTAAAAATAAAAAGTCACTTATTAACATAATTTGGATCGATTGAATCCAAATATGGAGTCCATTTTTCCAAATTCAAATCACATAAGAAGAAGAAATTAATTTAAAATTAATCCATTTGTTAAGAAAACGAGTTTTATAAGTTAAAACATTGCAAAAGATTGAAATGATTTTACCTAGGAATTCAATGTAAAATCAATTCTAATGACATACATTATATTAAATGGTAAAAATACATTCTATTTATACTTTAAAACGATTAAATACTATAATTTAACCATATAAATTATTATGATGAAAAAATTTGTTTTAAATTAAAATATTGCGTGTTTTTACTATTCTATAAAATATGAAAGTTATCAGAATAATATGAAACATTTATCGAGAGTAAATTTTTCTATCCTAATTCCAAAGAAGAATTTTATTTTGTCAAATTTAACTTATAAACATGTCAAATACTAGATTTAATGTGGGTGTGCCATCAAAATGCGGCAAAACTACATTTTTTAAAAAATACTTATTTTACATGAAAAATTTATTTTGTTCTCATACCATGTTCTAGAAAATGTGTAAGATGAAATAATAATGTTATAACATTAAAAATGTAGTTAATACTATTCATAATGGCTATTTCATAATAATATTATAACTATATATCGTTGTTTTGTGAAACCAGGTATTGCGTATAACACACGCTATCGAGGAAGGTCATGATTGCGTGTAATGCAACGAAAGTCAGGGTTGCGTGTAGTGAAAGACTCCTTTTTTGTTGAGTATAACATAAAACAATCAAATTTCATTCATACATTGAATATATATTTATATATATATATACACTCAATGTTGCGTAGAATAACTATTATCAAACGAACTTGAAATTGTGTGTAACACAATCCAAGAATAGTGTTGCGTATACAGCAAGCTAATACGGTGTTGTGTATAGTGCAAGATAATCATGGTGTATCATAAAACATAATATATGAGAGAAATTAAAAATATTATATCTCATAAAATCTCTGGGTGTTACATTATCCCCCCCTTAAAATGAATTTCTCCCTCGAAATTCACCAGGGTTATGAATGGTTTATTACATGAGAGTTTCATTCATAGAAAACCACATCATAAAAACGAATACCAAAACATATCTTTAAAAACTAATGTATGAACCGTAAAGGTTACCAAAATTAGCTAATCACTGGGTTTCCAGATAGGATAACATAGGCAAAAATATAGACATGGAAGAGAAATTTAACCATCATGTTCTGATGAAGAGTGGTAGAGGGTATGGCTATGATAAAGACAATATTCCCATAGCTATAAATTTGTGATGATCTTAGGTACCATCTAATTCATCAAATATGAGAGCACTAGGAAAACATTTTTGGTTTTCATGATCATTTCCTAATTTTGAAAAAAAAATTGAATTCAAATAAATACGTACTTGATTTTGGTACAATCTCATTATTGTTCGTGCCTTGAACTATTTCCACTACATCTATTAAAAAAGTGAAGTTAAATTTTTCTTCCATGAATTGTTATAAGATCATGCGATAGAATGATAGGCCATTCCATCTGTCTCAAACAAACGGATAGCAACAGTTATTAAATATACATAAGTCTGTCTGTAGTGAGATTAATCGTATATGGTTCCTAAAATGGACTTATACTTCATATATCATACCACTAAATATAATAAAACTAGTTTCTACTAACCAGGGACTTCATGTAGGCCAGTGGTAGGCGATAAAGGCATGTCGCACTTTGGGTGTGGGTTCGATACCCACAGCCCTGTCCTACACGATGGGTTGTCGCCCATCCTGCAGGTTTCCCTTTTTCTAAAACTACATTATTATAACATTCCATATATAATTTCAAAAAAAGTTCTAGGCTTAAACAATACTATCTTCTATTGAACTTAATTCATTCCAATATATAGGCTTATCCAAAATACTTCTATCCAAGCTCATAGTATAATGAAAAAAATTACTAGAAATGTCATCTACTGAGCATGTGAATACCATCATTTATCCCCCATATATCATACGATATATCTTGTTGGTCACATTCCAAACATGTGAATACCTTAATCATGTATTCTCTTGAACGATAGTGAAAACATGAATGTTTTAAAAAATTTACTCTTTCCACATACCAAAATCCAAAAATTTCTATATACTCAAACCATGAGATCACTTTGTCCTTATATCAGTCATGAGCTCATGAATACTATTAAACATTTCATTTTCTTCTTATCCCTTCATTATGCGTATATCATCTGCTTTCCAAAATCACTTTTTATGGTTACCGATGCCATATTCTTAAGGAAAACAACAATGGAAAAATACATATATATTTCAATATACCATAAAATTATCTCAACAACATTATTCTTTAATTCCAACACATATTCCATTCAATCCAACCTCTTCAATGATTGGCATGGAATAGGTCCTTCCTCAATTTAGAAGTATCCTCTTAGGTCCGGGCATTGATTTGGGTAATTCATATGTTCTCCACAGATAAGGCATTGAACTCCATAATAGTCTGTCACTCTATGACCCTTTTCCGCACACAGATAACATATTCCCCTCCATTTGATGTATTCCTCTCGGTTCTTCTTCCCTTATTTAGAAATATCAATCTTCCTATCTCTGTGCTCCTCACTATTTGAACATGCATAAAAGTCCATCTTCCTCTTATTTGATGAATTAGAATACCACTAGTGTTCACCTTGTTAATCATATATCGCGATATATGATTCGTCATAATCATAATATCTTTCTCTCTAGGAATTACAAATTTTCACTGCTCATAGTCACCAATTTTTTCATCAGATTCAATGTTAACCTAATTCCTTCGGGTTCCCTCTATTAACTAAAACCAGAAGCCATTGTGTAAGAAACAATTAAAATAATTATGAACCGCATAATCATAAAAAGTCACTTATAAGAGGTATAACTTACGACACCTTCTTTAACCTATGATATCTCAGGTTCACCCTAGGTTATTCATGATCGTCAACATAATTCTAGGACTGTATCCTATAGTTATACAAAACCTTAGGGACATCCTTGACATACCATAGAAATATCTCTAGGGATCGCACTAATTTTTTCATCCTAGTTTCCAAAGTCTTACTAAACCTTTCCTATGACACCAAATGTAGCGACCCAATCTTGATATACATGGACATTACATTCCTAATTTGGAATACCCAATACATAACAAAAATATACACCAAAGGACCGTAATAGTTTAGTGTCTTTCGATACTCGGAATATAATCTTCTAATCATGGTGAAAGATCTTCAACATATCTCATAAAGATCTTCCCCTTTTTTTCTTACCTAAAACCTTTCAATATATCCCAGGGAAAAGAAAACATATAAAGGGTGAGCTCAAATTCTCAGTAAGGGTAAGCATCTAGAAAATAAAACAAAACAGATACATTTGAGCTTTAAAACATGAACATAATGTTTGAAAATCAAAATCTTGAGAAATAACATAAAACATGGCAGTATATAAGGCATAGATCATCATGGAACATTAATCATGATAAAATAGAATGGGAATAAAACATGTAATTGTGGAAACCATTAAGCACATGTTATGATTTCTATAGTATCCAAGGCATTGTTTCTAAGACCATCTTAGTGGATAAGTACCTTTCTGAATCGAGTTCACTCCTTATTCCAGTCCTGTATCACTAAACCGGATTAACTTCCCATTCCAGCCATATCTATCTCACGATATATAAATATTTACCCAATGTATTGGACGGAGATATAGGTCCCACCCATCTCATTATGAAAAAATTAATTTGTGTGCCACAAAAAAACATAAATCATTTATTCTAACCCAATAAATAAAATGGGTTTTATAAACATCTTCCCACCATAACATAATCCATATAAATCAATGGATATCATTTCATCATAAAAAAATAAAACCATGTAACTAATTAGAACATTATACTTGAAACATAACCATATTAAAGAATGTAATCTTAGATAGAATATATTTTTGAATAAATACTTGAAATGAATTCTTGAGGAAACTATCCTTTCTTCTTCAAAATCATTTTCTTTTCACAAAATTCCATGAAATTTTAGAATAAAATTATTTTTTTTAAATTAGTCATGAAATATTGTAGAGTAAGTTTCATGAAAATAAGGTGTTATACACCCGTAAAAATCCTTTCTTGCCAAATATGTTAAAATACATTCTTCTCGTACTTTTGCCTGAAAAGTCAAAAAGTACCTCGTATGGTAAACAAAAGAAAGATTCCTTATATACAATGTAGTAAAAGTAAAAAATGGGTAAAAATGACATTAAAAAAACTGAAAAACTATTTCATAAAAAATGTACATGGATGATAACAATATCCCTAGTAAATACTTACGAATAAACAATCACGGATAAGAACGAGATTGGAATAATTATCCCTTACATTATGTCTGATATGCTTCATATGTTTCCAATACTCCTGTATAATTATTTAAATAATTTCATTGACTTATTACAGAATCATATTCATTGTTATGATATCATATATGGTTCACTTATGACTTCATATTACCCGTTCTTTGTAAATTTCATGTTAAAGCAGCGTTTTCGGTAAAATCGTTTCATTTATTGCATGTTTTTGGACTTGTCTTTATTGATATTATTATTACTTATATCATGATTTACTAACATACAGAATGTATAAAATGATTTATATATCATATATATTTAGTATATATATATAATATATATATAAATGAAATGAAAGACACCATTCGTGGAGATGGTAGGCCGTACGTACGCATGAACGTTGTTTTCCTTTCTATATTGACTTGAATGGAAGTAATTAAATAAAATATACATAAATCCAGTAGAATTATTATGTTATATATACCATTATTATTCATTATATATAATTTATAATCATTCTTTAATGGTTAACGTGGAGATTGAATCTCATCGCGTCGTGGAGACGGTAATCCATACGTACACATGAGCGATGATATCATTCCCATAATTATTGAATGCAATTGGAGTGGATGATATAATATCTCATAATAAGTATAATGTTATTATATCCATATATAGTTAATTTTTACACTGTTATACCCATCCAAGAAAGGTGGTGGTGGAAAAACAGATTACACAACGGCATGGAGAAAGTATTCCATACGTACGCATGCGCGGTGATTTTGTTTCCCGTAGGATTGATAGAGGGTGGAATGGGGTTGTTTCATATTTATAATAACATATCAGTATATTAGAGATACTTATGTTATTACTTTATAATGAAACAAAAAATGATGAAGAAGATGAAGAAGAGAGAAACTTGAAAGAATCGGTAGAAGAGATTACCTCTTCTTCGACGCACCTCTATTAAGCATCCTCTTAAGGCACTAGAGTTGGTATTTTGAGAAGACCAGAACCTCTAGAATGTTTCCAGGGAAGTGGATAAGATAAATGGGCAGTGGTTGGTGGAGCTTGAAGGCTGAAGGTTGTGTAAAGTGAAGAGGGAGGAGGTTTCATTTTATAAGGGAGGAGAGAGGCACCTTTGGAAACCTCAAAAATATAAATTTATAATAAATAAAACCCCACATAAAAACATCCAAAATACTCAAATCCGAAGCTTAGATGAAATAATGTTGTAATATAATCATAAAATAAAATTTATACATGTTGGGAATTTATTTTAACCCTTATCAATTTGATTTATCCTTAATTGATTTATTTAATCTAATTTGTGGTAATAATATTCTAGATTTTAAATTGTTATAAATAAATACATATATATTGTGAATTATCCATAATTGGGTAATTTATGACATTTTAGACCATATAAATTTTAATTTATAATTTTTAAATATTTATGTGATTTTTAGTCAATTTAATAATATGTTATTTTTATAAAATAACAACAGGGGTCATTTTGACACTATCAATTTATTTGAATTTAAATAAAATACACACAATAAATATATTAAAAAATGTTTAATAGATTTATAACATGTCATATGAATCTAGAAAATTTGTGGAGAACAATAATTAGTTCATATAATGTTTATTTTAATATTTATAAAACCATTTATTTGATATTTCTCTTAATAAAACAATTACTACATCATTTTTGTATAGTCATTTAATATACTTATTAGTTGCATAAAATTTAAAAATAAAATCCTATTACTATGATAAATATAATAACTTTCATAATATTATTTTTAATCTAACTTGTCGTCTTAAAATACCAACATTTAAATTGTTATATTTATTAAATTATGATGGTGACATCTTTGAAATCATTTAAAATAAAATAATATAAATGTCCTAATAGGTTTTATAAGGCTCCAAATGGTCCAAAAATCGACCCTTGTATTCTTAGGTTATAGATATACTCTACCAATAATTTTTGGTCAAGTTTCTTGTCCTCTTTTTAGGAATTGTTATTTTAATAAAAACTATATTGTTGATCTTTAACTAAATAAATAATTTATACATCATTAATATATAAGCTACTAAAGTAATTAAATATTTATTAAAAATTAAAAATAAATTACCCTGATAAATAAAATAATGTTATATTTAAAATGAGTATTTATAATCGAATTTATGTTCTGTATAACTATATATTAAAAATAATCTAATTATTAAAGTTTGAGTGAGACATTTTACTTTCCATTAAATAAACAAAATAAAAGGTCTTAATCAAATACAAGTGGGTTCCATTATATTCCATTTCAACCCAAGTATGATTTAGGGTAACATATAATCATAAAATTATATTAGGAAAAGTGTTAGGGTAATTTTATAATATTATATTTACCCTTAATTTCCCGATTTACCTTTAACTATGGTAAATAAAATTTACCGTAGTTACTATTCATAATAACTAAAAATCAAAAGTATCTTATTAACATAATTTGGACCTAATAATTCCAAATATGGAATCCATTTTTCCAAATTCAAATCACAGAATTTGCAGAAATTAATTTAAAATTAATCTCGTTGTTATGAAAATGAGTTTTAAAAGTTAAAACAATTTAACAGATTGAAATGATTTTACCAATGAATTGAATGTAAAATCAATTGCAATGACATAAATTATATTAAATGGTAAAAATATATTCTATTTATACTTTACAACCATTCAATATTATAATTTAACCATATAAATTATTACGATGAAAACAGTTGTTTTTAATTAAAATATTGCGTGTTTTTACTATTCATTAAAATATTAAATTTATCAAAATAATATGAAAAATTTATCCAGAGTATATTTTTATATACTTATTCCAAAGAGGAGTTTTATTTTGTTAAATTGAACTTATAAACATGTCAAAAACCAGATTTAAATTGGGTGCACCATCAAAAGGCAGCAAAACTGCATTTTTTAAGAAATATTTATTTTACCTGAAAAATTTATTTTGTTCTCATACCATGTTAAAACAAATGTGTAAGATGAAATAATAATGTTATAACATTAAAAATGTAGTTAATACTATTCACAACGGCTAGTTCTTAATAATATTGTAACCATATATCGTTGTTTAGTGAAACCCGGTATTGCGTACAACACTTGCTATCGAGGAAGGTCGTGATTGCGTGTAATGGAAGGTAAGTCAGGGTTTCTTGTATTGAAAGACTCCTTTGTTGTTTCTTATAATAGAATCCAACCATATTTCATTTATTCGTTGAATATATATATATACACAAACACAATGTAGCGTAGAATACCTACTATCAAACAAACATGAAATTGTTTGTAACACAATCCAAGAATAGTGTTGCATACATTGCAAGCTAATACGGTGTTTCGTATAGAGAAAGATAATCTTGGTGTAGCCTACAACAGAAGACATGAAAGAAATTAAAAATATTATATCTCAAAAAATCTTGGTGTGTTACAATCGGTGTTCTCATCCACACACACTATCAAATACAGTGCTCTTATTTTTTAATCTCATGGGGTTACAATATCACCCCCATAAATAAATTATATAATCATGATTTCATCTTTATCATGATGATCACAGTTCTGATATTTTTAAATACCTTTTCTAAAAAACTCACATAATAAAAAGTGTAATAAATCAACCTCTTCATAAGAGAGAAAATTTATTACAAAGGCCATATAGAATAATATATAACATGGATTTTAACTTCGAATAAAATGATAAGAAATGAAAACATTGAAATGAAGGAAAATAATAAGTAATTAAAGAGATTCATTTAGTTCATTACATACAAGAAATTTAATGATCAATATAAAGTTAAGGGCCTAAATAAGAAAAATATTTGATGATTTAAAATTCTCTATGATTTATTTTATATTAAAGTAATATGATACCAAATTTATTCCAATATTATTTTGGTTTGTTTTATTATTTATTTACTATATAATGATCTAAGGAAATGTACATACTTGATGTATTTATATTTCAAAGGAACAATTTCATACATTAGTTTCTCTTTGATCAATTTCTAATTTATCTGTTACTCTATAAAATTTATATCTCATACTAATTTATTAATGCCTAAAGCACAAGAAATCACTTTTAACAGATCTTGAGACCCATAATAGTGTGAAAAGTATTTATATATATTTATAAATATTTTCAAAACCAATTTGTTTTTAACAATTTATCCAATATTCATAAATCACCATATAATGAAGAAACACATTAATCTCTAAAACCTTATCCAATTTTAAATTTAAACTTGTTCATAAATGGTTTCCCTTATAAGCCTTCTAAATGATTAATATCCATAACATTAGAAAGAAATTCATTTAATTTCCAAAATGATGTTATCAATAGACCTGAAAAAACCTGATGTAGCTCTAGATCATCATATACAAAACATGTGAATACCTTCATCATGTATTCTATTGAGAAATGCTAATAATCTAAATTACCAAAAATAATTGTCTATAACATGAATTATATCACACTAATTAAGTAAAAAAAATTAATGAATAGATGAATTGAATAAAAAATGTTGTAAACTCCATCAAGAATAAAATAAATTGTGATAAAATTATTACTCATTTCCAATGTAGTCAGTACTATCCAATTCAATTTATCTATATCAATAATCTATTTATCACAAAATTATTATCATGTCATTAGAAACATATTATGGGTTATCATTCTCTCAAGCATGTGTTTTATAATAATATTAAATTTTAACTAAATCATTTTTTGTCATTAGTACTATTTAAAATATACTTTCAAATCCATAATGAAAAATTACTATAGTATAATCCTTCTAAATTTCATAATCCTTATAACATAGATATCATTAATTAAATAATAAATGAAATAATCTTAAACTCAAGAAAAAATAAAATTAAGTATCCCCCTTGAACTACTGTAGTATCATAATATTTACTATGATCAATTAGTTTCTTCTGTGATATATTCCATTAATGATATAGACCTAGATTTTCATAGATCCTTATCACATTATAGTTGGGGAATTGAACATTATAAAAAAATCATCCCGATGAAAAAAAATAATGATGTAATTTCTCTCCAAACCTTTAGAAAAAGTCCAAATAATTTTAATAAAGTAATATGGTATTTCCTTTTATAATTATCACATGTAGGGAAATATTTCTAACCTTTCTTTTCATTATATTTATTTTTCCTAGTAATCATCACGTTCTTTTACTTCCCACTAAATAAATAGTAAATATATAAATGTTTAATTTTTTTATAAAGGATTATGTTGTTTCCTCATATGTTTAGGATGTTTTGGAGATTATTTCTTTTCAAAATGTTGTCTTAAACTCATCAGAAAAGCAATCATTCTTACTCTTTTTATTACGTTCATTGATGTGATTCTCATTACTTCTTCTATGTTCCATTTATAAATTATAGAATACACAATAATAAATCATATAAATGTGAAACATTATTTGTAATACCAAATCACCTGAAATAATTTACATAAATCTAACAATTTGTGCATATCTAATCTCATAATAATTAAAATAGTTACTTTGAGGATATCTCTATTTTAAATCCTTCATAATAATTTTTAATGAAAATGATAGTTAACATAAGAATATCTCTCAGGAATATCAAACCATGTGTAAATTAATTCCCATTTTTATGCACTAGGTGATGATTAGGAAAATCCCAATGTACTATTTTTTGGAGTTATTACCCCTAGTTACATTTGTTCCCTAATATAATATACTTGAATTATATAAATAGGGATGTATTGGTTGGAAAAAATCAAATAATATTTATCATAAAAAAACATTATAATGTTATTATATTCTTATCCTCAATGTCTATTGTATGGTTATGAAACCATATATATGTTTTTTCTAACTTTAGTCCTATATATTTCTACTAAAGTTCCTTTGATACAAACTCTATTGACTTGACTCTAGTAGCTCGGATCTAGTGCCTCATTTTTGAAATAGGTGTATGATATAATGAATGACATCTCAAAGGACCAAGTAGATTTGTATTCTATGTAAACTATATACATTCATGATTAACATAATACATTTGAAAACACAAATTAGAAAATATTTTTTTCAAGAATATGTTTATTCCTTCTAGCATGTCTATAACATTTTAAACTTTTTTATATAAAATTCATTTTTTGGTTAAATTGAATTTTTTTATGTGTTATGGTTATATAAAACACATGTAATTCATTAATTTTATTATAAACTATCAGATATAAAAGATATATAATCGTCATTATAATTCATAATATTGTCATTTAATAGTGATCAAAAGATTAGTATAAATATAGGTGTGTAACAAATCCAATTGAAAAAGATAGAGGAAGTGACGGCCTCAACTAGTAAAATATCACCATATGAATCCCAATTATATGAGCTTACAAGGGATATATAAATACTTTTATTTTCCATTGACCAATCCCATGCTATTATCCATCAACTTAACCATGAGTGAAACCACTTATAATAGAAGTTCAAGCTCATCGATATCACAAACCAAATCATTTACACCGAACCACCCCATGAAAACCTCAATGTCAAACACCTTACTCTTATAGAGTATTATGGTTTTTAAATGGGATATGTATCAGGACCCTAATTATATGAATATGTATATTGTATTCAATAATTATTATATTATCATTTTTAATTTATAAACATTTTTTATTTTGACAAAATGAAACGCAATTGTATTTTTTGTAATTTTCAAATTCAATTATGAATTTATTTTCATGAATTAATGGATTATTAAAATAAATAACATTTTATTGAAATATTATTATTAAATTATTTTTATAAAAAATAATAATAACTTTTTGATGAAGTCAAATATAATTGTTATAAGGGTGAGAGGATGATTTTTTCAAAAATCATAGAATTTCTAAATAAATGTATATTATTATTTTTAAATTGAAAATTCCAAAATTTATAAAATTATTTAAATAATATTAATAAATTTTTTTTAATTAGAATGTCATAATTATCCAATGTTGAATATTTTATAATTTTCTGAGATATTTTATTTTTAGTGTAACAATAAAAACAATATATACATATGGTGTGTAGTATGACATCATTATCACCCTAAAGAGGTAAAATAAATACAATAAAGGGTATCCACGAACAAATATTTTTTTACCTTTAAAATAAATTGATTTTAATTTCTTATTAATTTAATAAATCCTTTTTAAATTTTTCAGAACCTGTAATATATTTTTATGGTTTAAAAATCATTTATTTTATAGATTGACTCACTTCCACATCAGTGAGGATATTATTTTTTTATCTATTTTCCTTATCCATATAAAATTATTAAAACCACTCATTTCTTTAGAAAACATGGTAAATAATATCATAATATTTGTGGTATTGGATATTTTATTTTATAGAGTCCAAAACATAAGATTGAGAAATGATAAAGAATTACCCACTATTTGTTTATAAAAAACCCACCCAAGATCCCATTTATATTAACTAAAAAAATTTAGTGCATAATTACTCATCCATACACTCAATATTGTCCTATCAATGATACCCGAACCTCTAAAAAATCACCTTCTATGTATTTTGAATCACCATCTAAAGGTATGGAATCCTCTCCTTCTCTTATTTATTGATGTATCCTCTTTCTTTTATGTATTATTTCATTATTTAATAATTTTTATACATGTTCTTACATGTCCCCATTATATTAATGTTTAGGTCTAAATGATTAGATACCCCTTAAACTATCATAAATCCTTACAATTAACATTCTTACGCCCCCGTTATATTGCTGAAATCAAACTGAAATATTTAATTGCAAACATTTGTTTAGTTAATAACCATTTCCCTTTCATATTAACTGTATTCACATATATAATATTATAATTTATTTATTTTAAAATGAATAATAGATATTCGTCAATTCATGATCATGGAATTAAAATTTATTTAAAATGAATCCATGTTGTATGGTCTATGTGTCACATTTAAGCATGAGAATGAAATAAATGCGACGGTGCCCCCAGAATTATATAGAACTCCAATGCAATGGTTAATGTTTTAGTCTCATGATAAAAAATTCAAGGGAATAAAGAGTGAACCTAATACACCATTGGAATTTTTCCATCATGATTCCCTTATAGTAATCATTGAATTATGTTTATGATTCAATGTTATAAGTTGTTTCCACATTAATCATGTTTACATTATTGTTATTATGTTATATCATGGCTCATATTTCATTTTTATTATTATCACTCCATTAATTGCCCAATGAAATTATTATTATCTAACATTTATTAATATGTAAATTTAATACGATTTTAATTCCCTTTGTGGGTGTTACAGTTCAACCCTTTCTTATGAATGTCCTCAAGTTTTCCCTTGTAGTTTTAAGAAAGAAGTAATAATATGAGCATGATAATTAATTTTCAATAGCGATGATATATTCCTTATTTTAAGTTGTAATGTTATTTAACTAATTACCAAAGGCACTATACTTATTGATCTTCCAGTTTGTTTTATTTTTAATCAAATGTAATAAATCATGAATTATTGTGTTAGAAACCATAGGGTTATCATAATATCCTTCTATATCAAATATAGTACACTTTATGGATTCTTGATAAAGCTAAAAAATAAGGGGAGATAAAATTATTAGTATGGTTTTATTACAATGTACAATTTAATGAATTAATAATCAAAATCAATATAGAAAGGTAATTAACTATGGACACAAGCCATTAGAAAACCTATATAACGAATAATCAATAACAAAAAGTTAAATAACTGAAAACACGTGCCATTTAATTAATAATCTAAAAAATAAATGAGTCCTGAGATAATATCATACTGAATCTATCATGTATGATTATAACTAACCATGTTATAATGTAAATGCTTAATTAGTATATATCATGTCTCAATCACATGATACGTCTATCATCAAGACCATTCAAAACACAGTTTAAACTACATGTAAAACCATATTTAATAAAAGCCTTCTGATTTATACCATGATTCCTAATAATGTATGAAAAATATATATAATACTAGGGCCCACCCATCAAGGCATGACCAAATAATTACACTTACACTGAAGAAATTATTTAATACATGAATCTATATTCCTTAGAATCAAAAATCCATATAGAGTGAATGGTGATGATTTATCAGTACATCCCTAGTATAGAAAATTCAATTAAATGTAAAACAACATTTGTTTAAATGAGATATGTATTAATCAATAAGATTATAAATGATTAAATATATGGATATTTTGAGAAAATTTTAGGTTAATGATCACATGAAAGTGAATATTTTAAGGGGAAGTTAGTGACTACAAAATGAAATAATTATGTGAATGTTAATACTATCCTTGCTCAAAATAATCATAAACCATATGGAGTGATAATAAGGAGGGTATCAACATATACCCATTAAAGTAAGAATAATAGTTTATTTTCATTGATTAATATAAATACCATAAAAATTTCATTAAAAACATTTATGACTAAAATATACTTTTCATTATGAAAAATATTTTTCAATCCTGTAAAACAATAATCACTTTTAAAAACATTTTCTTTAAAAATATCTCCATAAAATTGCAAGGTATATTCAAATGAAATATTTTCATAAAGCTGGTTGTTTTCATTTCTATCATTAGAGTCAAAATTAACATTCATTTTTCTTTGAAAAAAGGTTAGTAAAGTTCCCTGTTTAGAAAATGATAAGAATATTCCCTTTACATTTTCGATAAAATACAAACATGAATTATTTTGAAAATGATATAAAGTTACATTAACAAAATAAACATTAAAAATAGATTATAATTACATTAATAAATAATTTATAAATTTTTAAAAAAATTTAAAAACATTTTAGTAAAACATGGTATGGATGGAAATAAATGTTTGTCCAAAAAGACAAATTTAGTTGAATTTTGTTAAGAAAATTCTCAATTAAATTAACTACCAAATAGTCTAAAAAAGAAATATATACTTTAAAATATCGTGAAAAATATGTCTAAAACAAAATTAAAAAAATTTCATAAGGTAATTTTCAAATAATTCCCATCAACTGTAATTTAAGAATAAATAATCATGATTACACTAAGATTGTGATATAAACATTTATACTGATCATTACATTGATGTGAGACATAATTGAGAATATTTTATTTTCATCAACTATAAATACCCAAATTAAATAAATAGTAAATAGGGTAATCAAATGTTGTTTGGAACGTGACATGATCTATAAAGTAGAAATTTAACCAAATGAATCGAAATTGAGTTAAGAAGTCCTTTACCTCACATATTTTATTCATTGAACATTACTTAACCACATGTATAGTGGTTTTAAATTTTTTATTGAATTATTATATAAAAATATTAAAATATATAATACCAGATATTAGGATTATATAATATCTTATTACAAGTTCAATAATAATTCTTCGTTATCTTCATTATTTTTAATTTTAATTCTCTAGTTTTTTCTTGTTTGTTTAATAATGAAATATTTGTTTCATATAAATATTATATATCTCAGTAAGATACATAACAAAAAAATTAACATATTTATTTTTTAATTATACTTTTAAAACTAATAAATAATGATGGTTATGAAAAATAATAAACATGATAATCATGGAGACTCTAGGTCACACGTACGCATGATTAACATTTCCATTTTTTAATGATCATTATAGAAAGGTGTTTTGTAATATTTTATTCATAAATAGTGATAATTATATATTTAATACAATATTATATATTTATATATATCAACCATGTGGTGTGGTGAAGAAAACATAGTCACATATCTTCGTGAATGTTCTAATACACATGTATATGAACGATTTTTTCATCTATAAGTGAGTGAAATGGTAAGAAAGAAATTTATATATGTATTATATTTCTAGAATAATAAATATTTCAAAATTAAAATAATAATTTACATGTATATCACATATTGTTATTATTATTAATAATATTATGATTAGTTTAATGTATTATTGAAAGATGAAGCACATCAATTCACGATGAGATAATCCACTGTAAACACAAGTTACGTTATTGTATCCCCTATAATAATGAAAATAAAAAATACATAACTGATGGAAATAATAATTAAATATAAATATGTTATAAATATCATAACTATAATTTATGTCAATCATCAAAACCAAAATTGAAATGTATTAGTGGAATAACTAATGACATCAGTTCACGAGGTGGTAGTCTTTGTTGCACATGAATGATGATTTCGAAAACTATTTGATGGTGGTGGAGATTGTTTTAAATAATTTACATATAATTAAAAAATCCATGTTTGGGAAATATTCTCAGGTTATTATATCAACATGGTTTGATAATAATTTAAGTAGGTGTAGAATGAAATAATATAAACTCACCCCTAAAATAACATTACCTCTTCTTCATGTATCCCTGTTATTATTGCACTAAAACAATCCTATGATGGATTAATTCCCAACATGTGCTTTATAGGATGAGTTTAGGTATGTTCAGAGTGATTTGGGTAGGTATTTTCTAGTTTAATATGTTTTGAATGTTTGAAAACGATTATAGAGGTAGGGACCTATTATAAGTGGGGGAGAGGACACACTTGGAATATTTTTTGAATAATTGAGTGAACGTATGATTTATATAAGAAAAAATCATCCACAATGTTCCATTTTCAAAAATTAAAGATGTAATGGATTGAAAATTTCAAAACAAATGGTTTTCTTACTAGTTTATAAGTCATTTTTATAGTTATTTTATTTTTAAACCATCAGAAAAATAATTTTCACCTTAATCGTGGTAATTAATTTTTCCTACATTAAGCATTCATTTTGGTAGAAAATTATGTTAAAATTTTTATAAAGTATAATATAAAATTATTAGAAATACTTAATCTATGAATATATATTCAATTCACAAAAGTGGACGTAATTTTACTTGAAAACCAATTAAAAATTTAATTTATCATCATAAATTATTCAACTAAAATGGAGGCTTTAAATAAAAATTCTATATTTTTTATTATTCATCTAAAAATGAAAATTTTCCTAAAAAACAAAAAAACCCCTTAATATAAGATTGGTATCAAAATTTAAAAATTGAATTTTATTTATTATTATAAATTTTATAAAATTGGTAAAAACTAATTTTAAATTATGTGCACAAAGCGTGATTAACCAAATTTTATTAAAAATACAATTTTTTAAAAAATATTTATTTTCCTTCCAAATGACCTTTATTTTCATTTATAATGAACAGGTAGTAAATTTACATGATTAAAATATATTTTTCATAATGAAGTTCTTTTCAAACCAATATATTTAATGGTTATGTTATGATGGTATGTTTTAAATAATATTTTAATAGACTATCTCTTTTCGTTTAAACTCGTTATTGTGTCTAACACAAGATAAAATTAGTTTTTCATGTAATAATAGATTAATTCTATGTTTTTATTAATGAATTATATTTAAGAGATTAAATTTATTCAAATATATATATATCATAAAATATCAGAGTGTAATATTTTTATCTAAACTTGGTGTTGTCTGTCACATATGTTATTGAGTGCAATGTTCTTATTTTAATTTATTAGGGTGCTATATGATAAGCTCTCAAAATAAAAAACAACTTTTCTATATTTCATTTTATTGTAGTAATTATACAACAAACATAAATTATTTTAATATATGTAAATTTTCTTCCATCTATGTATAATAATTATATTTGTATATTTTAATTGAATTTAAAATTGTCACCCGCTTTCTCTAAAATTGTTTTATATTATAACAAAGGGTTAAAAATATTGTATAGAAGAATATAAAATTTTATTTTGGACATCATTAATTATTTTTTATTTATTTTATTTTTCATTTATTATATTATTATATTACATTATTATTCAATGCTGACATAATCCATGTGTGTGCATTATGAAAACAAATACAGTTAAATAATTTTAAAAACTTTATAAATAATTTTTATGGAATGAATTATTTTTTGAAAATAATTATATAATTAATAATACGGATATATTAATGGGAAAATGAATAATTAACAATTATATCATGGTCTTGATTCCTCTAAAGTCAAATAAAATAAATAGTATAAAAAATGGTATTATTAATATTTTATGAAAAAAATATTATATTAAAAAAATTAAAAAAATTATAAGATTATAAGAGTATAATTATTGTTATATATGGTTTGAAATATAATCCCATATCTATTTATGAGAAAATACTTACATTATATTTATAATTAAAACTATTTAATATTGAAAATGTCATTACAACTGTAATGGTTAAAACAACTTCCCGGGAGGGTTAGACTAAGATACAATAGGGAATTTTCAAAATAATTCAAATTTATGGTCAGAATTATATCTTATCTTATCCTAACTATTAATTTCTAGATATTTTGAGGCTTTTCTTTTTATTACGACATTATTATATTTTATTCATCTAGGAAATACTAAATGTGTACATTCCCTCTCTTATAAAAGGACACTCCTTCTCTCTTTTCCTTATGAAAATTTGTTCCATATAGCTCCCAAAATCCATGATAGTTTCTATTATAAACTAATGTGTCAATTAATTATATGTAGATTTTTTCTTAAAATACCATTCCACAGGTAAATTAAAAAGTATTTAAAGAATGATAAGTAAAGGAGAGGTAATTATTCTACATTAATTCTATCAAAATCAATTTTTATTTAACTCCACTAAATTTTTGATATTAATCATAAAATTTTAACTTAAATAACCAAAAAACAATTAAATGTTATTATTATTATGTATCTATAATTCTTCATCATCTTTTCCTCCAAATGTGATGTGAAAGTATTTCTGATGCATACGTATTGACTACCCCAATCATGTATCTTTACAATTTATTTTACATCAATATATTTCATGCATGGTTATTATGATGGGAAAAATGTTTATATATTATATTAATGAAATAATTATTAATTAGTCAATTATAATAACATTTCTACCTTCTTATATTCTCAATCATTGGAAAATGATAATGTCTCTCATGTGTACGTGAATATTAGCACCTCCATAAAGCTATGTGATTTTTTTCAACTATATTTTACATTGATGATAATAAGGAAAGATTTAATAAATATATCATATATAAATGTTAAATTAAAGGTGAGTTATTATTTCCTTTATTTCATTCCAACAATGAAAAATTTAAAACAACAAACATGCATACATAAAACAATATGTCTTCATGAACTGTGTAATTCAATATTATTTCTATATCTTTTATAAATTAAAAAATATATATATAATATATAAATATATATTGACTTAAATTTTCAAGATTATGGATCTATGATCATGTACATGTACCTTAAAGGCATAATAAAAACACTCAGGATAAACGAAATAGTCAACACCCTAAAACAATGATTTTAATAAATTATTAATAATAAAGGGGTTTATTAATTATATTAATATGTCATATATGATTTTAAAAGTTTTTATATTATTCTATAATAAAATTTTAATAAATATAAATATTTCATACATGGGTTTAAAATATTAATGGGGGAATTCAAACGTGATGTTACAGATTTATGTTACAATCTCATTGATTACCAATATTTTTAATGATTTTGTTTTAAATATTGAAATTAAATGATGTATATATATATATAATAAAGCTCATAAATTTTACTCTTATTTGGTTAATTCAATATATTAAATTTTTTCATTCCATTTTCCCCTCTTTTTTGTACTCAATGTAACACAATATCATTTTTAATGAAAACATATTTTATTCCTCTATTTGGTCAGAAATAATTTTTTTAAATATCCATGTTTTCTAAATTTTATTTCATAAATTATTATTTTTTTCTTATTATTTTTTAAAATATCCTTTTAAAACATGATTTTATTTTTTAAAAATTATTTATTTTGAATGTTCTTATTATTTTTTAAATATGTTACTTTTAACGTTTTTCAGATAATGTGAAAGGAAAAATTGTTTTAATGAACACAGAATAAATAAAATTTACCATCATCATGGAAAATAAATGATTATAGTATTCTCTTACATATTTTCAATTTTCATTTTGAATGAAAAAAAATATTTAACATTTTTTTATTTTTTTATTTTTATAAGTTATTTCAATATGAAAATTATATTTCCCTCAAGCAATGTTGCAGAAATATTTGAAAGTCGTATTCAATTTTGACAAAACTAATTTATTTTACTAGGGATATGATCCAATATACAATTATTATTCTTTATCTAGATTCTTCTAGATTATTTTGTATTAATTTTTTATATTATTGATTCAATAGAGAATATTTTTGACTTATATGGAACTTTTAGAATCAATTGTATCCGTTAATAAAAATATGTGGAATGCATTGGATGTGATTTTTATGGGTGACTCATAGTTACATATATCCCCTAGATGCATCAATAGGAACCATTAGGTAAAACTACATGAATTTTATATGATAGGGGTATTTCATTTCCAGTTACATGTTTATTTAGACTAGTATATCGGTTGAGAGGATATAATAGTAATATTCATGACATCTTAATTATGAGGAAATGATCATGAAATTCTAGAATTATGAATTTCCCAAATTAATATTTTAATACCCATTATTCTTGTGTCAAATATGTTGATATGATTCATTATTTGTCATTAAAATCTGATGTTTATTAAATAGAATTTGTTTTAACTATCCACCATGCCTTGTTTACTATTCCTTATTTACTCAGTCTAGATTCTACTATATGTAAACTTTACTATCTAATGAAAATATTTATTTTTCATCCATTCCCTAGGATTATAATAATGATATTAAGAGTGCTTTATTGTGAACAATAATGTTTTATTTTATATGTTTTTATATTTTATTGAATATGGGAATCATGTATGTCTCTATCCTTCCAAGACTTCTTATCTGATAATTCGTTTATGGTTAGATGAAATGTATCATGCATCAATGTAATAATGTATGGACTACCTCTATCTAATAATATTTGGGATTTATAGAGCTGTATTCAAATCATGTATTATAGGAATCTTGTACACTAGATACTAAATGAACATAAAAAATTAGAATTATGATTAACACTGATTTTAATTGAGAACTAAAACCAATATAATGTTTTTTAACTATTGGCTTGATTTTTATATTGAATATTATAAAACATAGTGTGTTACAAAATTAAATTATGATATCAAAAAAAGAAAGGTAATTAGTGCCTGTTGAAAACGTATGGATTTTCTAGCTATGAAATCCAATATACATGGTGTGGGAACTGATTAGATCATTTCTATGTTAGGGAATATGAATCTGAAAAGATGAATAACCTTTTCTATATAGAAATACCTATTGTTTCGTAGTGTGATTCATCTATATTGTATCACTTCATGTGATAGAAACCACCAAATTTTAATGGAACAAATAATAAATTTGAAGCTAAATAATAGATATATTCCCCTGAACATATATTACCTGATTTGGGATGTAATTAATGTTAATAATTTATTATAGATTTGTATTATCTGAAAAGATATTTGAACCAATGTTTTTCATTGATCCAAAACACTAAAGATGATGTTGAAATAGAATAAATGGAATGGAAAACCTTTAAGGTGATATTATATAAGAAATTATTTTCTTAAAAACAATGACTAAAAATATAGGGGATATTTCTAAAATTAAATTAAAAGTAAGAATAAGGAGTGTTGTAGTATTAGGAAGACATTAAAATATTATCAAGGCATATGGTGGACTACAAACATAAAGAGAATATCTAGAATGATTGTTTATTTTATGATCTTAAATTGATTCTACTAAGGTAACTGGTTTATAAAACATTTTCATCATATTCTGATATAGTTTAATGTCCCATCAAGCTATAGGAATAATTTTTTTGTATTATATCATTAAGAGAAGTTATGAAAATAATATTTTGACTGAGCATGAAGAATAATCAAATGATTCAAAGAAGAGAATCGTTGGTTGAGAATTCCATTATTTAACAATTGTATATGGTGAAACCCAAGTACCATCTCAATGGGAACATGGGTTTTTTATTTATGGAGAGGGGGTATAAGGATCTTTAATACTAGGTAAAGAAATAAACCCTAGTTATCCTTTTATTCATTTGTAAATAGATGGGTTATTCTTCAATCCATTGTCTCTAGAATCAAGTGAAGATACCATAAATTAATCCAACGGGATAAGTCTTGGATAAATCATTTACTTTATCTGATGTGGGAGTCCCTTATAATGTGGTTTAAGGTGAACTTACTATCCACTATAAAAGTAAAAAAATCATTATTTTCTAAACACTCTATTATATATGAGAAATTTATAATGGTATCACATCACCACAACGGTGAATAGATGTTGATTAGGTAGTGAAAACTCTAAATGATTAAATGTTCTCATCTCAAGTATATATATCATTTCTAATAATTTTTTTGGGTATTTACTAATTTTAAATATTTTTATGATTTCTTTTATGTAATTATACATAATTTTGGTCATGGATTGACTCTCTCATTACATATCTATATCAATTGTTGTGTAAGGGATGAAACATTCAATATTTTGAATAAAACGGTGATCATATATTAGTGTGATGGTGTACATGAAATATCAAAGGAATGAACTTATAGAATATGGGTTTTACTGGATATTAAAGAAGGATATTTATCACATATGGTTAGAGAGAAACTCAATATTTAGAGTATTATTATTATAGGGGATTTTTTTGAGGTATGTCGAGAAGAGTTTATTAGTCTCCCCCCAAATCATGATTTTAAGTTTTCGTTATAAGTCCTACCAAATGTTGAAACTATTTCAAATACTCCATATGTAATGTGCCTGAGTGATTGATAGGAACTAATGAAACTACTATAGGATAATTATGAGAGGGGATAAATTTTTCGTACTGTTTCTCCATGGGGTGAACAAATTCATTTTGTTAATAATGTGTATTGTTCAATGAATATTTTCATTGATTATACGAAACATAAAAAAATATTCTATCAAGAAAAATCATCCCTTGTGTTGTATCAATGATCAATTTTATCAATTACGATGAGATAAATATTTTAAATAGATTTATCTTAGTATGTATATCATCATATAATGGTCCAAAAAGTTGTTATACTCATGAAACCCTTTCCTATGACATATTTTCATTATGAATTTTTATTCATTAAATTTGTAATTACCAATTCTTATGTTATTTTAATTGATTTAATGAAGAAATTCTTTATATATTACCTTGATCAATTTTTGGATTTGTTTATACATGATAAAATTCTATATTTGAAGAGAAACTATGGGAATGAATAACATTTGAGTATTGTATTGACAAACCTGTGGAAGGAGCAGTTATTTGAATGTTTCTCAATGTGTGTATTTTGGATTCAAAATATCCCATTTTGGGCACATATAATTCGTAGTGATTGTATATTGGTGGATCCTTTATAGTTGGATGATATTTAAGAGCATCCAAGAATAGCCTAGTCAATAAAGATCTTTAGTTTTCTTGGGTTATATGGATACCCTCAATGATATTTAAGTGATTTTCCATAATTATCTAATCCAGTCATGATGTTTATTTGTAATGGCGTTAATTTCATGTGGGTGAATGAATGTGAGAGGAATTTCAATGAATAAAAGAGATGTTTGGGTGGTTGTGATTTTATTACTCTATCATATAGTGGGGAATGGATTGTAATATATAGGGATTCATCAAATAAGTGACTAGAATTCATCCTCATGATTAATGATATGTTGATAGATTATGCATCTCTCCAATTAAATATTCATGTGAAAAAATACACAACTAATTATTTGTATTTGGAAATAGTAATTTTTACATTAATGATATAGAGGAATATTATATATTTGGAAATATATGACATATATACTAATCATAAAATTTTAATTTATAAATTTACTTTGAAAAAGATTAATATGAACAAGAGAAAATTGTTTAACTTTAAAAAATTTATTACTACTCCATGAATTAACACAGTATAAAGGTAAAAAAGGTGATTG
Source organism: Viscum album (assembly GCA_963277665.1). NCBI lineage: Eukaryota > Viridiplantae > Streptophyta > Magnoliopsida > Santalales > Viscaceae > Viscum > Viscum album. The sequence goes on from OY728160.1 coordinate 635,625,276, forward strand.
ATGTTATGATTGGGGAAAACCATGGTATTTTGTCCATAGTATGGTTTGAAAGATAACCTATATTTATGGATTTTTAGATGTTAAATCTTGAAATCATGAAGAAAGGTGATATATCATATATTTATATAATTAAGGTTCATCTATCTATCAAAAATGGAATATAAAGGTGAAGAAGGAAGATGTTGAAATATAAAAAATAGTGAGGATTGTTAATAATTTTACCCTTGATCATACTGGAATGATAAATTTTAGGAAAATATTATGTGTTCTACCAATAATATACATGAAGAAGGATATATTGGATGAATCCCATAGTTCATCCTTATCTATTCATCCGAGAAGTACAAAGATGTTAAGATATATAATGGAGAATTTCAAGTTGGATAACTAGAAAAATGATATTTCATAATGTGTATCCTGGTGCCTGGTGAATTAGATAGTTAATTCTGATAAAAATAATTCTAATGTTATATTAAAACCATTTCCCATACTATAATGAAAATAATTAAATAGTAACAAGAATTTCATAAATGGACATCCAAAAATGGAAAATCCTATAATGATATTTCTTTTGTAGTTGATTTCCTAATGTAATAAGTGAGTTTCATTTATAATAGAGATCATTTCTCTCTATTTCATCTTACTCAATGTATACATTAATGATGTTATTACAATACATGGAGAACCGCTATCAATTATATCTAATCAAGATCTGAGTTCTACCTGGACATTATGGATATTTATTCAGTATAACATTGATAACAAGTTGATTTTTAGTACTTATTATCACCATCAAACATATGGTATCATTTATAGAGAAATTCAAAGTCTAAAAGATATATTTAAATTATTATCTATGGATTTCATTAGTGTTTTGATTCACATATTCTTTTGGAGAAATGTTCTCAAAAATAATGGGTTTAACTTGATCATTTAGATTGCTACTTAGTAAATATTATAGAGAAGGAAGTCTATAAATATAATTTAATAGAATAAATTTAGCTAATAAAAGATATTGGGACCCACTCTAGCTAAATAAATTGTATTAATGTTTATAGTCATTCAACAGTTCATATGGGTTTCCCTAAGTGAAAAAAATAAGTGAAAATCAAAAGAAACATCTATAGTTTGATGTTTGTGAAATTGTATTTCTATTAGTATCTCATTAGAAAAAGGTAAATATTTTTTTAATAACATATAGATGACCCCTATATATATTTTTCCCTTCCAAATTCATAGTCATATGGAAATATTAACTTATTTTTGGGAGAATCTATAGAATCTCTCCCAAGTTCATGATGGGTTTTATGTATCTCTCCTGAGTACGTTCATACTAGATATATCATAAATAAATAAAAAATATTTCACATATTTGGATAAGTATATATATTTTTATGAAAACATGATGTATTTTCTTGACTGTGGAAGAAAGTTCTATATACTATGACCACTCACCTTGTCAATGTTTTATGGAGAAAATATAAAATTGAGGAAGCTATGTAGGAACTAGGGCATTTCATGATGCAAAATTATCCTCAATTTCTTGAATCAGAGTGAAATAATTTTTATGGATAAATTAATATACTGGGTTATATTATGGCACCATGAGATTTTATGAATTTAATATCTTAAAGTAAATTTAATTTATTTATAACTTATTATACAGACAATAATTAGTTTAAATGAACGAAAACATACTATTGAAATAATATTATGTGATAATTATTTACTAGCCATTATATTTGATGATGTAAATAGTATTAATCACTTTATGGAAAATTTTAATTAATATATTATTTAATATAAATGTATTGATAAATTCTTAGGAAAGAAAGTACTAAATTTTAAAATAAAACTATTGTATGCATTAATAATATGATTTCTTCAAAATGGGTTCTATTATAATTAATTAATTACAACATTGTAAATTGATTTATATAAAAATGATATCTTTTTTCATATTATAAAATAAATATTAAATTATATTTAGTTTTTTTTGTTTTTTGAAGTGATTGACTATCCATTGAATAGTAAAAAAAATATAGATTTTTCAATTACTATCAAATATTTTCAGTAAATAAAGTATTTTAAAGGTATATTTATATTTATTATATTACCTAAAATAAATATGAACCATTTTAATTATAATAATTTGATTTTTTTCCATTTCAATCATCAATATTCATGATAACAATATAAGTTAATTTTTAGGCATAAAAACATATTTTCTTAAAACTATTTTTCATTGCGTTTTAGACATTAATATTAAAATTTATTTATAAAACATAATGATATTGTTTCCTAAAAAATTGATACCATATTTCAATCAATAGGTTAGGTTTTGGTAAATATATATCTTTTATTTTTGGTAATTATAAATAGTAACTATGGAAAATATTTTTTAACCATAGTAAGGGAGAATGGGTAAATGATAAATAAAAACAATGAGATAAGGAATCAAAAAACACCCAAAAATGTAATTATTTCAATATATGGTAGGTTTTCAAAAAAAACATCAAAAATATTAATAAATCTAATTTTGGATCGATTTTACCTTAAAATGAAAATTATAATATTTTATGTAAATAAAATTTCAAATTGTCACTCTATAACATACAATTTCATTTATTTATTCCCATTGAAATTAGAGTATTCAATAAATTAATATAGAATTTTATTTCAAACGTAATTAATTAATTTATATTATATTAATTATCTTTAATTTTTATGGATTATATAATTATTTTAAATGTTGATAGAGTGTTTGTTCCAACAGTGGAAAAATCAATGTAAATAATTTAAAACTTTTAAAAAAATTATATTTGTGATGAATTATGGTTCAAAAATAATTTTATAGTTAATAATAATTATTTTAATGTTAAATGGTATTAGTTATCAATTAATTATTTTTTATGATGGCTTTAGTATCATATTAAATGAATAGTATCAATAATGACATTAATGGATTTTTTCGAAAATAATATATTATTTTTAAATTATAAAAAATTTATAAAAGAAATTACAGTGGATAGTTAGTGTCATAAAATTTATAAAATAACAATAATTATCAATTTATGAGTACATTTTGTCTTTATATGTGAAATTATATTCCTTTAAGAGTGAAAAATTCATTACTGATGTTACGGTGAAAACATGTTTTCAAGACAGTTAATCCTAGTGATAAGGGTATGTTTGTCAGTTATTCTCTTCTGAATCATATTTCATGATCATATTTAGACATAATATTTTTAATCTTTTTAAAATATTTCTATTTTAAATAATTATTTATTTATTAAAAATCATTATATTTTAATTGTTTTAGATATTACATGCATGTCATTTCCCACCCTTCTAAATTGGCACACCATATCTATTTTCATTACAAATCTTTCTACAACATAGCTCAACCAAACCAGAATAAATTCTATTTTAAAACAAAATATATAGTATTTATAAGTTATTTTTATTCTTAAAATACAATTCAAGGGGTTCTTAAAAAATATCTACTGGAGGAAAACCGAATGAGATGTGATCTTTATACACAACCTATTTAAAATTATTTACTATTTTACAAACTCTATTTTTTTGGTATATACAATTAAAGAAAAATACCATTATCCCCAATATACTTAAATATTATTATGAATATTTAGCCATCATTATTCACCATTTTTTTTCTAATGTGATGTAAATGTTTCGCATAAGTGTACTTGTGGACTCCCGCCACCATGTATCGACTTAATTCACTTTCTATCATAATATTTCATTGATGTTTTTATGGTGGGTTAATTTTTTTATATTATATTTATTAAATAATAATTATTTATTAATTATTATATCATATCTACCTTCTTACCTTCCCACCCATTGGAAAATGATAACGTCAATTGTGTTTAAATGTGGACTACAACCTCCACGAAGCGATGTGATTTGTTTTTTCACATTATTTTTGAATGGATAGTAATAAGGATATTTGTAGATAATATAGGATATATAAAATTTTCTATAAAATAGAGTTATTCTATAAATTTATTTATTTTCATTTTTTGACAATTGAAAATGATGTTCATGAGTTGTATGGCATGCACACTCCATAAATTGTGTAATTCATTTTTCTATTTCTACTGTTAATAGATGATCCTTAATATATATATATATATAATATTATCTTATATCATTATTACAATTATATATATTATTTAACATGGATAAATGTATGTTGACTAGAACTCTAGAACATAATCCCTTATAAAAAATAAAATTTTTCACACCCTGAAAAAACGATTTCCATAAAGAGATATTAATAGATAGGTATTGAAATGTTATAAATGGGTTTCGTATGATATTATTAGTATATATAAGATTTTTGAATTGATATATAATAAATAAAAATTTTATAAATGATGATAAAGGGATGTATCGTTTATTTAGAACTTAATCTAAGGGATTTTGGTTTTAATGACACTATTTACAATGATTATTTATGATTAAGATCAAATAATGAAAATTATAGTCTATATCTAAAGAAACTCATGAATTTTATTATCATATTGTTTTTATATATATTATTTGTTTTCATTTCATTTTCACCTTAATAAATAATCAATTTATTGAATTATAATTTTTATTTAAAACAGAATTGTTTTCTCTATTTTATATAAAAATATTAATATTCCATATCCATTTTTTCTAAAAAAAAGTCCATATTGATTTTAATATTACCATATTATTTTTTTAATATAATTTTTACAAATGGTTTAATTTTTCTAAAATATTTTAAAATTACTCTATTTGGAATTTTTTAAATGAGGTGTTATTTAACTTTTAAAAGAAAAAGAGAGTTTAATAATTGTTTTCACATACACAACATGAATATATTTTTCCTTAATCATGATTATCCATTGATTTAAATATTACTGAGTACATTTGCAAAGTTCATTTAAATAAAAAAAATACTTTAATATTTGAAATATTTTTAATTTTAATCAGTGATTTCAAGGTGAAATTTTTGTTTTCTTCAAAAAATTGATCATGTGATCTCTTAAAGGTATTTTAATATTTGAAAACACCCATTGATAGTACTGCATTTATTATCCAATAAAACCAAATTTATTATTTCTCTAGATGAATTACGATGATTAATTGTAATCTTATATATTATTTAATAAATAAAATTAATTTCATGACTTATAATTCATTATAAGAATTAAATATATTGATCAACCAAGATAATTCATAGGACATTAAAGTGACCAGTGGTATAAGGCCCCGACCATAAACATTAAATAATAATGAGTTAAGTTGATAATTTGACATTAATTCACTTTGAGTGTCTTTTTAGGTTTAATACTTTAGTGAAGTAGTCCATAACTCACACATATCAACTTGATTATTATAAATTATACACTTCTACTCACTACCCAATTTCTTTATAAAACAAAAACTTTCCAAAACGAAACATGGTTTGTTCCCTGTTTAAACAAAAAGACTTTTCCATGATCCCATAATAGACTATATTCTTCATTAAAACACATGAAAAAAATTTCCAAACATGGGATGAGATAAAAACATTGTAAGAGATACAAAATGAAGGGAAACTTTTTGTATTTTGAAAACATGAAAACAACAAACACTTTATCATAGAGTAATACTTTCCACCTTTAAGAAGTAGTAAATATAATTCAATATATATAAGCTCATTACATACCCTTTTTGTAACCAAAATATTACTATAAATCCTATATAAATAAACATATAATATATTAAGGTTACATGGGTCATAAACATATTTAAATGGAATAACCATATGGTCGACTTCCACACCTATCACTAAATAAAACAACTATATAGCCAAATTCAATACCTAATACATTGGAGGTTATAACGAAACCACCTATCCATGGTTTATCATAGAACCAACCATCATTTGGATTATAAAATAACCACTCATCGTAGTTTATCATGTAACCACCGATTAAATGTCCAAGTACCATTATATAATCATTACACCTAAAATATTGAAAATGTTTACATTTCACTAACATCATTTGATTTTAAATATCAACAAATCATTTCAGGATATTGAAATATTCAATCCATTTCAAAAACCATTTTCAAAATAAAAGCACTCAAAAAGCATATAAGGGGAATATTTTCCATTAAAAGCAGTAAGGCTTATAAAGGAAGACAAATATCAAATAACGGTTATGGAGGCAGAGAGGTCGTTGTCACCGCATACGTTAAAAGCAATCCTTTTATTGATTAGTTAAACACACCATAAAAAAATATTCCCATAAAATGAAATTAATAGTCAAAGGGGTTTATTAAACAGTGTATAACATAAAAAGTTGTATATTAACAAAATATGCCTTAGTTTAAGGAGATAGAGACGATGTCCCTTAACTTGAGTCTGACTTGTCTCATTCCTTCTAAATATTTGAGAATAAAAAACATAGCTTAATTTATAATTTCTTCAAAAAAAATTTCAAGATTATTTTTCATTTTATATTACTATTCATCATCTTATAAAAATTACATAATTATTTATGTTCATATCTGTAGCTTTGTCAATATTCGATACTTGAGTTGAAAATAAACGTGTTTGATGTAAACTGTCGATGGTGTAAAAATTACATCATCTCCAAAATATTTTGAATGATTTAAAAATAATATATGTCCTGTATATATTTATTTATAATATCCATAATATTTTGAGATAAGAAATGAAATTCACCATTGATGGAGGCATTAGGTCGTACGTACACATGAACACTACTTCCATTTGATTGTCTTATTAAAAGAATAATAATCAAATGATATAAATGTATATTATAATATGAGTATAATATTTATTTCATTTATGTATAATAGGTGTAATAAAATTGTCCTTTATACATTTCTTGTAGAACATGAATGAGTCATATCACTTGGAGGTGCGGTTTTCAACACTTAAATGAAATTATCGTATTTAAACATCATGGAAAGCATAAAGGTATGTTTTAAATAAAAATTACAGAAAAATATATAAAATAAAAAGGAAATATAAATAAATTATATATTATATATAAATACAGTTCTATAATAATGGCCACCATGATATTGTTTTGGGAAAATTAGACCAATCATCTTTTTGTGAGGCAGTAGTTTTTCATCCACAGAAAAAATAAGTTTGTATCCATTAGATGGAGGTGTGTTCTAGTATAGATAGAATTGTTATCATAAATAAAATACTAGTATATTTGGTATGTTTCAATTGTTAGGTAATAATAGAATAATAATAAAATAGGGTGTGGAGAAGGAAAATAAATGAAAGGATCTTGAGAGAAGACATTACCTCAAAATCGGGTAACTTCTATTTATTTGAGCCAATATAATTTCTTAAATTTCTATATACCCAAGGTAAGGATTCTAGGAAGAAGGTAGGTATCTAGGGGGATTATTTGAGACGAATTTATATTACCTAAGGATTTTTAGAGGTGTCTGTTAGTCGGTAGAGGTGGTGGACTTTTATTATAAGAAGGGAGGGAACTTTATGAATGTTTGGAAATATTAATTTATTATAAATTCATTGTTGATTAAAAATGGTCCAAAACATTTCTAATTCGAATATAAGATTATATTGGTATGAATACCAACCATGAAATAATTTTTAGACATGATTCAAATATTTTTTTACCCATATCTTTTTGGTTTAACCATTATTTTACACCTTTTAATCATAGAGTGATATTATGTTATTTGCACATTGTGGGTTACAGTAATTACCATATCATGTCAAACGACCCAAAAACTGACCATTTATGAATTATTTGGACTTATGTTAAAATTTTACAAAATAGAATATTTTTATAAAGTTAATATCATTTAATAAACGATTTTATATTTTAATTTATAAATTCTGTCAATTTTGGACACTATTAATACTTGACTTTCTTACAAATTCATTACCACTTTATTCCTTTGAAATGACATTGAATCAACCCAAAAATGACATATTAACCAAGATAGATCATTTTTTTAAATAATTATGTAAAATAATATTTATTTTAATATTTATAATATCACATATTAGAATCCTTTATTAATGAAGAAATCACTGCATCATCATTATGTCATATTTAAAATTATTTATTTTTTTATCTAAAAATTATAAATAAAATATCATGATTTAGTAAATCATTTTATATTTATAAGGAATATTTATTGTCAAAGATATAACTTATATTAACCCATATTAACATTCTTTTAGTAAAAAGATACATGTTTATGTTATATTTCCCATTCTGTTAAATTAATTATTATAAATGTCACTATCACACCCAATTGAACCAATGGGGTCCTAAAATCAACCCAAGGATACCCATGGTCAGAAATACCATATATAACAGTATTAGGGCATGTTTTAGTATAGTTTAAATTTAATATAATATAATTTTTACCCTTATTTACCAGATTTACCCTTTTACAATGGTAAAAATAATAATTCCTCATGTTACTATTCATAATGTGTAAAAAAGGTACTTCCTCACCCAATATAGACATTAAGATTCCAAATATGGAATCCATTTTTTCAAATATAAAAAATAAATAATTGAAATAAATTAATTTTAAATTAATTCCATGTTACAAAAACCAAAAAGTGGGATTTTTAGAAGTAAAAACAATAAAAAGATTCACATGTATTTATGTCCAATTTAAAATTGAAATTACTTCAAATGACAAAAATTGGATTAAAATATAAAAACATAATCCAATTACACATTAAATCCAATTAAATTACAAATCGAGCTATATAAATAAATGATATTAAAATATTATTTTTATTTAAAATGCAGTATTTTCCATATTCATTAAAATATTAATTTTATCGAAAAAATAACAAAATTTCTACGAATGTAAATATTCATGTCCCTCTTATAATTAATATGGTTATTTTATCAAATAGAACATATAAAAGTGAAAAATTGGATTTAAAAATGGTTATCCTTCAAAAAGATTATAAAATGACCTTTTAATATATTAGATTATTTTATCCTTAAATTTGGATTATTTCTCATTTTAAGCCTCTAAAATATATTAGAGAAATGAAAAAACATTAAACAAATTTGTGTACTAATATTTATGTTAGTCACTTTCATTCTGTCCAATACAATGGTTATTTGTTACCTAACATTTAAATTAATATTATTATTATATTTTTTTGTATAACTCAATGTTGAGTGTAACGTAAGATTTTGGAGAAACTCATTATTACCTGTCAAGTATATTATTGGAAAAAGAATCCCCTTTAACATAAAATTAATATATTATTCCTAAATATATTTGGATATGATAAAGTATTATTCTAAAAATACCTGTGAAGCTACATCATTCCCCCCTTTTGGAAATTACACCCCCAAAATTTAATTATCTTACCAAACAAGTTAGGGTATTTTTCCTCATAGAGTTTTCAGATTCCCACATTCCTTATTAAATCATATGGGTTTCCCAAGTAACCCTCGCCTGATGAGTCACCACATTCCATAACACATTCCCTTTATGGTCGAGAAACTATAATAGATGTTCTCCATAAGAAATATTCTCTTCCAACTGATCTACCTCTAAAATTAAAACATGAGATGGATCTGAAATATACATCCTCAACATTAAAACATGAAATACATTGTGTACCTGGGATAAACATAGAAGTAAATCTACCCTGTATGAAATTGATCCAGCATTATTCAAGATTTCATAGGGTCCATTTAACCTCGGACTCAAATTTTCTTTCTTAGAAAAAGACATAACACGTCTCCATTCAGAAACATTGAGAAAGACTTGATCACATACGTCCAAAGAAAGATCCTTTATTTGATTATCTGCATAACTTTTCTTCCTAGTCTGTGTTGTCCCCATGTGCTTCTGAATAAACTGGACATTTTCTGCCATCTCATCTACCAATACTGGCCCCATCAACACCCTTTCACCTACTACATCCTAAAAATCTGGAGTTCAACATCAATTTCAATATAATTCTTCAAATGGTATCATCTGTATACTGGAATGAAAAGTGTTATTATAAGAAAACTCACCCAAAGATTGATGTTGATCCAAACATCCCTAGTAATCTATTAAACTAGCATGTAGGACATCCTCCAATGACTAAAATGTTTATTTTTTCTTCCCATCTGACTAAGGATGGAAGGCAATATTGAAATTTAACTATGTTCCCAATGACTTATGAAATCCTTTCTAAAATTTATAAGTGATCCTAGGGTCATAATCAGATATAATGGAGAGAGGTACTCCATGTAACCTCACTATCCCATCAATATACGTTCTAGAAAGTTGATCTAGAGTTATAGTATCTTGAATATGAAGAAAATGAGAAAATTTAGTCGATTAATCAACAATAACCCAGATTGCATTGTCACCATGAGAAGTATTTGGTAATCCAACTTCGAAGTCCATGGAAAAATTTTCCCATTCCCACCTTAGCACTGGAAAAGGATGAAGCATCCATTTCAATAACATCTTTTCTGAATTAACATGTTGACAGTCAAACTCTTCACAGTAAAGTAATCAATATCTATTTTCATTCCATCCCACAAATAATACTCATGAAGATCTCTGTACATCATAGTTATTCTATGATGAACTTAAAATGGAGAACTATGAGCTTCAATTAAAAACTCATTCTTCAAATGTGAATCACAAGTCACACATAATCATGTTCCAATACTCAAAACACAATCTTTATTATGGTTAAATTCTCGTAACATACACTTCTGAACTAATTATACCTTTTTTTGAAAATCATTTTCTTCTTTCTATGCTTACTTAATTCTGTCTAATAGTTATGATTTCACTGCCACCGAAAAGAGATTAATTCCCTACACCAACAACATATAATCCAAAATTCATCAAATCAAAAACCAAATGTTCTCATTCCAGTTGTAGCATGAATAATGCAACATTACTCTTTCATCTCAAAGTGTCACCCACCATATTTACCTTTCATGGATAGTGATGAATTTTGAAATCATAATCCTTGATTAGTTTCATCCATCTCCTCTGTGTAAATTTTAATTCATTAAGAGTGAGTATATACTTCCAACTTTGTGATCAATATATAATTCACGCTTTACGCCATACAAATGATGCCTCAAAATTTCTGATGCAAAAAACTACAGCAGCTAATTCCAAATCATGTGTCTGTTAATTTAGCTCATAAGTTTTCAACTAACGTGCAGAATAATCAATTACCTAATTATTATACATTATTACGCAACTAAACCCTTAAAATTATACATCACTGTGGATAACATATTCACCATTCCAGGAAGGTAGGGCCAAAACTAGATCATTTACCATTATTCTTTTCAATTCACGAAAACAATCATCACATTATTTTTTCAAAATGAACATAAATCCATGATATATTAGCTTATTTATTGGGAATGATAACCAAGAAAAGTATTCAACAAACCTTTGATAATAACTTGAAAATCCAAGAAAACTACAATTCTCTATGATATTGGTAGGTCTTGGCCACTCTTCAACAACTTTTTCTTTAAAAGGGTAAATAGTTATGTAATATTTAGAAGCAATATAACCAAAGAAAAAAATTAAAACCAAAATTTACTCTTAAAAAATGTTCCATATAGTTTCTTTTCTTGTAAGGTATTCAAAACAATCCTTAAGTGACTTTCATGTGCTTCCTAGATTTTAGAATATATCAAAATTTATTCTATAAACACAACCACAAACTAATCCAAAAAACTGATGAAAGAAACAATTTCTACCTTCTCCAAACATCATTAATGTTACTCATAGATTTTGAACTAACGAGGAGATTACACCTTTGGATATTTTGGATTCAATACTGAGTAAAACTAATTTATCAGACCCTCAATATCCTGGATAAAATTTTGTATATACCTTGACAAACAGATGAAATTTTCTTCATTTTCATCCACATAATCTTCCTTCTTTTGTCTCAATTCCAAGAATTTATTTTCTATACTAATTCAGTAAACCAGATGAAAATATTTCTCAAAAAAGATACTTTGAATTTAATCCCATTCTAAGGCATCAATATCTTCATTTCCTCTAATATTTTTAATTGTTTACAACCACTAATCGAATTCTCCTTCAAAATGATAAAAAAATAATACTAACCATTATATTGTCTAAAAACACCATTAAATTAAATATATATTTCACTGATTTAATCCAACCTTCATCTTGCACAGTTTCAGATAATTATCTAAATGATGGGGGCCATTTCCACCTGAACTTCTCCACGATCAACATATTCCTTAGTGGTTGGTCTGGTTGATCTCATGCATGGATACCCCCACAATGTTTCACCTAAGTCAATAGATCCTTCATTTCAAGAAACTATAATGTTCTAATTATGACCACATTAGGATTTCGATTTGGAAGTTTAATTCCCTCTGTATGTCGTCCCATCACAACTACCATGTTTCCTCTATGTAAAACCAATCTGAAAAAACATATCATAGATGAAGGAATGTGTTAATCTTCAAATTATATTTCAATTATTCCATAATTTAATAATATTTTATGGATATTCAATTTAAATTATTATTACTCCTAAAGATGTCTAATATGACCTCTTATACCAAATATAAGGCCTCATACTTTAATGTTACATAATCTTTAGTTAAGTTGATAGTTTTACTTTAATTCACGTCGAGGGTCCTTTCAGGTTTAGAGCCTCCGATAATTAGTTCATAACTCATACATATCAACTCTATTATTAGAAATTAAACAATTCTACACACTACCCAATCTTTTTTCATAAAATAACTTTTTTAAAGGAAATATAGTTTGTTCACTATTTAATCAACATGACTTTTACTTGTTCCCATCATTGAATCTATTCTTCTTTAAACCATATGAAAAAATATTAAAAATTTGGGATGAGAATAAAAATATCAGTAAGCGATACACAATGAAGGAAATCTTTTATTCATTTGAAAACTTTAAAACCATGAATACTTCATTATAATGTAATACTTTTCACCTCTATGATGTAGTAATTATACTTCACTAAATATATGCTAATTTCTTACCATTTTTGTAACCTATCGATTTCCAAAAATCCCATAGAAGTAAATATATAACATATAAAGGAATGTTGGGACATAAACATACTTATAAGGAATAAACATACAGTCGACTTCAACACATATCACTAAATGAAATAGCCATATAGATGACTTTAATACCAAATGAATTAGTGGTTGTAATGTAACCACCATTCCTTGGTTTATCACGGAACCACACGTCATTTGATTTTCCAAATAACCACTTTTCTTGGTTTGTCATGTTACAACCCATCAAATGACCAAGTACCATTATATAATCATAACACATAAAATATTTCAAATATCAACCTTTCAATAATAATATCTCATCAGAAATCACAAGAAATAATTTCATGATATTGAAATATTGTATCGATTTCAAAAACCATTTTCAATACAAGAACACCCAAAAAGGTAGTAATAGATTTATTTAAATTTCAAAAAATAGTAAGTCTTATAGAGGATGCCAAATATCAAAAAATGGTTATGGCTGGAGAGAGGTAGTTGTCATCGCATACATTAAAAACATTCCTTTTTTTATTTAGTAAAACAATTAAAAGAAAAAAGTTTCCCATTAAATGAAATTATTAATCAAAGGGGATTATTATACACTATATTAAAAAAGAAGGTGTATATTATCAAAATATTCCCCAATTAAAGGATATTGAAACAAAGTCCCTTACATTGAGTCGAGCTTATCTCTTTTATTATTTAAATTCATGAATAACAAACTTTGGTTAACTTATAACAAATTCAGAATAATTTTCAGCATTATTATTCATTATATGTTACTTATCATCATGTTATATAAATTTCTTAATTATTTATGTTCATATTGGTTGGTTTGTCGATATTCGATACCTGTGTTAAAAATGAACTAATTTGATTCAAAGTTTCCATTTGGTAAAAATTATGTCATCTATACAATGTTATTAATTTTTAAATATCATATATCTTCAGTATATATGTATTTATAATATCCATGTTATTTTATGATAAGAAATTAAATTCACCATTCATGGAGATGGTAGGTCATACATACGTATGAACGCTACTTTCATTTCATTGTTATATTAAAAGAATATAAATAAAATGATAAACATTTATATTATAATACCAATACTATATTTATGATATGTATGTCTCATATGATTAATAAAAAAATCTTTTATGTGATCCATGCATATCATGAATGAGTCATATCTCTTTGAGGGGTTGTAGTCTACACTTCATCATAAGAAGTTTTCATATTTACACATCTTGGAAAACATAATTGTATATGTAAATAAAAATTATAGAAGCATAGAGATAATATATATATATATATATCATAAATAAATACAGTTTCATCACAATGGCCACCATGATATGTGGTAAGAGAAAATTTCACAGTCATCGTTTCGTGAGATAGTAGTTCACTGTACACAGAAACAGTATGTTCGTATCCATTATATGGAGGCGTGTGTACGTGTTGAATGAATTATTATCATAAAAATATCCTATTATATTTAGGATACTAGTTTTATTGGGTAATAAATAAATAATAAGATCATTGAGAGAGGAGAAGTAAAAAAGCAAAGGAAATTGAGAGAAAAAGTTGCCTCTATATCGGGTAACGTTTTTTGATTTGAGCCAAAAGGCATTATTGATTTACCTTTTTCCCAATGTAAGTATTCTAGGAGGAAAGGAGGGATGTTTGGACATTATTTCAGTATAATTTTTATGATCCCTGCATATTCAAATATGTAAGTAAGTGGGTTGAGGTGGGAGCCTTTTATAAGAGGGATAAGGGGAATTTAGGAAAGTATTAAAATATTAATTTATTATAAATTCAATTTCTATTTTAAATGGTCCAAAACACATTTAACTTTAAGATTAGATGATTTTGGTTCTAATATCCATGATCCAATAATTTATAGACATTTTTTGAATATGTTTTTACCCTTATAGTTTTTGTATAACTGCTATTTTCCCCTTATTAATATTAAAGTTATATCATGTTATTTACACATTGTGGGATGATGTAATTTCCATATCATGTCAAATGCACTACCAAAAAGTCATTTATTACATATTAGGACTTATCTTAACCATTTGGATGAATATTATATTTTTTTAAAATATAATATAATTTAATAAACTATTTTATATTTTATGTTATAAATTATGTCAATTTTGGACATTATTCATACTTGACTTTTTTTTAAATTCATAACAACTTGATTCCTTTATAAAAAACATTGATTCAATCCTATAATGTCATATTCACCTAAAAAATTCTTGGATGACATTAATTATGTTAAATAATATTTATATTTATATTTATAATATCATTTATTTGAATCCTTTATTAATGATGTAATCACTACATAATCATTATGTCCAAATTAAATTAAATTATTTAATATATAAAAATTAGATATAAAATATCATGATGTGGGAAATGTTTTTAAATTTCTAATGAATATGTTTAGTTGAATATATCGCTCATATAAAACCACCAATAAATTTTTTTTAAAAAAAGATTCATGTTTATGTTATATTTCCCTTTCCGTTAAATTAATTATTATAAAAGGTCACTATCAGACCCATGTGGATCTAAGGGGTCCTAAAATCATTATATGGATTCAAATTGTCAGAAATACCTCATCCATCAGGATTTTCACATGTCTTAGATTAGTTTAATATCATTATAATATTATTTTTTACCCTTACTTACTATATTTACCCTTTAACCATGGTAAATAAAAATAATTACTGAAGTTACTATTCAAAATGACCAAAAATAAAAAAAAAACCATATTCACACAATTTGGAATATATGATACCAAATATGGAATCAATTTTTAAAAATTCAGAACATAAAATTTGTATAAATTAATTTTAAATTAATTCTAATGGTCAAAAACAAAAAGCATGTTTTTAAGAAATAAAACTACCAAAATATTGACAGGTGTTGCTGTCCAATTTAAAAGTGAAATTACCACTGATGATGAACATTGGATTACATGATACAAACATAATCCAAAAACACATTAAATTCAATATAAATTCAAATATGAATTTATAAATAAATGAAACAAAAATGCATTTTTGAATTAAAATAAAATATTTTTCAATATTTTTTAAAATATGAATTTTATCAAAAAAAAATACCAAAATTTCAACCGAAGTAAATAATGATATCCTTCTTCTAAAAAAATATTATTCAATTTAATAGAATATATTAATGGGAAAACTGGATTGAAAGAGGGTTCACCTTCAAAAGGTGCTAAACGACCTTTTAAAAATATTAGAGTTTTTTATGCTTAAATTTGGATTCTTTTTAATTTTAATAATCAAAAATTTATTGGATAAATGTAAAATCATTTAAAAAATGTGAATAATAATATAGTTGTTAGTTCTATTCATTCCTTCCAATATAACCGCTAGGCGTTAAGTAACATTTAAAATAATAATATTATATTATTATTGTTATTTTGGTATAACTCAAAGTTGCGTGCAAGTAATATTTTAGAGAAATATTTGTTTCATTTTGAGTATGCTATCGGATAGAGCATACCCTTTAACATAAAATTAATTTCATATTCATAAATATTAATAGATATGAAAAAGTATTATTCTCTAAATACTTGAGATACTATAGGTTCGACATGGATAAATATAGCTCTATAAGGAATCAACATTTTTCATGAGTTAAAATAGTATCCATAACATATAATACGGATATTTGGTATAATCATACTCATTTATTAAGATTGATGTCTCAGTTGGGTGACCGTGTTTGTAATATTTTGAATATCTTGGTTGAGTGGCCATGAGGATGAATGTCATTAATTAAGAATATACTTTATTAAGAATTTTGTTTCCATTATCCATGTGTTTGATGTGGAAATATTTTCTCTAGATTCACATTAAATTAATGATTTTATTGAACAGAATGTTTTTGTCTAACCACCCTTCCCTGATGATTATTCCAAATATAATCATGATAGATTACGCTATATGTAACCTTCATTGAGCATCAGATCTCACCCTTTATTTTTTTTCCTTTCCCCAAGATAATAATTTCTATAATATGAATGATATGAATGATACAAGAATGTATTTTATGTTATGTTTTTATATTTTTAATGTAATATGGGAAACATTTCTGTATCTTCTTTTCCTAGACTTATTAATTGATTAATCTGGCCTTGTGGGATTTCTTTTATATTGTAGAAAGGTTATAAAGTGCATACTGTATATAGGTATCTAGAGATGAGGATTATACATACTTATACTAAAATTCCATTGTTCATTTAACATAACCACATTTTCTCTTTACTCCACATGTAACAACTTGTATTTGATATCATTTTTCAATAAACATGCACAGGTTGGTTCACAACCTTACCTGATTCAATCTACTACAAGAAATAAAGCTTCATATTGCTCTCCATGGCCTCATGATAATCACTGAGGGTATCAAAAAAAAAATTTGGAATAATTTTATTCTCTATAAATGAATAAAAAAATTTAGAACAATATCAAAAATATTACTTAAAGTATTTACACATTAGATCATCAGGAAATATAAATAAACTATTTTACCAAAAGAAATCATAAAAATGATGAATAAAAAACAATAACCATAGAAAGAATCTATATATATAATAATAATAAACTATAAAGAGTAATTTATTGAATGTGTGAGATAAGAGATACAAAAAATAGGATAGGGTACTGAAGTAGATACATGTATAACCCAAGATAAAAAAAGTCCAAAAAGTAATTCATGAACTATCTTCTTGTGAACCATGGTCACCGCCTGATAACCATTCCATAAAATTATAATAGAGAGATAAAATATACACCTTAAAAGGAAGCATCTCACTTACTTATACATAAATCAAACATACCCCAATCTATATAATCACACACATGAGATCTTATATATAGGGTATGAATTAACACCAGGTATGATACTTCTATGAATCAGTGAAACTCCATTTTTAATTCATGTCTAAAATTTTAATTTTAACAAAAATTAAAAAGAAATCATATTCTATTTAGAATGAAATTATGAAAAAATTACATTCCATTTTTATATAGATAATTTAATATTAAAATAATTTAAATAATTTAATGTAATAATGATATCACAAAATACAAATTTTTAAATAATAACGTAATAAGTAATAAATTAAGTAATAGTTAACAATTAACAAAGAAGGAGACCTAAAATAAATGTAGAATAATAATCTAAAATAAAAACAACCCATAATAACATGTCATGACAACCTCAAGCCTATTCAGGATAACCTAGTACCTCACTCATGGATTACATACTGGTATAACATGTTTCAAAAATACTTATTCCTCAACATACATCAAGGTATTCATCGGGTGAAACCCCCTATCAAGAGGAAAATATTAATTAGGTATGCCTATAATGAGTAAAATCATAGTTAATTTAACACTAATCCTTTATTTCCCATATATCACACAAACCTACAATGTAAATAATCATATCCAAATGAAGAAAAAAAATACATAAAAAATTCATAATCCTTAACCATGTGCCTCTCAGTCATTATCCCATTCACAATTAAATAGTCAATAGCCAACATATTGAATACTATATTGATAATCAAAATCAACATGGAGTATATGTGGATGAGTATAACCCATATCAATAAAAGTAATAAATATTTTGAAAAACGTAAACATTAAAGTCATCCAATAGTAATAACTCGTGAATCCTAATTTACATGAAACCATATGTCCCTAAAAAACCATATATAAAAACTTTGGAACAGAATGAAATCATAAAATAATTTTACCAAACAGGTTTTAGGCAATGTAAGTAAAATTAAAAACATATCAATTGTAAACCATTGAAAAATCCATTATGTCCAATTGAAAAATACAAAAACACTACAAAATGATTATACACATAGAATAAAATTATTGTAACGAACTAGGTATTTATAAAATAATACATTTTCATATATATTATTATTTATTAATAAGAATTTAATTTTATATAAATAGGAAACTTAGTCTGATAGTGTACATGACCCACAATAATGGGTTTCATTGAAATCTTACGTTGTACACAACATTGAATTATACCGAAAAATAATATAATATTATTATTATTTTAAATGTTAGTTAACACATAGTTGTTTTATTGTCGAGAATAAACATAAGTAACTAGATTAGGATTACACATATTTTTTAAGTATTTTTACATTTATCCAATATGTTTTAGGCTTAAAATGAGAATGAATATGATTTTAAGCATTAAAAAACTTATATTTTTAAAATGTCGTTTTACAACCTTTTGTAGGAGAACCATTTTTAAATCTTGTTTTTACACATATATATGTTATATATGACAAAATATACATCTTATATTTAATAATAACATCAAAAAAAATTTGGATGAAATTTTTTTATTTTTCTAATAAATTCATTTTTAATGAATAGTGAAAAATACTACATTTTAACTCAAAACTGCCTTTTCAATTAGTTTATTTATATTGTTTTATTGTAATTTTAATAATTTTTAATGTTTAATTGGATTATATTTTTATCATTTAATAAAAATTTAGTCATTGTACTTAATTTCACATTTTAATTGGACATAAACACATTTGAATGTTTTGATATTTATTACTTCTTAAAACCCTGTTTTTTGGTTTTGACAATGTGAGTTAATTTTAAATTGGATACAGAAACATATATGTTTTAAACATTGAAAAATGGATTCCATATTTTTAATCAGAATGTGAAAATTTTGTAAATAAGATTCTTTTATTTTTAGACATTATGAATAGTATCTTCAATAATTATTTTTCTTATTATTGATAATAGGTAAATCTGGTAAATAAGGGTAAAAATTAATATTATAATAATATTAAATTACACTAACATATGACCTAATCCTGTTATATGAGATATTTCCGACCATGGGAATCCATGGGTAGATTTTGGTACCCCATGGAGCCATTTTGATGAGAAAATGGCATTTCATAAGAATTAATTTAAAATAATTAACAATGTAAAATAAACATGTATCTTCTAATAAAATTTTTTTTATAGGGTTGCATAATATATATTTTCGACTATAAATAGTTATTATATAGATAAATAGATTTACAACATCATGTTAATTTATTTATAAATTTTATACATTATATAAATGAAATTGTTTATGATACAATAAGGATGTGGTTATTACCTTGTTGGAGAATGATTTAAATAAATGACATTATAAATAATAGAATAAATTTATTTAGAAAATTTTAATTCCATCCACAAATTTTATAGATGATTATGAATTTATATATTTTAATTAGTGAGGTATTTTGAAAGAATCAAGATGTTATATATTTTTTAAAAAATCATGATATAAATAGTATAAAAATTTACCCAAATGAGTTTTTTAAAACAATTACTTTTTATTAAATGATATAACAGTCTTAAATATGTATGATTTGTCCAAATTAATTATATAATATTTAAAATGATATTAATTAATCTCATGAGATTATATTTTATTTTTTGGTAACTATATTAATCATATAGTATGAATATACAAGAAGACATGGTAAGAGTTAGATTAGTTGACAAAGTGTTAAAGCTAAACGATAAGGTTAAATAGGTGAACAAACCATTAATAAAATCAATTTATTGAAATTATTTTGAACAATACAAATCTTATATTATAATTAAATGGGGTTTGGGCCTTTTTAAATCTAAATTAAGTTTATAATAAAATAATATTTCAAGACATTCCGAAAGAACCCCTCCTCCATATTATAAAAATCCATCACATCTAACCCCTTACTCACACCTATCAACCCCCTTGGATCATAAAAACACTAATCCAATAAGAATTAGACATCCCTATATTCCTCATAGAATCTGTACCTTGGGCATAAGGAAAATCAATAATTCTTTTAGGCTCAAATCAAAATATGTTCCTCAATTTAGGGGTAAAGACATCTCTCAAGTTCTACCCTTTTACATCACTTATCCTCTCCCTATTATATTATTACTATTTTATTACATAACAACACCAGTATCATAAATATACTAGAATTTTTTATGAGGATTTTTCTAAATACACTTACACAAACCTCCATCTAATGGATATAGAACATACTGTATCTGTGGATGGCGAACTAATGCCTCACAAAACGATTATTATTCAATTATCTCCTACAACCCATAATGGTAGCCATTATGATGGAACCACCTTTATATGTTATATTTATTAAATTTATATTTTCTATATTCTTCAATGAATTTTATTTACAACATACCTTTTTTCATTCCATGATGCATACACATGATAATTGCATTTTGAGAAAGTGCGGACTACCACCCTTTCATGGTGATATGACTCGTTCATTCCATACATGAAATGTATAAAATATTTATTTAATGAACTTATTTAATGTACATAAATTATGATATTATACTTGAATTATAATATCTCGAGGTATCATTTATTTTTTATTCCATTAAATATGAAAAATAATTCAATGTAGCGTTCATACGTGTGTATGGCTTGTTGTCTCCATTAAAGGTGCATTTAATTTATTATCTAAAAATGTTATGGACAATTATAAATACATATATATTGTATATATATGATATATATGATATCTAAATCATGAATATATTTATGGATATAATGATATTTTGAACCCATGGACAATTTGAAATTATAACAAGTTCATTTTTGACTAAAGTATTCAATATTCACAAAACAATTGATATTAACTTAAATATATATGAAATTTTTATAACATGGTAGAAAGATAAATAAAATGAATAATAAACTAGAAAAAGGTTCTCAAGAAATTATAAATTAACTTATGTTTATTACTAAGGAAATTAAAGAATGAACAAGTCATGTCAGACATGAGGTAATGGAAAACATAACTCAATATCCATTTATTGAGTTAAATATCCATGACATTGGGAGAGAAAAGAATCTCTCATCACATCGTCATAAAATTTATTGAAATATTAACTCAATATTTCAATATATTGAGATGATTTATTGTGATTTTAAATAAAATTTTATTAGTAAAATGTTCAAAATTTCAATATTTAATGTGTTATGATTATATAATGGTATTTGGCCATTTGACGGGTGGTTATGTAAAAAACCAATGACAGGTGATTACATGATATACCATTAGATGGGTGGTTCTGTGATAAACCAAGGACGAGTGGTTATGTTTCAACCTCCAAATCATTGGTTATGGAAGTTGGTCATATAGATATTACATTTAGTGATATGTGTTGAAGTCAATCGTATTCTTATTCTATTTATGTATTTTTATGTCCCAAGTAACCATTATATTATATTTTTTTCTTTATATAGTATTTATTTTAATCTTTTGGTTAAAAAAAATGGTATGAAATGAGATTAGATTCTTTGAAGTTTTTTCTATACCTTTTTATGGTTAAAATTATTACTTTATAATAAAGTATTCATTGATTACATGTTGTTTTGAGAAACCAACAGTTTTCCTTTTTTATGTAAACCTTACTAGGATTTTTATGTTCATCCCATGTTATGAAATATTTTGTCACAAGATAAAATGATGAATTGGGGAAAGTATGGGATCGAGGAAAAATCATTCTTTCTAAAAAATGGAACTAAACATGTTTCTTTTTTATGGTTTTTTGTTTTAAAAAATGGATAGTTAGTTAAAGTGTCTACTATTAATATTCATGTTATTATGTATAAGTTATCACCTAATTCTCTAAAGATATAAACATGGAAATATCCTCAACGTGAATTATTAACATAATTCATGAATATGTTGTGATTAAGGCAAGGGCCTTATAGTTGGTATCAGAGGTCGGTTTAGATAACATTAGTTGTTACAGTGTTATTTAAGCATAAGTAAGATAATCATAATGGTTAGAATATAAGAAATATTAATAATTATTTTAGAATAATTGAATGAGTTTAAGATAACATGAATAAGTATATATTAATTTTTACCCTCCTAATTTGATAGTATATGTTGATTCTATTAGTGTACTCACACTAACCATTATGGTTTTAGTAAATGGATGGATCTAGCAGGCACTAAATTAAAAATGGATGTGAAGGAAACTATGGTAGTTTTATGAATAATGAAACTGAATAAAATGGGAGCTGCAATGATAACTTATGTAGTTATTCTCGACCAACAATTTAGAGTCATGATTGACCAATTAATCCTTGGTGAATTCCTTAAGGCATTATATCTAAGAGAAACAAATCCCTATAGAAGTTCAAGTAATAATTATAAAGGTAATTATATTCCAAAAACTATGTGTTAAAGGTTTATAAATAAAAACCTTGGAAAATTCTACAATGTAACGAGAGGATGTTATAGATGTCTTAATGATGTTCATAAATCATTTCCCTATCATGGAAAAATGAAGTATTCAGTTCACTCTAGAAAATGGAAAAAAGTTTTTTCTGATGATCAATTGAATGTTTTATATGTGTTGTGCATTTTCATTACACAAATAGATGTCCTACTAAGAATGTTTGAGAATGGTATCAGTAGGACCATACAAATATAAGTTTACCAAAAACTTATGCCATTCGCATTGAATTTGAAGGAACTAAAAATTACTTATGAAAGGTATAGACTATTTCTTAGCTCATGTTTTGAAATTTTTGAATCTTAGGAAATTATGAATCATTTTTTTGTAGGAATGATGTATAAAATAATAATATTGAAAAATTTAGATAAATTATCATTAAGTAATAAGAAATGATTAATATGTCAAAATTTTAGGAATTGACGAGTTATATTGGATTTATGGATGATGATATGTTTAAATGTATTGATGATGGGATTATTTTGGAAGACATCTAGTGTTTGTAACATGTAAGTTGTTATATGAAAACTATAATTGAGGAATAAATAACATTTATTTTGTGGATATTGTTATAAATAAGAATTAGGGTTGATATGATCTTGGAGTTTTAGGAAATTAGGGGTTATTACTTTTGGGGGTGAATATTTTGAGGTATGAGATAACCATTGTGGTTAAAATATGTTATAGTCATTTTTTAGGAATTTGAATATTTTTTTGGAAATTTTATTAAATTATAGAGTTTTAAAAAATGGACAATAGGAAGACTATGTGAAAACCCATGATGTTGGACAAAGCTGCACGAATCGATCCGACAACCAAGGTGCAACTGGGAGTTGTCACCTGCCACTGGCCTACATGAAGTCCATGATTAGTATGACTTATTCATTTTGGTAAAATTATTTTATGGATCAAGAATAAGTTGATTTTAGAACTTATTTTTTATCAAATGGATATCCTTAGTATAAGAAAATGATTTTTTTATTAAGTGATAAATTTTATTTTGTAAGACGTTCACTCTTTTGGGAACACTATATGCCTAAGGAAAATAGAATACTATGGGATTACATTTAAGGAGTAATGGAGGAATTTTATTTTGGAGGAATCTATGTTTTTATTTTGTATATATAGTGATTTAGGTCATTTATCGAAATGATTAACCTTTCTTGGAGATTCTATGATTGGGTTAATTACTTTCCATTATGAGACTTTAAGAGTAGTCGATGTTATTTGGATAAAAATATTTGGATTTATCATTGATGTATTTGTGATCAAATTCATATGAGTTTTGGGTTTGAATCCTAGTTTGGATAATTTTGATAATTTTTAAGGAAAACTTATTATTTAATGGTCTTTGTTGAAATTTTGGTATTGTTTGTTGAATATCTATGATTAAGAGTGGTATTTGTTTTTACAAAGGATTATGCTTTTTAGGGATTATTTGATATTGTACTAACCTTTTTTGTTTTGGTTAATATCAAAAGACAGAGGAAATATACAGTTAATCAATTTTGGATTATGTGATTCTCTAGAAGTTGATTCTAGCACGTTTGATGTTACCAAGTCATCTATAATACTAATCGTTTGGAGAAAAGATGAGTTTTTCATAGAAATTTAGTAAATGATTAATGTCTACATGGTATGAAAGTATGTTTCCTTATGTTCTTAGTCAAGATCATTAATTAATTCCTCGGCTGTATGAAAATCATATTAAAACAAAAATGTTGTTAATTTACTTCTCCTACTGCAAAATCAATAACTGTTTAACCCATCCCAAGTTTGTGATTTTCTGGGGGATAATAATCTCTTCATCGGACTTTCTATCACTCACTATTAGAACATAATAGTTATTTTCTCTTCCGTATATTTTTTTTTCTTCATGGAATCGCATTATAGGTTATCTAAAGTGACCTTTTCACATTTATTTATTTCTCTTAATCTGATAGTTTTATTATCACTTTTGCCGATGTGGGACATTTAATGTTTATTCCAATCCAAATTTTAAAATTTCAAGGACACAATTTCCAAAAGCGAAGAAGGATGTAACGTCCCAGGTATTCATAAAATAATAATTTTTATTATTTATTAATTTTTATGAATAATATATAAATTTTATGTTTAATATGACACTTTTTCTAATATAGTACTCAACACGCAATAATAGGTTTATTTGAAATATTACGTTGCAAACAACTTTGAGTTATACCAATAAATAAAATTGTATTATTATTATTTTAAATAGTAGTTCACTCATAGTCGTTGTATTTCTAGGAATAAAAAAACTAAATAAATTATTATTACAGATGTTGGTTAATTTTTTTACATTTTTCCAATAAATTTTAGAGGCTTAAAATAATAATGAATCTTATTCAAAACATTAAAAAAAACTATTATTTTTAAAAGGTTGTTTTATTAACTTTTGAAGGTGAACCATTTTTAAATCTAGTTTTTTACAAATTTATATGATTTATTTGACAAAACAAACTTATAATTTAGAATGAAAAACATCAACATTTACTTTGGATGAAATTTTGGTATTTTTTTATAAAGTTAAATTTTAAATGAATAGTTAATAACACTGCATTTTAATTCAAAATTGGATTTTCATCTAATTTATTTATATAGTTATATTATCCTTTTAATTGGGTATATACTAAAATTAGACTGTATTTTTATCATTTAATCCAATTGTGTTCATTGGATATAATTTTACTTTTTAATTGGACATAAACACATGTCAATCTTTTTATAGTAATTACTTCTTAAATACTTGCTATTTCGTTTTGACAATAAAAATTAATTTTAAATTAATTAATGAAACTTCTATGATTTGAATTTGAAAAAAATGGATTCTATAGAAGTCTGAATTTTGTAAATTTCTGCCTTTTATTTTTAGAAATGATGAATAGTAACGTCAATAATTATTTTACTTACAATGGGTAAAAGGTAAATCAGCTAAATATAGGTAAAAATTATATTTTAATAATATTAATTTACACTAACAATTGTACAAATCATATTGGATGAGATATATAAGACCACAGGTATTCTTGGGTCGATTTTGGGACCTCATAGATCAACTTTGACTTGAAAATGACATTTTATAAGAACTAATTTAATGTATGAAAAATGTAACATAAACAATAATATTCTAACAAAAAAAAGTTTTATATATTGTTTAATAGGTGATATTTTAGACTCTAAATAGATATTATAAATCCAAAACTGTTTCTTACATCATGGTATTTTATGTATATTTTTCAGTCATTAGATAATGAAATTTATTTATGACACAATGATGATGTAGTGATTAACTTATTAATGAATTATTTAAAGAAATGAGATTAGAAATAAAAAATATATTTATTTTAAAACGTCTTATTCCATACAATAATTTTATGTATGATTATGATTTTTTATCATTGAAGTAATTATGTATTTTTGAATAATAAAGTTGTTGTGGATTTTAAAGAAATTCATGTTATGAATAGTATAGAAATTGACATAAATGAGGTTTTTAAGAAGCAATACTATTTTATTATATGATATAATAGTCCTAAAAGTTTAAAATTCATAAAAATAACTAAGATAATGTTTTAAATGTCATTAATGACCCAATTTAGGTTAGATTTTCATTTTATGGTAACTATATTAACAATATAGTGTCAATATAAAAGAGGATATGGTAAAAGTTAAATTTGTTACCTAAGGGTTAATGATAAAAGATAAGGTTAAACATGGGACCAAAACCTGTCTAAATCCTATTGGTTGAGAGGATTTAAATAAATCATCATTTTATTTTATAATTAATGTTGTATTTGAAAATTTTAAATAGAAATTAATTTTATAATAATTTAAAATTTCAAGACATTCGTAAAGTACCACACCTCCCTCTTTTAAAAGGCCCCAACCTCTAACCCCTTACTCATACCTCTCAATCGCCTTGGATCATCCAAAATCTTATCCAATAAGCTCTCAATATACCTATATTCCCCATAAAAGACTTACCTTGGGTATGAGGCTATTAATGAATACCTTTAGGCTCAAATCAAAATAAGTTACCCGATTTAGAGGTGGCATCCTCTCTCAAGTTCTATTATATTATTTTACTTCCCCACTCTATATTATATTATTATACATTGATAACAAAACAAAACTAGTATGTTCAATATAATATTAATTTTTTATGAGATGTATTTGAACTACACTTACACACACCTCCATCTAAAGGATTTAGAACATATTGTTTCTATGGACAGTGAACTATTCCCTCATGAAACAATCACTGTTCAATTATCTCATACAACCTCACATGTTGACCATTATGATGAAACTGTATTTATTTATGATATATATTATTTTTATATTGTCTCTATTATTCAATAATTTTTATTTACAACGTATATTTATGCTTTTCATGATGTGTAAACATGATAATTTCATTAGAGGAAAATGCAGACTATTGCCCCCTCACAGTGACATGACTTGTTCATGCCATACATGGAATGAATAAACGATGGTGTTAATGAAATAATGAAACATATATAAAATATGATATTATACTGGATTCATTATATACGACGGATCATTTAGTTTTCATTCCTTTAAATATGAAAAGGAAAATTAAAGTAGATTTCATGCGTACGTAGGACTTAGAGTCTCCATGAACGGTGCATTTCATTTTAATCTCCAAATTTTATGGAATATTATCATTACATATATAATGGATATATATAATATATATGATATCTAAATCCTGAATATCATTTTAGAGATAATGGACATTTGACCACATGGAAAATTTGTAATTATAAAAAGTTCATTGTCGACACATGTACCCAATATCGAAAAAATGAAAGATATTAACTTCAATAATTATGAAAATTTTATAACATGTTAATAAGTGATATAAAAGGAATAATAAACATGAAAAATATTCTAATGTAATTATAAATTAACTTAATTTTATTATTTAGGAAATTAAATAAAGAACAAGTCATGCTGAACACAAGGAAAGGTAAATCATAACTCAATATCTATTCATTGAGTCAAATATCAATGTCATTAGTTTTGTTTTTCAAATATTATTTGGGAATGACCTATGATATTTATACAATGAATATCAACTTATATTGTTTGTATCTATATTTTTCACATATAATAATGAAATTGATTTATCCTTTGTCTAATGATATGATCTTTGTTAGGGAACCTTTCACCATCCCCTTATAGACAAAGACTTCTTTTATGTTATGTCTTTTAATTTCAAATTTCTTATATTGGGATATATTATTCTACGTAATTATAGTTGTACATTTTATATCCAAGTGATGAGAGAAAATTTTCTCTCCCACCAACTCATTTTTTTGAATTTTAATGTAACGTCTTTAGGCTGCTGAAACTTTGTAGGGGAACATATTAACCCCTTTTCCATTCTATGGGTTAATCTTCTTCTTCTTGATTATGTCACGCTATGATTATGTGAGAAATTAATTTTTATGTAATATTATGTATTTATACTTTATTTTTTTGGTACTTATATTTAATACACGTAATTGATCTATTTTATTTACAGAATTATTTTTGTAAGGGACTTCGTCATATTCTCCATTCATAGTGGCATGTTTTTATAATATAAAACACCCTCTTTTACACAGTTTATAATAAACACCATTTAATTTTACTTCCATTAAAATGGAATATTTTATCAATGAAATATTTTACTAAAAGAAAAAAGGATTATTTTTAACTTATTCAGCGACAATAAAATCTACCCCGCTATAATCATTATTTGTTTTCCTCAATAAGCCTTCATATTTTTAAAAGGAAAAGAAATCCATTATTCCTTTTTGGTTGTTTTAATATTGAAAATGGTTTTTTAAATGGATTGAATAATTCAATACATTGAAATGATTTACTTTTATTGCAAATTAAGTGTTATTATTGAAATGTTGGTATTCGAAATATTTTATGTGTAATGATTATATAATGGTACTTGTAAATTTTATGGGTGGTTATGTGATAATCCAATGATAGGTGGTTACATGAAAAACCAAATGATGGGTGTTTTCATGATAAACTAAGGATTTTTTGTTACATTATAACCTCCAATGCATTGGGTATGGTAGTCGGCTATATGGCAATTATACTTAGTGATATGTGTGCAATTCGACCATATGAGTATTCTTTTCAAGTTTATTTTTGTCCCAAGTTATCTTTATATGATATATGTTGATTTCTATGGGATTTATGGTAATCGTTTGGTTACAAAAAGGGTTATTTATGAGCCTATATTTAGTGAATTTTTTTAGCTACTTCTTTAATTTGAAAATTATTACATTATTATAAAGTTCATTATTTACATGTTGTTATGAAAACCTAACTATTTTCCTTCATTATTTATCTCTTACAGAGATTTTTATTCTCATCGTAGGTTTTGAAAAAAAAAATTCATAGCACATAATATGAATAGGGTCAACGGAAACATCAAGGAAAATTCATGATTTCTAAAACATAGAGCAAAACATGTTTATTTTTTAAGAGTTTTTGTTTTATAAAAAAATGTATAGTGAGTAGAAGTGTATACTTGTAATATTCAAGTTTTTATGTATAAGTTATGACTTAATTATCTAAATAAATAAACCTAAAATGATCCTCAAAGTGGATTATTATTTTAATTCATGATTATGCAATGATTACAGTTGGGGAATTATAGTTGGTATCAGAGGTTGGTTTAGATAACTTTAGAGGTTAGGGTGTTATTTAATGATAGGTCATATAACCATAATGGTTATCATATTAGAAATAGTCCTAAATATTTTAGATGAATTGAATGAGTTTTGGATAACATGAATAAGTATATCTTAGTGTATACCCTCCTCAAAAGATAGTATATGATGATTTTATTGATATACTCACACTGACCATTTTGGTTTTACTAAATGGATAGATCTATCAGGCACCAAAGTAACAATGGATGTGAAGGAAACTATTGTGGTTTTCGGAAAAAGAAACCGCATGAAATGGGAGGATCAATGAGAACTCTTATGGTTATTCTCAACCAACTAATTAGAGGCATGATTGACCGATTGATCTTTTTGGATTTCTCTAAGGCGTCATATATGTGAGAAGTGAATCCCTATGGATGATAAGGTAGAAATCATAAAGGTAAGTTTATTCAAAAAAACTATGTGGCAATGATGTGGAAAGAAACTCCCTGGAAAATGATTCAAAGGGATGAGAAGATGTTATAGATTCATTAATAAAAGTCATAAATTAATAACCTTACATGGAAAAAGGAAGCATTAAGTTGATTCTAGAAGGTGAAAAAAAAGTTCTTTCTGAGGGATCAATTGTAACACCTCAACCCTAGTTACCCTGATTTGGTGCATTACTACATATCATCGGCATGATCACAGTATATAATGTCCTAAAAGACCTATTAATTTATTATTCTTGAATGTACTAGATACATACATAAGTTTTAAATTACATCATGAAATAAAGAAAAGCAACATTATGTCCCTTTTGAACACACTCATATCCCTTGGCCTATTCCTACAAGTTAATCATGATATTCTTCATCACATCCTTTGAAAAAGTAAAACATATAATGGTGTGAGCTCAAATGCCCAGTAAGGATAACAATATAGAGGAAAAATTTATAATTAATCATAAATATTTAAGGTAATGTAAAAGACTAGAAAAATAGCATTTTAAACTAAAAAGTTGTCATAATATGGAAAAAATAAATCAAATAATTCCCTTTACTTATTCACATTGATATTATACTAATCGAATAATCACATGTAACATAAATAGCTAATTTGATAATGATGTAATGCATAATGTCGAACATCATAACCACATAGTCAAGGCCTCGTGCCAAGACTACAAAATAATATTTTGTCACAGCCTTGTGCCAAGACACTAGTTTGAGTCATGATACCTACTAATACATTGAAGAGCTATAGCGTGCTCCACCTATCACTTAATACATCCAATAGATTCCTCATATGAAAAGGGTGAAGAAAAATCTAAACATTTGTGTTAACACTAGCACACGAAATGTCATTACATTAATAAGAAACCATGAATGGTATAAAAATAACAAATCCACAGTAAAACATAACCCATTGAATAAAATATATAAGATTGTATTATAATAAATCAACCTCAATATAGAATAAAATACAATGATGGATATTGACATAGTGGAAAATAATTAGTAAAACTATTTTATAGAAATAACACATTTTCTTGATACCATTTAAACGTCACACTATTTATTAAAAAACAATTTTAAAAGAGATTTTTGAATCAAAGTGTCCCATGCCAATTTGAATCATTTTAATAAAATTTAAATTTCAAAAGTTTCATGTCTATATAAATAAATTTTTAAATCCATTTTTAAAACATGGACATTAATGAAAAAGATTTAAAAGAATAAATCTTGAAAACATTTAAAATGGTATTTTAGTTAGAGTTCCTAACAAAAAAAGAGATGATTTAATACAAATAATTTCCATAATAAATACTTTATAATATCATGAGAATAATGGGAATCATGATACACAAGGTCAAAGTACAGTATATACACCATATAAAATCAAATTGGGGCATAATGACGAAGAAGTCTCACTGGAATGTAAATTGAGATGAAATCCCTAATAAAGACTGTATCCTTAGGATAAGGATAAATCAATGACATAATTATGTGTGACAAATATAAATACACTAAATATGATTTTATATTCAGTGTACATCAATTAGAGTTCATTCACACATATTCTTGTAAAAACAATACCAATGACTTGGATGGTTAACTAAGTGAATGGAAATTGAGTTAATATTACTCTTATCAATTTGATATCAACGACTTGAGAATTTATCAATGGATTGATTATGTGTATCAAAAGTGTATCCAAAGAAAGGGGAGTGGAAATTACTATAGATTTAAATAAACAGTAATATAACTAATAATCATGGAGTAAAATAATCAATGAAGTTTTCATAGAACCCAATGAGTGGAAGTTTAAATTAGAAATCCCCATTCTGATTTGGTAACTTACGAAACATCCACCAATGAAAGAAGGATGATAAAATGAAGATTTAAATACCCATAAATTAATGTATATTACACAAATAATACCATCATAGTTAGTACATACACCACACAAAAGAAAATAATGGCAATATAGCATGAATCTCACACGAATAAAAAGTGAGATGGAAACCCCTAACAACGTTGTAATCAATCGAGTCATATGAACAAAAGTTAATAAACACAAAATGAATCAGATAATACCATGAATATAAATTGATTCATGATAATATATATCAAATAGTAGTTCACAATAAACCATATGCAATAAATAAGTGGGGAACAATTGAAACTACACGGAATTAAAGTGAGATAAGAATCCACTTACCTTGTACTTTTCCTCAGTTGAGGGTAAGTTAACCTCTTTTATAATGGTGAAATAATTTTAATTAAATTATACAATAACTATATACATAAATATGATATCATATATGATATTTTAATATTTCATTGTTAAAAATATTTCAGTAGTATCATTGTTTCGGGTGTTAACAAGTTCATTTTTATTTATTGGTTTTGTTACATAAGTCATGTTTTTAAACGATATGATGTATTTGATTCATATAAAAAATTATATTATATTAAAAAACAATTTCTTAATCATAAAATGATATTCATTATTGAATGGTTATCATGGGGAATTAATCCCATCAAGTTCGTGGAGACGGTAATCCATACATACGCACGTGCGACAATATCATTCAACTAAAGGTGAGATCGTATATAATTGGATTTTATATCATATATACAAAATCATTAACATGTTATATTTATTATTTATATGAATTATACATTATTTTTATAATCGTCCAAAATATGAGGGGTTGAATAACAACACCACCACAACGTGGAGATGGTAAGCCGTACGTACGCATGTATGGTGACATTGAAATTCATAGGATAGATAGAATAATGAATATGATTATATCATATTTATAATAACATCACAGTATGTAGAAGTTACTAGATTTATTATTTTTAGTATGGAAACAACAAATAATGATGATTTTTATGAAGAAGATAACTTTGAAAGAGGTGTTGGAATTATTACATCTTCTTCGAGTGCTTCTTTTTTATTTGATCCAAAGGGCTATATTGGGTGGATTTCTGATCAAAGTAATGCCTCTAAGATATAGTGAAAGTATTTGGGAAGTTATTTGTGTATTTGTTTGCCGAGCCAAATGGATTTGGAGGTGTGAAATTTTGAAAAGGGGAAGTGCCCTTTTATAAGAGAGGTGAGGGTAACTTTAGGAAAATCTTGAAATATTATTTTATTATAAATTCATATTCAGCTTATAATGGATCCAAATATATTTATTTCTAGGATAAGGTGGGTATGGGTTGAAAACCACTCAACCAATAGGATTTAGACAGGTTTAGTTCACCCTAACAACCTTAATTATTTGATTTATCTTTTTGTTAAATAGTTTAACTTTTACAATGTATTCTTGTATTATTATAAAAAATAATTAATAAACTTACTATAAAAGCCAAACAAACACCATGTTGTGAATTATTGAAATATATAACCTTATATTAGTTTTGTAGAAGAGACTTAGATTTTTAGGAATATTATATTAATTAATAATATTGTATTTGTTTTAAAAACATATTTAAGTCTATTTTGACACAATTTCTTTTTTTGTGATGTTATGAAAAACACTATCACTTCAGTAAAAAATTATCTAATAAACCCTAAAATTTCAAATTGACCTTTATTATTAGTGGAATTCATCATTACCCTCAATTTTCATTTATTTAGCCATTTATAATATCAATTATATTAATCTATCTTTAATAAGGTAATTACTACATCATGATTGGGTCATAAATAAATTTTGATATTTAATGTATAAAAATTTTAAAAAAATTACCATTATGTAAGAAATTTTTTAAATTTTAATGAATATTTATAGTCAAATTGATCTTATGTATAACCCAATATTAAAATTGTTTTAGTTATTAAACAGTGAATTTAACTTTTTTAACTCTTCTTTAAAAAAATATCATAATCTATTCAAAGTGGAACAAAAAGACCATATTTTATTTATAAGTTTTATTATAGTTGAATTACACTTGTCCAGTAGAATTAAAACATATGTTAGGGTAATTATAATATCATTTTTACCATTAATTACCCTATTTACTTTTAAATGTAGTAAATAAAATTCAAAAGTTACTATTCACCAAAAATTATTTCCATCTTATTAAATAAAATATTACATACTGATGTCAACCATTTCTCTCAGATTATTTAAATTCAATCCATAAAAGCGGTAAAATTTTGATTTATGCAAATTTGCAAATGTTCCCAGCAGGTGGGTAAATGACGGTAAAAAGTTCAATAAAATTTTATACATATATTCTTGTTATAAAATGAATCAAATTAATTACATTGAATTTATATTGGTATTATGTATCAATTTTGACTTAAAATAAATTTCAATAAAATAAATAATTATTTAAATAAAATGTCATTTTTAAATAATGACGTAGTGTTTTTCATTATTCATCAAACCTCGAAGGTGTTCATAAAAATACCAAAAATTAACTCTAATATAATTTTGATATTTAAAATTCAAAAATGATGTCTATTTTACCAAATTAAAAACATATAAGTTGTATTAATTTATTTATAAAAATATATTCTCGTTGTCAAAACCCGAAAGCGGGTTTTTGAGAGGTAAAAACTATCAAATATGGATACGTGTTTTTGTCCAATTTAAATGTAAAATAACTTAAAATGAAAAAACTTGGATTAAAAGATAAAAATAGAATCTAATTATACCTCAAGACCATTCAAATATATAATTTAACACTATAAATTATTTTGATTAAAGAAGTTTTTTTAATTAAAATTAAGTAATTTTAACAATTCATCAAAATTTTAAAGTTATCATAAAAGCACCAAAAAATTTTACAAACTAAATTTTTATGTCCCTCTTAAAAAAAAGTTTATTTTGTCAAATTGAATATATAAAAGTGTCAATTATTGGATTTAAAAATGGTTCTCCATTAAAAGGCGGTAAAATTTCATTTTTAGAAAAATATTTATTTTATCTAAAAAATTGAATTTGTAATTATATTATGTCTAAGAAACACATAATATGGAGGTCAAATTATATGGAGTATATAAAATTCAAAATGCAGTTAATACTATTCATAACTTCTTTTTGAACGAATAGTTTGGTAAGTCATGTTGCGCTCAAACTCGGTGTTGCGTGAACCACAATATATTGAATTACTTTAAATATAATAACATACTGTGAAATCTTGGGGTGTGTAATTCTTCCCCATTTTTGGAAA
Source organism: Viscum album (assembly GCA_963277665.1). Lineage (NCBI taxonomy): Eukaryota > Viridiplantae > Streptophyta > Magnoliopsida > Santalales > Viscaceae > Viscum > Viscum album. Next base: position 635,661,168 of record OY728160.1, read on the forward strand.
TTTCATCCTCGCAATTTTAAATTTGGGCTTCAGAACTTCATTGAATGTCCCACATCGGAAAAAGAGTCAATAAAACTATCAATTTGAATGAAAGAAAGTGAAGTACAAAGGTCACCTGAGATAACCCATACTAGGATTCCATTTATAAAAACATGGATATGGACGATAAACTAAGTGTCATGTTCTGATGGAGGGTGATAGGAAGCATGATCAGGTGAAATTTATCAACAAGAAACCCACAAACTTGTGATGGGTTAAACAGTCATTAGTATTCTAGTAGGAAAAGTAAACAGATAATGTTTTTTGTATTAATTTCAATTTCTTAAAGTTGGTGAATTTATTTATTAGATTGACTAAAAACATAAAGATATATACTTACTTTTTTAGTAGAGTATCATCCTCCAATAAATTTCTCCCACTAACTCATTTTTCTCCAAAAGATGAGTATTCAAGATGACTTGGTCACACCTGAAGCACTAAAATCAACTTCAAGAGAATCACATAATCCAAAAAAATGAACTATATATTTCTCATGTCTTTAGAGTTTAAACAAAACCAAATGGTCAGCACAATATCAGATGATCCCCAAAATGGATAATCCTTTATAGAAAAAAATACTAATCATAATTTCCAAAATTGACCAAACAAAACCCAATGCTCAATGAAGACCATTCAATAAAAAATTGTCCTTAAAATCCTTAAATATAATTAAAACTAAGATTGAAAACCTAAACTCAAAGGAATTTAATCAAATAGTCATTCATAGTAAATCTTTACATTTATCTCCAAATAACATCAACTACTCAAATCCTCATACAGATGTTTAATTTACCATATCACATATTCTCTAGGATAGGTTAATCATTTCCATTAATAACATGAATCTCTATATAAAAAATCATATATTCTTCCAAAATTTTTAAAAAAAATCCATCATTACTCCTCAAATTAAATTCTATTGTATTCTATTTTCCTTTGGCATATAATGTTCCCAACAGATCGTACGTCTTCCAAAATAACATTTATCTCTAAATCACCAAATCTTTTTCCTATACTAAAGATATATATTTGATAAAAATAAGATCCCAAATCAACTTATTATTTATCAATAAAATCATTTAACTAAAAAGAATTTTTCACACTAACCAGGGACATCATATAGTCCATTGGTAAGTGATGAATCCCTATCACACTCTCGTTTTCAGTTTGTTTCCCGCAACTTTATCCTACGTGACGTGATGTCACACGGTCTACGTGTTACCCATTTTCAAAAACAATATTTTATAACATTCCCAAAATGAGGTAAATTACTCAAAATAACCAAAACATAATTTAACCACAAATTTTACATATTACCTTTAATTTTAATAAAAAAAATTAATAACTTGTAATTTCCATATATTCAAGGATCATATAAACCGAAATGGTTCTTTATAACGATGTCCACAAAAGAAAAGATATTTCTTCCTCAACAATAATTTTCACCTAACAAACTTCAAGGATACACATACAAGAGAATAATCTTCCAAAGTAATCCCATAATTTTAAACATTTATCCATCCATTTATTTCCACATAGGTTCTTCTATGACTTTATGGGTTATCCTATAGAATAGGGCACTAACATGGGTTAAGAGAAGGTCCCATACAGTTATGGAAAATAAATGTAATTGGATTCTTATGATCATTTTTATTTTCTTTCATAGTACTCCTCATTTTTCCTCAGTAATTATTTATATTATTTCCTTCTTTCCCACACATAAATCATTTCTTTTTTTAATTGATACTCATTCCTGGGTGTCTCCATCCACATTTCTGGATTGATGGAAATTGAGCTTTCTTTTCTCCACGGTTTCCACTACTATAGCTCTTATCATTCTCAACCATTCTCTTCTTTTCTAAGTTTGGGAGTTGGAAAATATATATATTATTGATCATATTTTTGGAAACCTGCTTCGACATGAAAAAGATATATTTTATACCTATAAATATTCCATTTAGTTTCTCATTTCCATCATTGTTCCCACCTTGTACATCATGTTCAATGTTTCTATGACTTTTTTGGAATACATCCATTGACTAACATAAGAATGCATAGTGTGAGTCATTAAATCATTTAGAAAATATCATGAAACCATATTTTCAATCTAAAACACCTTATGATTAACCAAGGTTATTTATTATTATCTTATATTAAAATCCTTAATATAGGTTTGTATAGAAAACACGAATTATCCTAATGATATCCCCTAGGAGTGTGGTATCCAAGAGTGTAGCAAGGTCTGTAGTCTTGTACCTGGATACCCCTAGTCAAACCTGAAACTCCTTGTCGGAGTATTTACTCCTATTTACGTATGTTCCAGAGATGCCTCTACCTATTCGTATCCATATAGGGATGTATTTCTAGTAAAACACACATAATATTTACTATATGAAAATTTATGGTTGTTCTTTTATACTAATCCTCAATGTATATCCAAGGGTAGTGTTTTCAAATCAGAGTTTTTATAAATCTAGCTTCCAAGGTTTGTACTAAACTTCTCTAATACCAACTATAATTCCCCGACCCTAGTTATCTATAGTAAAAGCATTATTACATTTCATTGGCATAATCACATGAGGTAAAGTCCAAAAAGACCGATTAGTTTAGTTTCCTTGGAAGTACTTGATACATACATAAGTTTTACATTACATCATGAAATAAAGAAAAAAAACAATATGTCCCCTTTGAACACACACATATCCTTAAGCCTATTCTTTCAGGTTAGACATGATATACATCTTCACATCCTGGGATATATTAAAACATAGAAATTGGGGAGCTTATATTCTCAATAAGGATATCAATATAGTGGAAACATTCATAAATATGCATAAACAATTAAGGCAATGTATAAGATTAAAACAGAATCTTTTTTAACATAAAAGTTAGCATAATATGGAAAATATAAATCAAATAATTCCATTTACATATTCACATGGATATTATATGAGTTGAATAATCACATGTAATATTGATATATAATTTCATAATGATGGAATTCATAATTTCGGACATCATAACCCCATAGTCAAGGCCTCGTGCCAAGACTACAAAATAAGATTTTTTTTTCAAGGACTTGTGCCAAGACAATAGTTTGTCTCATGAGACCTACTAATTCATCAAGGAGCTATAGTGGGATCTACCTATGACTTAATACATCTAACGCATTCCTCATATGAAAAAGGTGAAACAAGATCTAAACATTCTTATTAAAACAAGCAAATGAAATGTCAATACTTTTACCCCAAACAATGAATGGTATAAAAATATCACATCCATAGTCAAACATAAATCATTCAATAAAATATGGAAGATTTTACTATAATAAATCAACTTCAATCAATAATAAAATATAATGATGGATATTGACATAGACAAAAATAATCAGTAAAACTATTTTAGAAAAAAATTCCCCTTTTCTTGAAAACATTTAATAGTAAAACTATTATTAAAGAAGTCATTTGACATATATTTTTGAATCAAATAATCCCATACCATATTTAAACTTTTGAAATTATTTTTTATTTCAAAACATTCATGTCCATATAAATAAATCCTTAAAACCATTTTTAAAACATGGTCATTAAGGAGAAATATTTAAATGAATAAATATTTAAAAAATATGGAATGATATTTTAGTTAGAGTTCCTAAGAAAATGAGAGACAATTGAATAAAAATAATTGAGGTAATAAAAAATTTATAATATCAATAGAGTAAATGGATTCAAGATAAACGATCTCAAAGTACAGTATATGGACCACATAAAAGTGAATTGGGGCATAACGATGAAGAAGTATCAATGGAATGTAAATTGAGATTAAATCCCTAATAAAGACTGTATCCTTAGGTTAAGGATAAATCAATGACATAATTATGTCTGAAAATATAAATACACTCAATATTATTGGATATTAAGTGTACATAATTCATAGTACATTCACACATATTCTTGTTAAAACAATACAAATTGCATTGATGTTTAACTCGATGAATGGAAATTGAATTAAGATTACTCTTAACAAGTTCATATCGATGGCTTGAGAATTTAGCAATGGTGTGATTATGTGTATCAAATGTATATCCACACAAAGGGAAGTGTAAATTACTACATAGGTAAATAAATAGTTGTTTCACAGATAATAATGGAGTAAAATAATCTATGATGTTTTCGTAGAACCCAATGAGTGGAAATGGAAATTAGAAATTTCCTTACCGATTTGGTAACTTACAAAACATAATCCCCATAGAAGAATGATCATAAAATTAAGAATTAAATACCCATAAAATAAGTTATATTACACAAATAATACAATCATAGTCAGTACATGCCATACACAAAAAATAAATAGTGTCAATATAGCACGAATCTCACACAAATAAGAAGTTAGATGAAAATCCCTTACTATGTTGTATTCAATCGAGTTGTATGAAAAAAAGGTAATAATTTCCAAATGAATAAAAGAATTCAATTAATATAAATAGAATCATGATAATATATATCAAATAGTAGTTCACAATACACCACATGCAATAAATAAGTGGTGAACAAGGGAAATCTCACAGAATTAAAAGTGAGATAAGAAACCCCTTACCATGTCCTTTTCCATAGTTGAGGGTAGTTTGACATCCTATATAATGTTAAAATAATTGTTATTAAATTATAAATGAACAATATACAATAATATGATATCATATATCTTCTTTTAATATTGCTTTCTTAATAATATTTCAATAGTATCATTGTTTCGGGAGTTAACTGGTTCGTTTTTCTTCATCTGTTTTGTTACATTAGTCATTTTTTTTATGGATAGGATGTATTTGATTCCAATCTAGAATGATATTATTTTTTCATACCATATTATTTAATCATAAAATTATATTTATTCTGGAATGGTTTCGATAAGGAATGAATATCATCACATTTGTGGAGACGGTAATCCGAACATACTCTCGAGTAACAATATCATTCAATTGAAAGTGAGATGGTATATAATTTTATTTTTTATAATATATAGATAATAATTAATATTTTATATTTATTATTAAGATCAATTAAACATCATTATTATACAAATAAAAATAATTTCATTTTGAATAATAACTACACCACGACGTGGAGACGGAAAGCCGTACGTATGCAGGTATGGTGACATTGTCATTCATAGGATGGATAGAATAATTAAAATGGTTGTTCCATATTTATAATAAAATCACAGTATGTATAAGGTACTGTAAATATTATTTTTTTATGGAAACAACAAAGAAAGAGGAATTGGAAGAAGAAGATAACTTTGAATGAGGTGCTGAAATTATTACCTCTCTTCGGGTGCTTCCTTTTGATTGGGTCAAAAGGGATCCATAGGTTGGATTTATGATAAATGTAAGAGCTATAGTATGTAGTAAAAGTAGTTGGGAGGATATTTGGTTAGTTATTATTATATTAAAGTGGATCTGGTGGTGTGAAATTAAGAGAAGGGGAATCTCTCTTTTATAAGAGAGGTGAGGGTCACTTTAGAAAATCTTGAAATATTATTTTACTATAATTTCATTTTCAGTTTATAATTACTACAAGTGGATTTATTTCAAGGATATGGAGGTTATGGTTTGAACACATCTCAACCAATAGGTTTTAGAAAGGTTTATCTCCCATATAAACCTTAACATTTAGATTTAACTCTTAGTTAACTAGTTTTACTTTTACGATGAATTCTTGAATTATTATAATAAATGGTTAATAAAAAAATTATAAAATAAAAAAGATAACCCAAAGTGGTTTATTGTTGATATATATAAAATTATATAAGACATTTTTTAGAAATTTATATTCTTATGAATATTATATTAATTAATAATATCGTATTTGTTTTAAATACTCATTGATGTCAATTTTGACACTATTTCGTATTTTGTTTTTCTGAAATTCATAAATAATTTATCACTTAGAAATAATTTATATAATAATCCCAAAAATTTCATATTAAGATATAAAATTGTTTTTATTTATCAGAAGTAACAATTTTTATTTATTTGGATATTTATAATATCAATTATTTTAATCATTCATTATTATGGTAATTACTTTCTCATCATTGTCTCATAAATAATTTTAATTATTTAATGTGTAAAAATTATAAATAAAATACCATTATGTAAGAAACCTTTTTATCTTTCTAATTAATATTTATAGTCGAATTTTTATTATGTATTACCCTATATTAAAAATATTTTAGTTATTAAACATTTAATTTAACTCTTTTAACACTTCTTTAAATAAAATAATAATAATTGTTCTAATCCAATCCAAGTAGACCAAAAGGATCTTATTTTATTCCTAATGATTATTTTGGTCGAAATACACTTATCCAATAGAATTAGGACATGTATTAGGGTAATTTGGTATCATTTTTACCATTAATTACCCTATTCACTTTTAACCGTGGTAAATAAAATTCAAAAGTTACTATTCACTAAAAATTATTTTCATCTTATTATACCGAATTTTACTTATTGATGTCAATGTTTTCTCTGGTATTTTAAAAATTCAATCCATGGGAGCTGTAATATTACATTTTATGCAAATTTGCAAATGTTCCTAGAAGATGGGTAAAAGACAGTAAAAAGTTCAATAAAATTTTATACATCTAATCTTATTATAAAATAACCTATTGAATTACGTTGAACTTTTATAGGTATTATGTATCTATTTATACGTAATATAAATTTAAATAAAATAAATAATTATTTAAATAAAATGTTGGTTTAAAATAATAGAGTGTTTTTTTACTATTCATCAAAAAACATAAAATTTGAGAAAAATAGAAAAAATTCACTCTCTGATAATTTTGATATTTGGAATTCAAAAATGATATCTATTTCAAAAAATTAAAAAAATATAATTTTTAGTATTTAATATATAAAAAATATTTTTTTTTTCAAAACTAGAAAGTGGGTTTTGGATAAGTAAAAACTATCAAAAGATTGATAGGTGTTTATGTCCAATTTAAATGTAAAATTACTTTCAATGAATAACATTGGTTTAAATGATAAAAATATAACCTAATTATACCTCAAAAACATTCAAATATATAATTTAACGCTATAAATTACTTTGATTAAAAAAAGTTATTTTTAATTAAAATTTGGTATTTTTTACTATGCATCAAAATATGAAATTTATCAGAAAATCACCTAAAATTTATCCAAACTAAATTTTTGTGTCCCTCTTCTAAATAAAATGTATATTTTGTCAAATTTAATATATAAAAGTGTCAAATATTTTATTTAAAAATGGTTCTCAATTAAAAGCTGGTAAAATTTAATTTTTTGAAAAATACTTCTTTTATCTAAAAAATTGAAATTGTTCTTATATTATGACTATAAAACACATAATATGGATGTTAAAATTATATAGAGTATATAAAATAAAAATTAAGTTAATACAATTCATAACTTCATTTTGAACGGCTATTTTGGTAAGTCGTGGGGACTCGAACTCAGTGTTGCATGTAGCGCAAACCATTGAATTACTTTAAAGAAACTAACATACTAAGAAATTTTGGGGTTTTACATCAATTGAATGTTTTAAAACTGATGTGATAGTTCATTACAGAAATTGAGGCCCTACCATGAATGTTTGGGATTTGGATCATTAGGACCGTAGAAATATATGTTTACCAATACCTAATGCACATCTAATTGAAGATGAGGAAACAAAAAACTACCTATGAATGGTATGGATTATTTCTTAACTCATGTTTTGTCATTATTGAGTCTTAGGACATTATAAATTATTTATTTTCCAGATGGATATATAAAATAACAAGATTTAAAGACATGGATAAAGTATCATGAAGTAATGATTAGTGATTAATATGTCTACGTTTTAGGAATTGAAGAGTTATGTTGGATCTATGGATGATGACATGTTTAAATGTATTAATGATGGGATTACATTGGAAGTATTCCAGTATTTTTATCTCTTTTATTGTTATATAAAAATGATAATTGTGGAAGAATTATCTTTTCTTTTGTGGGTATAGTTATAAAGAACAATTTGGGTTTATATTATCATTGAATTTTTTGAAATAACAGGTTATTACTATTTTGGATGAAAATGAGAGGTTTGAGATATCCATTTAAATTAAAATATTTTATGGTTATTTGTGAAGAATTTACCACATTTTTGTAATTTTATAAAATTATATAGTTTTAAAAATAGTACAACACGCAGACCGTGTGACAACCCATTGCATTGAACAAAGATGCGTGAATCGATCCATCAACCTAGGTGCAAATCGGATTTATCATCTACCACTAGCCTATGTGAAGTTCCTAGTTAGTATGACTAATTCTTTTTAGTTAAATGATTTTATGTATCAGGAATCAGTTGATTTTAGAAATTAGGTTTTATCTAATAGATATCAATAGTATAGTAAAATTATTTTTGGATTATGTGATAAATGTTATTTTAGAAGACATTCACTCTTTTTGGAACAATATATGCCAAAAAATAGAATAATATGGGATTTCATTTGAGGAGTAATGGTGGAATTTTATTTTCGAGGATTCTATGATTTTATTGTGGATTTATAGTGATTAAGGTTATTTGTTGAAATGAGGAACCTATATTGGAGAATATCTGATTAGGTTAATTACTTATTACTTTGAGTCTTTAATAGTAGTTGATGTTATTTCAAGATAAATGTTAAGATTTATAATAGAAGACAATCTGATCAAATTATCCTTAGTTTTGGGTTTGAATCATAGTTTGGATTATTTTGAATAATATTAAGGAAATTTTTTTATTTAATGGTTTTTATTGAACATTGGGTATTTTTTGTTGAATTTTGGAGATTAAGAGTAGTATTTCTTTTTGTAAAGGATTATCCTTTTTGGGGATTATCTGAGATTGTACTAACCTTTTTGGTTTTTTTTAATTTTTAAAGATATGGAAATATATAGTTCATATTTTTTTTGATTTTCTGATTCTATAAAAGCTGATTCTAGTGATTTTGATGTGACCAAGTCATCATGAATACTCATTGTTTGGAGAAATGATGATTTTGTGGTAGAAATTTAGTAAAGGGTGAAAGTTTACATGACAAGTAAATATATTTCCTTATTTTCTTAGTAATGTTCATAAATAAATTCCCCATCTATATGAAAAGCATATTAAAAAATGTTGTTCATTTAGTATTTCTATTGTGAAATGAAAGATCGTTTTACCAACCACAAGTATGTGATTTACTGGTTGTTAACTTTCACCTGGTCATGTTTTCTATCAATATCCATAAGAATTTGATGGATAGTTTCCCTTGAATATCCATGTTTTTCTACATTGTATCCTAGTATAGGTTATCTTAAGTTATGTTCTTACATTTATTTCTTTCTTTTAATGTGATAGTTTTATTGACAATTTTTTCGTTATGGGACTTTCAATGAATTTTCCAAGCCCAATTTTAAAATTTTGAGGACACAATTTCCAAATGGTGGAAAGATGTCATGACCCAAGTATCCATATAATAATACATTTTCATTTATATTAATATTTATGAATAAAATATTTATTTTATGTTAAAGAATACACATTGTTTGATAGCATACTCGACACGTGACATTGGGTTTCTTTAAAATCTAACGATGCACATAACATTGAGTTATACCGTAAAATAATATATTATTATTATTAAATTAAATGGTAGTTAACACAAATCCATTGTATTACCACTAATGAACATAACAAAATAAAATATGATTAAACATTTTTTTTAATGTTTTTACATAAATCCAATAAATTTTTGGGGATCAAAATAAGAATGAATATGATTTTAAGCATGGAAAACTCTAATATTTTTAAAAAGGTTATTTTACAACCTTTTGATGAATAACCCTTTTTAAATATAATTCATGACACCTTTATATATTTTATTTTACAAAATAATCTTCTTATTTAGAAATGGAACATCAAAATTTCTTTGGATGCAATTTTTTGTATTTTTTAGAAATGTTCATTTTTAAATGAATAGTGAAGAATACTACGTTTTAATTCAAAATTGAATGTTCATAAAATTTATTTATATAGTTATATTGTCCCATTAATTGGTTTTAAAGTGTAATTGGATTATATTTTTATTATTTAATCCATTTTTTTCATTTTAAGTAATTTCACTTTTTAATTGGACATAAACACAAGTCAATATTTTGATGGTTATTACTTCTTAAATACCTGTTTTTTGGTTTGGACAACGGGAATTAATATTAAATTAATTAGTTAAACTTTTGTGCATTGAATTTGGAAAAATGGATTCCATATTTTGGATTCAGGATTTCAATATTTTTTAAATAGGTACCTTTTATTTTTAGACGTTATGAATTGTAACATCAGTAATTATTTTGCTTACCATGGTTAAAGGGTAAATCTAGTAAATAAGGGTAAAAAATAATTTTATAAAAACATTAAATTCCCCTAACACATGTCCAAATCCTACTTTATTGGATATGTACTACCTTGGGAATCATTGGGTACATCAAAGGAACCCATGGATCCACCTGAATTTGAAAATTACATTTTATAAGAATTAATTTAATGTAATGAAAAATGTAACATAAAAATGTATATTTTTGTAAAAAACTTATATGGGAAAATATAAGTGATATTTTTGACTCTAAATAGTCCTTAGAGACCTAAAAATTTTCATACTTCATGGTACCTTATTTATATTTTTTAGACATCAAAATAAATAAATTTATTCATGACATAATGATGATATAGTGATTACTTTATTAATGAATGATTTAAATAAATTAGATTATAAATATTATAGTAAATTTATTTTGAAACGTTTTTTCATAAACAAATATTATGGATTATTATACCTCTTTATATTTTATATAATGATTATTTTTCGAAATAATCTGGTTTGTTGGGATTTTTTAAAAGCCATGATATAAATAGTATAAAATTTAACATAAATGAGTTTTTTAAAACAAATACTATTTTATATAATTGTATAATAGTCCTATAAATAAAATAGTGGAAAAATAACTTATCTAATGTTTTAAATTTAATTAGTAGACCACTATAAGTTATATTGGAATTTTATGGAAATTATATTAACCATATTGTATGAATATACTAGAGGGCATGGTTAGAGTTAAATTTGTTAACTAAGGGGTAATGCTAAAACATAAGGTTAAACATGGGACCAAAAATTGTCTAAAACCTATTGGTTTGGAGTATTTACAAAAATAATCATATTATAATTAAATTTAATGAGTTTTTGCCCTTTTTAATTCTAAATTATGTTTATAATATAATAATATTTCAAGACATTCCTAAAGTACCCATCCTCCCAGTTATAAATGGACACCACCTCTAACCCCCTACTCAAACCTATCGAACCCCTTGGATAATCCAAAATCTGATCCAATAATATCCCAAAATTATACTATTACTTATAAAAGCCTTACCTTGGGAATAAGTCAATTCCAAAAATCCTTTAGGCCCAAATCGAAATAAGTTTTCCGATTTAGAGGTAATGTCCTCTCTCAAGTTCTATTCTTTTATTTTACTTCTCCAATCCATATTAAATTATTATTATTTGATTACCTAAAAAACATGTATATTAAATATACTAGGATTTTTTATTATTTTTATATAAAAAAAATATATACACACCTACATATAATGGATTTTGAACATACAATTTTTGTGGATAGTGAACTACTGCCTCAGAAAACGTTGATTGTTCAAATATCTCCTACCACCTCTCATGGTTGCCATTATGACGGAAATGTATTTATATGTGATATATATTATGTTTATATTGTCCCTATTATTATTTAATTTTTATTTACAACATCCCTTTATACCTTTCATGATGTATAAACACGATAATTTCATTTGAGGAAGTGTGTACTAACGCCCCCTCATAGTGATATGACTCGTTCATGCCATACATGGAATGTATAAAGGATAATATTAATGAACTTTTGAAACATATATAAAATATTATGTTATAATGGATTTATTATATACCATTTTATCATTTATATTTCATTCCCTTAAATATGAAAAAAAAATTGAAAGTAGCATTAATTAGTGTGTATGGCTTACCGTCTCCATGAACTACGCATATCATTTCTTATCTCCAAATGTTATGGAATATTATAAATACATATTTATTATATATATATATTATTTATGATATCTAAATCATTAATATATTTCTGTAAATAATGTACTTTTGATCAAATGGAAGTATTTTTATTATAAAAATTTCATTTTCGACTCAAGTACCCGGTATCGACAAAACAACCGATATTAACTAAAATAATTATGAAATTTTTATAACATGGTAATAAGTTTTATAAAATGAATAATAAATATGAAAAATGTTCTGAAAAAGTATAAATTTTCATAAGTTTATTAATCAAGAAATTAAAGAATGTACAAGTCAAGTCAGACACAAGGTAAGTGAAATCTTTGACCAATCATCATTCATTGAGTTAAATATCCATGTTATTGGTTTTGTTTTTCTAAGAATAATTTTGAGTGAAATATTATTGTTTTAAACTATATATCCACTTATATTGGGTGTATATATTTTTTTAAATATTACTATGAAATTGATTTATCCATATTCTAATGATATTATCTTGGTAAGGAATCGTTTCACCGCACTCATCTAGTGAAATTGTTATTTTATGTTAGGTATTTAAATTAATATTTTATTATATTGGGATATATTATTCTATATTCTTATTGTTTTATATTTTATGTTAACGTGGTGAGATATCCTTTTCTCTCCCATCAACTCGTTTTCTGAATTTTTATGTTAAATTGTAAGGATGCCAAATTTTTGTAGGTGAACTTCTAAACCCATTTTCCATTATTTTGGTTAATCTTATACTTATTTATTATTTAATGCTAGTATAATATGTGAAATAACTCTTTACATCCTCTCATGTATTTATACATGATTTATGTGTACTTATATTTAATACACATAATCGATTTATTTTATTTAAATAATGATCTTTGTAAGGGAATTCTTCTCAATCTATTTTCATTGAGGAGTGTTTTGATAATATACACCTTTTTCTTTTACACGGTGTTTAATAAACCCCTTTGACATTAACATTAATTCAAAGTGAATCTTTTATCTACAAATTGTTTAACTAAATTAAAAAAGGAGTGTTTTTACCCAATGTGGTGACTATGAACTTTATGTCACCATAATCATTATTTGGATTCCTATATAAGCTTTAAAGTCTTAAAAAGGAAAAGAAATTCCGTATTCTATTTTTGGGTGTTTTCATATAAAATATGTTTTTTGATATTTATTAAATATTTCAATATCTTGAAATTATTTCTTATTATTTAAAATGAAATGTTATTTGTGAAATGTTGATATTTTTAATATTTTAAGTGTTATAATTATATTATGAAACTTAGAAATTTGATGGGGGGTTATGGGATAAAAAAATGAAGGGTGGTTACGTGATTAACCAAATGATGGGTGGTTCCATGATTAACCAAGGATGGGTTGTTACATTATAACCTCCAATGCATTAGGTATTGAAGTTGGTCATATGGAAATTCCATTCACTGATATGTTTGGAAGTCGACTGTATGGTTATTAAATTTAAGTATGTTTACATCCCAAGTTACATTTTTATGATATATTTTTCTTTATATAGGATTTATGTTAATCATTTAGTAACAAAAGGGTAAGAAAATAGCTTATATTCGGTGAAGTGTTTTGCTACTATTTAAGGTGAAATGTATTACTTTTTGATAAAGAATTAATGGTTTACATGTTGTTTTGAAAAATGAATAGTTTTCCTTCTTTATATATCCCTTACATTCTTTTTATTCTCATCCAATGTATTGATATGTTTTTTCATTGGAATTAACGATAAACAGTTACAAGGATGGGATCAAGGAAAATTCATGTTGTCTAAAACATGTAACTAAACCCAATTCATTTTTAAATGTTTTTGTTTTATTAAAAAATGGATAGTTACTTGAAGTTCCTAATATTAATATTAAAGTTGTTATGTATAAGTTATGACCAAATAATATAAATATATAAACCTGAAAAGATCCTCGATGTAAATTATTAACTTATGGTCTTGGAGGCCATAACTTTGCATGTGGAATTTGATAGGTTGGTAATGGGATAGTTCCAAGACATCCTTTCTAAGGAAAATGTTTCGTGGGCCCCGAAAAATCTTGGAATTTGGAATGGGCATTCAAATGACATAATATTACTATGGAAGATCTCATAAAAACTTTGGACAAGATGTTTTATAGTTTTTAAAACCACTTCAATGTTATTCGGGATGAGAAGGATCCCATCCTCCAGTGGACTCTACTCAGAGATAATGTATCTAAATTGCTCAAATTTTAACACACAGATTTGGCTATTTCATGTCATTTTTCTTGACTATTTCCTATGTCTGGGTTGGTTTCTTACATTTTGCTAAAAAATTATAATTAAAAATATCTTTGGAGGGGAATTATTAACTCAATTCCTGATTATGTAATGATTAAGTATGGGGACATATAATTATCATAGGTAACTAATTTCTATTTTAATAAATTATTGGAATCTCAATCTAAAATGTAAAAAAAAATTAAATGAGTTTTTTTGAAACAACACGTTAATACGTTGCAGTCAACTAGGAATTTTCTAATAATTAGATATTTGGATAGGGGAGATCCTTAATAAACCAAAAAAAACTTATAATTTCAACATTATCACCAACCTAGCTTAGTAATTTGACACCATATCTTATAATTGTATGTAAAATAGATAAACATGTAAGTATTCAATAAAAATAAATGGGAATAATAAAAAATTAATGATTAATAAAATATTTCTATTGGGTAATCAATTGATATTGAATAAATAGCCAAAATAAAGAAAGGGTATATAAGGGAAAATATTGGCCTGAGGGATTCTGGGGAAGTTTTATAAAATTTTGAGAAATAGATAATGAGAAATGAATAAAAATATGGAATAAATTTAAAAAAATACTCTACGATTTCATGGTTTTTCATTATGTTTTGAGAAAAAAAATGTGCACACCACGTGATGACTTTTGCAACTAAGTTTCACCACATGCATGATTTGGCTCCAAGGATTCTACGAACCATGATCCAATTGTACATCTTTCACTATGCTCCCAAAATTTATATTATAAATTCTAAAATTATTAATACCTAAATAAATTAAATTATATTAAACTAGAGATATCAAGGTGTCACAATTCTCCCCATTATGCCACTATCGACCCATAGAAATTCATTTTCAGGATTTATCAGAAAAAATTTGTGGTTATTTATCCTTCATCACTAACTCCCTCTCCCAATTATTGTAGCTATAATTTAAATTCTTCTATATCTAAAAAACCAATGGAATCTAATGTATATACAACATTTCTTTTGGTGATTAACAACACACACATTTCTCTCTATTATAGTGTAAATTGTTTAAAATTTTAATTTTTCTCATTCAATCACAATATATGTATTAGAAAAATATTTATTCTATTAGGAAACATGGAAAAATTTATGAATATATATCAATATTTAGGTAAATAAGATTTTGATCATAATTTAATGAGAAATTTCACAATCTCAAACTATCTAAAATGCCATTAGCTAAAATTCTTCGCAGATATTTGGTGTCCTGACAAAGGTAAAACCTTTAAAAACATTATATTACCCAATGAAAATTCCAATGGATGATTAAATTGATATATTTTTTTTAAGCAATGGAATAATTTTAATATTTTTTAAATTAATTGATCTTTAGTCATTGCCTCTTCTACAACACTCAGTTCAAAAAAATAGGGTTCACAGAGTAAGAACCAAAAAATAGGGAAATTAAATAGACAATCATAGAGTGAATTTAAAGGTGTCACCATTATTAATTATTTTTAGTTATAATTATAGAATAATTCAATCCATAATTATTCATTCATTGTTACAACCATTTTCTAAAACACCCAAGGAGGGGAGGAGTGAATAAGGGAATGATATTAATTCACTTCATAGATATCATCCTCATGTTATAAATGGAAACATAAGTATATTAATTTGGAAAAAAACAATGGAATTAATGTTTAAAAGTTGTTATTTTTGGAACATAATATTTCACATTGTTCGACAAAAATTTATAATAGAAGGAAAATATTTTAATACGGTGTTGAGTTTCTGGGATGTAACTCTCTTTACTATATCTATTATAAATATTTGATATAGTTACATTACCATATCTGGATAACATTTCTGTCATAACATATTTATTACTAAATAGTGTTAAGGAAAAATAAAAACGTTGCAACTCACATGTTTTATATAATTTAGTTCAAGAATCTATGTAACATAATCTTAAAGAAAAGGGTGTAATTGATCTACAGAATGTCCTCTTATTATTATTTATTTATAAAATTTCAATGATGTTTTCTTTTTCTTTTTTTTACCTCACTATGGTGTTTTAAATATTTTGTATCCATCGATGTAGTATCATCTATCTATATCTTCTTCAGAATTTTAAAACTATTGTAATTTCATCAGGATATCACTTTCTATATTATGAAAATAGTTAATTCAATAAATTTTATTTAAGTATCATCTTTTGAATCTAAGAAAAACATTTCCAAATAATTCATGAAATGTTCTGGAATTTCTGTATAATTTTTTTTAATTACACGGAATAATTTTGAGTTCACAGAATATGATGGCACGTGATTCTGAGGCCCGGAGTGCCCAGAATGATCCATCGAAGTTTTGTTAATCTTTAATAAGTGTGTATAAGAAGTGTTCCTGAAAAAGTTGAATAACTCATAAACGGTTACTCGGATCAGAAATCCAAGGGCACTGTTCCACTCAGGATGGCGAGTTCACCCTAGGTGTGACTTAGGATGAGTCGGCGTGGGAGTCTTGTGAGAAACCCCGAAAATGGCATAACCGTAAATAAAATAATTAAATAAAGTTATTTTATTTTTCAAATGCTTATAACTCGAAAACGGTAACTCTTATTAAAATTATGATACCACCATTGAACTCATGAGGGTATTCTTTCATTAGAAAGATACTAATATTGGCCAGTGCGGGCAACGAGTTAAAGTTAGTTTTTGGCCATAAATAAAATCATAAAGTGAAAATTATTTTATTTCAATCCATAACTTTTATAACGTGTCTCAGATTAAAAATCTATCATTTTTGTTGGGTTCTTTGGGGCATGTTTCACTTAGGTATAGCCTAAATTCGATAGGCGTGGGTCGAGCGTGTCTGTTAATAGTTTTCTAAAAAAATATTCGAGTACGTTCAGTAAACGTGTGAGCAGAAATTTATAATATTTGAACTGGTGCTCGGATTAAAAATCTTACGACACTGTAGAATACACTAGGCAGGGATTTACTTAAGGTATACTTCACATTGATGCCAATAGCTCTGTAGAAAAATTTTTGTTTTGAGACATTTTTTTAAATAATAAAATAAAATAAATTTGTTATTTTATTTTCATTCCTTTCCGCCAACAGACAAGTGGCAATGTAGGCCAGCGACCTGTCTTGGCAATAAATGTATTCAACATTCAATTACAAGTAAATGCACCATTGAGGAATTTGGAAGGATCTTAATTAATGGGACTCAATTAATCCCACTAATGTTGCACACCCTCCCCCTCTCTTATTTATTTGTAGGTTGGGGATAGGTTCTGGCACTACTTTGACAAGAAACGTTGTTTTGACAAATTTCAGTGATGCCAAACCCTTGGAGGACGGAGCTAGTGCCAGTGGGAGGTGACGAGTGACACTGAAACTCTGAACCAGTGATCGATAAACAAGTGACGTCTTTTGAGGCTAGTTGCGAGGGATGGCGAACACAGACCAGCTTCCACAAACACGCGATCACCATAATTATTGAGGTTGGGGTTTTTACACATTGAAATTATTCTATTAAATCTTCATGTCCTAAATTCATGACAACAATGGCAAAAAAACATGGCCATCATCCCACACATTAACTTTTCTTCTATTACTTTTAATTCTTCGCGCATTCTTCTTGCGTTCTTCAACCCCATAATTTTTATTGGCACTGTAAATAATGAGATTTTATGAGCGTGATTTATGGACATGAAGCCCTCAACATAAGGATCATGAATCTGTGATCATATACTTTTTTGGGCTCAGAACGAAGTCGCAGTGGCTTGTGGAAGAAGGTGATAGCTGACACCCAGCCGACCAAGAGGAAGGAAGGATGGAGTGCGTTTGCACCGCCGGTTGAAGTGGAGGTCATGGCCAGTTAGATACGGTGGGGCAAGATGGCATCCAGTAATCGGCTGGCCACATGGCAGAGCGGTGGTGCGCTTCCTCACCACTGGTGGAGCATGAGGTCGCGGCTGCTCGGCAGCGTTGGAGGTGGACGGCGGCCGAGACCCGGACTGCCGTAGGGGGATAACAGTGTTATTGCACCAATGTAAGGAAGACCGGTCGGCCTTTCCGGCTAGATGAGGAGCACCATATGGGACCGTCGAGCTGTCCCATGGGCTACACCGTGGGTCGCACTGTGAGTCCGCACTATAGACATCCCAACGGGCCGCACTAATGGGATGCACCCTTTGTGGGCCGGGCTGGGCTACGGCAGATGTGGGTCAGGTCGTACCACGACCTAGTGGTCTGGGCCCACTGAGGCCTAGGCCATCTGGGTCCGACCCGGAAATACAGGGTCAGACCGGACCCGGGCCCATCTGGGCACAATATTACCTTTTTTGCCATAACATGAGAACCAATCGTTCGTTTGACGAACCGTTTGTGGCTCAAGAATACATTGATCGAGACGGTCCTTTTGATATACTCTACTTGAGTTTCGGAAAATATTGGAGTACGACCAGATGGGATTGGACCCCTAATTCTACCAGGCCCTCAGAATGGAAATGCTAATAACTTACAGACCGGGTGTCCGATCGACGCGTCTTCTTTTGCGTTGGGTCTCTTTTGACGTGACATACCTATGGGTTACTTTTTATTGGATCTTCATAGTGGTTGAGGTATAAAATTGGCATGGGTAGTGGATCTCCCAAGCACGATATGTACAAAACTCTACGACTGATAGAGACTTGATGACTGCTTAATGTTTTGACTCAGAGTGACCCGACTGGCCTAGTGGGGAGAGACTTTGTGTGATGCGGTAGACCCACAGTGGGGAGCTCCTTTGTGTGATGTGCAAACCCATGGTACTTGACAAGAGGATTACCTCAGCTGGCTATGAGGGGGAGTGCCTCTATGGGACGTGGCAAACCCGTAGTGGGAAGTGCCTATGTGTGACACGGTAGACCCATGGAACTCGACAGGAGGACTACCTAAGCATCCATGGTTAGTAGGAAACACAACTGTGTCACACGGCAGGCCCACTATACTCAATAGAAGAGGATTTCTCCATCAATCGAGGTTTTTGGAATGGTACATGTTACTACCCATCTAATAAATCATTGTGTGAGCTGTCTTTACCTTTTTCTTGTTATTGAGGTTATTCTATGTGCTATGATACCTGTGTGGTAATTTTACCTTCGTGGTGTTACCTTAATTTTGTTTCCTTTGTTTTATTCTTCTCTCATGTATGATATGTGTATATCTAGATAACATAGGTGTATGTATGGGAATATACCTAAGTATAGTTGTTACATGATTTGTTTTATTCCTTTGTAGAACTTTAAGAGTCCTACGGGGACTTGGGGTCGCTACTGAGTATCGTTATACTCACCCATACATGGGATTCACCTGCACCTTATTGTGTCTTGTGCAGAAGATGTACAACATTGATCGAGGCTAAGGGAGCTAGGAATTGATGGTGCTCAGAGGTGGACATTTAGTGTGACGTGATGTGGAGGAGACGGGTAGACAGGGACTACTGTGGATGTGATATGGACCTACCCTTCATGTAGGATCTATGGTGGATGATCTCAGAGCTACTTTACACCTTTTAGTTGTTTTTTACTTTTCAGTTGTACTTCTACTTTTCTAATTAGGCTTATATTCCAGCTTCTTTACATTTATTACACTTTTACATTAATAATTTACTTTATAGTTGCTTTTTGTTGTGTGCTTTTTTGTGTGAGGTTATTGGTTCTTAAGGCAATGCCTTCCCATTTTTACGGATATGCTTGTCTGGTGCTAGTCTCCAGCCCCTGACCTATGGAAGGCGGGCTTGGGGTAGTCACGGCACTGGCCCCGGGGGACAGGTCGTAAAAATTTACTAAATATTTAGATATAAAATAAAATAGTATTAATTTATGTTTAAAATTTTAAAAATATCTAATTTGGAAATGATGTTCCAATAATAAACTCCAATCAATTCAAAAAATATATACCATACAAATCCAACATTTAAATATCCTAAAATATCACAATATATTTCTTTTTCACTACAATAAATATCTTCATAAATATAATATGTTATTTTTGAAAAAATTATTGAATTAAAAAAGATATGTATTGATTAATAATATTAAATGTAATACAGATGGATGACTATGATATATCAAATTCATACTGATGTGGAAATCCAATTGCATAATACTATAAAAAATATGGACTGCATGAACTCTCCCCAATATTTCTTATGTTTACCAATTTCACAAAGGGAGTGATCCATATGAAGGAAACACTTTATCATTAAATGGTCCCCTAGAAAACCCACATTATATCCAAACCTCAACAAATGATTGAGATAATGGAGGTGATCATACCTGAATACAAGTCCCTATAATGTGAATATAATGATTTATTCCATTAAGTGTTACATGGTCATCCACTTGATCAAGAGGATCATTTTTTTAAATTAACTGATAATTGGTGACCAATAAATATCCATGAGTTCCTATAGAAATCCCCATGTTGAATTAGAATAACTAGAGAATAAAATAATATATAATCTATATAATAGTTTTATATGAACAAGTGCTTCATAATGAGGTGATTTGGTAGTCTTCTTCAAAAATAAAGATGATTTTTGATTTTATTCATTTATTTTTGAAGAATTAATAATAGCATGACCATGAAAAATTATTGTCTACCATGTATAATGAATTTTAAAATCAAAAGTGATGGGATCAATACTTATATACTGTTGATCATGGGTTTAGATATCATCAACTGAAGGTGGAGACTGAAGATTTTCTCAATACTATTAGTCATTCAAGGTATAGATAGTATAAGTTCCATGTGATGTCATCTGGACTAAAAAATGATCCAAATATTTTTATATAAATGTTAAATATATTGTTTATAGATTACCAATACAAAATTTTAATGGCGTTTACTGATAATATTTTCATTTACTCTTAAAAATAGGAACATGTGGAGAATTTGGGTATTATTCTAAAGCCATTGGGAAAGGATATATTTTATGAAAAATATATTACTTGTGACATTTTTATTGTCAAAGAACGATTTTTTGTGAATTTTATAAAAATATATGGGATTTTTTGGGCTATATAAAGGAAAAAGGTGATTAAGGAATACACCATAAAAATACCAATTATAGACATCCATAGTTTCCATAAATTATCTAGGTACCATCTATGATGTTTTAGTATCATAACATGATTGTAAAACCCACTATACATGTTAAATATTAATTTTTTATTGTTTTCCTAGATTGATTAATGTAAATAGATATTTATGTATTTTAATGGGAGGTTATTCTCTACACATATACTCACACACCCTGGAGTAGGGAATGGTTTGTGTCATAAAAGGATCCATTAGAAACGGTATTTAGCTGAGTTTTCCTATAAAATGATAATGTGGTATAAAATTCACAAATACATTTGATGTTTCATGATAAAAAGTTTCTTATGGGAGATTGGAAATTAGTTATATTAATATTTTAATTGAAAATTTATTGGAATTATATTTATGGAGAGATGTGTGACCTCTATACATCCATAATATATTTAATTATATACTCACATAATAAGATCTCAATATATTTGAAAGAAGATAGTTAGAGCTATGACTTCTCAATCCTTTTCCATCCAATGAATGTGAATAAAGTGGAAAGTGATCTGAGTAGAAAAGATCTAGAAACATCCTCCAATATGAGTATTGTGAATGAACTAATATTTTTAGACATGAAAAATATTCATAGGATAATCATAAATAAAGGAATAAAATCCTATCATTAACACATTATTTCCAAAACATAAATTCAATAGATTAATAATTCATATTATATAGAGTATATAGAGATACTAAAAAGGTGGATGCAATAAAAAAGGGGAAATATTCAGAGTTCAACATTAATAAAGAAGTATTTTGGATATTTGTTATAAAAAAAGACACCAAAATTAACTAAAATGGGAAAATTTTAAATCTTTAGCCACCAATAGTAATCACTCCCATGAATAACACCAAAACAATGAATCAAAACAATTTTTATCTATTTTTTTTTTGAAAAAAAATATATATCCTTGATATAAATTGAGGTGAATGATGAATGAAGTACATATAAGGTATAAATAATAGGTTGAAAATGAATATGAAAAATGGAATACTAACCCATCCATTGAGAATAGTTACCTAATTACTACAATTTAACAATAGTGTTGGGTTAGTTAAAAATAATTTTGCAATCATACTAAATTAATATATAAGGATGTTAAATCATATGGAAATTAATTAATAGTGTAAATATTATAAAATTAATATTTTACAATAATAACACACATTGTTTTACAAACAAATTTATTATTTATTTTGCTCAAAATATATTTTTATAATAAATTATAAAATTAAAAAAAAAATCATTAAAATATTTTAAAAATAATTTATATTATTATATAAATGTTAACATATATTTATTGAATCATGTGTAATTTTTCTAAGGGTCATAGATTTTATTAGACCAAAAAATTAGTATTTTATAGTAAATGAGGATTATATGTAAGATTAATAGATCTAGAATTTATAAAATAATATATGTAAAATGGTTATCTTTGTAGTAATCATCACGTCCATATTTGATTTGGTTGAAGATTTGGCATTTTTCTTAATTATAAAATATGTATATGAATAATAAAATACAATATATATGATATATTCCAAAATAGTTTATATAAATCAATTTATGAGGATTACAGAAGTTAAATGAATTCTATAATATCTCATTTAAAATTAATTCAAATTCTACATACTTTTGAATTAAAATTTTCCTCTTTATTTGATTATAGAATGTTTTTTATAATATTTCAGTCTTATATTATAAAATACCCCTCTCCTCAAATTATAAAAACCAGCCTCCTCCACCCATTTATCTTCACATTGAAAACTCCTTTTACTACCCAAGAACATCACAAATTCCTCCCCAGTTTACTAAACTACATTATACAGGTTATAGTCTCATCAATAGGAATTTTTTATTAGATCACGTAGTGTATCAATTGAGAACATCCAAAGGAACCAGTAATTTGCTCCCCATAGAAAATTTAGGGTTTATTCTTATTCTTCCTATTCTAACTATATTCTGATTATACTAGTATATTGAAATGAATATCATGAGTTTAATGAATTTTTATTTTATTAATTTAATAATGATTATATTGCTTCTTCACATTTAATATAAACTGAAAATGTTTGTTATTATGGTCGGTTGACCACCTCCTATGATGACTGATTTCATTTTTCACACCCTCCCTAATGGAATGATATAATAAAAATTTTATTCCTAAATATTATCCAAATAATTATATTATATATCTTTCATAGTGTACTGTGTGAAAAAAATATAAAAATTAAATAAAACCAATAAAGCTAATCTTGGTTAGAAAAACTACTAAAATAAAAACAATAAATGATGAAATTTATACCCAATGAACCATGATTATCTTTAAAGAATATTTTTTATTTGGAAATATTAAAACGTATTGAAAAATATGATATAAAAATGAATAAAAATCTATAGTAAGAGGATTATTTTAATAGAACTTCCATTGTTATCCACAAACTGATGCGAGCCTGGGACCATGAAAAAAGTATCCTCGTGATGGTGAAAATGATGATATCATCTTAAAAAATTACAATAAATGAAATAATAATAATAATAAATTAATTATATATTTAAATGGTTCTAAATAAATTATTTAATACATTTAATTTAATTATTCAGATCGTTTGACGCACATTCCATGTGTGGAAGGTCCCAATATAAAGGAACTCTGAAACCATCCTAGTTTCTTTTTGATATATTATTTCTCTTTATTTACCTATATTTACTGTCACGACCCGTCCTCGGGGCCCGTGCCGTGACTACCCGAAGCCCGCCTTTCATATGCCAGGGGCTGGCGAGTAGCACCAAGGCGTAAATCCCAGTAAAAAGGGAAGGCATTGCCTTTGTAAAGTAAACAAACACCACAGAGTAAACAAGCAGTAGAAGTAAATACTAAGTAAAAGCTTGTACAAGAGTGAAGTGCGGAAAAAGTAAATGGGCCAGTATACAAACCCAAACTGAAAGTAAAGTAAAACTCAAAAGGGAAAACAACAACTGTAAAGTAAAGCCGCAACGCTGAGCTGTCCACTGGAAATCCCACCCGAAGGGTGGGTACATAGAGCTCCACTGCTCCTCAGGTCCCGTCATCTGCTCCGAGTTTGTCCCGCCCAGTGGTCCACTTCCAGGTATCGTCCTCCTCTGCAAGCCTCAACCACGATCAACGTTGTCCGTCGTCTGCAACCAACACAACGTAGTGCGGGCATAGCCAGTGCAGGGGTGAGTATAAGCTACTCAGTTGGGTCCCCGAGACCCCCAAAGGTCTCCCAAAATCCACAAAGGATAACCACAAAGGAAAGATACAATCACGAAGTAACAACCGACACTGCTTAGGTATATGCTTATACATATACCTAAGTCATCAATTCCAATACGCTCAGACCTCCGAGCCCATGTACAACCCAGTCCACACAGGAAAGTATATGTATTCCACACAGGAAAGAAAAATGTAATCCACAAAGGATAGCACAACACAATCCACACAGGAAAGCAAAAAGGATTCATCTCACACTGGTATACTTCTTCGTAAGACGATAGAGATGATCACTGATCCATCTAAGTCGTCGGACCCACAAAGGATCGATAGGTACTAACCCCCGCAAAGACCCACACAGGATCGGACCCACACAGGATCTGTAGGTGCTGGCTCACACAGAACTGCTGAGCGCTGACCCACACAGGATCAGACCCACACAGGATCAGTAAAACTGATCCACATAGGATCGTTGAGAGTTGTAGTCGTCGCCGTCGAATTCACTGAGGATCTCTGTACAGTCGTTGTCGTCACAGTAGCAATCGCAGCCAACATTAGGGTTCCCACACACAGCAAGCTCGTTCGGGAGGGTCCGCTCCACGAGCCGAGAGGCTGATACATCAACTGACACATAGTCTAGAGTTGATGTATCCAAAAGTTCCGTACCGTCAACAAGAACTCAACGTCGCAGAGGGCGCGTCAATCGGACGCCCGGTCTGAGAGTTATTGGCTTTTTCTTCCCAGTGGCCCGGTTCGTTTTTAAGGCAAAACCAACACGACCATACTCCACCTACGTCCAAACCTCGGGCGGAGTATACCAAAAGATCCGTCTCACTAAGAGGAAATCAAAAAAGTCGACGGCATGTCAATCGAACGTTCGTAGCTCAAGTTATGAGCGTTTCCACTCTGAGGGCCCGGTTGGTTTCGTGTATGAACGAACCCGGCCATACACAAAGTATTCCTAAACCTTGAGTTTGAAATAACAAAACGACCGTCTCATTCCAAGGTTCATGTCACCACTGACGGTACGTCGATCGGAGGTCTGTAGCCCGATTTATGGGCAATTGAACCCAAACGGTCCGAAAACGGGGGTTTCGGGCCCGGACCGACCCGGCCCGAGACCCCCGGTTGGCCCGAACCGGGTCGGACCGGCCTGGCACGGCCCGGTCCGGCGACCCGCGCACTGGGCGCGCCGGTCGGCTTCCCCCCCCCCCCCCCCCCCGGGTTTTCTGTAACCGCGACCCCTTAATTGGGGTCGCATTGATGTCCGACCAGGGGAAATAATTCCCCCGGCTCCTCCCTGTCCGGCCGGTTCCTGCTCAACGAGACCGACGATGGCCGGTCCCCTTCCAGCTCTGACGTCAGTGGCCCGGTCTCCCCGCCAATCACCTTGCTCTGCCGCGGCCCCGGTACTGGCCGCGGTATTTTTGGGTGTCTCTGACGCGGTGCGACGGCGTCGCGTCCTTGTATTAATTGGCGGTGTGGCGCGACGGTGCTGCGTATTTCTTGCCACATAAACCCGCGCAGTGCGACGACACCGCGCTACTTCCATATCGAATCAAAAGAATCCAACAAGAATAATAAGGAGGTCGGTCGGCCGTGTTTGTGCGGTCCGGCCCCCCTCACGTTAATCGATAGCAGTTTGTTAAAATTTCACAAAGAAATTCAGGGATGTAAACACGAACAAATTAATTAATTACAATCCGCTACCTTGGTTTCAAGAGAGGAGCTTGTTCGGAGGTTCGTCGAAGAGAAAACATCACGGTATAACCGTTGCGGAAAGAGGTGACTTGGAAGGAGGATGTCGCGTCGCGGAAACGGTGTCGCGGAAGAACCGTTGCGGAAAGAGACGTCGTGTCGCGGGTCGATGTTGCGGAGTCAGTCTTCGAGGACTCGGCGTTCTTCGAGGGAGACCGATGTTCTTCGAGTTCTTCATCAAATAAGAAGGTGTTCTTTCCAAAAAATCTCTCAACAACAAAACTCTAACCACAAATAAAATAAGCTAATTTCTTATTTTATTAACAGAACAAGCCTTATGAAAATTCAAGGGTTTGAATTTCAAAAACTTACATTTTACTCACCACATTAATTCCATAAGTTAAGTAAAATTAAGTTATCAACATTTAATGGGAGTTGAGAGGGGTTGGAGGATATGAAGGGTTGGGGTTCGTGTGGGCCCCACCACCCTCATAACCTCCCAAGGGAGGTTGGGTGGTTACCCAACTTCCATCAAGAACTAAACACTTAGAATAAAAATTGTAGAATAGTAATAAATTAACTTCCACAATTTTTATCATCCACACCTGTGATAACGCAACTCCAGAACAGGAGTTCCTAAGAAAATACCGGCGATGCGGTTCCATCGGTGCCCTCATAATTCGATTCCAGGAAATAGTTCAATAGTTAGAAATTCCCGCTCGTTCATTCACTGAACGTACCCAAGCTAAACTTCGGATAGAAACTCCGGGCACTCCGGGCCTCGGAATCAAGTACCGTCTGAAACCGCGTTCTTGTAAAATTCCAAAGAAAGTTAAGAATAAAATTTCCCATTAATTTTATGGGTCTTTACATTACTCCCACCTCAGGGATTTACGTCCCCGTAAAGATACATCGAAAACTAGGGAAACAAATGTGGGTACTGAGCATGCATCTGAGCCTCCCGCTCCCAAGTGCTCTTCTGGAGGTTCCCGTGCTGTCATCTGATGCGCACTAGAGGAATCGAACCATCCACGTAGGACCCGCTCTTGTCGATCCTCGATCTCTACCGGGACCTCTGTAAAAGTCGCCCCATCATCAACATCTAGCTCCCCATGGTCAATGATGTGCGTCGAGTCCTGCACGTATCTCCTCAGCTGAGATACGTGGAAGACGTCGTGCTCCCGGTGCAACTGAGGTGGTAGAGCTTGGCGATAATCCACCTCGCCAATCCTGTTGAGGACCTGGAATGGTCCGATGAAGCGTGGAGACAATTTCCTACATTGGCCAAATCTTCATAATCCACGTCGAGGTGAGACACGCAAAAAGACGTGGTCTCCATCCTCGAACTCTAGTGGCCTCCGCCTCCTATCATCATAAGACTTCTGCCGGCTCTGAGCTGTCCTCATCCGCTCCGGGATGACCTGGACCTTCTCTGTCGTGTCCTGGACCATCTCTGGTCCCACATGTGCTAACTCCCCAGGGTCTGTCCAACACAAAGGAGATCTACAAGGTCGGTTGTACAACTCCTCGTATGGTGCCATCTCGATGGTGGAGTGGTAGCTTTTGTTGTACGCGAACTCCACCAAGGGTAGGTGCTCCTCCCAGTTGCGACCAAAGTCGAGGACACATGAGAAAAGCATGTCCTCGAGACTCTGAATGGTCCTCTCTGTCTGACCATCCGTCTGAGGGTGAAAGGTTGTGCTCAGACGTAGCTGTGTCTCAAATGCCTCCTGCAATCCCTTCCATAGCCGAGAAGAAAAGAGAGCATCTCGATCAGAGACGATAGATGATGGCACACCGTGAAGCCGTACAATCTCCTGAACGTAAAGACGTCCCAAGCTCTCAACTAAGACCTGATATCTGATGGGTAAGAAGTGAGCCGACTTGGTGAGTCGGTCGACAATCACCCAAATGGAGTCGTGACCTTTGGAAGTGCGTGGAAGTCCAGTCATGAAGTCCATAGATATGTCGTCCCACTTCCACTCTAGAACCTCCAAGGGCTGTACCAAGCCTGCTGGTACCTGGTGCTCTGCCTTCACCTGCTGGCAGGTGAGGCATCGAGAAACGAACTCTGCCACAACCTTCTTCATGCTCGGCCACCAGTGCTATCGTCTGAGATCCTGGTACATCTTTGCCACTCCGGGATGTACCGCCATGGGAGAAGTGTGAAACTCTCTCATCACCTCCTCCCTTAAAGCAACCGGTACCAAGGTACATCCTCTGAAAAGGATGTCGTGCTCTGCTCCAAAGGAGAAACCACCAGGTGCCTGTACTGAGGATATTTGTGCACGCCATGTCTCATAGTCAGCATCCCCACGCTGTGCCTCTCTGACCTACTGTAGTAGTGGATGAGTGACTGTGAGAGACTGAAGGAAGGCTGATCCATCTCTATCCACAAAGGATATCTGCAAAGTGGCTAGCTGCTATGTTGCCTCCTCAAGTAGCTGAATGCCCGTCCTCCTGCTGAGGGCATCGGCTACCACGTTCCCCTTCCCAGGAGTATAGACTATCTCAAAGTCATAGTCCTGGAGGAACTCGAGCCATCGCCGCTGTCTCAGATTCAGATCCTTCTGAGAGAAGATGTATCTGAGACTCTGATGGTCATAAAATACTGTAAAGAGCTCGCCCATCATATAGTGTCGCCATGTCTTCAGAGCGAAGACCACTACTGCTAACTCCAAGTCATGGGTAGCGTAGTTCTGCTCATGCGGCCTCAACTGAAGTGATCCATAGGCGATCACTACCCACTCCTGCATCCAGACACAACCGAGTCCGGTCCCTGATGCATCGCAGTAGACTATGTACCCTACTCCCTCCTCAGGGAACCTTAAGATAGGTGCGCTGGTCAATCTCTGTATCAGCTCCTGGAAGCTCTGCTGACATCTGTCTGACCACACGAAGGGTTTCCCCTTCTTCGTCAAAGCTGAGAGTGGTTCCGAAACTCTGGAGAATTCTGGCACAAATCTCCTGTAGTATCCAGCTAGTCCCAAGAAACTCCGCACCTCTGTCACGCTCCTGGGTGGCTCCCAAGCTAACACTGCCTCGATCTTCATAGGATCCACTAGAACTCCTGCCTCAGAGATGACGTGCCCCATGAAGTGGACCTCACGTATCCAGAACTGACACTTTGAGAGCTTTCCATAAAGCTGGTGCTCTCGGAGTGTGTCTAGTACAACCCGTAAGTGGTAGGCGTGCTCCTCCTCAGTCGTCGAGTAAATCAAAATGTCTTCGATGAATACCACGACAAATCGATCGAGTTATGGCTGAAAGATCATGTTCATGAGGTCCATGAACACTTCTGGAGCATTGGTTACACCGAAGGGCATAACCAAGAACTCATAGTCGCCATACCGACACCGGAAGGTCGTCTTCTGCACGTCCTCGTCTCGAACTCTGAGCTGGTGATAGCCAGACCTAAGTTCTATCTTCGATAACCACCGTGATCCCTTGAGCTGATCAAAGAGGTCATCAATCCTCGGTAGCGGATACTTGTTCCTCACTTTCACCAGGTTCAGGCGACGATAGTCGACACAAATTCGCAAGCTCCCGTCCGCCTTCTTGGCGAACAAAATCGGGGAAGCCCAGGATGAAACACTGGGTCGGATGAACCCCTTGCCCTGCAAGTCCTCCAACTATACCCGCAGCTCTCTAAGCTCAGCGGGGGCCATCCGATATGCTGGAGTCAATATCGGGGTTGTCCTAGGGTACAGGTCAATAAAAAAGTCTACCTTTCTGCGATGAGGTAGCCCTAGAACGTCGCCGGGGAAAACGTCCACAAACTGATCCACCACTGTAGGAAAACTAGGACTCTGGACGTCATCAGATCCTAGGATTATGCTAGCCAACTGATGAGTGATGGGTTGTCCCCTCCTCTGCGGAAGTCTATCCTGTGCTGTGAAGGCTCCCTTCTCGCCGGTGAAGGTGATCCTGCTCCCGTCGGTGCGTACACATCGCACCTTGAACCTAATACAGTAAATCTGTGCATGGAAAGTAGACAACCAATACATGCCCAAGATGACGTCGTATGGCCTCGATGCCGGTACAAGAAGATCCCAGCCGAAGCTCTCGCCTCCTAGAGAAATCTCACACTGCCGGCACCAGTTTGTAATCGTCGAGTCTGCTCCCGTAGGAGTCTCTAGCCGTATGGATCGAGCCAACGGCTCTGTCGGAATCTCAGAGCTCCGAACAAGGGCAGCGTCTATGAAAGAGTGACTCGCTCCTGTGTCTATTAGAACTTCAGCAAGGGTGGAATAGACACAGATAGTACCTCGAATCATCTCGGGCACGCCGTGGTCGTAGGCCTCTGCTGCCTGGAGTTGTGTCTGTCTCTGCCCGCCAGCTCCCTGTGGTCAGGGGTGGACCTCTTGGTGGTGGTGGTGGTAGAGCCTCAAAGCGTCGCGCACCACCTACTACTCAGCCAGCTCCTCTGCCTCGTCCGCCTCCTCCCTACGGACTGACACGGTCGACCCTCTTCCTCTGCCTCGGTGGTCCCTCAACCGTCTGCTGCTCCTCGGCACGGCGGGTCGGGCAGTCATGAGCCATGTGGCCCTGCCCGCCGCATGAGTAGCACTGCATGCCTCTCGAAAGACTGGCTCTGTGCTGTGTGCCCCGCACTGCTGAGCTAGTGTCCTGAGGTCGTCTGCCTGAGGGTCTGGTCTGCCTGGAACCATGAGTATTTCGTCGACTACCTGCTGCAGAATACTCTGCTACGTGCCGCCCTACGGTGGGTCTCGACACTGGTGTAGACTCAGCAAGAAAGCTCCTGATCAAAAGGGACCGCTCCAGTACTCCTGTCTGAGTCAGAATGCTGGGGGAGATCAGCGATGCCCTGATCTCATTTCTCAATCGCTACTCAAAGGTCCGGGCCCGAAAGAATTTGTCCTGTACCATGTCTGTCGAGTACCGCGAGATATCGGTAAATCTCGCCGAGTACTGGGCGACCGTCATGTTGCCCTGCCGCAGCTGAAGAAGCTCCTGAATGCGCACCGCCTGGAGGGTGGCTAGGACGAACTCCGAGCGGAAGATGCTCTCAAAGTCCGTCCAGAGAAGAGATGCCTCATCGTGCACCGGGAGCATCAAGATCCACCATCTGCCTGCTGCTACGTGCAGTAGGCTCACTACGAGGATCACCATGAGGTCTGCTGGTGTCCTCACTAACCTGAAAACTGTCACCACTACCTCCAGCCAGTCGTCGGCTGCCTGGGGGTCCGTCTCCCCGCGGAACCTGGGCAGTCGCTGGCGCTGGAACTCATGCAGTGCACTGAGGCGACGTGCATCGTCAGTGGCTGGTGCTGGAAGCATCGGTGGCTCGGCGGGTAGAGCTACCGCCGGTGCCACTGCTGACAAAGGGCCCTGCACCGAGGTCTCATCGCTCGGTGGGCTGTCGTCACGCTCGACTCTCGGAACCCTAGCAGGCTGCCGTCGTGGGGCCATCCTGAAAAGGAAATAGGTTTTCCACAGTCAGAACAATATACCTGGTGAGCTGATATAAAGTAATCACAAAGAAAACTTGAAACACACATGCAATCAATGTTTTCATGCATTAAGTCAGAAATCAGAAGTCAGGGTCCGGGTGTATGGATACGTCGGTCGCCGCACCAACACTGGACTCCCTGGACTGATAACCACACTCAATACGCTAAACACTATTTCTTTACATAGAAAGAGATCAGAGTCCAAAGTTCTGTGGTAGAACCGAACTCCTCTGATACCAATTTGTCACGACCCGTCCTCGGGGCCCATGCCGTGACTACCCCAAGCCTGCCTTCCATAGGCCAGGTGCTGGCGACTAGCACCAAGGCGTAAATCCCGGTACAAAGGGAAGGCATTGCCTTTGTAAAGTAAACAAACACCACAGAGTAAACAAGCAGTAGAAGTAAATAATAAGTAAAAGATGGTACAAGAGTGAAGTGCGGAAAAAGTAAATGGGCCATTATACAAACCCAAACTGAAAGTAAAGTACAACTCAAAAGGGAAAACAACAACTGTAATGTAAAGCCGCAACGCCGAGCTGTCCACTGGAAATCCCACCTAAACGGTGGGTACAGATAGCTCCACTGCTCCTCGGGTCCCGATGTCTGCTCCGAGTATGTCCCGCCTAGTGGTCCATCTCCAGGTACTGTCCTGCTCTGCAAGCCTCAACCACGATCAACGTTGTCCGTTGTCTGCAACCAACATAACATAGTGCAGGCATAGCCCGTGCAGGGGTGAGTATAAGCTGCTCAGTAGGGTCCCTGAGACCCCCGAAGGTCTCCCAAAATCCACAAAGGAAAGATACAATCACGAAGTAACAACCGACACTGCTTAGGAATATTCCTATACATATACCTAAGTCATCAATTCCAATATGGTCCAACCTCCGAGCCCAAGTACAACCCATTCCACACAGGAAAGTATACGTATTCCACACAGGAAAGAAAAACGTAATCTACACAGGATAGCACAACACAATCCACACAGGAAAGAAAACAGGTTTCAGCTCACACAGGTATACTTCTTCGAAAGACGATAGATATGATCACTGATCCATCTAAGTCGTCGGACCCACAAAGTGTCGATAGGTACTAACCCCCACAAAGACCCACATAGGATCGGACCCACACAGGACCTGCAGGCGCTGGCTCACACAGAACCGCTGAGCGCTGACCCACACAGGATCTTACCCACACAAGATCGGACCCACATAGGATCGGTAGCACTGATCCACATAGGATCGCTGAGTGTTGTAGTCATCGCCGTTGAATCCACTGAGGATCTTTGTACACTCGTCGTCGTCACAATAGCAGTCGTAGCCAGCACTACGGTTCCCGCACATAGCAAACTCGTTCGGGAGGGTCCGCTCCACGAGCCGAGAGGCTGATACATCAACGGACACATAGTCCAGAGTTGATGTATCCAAAAGTTCTGTATCGTCAACAGGAACTCAACGTCGCAGACGGCGCGTCAATCGGACGCCCGGTCTGAGAGTTATTGGCTTTTTCTTCCCAGGGGCCCGGTTGGTTTTTAAGGAAAAACCAACCCGACCATACTCCACCTACGTCCAAACCTCAGGCGGAGTATGCCAGAAGATCTATCTCATTAAGAGGAAATCAACAAAGTCGACGACACATCAATCGGACGTCCGTAGCTCATGTTATGAGCGTTTCCGCTCCGAGGGCCCGGTTGGTTTCGTGTACAAACCAACCTGGCCATAACCAAAGATACTGAAACCTTGAGTGTGATATACCAAAACTCCCTTCTCGTTCCAAGGATCATGTCGCCGCTCACGGCGCGTCGATCGGAGGTCCGTAGCCCGAGTTATGGGCAATTGAACCCAAACGGTCCGAAAACGGGGGTTTCGGGCCTGGACCGACCCGGCCCAAGACCCCGCGGTCGGCCCGGCTGGGCGCGGCCCGGCCCGGTGACCCGAGCACTGGGCGCGCTAGTCAACTGCTCGGCCAAAAAGGCCGAGCCGTTTTGGCTCGCACGGGGGGGGGGCCCGGTTTTCTGTAACCGCGGCCCCTTAATTGGGGCAGCTCTGATGTCCGGCCAGGGTAATTAATTCCCCCGGCTCCTCCCTGTCTGGCCGGTTCCTGCTCAACGGGACCGGCGATGGCCGGTCCCCTTCCAGCTCCGACACCGGCGGCCCGGTCCGGCCTCTGATCACCTTGCTCCGTCGTGGCCCTTATCGTCCGGCGTGGCGCAATGGTGCTGCGCCCCTCCGCCGCAGCCCCGGTACCGGCCGCGGTATTTTCGGGTGTCTCCAACGCAGCGCGACGGCGTCGCGTCCTTGTATTAATTCGCGGTGCGGCGCGACGGCGCCGCGTATTTCCTTCTGTATAAACCCACGTGGTGTGACGACACTACGCCACTTCCATATCGAACCAAAAGAATCCAACAAGAATAATAACGGGGTGGGTCGGTCGTGTTTGTGCGGTCCGGCCCCCCTCACGTTAATCGATAGTAGTTGGTTAAAATTTCACGAAGAAATTCAGGGATGTAAACACGATCAAATTAATTAATTACAATCCCCTACCTTGGTTTCAAGAGAGGAGCTTGTTCGTAGGTTCGTCGAATAGAAAACGTCACGGTATAACTGTCGCGGAAAGAGGCGACTTGGAAGGAGGAAGTCGTGTCGCGGAAATGGCGTCGCGGAAGAACCATTGCGGAAAGAGACGTCGTGTCGCGGGTCGATGTCGCGGTGTCGGTCTTCAAGGACTCGGTGTTCTTCGACAGAGACCGATGTTCTTCAAGTTCTTCGTCAAAGAAGAAGGTTTTCTTCCCAAAAAATCTCTCAACGACAAAACTCTAACCACAAATAAAATAAGCTACTTTCTTATTTTATTAACACAACAAGCCTTATGAAAAATCAAGGGTTTGAATTTCAAAAACATACATTTAACTCACCACATTAATTCCATAAGTTATGTACACCTAAGTTATCAACATTTAATGGGAGTTGAGAGGGGTTAGAGGATATGAAGGGGTGGCGTTCGTGTGGGCCCCACCACCCTCATAACCTCCCAAGGGAGGTTGGGTGGTTACCCAACTTCCAGCAAGAACTAAACACTTATAATAAAAATTGTAGAATAATAATAAATTAACTTCCACAATTTTTATCATCCACACCCGTGATAATGAAACTCCAGAACAGGAGTTCCTAAGAAAATACTGGCACTACGGTTCCATCGTTGCCCTGAGAAATCGATTCCGGGCACCGGTTCAAATGTTAGAAATTCCCGCTCTTTCGTTCAATGAATGTACCCGAGCTAAACTTCGGATAGAAATTCTGGGCACTCCGGGCCTCGGAATCAAGTGTCGTCTGAAACCGTGTTCTTGTAAAATTTCAAAGAAAATTAAAAAAAAAATTCCCTTGAATTTCACAGGGATTTACATTTACAAGTAAATTTTAAAATTCAATTCTTTTATATTTTATATATATTATATTTACATATATAAATTTTTTAACATCCATTTATTATATATATATGTATATATAATTATTTCAAGTTCCTTTCTCACTCTTTTCTTCAATGAAATCTCAGTAAAGGGAAAATTTCATATTCCTTATTATGTTTATTGTACAAAACATTTATAGTATTTTATCTTTCATGATTTCTAAAAAATAAAATATTTTTTATTATAAAACTATTCTATCTCATTTATATTTTTAAATAAAATACTATTTGATTACTAATTTCATAGAAATCATTTAATAGGTTCATTTATATAACTCCGTCTATACTTATATAAGATGATTTTTTATTCGCATGAAATTAATATTCATGATCTGTGTTTAATTATATAATTACGAACACCTAAAATTATCTAATACCCTATTTTATTAGGAATCATCAGGATATCTTATTTGGTTATTCTTTAAGACTTGATTAAGAAACCCATATTCTTCTCATTGTTTTTCTCATTCTTATGATTTATATGTGATTTATTTTACATATATGGACCAAATATACATGTATATATTATGATTTAAATATTGGGACTTGAATTATATATCCCCTAAATGTGTTGGATAATGATTCATTCTTATGAGATACCATGTGTGTTGTAGAGGTAAGAAGTCGAACACACTTTGTTTTTTTTTCTTAGAAATAAAACACTACTTATACATATAATGTCATGTTTCATGGAGTTCTTATTAAATAATGATGTATTTCAAATATTTTTATGTTTCATTTATTCCATTATTCCATGTTTTTACATATGATCTTTATCATTTATGATATTATGCTATGCTTTTTGACTTATTTTTTAATTTATTATCAGGTCTGTTCACTTTATAAGATTATTTACTCACCCTATTTCTATATTTATGTCCCCAAGGTATCATATTCGATGATAGAGGTAAAATGTTATTTATTAGAACATTTGAGAAATTAAAAAAATATTATATAATCTTTTTATGTGGATGTATTATGCATTTAATCTCCCAAATGAAAATCCCTCCAAAATCATTGGTTTTTTATATACTTTTATATTAAGAATTATTTAATAATATAAGTATAAGGGATGGGTTGTTATATAAATTATCTCAACCACTACTTATAAAATAAGTATTTTGGGCCATAGAGAGACACAACTCAACCCTCTACTTCCTGACCACCTTCAAACATCTATGAAGTGGCTCTAAACACCAATAAAAATACAAAGACCATATAATAATCCTTGGGAATTATGTTAGATAAATCATAAAAAATTTATCCACAATGGGAATAAAAAAATTATACGGAAAACCCAAATCTTATTAATTAAATAGAGATATCTCTCAAACTAGATGGACACATTACGAGCACCCTTAATGAAATGGTGGATCTACAACACAAACTCTCCGCTAAAAAGAAAAAATCATAGAAAACACCAAAAACTCAAAAGATATATCACAAATAAGAAAATATCATTAATTTAAAAAATCAAAAACCACAATAAATCACAAAAAACTTCTCACAAGTCCTTTTGTATTCTTAAGGAAAAATAATTCAATTAATTTTTTACACCCAATCCTCGAACTCTTTGAAAAAAATTAATCCTTAACCGATTATTTCATTTTGAAAGGATAACCAATCCTTAATATAACTACCTATTGAATGTTTATAGGGACACTAATCCTTGTATAAATAATACTAATTATTCCCCACAAAATTATAGTAGAAATAGATCAACTAACCCGAATCAAGAATCCTTGAGCTACTCAATACTAAGTCTCAAAACAATATTCTAAAAACTATAGATCAGCTTGTCATATTCTTCCACAAAACTCAAGGACCATAATTCAATGTATTAACCTCAACCTTCTCAAACACTTAGGAGGGGTATTCAATAAAATATCACTTGGTAGATAAACCCTTATAAATGATATCTTATTGATCTTTATATTCTATCAAATATTTTGAATAAGAAAACATTGATATATTTTTCAATATC
This sequence comes from Viscum album, assembly GCA_963277665.1. Lineage (NCBI taxonomy): Eukaryota > Viridiplantae > Streptophyta > Magnoliopsida > Santalales > Viscaceae > Viscum > Viscum album. The sequence goes on from OY728160.1 coordinate 635,698,641, forward strand.
TCACCTCAAGGCTATCACAAAAGTCCATTCTTAATCTTCATCACTTACTATAATGAAAAGGTAAAACAAGTATGTTTATAAAATTATTCCCAAATCTACACATTCACTCAACTAACGATGAATATACTTAAGAATATTTATGCGAAACACATATATACTAAAAAATTAAATCAATCTGGGATATTTAAAAATATTTCCCATATGACATCCCTTTAGGGTTTCAAATATTTATCATTTACAACATTTTAGGTATTTTTTGAAGCTAAACAACCAAAAGAAATTCTAAATTGATTTATATTCTTAATTGTCTCAAAATTAACATCAATATACTATAATAATTTCTGATCCTCATGGATATATAATACATAGAGTAACTTTAGTACTTATTAATGTATGAACTTTGAAAACTCTTTATCATGGGATCCATATTTATTCTTCTCTTACCTAATTTCATAGTGATGTTTCAATGCCATATATTTAATTAAACATTATATATGAATAAAGTTATCATAAACTATACAGATCACATGAAAATCATAGGGGAAATAAAAATTTATTATAAATACATCAAACTATATACTATCATCCCAACTATATCATCCTTAATAAAGACACATTAACACTACCCACAACATCTAGTCACCACCCATCCAATAAACGAGACATCCACCAAAATATCAATCCATCTTCATATAACATGTTCCTCCCACAACTAACATATTAATATCACACTAGGAAAAATAACTGTTATTACATTCCCATCAACAATGGTCACTCTACATATATTTAAAAGAATAACATAGAACTTCTAGGTATAAATTTTATTCTGGGAATTGTCCATATTTCAAAATATTTTGATTATCAATTTATTAATTTTGGAAACAAGTTGAACTTAAATAATATCAATTATTTGAGGAAGAAAAAAATATAATTGAACATAATAATAACACTCAAATTTCATTAAATTATATTTAATAGAAATATTCATTCCTTGATCATCAACGGTGCTATTTAAACATGCATTCAAATTGTGAAATGAAAATTTATACATGATTTATTATCATGATTCATGCATTTATAATCAACTATACATCCTATAAATATTGAAATACATATTCATGTTATATCATTGGGGAAATAATTTATGTTTGAAATTTTTGGTTCATCATTCTCAACATTAAACATAGATTTGGAAATAAGTACATGTTGTTTAAAAGTAATGAGAATTTACATATCATATAACATTAATTACAATAGAAAATATCTATTTTCCCTAAAAAATATCCTTTTCAAATTTTAAATTTTTTCTATAATATGTATTTCATGTATGATACCATTTTTGAATGGATTAGAGATTTCAAAAGGAATTATAATTTTCATTACGTGGTTAGTTGAATCTTCAATTAAGACTATGAATGATATTATGAGAGAGAAAATATACCAAAATGGTTTTTTGATATGGTGAATGATTCTCATGAAATATCACGGGTGTTAGAAATATCCTAGGATGATTTGAGTTTGTGTATAGAGTTTTGGAGTTTTTTTGGAAAGGGTGCACCGTTTGGTTGGAATGGTTTAGGAGAAAACATGCAACGCTTTAATGTTCAATATGTTTTCAGTTCATTAAAAACTAATAATGGTTTAATTTCATGGATACAGAATTCTTTTGGGTAGAATATGTGAGGTAAAATGTGAAACTGTTTAAAGTGAAGGAGGGTATGATGCATTGTGCACTGGCTATGCACAGTATTAAGAAAATTGTTTTCCTCACTGTTAAAGGGAGGTAGTGCAGATTGAATAGTTTGTACAATGACCCTACATTAATATATATTAAAATTACATAGTTTCTATAATACATAATTAACTAAAAATATATATTCCATGATACTTTATTGGTTTAGTGCCTTTGAGAACATGGAAATGTAAACACTGGTATATAAGTGCAATGCATTATCTCCCAATATATTCATTATGACAAAAACCCTTCTTAGACACATCATTCATCATACAAATATCTATAACATAGGGAAATGGATCATAAAATATGGCAATCATATATCCTCGATAGTGGTAAATAAGAGAGATATGTAAGCTCAGACTTGAGAATATGGGTATATGAATTTGATCATAACATTAATTGATCATATCATTCATATCAATTAACATAAACTACAATCATAGCATACTGATTTCCAATTTATAAGATCAGAAGCATAAGCTAATAAATAGAATGATCCATGTAATAATTACATGGGAATACGACAGGAAAATTTGGAATAAACATAAAAATGTGATTTCATTCCCTTTAAGTCAAAGTACATTGCTAAAACATATCAGGGCTCTTCATGGTGACTAAAACTACTAGGAGGACACACCATCATCCCCATTTATAGTCATTTACCAATAAGGTACCAATTTTTTCAATCATACTATAATGGATTGGGTTTCCCCTTATTCTGATAGTGGATAGGGTTTCCCCATATAACCATAGTGGATTGGGTTTTCCAATCATCTAGGAAGGATAATGTTTCCACATCTTCCCACAGTGGATTGGGTTTCCCCATCCACCTTAGTAGATCAATCCCATCAACCTGATTCCCATTATTATCTCTTGAGATATTAATCTTTACCCAATGATTTATATAGAGATATTGGTCCCACATGTCATATATTCTTATCATATATACATGTTCCACAATATAATAAAACATTTATCATATCATGTCCCATAAATTGAGATGGGTTTCATAAAAATCATATCATATCCAATGAATTGAATGGATATCATAATCATCTCATCATATCATAACCTATAGAAAATATTCATGTCAAATACTCCTTTCATGAAAGCATAACCTGTGAAAAAAAGCATGTTTCAAAATAATATAACTTATGGAATAGGGATGAGTGTCATAAAATAAATTCCATAATAAACATAAACCATTCAATGAAAGAATAATAATGGATTCTGTAAATAATATCTACAATAAGGTATAAATTATTTCAATGTATTTCAACTTTATATGGAAAATATATTTTCAAAAAACATTTCTTTAGGAAAATATCCTTTCTGCATAGAAAAATTATTTTTAGATCATAAGAAAAATTTCAAACATTTTTCAAAGAAAATAGTTTTTTATATTGTAAAGAAAAATAAAACCATTTTTTCATTTAATATGATTGAAGAAAAAAATAAAAAAAAATTTCAAAATGAATTTCAAAACATAGATTTCAAAGAAATAGATTTCCAATGAAAAATAGAAATAGGGAAATACTTTCTTTAAATTATTTACATTATTATTTTTTGTTCCAAAGAATTTATATATTCTACTAATATATGAATATATCATGAATAACTAGAGGATAAGAAAATTAATGTTGATATTTCATTAATAGAATCATAATCATAAGAAATATTGATAAATGATGAGATTATTGCAATAAAATCTTACCACTTTGGTAATATTAAATATTAATCCCGATGAGAGAAAAACAATACATGAAGCTTGTAATATCATGAAAAGATTAATATTCAAGAAATACCATGTCAAAGGTAAAATAATATAGGTGCATAAAAAACATGTGTCTCAAGGAAGGAAAAATGAGACAAAATTACTTATCGATTTGGTAAGTTTTGAACTGTTAACCCCATGAAAGAACGATTTTAAAATTTTTATTTATATACCCATAAATTTAAGGAGAATATCCATAGAATACATTCATTAGAATTATATACACCTCAAAAAATAAATTAGTGGTAAATAACGCATAATCCATACAGAAATAAAGGTGAGACTTGAAATCTCTTTAACATATGTCTAGACTCTCTTCATACTCATTCAAACCTCTTCTTGTTTAGGTAACTTCTTTTTTGGTTTGCACCCATGTGTTTCCTTGTATGGGTTTTTTCCCCAAATGTAGGATTCTAGGATATAATATGTGGAGTTTTGATCATATTTAGATAGGTTTTATGTGATAATAGTTTCTTGAGAGGTGTGTAGATAAGGGGGTCAGATGAGAAATTTTATGGATGGGAAAAATGACACATTGGGTATTTATGAAACATTTTTATTGCTCCCCCCATTTTACTTGTCCCTCGTAATTTCAAAATTTACAATTATTGATCCTTATAAGTTAAATGATCAAAATACTCCCATAATATAATTTTTAGACATGTTTGGGGTCGTTTTTACACCTTACATTCTAATTATAGTTACTAATTAAGCTTATTTTTTACCATAATCACATTAATTAATTTTAATCACATGGTGTAGTACATTCATCCATATTCCAATTTGAAATTATTAGAAAAAATAAAATTTTATTATTTCCAATATGATATTCATTTTTCTAATTTCTAATCACATATGTGTCAGAAATAAATTTAAAATTAATCCCACATAGTGGATGATAAAGATGGTCTTCTAAGTGAAAACATCCCAAATTTGAAATGTGTTCATATAAAATTTCTATGTAAAATTTCATACAATTACTTAATATGACTTCATTGATGTATTTTTTATCTAATTATAAGTTAAAAATAAACTAAAATATTATTTATCGATATAAATAAATTAGAAAAAAAACATCTTTGAATTAAAATACAATGTTTTTAACTATTCATGCAAAAATGATTTCTTTTATAAAAATACACAAATTCACCATAAAATAATTTTTTCATTTTGAAATAAAAACTAATTTCATTTTCTAAAATTCAATTTATTAAAGTTTCTAAAATTAATTTTATTATTGTTCATAGAAGGTCATAAAAAGTAGTTCTTTTAAAAAAGTATTATTTTCAAACATATAAACACTTTAAAAAAAACAATATTTTTCATTATAAATGTGTTTTATTTATATAAAACTATTATAAGTAAATTTTAAGACATAGTGGCTACTATTCATATTACTAATTTTAAGATTTATTTCATAACCATTTCATTTAAATATTAATAATAATAAAATATGATTTTGTATAAACTTGTTGTTGTGTATAAGATAAGATAAGTAGGTGTTTTTTATATATAAATATTAGTTTTCTTAGTGTGTTATGAATATTTTATATAGTTTAACCAACAACAAAAGGAACCATATAAGTTTATGAACAATTAATAAACCCCAGGGTGTAACATTTTACACCCCTTAAAATAAATTTCACCTATGAAAATTATTATTCTCATATAAAATAATGAGGATACATATGCATCATCAAATAATCACTTTCCTATTTATATTCCTCTAACTGGTGATTTCCCCAAAAATATTTTACCATTGGAGTGGTCTTTTTTCAGTGAATTCTATCTATAAGATCCAAAATTTCAAATGGTTATTCCTCATCAGAAAGATATTTTTCCAATGGTATGACTTTTTAGTTTAGTAAATTTGAGGGGTTGGGTATATACTTACTCAGGAGATATGCATGGAACACATCTTGGACATGAGAGATATTTTAATGAAGTTCCATGGGATAGGATACCATCCCATTATGATCAGGAATTTCATAGGGACCAATATACATGGGGCATATTTTCCCTTTCTCCTTGAATCTCATAACCTTCTTCCATGGATATATTTTTTAAAACACCTTCTCTATAATATAAAATTATATATATTGTCAATGGTTATACGTACAAATTTCCTACCAAAATTTAGCTTCCTTTATATGATGTTGAATTGTTTTAACCTTCTCATATTTTTCTTCTTCGATCTCAGGTCGGAATAGCATTCTTTCTCCAACTTCATCCCATCACATTGGAAATCTACATTTCTTCCCATGGAGGTGTTCATATGGAGCCAGCTAAATTCATGAGTGAAATTTATTTTGGTAATATAACAAAACTAAATGAATTTTTTGATCAAAACCACTTTCTAAATCTTTAGAATAAGATCTCAACATATCCTCTAGAGTTCGAATTGTTATTTTAGAATAGACATTTTTTAGAGGATGATAAGATGTTCTGGAATACAATTACATATCATGTGCTTGTTAGTAAATTTTCAAAAACATTTAGGTAAACCTCAGATCTCGATCAAAAACAAGGGAACATAGCACACCATGAAACCTTACCACTTCATTAATGTATATCCTAGAATGATGATCAAGGGAAAAGTCATATTTGATAGTGGTTATGTGTTTTAACTTTGTATTTTTATCAAAAACCATCCAAATAACATTAAACCCTTCAAAGGATTTTGGGAGATCAAAGAAAAACATTTCATGGGATGTTCTCCCACATCAATTCTGGTATGAGTAGTGGATGAAAAAAATCCCCTTATACTTTTATATTTTAGTCTTATCTTGCGGAATATTAAGAACTATGATGCAACTCCATTATATCCCTCTCCATTACATCAAAATATAAGTATTATTTCACTCTCTATACATTATTATACATATAGGATGAATATAAAAATTTTAACTATGAGAATCCTCTATCAACTCCATATTGGAATCTGCTATGGACAGAACACATAAACAGTTCTTGAACAATATCATTCCATCCTGGTGGAGGTTAAACTCACAAACATTTTGACATTATCTTCCATCTCTACAATCTTCTTACATCACCTATTTAATATTCACATGGATATAAGGATGACCAATCATTTAAAAATGATAATAATTTTCCAAATGCATCAAGATCTTACGGTCTATCCATATAAAATCCAAAAATATTGGATTTAATTTTATCATTATTTTGGATAATCCAGCATGATCATTTCCTCCCAAAGCATAGACCACCTAGTTTGATTTCGCAGGGTGGTAATGTTTTGAGTAGTCAGAATCTATTATAAACTCAAACCATCATCTCTACAATATGTTCCACTCATTCTATGTAAATAAATATTTCAATGTTTTATTATTATTATATATATCACACTTATCCCTATATTTATAATTCCTCAATATCATTAATTCAAAAATTAATGTAGATAAATCTAAATCAATAGTTAGGTAATTTTCCTCATGGATATTCAACTATCATGATTCGTATGTGATAATAATGTTATTCTACATAAGAACACATACTAATACCTTCTTTAATGCATCACTATATATTACTTACCCTTCTCTACTACAAGGTAATGTAAGAACATATGTTTTGATTAACCTTATCTTCATTACCTTGAAATATTCTTCACATTAATCTATCTAAAGGAATGTGTCACCCTTGAGAGTTGACTTCTTCATAGCGTTATATAGTTGTGAGAAATTATCCACAAACCATTGATAATATCCAGTTAAACCAAGAAAACTATAGATCATAGTCACCATGGTTGGTCTAGGCCAACTTTCCATAGAATGAGATTCATACCTTGTAAAGTATAAAGGAATGTGTCACCCTTCAAGTAGTCTTGAAGCTATTCATTAATGTTTGAGTACATAATAATATCATCAATAAAGACTACCAAAAACAAGAAATAGGTAATATCTAATGACTCTATTCATAAAATACATCAAGATATGGGGGAAATAGAAAAACCAAATTGAATCACAATATATTATTAGTGTACATACCTTGTCAATAATTATATCTTGAGAACATCATCTTTATTAACCCTCAATTGATGACATATAAAATAAATTACAATCTTGAAAATTATCGATCTCCACATAGTTCATCAAACAAATCATTAATATGGGTAAGATGATACTTTTCCATGATTATGATCTTGTTTATCTTTTGATAATCAATACATATTAGAATTGAACCATCTTTAGTTTATAGAAATAGAATATGTTCAACCCAAGGTGATACCCTTGGCTGAATGAAACCCCTATCAAGGTTTTTCTGGAGTTATATATTCAATACATGCACCTCGTTTAGGGACATTCTAAAGGAATTCATTGAAATTGGTTTGGAACTAGGTATAAGTTCAATTGAGAACACAATAACACATTTTGGGGGAGGTCTAAGAATTTTTCCTATATATACATCAAAAAAATTCAAAACAATAGGAATATCATCATTGTCAATTTCTTCTCGAACTATTTGAGACAAACATTCCTTTGGAATTGTAATTAAGTCCCATAAATTGGATGTAATATCTAAAGTAATTTCATAAATTTCTTCACATTGATCGACTGTCATTGGTTAGTTATCAATTCAATCAATAACTTTCGTTTTTGGACAATTCATCTGGTACTTATGTAGAGAAATATAATACAAGTCTATGATGACGTAAAATTCAACCAAAGGATGAATGAAAATATTTACAGGAAGATAATTCCCACAATCCTCAACCAGAGAGAAATCATAGAAGTGAGATTCTATAATCATACAATTTGGGCTTTACACTACTATTTCTAAATATAATTGTTTCAGTGGAATATTAATACAATTAGAAAGTTAATTAGATATGAAAGAGTAGGTACATCTAGAGTAAAATAATTCATTAGTGGTTCTAGAGTGTATGGTAAGTGTACCTTTTACCACATCTTTATCTCACCCCTCATCAGATAAATTTCTCGCAATAGATTTCCCCTTCTTCCTCAATATAAGTTGTTTCTAAATCCAATATTACTCACTAACCTTCATGTTTGGGCACTAGTTATCATAATTCTCTTTCTTCTTATTCTTGAATCACTGATGTGTTGGAGGTTCATTTTGGGTAGTTTTTACTCTGTTATCATCATTAGAAAACTTATTTTCATTAGTTAGGAATGTTATTTTTACATGGCCATTACTTCAACACATAAAAAATTAATTAGACCCCATAAAACAATTTCCTTCATGCATCATTCAACTTGTAAATCATAAAGGATGGATTAAATTCTTCTCTCCTAAGTTTTTATATTTTCCTCTAAATTCTATATACATTTTCTTGATAAACCAATGGGATTGATGTATAACACTAACCTACATTTCAACTTTGATCACACAAAATAATATCTATTCATATATCTTAATGTCTTTTATGGTTAACACCCTTTTGATACTTAGCTTTAATCCACAAAAAAATCCTACAACCTTACATTATGTGAGGATAATAGTACCTGAATCATACCCCAAATTTCTTTCAAAATTATCATTGTAAGTACTCATGGATTTATCATCCAATTACTTTAACTCAAGGAACTATTTCTCAATATTTGTATGAAGAACCCAAGGAATGTAATTATTGAAGGATAAGTTCTAGAACTCATACCAATCCTTGGATTCAATATCATCTTTCTTCCTCAAATTCTTGATTAGATTCCACCATTATTCTACTTCCCCTTATAACTGATAAAAATCTATAATTACATTCACATATAACAAATATTGGACAATGAAGAATATATTTTTGTGGTATAGATCCATTGTTCAGAAAAAAGATCACTAGCAGACCCACTGAATGAATGTAGATGGTTCCTCATAAAGGACTGAACAGAATACTATTCCCTATTTTTCCAATTTCGAATCCCCACCTGATTTATATCTTGAAAAATTTGGTACTTCATAGCAATGATACAGTGAATTCTAGATCATATAGAATTCAGTTGCACATGAGGAAACATATTGCATTGTTTGTCTCAATCACCATTAATGCGGTTCCTTTTGGTTCCAGACATTGACTGAAACCAAAACAAATAGAGTAGTATATATTTATCATAGTTAAGTTCCACGTAATAATGGAAACCCACTTATAGGATATACAAATAATGAAAACTTAATTAAGATATGAAACTGTATTATTATCCTATGTTACTCATAGAAAAATTATATTTAAATCATACATGATGGTTCATGAAGAGTTTCTGAATTCCCAAAGCATATCCCTCAATAATTTCATACAAGGTGTATAGAAAGGATAATTTTTTGTGGACTAATTCCTGATCAATCTTTTCTCCATATGGTGTTTTTGGGGTTGTTACAAATATGTACAAATTTTCCATATCCATATCCACAGGTAGAATCCAACCCGGGATGTATTTCTAGGAAACCAGTCTCCCTTTCTTTTCCAAAACTCTAGGACATTTTCATATAGTTTTCAGTATCCTTATTATTATCCAAAAAACATATCATTGGGTTTCTCACTAAGGTTTTCATATCTTAGTTTCTAAATGTTAACAAAAAAAATTATCTGATACTAACTATAAGGACCCTCTCTAAAAATACATTGACATAAAATAATTTTTTTGGAATACTGAATACATTACGTAGAAATATTCCCAAATCACATATTAGTTTAGTTCCTTCATAAATATGGAAATGTAAACAAGGGTACTTGAGTGGGATAAATTTTCTCCCCCTAGGTTATTTATTATAATCACTCTTATTGTACACATCATACATAATACAAATCTTCGTAAACTAGGGAATGGGAAAATGATAATTATTGAGCTCAAATGTTTACTAAGTGTAAACATGGGAGATATGTTATCATAATTTTGAGAATAAGGGTCTTATAAAGTGATAATTACATAACAATATCATTCCCTATATATCAAAGATCATAAACATGAATCTTGGAATAAATATTTTCTTTTCATAAGACATGGATCATAAGGGATTCAAGATAATTATCCATGAAGTAATAATATATAAATAAGACATGAAGTTATTTATGACACCTGAACATGTAATAACATTCCTTATAAGTCAAGGTGCATTATAAAAACATATCAGGGCACTTTATTGGGACTACACCTACTCTTTGGGAAACACCACCATCCCCAATCACAGTTCTTATTTATAAGGGAACAGGTTTCCCTATCATCCCATTATAGATAATGTTTCCCAATATTCTATAGTAGATTAGGTATCCACAACTTCCCATAGTAGAATTGGGTCTCCCCATATTCTATAGTGGATTGGGTATCCCCATCTTCACACAGTGGATCACAATTCCCTATATTCCATAGTGGATCAAGCCCATTGACTTGATTTTCACTATTATATTTTCAGATAAAAAGTTTCACTCAATGCTTTGGAGGGAGATATAGATATTATCCATCACATAATAAAACCATACATACATTTTCCACAAGATAACATAAGTTTAAACATATCATGACCCATAAAAAGAGATGGGTTTCATAAAAATCATATCATAACCCATGAAATGAAATGGGTATCATATACATTTCACCATATTGGAAAGTATTGAAAATAGATAGGTTTCATAATTCATTTATCAAAACATAACCTTTGATATGACTCGGGTTTTCAAAGCATATAACCAGTGGAAGTGAGCTATCTTTCATAAACTACATTTCATCTTAAATATAAAACATTCAAAGTATGACTAATAATGGATTCCATATATTATATCCACAAAAAGAATAACTATTTAAAATTATTTCATCCTAGATGGAAATTTTATTTTGATAACATTTCTGGAGGAAAACATCATTTTTGCGTTGAAAAACAATTTTTAGAACAGAAAACATTTTTGAAATTCTTTAAATTTGAAAATTGATTTGAAAACCGTGAAAATTTAAATTTATTTTCCCTTGAATATCATAGAATAAAGCATTATTTTTTAATTCATATTAGAAATCGTGGTTCCCGAATAAAATAAATATCTGATCCGAAATAGAAATAGGGCCATATATTCCTAAAAACCTTTCATTACTTATCTTAAGTACCAAAGAGTGTCATAATGGTACCAATATATAAGGGGATCAAGAATAACGTAGTGAAAATAAAATTTGAGAGAATATCAAATAATTGGAAGCCTAATCATAAACAATATTAATAAATGATGATATTGTAGCAATAAACACTTACCACTAGGGTAACATTATATAATAATCCTCATGAAAGGATAACATGACAAAAAGCTTATAATATCCTAAAAATAATAATACTAATTAAATATCATTTCAAAAGGATTTTATATAAAACATAATAAATAATATTTATGAATAAAAAAACATGTTTCTTAATGAATGAAAATTGAAATAATATTACCTTACTGATTTGGTAACATTTGAATCATAACCCCCATGAAAGAGAGATCATCAAATGGGTTTGTAAATACCCATAACATTCAGGATAATAATCATACAATACATTCATGGTATGTATAAAAACCACACAAAATAAATTAGTGGTTAATATGTAAGACCTATCAGATAAATAGAGTTCATACTAGAAATCACCTTACATTATGACATTACTCTCTACATACTCGTTCAAACCTTAGTTTTTTTAGGTAAAACATTTTGGATTAAGCCAAAGGGATTCCTTGGTAGCATTTATCCCTGGAGGGAGGATTTGTAGGATAATGGGAGGTAACATGGGAGGATATTTGGGTTGGTTTTTTACAATCCAAATGGATTGATAGGTGAGAAGAGAAGGGGTAGAAAAGGCCTTTTATATATGGGGAAAATGACTTGGTGGAAATTCCTGAAAATATTTGAGTTCTCCCCATATTTTACTTCTCCTCCAAGGGTTAAAAATTAAAAAATATAATATCCTTATAGGTGGAATGGTCTAAATATAGATGGAAAATAATTTTTATACATGTTTAGGGTCATTTTTACACCTTTTATTCAATGTATAGTCCTTAATTATGCTCATTTTACCTTTATCACTATAATTAATGATAATTACTTTAACTAATATTTTTGTTAAAAATCTAATTTTAACCTATAGGTAATTAATAATTATTATGATTCCAATTATGGAATCAATTTCTTCAAATTATAATCAGAGATGTGGCATAAATTAATTTAAATTAATCCAATATATGGGATAAGACGACGTGTTTTTAAAGTGAAAGGGTCCAAAAGTTTGAAATGATTTTATATCATATTACAACATGAAATTTTTTCCAATGATATAAATTATATTTATTGGTATATATTTAATCAAATTATAATTTAAAAAATTATAATATAATTTAACTATATAAATAAATTAGATGAAAATGTAGTTTTGAGGTAAAATTCAGTGTTTTCCCTATTCTTCCAAAAAATAATTTTTTCTAAAAAGTCTGAGAAAAATTGCCCTGAAATAAAGATGAAGTTCAGAATTAAAAAATGATTTTATTTTATCAAATTTAATTTCAATAACATTCTAAAATTAAGTTTTTTTCTTCATAGAAGGGTGAAAAGCAATTTGTTTTATAAAAATGTATTTCCAAAAATATAAACTCATTATCCAAAATTATATGAGTTATTATCAATATTTCTTATTTATATAAATCTTCCCTAAATTATATTAAAAAATTTGTTACTGAAATTCCTATTACTATGTTTGATGACTATGTTATAACCATCTCATTTAAATAATTATAATAATAAAATGTAGTTTCCTAGAAACTAAAAGATGCACATTACGTAAGATAATATTGTGTGGTATATAGCACAAGATATACTTTGTGTAACATATAATGAATGTTTTAATTAGATTACCATGAAAAAAAATACAACATATAAATTTTAAAAAAAATGTTCCTAGAAAATAAGGGTTTATAATTTGGTGAACAGTTGTCAAACCATAAGGCCTAACTACTCAACGCATGGGTGTTTGATAATATGCTCTACGGTGGTTGGAGAACATTTTAGAAAACCATACATTCAAACCAAGTGAGTGGGTGACCAAGGATAGATCCATCTGCAAGTTTGGTGAACAGTATGGAATACCATGTTCCAAAACATTTTAACATCAAAAAAATATTATAATTATTGTTTTTTTCACTATTTTTAACCTCTAATATTTTTGTTACCTAGTAACTTTCTTCCCATATAATGAAAGAACCATATGAGGTATCCTCTTCCCATCATCCCCTCTTCAAGACTCACTGAGGATGTATTTTGTGGTGATTACTTACAGTTATGTTGTAACATTTAACCTCTTGTGGTCCCTTCGTCATCTCATTCCTTCCATCAAATTTTAAGGATCTATAGATTATGTTTTATCTATTATTCCACTAGTTATTGGTGGAATAATTCATTTCTCATTATGATTTTGGACATCCTGTGTATAGGAGATCCTGATATAAATTCTGAACATCATTGAATTTCATTCCACTGAGGTATCTGTTTATGATGAATTTTCTTAATATTTTCGATATTAATTATTTTAATTAAGTGTTTAAATGGTATAGCCTCTTAGAGATTTGGTCCATAATATGTTCATGGTTATATTGTGGGTCTTTTTTGTGTGGTTGGTCATAGTTTTGATATAGCATGATGAACCAATGAGATTTCAATCATTATTCCAATTTTTTAATTAGATAATTAATTATTGTTTTTTGTAAGAATATATCTTGGGTCATCTTGAATATATCTATTTGGTGATGAGGGGTTTTTATGATTCTTTGAAGGGTCTTGATAAGGCCTCTATGCATTGGAAGTATTTCAAAAAGTTTCACAAATGAGTTCAGTTGTCTAAGAGATTTACCAATAGTTTTGTAAATTTATTTTCACATGTATGTAGTATGTAAATTATACACATGTTCCATTGTGTTTCGTTATTTGTTTATGAAATTAGAATATTGGCCTTTTAATAACACCTTATACCTTGTATGGATCTCATTGGATAAATGGGTCTTTATATGATCAATCATATAGTCTCCCATGGGGTGATACATTTTATTAGGAGGGTAAAATGGGGTTTTAAAGAATTGGTTTTGAATAATTCACTTTGTTCACAACATATAGAAATTTCTTTTAGGGTTATTAAATGGATTTAAATTCATGTATTAGGTTTTGAAGCCATTTTTGGTACCAAAGAGGGGAAGCTATTTTTTGAAATTAATATTATAATAAAATGAAGTATTGACCAATAATTGGTTTATTAAATAGTGTTTATAAATTAATTTCAATGTGGATTTGATAAGGGTATGTGGTTGCCTCTTTGGTGAAAAAATTGATTGATTATGTTATGTTTCAATTAGTAATGTATCCATGGGACCATGTTTTATTTACAAAGAGAAATACCCATGTTTTGAATAGTGTGTTTTTGAAATATGTAATGAGGGTTTTAGGTTTAGTCTCTTTTGTCATGTGAAAAGGGTTGGGAAATATTCAAAATGGTTTTTAAGGGCTCATGGGGACAGTATTATTCATTATTAGTTTAAAAGGGTTTTTGTGTATTTATGTAACTTTATTTATAATTATAATATTGGTCTTGGTATTTAAGAAATGATGGAGTGATTTAGGTGATAGAATTATTTTCCAGGAATGAATTGAATACTATAGATAAGGTGTCAGACCAAGGCTCTAGACCCCAATAGTACACTTTAAGTTTGAAATTTCAAGCTGATTCTCAAGAAAATGATGGTATTCCATCTAGAATTGAATTTTAGATTGATTTTACTCCCCCATTGGATATACTAGATGGATTATCTAGGAAAAAATATTATTTTTATATTGATGTTGTACAGAGGTTGAAGGCCCTATAATTGTGTATTGTGATGAGTTTGGTATAGAAAATTTCTACTATTAGTACAAATTTCTGGTATATGGTTATCTTATTGATGGATATTCCACCGAAATTTTTTATTATTTTGATATTTTATTTTTATTCTACATAGATATTCTAGACACTGACTTCTTTAGTGCACTACAAAGGTACAATTGTTTTATACTTTCTGTTTTCTTGAGTTGAACAAAAGGTGAACAAACCTTGTTTTCCTTCATAGTATGTGCCTCTTATGTCACTCTTTATATGAATACAGTTGGTCGTTTCATGTTTGGTAGGTATGGGTGTCACCTAAGAACCCTTTGGCTAGTGTTTTATAGTTGATAGGTTTTGTTCAATGTCTTGTATCTTTTTTCTATAATATTTATTTCTCCCACATTTTGTCTTAATAAAATATTTCACTAAATCATATTTTCTTTATGCATGGTTTTTAGTAGCCTAAATTATTTTTCTCCGACCACTCTCAAGTCGTCATTGTATGTGGGTACTCGAGCATCTATCAGTTTTTAATCGCAGGCATAGGTTTGGGATGAATAATTTATTGAGTACGGTTTTGTCAGATAGATTACATAAGTGATATTATATGAATTTATTATTTTGGATTGATGATTTTGATGTGATACCTTTTTAGTTCATTTATTTTTTTATGTTATGTAACTATCCCAATAGTGGGATGGTTTAATTTATCACAACTTTGTTTGGTCCGTTCTTTCATTTCATTCTATTGTGGCATGTTTTAGTCTATTTATTGTTTCCTCTTAAAGTATATTTTATGATATATAATTATTTAATTCTGGTTTTCATTATACTATATGTGTTTAGACACATAATTGTCCATTTTAGATTCCTACTTCTAGTCGGAAACCTTTTTCATATTAGGAGGTTCACTTGATATCATTCGGTTGTCTGGATTAGGGCACCGATTTAGTGGAATCCATTTCGGGATGTAACAAAGTGGTTTCATATGTGTTTATATTCCAAAAATTTCACTATTTTTGGATGGTTAGAAATGATATATAATAATTTTTATGATATTGTGAGGGATACCATATTGGTGTTTCATAAACACCTGTTCCTGTAGGAATTCAAGGTAACCAGGGGATAGTATTGATGTTTTAGATTTGTTATGTTTCAGTTGTATATAATATTTTCTTCTAGTGATTCGCTTGTTTTTTGGATTTAATAGTTTAATATGGACTTAATGATCTTTTCCCCTTAGAAAGAGGAATGTTATTTGGTATTTAATCTTATCATGTAAAGTCAATAGGGGTCACATGCATCCTGTTAACCACATAGTATTAACATGTTATATGTCTTCTAGTGTTTGATTTTATGGATTTCCTTATGATGTTATTTTATGTACAAATATGGTTACATGCTATATGAGGGAACTAGTGTGTTCCTCCTATATGTTTAGTGAAATGACCCTAGTGGGTCATTCTTTTATAAGTGTTGAAATATTTGACCCCCTTTTGATGGTTTTTGTTTTAGATTGGGTTTTTATCTCATCCCTATATGGAGTGGTCTGATGTGTAGATGATCCGGGAGGATGGTCACCCCAGTTTTGGGAAGATGGATTCTATAAGAAACCTTTTGGTGTGAGACACTAGAGAAGGATGATTTTTCAGTATTATTTCATGTGTTGCTTATATGGGTGAATGTTGATTCCCCATGAGTTGTGGCCATCTATGATATGGAATTGACATTGGGTGGTTGGACCTAGTGACCTTATTGATGTTAATGTAGTACAAAAATTTAGTGTTGTGTGGATTTTTTCATTGACCCATGAAATTGGTTCTCTCAATTGTAAGTTATATAGTGTGTGTTATGCATGAGTGTATGTTTTCGGACTTCTTGACTGTGGTTTGAGAGGTTTTCAACCTTTAATTAGGTTTATACACTTTGGATTCCCTTGGATTGAGAATGAGAAATTGAGTTCTATTGTTGTGTTCTTATGGTTGTGTCCTTTAGGTGTAGGATACTTCCTCAGGTGATGGTTGTGTACGTAGGTTGTACCTTCTGGATTTAAGTTATAATAGAAGTGTAGCTTTTCATTGAGTGGTGATTATATCGGTGATATTGATCTGGCATGTTATTATCATGAGACACACGAAGGTTCTTGGTTTCCTTGGAGTAGAAAGAACTGAGAGTGTCGATGTATACGTGGTTCTTCTGGTTTGTGAGGGTAGGGATGGATAACTTCCTGAACTGGTTAGTTATTCATGCATCTCCTATAACATTGAGAGAGAATATATGTTCATAGTAAAACCATGAACTGTGATTGGGTTTTTAGTGTAATGTGATTTTGTCTTTCTTTTTCTTTTTCTTTTGAAAATCAGCATGTGTGATATATTATTGGGGAGACATGAATGCAGGGTATTAATGCCTTCTAGACAGGGCTTGAGAATCAATGCATAATAAATATTTACTTCATAGATCCATAATCAGGTTTCGTGGTGGGGTTACACAAGAGTTTTTGTGATAGATATGTGTTAATGGGATCACTATGGAACAAGTTGATGGTAATGTGTTGTGATATTTCGTTTTTTGATTATGCATAATGATATCATATTCCCAAGGTGTTTGAGTAGGTAAGGCCTCCATGATTGTGATGAGGAGCAACGTATATGTGATGAGATGATTCTTATATTGGTTTCCCAAGTTTATCTAATGAGTTTTAAATGTCCCTTTAGTTAGAGGCGACATCATAAATTGATGGGTTTTATTGATATTAATTAAAGACATCTTAAATACTCTTTTTATATAGATGATCATTCCAAAAAACTCAACATCATAATGATTATGCTGGGAGGGGAATGGATTTATGGATTTCTACCCTCATGCCTTTTGGTTTGATATGGGAACTCATGGAGGTCACACTCATAGAGCATTATAGGTGGAGTTGTATGGTGGGAATTGAACCACTGACTATTTACATGTGAGTTCGTCAGGATGGACTAAATGTTAATGAATAACATGGGTTCCATTATTAGATGTTTGAAGTGGGAAACAGTTGATGCTTCATTTGGTTTCTTAGATGTGGAAGAGAGATCCACATCTAGCTCATGGGTTAGCAGTGGTAAGAAAATGGATCACGTTTGTTAGAGCCTCTTGAGTGGGTAAGTGACAATGACACTCTTATGGTAGTGACTGATGTATCACTTGTGGAGGTGAAATATTCATTTTTTAAGGGTTTCAGGTGTGTGGATATTTCTACAGATCATTCATGGTGTCATTGTGATGATAGTGAAGAACCACGCCTTTCATTCTTAGATAATTTAGGGAACTATAATGGACGTTCAGTGGTGAGGGATGAAAAAGTTGAGCATTGGATTCTATGTCGATGTGGTTTTAGAAATTAGCTCAACTATATAATCATGTAGGTATGTTGGGTTGTTGTGGGATGAATTTATATATGAGGGGGTAGTTGTGAATTGAGATATAGATACACTGATAGTTGGAAGTAGGAGTTTTTGGGTTGATTTGGATGATGATTTTCTTACTTGGGTTAGCACACAACAAGGGTGAAAAAGGTTAAAAAATACATATAATGCATCATTTAGGAATGATGGTTTGATATTGGGTTTGAGTAGGGCTTTTGAGAAAAATATGGTATCTACCTAGTACAAGCATATAAGGAGGAAATGTGTCTACTTTAGTTGATTTTCAATTATGTGTATGGGTTTCGGTGATGATTGGTGTTCACATGGGTGTCAGGGAATGGTGTGTTTGGAACAATGTTGGGTCTTGTATGTAGCTTGAGTTCCTATTCTGTTCATATTTCATGGTTTAAATTGTGTTATGTATGGGAATATTGTGGTTATAATCAAGAGATTATAGTGGGGGTATCATAGCTTGATAACAAATCACCTATTTTTTATGAAATTTCTTCATTATATGGGTACATTTAATCACCATCATGGTATTTTGGTTTTTGAAACATGTGTTATCTATTCGTTTTAGTGAGTTAAGGTCCTTGAGTCGTAGGTTTTTCCATTGTAGTGCTTCAGTATATTGAAAGATAAATGTGGATATTGGATAAATCTTGTGACATATATATGTTTAATGGTACATATGGATGTCTATTAAGGATTCTTGAGGATGACAGGTATTATGGATGGGTGGTTGTAAGAACCTTCATGTGGATTGATAAAATATTTTAGAAGGATTTTATTTTTCTTTACTAGAAGGCTAGAATCATGAATTTAGACTTGTAATGTGATTTTGAGATTTAAAATGTCTAAAAAGAAATTTTTCGATGATAAATGATTCTTGGGAGTTAGACTAGGAGTTAAGATGAGCCTCATAAAATTCTTTTCATGTTTTAGATGTTTTGGTGTCTTTTGGAAGGGGTTATGGTATTTGGTGCACAGTTTACCGGAAACCATACAACACCATTATGTTCATACTATTTTTAGTTCATTTGGAACTGGTCACGGTTGAGTTTCATGGTTAGAGATCAATTTACAGTAATTCATATGAGGTAAACGGGAAAAACATAAAAGGTTGAGGATAGTCTCAAGAGTGGATCATAGGATACAAATGGTATCATACAAACCATGGGAGGTATGTGTGTTAGAAAATAGGTGTGTGTTTGTTTCGAACATGGTTTGGTCAATCGTACGGACAAACCATGTGACTTGGTTTCCTTGGATAGTAATAACTGCACTTTTGGTGCACAGTTTGGTGATTCCTGTATCCAAATCATGCAGTTTCCTAGAATCTAGTTTAAAATGGTGTTTTACTATTTTCCCTTTAATTATTTTCTGTTTCCCCTCCCCTTTATTCTCTCTTTCATGCATGAACTGGAATAGGTCTCCTCCGCACTTCATTCCTTCCTCAATCCACGACAACGAGTTTTTGTGTGGAGATTCTTCGTTATTTTGAGGTAACATATAACCTCTAGAGGATTTCCTTATTCTTTTTGTTCATTCATTCTAATTTTGGGGATATTAATCTTTAGTTTCATTGATGATTCAATCGGAAAATGCTTGAATCATATGTTTCTCAGGGGTGATATTGGTCAAAATTCTTAGATGAGTTCCCGAGATGGATTCAAAATGATGTTTCAAGGTGTTTCATCAAGTTATGTGTTTATGATGAATTTTCATATGTTATTCTAGTCAAATACTCTTAATTAAGTTTTGAGATGGTATCCCCTCCTAAGGATGTGGCCCAAAATGTGGTTGGGGTTATGTTGAAGGTATTCAGTGTCTTTTTTCTTCAGTTTTTGTGTGGCATGATGATATATTGTGTTTTAAATAATTATTCCTAATAGGAACATGAAAAATTAATTAATTTCATATTATTTTTAAAATTATTTAACTTCTTTTGTTGGTGTAATTATTTTTCTAGGGTGATCAGGAGGAGATTAGTTGGCTGTTGAGGTGCAGGGATAATGCTTCTATAGTCTTTGAGAATGTTGTTGGTTATTAGAAGTATTTGGGAAAAGATTCATTAATGATGTAGGTGATCTATTAACATTACCCTTAGTCATGTTAATATATTTTATTGTGTATGTAGTATGTTATTTAAAAACATGTTTTCTATTCTTACTTTATTAGTTTATGTAATTCTTTTTGGACCTCAGATTAATACCTTATAACATACATCTATCTTGTTGGATCCATGGGTGTTTGTAAGATCAAACCTAAAGTCATCCATGGGGTGATCCATTTAATAGAGAGGGTAAAATTGGGTTGTAAAGGGATAGTTTGGAATTATATTGGGTGGTGAGATTTTATGAAAATTTCTTTGTGGATTTTTAAATGGATTTCAATGTGTTCATTTGGTTTTGACCTAGTTTTTGGTGTCATAAGTGGAAAGATATGTTTCAAAATGATTCTTTTTTAAATGAAGTGTTGAACTCAAAGTGTTTTCTATAAGGAGGTTTATAAATTAATTTCAAATGTGGATTTGAGAGGTGTGTGTGGTTTCTTCTTTTGGGAAAACGCTTGGATGCATCTTGTGATATTTATAGTGGAAATTATAGGTATTTGTCCCTATTTTTTTTTCAAAGAGAAAGACCCATGATTTATAAAGAGTGGTTTTGAAATATTTAATGAGGGTTTTGGTTTAGTTTCTTTTTCCACGTGATATGTTTTGGGCTTTGTTATAGCATGAATTAGTTTTTAAGGCTCGTGGGGACTTTGTAATTTCTAATAGTTTAAAAGGCGTTGTTGTGTTTTTTTGAACATTTATTATATTCATGATGTTTGGAGTGGTATTTAAGAAATGATGGATTAGTTTAGGCATTGGATTAATGTTATGGGAATGGATAGTACAATAAAAATATGGGTTTGACTGAGGCTATGGGAATTAATTATGTACAATAAGGTTAATATGAAAAACTAATACTCTGGGTGATGATGGTATACCATGTAGAATGGCAAATTAGATTGATTCTATTCCTTGGGATAGGCCATACTAATTCTATAAGAACCCTCAATGCTATGTATAGATGGATGATGGACTATGATTTTGGAAACTACTGTTTTCTTTTTTGATTGGTTTGATAGACGTGATGTTCAATATTGATGCATATAGTTAGTATTTGGTTTGGTGTTGGATACAGTTTCCATCCATGATTTATTTTAATGTTTATATAATAATTATATTCCAAAAATTTATTCTAGACACTAGTGTCTTAGGCATATTGGGGAGGTACAATGAGTCTAGGTTATATACATTCCTAAGATTAATATAAATAGAACACCCTTCCTTTACTTTTACAGTATGTAACTCCTATGTTACAATATATAGGATTGGTTTCAGTTATTTCATGTTTGATTGGGCTGTTATTCACCTTAGCAGACTTAGTCTACTGGGTGCAAGATGATTTGTTGGGTTCCTTGGTTATATCTCCTTTCTTTACTATTAATTTAATTAAATTTTTATCTGCATACATAGTTTCTATAACTAGTTTTCTCATTAAACATTGTTGGTGTGGCTTAAAATGTTTTACTCGCACCCTTCTTGGGACTCAATTTCACGTGGGTACCCATGAATCAATCACATTATTATTTCTAGCATGGGTTTTGTATGAGGTATGCATTGTGTTTTTTTGGTTAATCTATATTCCTCAAGTGGTATTAGAGGAATCGATGGGGTTTTCATGGTGATGTTGTGCAGCCTTATTGTTGTCCTTTTATTTCTGTATGTTATGTAATCAGAATAGTGGGTGATCATTTTTTTGTATGACATGGTCTTTTAGACCTTTATTTCATTACATTTTATTATACCATGTTTTAGTGTATTTATTATTTTATCTTACTCTGATGTGTATGTTATTTTTTTATATAAGTATAGATGTACACTCTAATAAGGGGGTATAGTATCCCCATATATCCTTTTAGACCCCCACTGCTAGTCTGTAAACTCTGTTAGACAAGGATTCACGATTTTGGTCAGGTGGTGATCTGGATTGGGTCATCAGTTTTATGTCATTGTAGAAGGGATGTTACCTTACATATTTTCACCTCACAACACATGATAAATTTTTTATATTTTATCTTTTTGAACTTATATTTATATTCTTGTAAAATTATATAATGAATACTGATTTGATACAGAAATTAAAATCTCATAATTAATTCAACTAAAAAATCATTATAATTAAAAAAAATTGTGTATTTAAATATGGGTACACCTAATTCAGAAATATTCAATTTTTGGTAATCATATGAATAAATGTTTTTTTTAATCCTTATTTAATAAAAAAATAAAATTTCATGGGTTTTTATTAACATGATATACCATTAAACAATGATAATGAAATTAAATTTTATAGAAATTATGTTGCATGATTCTTGGAAAAAAAATATTTAGTAAAAAAAGATTTATTTAAGTAGTTTATTATATTTAATTTCCATTTCACTCTTTCCTTATCCAAATTTAATCATTTTAGTAACAGAAAAATAACTAATCAAATGTTTTAACATATAATCCTAATCATAGAAACATAAAGATTAACTAAAATGTGAATGATAATGAATCTAATGAAAATGAGTCATATAAATCCCAAAAATTTCAATCCTGAAATGATTAGGCATTCACGTAAACATTGCTATAGGTTATAAAGTTCCTTACATAAGATCGTAGGGGGTGAAAAACATTTACTTCCTAATCAGTATCCTTAGACTACATTTAATACTAATCTTGAATATCAACACTCCCCTACTAATCCCATGTAATCACCACCTCTTACTGTCTATAAACCCAACCCAAACACTCATCCAAAAGCTCTATCACCATTCTTTCATATCATTCCCCTAGTGGGAACCCCTATCAGGCTAATAATAATGTATAATGTAACCCTCGAAGCTTGAAACCAATTTTCTTATGGGTTATACACTAGAACATGGTGTATAAATATCGCTAATTAATATAATTTCCTTTATGAACATAGGAAGTAGTGAAATAAGGTCATTAATAAACTCGAAAAAATCATTTTTTAAATAATAACCATTATACAAATGCTTCATATATATCAATTTATTAAACCAAAAAATATCAATGAATTAGATGAACAACCACCTAGACTGCTATAGAGACCACACAACTCCACTTCTACTACCATAATATAACCCATAAGTCTTGTTTAAGCTACACTGAAAAAAATCAAAAAATTGTGGAGGACTAATGAATTTTAAGTACTAGTGTCACGAACAAACCTAGGTCGACCCTGAACCGGTCACCCAACCCAATCCACGGGAAGGCCCTATAGGGGTTCCCAGTCCTCCAAGGTTGGTTACAAGCGTTGTGACATTAATATATTACCAATGGTAATGATTTCACCCAAAAAAACTAATCAAAAAAATAAAATATAAAAATGAAAAATATGTAAATGACAAGAAAGGAAAATAGGGATGATCACCAACAAATCTATCCATTCCATAACTCCATAAAACCCTATGAGCCACACTCTGATATTTAAACCAAATATCTCCCAAGGTAATCCAAACCAAAACTAGATCCAATAAGTGAAACAAAAAACAAAAAAACATTATATGAAAGAGTATTAAAACTCAGTAGACGGGCCCAACTAATCTATTCCCAATGCATATCCATTTAATAATGAAAACATTGATTAACATGTTTTAACTACAAAATTTCAATATTGATTTTCAAAAAAATTCATTTTAAAATAAACACACATAATTTATTTTCCCTATTAATTTAAAATAAGGCTCAAGGGGAGGAGTAAAAGAGAACCAAATTGGAAAAAACTTATTTTTCGTAAAAGAGAGAGAGGAGGGTACTTATTCTTCCCAAAAAATTTCTCCCTGATATCATTTTTAACAAAAACACGCGTTTAAAATTTACCAAAATCTCACCATAACCATACACAAGTTCAAGGTTCAACATAGTGAGGTAAATGGAACTAAAGCCACTAGTATTAGAAAAACACGGAAAGACCTATGAATTTAGAAGAGAACTAGAACATACTAATACATGTGACTCATCCAAAAGGCATGCCCTACTCAATAACGTCCTAATGCCTTTACACCCGACCATTGACCTACCTATCCTGACCGAGGGGCCCACCCCATTGAAATAATAACTACGATATTCCCCTGTAATGGGCCACTAGAAGTACACAATATAATTAGTGCGACAATAGTTCTTACTAAACATGTTTTCTCCGCTAGGATCCCCTGCTATGCTCGTAAGGGGTGTAACAAATAATGAAAGAGACAATTCATTAATATATAAATATATATAATAAACTACCACAATTGGCACCAACACATCATCCTCAAGAAGGATCCCATGCCTTAAACATGAATCACTCGGGTGGAGTCCCAATATGAGGAAATCCCCACCCATATAACATCCAACTAGTAAATGGATTCCTCTATACGGGTTTTCCATAAAACTAGTTAATGATTCAAAATATTCATTATAACATATTCAGAGAACAAATTATTTTTAAAATAACCACACATAGCACACTTTCACAAACAAACACAATTTGAATATCTGACTATCATTTACAAAAATTAAGCCATGCCTTTAGAATACACAAATTATTTATAAAAAATCAATAACCTTCTTGGAAAAACCATTTATTGAAATAAAATCCACCATAGTAAATCCATAACACATTTATAAAATCTAATCGGGCATTTGAAAAACATTTAGCATTCATATGAAAATTAAAACCATTTCATGAAATTGAACACATAGATGAATTTAATTTATTTCACATCAAGCATTTTACTCTAAATACCATATATCAATAACAAGAATTAAATAAGAGAGAAAAAAAGCAAGAAACGCATAATTCATTAATTTAAAGGACAAGGAAAAGGGATTCTACCTCAAATGAGGAGCAAGATGAACATTTCCCTTCGCGATACTTCATAACTAGAAGCTACTGTTACATGATAGAATGCACATAATTTATTTTGAATATATATATCCCTAATCTAATGATTTTATTACCCATTCCATGTGGTAATATGTACATGGAGGATATATATATATATACCTTAGCATATGTGTGTGAACCCAATAAGTATTTGCAAAACCCACTATAATAAAAATTTGGGACACAAAAGCACTGAAGCAAGGTTAACAAACTAAATGTAAAAATCAAGGAACATAAAATTAATTGCCATAGTCACTCGAATTATAAACCCCCCAATTATAGATTGATAAAATATTGACAAAAAAGGAAAAAACAACCGAAGTGGAATGATAAAGGCCCCATGAACTAAAAATCAAGGATTAGATCATTAAATCAAATAAATAAATTAATGAAAGTGTGTGAAACAATTTATTGATATAAAACCATACCTCAAATCGAAGACGGCAGGCTAAAACAGGTAAAAAATCTCATTCTCAACTAAAATGCACCATTACAGGCCAAGAAGAAACTCTAATCATTAAATTAGAAACACATTTTTAGGGATAAACATTAATGAAAACCCTAGACAAGGGGAAAACCCAACTAAGTAGATAACATGTGTATCGACGGCCTGTGCGCAGGAATAGAAGGCACCGACGAGAGGATTCACCTAGGTATAGGGAGGTGGTGCGAGGAAAACCCACTAAGAAGGAGAGGCACAGCCAGGCAGGAGGTCGCTAGAGCTGGGGATTAATAATGGAAGGTCACGACTGCAGAAGGGGAACATGCCAGAGGGATTCTACCCACCAGGGTCATGCGCTAGGGTTTTTTTTGAAGAAGATCATGTAGAATTGGGATACACAAGGGATGTCGTCAGAGGTGTATCTCTAGTGAAGTAATATGTGCAGAGAAGCCCGACGGGGGTGTGAGAGCGAGGAAAAGCTGGATGGAGGTGTAGAAGCAAGGAGGAGCATGGCTTGGGGCCACCAGAGTCAGGATTGCTAGAGATGGAGGTTGTTGGCATATGGGAGGTGTGATGTAGGTTTAGCAATGAGAGGGGAGTTCTATAGGGTGGGTTTAAGGGAGGGGAGGTGCGATAGGGTTGGGGGTATATTTAGGGTTTGGCCCATTTTACTTTTTGTTTTATTTTTATTAAAAATTCGTAAAGGAAATTAATAATGACAATAATTATTATTATTATTATTATTTTACTTTTAATCATAATAATATCTAATATTTATTTAAATTGTAATACTTGTAATAAAAATAGTAATAAAAATAATAATAACCATTTCTTATAACAATAATACAATTATCAAGGGTAATAATAAAAATTTCATTTTTATAGTTTAAATGCTTCCCTAGAATTAATATAATTCTATAGAATTAAAAACCCCAATAGTACTGGTACTAGGGGTGACCACACGACTTTTTCTACCTACCTGAAACCCACACACTAGCCTAAATAATAAAAAAATAATTAAATAATTATAACATAATGATAAAATAATAATTATTCTCTTTAATTTTTAATAATGATTATGATAATGATAATTTTGATGATTATAATGATAATAAATATTTCAACCATTTATTTATTAATTTAAATAATGATAATAATAATAAAAAGAATAACCACTAATAGTATTATTCTCCTTCTTGTTAATTGTATATTAATTTTATTGTTTGGTAAATTCATATTTTATTTTTAACATTTCATTTAACATCATTTTATTAATCATTTAAAATTTTAACTTATCATGCATACTAGGCAGGCCATGTGGTGACCTGGGCATAGCCACATGGTCTCCCAACCATGATCTCCACATGTGTTAGGCACCTCCATGCTTGGAACAGTTATCCATAAATAAAAATTCAAAAATTTAAATGAGGTCTCCTCTAAACCCTGACCTGAGCCCAAACGAAGACAAAAATAAACAATTGGGTGTGACAAATCTCTCTACTATAACACTTTCCACCCCATGAAATTCAGGACATGGTTGAACCTGGAAAATAGAAACAGGTGCTTCTTTATAGTTCAAGTAGGTCACCAAAGAATTATAGACGAAGTGATTAGAAAACATCAACCACTATAGAATGGATAATAATAAGAACTTAGGAAACTGAGACAGACTCCCCACTTTGTGTTACCCACCCCGAAAAGCTCAAACGCCCCGTATAGATCAGTTCAAAATATATAGAACATTAACAATTCCAAAACTGTCACTAAAATATTAACATCCTAAACATAATAAATTATAACATATACCATTCATTAAAACAATATAATGTAAATAAACCTTAACCCACAGATACATTTATAATATTACTCCAACCAAAACCATCGGAAAATTCATATCTCTACATTTAATGAAAGGGAAAACTCATAATAAGGTGGTTCTACACAAGAGAAACCACCACCAAATTTATTTTAAGAATGATAATAAGATACCAACATTGGGAGGCCTGAATAGACTCCCCACCATAACAAATACACTAAAAATAAATTTAGTGTTACCCATGATGGGTCTCCCCAACATAAGAACTAACAAGATTAATCAAACTCAAAAAACATACACTAATGAACCTGAAACCTCCGCCAAAAAAAGAGAGGGGAGGGAAGGGGACTCATCTAATGGACCATCAAAACCACACTCCTATAAGAACACAAATCAAAGACGCACTCGATTCACACCAACAGGCCGCACAAGGTCCACTAAATAGAGGTCTAGATCAGGTGAAACACAAACATTTTGGAATTTGAGAAGACGAGACGATGATTCCTTCTTATAGTTGAGGAGAAACTCATACACCTAAATGGGTCACAATGTGAAAGTGAGGTCATAATTCTTCCTTTAACTAGACGTAACCAGTAGAATGAGAAGCTACATGGGGCACAACATATCTTCGTGTCCCTTACAGAAGACAAATGTTAGCCTAATTCCCTTCAGGCTCATGACTTCATGCCAGCTCAACTCTAGGACCTATGGATGGATATCTGATTTTTGATGCTTCTCCTGCCTCGTAGTTAGGATTCTAAAACCCCCTAACGAAACATCACCTTGTTCCAAAAGCAACCACACCACATTCCAGGCCAAAAAAATAGGCACCAACACAACCCAAGATGCAGTTTCTCTCAACACAAAACATTCTCATGACAGGGACTTAAAAGGTGCACACTCATCATCATTATCACTTTGAAAAAGGAGAAATAAATTATTTGATACAAAGGGGAAACACATTCAACAAGGATTCAGAAGCTCATAGTTCCCCAATTAAGTATATTCTTTTTTCAAAATATAATTCCCAAAAAATTTCCACAATATCCACATTTTCAATTAAAAAGCGAACACAACACTTCCAGATGTCACCAAAAATGACCTCTACAACTGAGGGAAACATTATAAGGAATTTGATCCTAACCTAGGTCCAAACAAGTAAAAAATTTTAAAATGTCCATAATATCCTCTTACAACCAAACACACTACCATTATTCCACTAGGAGAGGATCCACTCAACCGAAAAAGAAATGATGTAGATTCATGCTCAAAATATCCAAGATGGAAATCCTCTCATTGATAAAATAGAGAGTTCATCACTAGGCGGTCACTCCTGACCACATTCCAAACATACATTGATTCTTCATGTGGGAACACACTAGCCAATGATTAGAAACAAAGAACCCAACTAAATTGGTCCATTATCCAAAACATAGCTTTTCAAAACAACCCTTAGAATTAATAAAAATTCAAATGATCCACAAGGGGGAAACTATTGTCAATGGGTGACTCAAGAACGTGGTTGGAGGCCATACAACAGTAATTCCACCACTACAGAGAGATGTCTAGTGAAATTTCACTACCTCCAAATGGAATTCCAGGCCCTTCGAGCTCGTGGAGGAAACCTTCTAACTCCCTTTTCATTTTCCAGTATAAATCAATTCACAAGAATCATAGAAGAGTATCATATCCGGACAGCCCATGGTAACCTGAGGTTTTGGAATATAAAGGGTTCATGAAATCCTTCTCGTTCCTAAACCATGATCCATAAAATCCTACTCATACCTTGAAAACTCCAAATAATGATGGGTGCTCTTAGAAGAAAGGTCCACTTAAGATTCAACCTCCTCTAACACAATTTTGTCACATACCAACCTAGTTCAACCATGAACCTGTCACCCGAGCCGATCTACCACAAAACCATAGAGGCATTCCCAATTGATTAAGCTCACATTTTCATATATTTTATACTGTAAAACATTGTTTATAATCCCACAAAAGTGTTATTGAATGGGTAATTATAATTTTTTTTAGGTTTTAGTGCTATTTTGAACCCAAATGTGAAAAACGTCTAATTTTGGATTTTTGACAGAATTTTACGTCAGGGGTATTTTGGACATTTCAGGAAAACAAAAGTTCCAAATTTTCTGATTCAAATTTTTTTAGAATCCTTATTTTATTTCCTTCATTTTTGTCTTCTGGACCAGGATCTGAGTCGGTCATCTAAAGGGTCTAACAAATCATTGAAGATTGGAATTTTTCCGGGCGGACAGCATGGACCCACCCAAGGTAACGGACATCAAAAGCGGCCCAAACATATCCAAATGATGTGTTTCCACCTGGGATACCTCTAGGACAGATAGTTAAGTCTCCCAAAGAAATTTGGAGGATGTTTTAGGTCATTAAGGAGGCTATTGAATGACATTAGGTTGGAGGAACCTTCCTGGATGCTTCGTCCAGAAACAGCAACTGAGAATGAAAAATTCATAACTCCTACATACGGTTTCCGAATTATCTTAAATTTGGAAAGGAGACGTCCAAGACATTTATGAACAACATTTATGAAGGGTGGAACGCGTGAATATGTAATTAAAGGGGTCTAAAACGCGTCGACATTCGGGAGTCGAATTCTGCCTATAAAAGGAGGCCCTCACCTCCTTCCCAAATCATCCATTCTCCGTCCATTCCTTCAAGGCACCAAGGAGGAGATCTCCACCGAGGGAGGCTGGCCAGAAATCTTCCCCATTTCTTTTATTTTATTTAATTTAGTTTTAATTTTTAATTCATATTTCTAATAAAATTCATGCATTGTTTTTATTTTTGTGTCCACCCTTCCTCCCTGTTTTCTTCTTCATCTTTTCTCCTTCTTTTCATCTTTTATTATTCTCATATTATCAACCGTGACCTCTTACCCTTAAATATGATGGGTTAACCCGAGACTTGGCCCGGGGGAGGTATGTGGAAATTTCATTAATTCGGTGCTTAAATTCCTATGTTTTATTAAGTTTGTGATGAGTAAGAGTGATGTGCACGGGTGTGGCGATCATCCACCACGACACTGATCTCAAACTCATTTCTATTCTTTTATTAAATATTTTCCCTCCCTTCTACTGGATACAAGCTCTTAATACGATGGAGTTGAGCCATTCAGTGGTTGAAATGGCATACGATGGAGCCAGGTCTTGGAAGATGACACACTCTCGATCGAGGTGTGCCATCAACCTTGATTATAGGAGGAGGTGAAGTTAAGATTGCAAAATGCATTCAATATTTCACACCAATAAATAAAAGAATAGTAATTCATGAATGAGATCTCATAATTGAATTATCAAACTTAATTTAAATATCAACAAGGAGAATGATGAAACCCACATACCAACCCATAAAGGCCAAGTTCTTTCTCAATTAATTGCATTTTTTCATTGCATGTTAGTTTTATCTTTTATTAAATTGAATTACATTCATAAATAAAAAGAACCAAAAAGAATTAGTTTAGTTAAATTAGATTAAGTAAGTAAACGATTGAGAAAGCTCCTTAAGTGAGACGACCCTGGTCAGCTTCTATTCTACACTAGGAAAATTAAATTGCTTTTGCCACGCCCTACGACAGGCATGCGTCAAAACTGGCGCCGTTGCCGGGGAGCTAATCGGTTGTTTACATTTTATTTTCTAATTTCAAATTTTATATTTTTTTCCATTTAAAAAAAAACTGAAAAAAAAAACTTTTTTCCATGATCGATTCAAATTCAAATTATTCTGCATGGAACAATTACTCACAGGTGCAGAAGGAAGAAACACACTATACCGAGGAGTCCCTCCAACGAAGAGTCGATGCACTGATGATAACGGTCAGGAAAGTGGAAAGAGGCATAGAAACATGGATCTCATTGGATGATTTGATGGCCATGGTCGATGAACTCCAAGCTGACTTAAAAAGATTGAAGGCCAAGAAGGAAGTGCCACTAGTCTTTCCTGATTTCACTGAAGACATCCATGAAGTTGAATCCAAACCTGAGGTGGAGGAGCCCGACTACCTACCTCCATCTAGTGAAGATCGACTCCAAGACGCACATTCAATTGAAGATGATATTAAAGTCGAACCGACTCAGGGAGATGATAAAATCTTAAACTCAAACTCTTTTAATTTTATTGAAAATGATTTGAGTATCACCCCTAATAGTTTTGAATTTTCAGATTCGGCCATCTCACATTATTCCACGGAGGATGATGAAGGAAAATAAATTTCACCTGTTGGGGAACATTTAAAGCTCCCTGAACACACTGAATATTTACTAGTCAGAGCAGAAGAAGGGAAAGGGAATGTTGCACAAGTAGCAACAAATGAAGAGGAGGTTCCCTACTTCTTCCAACCCCTGCCATGCAAGCTGTACCAAATTGCGAAGGGGGAGGATCTTGTATACTCTATCTATGGAGTCCTCCTCAACAAGAACAAATATCTTCAAGCTGGGAAGAACCACATGTGGTGGTTCAAATCAAAGAAGCTTCATCCACCAACAGATTATGGATAAAAGCTGGTACTGCCCTCTGGAGGCAGTAAAAGATTCCAGGGCCCACTTGGGGGATCATACCAAGATTTATCCTTTACTTTCATTATATTAATTTAATTTTCAATATTAGGAATTTAGATTTCAAATTTAGCATTTGGAAATAGTATACCATGTGGCCCCCTCCCTCTTTTAATTTTGAGCTTAAATAAAATGATCCTTGTGAATAATTTAGTAATTTTTCTTTTGTAGGATCATGAAGGCAGAAGGAAGCCCGGAGAATTAGAGGAAGAGGACCGAATCATTATTTCAAAAGGGAGTTAACTTTTTACAATTATCCATTAAACTCCTTTATTTTTTTTTGGTCCAAAACATATTTTGAGATTTAATGAATATTCTTATCACTTTTCACACAACAATTTATTTTGAAGGAGTTGAAATGATTTTTGAAATAATGGATTTTAAATGATTGTTGATGTGAAAACATTTTCTTGAATTGAATTATCAATCATTTGTATGAGTTTGGCTGATTTTTGAAATCCATGACCATGAAACAACTGACTCAAAATATTTTTCTTTCCAATCCTGTGAGGTATTCTAAACCACTTTTACATATTCTTCCTAATACCCACACTTTCTTGAGGGAAACATGAATATTGTGTGAGAACCAGAATTTGTGATTAATTCTCTTTCGAAGCATTGGATTTCATGGAATTTATTTGAAATGATTGAGGCATATCTTTGGCTAGCCACATTTTATCTTGAGACCACCCTTTACATTTATCCTTCGTAAGCCCTTAGATGCCATGAATTGCCTTATAGGTTTAAGCCACATTACAAGCCACTTTTCCCTTACCTACCCGCACTTTTAGTATTTTTGCATGGATATTTCAAGTTTGAGTGTGGGGGAAGGGCCTTTCGTGTGCGTTCCTTGGGATTTGTATCATTTATGGGTAATGTGAAGTGTGTGCCAATATTTTGGGTTGTGGATAACAAGAGAATTGGGCATGTGTCGTCATTTCATTGTGCTTTATTTGTTTCATCCATTTCTCCTAAAAAAGAAAGCAAAAAAATGGAGATGAGCTTTAATTTCTCATTGTAAATTCTATTATGACTCATGTCCCTCCCAAAAAAATCAAGGGCATGAATTTTCATTCATTCATTGTATTCAATTTTCAGCTCATCCTCCATAAAAAAAGAAAAAAATAAAGCTGTGCCTTTCTGGAGCTTTGAAAAAAGAAGAAGAGGAGAACATAGATTATATCATCACTTATTGGCTCATGTACCATGCCATAAAGAGGGGTGGGGTTGTTTTCACATTTACAAGCAGTATTGAGTGAGTAATTTCTTGTGTTTTCACTTGATTTAATCATGCATTGTACTTAAAAGTTCAACCTCCTCTTTCTAGCTTGGAACATTTTTCAATCATTCTACCACCGACCCTAGGCCACAAGAATCATTTGAACCTTTAATTAAAACCCTCATGATTAAATTCATTTTCATGTTTCACGCTATGGAGAAATGATAATTTTCACAAACCTATGGTGATACATGTGATTTTCAAGTATGAGCATAACTCCAGAATCAATTTCTATTGAGTGAAAAGTGACATAAAATTCAATGTGAGGTAGGTTGTGATTGGGTCGTGGATTGATTTATGAGTTTGAACAAATTTTAATGATTGAAATGAAAATGAGAGAATTATTATTTATAAATGAGACATGATGGAATTCTATTTTGGATGAAATCATTGATATTTTCTCATTTTTGATTGTTGTGTGAATTTTGATTTGGATGTAAGATGATTGCCCAGGAGTGCAATGTTTAAGTGTGGGGGTGTGATGAATCTCACATTTTCATATATTTTATACTGTAAAACATTGTTTATAATCCCACAAAAGTGTTATTTAATGGGTAATTATCATGTTTTTTAGTTTTTAGTGCTATTTTGAACCCAAATGTGAAAAACGACTAATTTTGGATTTTTGACAGAATTTTACGTCAGGGGTATTTTGGTCATTTCAGGAAAACTAAAGTTCCAAACTTTCTGATTCAAATCTTTTTAGAATCATTATTTTATTTCCTTCATTTTTGTCTTCTGTACCAGGAGCTGAGTCGGTCATCTAAAGGGTCTAAAAAATCATTGAAGATTGGAATTTTTCCGGGCGGACAGCATGGACCCACCCAAGGTAACGGACATCAAACGCGGCCCAAACATATCCAAATAATGTGTTTCCACCTAGGATACCTAGAGGACATATAGAGACGTCTCTAAAATAAATATGGAGGATGTTGGAGGTCATTAAGGAGGCTATTGAATGACATTAGGTTGGAGGAACCTTCCTGGATGCTTCGTCCAGAAACAGCAACTGAGAATGAAAAATTCATAACTCCTACATACGGTTTTCATATTATCTGAAATTTGGAGAGGAGACGTCCAAGACATTTATGAACAACATTTATGAAGGGTGGAACGCGTGAATATGTCATTAAAGGGGTCTACAACGCGTCGACATTCGGGGGTCGAATTCTGCCTATAAAAGGAGGCCCTCACCTCCTTCCCAAATCATCCATTCTCCGTCCATTCTTTCAAGGCACCAAGGAGGAGATCTCCACCGAGGGAGGCCGACCAGAAATCTTCCCCATTTCATTTATTTTCTTTATTTTAGTTTTAATTTGTAATTATATTTCTAATAAAATTCATGCATTGTTTTTATTTTTGTGTCCACCCTTCCTCCCTGTTTTCTTCTTCATCTTTTCTCCTTCTTTTCATCTTTTATTATTATCATATTATCAACTGTGACCACTTACCCTTAAATATGAGGGGTTAACCCGAGACTTGGCCCGGGGGAGGTATGTGGAAATTTCATTAATTCGGTGCTTAAATTCCTATGTTTTATTAAGTTTGTGATGAGTAAGAGTGATGTGCACGGGTGTGGCGATCGTCCACCACGACACTGATCTCAAACTCATTTCTATTCTTTTATTAAATATTTTCCCTTCCTTCTACTGGATACAAGCTCTTCATACGATGGAGTTGAGCCATTCAGTGGTTGAAATGGCATACGATGGAGCCAGGTCTTGGAAGATGACACACTCTCGATCGAGGTGTGCCATCATCCTTGATTATAGGAGGAGGTGAAGTTAAGATTGCAAAATGCATTCAAGATTTCACACCAATAAATAAAAGAATATTAATTCATGAATGAGATCTCATAATTTAGTTATCAAACTTAATTTAAATATCAACAAGGAGAATGATGAAACCCACATACCAACCCATAAAGGCCAAGTTCTTTCTCAATTAATTGCATTTTTTCATTGCATGTTAGTTTTATCTTTTATTAAATTGCATTAAATTCATAAATAAAAAGAACCAAAAAGAATTAGTTTAGTTAAATTAGATTAATTAAGTAAACGATTGAGAAAGCTCCTTAAGTGAGACGACCCTGGTCAGCTTTTATTCTACACTAGGAAAATTAAATTGCTTTTGCCACGCCCTACGACAGGCGTGCGTCACCAATCCTCCTAGACTGGTGATAAGCCCCATGGCATCAAAAGAGTACCAACATGAATGATTTATCTGAATAAAAAACTAAGAAATAGAAAAAATAATAATAATGCAAAAGAAGTAAATGGCAGGAAATGAAAGTAGGGACGATCAACAACACGACTAACCTATCTAGGACTCCCCATAACTGTGTGGACCCCTATCCAATACTAAAACCAGAAGTTTCCCAAGGAAATACAAAATAGAGATAGAAGCTATAGGGTAAACTAAAAACAAGAAAACACAATAGGAATGACAATTAAAACTCAGTTGGTTGGCTTGAGTAATCTATTTCCAATGAACATCCTTTAAATAAATAAATCATTGATTAGTAAGTTAAAACTAAAAAATATTAGTATACATTTTACAAAATTTTCATTTTCATACAAACAAGC
Source organism: Viscum album (assembly GCA_963277665.1). NCBI lineage: Eukaryota > Viridiplantae > Streptophyta > Magnoliopsida > Santalales > Viscaceae > Viscum > Viscum album. The sequence continues at coordinate 635,735,083 of OY728160.1, forward strand.
ATAATTCTTTTCCCTCTTAATTTAAAATATAACTAAAGGTGAGGAGTAAAAGGGAACAAAATATGAAAATCTTGTTTTTATTAAAAGAGATATAGGAGAGTATTTATTCTTCCCAAAAATGTTATTATTGAAATCCATTTTAACAAAAGGACATGTTCAAATTTTATCAAAAGGAAAAAAAACCAAACACAATATCAAGGTTCCACATAGTGAGGTCAATGTCACTAAAGGTACGAGTATCAAAAAACATGGGAAGACATGGGAACACAGATAAGAAATAGAACATACTAATTCATGTGACTCATCTAGAAGGAATTACCAACTCAATGACGTCATAAATCTCTAATGCTCAACTATCTATCTATCTGGCCTGGATGAGGGGCCCAACACCATAGAAATAATAAGAAAAATATTCCCCTCATATCAGTTACTAGCAGTGCACAATCGGACTAGTGAAACAATCATTCTTAAAAAACCTATTTGCTATGCTTGGTTCCCAGGTGGTGTACCAAAAAATTCAAGCAACAAGTCACAAACACACACACACACGGATATATATATATATATATACATATACCAATATATACATATATATATATATGTAATACATACCATAACTAAGACTGCACAGTCCTCATGGAGCCGCTCATGCCTAAAACAAGAATCGCCCGGGTGGAGTCACAAACTTAGGACATCCCCACCTATTTGCCATCCAACTATGCAATGGCTTCCTCCTATAGGTGTTTCACAATGAACTAGTTCAAGATTCTAAATGGGCCTTATAATGTTTTTACAAAACAATTTATTTTACCTATAACCACATACATCCCACTTCACAAACAACCATAATTTGAATGTCAAACTATCATTTAGAAAATCAACCCATGCCCTTAGAAAACACAAACTATTTATAAAAAACCAAAAAACTATGTGGGAAAACAAATTAATGGAAAAAAATACAGCACTTTATGTCTTGAACACATTTATAAATTCCAACCAAGAATTTGAAAAACACCTAGGTTGCACAGCCCAGTTGAAACAATTTCATGTAGTAGAACACAGAGATGAATTTACTTTATTACAAATAAAAAATTATTGTATAAAAACCATATATCACTAAATAGCATTAAATAAGGGAGTGAAAATAAGGAAACCAATAAATTTTTAATTTATAGGACTAGGCAAAGGGATCCTGCCTTAATTGAGAAGAAATCTGAACATTTCACTCTTGATGCTTCCTAAGTAGAAGCTTCTACTTCCCGCCTTCATGCACACACATTCATATATATATATATATATATATATATATATCTTTAATCCAATGCATTTATTCCCCATATCAGGAGGGAATACGTACATAGATTATATATATATACCAAGACATATGAATGCGCTCCCTAGAAGATGTTTCAAAACCAACTATGAATAAAATTATAGACTCAAAAACATCACAACAAGGTTAACACATTGAGGGTAAAATACCAAGAACACAAAATTAATTTTTAGAGACTCACAAATTACAAACCCACTAATTATAAATTGTTCAATGATTAACAATAAAGGAAAAATCTACTAATGTGACACGATAAAGCTCCAAAACATTATAAATCAATGATTAGATCATAAAAACAAACAAAGACCCTAATTATAGCGTGCGAAACAATTTAGTGATATAAAACCTTACCTAAAATCGATGACGCTGGACTGAAACTTGTACGAAATCTCATTTGAACCTCAACCGCAAATTTCAAGGTCATGAACAAACCCTAATCATCCAATTGGACCCAATATTTTATAGATAAACATTAATACAAACACTAAAAAAGGGGAAAACCCCACTATGTCAAGAAAGAGATTGTCAAAGGGTTGTGTCCTAGAATTGGAGGCCCTGTCGAGGGGATTACCATAGAGAGAGGGAGGCGGTGCAATGAAAAACCACCAAGAAGAAGAGGTGTAGCAAGGTAAGGGGTCACCGTAGCTAGGGATGGATAGAGTAAGGTCACGTCTAGAGAAGGGGAACACACTGAAGGGATGTTGTGCACCAGAGTCACACACTAGGGTTGCTGGCCGGAGAAGATCTCACAAGAGAGGGATGTGTAAGGGAGGCCTCCAGAGGTGGTGCACTGATGAAGGTAGATGTGAAAGGTTGTTGGATAGGGGTGCGATGGAAAAGTGAAGGTGGCTAGAGGTGCAGCAGCAAGGAGTTCGGGATGGGGTCATTGTAGCCGGGCTCACCGGAGCTTGATGGTGAAGGCGTAGGGGAGCTGCGTTGCTTGCCTAGCAGGGGGAGGGGAGTGTGATGGGGTGAGGGTAAGGGAGGGGAGGTGTGAAAGGATTGGAGGGAGATTTAGGGTCTGTACCCTTTTTTTCTTTTTGTTTTATTTATAAATGAAAAATAACTTAAAATAAATTAATAATAATATTGATAATATATATATATATATATAAAACAATACTCTTAATCATAATAATTACTAATCTTCTTTTCATTTTTAATACTTATAATAGTATAAATGATAACCATTTATAGTAATAATAATACTATTTTCTATGATAATAGTAATAATAATAATTATTATTATTATTATTATTATGGTTTAAACACTGTAATAGTGATAATTTAGTTCTATGAAATAAAAACCCCCAACCATGTCAGTACCTAGGCTGACCACATGGCTTCCACTGCCCGTACAGTGTCTACACACAAGCCTAAGTAAAAAAAAACAATTATTTTTTAATTATAACATAATGGTAAAATAATAACAATTCTAATTAATTGTTTATAATAATCATGATAATGATAATTTTGATGATAATAAGGAAAAAAAATTAATATTATATTTTTTTATTATAATAATTATAATAATAATGATAATAAAATAAACTAATAGTATTCATTTCCTTATTTTTAATTTTACATCAATTTTGTTTTTCAATAAATTCTTATTTCATTTATAACTTTTTCATTTGACTTCTTTTAATTAATCATTTAACTTTTTAATTAATCTTCCATACTGGGCAAGCCTTGTGGTGACCTGTGCATAGATACTTTGTTTCCCAACTATGTTATTCATGTGTGTCATGCACTTCCATTCCCGAAACACTTCTCTTTCAATAAAAATTAAAAAATTTAAACAATGGCTACACTGAACCCAATCCCAATCTTGAACCAAGATAAAAATCAAAACCCAGGTGTGAAAATTCTTCCCACCATGACAATGTCGAACCCAGAAGAAATGATTCTCTTTTATAGTACAAGTAGTCAAACAATAATAAAAGATTATGAGATCACAGAACACCACCAATTAGAGAAAGGCCAATAAGAAGACCTTAGGAGACAAAGATGGACTCCTCGCTAAGTTCTTCTTGAACCAAAATTCTAAAACTCCCCTAGTTGACCGGTCCCAAAGATATAGAGCATTCATGATGTCCAAACCAACCATAAAATATGAACATCCTAAACGTCACAAAGTAGAATACATACCATCCAACCAAAAAATCTAATGAAAACAAACCTCATACCATGGACACCTTTACTTTTCTCCAACAAAAACCACTAGAAAACTCTTGTCGCTATATTTACTAAAAGGGAAAACTCATAATTGGGTGGTTGCACACATGAGAAACCACCACCAAATTTATTTCAAGAATGAGACTAAAATACGGACTTGGGGAGGCCCGAAAAAACTCCCCACCCTATGAAATTGGCTAAAATAGAATTCAGCAAGACTTGTGATAGGTCTCCTCAACATAAGAACTAATGAGATGAAACAAACTCGATATCATATCAGTATGAACCATAAACCCCCACTATAAGTGGAGGGGATTGAATGGGACTTATCTAAAGGACTATCAAAACCACACCCTTGGATTAATATAGATAAAATCCACACTCAATTCACACCAATATGCCACACAAGTGCCCTTAAACAGTGGTCTAGATCCAGTGAAACATAAACTATTGGTATTTTCAGAATACAAGAAGATCACGCATCCTTATAAATAAGAAGAAACTCTTGTGCATATATGGGTATCAATGTGGAAGGGATTTCCCCAAACCTCCTACCACCTGACAGAACTAGTAGAAAGAGCATCTACCTGGGGAGTAAACTGTCTTCATTTCCCTTGGAGAAGACATGCATTAGAATAAATCCCTTGATGTTCCTGAAGGGGTTCTAAATTCACACTGGGACCAATGGCTGGTGTTCTGTTGTTTGAAGCATCTCCTTCCCTCAGTCAGGCTTCTGAAACCCCTGAACGAAACATCTTCTCGTACCACAAGCAACCACACCACATTCTAGGATGAACTAATAGACCCCAACACAACCCAAGACTCACTTTCCCTCAACATGGAGCATTCCCATGATAGGGACTTAAAAGATTCTCACGCATCATCATTATCACATTGAAGAGGGGACAATTTGATAAGGGATACAAGGGGAAACACTCTCATCCTAGCCATAAATTGTAGGAATTTCTAGTGTAAAGAGATGCTTTTATAAAAATAGAAGTTCCAAAAACAGTCCACAACATCTACCTTCTAATTTACAATGGGAACACAACACTTAGAGATGTCACCAAACATGATATCTACAACCAAGAGAAATATTTTAGGGAATTCAATCGTCACCGGGGTCCCTACAAGTACCAATTCTTGTAAACAACAATAAAATTCTTTTTGACAAAACTCAACACTAGACATCCAATGCATGAGGATCTGCTCAACAAAAAAAATTAATAAGGTAGATTCAAGCTCAAAGATCAATGATTTAAAACCATTCACTGAGGAACTATAGGGATCATAAATAGGGAGGTCTCTCATAACCACATTCCGAACATACATTGATTCTTCATGGGGAAACACTCAAGCCAAATAGAAGTAACCAAGGACCCAACTGAATTGGTTCATTAGCCAAAACATAGCTTTTCAAAACAACATTTATAAATAAGAAAAATGAAATGATATATAAGGGGGAAACTAGTGTCGGTAGGAGAGTCGGACACATGGTTGGTGGTCATACACCAGTCATGTGACCACCATAGAGAGCAGTCTAAGGACACATCCCCAGCTCCATAGGGCATGAGAGGCCCTATGAGATCTCAGAAGCCACTTTCCCACTCCCTCTTCATTTCCCAATATAAATCCATTCATAAGAATCAATGAACAATGAAAAACCTAGAAATCCCTTGGTTACTCGAGTTTCGTAGAGAAAAAGGGTTCATGACATCCTTCTCATTCCTAAAACTCGAGCCTAAAATTCCTAATCATTCTACCATGAAAACCCCAAATAATTATGGGCATTATAAAAATCAAAGTCCACTTCAGATCCTACCTCCTTTGATATTATATTTTCACGAACAAACCTAGGTTGACACTGAAACGGTCACCCGAGCTGATCTTTGGCAAGGCCCAAGAGGCATTCTTGATCCTCCTGGGCTAGAAAAAAGTACTAGGTCATCAATAGAGTACCAACAAGAAATATTTCAACCAATAAAAAAACTAAGTAGTAGAAATAAAATAGATCAAATAAAATTAAAAGAGAGGAAATGAAATAAGGGATGATCAATAACATGACTAACCTGTCCATGACTCCATGTAACCTAGTGGGACACACTCCAATACTAAAAAGAAATGTCACCCAAGGTGATCCAATACAGATATGGAACTTGTATTAGAAAATATACATGAAAATAATTTATGCATGAGTATTAAAATTCAGTAGGTGGGATTGACTTATATATTCCCAATGCACGTCCTTTAAATAAATTAAAAAAAGATTGATTGGTTTGAACTAAAAAATGTCAATATAGATTTTCCACACTTTTCATTTAAAAAAAATCAATTCATTTCCCTCTTAATCAAAAATAAGGCTCAAAGGGAGGAGTAAAAAAGTACCAAATAAGAAAAAAAATTATTTTTTATCAAAGATATAGGGGAGAGTAATTATTCTTCCCAAAACTCTTCTTCTTCAAATCATTTTTAAGAGAAAAAAATTAAAAAATCTACAAAAATGGAACCAAATACAAACACATGGTCATGGTTCCAAATAGTGACAGCAAAGGAAACAAAGCTACTAGTACCAGAAAAAAAATGGTAGGACCATGGAACTTATATTTGAACTCGAACCTAGTAATACTTGTGATTCATCCCAATGTAATTCCTTACTCAATGATGTCATAATTCCTTAACACCTGACTATGTCTCTACCTGTCTTGGCTGAGGGGCCCAACCCCATAGAAATAATAACAAAAATATACCACTGGTATGGCCCACTAGTAGTGTGAAAATCTAACTAGTGAAAAAACATTCTCTATAAACCTCATTTACATACATGGATCCTATGTGATGTTCATAAGGGGTTTTATTAATAAATGAATGAAAAATTTCAAGAATATATATATATATATATATAATACACTACCACAACTAGAACCACCCCATCCCGCTCAAGGATTAGACCATTCCATAAACTAGAATCACCCGAGTGGGGTCTGAAACTGAGGACATCCCCATCCCTTTACCATCCAACTTGGAAATGGATTCCTCCTAGATGGGTTTTCCAATTAAATAGTGCAAGATTCCAAATGTTCCATATAACGTTTTTACAAAACAATTTATTTTAAAAATAACCTCTCACAACCCTCATTCACAAAAAAACAAAAATAGAATGTCAAACTAACATTTAAAAAATCAACCCATACCTTTAGAAATTACAAACTATTTAGAAAAACCAACAAACTACTTAGAATACCTTTTAAAAGAAAAAATTACACCACATTAAATTCCGAACACATTTATAAAATCCAAACGGGCATCGGAAAAACATATAGCATGCACAGGACAAATCAAACAATTTTGTGCAGTCAAACACAGAGAAGAATTTACTTTATTCCACATACAAAAATTTAGTCTAAAAACCATATATCACTACCCACCATTAAATAAGTGAGTGAAAAGAAAGAAAACAATAATTATATAATTTAAATAATAAGGAAAATGAATCCTACCTCAAAGGAGAATCAAGCTGAACATTTCACCTCTTGATGCTTCCTAACTAGAATCTAATGCTACCCACGTTGCATCCACATACTTTCATATATATATATATATATATATATATATATATATATATATATATATATCCTTTATCTGCTTCAGGAATTCCCTGAACCATGAGGGAATATGTGTATAGATGAAATAATATATAAATATATACATATAGACCTATGAATATGAGTGTGTGCCTACGAAGATGTTTCAAACCCACTACAATAAAAATATGGGACTCAAAAACACTTCAACAAGGTTAACGCATTGAGGTTAAAATACCATGAACTCAATATTAATTTCTGAAACTCGAAATTTACAAACCCCCATTTATAAATTTGTTAAATAATAACAACAAATGAAAAAAAACTAACGAAGATGCATGATAAAGGTCCAATAGACAATAAATAAATGATTAGATCATCAAAACAAATAATGACCATAATTAAAAGGTTAAAATCAATTTAGTAATATAAATTCTTACATAAAATTGATGATGGTTGACTATATCTAGTGATAAATAACATTCTTACCACAACCGCACCTTTATGGGTCAAGAAAAACCTTAATTATCCAATTAAACCTATGATTTTAGGGATAAACATTAATACAAACCATGTCCAAGGGAAAAACCAACTACTTGGAGAAAGAGGGTACCGAAAGGCTGTGTACCATAACAAGAGACACCGGTGAGGGGATTTATGTAAGGAGAGGATGGCGGTGCCTGGGTAACCCATAGGGAAGGATAGTCAAGGTCAGGTAGGGGGTTGATGGAGTTGGGGATGGTCCAAGGAAGGTTATGGCCGGAAAAGGGGCACACAGTTGAGGGGTGTTGTGCACCATGGTCGGGCACTAGGGGTGATGTCCAGAGAAGATTATGTAGAAGAGGGATGTGCAATGGAGGCCACTGAAGGTTGTTCATTGGTGAAGGAAGATGCACAAGGTGGTCAAACGTGGTTATAATGGCTAGGCGAAGCCATCTCAAGGTGCAGCTGTAAGGAGGAGCACAGACTGGGGACACCGGAGCTGGGCTTACTAGAGCTTAAGAGTGTAGGCATAGAGGATGTGTGATGTGGGTCCTGCAGTGAGAGGGGATTGCAATAAGGTGAGGGTAGGGGAGGAGAGGTGTGACTAGATTGGTGGTAGATTTAGGTTTTCCCCCATTTTTCATTTAGTTTTTTTATTAAAAAAATACCTGGAAGGAAATTAATAATGACGATGATGATGATAATAATAATAATAATACCCTTAATCAAAATAATAACTAATATTACTTTAAATTTTAATACTTTTAATAACAAAAATAATAACAATATTGATAACCATTTCTAAAAATAATAATAAAATTTTCCGTCATAAGAATAATAATATTATTTTTATTGTCTAAATGTTTCCCTACAGTTTATTTAATTCTATTGATTTAAAAACTCCAACCATGTCGGTAACACAACTGACTGCATGGATTTTGTTACCCACATGGGGCCCACGCACCGACATAAATAATAAAAATAATAATAAAATAATTAATACATAATGATAAAAATATAACTATGCTCATAAATGTTTAATAATATTTATGATAACGATATTTTTGATGATATTAATGACAATAAAAATTTTAATAAAATAATTTCGAATTTTAATAATGATAATAATAATAATAATAGTCACAAATAGTATTTTGTTTCTTCTTGTTAACTTAACTTTAATTTTTTTTGTTTGATAAATTCTTATTTTTTTATCATTTCATTAAACTTTATTTTGTTAATCATTTAAGTTTTTAATTTATACTTCATACAAGGTTGGCCATGTGGTGACCTAGGAATAGAACCATGGTCTCCCAACTGTGCTTCGCCCGTGCGTCTGGCACTACAAAGCCCGAAAAAGTTATCATTCAATAAAAAAAAAAATTTTAAACACGAGATCTTCTAAATCCCAACCCGATTTGAAACCAAGACAAAAATCAAAACCAGGTGTGAAAACTTGAATGGACCTTCCTTGTAAATAAAGAATCTTCCATTTCGAATGAATATACTATAATATATGTGATTTATAATAACTAAAAATATATCAATCTCAAATGGAAATAATATAAATAAATAGCTCTAAATCACTAAACCTATAATCCATCATAGGTTTCTATATTTTTCTCTATTTATGGAAATGTGTTCACCAACTTCCTTAAACAAGAATCAAAAAAACACTATGACCATAAATTGTTTCAAAATATCAGAATCAAATACCATAGAATAAGAAAAAGGACATTTTCATTCATCAATAAAAATTAAAATTAAAATTGGATTAGAAATTGTTTTCCATTATTACTTATCAGTTCAGAGGTCACTCCAAAAAAATTACATAGAAAACCATTGTTGGAAAATCCCTCAAAAAATTATAAAAAACTAATACGTAGATTATAATACATCACATTACACCTAAAAAATTCTAACATATATTGTCATGAACAATCCTATGAAACGCCTAAAATGGGAACCTAACTCAACCAATGAAAAGTCCCGAAGGGTGTTACCGATCCCTTGGGGATTGAATCTAGTGAAAGTGAATTAAAAACACTTATTCAGAATGATTTTTCTCAATAATACCATTAAAATATGCTAACTGAGAACCCATGTTGATCTCACCATTCTTTTGAAGTCCATTCACTCAAATATACTAGAAATAAAAATGATATATTTTTTTCAAAGGGAATAAAAAAATGAAACATAACCATAATGTGTTGATATAAAACTAAAAAAATTTATAACTAGATAAAAAAAATACATTTCATGGGATGGAAAGACGGATAAGGGATACAGGGTTAGTATACACATGAAACATTATAAATCAAAAATAAACAAAATAAAATGTTACTATGACTAGCCATATATTTATGATGGAATAGAAATTATGATAATTTAACCTCTATAAAACCCAAATAAACAATCCAGGAATTCGCATCATCTCAACGAAATGCTTTCTCTTTACCTATGTTCTTAAAAACATGGTCTATATAGACCCATAATCTCTATGATGGGTTTTAGCTTGTCCGGAAAATTAGGATTATAAAATTTATTCCATGAAAAAAAATTAAAAAAATATATGTACACTATTATCAATTTAAATAAATGAATATATACATTAATAATTTTTATAGTAAATAAGTTTCATCATATAAAACACAATTTTAATAAATAAGATAAATTTAAAAAATTGTAAACAATTTTAAGACTAGAAACATGTGAGAAGCACCCTACGATTAATTTGGTCATGGTACTATATCTATATTACATAACTATTTTAGGTGATGTACAAAACTAGTGGAAAAGTAAAAAAAATAAAAAACATTCCGTTAGGTAGATTTTAATCCTAAATATAAGTAATACATCACATGTTAGAGTGACACATTGAACTTTTTGGAAATGTTCTTAGTCAATTTATGTAGGATACCAACCTAAGAACTTATGGAATCCCATGAAGTTTATCTAATTCAAAAAACAATTAATAAATAATATTTTATAAAAAATAATTATAATTCTTTAATTTTCATATTTTTTTTAAAACTTTTGAACCATCCATGGTTAAAAAACTGACCATAACATCACTTTTAAGGTAAATTAGTTTTTAATTCATGAATATCATAATTTTAAATAGTTTAAAAATAAAATTCATTAATTCATGACCATAATATTCATCTAACAAAGGGTGATAAGAAAATAATATTCCATTATCTATTGAGTTAATTGATATACAAAGTGGATATACATAATATTACGAGTAAGTATGAAAATAATATAAGGTTATTCCTACAAAAAAGAACCATTTTTTCAAAATTGGGTAACATAAACCCCAAAATTTTATATCTAAAGGGGAATGAAGAAACCTATAGTAATTGGTTGATTTTATTATATAATATTGAACAAATAACACTAAAATTGATCCAATAAGTGGTATAAGTTTTTTAATGCAAGTGTGTCCTTAGGGTTTATAATTGTTAAAAATAATGTGCTTAAGAGGAATAAATTTAGTGGGAGAAATTTGGTAATTAAATATTTTGAATGTTATGGGAGAATCACATGTTTTAAAGACATGATTTTCTAAACCATGCACTGACTTTGTTGTGGCACTGAACTCACCTTGGCATGCCCCACAGTATTACTGAATGGTTTGGAAAATCATGTTATAATTTTGTGATTTCTACTGCAATAAATTTTATGCCAATACATAGTTTGGAAACATCTTTTTCACTAACCATGCTCCAACAAAAAATTTCCCACTATACCCAAAACATTGATATTTCAAAAGAACATGTCTAGAATTGTCACTTGTTCCCCATAGTGGAATGGGGTGGTATATATTCTATTGACGAAATAGAAAAAAATCGTGAATTTTTCGGTGAGAGGAAAATAAAACTATTTATTAAAATTTGCAACACATTTAGGGATCCTGAGTATACCGAAATATATATTTGAAGCCTTACACTACTTCCCTAACCATCAATAATTGAATCATAGGTATGTGTTTAGAAACATGTAGTTAGCAACCAATAATTACATGGATGATAAAAATGTTGTTAATATTAATTTTAATTGATTTGGGAAATTTGTATATGTTTATGGAAATTATTGATCCCCCAACTTGTATCTTGGATAGGGATCGGTCCAATAAGGAAGGTTTACCCAACCTCAGGCCAACACAATGAGGAATTAAATTATTGTCCATGTAAATATTTTCATGAATCCATATAAATATATGACTAGAGAATATTATTTAAAAATTTATCAACAATTCCAAAATAGATAACCCACAATTCAAATAAAATCTATAACCTAATTCTGAGGAAAATATTCCTCAATATGAATTAGGTAATTTGTTTAACCATCCATTCCTGGATTATAAACTACATTCAACTTCACCATAGATCCCATCACATCTTGAAAGAGTCTCTAATATTGGGAACTAAAACAAGGATATCTATAAGAAATAATGATACATTTCATGTAACACGGTCTCATAACCACCTACCCATATAGCTTCAAATAAATATTTAACTCCATTCTACCATTTATTTGTGTGGAATGGGGTGATTTTTACAAAAGAAAAATATTAACCCATTTAGAATTATTTTTTTCTAATGGTAAAAGTAAACTAGATCATAATATATATATTTGTGTGTGTTTGTGTGTGTGTGTGTGATCTATATATTTAATACCCAAATATTTTATCTTTTTATATGAATATTTAATACATTACACAAAAATACAAGACTGATGTTCGTAATAGTTTAGTGTCTTTGAAGACAAGATACACAATCTTGTAATTTTTTGAAAGATTATCCATATCTCTAATAAAGATGTTCCCATTTAGTACTCTTAAAAAATCATACCTAAATTAATAACAATCTTAATTACATGGGGAAAATAAATAATAAAAAATTGTGTTCTTAGATGATCAATATGTGTAAACACAAGAGATATAATTCTATAATTATATGAATTCCTAAGATAAGGATAACTGTATTTGATCATGAAAACAAATTAAATGGTTCATAAACAACCATTAATAAATAATAAAAAAGATTCATGGAATAATAATTTATCATTTAATAAAAGTGGTCCATTAGAGTGAGAAATAATAATAAATCAATCATGTACCATAATCGCATGTCATAAAATTGTGGCACCAACATAAATATTGTAAAACATTTCATATTTCACGTTTAACTACCAATAACATCAAAATATTAGATTATGAAGAACATGGTTCCTATATTGTATTAGGATAAACCTTTTTACTATAGTGCATTAGGACACTCATTTTTCCATATTTGATTAGGATGCACCTATTTCCCAAATTGCATACGGATGAAACTGTTTCCCATAGTGGATCAAGCCCATCGAAGTTTTCCTAACTATTATCTCATGATATATATTTATTTACACAATATATTAGATGAATATATATATACCACAAATATCGTAATGAAAAAATAAATGACATGAATGGTTGTGTCCGTTGATATAGAAGGATTTTGAAATATCACTTGGAAAATTTATGATAAAAATATCATTCCTAGTTTGAAAAAAACATTTTTAAGCATAAAATATTTTCCGAATACTTTTCACTTTGAAATAAGTTTTATTAAGTAAAAAATTTACCAAACATTAACGAGAAAAATATTTTCCTTTTTTAAAAAAAAATTATAAAGTAATCTAGAAATGACTGAGTGGTAATGTCATTAAGATATACATTTTATGTCATGCATGTTAAGAACAATATTTTTCATTTTTTTGTTAAATACATATGGGTATTTTTTGGAAATATTCATTAATATTAGTTTTTAAAAAACTTTTCAAAAAATAAAAAATGTCTCTTAAAATAATATGATAATATTTAACTTTTTAAAAAATGTTAAAATACATGGTTTTTGAAAGAAAAGGGATTTCAGCTGAAGAGATAAATAAATAATATTTTCCTACAAGACATTATTTTGAACTATAGTGTAAATAAAGAGTAAAATTAATGAAAATGTATTATCATGACATAACTAAAGTATATTTAAATTCATGGGAATTATTGAGATGTAGACCATATTATTTCGTCATTTGAATCATAATCATAAATAATATATATAAATGATGATATTGTATCATAAAACAATTAAAACTTGGGTAACATTGAATCATAATCACAATGAATGAATAAAATTTAATAAAGAATATAATATCATGAGAAGAAATAAAATCATAATTTTATATGTTGAAAGTGTTTCATATACAACTCGTAGTAGAATATAGGTGCATAACATAACTTATCTGTGAAAGAAGGGACATTGAGACCAAATCCTATACCACTGTAGAAATATTTGGAATTGTAAGTCCCAATAACCAATAAAATAAAATGATAAATTAAATAGAATGAAATTAATTATATAATTATATTACATTTCAATGGTTCAATGTATACAGTACATGAATGAAATGAGTGGTGAATTAGCATATTTCTCCATGAAATAAAAGAGATACTAGAAATATCTTACCTTAACTCTCGACATCCTTTATACACGTTAGAAACACCAATATAATAAATATAGTTTTGTCATAAAACTATTAAACAACCATATATATATAATATAATATATGGTTTACTTATAACCTGTTATTTCCTGTTTATTTACAATTCCATTTTAAAATAATGTTTCGGGTCCTAACTACATTGTTTTTCCATTAAATTTTGATTTTGTATTTCAATTAAATTTAATTTGACAATGGTTAATTAATATAAATAATTTAAACCATTATATCAATATCATACATACTATTTATATGTTTATTTTTATAAATCAATAAATTCTAGATATAGAAAATTAAATAAACAGTTCACATAGACGTTTGGTCGTACGTACACATGAACGATGTTTCAATATTATAAAGGGATTGAGAAAATAAAGGAAAAATAATACATTAAAATTAATGAGTAATTATTATTTCATATATATCATGTATATTTAATAAATTTATCCTTAATACCTTCCATGTGAAGTGTAAGTGAAAACGAATCACATCACTTTGGGAGGAGGTAGTTTTTCATACGCACGTGGGATGTTATCATGTCCCCATTGAATGGAAAGTCAGAAGGTATATGTGATATAAAAATTTTAGAAGTAAATTAATTAAATAAATATAATATACATATATTAATTCTATCTTTATATCCACCAACGAAAATGGTGATGGAAAACAAACTACCTCGGTTTGTGAGGCGATAGTCTTCCGTACACACGAATACAGACTTCGTATCTCATTTGATTGAAGTAGAGATGGATATTGGTTAGTAAACTAATATAATAAGTTATAATTATATAATGGATATATTTTTAAATATATTTTAATTTTTAATAGATTCTTTATTGTGATAAAAGAATAAATAAAATGAAGAAGCTTATTGAAGACAATTACCTTCTCCTAGAAGAACCTTCATTGGATCTCTTATTAAGGAACATTGTGTTGTCATTTCGGGAGGAACGGAAGATCCATAACATGGATAAGGACGTTTTTATGGTTTTTATTATTTTTTTTACAAAATATATGGATAGAGACGTTTAAATAAGTTATGGCTGGTGGTGGACTTCTGTAAGTAGGGGAAACCAACCCATTTGGAAATTTCGTAAAAGAAACCAAAATAGTAAAGTCTTTTACAAGAAAAAATATTCAAAATGACCCTTGATTAAAAAATTAAAAAATAATATATTAATTTATTTCTTAAAAATAGGACCTACTATAGTTTTGAATAATATTTCAACCCTTACAATTTTATTTTAACCCCATGGAAAACCAATTTGTACCTTAACCATAGTAAATAATTGTTACTGTTTTCACTATTCTTTAAAGTAAAAAAATCAAGTTGAAATTTTTGAATAATAGAAATTATTCTAATTCCATGTCTGGACTATAATTTTTGAAATGCAATTAATATATTTTAAAAAATTAAATTTCAAACAAAATCGACATACGCGATGAAATCGCGGATTTTTGAGAAGTGTATTCATAAATCACAATAAGATTTTATATTAACTATATGTATAATAATAATAAATGTATGAATATTTATTAAAATATGTTTTTTTATATTTTATAAATTTCATTTATAACATCCCTATTTAGTGTTTATTTTAATTAATTAAAATTCTGAAGCATTAAGCACTTTAAAATAGTTTTAAGAAAAACCAGTTTTTTTAACCAAAAATAAATTTGTATGAATATCCAACATAAATTTCATCAAAAAATGATTAAGATTATTAAATATAACTATAGAATAATTATTTTAACATAAATCATAAAAGTTATTTTAAATAACATTATTTTCTGAAAATAAATGATAGTTTTACTAAAATTTATATTTTCCACTATTCACTGAAAAATCAATATCTTCTAAAAAATTCCAAGATTTCACCATAAGTTATTTTTGATATAATGATTTGAAAAATAAATTTAATTTTGAAAAATAAATTTTCAAAAATATCAATAAAATAATTAAATATTTTCTTATAAAATAATAAAAAAAATATTTTGAAAAATATTTTTGATGATTGTAATTACATTACTAAAAATTTATTGATTATATTCTAAGATATTATAAATAAATTTATATTGAGTAAAAAATTAATATCTATATTTCATAAATTAGGTAATACAATTCATGCTCACTTATTTAATGTCCATATTATAATGATCATATTTAAAATAATATTATTTCATGGTTCACTAAAACTGAGTATTCTGTGTCATGCACGTCGTTTATGAATCTTGTTATTGTGAGTAACAAAAGCTAAAATCAGTGTTGTGTATAATTAACCATTTAAAAAATTAAATTAATTTATAAAAATATTTCATAAAATATAATAATGATTCATTTTAAAGTACTTAAAACTAATTTTCCCCTAGAAATTCATCTAAGGCATCAAAATATTAATATTTGGAAATTTCTCCATATAAACCCACATCATAAATATTAATAATAAAACAACACTTAAAAGGTAAAATTTTGAATCATTAATGTTACATAAAATTACTAATAACAATGTTTACACATAGGAAAAGTTAGTTAGGAAGTGAAAATGCATACATGGAATAAAAACACAATGTCACAAAATTGATGGGGGTGAAAAGAAGATTGATCATAAGAAACTGAATGATTGTGCGAAAATAAATAACGACAAAGCATAAAAAAATATTGCTGTAAAAATTATTTCATATTATTATAAATTATTTTAATACAATCAAATTTTATTTAAATATAATTTTCTTATACTTGAAGACTTTTAATGGGAAACAGGGTGACTGAATTTCCCAAATAAACATATAATTAATCCCTCAAAGAACATGGAAAATCAATTAATATTAACATAGTAAAAAACTAAATACCTTTATCATTAATTACATTTAGACATGGAAAAAACCTTAATTAACACAAAACATTAATTAAAAAATAGATACATTGTTTTTCCATAATCAAAACAAATATTCTTATAGATAATAATTAAATCCAACAAAATTAAACTCTATGAATGATATTATAAACCACTTTTTTAAAAAATAATTAATCTGTTTGAAGATAATCAATACTATATCAACAAAATCCTTTTACATATAATGGT
This sequence comes from Viscum album, assembly GCA_963277665.1. NCBI lineage: Eukaryota > Viridiplantae > Streptophyta > Magnoliopsida > Santalales > Viscaceae > Viscum > Viscum album. Next base: position 635,752,284 of record OY728160.1, read on the forward strand.
ATATTATTTTTATAATAATTATACTTCAGATTACAAGACTAGTAATGTAAAGTCTAGTGTCTTGGAAGACTAGGTGAATAATAAAACATTATGAAAACAAGTTTTTATTAAAACTCCCTAATGATCTATTATCTCCAAATTTTCTCGTATATCTTCATAATATATCCTCGGAATAACATGAAAAAAATGGATGAGCTAAAATCCTAGAAATGGAATAACCATAAGAACAATGAATTAACATATGGGATAGAAGGCATGACATGATGATATAAAAATTCATGTAACAAATGGCACCATAACATATAAACAGGGATCATTTAAACATGGAATCATAGAAATGTTCTAGAAACATAAAATGTGAATTGTGTACATGTCAAGGCTAACCGAAAATATCGTTTCTAACAATAAAACAATTCATGGCTAACCACCAAGACCATTTACATAGTGTCACAAGCCAAGGGTAACCACCAAGATCGTCGCACATAATATCTCATGAGTCCTAACATTTTCTAATTAATTAGAATTCTATCTGGGCACACCCATCTTAACATTACATGAATATTTTTTCCACATAATGAATTATATATAATCAATATTACTTAAACATAAGGGCTACCCATGAAACAAATTGGGTACCATAATCATATCGTAAAGCATAAAAATTGGTCGTATCATTAAAGTAACCATGAAATAAAGAAACTAAAATATACATGGAAATTCATAAGGGAAACCATGAATGTATCATAGTAATTGTGCTCAAGTATAAGTGACCCCATTTTTGAAAATTATTCAAGAAATTTTCACATATAACATTTTTTCATGGATTTAAGGAAAATACTATACAGCATTTAAAAAAAGAGAACAATCATTAATAAAACCCTATCACGGAACCAGGAAGGTATTCAAAATAAAAATACATGTTTTATAAATAATATGGTGTCTTAAAACTGATGATTGATTTCAATTGATATCGGGTAAGAGTTTTGGAATTTCCCTCAAAAACGGCTTCCTTATTGAAAATTATTGAGGAAGGAATCACTTATAAAAATGTATATCACTGATCTAGAATGAGGGATGGACAATGAAATATTGTTTTTCATAAAATATAGAGTATTAATAAGTTGTTTTTAATATCAAAAGGCTACTTAATTTGGGTAAAAATAAATATAGAAGAACGCAAAGGAATAAAGGCAGTTTGGGTGGAATCGCATATTGAATATAGACATGGTATCGAGAGTACTTAAGAGGGATTAATGAGAGAGAAAAGGATTTCTCAAATTTTATAACTCACGATAAATTTATGTTGGGGGTTCATAATAATACACCATCACTATGAATTACATATAAAGTGGGATAACATAGAGAATAATCTTGAATAAAAGTGAAATAGAGAGGATCCCTAACCTTAAGCATGTTGGTGTTCTCCACTTGTTATTAATGAACAAAATAAAAAAAAATTAGGTTTATTAATTAATAATTCCATAACATATTATATATGTATAATATTTATTATAATATTTTTATGTTCATTTATATCCATTTTTATTGGTGATGAGGATCAATTTCATTTTTCAGGTCTTTTTTCTTACATAGTTTTAATGATCAGTTCACTTATATTCATATTCGGATAAACATGTATGATGAAGTTGGTTTCCCAAAATTGTAATTAGATTTTATTATTGAACATCTATAAGGTTACATGGTTGAAAATTTAATTTGGTTACTCTGAGTGTATTTAAATGATTTTATAAAACATTAATGACAAATGATTGTATTAATTTGCTGATTTTGCTCATAATTATTAATTTTTTATTCTTTTACATCATGAGTGAATAAATATTATAGATCATTAAATAAGATAAAATACACATATAATATCTATTTTCAATAATAAAAAAGGTTTCATGACTACAATTTATGATATTAATAGAAATTTATAACCTATATTCCTTGAATTTTCTAAATTAACACATCTCAAATAGTGTTTTCATTTCATTCAAATAAAAGTTTGGGAAAGAAGAGATGATAATTATTTATCCCATTATAATAAAAATAATAATTTTCTGAATATTATTACAATAATTTTTCATTATAATATTAATTTATTAAAAAACTATATTAAACATTTATTCACATATTCCAAAATATAGGTACATCATACTTTCAGATGAATATTAATTTTAAATACTATCATAAATACTTTTACTATTCATTAGGTTATATAACTATTCATAAGTGCGTGTCACTATTCATAAAAAATTATGTTTTTCACATTAGACTCCAAACAACATACATATTGCAACCATGTATGTTATATTTTCAAATGTCCAAACACATAAGTGGAAAACATATGTTTAAAGGTAACATAGCACTTAGTAGTTTATTATTTTGTCATTTCATGTTATTATATAACATAATTATAAGAAATAAATTTACATTGATAAATTTGGGTCATTACAAATACTATTTGAAAAAAGTTATCCATATTTATCATCTTTTTATCATATAATAACTATATCAACATCAAGAATATATTGACTTTTATCTTCACCTTAATAATTTTTTTATCATGAAAAATAACATTTCCATTAAATCACATTCCTAGATCATCAGCAACATTCAAAAAATTATTATAAATCATTAACAAAAAAATATACTTAAAAATAATTATATAATAAATAAATTTTTAATTCTAATACATAAACACATAAACCACTCAACTTCATTATTATACCATTAATAATATTTCATCATATTATTCATTAATACCTCATTCCTTTTATATGTCATATGATGTCTCTTCATCATCAACAATAAACCTACTACTTATAACACAATTTAGACCCTCTTATTTATTATTCCCCCCAAAGTCATTTATTTACATAATACTCTTACATTACAATGTTAAAATATCAACACATTGATAATACCTAAGAGAGACCGGTATTCATATCCATTACATTTACTAAACTTATCATTATTCAACCAAAAATTACTTTATATATGCCCTAATATTCCACACATAAAACATCATCAAATTCATTTAATTCATTCACTTGTGGGATTATTTTTTTCGTCCCAATATATGAAACTAAATTTCTATTCATCTATGGTCTCCAACAACCAAGATCTTAGTAAACACTATCATTCTCATCTTTAGGTATTTTGAGAGTTGGTTTAGATACAATTTGTTAATCATATACCGTGATAAATGATTATGAATAATGAAAATATCATTCAAAAAATTAACTACACCATTTTATTTCTCATAAATATATTATTTATCACGATCAATTTTAATCAAATTCATTTTGTTCCCCACCATTGACTAAAACCAATAAAGAATATTGTGAGTCTCAATATTTATAGAGGAAAACCACAAAATCATGAAAAATAACCTATATTATGTCTATATAATGATACATTATTTTTAATATATGAATACTTTTCTTTATACTAGGTCATTAATAATCATCATATATTTAAATCCATCATTTTCTGTTGTAAAGTGTTTGGGATTTCCAAAGCATATCCTCAAGGAGTGTCAAATCGGGAGTGCATCAAGGCCAATTACCATAAACCATGTAATGATCCTGTTTATATCAATGTTCTCTTACAAATAGGTTCCTCTATGTCAGATCCACATCCAATTATAGTGTTCATATAGGGATGTAATTTCTACAAATCCACTTACTCTATCCATTAACAAAATTACAAGAAATTTTTTGATACTTTTACTCATCCTTGGACTTATGATTATACATATCCATAGAAATATAGATATAAATATCCCTATGGATCTAACTAATACATTATTTTCCTAGTTTAAAAATGTTATGAAAACCAATCCTTTGATATCAAGTATAACAACCCAGGATTTTCATACATAAATATTGCATCTTCTTTTGATTAATATTCAATCCATTACATAAATATAGGCATGCGGACCATAATATTTTAGTGTCTATAGAGACTATATACAAAATCACCTTATTTGGTAAAAGATCTTCCACATCCCTCATAATGATCTTTCCCTTTATTACTCTTCAAAAATTATACCCTAATTAAAACCATTCTCCATAACATTGGGAATGAAACATAAGAATGTGTGAGATAATATACTCAGTTAGGGTAAATAAGTGAGATATTATTCAATGATCACAGAAAAGAATAATATAATATTAATTTTATGTGATCATGAACATAACATATGAGGTTCATTTCCAACTTCTCAAAAATAAAAAACATGAATCACAGAACAAAACCTTATCATTTTATAAATCATTAAAAATAATATTGATAAATAACCATAAATCAATCATTAATTAGATAATAATTTCATAAAAGTGTGGAAAAATTATAAATTTTGAAAAGTAGTTTATATGTAATGGTTAGCTACAAATACCATCAACATAGTGGATCAAGACGCACATGTTTCCCATAGTTGTTCATGGAACACCTTTTTCCGACAGAGGATCGGGATGCACCTATTTCTCATGGTGGATCTGGATGAACCTATTTTCCATTATTGATTAGGACACACATGTTTTATATAATAGATCAAGATTCACCTATTTCTCATAGTGGATCAATCCTATTATCTTGTTTCTGATATTTATCTGCTTAGATATAAATATTTACTCAATTAATTTTCGGGTGATATAGGTCCCACCAATCTCATAATGAATATAATACTTATGTATTCCCCAATATCTTAAAACATTCAGAATATCTTCATTTCAAAACTCATGTAAATAAAATGGGTTTCATAAAAATTTCATCAATTCAAGAATTCATAACCCAGCGAAAAAATGGATATCAAAAAAATTTCCTAAAAAACATTAACCATTAAGATAAATAATAAGGTTGTTATCATTATGTATTTTCCAAATTATAGAATATGTAACATAAAGGGTCGTTTTCATATAATTAATATCACATTGAAAGATCACATAGATAATTTCATGAGGAAAAAAACATTTAGACATTGAAATCATAAATTTTAGATCAAAATATTTCCCAAATATGAAGGAAAAAAGTCTCTTTCAATATAAAATTAAAAACATTAATTGATGCTGGAAATTGTTGAGTAGTTATGATATCAAGAAATACTATTTATTTATTGCATGTTAAAAACAATATTCTCCCCAAATTTTTGAAAAAATCCAAATGGAAATTGTAGAGCAATTTGATGGAATAAAACAATTCTAAAAACATATCAGAAAGGCCATAATGTATTTTAATAATCATAATACAATAGAACAAACATTTTTTAAAACATTTTTCCAAAACATTGTTTTGGAAGAAAATTTGTTTTGGACCAGAGAGAGAAATAAAATTATTTTTCATGGAAACATTATTTTGAACTACTGAGTACATCAAGAGAGGAAAATTATGGAAAATTTATTATTTTAAAATAACCAATATGTAATAAAATTTAAGATTATTTTTGGATAGTTAGATCATTATATTTCATCACTAGAATCACAGTCGTAAACATTCTTGATAAATGATGAAATTATATCATAAAAAAGTTACCACATGGGTAATATTGAATCATAAGACCAGTAAAGGAATAACATTAAAAAAACATATAATATCATGATAATAATTAATATAATTATAAAAAATAAAAAATGTTAGCTTTAGAAACCTCATAGTATAATATAACTTCATAACAAGGAATATGTCTAAACAAGTCAGATTAAGACACAATTTTCTTATCACTTTTAAAATATTTTGAATCGTCCACATAAATTAATTAAAAAAACATGTGAAAAAATTAATATAACGAAAATAACTATTTTCATGATATAACATGATAATTTTTTCGTATATACATAAAAAAGAAATAATTGCTGAATTGGAATATTCTTCCTAGAAATAAAAGATGGACCAACAATCTCTTACCGTAATTCTCGACTTCCTTCAAACACAATCAAAACTCCTATAAAATAAATATTATTTTATAATACATCTATTAAATATATATATATATATGTGGTTATATTATGACCATTTATTACATATTTCTTCATAATACCATGATAAATTCATGTTTCATCTAATAACTTGTTTTTTCTTTTATGTTTTGATTTGGAATTTTCATTAATTTTAAATTGATCATGGTTCTATAATATCCATAATTTTAACCATGATATAAATATCATACATATTAATTATATAGTTATCAAGAGAAGTATTAATAATCTAGATATAAAAAATTAAATACACCATTTATGGAGATAGTATGTTGTACGTATGCTTGAACATTGTTCCCATTTTCTTGATGGATTAATAGAATAATGAAAAATATTACATTACATTAAAAATAATTATTATTTAATATATTTCATTTATATTAATTAAATCAATCATTAATACTTTCTATGTAAATGGAAATTGAAAACAAATCAAAATCACATTGTGTGGTAGTAGTCTGTCTTACACACGAGTGACATTATTGTCTCCCCCACAGAATGGAAAGAAAGAAGGTATATTTGATATAATAATGAATAAAGTATTTTTATGTAGTAAATAAAATATTCATATGATAAATATATCTTTATATTCTCCAAATAAAGGTGGCGATCTAAAACAAACAACATTGGATTGCAAAAAGATTGTCCATTGTACACATGAATACTGATTTGGTAACCCATTTGATAAATGTGTAAATTTATATAGGTAATTACATTAATATAAAATAATATAATTATATAATATATAATTTACTATTACTTTTTTACTAAATTATTCAAGGTGAAAAAATAATAGAGAAACATAATATGCTTACTGAAGATAATTATGTTCACTTTGAAGAACCGCCTTTAGATATCTAATTAAAGTTCCTAGGGTTGGTCTATTCGGAAGCATAGTGGCTCTATAATATGAAAAAGGATGTTGGTGCGGTATTTTTAAATATTTTTTAAACTATATTTCTTTAAATGTGTGAATAAATGAACGGTGTTGGTATCCTTTTACAATATGGTGAAAAGAATCCACAATGGAACCATATATAAATTTCTAAAAATATCCAAAAATAGAAATTAATATTCAAAAAAAATCTTCCAAATGACCATATATTCAAAATTGGGAAGTAAAATCTGAAATCATGGCTATAAAATAGTATTTATTAATGCTTTTGTTCATTTTATAACCCTAATATTTTTATTTTAACCTCTATTAGACACATTTTTACCCTAACCACAATAAATGGTTTTTATATTTTTCAATAATTATTATGTTGAAAAATTCATTTTACCTTATTGGATAATATAAATTGTTATTATTTAAATAGGTCTTAAAAATTAAAATTTTCAATTAACACAATATAAAAAACTATATTTAAATCAAAACTCACATACACAACAAAAAATAATGCTTTTGAGACATGTATTTTTCAAGCACAAGATGATTTTCTTTTAACTCTATATCAAATAATAAAGATTTTATGATTCTAAATTAGATATTTTTGATATAGAATATATTAATATCATTTAAGATATTATTTCTTTGGAATTTTCTTTGTTAATTATAATATATAAACATTATTCACATTAAAACTGTTTTTTTGAAATACCCATTTTTAAGAGAAAAAAATAAAAATATACAAAAATCCAATATAAAGATGATTCAATAGAAATTTAATGGAAAAAATATCAAAACAATAATAAATATATTACATTAAAAAATAATATTTAATTTAAATTAATTAATTTATTGAAAATAAATTATAATTTTAAAAAAAATATTTTATTTCTAATATTCAATAAAAAATAAATATTTTCTTAAAATTCATAAAATTTCACAATTAGATGTTTTTGATATGATTATTTAAAAATTAATTTTATTTTAACAAATAAATATTATAAAATATATATAAATTAATTATTATAATGTCTTATAAAAATCAATAAACACATTTTTTTAGAAAACTTATTTTTGATGAATATTAACACTTTACTAAAAATTGAATGATTATTTAAAAGGAATTTATATATAAATTGATAGTGAGTGAAAAATTTATATGTATATTTCATAAACTAGTTAGTACTATTCACAACTTCATATTTAACAGTAATGTTATAATGAACATATAAGAAATAATATTATTTCATTATTCGCTAATGATCGGTGTAATGTGACATTAAAAAAATTGATTAAATGAGTTGTTGTGTATAAAATAGTTTAAACTAAATGTTGTGTTTAAGTAAAGCAATCAAAAAATTTAAATTAATTTTAAGAGAAAAAATATTTCAAAAAATTCTTGGATTTTTCAGTATAGATAACATGTCCCATTTTAATGTATGAATAATAATAAGCTAGAGAAAAATATATTTTTAGTCATCTCTAAATATAACTAGCTAATGGGTATTTCACTGAGATAAATATATAGTTATTTCTCATCTCACGTCCAACCAATAATCTCAATATATCTTATTATAATACATTTTTATGGTGCCACGATTTCTGAGAAAATTAGATCAATGGAATTTCCTTATCACTGCCTTCCTCAAAGATGAGGAAACCATGTACTGATTCTTAATTAAAATAATTCCCTCTAGAAATAGAGACCACTCATTAATAGTATCCTAACATATATTGTTCCTTTTATATACTAAGATTATTTATCTTTTGGTTACACATGAGATGTGTGTACATGGATGGATGGTGTCAATTACACATTAGTTAAGAACACTATATCATAACTAACTCGGCATCCTCACCATCATTTACTTTTATATAAATCTCTAAAAAACAAAAAAATATTAAATTACTAAATATCTTCCTTAAAATAAGGGATGAAATTTTTTTTCTATGAGTTTTAGTGAAAAAAGTTCACATACCTCGTGTATAAGAATGATCAAAATCAAACACTTGGATATACTCTACCCATCATCTACACTTCTGGTTTATGTTTTTATAATATAAAATAAATATCATGAACTTATGTTTATTCTTTACTCTAAAATTATAAATACTTATATTTATATTTTTAAATAATTTAACAAATACATTTATGGATGCATAACAAACACAAATTCTAGTTCATTTGTGCAATAATTATTCTATTGTGGACAGATATATTTTCAGTTTTAAGCTACCACATGATCACACTATTAGAGTACACTACATAAAACATAACCTAGTTATTCATAAAATAATACACCTCCCAGGATAGACATTATAATGTGTAAAATAGGGGTTGATATCATTTTTTTCCTCATTCCTTCATAGGAGAGTTAACATTATGAGAACCATAGAAATAGTACTCCTTTATGAGTAGGTGATTTCAAAGGATATGTGATCTTGGATAAATCATTGATCAATCCCTAGTTTTATCCTATTAATCCCAATAATCTCTGTATCTCAAAATCATTATTTGGATCCCACTAACACATAATGGAATTCACCTTCTCTAGATCAACTGAAATGATTTCAGTACACACCACATTCCCTTAGAAATTATCCTCAAAGATACAGAATCTATATTTTGACAAATTCACATTGAGATAGTTCTCATTAAGTGTTCCCAAAATGATCCTCAAAATCCACATGTCCCCTAATTCAGTCATAAAATGGACCATAATATCATCCTCAGATATGATGATAAATGATCCATAGTGTTGATGAAATATTTGGTTCATCAAATCCATATGGGTTAAAAGAAAAGTATTCCAGAAAAATGGCACCACAAGATACACATAAGGGTCATATATTAATCCTAAAATATTCCAAGGAATTTCTAAATCTCTCAGTCAGAAATGATGATAACATGAACGAAGGTTAGTCATAGAGAAAAAACATTTAATTTATTGTTGTTAAAATAAGACATTAATGTGGGTAATGGGATATATTTTATAAATATTAAACTAGTTCATATTTCTATTGTTATATCATATGGGGGATTTCCATAATAATTATTATATTAAAATGGTTGAATTCAAGGGTAAGAAAACCCCCAGATTTCTCCAACTTTGACAAAGAGAAGATATTGGGAGTCCAAAAATCACACTTTATCATATTTATTAGAGGGTCTCATAAATATTATTATCATATAGAACAAAAATAGAGGGAATTTTGAAAAATTAAAGACATGATAAGATATGAACTATTTTTCTGAAATTGAATCAAATAAATCAATAGTCGTATATGATGCAATAAATACCATACCTCTCACAGTCACTACCCCTACCAGAGATTCCATAGGATATTTCTCTATAGTATTAAACTCTATAATTTTATCTCATGCCTAGGGCCAACCGGAACACTGTGAATCTATTCTCAACAGAAATCTCCCATCTGATGAACTATTTCTTTATCCATAATCTTGATGATGAATCCATTTTAATTTTGATACATCTAACCTATGTTTAAGAACCCTTAATAGAACAATAATAATCATCACTCTAGTATGAAAATATTTCTTATTAAAAATAACTATCAGTTCCCCAAAAACACATAATATTTAAAAATTTTATGTATCTATAATAAAGAGGGTTTAATATGAAACAAATTTCTTACATTGTTGTAAACTAGGATCCTGGAACCCCACTGTGGATAAAGAATGTTGCTAAGATAGAGAGTTTGATCTACCATAATAAAAAATGACTCTATCTAATATAATAACCATTGTGTTTATACAAAACTTATCACTTATGCTTTAACAACACTCTAACCTCTAATGTTATCTAAACCGACCTTTGATACAAACTATAAGGACCAAACCTTAAAACATTAGTTAATATTGAATTAAAATGAATAATTCACATTGAGGATCTTTTTAGGTTTAGAGTTTTAGAGAATTATGACATAACTATTGCATCTCAAAGATTACAATGTAGACACATCTACTCAGTTTCTATTTTTTCACAAAATATAAACTCTTGAACAAAAGTGTCATGTCTAGTTCCATGTTTTAGACATCATGACATTTCCTTAATCCCATCCATGACCGTATTCCACATTAATTCCTATGTAAAACATTTAAAAAACAAGGGATGAGCACCAAAAGCTCAGTAAGGGATAAAAATACGGAAAGGAAACATTAGTCAATGTATACATAAGAATCAATTAAAACACACTTTACTCATAAAAATAGAATCACATTAACGTAACTCATGAAATCATAAGATTTATGAATAACTTATAGAAATCAAAAAACTTAAAGGTAACTTGAGGCATTCATAACATTCTTACGTAGGGAGTAACCCTCATGGTTACGTTTGGAATACCCATCCTAGTATATTCCCTAAATCACTTCGAAGAAACCTTAGCGTTTAACTCCTTCACGTTACCCAATGCATTGGAGAGCTATCACGGGATCACCCGCACTTAGTTTATCATGGAACCACCCGTCTACATAAAAAATTTCCAAGAACCATAACATAATCGTATCACATAAAGCACGCATAAAGGAAACATAAAATTTCCACATTTCATTCAAAAGATCTCAAAACACTTTGATTTAATCAAAAAATTAAAAAAACCATTTTCAATACCTAAATAAAAGAAAAGTAATACATGGTATTTATTTTTCATTTTAAAAAAAGGGTATGGCTTGTAGAGGAAGCCGAAACTCCAATAATGGTCACAGTGGAAGATAAGTCGTTGTCGCCGCATACGTAAAAACATTCCCTTTTGTCGTTTTGTAAAACACTTCATATAAAAAATTCCTTTTTAATAAAATTAAAATTTAAAAGGGGTTTATACACCGTATAAAATAAATTTGTGTATAAAACAGAATATACCTCAATGAAAGGATATTGAGATGAAGTCCCATACAACTTTGAAGATTTTAACATTTTAAACCATTAATATCCATATAAATAAATCCTTAAAAATCATTTGGAAAACATGGATATTAATGAGAAATATTTATAAGATTAAATCATTAAAACAATTAAAACAATATTTTAGTTAAAGAGTTTTTAACAAAATGAGAGACACTTGAATACAAATAATTGAGGAATAACATTTAATCATAACATTATAATATCATGAGAATAAAGGGATTCATGATAAAATATTCCAATAGACATTATATACACCATATAGGATTGAATTTGTTCATAACAACAATGAAGTCTCAATAGAAATGTAAAATGAGATGAAATCCCTTATAAAGAAGGTGTCCTTAAATTAAGGACAAATCAATCACATAATTATGTGTGAAAAATATATATACACCCAGAATAAGTGGATATTAAGTTTAAAACAACCATTGGTCATTCACACATATTCATAGGATGACATATTCAATAACTACACATTAAACCAAAAGAAATCGAAATTGGGTTAAGAAGTTCCCTTGTAAAAATTCGACAGCCTCATGGCGTCACATTAAAATTTAGAAAACAAGTTGATGAGAAAAAAAGGGTATCTCATCACTTGGAAATAAATTTTACATCAATAAGTATATAGAAGAACATATCCCAACATAATAATATGTAAATTAGATGACCTAACAAAAGAAGTCTTTTAAAAAGAGGAGGGTGAAAGGTTCCCTTACTGACTTGGGTAATTTTAAGAACGTACACCCCATGAAAGAAGGAATATAAAAATTGATGTACATACTCATAAATGGGAATTACATACACCACTCAATTGAAATGGTGGCAAATGTAGAATAAATCCCACAGGAATAAAAGTGAGATGAAAAATCCCTTACGAAAACTCGCCAGCCTAACGGCGCCACTTAAAACTTACAAAAATGGATTTATGAGATCAAATATGGTCTCCCATAATATGAACCTAAAAATTACATAATTAGGAATATAAAATAACATACCCAAGAAAAATAAAAATGAGCTTAAAAGAAATGACATAAAAGAGAGTACTTAAAAAGAAAGAGAGAGGTAAGATCCCTTACCTCAAGTCCGGCTTGTCTTGTTCATTTATTTATATTCTTGAATAATAAAATTTGGTCAATTTATAATTTCTTAAGTAATTAATTTAAAATTTATTATTCAATTAATATCATATATTATCATGTTATAATAATTAGTTAATTATGTGAGTTCATATCATACGTTTTGACGATTTCGGTACATGAGTCAAAAATGATCTTGTTTGAAAAGAATTTTCAATGTAGTCGACAGTACATCATATCAAGAATAGTATTAATGGTATAAATATCATATATATCCAGTATATATTCGTTTTATACTTATTCCATAATATTTGGAGATAAAAAGAAATGAAATGCACCATTTATGGAGACGGTAGACCGTACGTATGCATGAACGCTACTTTCATTGCTTTGGAACATTAATGGAATTAAAAATATATGAGATATATATATATTATAATTAAAGTATAATATATATGTTATATGGGTCAATTATGTTTTATAATATCATTCTTTATACATTCCATGTATTGCATGAATTAGTCACGTCACTTTAGGGGGCGGTAGTCCACACTTCCTCAAATGAAATTATCGCATTTTCACATCATGAAAAGCATAAAGGTGTGTTTTAAATATAAAATAAAGAAAAATATAGAGGACATAAATATAATATATATCATTTATAAAAAATATTTCCATCATAATGGCCACCATGAGAGGTGTTAGGAGAAGATAGAACAATCATCGTTTCGTGAGGCAGTAATTCTCCATCCACAGAAACAGTATGTTCTTTAACCATTAGACGGAGGTTTGTATATGTGTAGCTCGAATCCTTCTCATAAAAACATGCTAGTATGATTAATATACTGGTGTTGTTACATAATAAAGGAATAAAAAGAGTTTAGGGGGTTGGAGGAGAAAAATAAAACAAAAGAACATTAAGGAAGACTTTACCTTTAAATCGGGTAACTCCCCTTGGTTTGAACCAAAACGGTTTCGTGAAGAGCTTTCTACATAATGGAAGGATTATAGTATGAATAGAGGGATGTGGAGAGATAAAAGGATCATATTTTGGCTGAGCCAATGGCTTGAGATGTGTGGGTAAGGAGGTAGAGGTGGGGGCCTTTATAAGAGGGAGAAGGGACACGCTTGGAAAGTAAAGAAATGTTACTTTATATTAAAATGAGTTTCGTATTTTAAAGGTCCCACATTGATATATTTCTAGGATAAGGTGGTAAGGTTTCGAAATATACTCATACAATTAGTTTTAGACTAGTTTATGTCTAATTTTTTACATTATCATTTCATTTTATTGAAATCATTCATTAATGAGATAATCGCTGCATCATCATGGTGTCATATATAAATTAATTTATTTAATGTCCAAAAATTATAAAAAAAATACTATGATGTATGAAATCTTTTTATCTTTCCAATGAATATTTATAGTCTAAGATATCATTTACATAGACAAAACTAATTTTTTTTACTTGGGTGATACATACTTTGGTTATACTTTCCTTTTAAAAACCTAAAATTAAGAAGTGTCACTATCTCCCCAAAAGTGATTCCATGGGGTCCCAATGCTTGGCGCAAGGCATCCCGTGGTCGGCCATGACACAAAAAGTAGAAATATGACACCTTTTGGGCTCATTTTTTATTATTATGATATTATTTTATTACCCTTAACTACCCTATTCCTAATTAATCACGATAATTAAAGATAAATACCGTCATTACTATTCATAATGTTCAAAAAAAGATAATTAATTACATAATTTGGACCTTCTGATTCTAAATATGGAATAAATTTTTTCAAATTCAAAACACAGAAATTGTATTAATTAATTTAAAATTAAATCTCGTTGTCAAAACAAAAGACGGTTTTTTAAGAAGTAAAATTTATCAAAAGATTGACTTGTTTTTACATCCAATTGAAAAGTGAAATTACTTCCAATGAAAAAAAATTTATTAAGTGATAAAAACATAATTCAATTATACTTTAAAAACAATTAAAATGACAATCTAAATATATAAATAAATTGGATGAAAAGGCAGTTTTGAATTCAAAAGTTGTATTTTTCACTAATCATTAAAAAAAGGCATTATCAGAAAAATACCAAAATTTAACCCTAATATATATTTTATATTCCAAATTCAGAAATTACTTTCATTTTACCAAATTCATAACATAGAAGTTTCATTAATAAATCATATAGTTAATTCTCGTTGTCAAAACAAATAGCGTGTTTTTAAGAAACAATATCTATCCAAATA
Organism: Viscum album; assembly: GCA_963277665.1. NCBI lineage: Eukaryota > Viridiplantae > Streptophyta > Magnoliopsida > Santalales > Viscaceae > Viscum > Viscum album. Next base: position 635,767,414 of record OY728160.1, read on the forward strand.
TTGACACTTGTTTATGTCCATTTTCAAAGTGAAATTAATTCTAATGAAAACAATTGAATTAAACGGTAAAAATATATTCTAATTAAGCTTTAAAACAATTAAAAAAATATAATCTATCCATATAATTTAATTAAATGAAAATTCATTTTTGATGTAAAATGGAGTATTTTTTACTATTCATTAAAAAATGAACATTTGTCAGAAATATACCAAAAATTTATCCAATGTAAATTGAAATATCCCAATTCTAAATAATAAATTTATTTTGACAAATAGAGCTTATAAATTGTCAAAAGTTGTATTTAAAAAAAGTTCTCCATCAAAAGGCGGTAAAACAATCTTTTAAAAATATTAGAGTATTATTCTTAAAATTGGATTCATTTGCATTTTAAGCCTCTAACATTTATTGGATAAATGTAAAAATATTTAACAAACATATGTAATCATTTTTTTGGTTAGTTCTATTCATTCCCTCCATTACAACGGTAGGCATTAACTATTTGAAATAATATTATTATATTATTAGTGTGCAATGTAAGATTTCAAAAAACTCGTTGTTGCGTATTGGGTACGCCATCGAGCATAGAATTCCATTTAAAGTAATTTTAACATTTTATTCACAAATATTGATAAACATGAGAATGTAATATTATTTATTTACCTTGGATGTTACATCCTTCCCCCCTTTTGGGAATTGTGTCCTCACAATTTTAAAATTAGGCTTGGAAACTTCATTGAAAGCCCCACATCAGAAAAATAATAAATTTAACTATCTCTTTAAAATAATGAAAGAGAAGTACAAGGGTCTCCAAAGTTAACCCTTACTAGGATTCCATGTAAGAAAACATGTATATGGAAGAAAAAAAACAAACGGTCATGTTCTGAGGGAGAGTGGTAGAAAACAAGTTTAGGAGAAAGTTAACCACCAGAAAATAACAAACTTGTGATGGGTTAAACAGTATTTGATTCCCCAGTCAAAAAAATTAACAGACAACATTTTTGTTTTAAATTAATTTTAATTAAGGAATTTATTTATGTTCATAACTAAAACATAAGGAAACATACTTACTTTTCATATTGAATTTCAACTTTTGCTAGATTTCATACAGAAACTCATATTTTCTCCAAAAGACGATTATTTAGGATATCTTTTTCACATTAAGAGCACTATAATCAACTTCTAGAGAATCCCCTAATCCACAAAAGACAACTATATACTTCCCAAGTCTTTAGTCCAAAACCAAAATTATTAGTATGAGATCAGATAATATCCAAAAAGAAAAATCCTTTATAAAAAGTAATACTACTCTTAATCTCCAAAATTTTTAAAACATTATCCAATGTTCAAAAAAGACCATTCAATAAACAGTTTCCCATAAAATTCCTCAAAGATAAACCAAACTATGATTGAAACCCAAATCTCAAAAGGATTCAATCACATAGTCTTCCAAGGTAAATCTTAATATTTATCTCCAAATAACATTAGTTACTCTTAAAGTATCATACTAAAAAGTAATTAACCTAATCACATATCCTCAATGATAGGTTAATAATTTCAATAGATAACCCAAAAATAACTTATTATAGATTCATAAGATCATCTACCTAAAAAGAATTAGTCAAACTAACCAGGGACATCACGTAGTCCACTGGTAGGTGATAAATACAAGTCGTACTTTGGTTGTGGGTATGATTCCCGCAGCTTCGTCCGACGCGACAGGTTGTCACACGGTCTACGTGTTGTCCTTTTTCCAAAACTACATAATTCTTAGAACATTCCAAAAAAGCAATAAAATCTTCCAAAATGACCATAACATAATTTAACGTAAATTTTATCTCATGCCTTTAATATTCCATCATATCATGTAGTAACCCATAATTACCTCAAAAGTAAGGATCATATAAACCATAATTGTTACCATTATAATTATTACCTGAACTTCCTCATCGATTTGGTTCTATCATACATGATGCATTAGTGAACTGACCAAGGTTCAAGTGTTTGATCATAACTCCTGATAGTTGTTTTAGAATAACCACAATATTTCTCATTGAATCCCCCATTTCATCCAGTCTCTTAATCAGAGAACCACCATAGTTTCCTTCAAACCCGTTGTCACATTGGTTCCAGCTAGATCCATCCATTTACTAAAACCAAAAAGGTCAGTGTGAGTATATTAACAAAATCATCATGTAATAAAGGGGAAGATAAACAGTAATATAAACTTATCCAAGTTATCTCAAACTCCTTCCATCTTTCATAAATAAAAAATGACTCTCTCTAATATAATAACCATTGTGGTTATACACAACTTGTCACTTATGCTTTAACAACACTCTAACCTCTAAAGTTATCTAAACCAACCTTTGAAACCAATTATAAGGACCCGGCCTAAAAAATTACTAAATCTTGAATTAAATTGAATAATTCACATTGAGGATCATTTTAGGTTTAGATTTTTAGAGAATTAGGACATAACTATTACATCTCAATGATTACAAAGTAGACACATCTACTCAGTTTCCATTTTTTCGAAAAATATAAACTCTTTAACAAAAGGGTCATGTCTAGTTCCATGTTTTAGACATCATGACATGTTCATGATCCCATACTTGACCATATTCCACTTTATGTCCTGTTCAAAACATTTCAAAAACTTGGGATGAGCACAAAAATCTCAGTAAGGGATAAAAATACTGAACGGAAACATTAGTCCATGTATACATAATAATCAATGAAAACACACTTTACTCATAAAAACACAATCACATTAACAAAACTCGTGAAATCATAATATTTATGAATAACTCATAGAAATCATAAGACATAAAGGTAACTTGAGGCATTCATAACATTATTATGCAGGGAGTAACCCTCATGGTTACGTTTGGAATACCCATCATAGTATATTCCCTAAATATCTTCGGAGAAACCTTAGATTTTAACTCCTATGTGTTACCCAATGCATTGGGGAGCTATCATGGGCACACTGACACATAGTTTATCACGAAACCACTCTTCTTCATAAATAATTCCCAAGAACCATAACATAATCGTATAACATAAATCATGCATAAATAAAACATAACATTTCCACATTTCATTCACAAGATCTTAAAACACATTGATATAATCAAAACATTATCAAAAGCATTTTAAATACCAAAATAAAAGCAAAGTAAAACATGGTATTTATTTTTCATTTTAAAAAAGTGTATGTCTTGTAGAGGAAGCTGAAACTCAAATAATGGTCATGGCGGTGGAAAAGTCGTTGTCGTCGCATACGTAAAAACATTCCCTTTTGTCGTTTAGTAAAACGCTTCATATAAAATATTCCTTTTGAATAATTGTAATATTCAAAATGGGTTTATTGATCATATAAAACAAAGTTGTGTATAAAACAAAATATGCCTCAATGAAAGGAGATTGAGACAAAGTCCCATTCCACATTGAAGATTTTAACATTTTAAACCATTAATATCCAAATAAATAAATCCTTAAAAAACATTTTGAAAACATGGATATTAATGAGAAATATTTATAATAATAAATCATTAAAACATTTAAAATGATATTTTAGTTAAAGAGTTCTTAAAAAAATGAGAGACACTTGAATACAAATAATTGAGGAATAACATTTAATTAGAACATTATAATTTCATGAGAATAAATGGATTCATCATATAACATTCCAAAGGATAGTATATACCATATAAGAGTGAATTGGTGCATAACAACAATGATGTCTCAAATGAAATCTAAAATGAGATGAAATCCCTTATAAAGAAGGTATCCTTAAATTAAGGACAAATCAATCTCATAATTATGTGTGAAAAATATACATACACCTAATATAAGTGGATATTAAGTGTAAAACAACCAGAGGTAATTCACGCATATTCATAGGATGACATATTCAATAACTACAATTTAAACCCAAAGAAATCGAAATTGGGTTAAGAAGTTCCCTTGTAAAAATTTGACAGCCTAACGGCGTCACTTTAAAATTTAGAAAACGAGTTGATGAGACAAAAAGGGTATCTCATCACTTGGAAATAGATTTTAAATCAATAAGGATATAGAAAAACATATCCCAACATAATAAGATATAAATTAAAATACCTAACAAAAGAATTATTTTAAAAAGTGGAGGGTGAAAGGGTCCCTTACCGACTTGGGTAACTGTCGAAACGTACACCCCAAGAAAGAAGGACTATAAAACATTGATGTAAATACTCATAAAAGAAAGTATATTACACAAATAGTAGAATAATGGGCAGTACATACACCACTCATAGCAAATGGTGGCAAATGTAGCATAAATCCCACAGGAATAAAAGTGAGATGAAAAATCCCTTACAAAAACTCGCCAGCCTAACAGCGCCACATAAAACATCCAAAAATGGATTTATGAGATCAAATATGGTATCCCATAATATGAAAATAAAAAATACCGAATGAGGAATATAAAATAACATACCCAAGAATAATAAAGATGGGCTTAAAAGAAATGACATAAAAGAGAGTACTTAAAAAGAAAGAGAGAGGTAAGATCCCTTACCTCAAGTCCGACTTGTCTTGTTCATTTCTTTATATTCCTGAATAATAAACTTTGGTCAATTTATAAGTTCTTGAGGACATACATTAAAGTTTATTATTCAATTAATATAATATATTATCATGTTATAATAATTATTTAATTATGTGAGTTCATATCATACGTTTTGTCGATGTTCGGTACATGAGTCAAAAATGAACTTGTTTGAATATCATTTTCAATGTAGTTGTAAGTAAATCCTATCCAGAATAGTATTAATGATGTAAATATCATATATATCCAGTTTATATTCATTTTATACTTATTCCATAATATTTATAGATAAAAAGAAATGAAAGGCACCATTCATGGAGACGGTAGGCCGTACGTACACATGAACGCTAGTTTCATTTCTTTGGCACATTAATGGAATTAAAACTAGATGAGATATATATATATATATTATAATTCCAGTATTATATATATTTTATATTTGTCACATAAGTTCATTAATTTCATTCTTTATACATTCCATGTATTGTATGAACGAGTCGCGTCACTTTAGGGGGCGATAGTCCACACATCCCCAAATGAAATTATCGCATTTTCACAACATGAAAAGAAAAAAGTTATGTTTTAAATATATAATAAAGAAGAATAGAGAGGAAATAAAAATAATATATATCATTTATAAAAATATTTCAATAATAATGGCCACCATGAGTGGTGGTAGGAGAAGATAGAACAGTCATCATTTCGTGAGGCAGTAATTCACCATCCACAGAAACAGTATGTTCTGTAACCATTAGACGGAGGTGTGTGTATTTTTAGCTCAAATACTTCTCAGGAAAACATACTAGTATGATTAATATACTAGTGTTGTTACAAAATAAAGGAATAAAAATAGTTTAGGGGGTTGGAGAAGCAAAATAAAACACAAGAACATTAGGGAATACTTTACCGTTAAATCGGGTAACTCCCCTTGGTTTGAACCAAAAGGGTTTCTTGAAAAGATTTCTATATAAGGGATGGCTTATAGGATTAATAGAGTGATTTCTAGAGATAAAATTATCATATTTTGGTCTAGCCAATGGCTTGAGAGGTTTGGTTAAGGAGGTAGAGGTGGGGGCCTTTTATTAGAGGGAGATGGGACACTCTTGGAAAGTAAAGAAATGTTACTTTATATTAAAATGAGTTTTGGATTTTAAAGGTCCCACATTGATATATTTCTAGGATAAGGTGGTAATGGTTCGAAATATTCTCATCAAATGGATTTTAGACAAGTCTAAGTCTTATATTTTACATTATCGTTTCATCTTATTTAGATCGTTCATTAATGATATAATCGCTGCATCATAATGGTGTCATATATAAATTAATTTATTTAATGTATAAATATTATAAAAAAATACTATGATGTAGGAAAGATTTTTATATTTCCAATGAATATTTATAGTCCAACATATCATTTACACAGACAAAACTAAATTTTTTTACTTGGGTGATACATACAATGGTTATACTTTCCTTTTAATAACATAAAATTAAGAAGTGTCACTATCACCCTAAAAGTTATTCCATTGGGTCCCAAATTTTGGCACAAGGCATCCCATGGTCGTCCATGACACAACCAGTATCGTTAAGACACATTTTCGGGGTCATTTTTGATTATTATGATATTATTTTATTACCCTTAACTACATGATTACTAATTAATCGCGATAATTAAAGGTAATTACCATTGTTACTATTCATAATGTTCAAAAACAAAAGAGTCTTAATTACATAATTTGGAACTTCTTATTCCAAATATGGAATCCATTTTATCTAATTCAAAACACATATATTGTAATATTTAATTTAAAATTAAATCCTGTTGGCAAAACAAAAGACAGGTTTTTAAGAAGTAAAATGTATCAAAAGATTGACTTGTTTTTACATCCAATTGAAAAGTGAAATTACTTCCAATGAACAAAATTGTATTAAGTGATAAAAAACACAATTCATTTATACCTTAAAAAAATTAAAATGACAATCTTAATATATAAATAAATTGGATGAAAATGCAGTTTTGATATAAAAAGTTGTATTTTTCACTATTCATTAAAAAAGACATTATCAGAAAAATACCAAAAATTAACCCTAAGATATATTTGATATTCCAAATTAAGAAATTATTTCCATCTTACCAAATTCAAAACATAGATGTTTCATTAATAAATCAAATAGTTAATTCCCGCTGTCAAAATAAATAGCATGTTTTTAAGAAACAATATCTATCGAAAGATTGATACTTGTTTATGCCCATTTTCAAAGATAAATTAATTATAATGACCACCATTGAATTAAAAGGTAAAAATATATTCTAATTAAACTTTAAAACAATTAAAAAATATAATCTATCCATATAATTAAATTAGATGAAAATGTAGTTTTGAAGTAAAATGCTGTATTTCTCACTATTCATTAAAAAAATGAACATTTGTCAGAAATATACCAAAAATTTATCCAAGGTAAATTTAAATATACCAATTCTATAGAATAAGTTTATTTTGACAAATATATCTTATAAAATTGTCAAAATATGGATTTAAAAAAAGTTCGCCATCAAAAGGAGGTAACATAATCTTTTAAAAATATTTGAGTATATATTCTTAAAATTGGATTCATTTTCACTTTATGCCTCTAACATTTATTGGATAAATGTAAAAATATTTAACAAACATATGGAATCATTTTTAAGTTAGTTATGTTTATTCCTGCCATTACAACGGCTATGAATTAACTATTTAAAATAATATTATTATATTATTAGTGTGCAACATAAGATTTCAAAGAAACGCGTTGTTGACTATTGGGTACACCATGAGCATAGAATTACCTTTAAAGTAATATTAACATTTTATTCAAAAATATTGATAAAAATTAGAATGTAATATTATTTATTTACCTGGGATGTTACAGTTTTAATTCAATGTGCCTTAACCATGTGTCTCGGAAAATCCATTTATCCTTCCATATATCAATCCATAATTCCATAAAATCTAAGAAAATCAATGTAAATCTCAAATAATATATTAGTTTCATTATATGGTTACTTATGATTTTTTTTGAAGATCTTTTTCTATAAACTCACTTGTAACTTACCCCTCAAGTCCCAACAATCATATCCTTTTCTACCAAGACTTCTCAAAAAACATAAACCAAAAATTGATCTCTAATACCATTCGATCATGTATTAACCATGGATACCCCTAATGGATACCACTAATATATTCTATTAAAATGAACTAATTAAATTCCCAATGCCCATGGGGTGTTGAAAAATTTCTTGGAAACAATATTAATCTTAGGGAATTATTTCTCCCCAAAATCGAATAACCAAGTCCTAACCAATATCTTGGAATGGCCACAGAAAACATCAATAGGTTATACACTCAATTCTATAAGTAATATTTCTAAAAAAACATACCAATCACTTTGTATAACATAATAAAAAACCTAACCACAGAACTGAAATATCAAACCAAAATATTCATTCATAACTAGAGATCCATAAATAAAAGGCATCGTATGAGAAGAAAAATAGGCGATACTTGGATAATACACACATGGAAAACTGGGACATGGTAATATATATAAAAATTAAATTTAATATACCCATATTCATGTTACACAATATCTTACCCCACCATTTCACTATAAAAAACCGGAAAACCCATTCATTAACACTTAGCACCTCTAAGTGGAACTTTTCCTTTGACTGCAATAATCAAAATAGTATATGAATACACTAATTTGTTATAGGTAGGGTCTGAATATATATTTTGTTGAAGGATCCCACCAACTATACCATGAATATAATTTATTATAAAAATAAAACTATCATAGTTTTAACATAAATAAATGAAAATATACTTTAATTATTTTTAGAAAAAACTAGTAGTATAATATGTGAATTTAATTTAAAAAATTATTTAATTTGAATCAAAAAATTAATATTTTAAAACCAAAAACAAGGGAGAAAAAACTTATGTCTATGATTTTCAAGGTCTCCTTGGAATATTAAATCTCATTTTAAGTAAATGTACTCAACTAGTGTAAAATAATACAGCTGATGCAAACCAGTCATAGGTCAGAGTACATTAATAGCACAAATTGTTAATTCACTATTAAAGAGGAGACAATGTACTAATTAAAATATTTCTTAATAACTTTCCATATGAGTCTTACCCTAAGATCCCAATGTTTCCCAAGAAATTTTTGCAAATTAAAATATCATTATTCAATTTCATGTCATCAAATAGTTTATAAGAATAGTTTTCTTTCCAAATGTATGGTGATTTAGAGATTATATCAAGAATATATGGTCAAAAAATAAAACCAAACATCACTTTTTATATAAAACATCCACCAATAATTCATTTTTTACTTTTAAAACATTTAAAATCTTAAATCATAAATTCAATAAATTAATATATAACTGTAAAAGGGTGGGTATATAAACACCTTCCTTAGTATGTTTGTACAATTGGTAAAAAATTGATAACATAATTAATATAAGAAGGATAGACTCATATAAGTCATGGAGAACACTTATATACCAAATACCATTTCATAAAAAATAGGAAACATGAATTCTAGGTTGTTATAGAAAAACTATAAAGAGGAAACCAAAAATAAAACGAGATTATAAATAAAGTAGAAGATGAATATCCCTTAAAGAGTGATTTCTAAGAATAATATTAATGAAATCCAACCAAAATTTAGCCAAATAAGTTGGGTAAATTTATCCATGCATGAGGGGATTGGGGTTATAAATGTAGATACATTAGTGTTTTGGGGTAAGAAATTTATTTGGTGAATTTTGGTAGTTTCTTATATTTGATGTCAGTGGTGGATTGTATGGTTTGAATGAATTATTTTCTACACTGTGTGACAAATATATAGGTGACATAGTACTCACCTGATCATGTTTCATGGTTTGGACACATGGTTTTTAAAACCATTCACTAACCATGAACCGAGCATGTCAGAGCCACTATCTCCCATAATATTAAATTTTCAAATGAAATATCCCATAATTTAATGAATAATAAATAAACAAATCCATACCAATGAAAAACATTATTTTGTGACATGACCCAAATTTTCATGCTACAATATCCTAGTCACAACCATAAACCCATTATTTCATACCTCAGTGCCATATATCAACACTACACTACTATATTTCTACCTTTCCCAACCACACATTGGTAGGGTAAGGTAATCATGAATGACAGCAACCTTATTGAATTAGGGTGTTGTGAATGTTGTGACCATCACCCCAGTATCCCAAATCTAGTGTCTTCATTATCAAATTTTTTTAATATACAATTAATCACATCTTGATAGACCAAATGGTTTATTAGTTTTGGTATATTATATAAATACTTAAATACCTAATTACATTTTAAAATCCAAATTAAAATATAAATTTATTCAAGAATAATTTCATCCGTGCAAGTTTATCATTTTCTATCAGTAATTGTATACATTATGTTATCATTGCGAATGAAAAAAATGATAATGGTGAGATTAAATGACAAAAAATGGTTAAGTACAGTTAAAGAAATCATTAATGAATATAGCATAATCAATAAGTAATGAACCATATAAAATTTGAAATCTTTGAAAAACATGATATTTAAAGAATTTACTAGAATAATAAAATTAAAGGTAAATAAATATAAAAACATTAAATTTAATAAATAACATGAATATAATAATTGGATAAGGCATAATAAATATGTAAGGGTAAATAACTGAACAAATATTCTATTTAAATCAAAAAAATAAGAATGAAATGCATCTATAGAGAATATCATTGTACAAATAACATGGATAATGATAAAAACATAATTCTCAATGAATGAAATTATTAATTATTAGAAATAATATCTCATTTACATGATACATCCACTATCATGATTTATCCTCAAGGCAGTTTAAAACTGGTGGGTAGAAACTCATTTAACTAATGCTAGACAACTGATTCGTCTCATGATATCTATCAATGAAATGTGGGATATTCTATAACTTGTCCCCACCCATGTATTCATGTCTAAATAATTAATCAAATATCAAATAATTTATTTAATTCATCAATAAAAAAACCTTATTTTAAAAAAAAAAATATCGAGTAAAGGATACATATTTATCAACGTTTCGACAGTTAATAAAATAAAATTAAAAGTAAACCCCACATGTAAAAATGGTGTATGGTTTATGAAATAATCATATATATAATACATGAATATGGATATTTAAGTGAAAATTAATTTCCAATGAAAAAATATTACTAGAAAGTGATTGTTTTAATAGAAATTTAACCATCACAAAAGAATTTTAGATTGTACAATAAATTTTACCACATGGTAATTTTCAAGTCAAATCACGTTGGAGAAAAAAATTAAATGTGAAACATGAAAAACAATTAATTATGATTGAATCATGATAAAAGTTGTAAAATTATAATTTTATAATCTGTATAAAATAAATTAGATTTATAACATTATAATATACCTCAATGAATGGAAATTGAGATGAAATCCCTTTCCTCATGCTTTATTTTGGTTGAGCATGCTTTATCCTACCATATATAAGTTATAAGAATTTTATTAACATATTATTGAACCATATAAGTATTTATAGAATCATATATGATCCTTTTTTAACATCTTATCAATTTTCCATTAATAATATTTCCTTGTTCAAATTATTTTGTGTGTTTATTCCCTCATTTTCTCATTCAAGATTTGTCATGAATGAAAAATTTCATGTCAATAATATATAGATTTATAATCTCCATAATTGTAATCATAAAATATTTTTTATATTTTTTCATTGATAATAATTTTATGATGAATCATGGTATTTGGATTTGATAAATTTAGTATGATTCGATCATGGAGAAGGTAGGTCGTACGTACACATTAGTAACATTTCCATATATCAATGGCCATTTTGAAAATGAGTTAAGTGATATTTTATATCTAAATAATGATAATAATATAATAAATGAAATATTGTTTCTTTATATATACTTATATACAATATAAATGTTGTGGTGATGAAAATAGAGAAGCATCTCTTCCTGAAAGTTGATGTCCACACATTAATGAATGATGTTATCATTTCTCAGTGTCAGAAAATAAATATTATATTTTAATAATGATAAATATTTGATTAATATAATAAATAATTAATTTTTATCATATATATTAATTAATTTTATCCATATTATCTTCAATTTAAATATATAGTGAAAAACGAATCGCATTGCTTTTTGATGTCGTAGTTTATCATTCTAGAGAGAGAAATTGTTGTATATCATATAGAATGAAAAGTAAAACAAATATATGATATGATTAATCCAAAGGTTTTATTTGGTTATAAATATCATATATATATTCTGGATCTATCATCATACACAACCTTTAAAGGAGGTAATGAAAAACCAAATGAAATCAGTTTGTGGGGGGGGGGGGTAGTTCATCGTACACAACAATGATGATTTTGTAACCCACATTGATGGAATTTGAGATGGTTTTTGGTCATTAAATTATTTTAAAAAAAATAATACAATTTAATATAATTTTGTTATTATATATTCATGGTTTAATAAAAATTGATATAGGCGGAAGAAGAAATAAAATAAATTCACTCATTGAAGTACATTACCTTTTCTTCAAGTAAACACATTAAAAAGAACCAAAATACTTCCAAGTTTGTATTTATGAAAAAAATTATTCTATGTTAAGGGTATATAATTTGAGAAGTAACTTTAAAAATTAATATTCCATTAAATGGGGTTTTAAGGATCACATAATATAAGATATTTTTTGGCCTATTATAAGTGAGATGAGTGGAAAAATGGTGATTTTTTAAAATAGAAAGGTCTACCCATGTTATTTACATGACTCAAGGATCCAAAATCGAATATTATATATCCTTATAAAATATTGGGTTGACCCATGTCAATCTAATAGATTTTATAAAATATTTAATGTCATTTTACCCCTTATCTTTTTAGTTTAACCCCTAAAAATCAATTTTTTACATTAACCATGGTAATTAATTTTTTTCAATATTTTTGTGGGGAAAAAAATAAATTGAAATTATTCATAAAAATAATTTCTTCTGATTGAAAATTTTGAATCGAATTTTTTCAAATTTTAATCATATAAATGAATATTTTAGACATGAAATCAATCTCACATCCATAATGAGAAATCATATTTTCAAAGAGTAAATATTCAAATATTTATAATGTATTTATATAAAAAGTAAGTATAAAATTTATTACAATGACCTAAATTAAATAAATAGATATATAATTGAATTAATTTTACTTTGAAACCAATTCAAAATACAATTTATCTTTTATTTAAGTTAATCGAAATGATAGTTATCAATTAAAATTCAGTATTTTTTTTATTCATCGACAAGTGAAATATTTTAAGAAAATTCCGAAACATTACCCCAAGCTAATTATAATATTATTAATTAAAAAATTAATTTTATTTTATTAGAAACTATCAAATTGATATAATTTAATTTTAAATTATGTTTTCAAAATCGACTAATCGATATTTTAGAAAAAACTATTTTCCATAAAAAGTTCTTTTCGTTTAAAATCATTCTTTTTTGTAATCAATAATTAACCATAATTTTAATATTTTTTCATCACTATTGATACATGAGAAATTAATAGATATGTTATAATGGTATAATATATTATGGTTTGTTTATAAATGGTTTTGTGTGTTACACGAGCTATTAATGGGATTAAATTTAGCAAAATGTATTTTTTGGGATATTTAATCTTTGTGTTGTGTATCACATACACTATGGAAAATTTTATAATTTTATAATTTTAGGGAATTATATTCACTTTTCAATAAATAAATTGTTTCCTAAAATTTTAATTTTGATCATTGCAATCCTAGGTTTGATATTTCAATTGTTTTAAAAAAATGCATTGTAAAAAGAGTTAATAAAACATCTTATTAATAAGAGAGGATGGGAGGTAACTAGATCATATTGAATAAAAAAAACTATGTTTCCAAGAAGAAGAAAGTTTTTGGAAAGTGGAGATGTGTATATGGAACAAAATAAAAAATAATTATACAGAGTAATAGAGGTCAGTGTCAAATGAAAGTGAATGATCAGTGGAATGATACGTGCCTCAAAACTATAAATATTTCATGATTTAAAAGACCATCTTATTTATCAGATATAAATGTATTAGAATAGCATATTATTCAAAATTATTTTCTTGATGTTGTGGAGTTATTTTACAGTATAAAAATATAAGGAAATATACTTACTTGATACATTTCTATGTCATAAGCACAATTTAATCCTTTTATTTTCCTTCGATAAATTTACAATTCAACCCTTACTCTAATAACTAAATATCCAAAAGGAATTTTTTTCTTAAATCATTATATTTAAATTTTAATGAATCATATAATCTTTAAAATAGTGAAATTCCTTTTCATTTTTCTATAAATATATTCCAAAACCAATATTTTTATCAAATGCGATAGGTTTTCACCATATATGCAGGCTGTCCTTTTAATAAATAATATTAATTTAATTCCAATAACATTACCAATAAAAATGACGGGCATCCTAGAAATAAAATTAAACATTAAATAACCTTTTTTACTTTGGTTATCAACACAACCTTTTTTCAATAAGTATATTAATCTTATATGACATTTATTTCAATATAATTAGTGATTATATTGACTCTAATGGTTATCAATACCTTTATTTCTATTTCCATAAAATGTATTGGAATTATTCTGAAAAAAAATTTCCACTAAATCATATGAATTCCTTAAATTTCTACAATTATATCATTAATCGTGGTGGAATCCCATCACATAAAACCTAAACAGGGGTGGATAATAATTTTAACTTATGATGAATCCTAAACTCATTAACCCATGATGGTATCTATAAGTATTAAATTAACAAAGACATATAAGCTTCTAATATTTAATATAATTATTAAATATTTTATGATTCTTATACAAAAATACCATTGATAAAATAATTTTATATTATAATCCTAGAGTCCCAATAAATATATAAAACATTTTATTCAAACATAGGTCCATACATGGAATTTTATTAGACATTTTGTTACCTAATTTAATCGAATAATTCATTTTTTCTCCACATTTAATATAAAAAATATAAATTAATCCCTAGGATGATATTTATTTCCTTCCATAATACTCTTCATTTTTACATAGAAATTATTTTCATTATTATCTCCCTTTACACAAAAAAATAATTTTTCAATTCACTTGAGAAACATTTCAGGGTGTCTCCATCAACATTTCTCAACTGAATGAAATCTAACCATCCTTCCTCCATGGTATCCCCACTCAATATCATATAAAACTACATTCTTATATTCTTTTTTGAGTCCAATAATTGGTTAACCCATAGGTTTTAATCATATTTTGGAAAAAATAATTATAAATAATCATGACATATATCACTCATATAAACATCGCACTATGTTTTACATTGTTTGTACATTAAAATTTATGTTCAATGTTTACACATTTTTTTAGGTACCGTCCATTGACTACTACAAAAGAGAATTGTGTTCACAGAAATAATCATTTTGGAAAAATCATATAACTATTTATAGAATGTATAAACATTGACACATTATTTTCAATATAAGTCACCTTAGGTTTTACCTAGTCCGGTCATTATCATCATCTATTTATCTACTTATAATATTTGGTAAATTTAATTTAATTTATCTAAATCATATCACCTAGGAGTGTCAAACCAACAGTGCATTGAGTCCTATTTTCATGCACCATGTGATGATTAGGTAAATACCAATGCATGAGTTTCAGATTTATTACCCATATATACATTTATGTAGGAATCGGGTCCACCTGTAGTATCCATAAAAGGATTTTTTTCAAGTAAAACCCATATAATATATACCTTAAAAACCCATTGGATGTTCTTATACACTTTTCCTCAAATTCAATCACAGGTTTATGTTTCATAATCTATGTTTTTATTAATCCATTTCCAGAGGATTCTAATAAACATACTCTGATATCAATTGTAATGACCCAAACCCAATTAGACTGGAGTGGTTGTATGCTTTATTATGTTAGAATAATATACACTATTGGAAATGGGGTTTATCTGCACACATCTATCTCCATGTTTTAAAGAACTGTGGGGATAGATTGTTGTTAGTTTTCTATACCCATGGTTTTATTAAAACCGTGTGTATTCAAACTTCCATCAGACCCTAACTATCGGGCTCCTCCTCAAATATCCATCACCCTCCCCCGAATCAACCCTACCACCCCGACCCTCGACTCCTGACCTTGTCCTCCCCTCCCTGACCACTGCCTCCTGACCCTCTCCTCCCCTATCTGACTCCCCTCCCTGGCCTCCGCCTCCCACCTCCCGATCTGGCCCTCCCGGCCTTTGCCTCCGCCTCGACATCTCGGCCTTCGCCTCTTAAATAAGGTAATATTGAAAATCTTACTGAAAACAGGATGTAATTTTGTGATGACTCAAGATCTATTGGAATTTGGTAATCTCTCGTCTAGTTCATCCTTTTGGAAATAAGTTCTCGAATACATAGAAATTATTCAATAACTTATCAAACTTTTAGGGTTTTATAAACTTAAAATTTATCCCTATGGGGCGTGGATACTTTCACATACTATTTTCTTCTCATGAGCTACTTAAAAATTCATGATTAATTGGATATATTGTGTTAATTATATGTATAGTTTTCTTATAAGAGTGGGATCACAGATTTAATCATGTTGAGGTGATGAACTCGAGGGCTTAAGTTTGATTGAAAATATTTTGTATTTATTGGATTTTATTTCATAAAAAAAATCTCTATGAAGTTGATGCTACTCTGGGCGTTCGCATTAAAAATGACCATGAAATAGAGGAATCTAAGTTTGTCTTCTATTCTTGTATCTTGGTCGATGTGAACCTAATCCCAGTTCACATTGAGAAGGTAGAATTCTGTATGCTATAGAATGGTTTTGGTTTGAAAACTGTATATGAGGATACCCCGCTTTTTTTCAAGGTTTCAAGCCATTTGGATTGTTAAGGATGAACGTCGTAATGATTTATCATGATATTTTTACTCTAATAAGAGGAATGATATAAAATGATATTTGGGGAATAAGAATGCTGCTGAGTCTCGGATATTTACTGACGTGGATTAGATAATTGACATAGGTAGTGAGTTAAGGACAGGTGGTACCTCATCTAAGGATTCTCAAGACTACCCAGGTCAGGGGTAGGAGATTTCCTTGAGGTTCCAATCTTTTTGAATAGGGTTGGTTCAAGATACAGCTGATGGTGATGATATGGTTAGGTTATGGTTAGTTGGTAACTCTTCCATTTCAAGATGGACATGTTTGTGGTGAGACATATGGTAAGTAAAACTAGTAATATAAGGATACTGTGGTCCTAGAATCATAGGGAATGGATCAGAAAACATGGTATGAATTAATGGAGGGGGGTTATAATGATGTACAGTCATGATATAGTAATATGGTTAGGTTACTAAACTTTCATTTTCTCTGGGTTTTTTTAGGTTCTACTTAAGAAAATAATGATGTTTGATTTGTTATCCTTAAAGTTACCCTTCTTTGTACTTATTGTATTTGGTCTTTAATGATATTTTGGATCTTCAATTATATTATCTACCTTGTATAAGATGAATTATATTGTTCCTCATCACTTGAAATTGATGAATCTTCTTCTCCAACATATATACTCTAAACACCTTCATCTGATCACTTGATTGTTCTGATCAAGTCTCACTTCTTAATGTTCTTCTTGTAATTTCTCAAGGTAAAACCCCATTTATGAAACTTCCCTCCCAAGCTCAGATTATTGTGTTTCAAAAATTTTATTTCCTACTAGTTGAGTCCATAATTTACCCCAATATTTAAATTATCTCTCATCATTATCCTTAATATGCACCAATTATAATAATCACATTCTAACAACTACATCTCTAATGTCTATAGTGGCCAATGATCATATTATGGACATGTAAAGTTCAGAATCTCTAATAATATTTTGTTTATTTTTTATGATATATTTCACATATAATTTATTAAATGGTAAATTCCCATATAAAATGTAGGGTTTGTTATAGCCATGAGGTAGACATGGAATTTGAGGGATTTTCATTATAAATGTTTCTTAAACTTATCTCAAATTCACAGATTACCCATCAATGAGTATGATTCTAGTAAATAAAACATAAAAATTTCATTCAATATCCCAGAATGGATTTTATTCATTAACAATTTCATAGTAATCAAACACTAATTTTTTTTTCAACATTGAACTATTGTAATGAATAATGGTTTTCCTAATTATCTAACCCTAAGATTAAAGATCAGCACTATAATAGCAATGTCTTAATTTAGATCTAATCACCACCTCTTTAATCAATTAACATAATGAGGGATCTTAGACTCTAATACATGTTATGTTTTCTGATCATCATGGGATCTTCAATTTCCTCCTTTTCATTTGTCAAAAACCTGGGGAACAACACATGAACTCCTCTCTAAGTTTCAACTACCAACTCTCTAAGTCTCCCTAATAAGGAACACTCTCTATATATTCTCCGTTTATCATCTCCCATAAAAATAAAAACTGATTCCATCACCTTTTTAAAAAATTGAACATTTATATTCTCCAATCCTATGGTACTATAATTCATTCCCTTTATTCATTATTAGATAACATGAATTTTCAACATCACCCACTTGGAATAAATTGCCTCTAGCACAGTTATCCACTTTTAACCACTCTCCCATACTCAATTATCTCAACCAATAACCCATAATTCCTAATGAAAATATATTTCCTTTATCATGATGTTTAGAAACACTTAATAGATTATGTTTTAATCCATCAACATAAAGAGTGTTTTTTATTTAAGCTACTCTTTCCCAATAAAAATTAAACCACTCCTTTAACCTTTAGTGACCCATCATTTATGAAGGTAACTAAGCATCCATTTAATTTTTCAATAGATTTCAGTTTTTTTAAATCTTTTATCATGTGAGAAGAACATCCACAATCCAATATCCATGGTCTTTCCCCTTTGGATACTTTGGGTGAAACATCAACAACTAAATATTTCTCCTTCACTTTTCAATTCTTCTTTTGATGATTTTGAGTATTAAAGCTCAATTTTTTTTCAAAATGGTATAATGATGAGGCATTCATTTTCATCATGAATAGGATGGTCACACTTTCCATAGACTTATTTAACAATATCAAACATGTTCTATGATTTCAATAAAGAATTTACAATACGTTTCTAAATTTTATTCCTTTAAAGGGGTTGAAACCCCCAAACATTGATTCTCAATACTCCCTAGTATATCATGATGTCTATTTAAAAAAAACTCTTTTCTATATGAAAAAATATTCTAATTTTCCAATAGAATCCATAAAAATTATATCTTATAAGCATCATGTTGTAAAAAATTTGTAGGATACCTTGAAACATTTTTTCAATATTAATTACAAAACATTAAAGTTATAACTACTATATTTTTATTGAATGTTTTATTTCCCATAAAATAACCCCTACCAAATAATCTATAAAATTATAAATTCATATTATTAAAATAAAATTTTCTTACCATGTTTATAATGCCTCTATATCTATAAAGGAGTATTTTACATTGAAATTTTCCTTATTATTCCCCATCAATGACAACTTGGGAGTGTATGTTTTAACTTTTTTCTTTAGTTTACATCTCAAGGTAGAAATTTTTCCCTTTTTTCCTACTTATTCAAGCATGGACTCATCTTGTCATTTAATATGTTTTTCTAGCTACTAATATTAATTGATTAATTTAATAATAAAATTGATTGTAATGATTTTTTAAAATATGATTTACATTGTTGATTGAATGATTATTTTTTTCTTATTACTTAATGGATAGATGCTCGATGGATCGTACCAATTGGATTTCAACCGAGTTTCAAAATAATTTGGAGAATTTTTTAGATTTTTTATTTCGCAATGCGTCAGTTGGAGGTTGTATACAATGTCGCTGTTATAGTTGTTTTGGAAGACCATGGTTAAGATTATAAGAAGTTAGTTACCATTTAACAAAATATGTATTTCAGGAAAACTATAATGTTTGGTTTCACCATGGAGAGATGAGTTAATATTCAAATGTTCATAAACAAAATGAAAAAAGTGACATGGAGAATTTGATATTTGATCAGTTTTCATATGTGCATCATTCCGAGAGAGATAGCATGTCGGTGAAAGAAGACAATGATATTAGTACACATGAGTAAAATGGTGAAGATGATGATATTAGCAGAGTAAAAAAATTTATTGGATGATGCCAAAACTCCAGTATATCAAGATTGTACTAAAATTACCAAGTTGGAATTTTTTATGTGGTAATATCATGGGAAAACCATGTATGTGATTTATAATACCGTCGTTTATTATATTCTTACATTTTTGAAGGACTTGCTTCTTGATGGTGAAAATTATCCCTCAAATAATTACATGGCATGGAAGTTAATCAAGCATCTTGGATTTTCTACTAATAAATTCCTTGCTTCTCTGAAATATTGTAGTTTATTTTTGGAGGAAACAGCTGACGGTAATGAATGTAATGAATGTGGTACATCACGATGGAAGACAAATGCAGAGGGAACACCATCTCGTGTACCAATGAAAGTCATGTGGCACATTCCATCTATTCTCAGATATAAAAATCTATTCATGTCTCTAGAAATCTCAGTCAATACGTGAAACGACGATGTTGAGATAATAAAAGGTAATGATGAGCTGGTACATCCTGCTGATGGATTAGCATGGAATACATTTGATGTACAACATCCTTATTTTTCAAATGAGGTACGTAATGTAAGATTTGTCCTATCATGTGTTGTTTTTAATCTGTTTGGTTAGATGCTTACTTCTCATAGCACGTGGCTGGTTTTTTCATGGTTTATAATCTTCTTCCATGGATGTATATGAAAAATCCATTAACTTTCTTGAGTATACTGATATCTGGACCTTAATATCCCTGTAATGATATATATGTCTACTTGCAGCCTTTAAAAAAAGAGTTGAAACAAATTTGGGATTTAGTTGTGCAAACATTTGATGCTTCTTCAAATACTACATTTCAGATGTGTGATGCCGTTCTGTAGACCATAAATGATTTCCCTACCTATTCAAGGATTTCTAGGTGGATCACTAAGGGAAAACTATCATGTCTCATTTTTAAGAATAATACATGATCGAGAAGGCTTAAATATCATCGTATTTTCTGTTTCATGGGGCATCGCTGATTCTTTCCAATGGATCATCAATACAGGAAGAATATTTGGAGGTTTGATAATAATTTTGACATTAATGATCCACCTAAACTTATGTCCGGAAGTGATGTTCTTGATGAATTGAAAGATTTCAGCTTTTCATTAGGGAAAGGCCAGTTGAAATATTGAAAGAGGAAGAATGTTGATATTGAAGTCACTTACAATTGGAAAAAGAGAAGTATTTTTTTTGTTTCCATATTGGTCTACTAATTTGTTATGTCATTGTTTATATGAAATTCATATTGAGAAAAATATATGTGAAATGTTTCTTGAAATTATTTTGAATATTAATGGGAAGACCAAAGATTACTTCCAATCTCGTTGGGATTTATTGGATTGGGGTATTCGATGAGAACTACATATTTTTTATATCGATGAAAACAAATGGAAAGTTCCCTGTGATTCCTATATGATGACACCGACAGAGAAAGATCAATTTCTGGAAATATTGGAGAATATCATGGTTCCAGATGGCTATTCTAACAACATATCTAAACAAGTCAATGGAAGACTTTTGAAATTGAAATCCCTAAAAACTCATGATTATAATAATATCCTTCTTCATGAATTTATTCCAATAGTAATTCGGCATTTTCTATCCAATAATGTAATGATGGTTGTGATTCGGTTGTGTCATTTTTTAGAGACCTTTTTTCTAAAAGGTTATACAAATCATTATTGATAAAAATTCAGCAAGAGGCACCATTATTTCTGTGTGAGTTGTAAAAAAAATCCCCCATCCTTTTTTACTTACATGCTGCATTTAACAGTTCATCTTCCAATTGAGACACTTCTTGGGGGACAATTTGCTTTTCGGTGGATGTATCCCACTGAAAGAAATATGTGCAAAATAAAATCATATGTCTGAAATAAGAATTTTCATGAAGGTTCCATTGTGTGGAGTTATCTGGCCCAAGATTTTATAGATTTTTGTTCAATGTATTGTTCTGATATGAGAACAAGACATAATCAACCAATGAGAAATGAAGATGAGTAGAATGAGAAAATTCATCCCTCGTTTCTATCTCTTCCACAAATAGGTGGAATTGTCAAGTCATATACATTGGTTACATTGAGCTTTGAAGAGTGGAATATGGCACATTGTACATTCTTGTTTAATTTTTGTTTGTTCAATGCCTATATCAAGTATGTAATTTGAATATATATATATATATATATGTTATCTCAAACATTATCATATCACATATACCTTATACATTTATTGTCATTTTAAGTAGAGAACATAAACAAATTATAAGTACAGTTCATTGGTCTTTTCTGTTGAGAAGGAGAGAGGCTATGCAACGCCAAGATTTACCAGCTTGGTTGAAATCAAAGGTATGTCCATTTCATTAAATACCTCAAAATATTGATATATATTTAATTATATTACTCATATGTATTCCAGGTATTGAGGTTACCTGCTGACATTATTTCTCAAGAATTAAGCACGTCGGCTTTTGGTCCCAATTCTTTTGTTCGTGACTGAAAATCTTTAATAATCAATGGATATAAATTTGTTACAACTGATAAAGCGTTGAAAATGAGAACACAACAAGATGGTGTCACGTTAACTACTAGAACGGATTGTTATTCTAGTGCATCAGATAGTTGACCTTGATATGAACATATGTATTATTATGGACTGGTTAAGAAAATATATTTATTGGATTACCACTCTCAATGTCGAGCCACAATGATGAAATGTAAATGGATTGATTCAATGACACGACATGGTACATTTTCTGATCATTGCGGATTTAGAGTTATTGACATGAGTCAATTACTGCATGCCGATAAACCATACATTTTGGCATCAATGGAAAAACAAGTGTTTTATGTGAAAGATCATTTGAAACCTGATTACGGTGTCATTAATGAAGTAATCCAAGGACATGTTTTTCATGATTTTGGGGATGAAAGTTTTACCATTGACGCCCCCATCGGTGTTAGCCGAAATATTGTATTTGATGACAAAAAGTGTCCCATTGTGAGAGGTAATGTTGAACCTGAGTTAGTGGAGGGTAATATATAAAAGAAACCATATATATTCAGAGTTCATTAATTTTACCTTGAAGTTAGTTTCTTAGGATGGTACTAATGTAATTACTTTAATTTAGTTTTAGTTTGGAATGATATTTCTGTTTTAGAATTGTTTGGTTTCGTTTCATATAATTATATTTATTTAAATTCACAAAAATGGGTTTGAAATGTGGTTTTAAAAATTGTATAACTTGGTTGTAAATTATCATTATTGTAAGATGATATGACATTTTTTAATTTGTATGTATGGTTTGTAAAAATTTTTGCTAAAAAATATTTATTTCATTCTAATGATGATTTTGAAGAAAACTATAGAAGCTCGCAAGAAGAGATTATTTGATGTTGATCCTATTTGACATGAGCGTGAGTTGTCTTCAATGAGTATATTAATTCTAATATTTATATTCTGCATTACATATAATATCAAGTTCATATTTTTTATCATATTGTTTTAGGGATATATAACTCTAGAGTTTCCTCCTCCCATTATTGGACCGAGTAGGGATCCTCCTAGACCTAGGCGAAGATACCATCTTACCACTCCCCACATTATCCCATTGTTGGACATCCCACCTACCACACATGTCCTCCCACCGCATGAGACCCTTGGATGTTCCCATACATGCCACCATCATCATCCCATTTACCCTATTTTTCCTATTCCAGGACCCCGCTGACTCGAACGATGTTCTCACCTGCACAATTTCCATATCCATTCATGTATCCCCAGACCTACTATGAATGTTATGACATGTCTACAACACCTCCTTTTCCAACCATCCATCCTACACATATTGAATTAGTTCCTTCAGTTTCCACTTCTGTTCATGAAGATCATACAGAGAATGTTGTGGAACAGATACTTTCTTCGGAGGATGTTGATCCAACACAGTCCACAGATGTCTCACAGCCTATTCAAGATCCTGCATCAGGTTTTTTTCTTATAAATGTTTCAAATTATAAAATTTCACATTTGAATTATTTTATTGCCACTTAACTCTTCTCTTTTCACCTCTTATTCTATTTAGTGGGATCTTCTAGGAGGAGACGTGGGCACAAATGAATGTGGGATACCTGGAATCATGAAACTCAGGTTATGGTGGATTAGAAATCTCAAAATAAAATTGTAGGGGAAAATTATAATGATTATAGAAGTTTCATGGCTACTTTAGCCAAATATCAGGATATCATTCTGGTGGAACTGGTCTCATGGAAACATATCAGTGCTGACCTCAAAGATAAGGCATGGGCGCTGATATGGGTACGAAAATTTTATAAATTTATTTTCATATAGGTAATGTATTTATATGACTTAACATGTTTGTTGCACAGTTGATTTAACTTTACTAATGGTGATGCTGCCAAAGATGCTAGGATGAGTGATCTTGGAGAGTATTGGCAGTCATACAAGTATGAGTTACATATTGGATGGAGGAACAGAGTGGGTACTGAGTTGGAGGGTATACCCACAAACCCTGACTGTCCAAAAAGTCAATATCAAAATATGATCGCACATTGGAAGACTGGAAAAATATAAGGTACTACACATATTTAATGGTTTTTATATAAAATTTAATTTTTATTACATTTATTGGTTTTTCTTGTTTCTTAGGAAGTGTCAGTGAAAAACAAAAAAAAGTTGAAATGAAATATCTACACACATTGGGGTGTACTACAATGCCCAACAAAGAGAAGTGGTGGGTAAATTCATCTAAATTAAAAAATTCCCTTATTTATAACATGTCATCATAACTTATTCATTCCTTCCCTTGGTTAGTCCATGTATGTCACGACCCGTCCTCGGGACCCGTGCCGTGACTACCCCAAGCCCGCCTTCCATAGGCCAGGGGCTGGAGACTAGCACCAATGCGTAATTCCTGGTAAAAAGGAAAGGCATTACCTTTGTAAAATAAACAAACACCACAGAGCAAGCAAGCAGTTGAAGTAAACACTAAGTAAAACTGAGTACAACAGTATGTGCGGAAAAGTAAGTGGTCCAGTATACAAACCCAAACTAAAACTAAAGTACAACTAGAAGGGAAAACAACAACTAAAAAGTAATGACGCAACGTCGAAATGTCTACTGGAAATCCCACCTGAATGGTGGGTAAATATAGCCTCCACTGCTCCTCGGGTCCAGCCGACCGCTCCGAGTACGTCCCACCCAGTGGTCCCCCTCCAGGTACTATCCTGCTTCGCAAACGTCAACCACGATCAGCGATGTCCGTCGTCTGCAAACAACGCAACGTAGTGCGGGCATAGCCTATGCAGGGGTGAGTATAAGCTACTCAGTAGGGACCTCAAGATCCCCGAAGGTCTCCCAGAATCTACAAAAGATAATCCATAAAGGAATGATACAATCACGAAGTAACATCCGACACCGCTTAGGTATATTCCCATACATATACCTAAGTCATCAATTCTCGTTCGGCTACAACATCTGAGCCCAAGTACAACCCAGTCCACACAGGAAATCAAAACGTAAATCCACACAGTATAGCACAATGCAATCCACATGGGAAAGCAAAACAGGATTCATCTCACACAGTTATACTTCTTCGTATGACAATAGAGATGATCAGATAATGCCACTGATTCATCTAAGCCATCGGACCCACAAAGGATCGATAGGTACTAACCCCCGCAATGTACCACATAGGATCTGACCCATATAGGATCTGACCCACAAAGGATCGATAGGTACTAATCCCCATAATGACCCACAAAGGATCTGACCCACAAAGGATTGATAGGTAACTAACCCCCGCAAAGACCCACACAGGATCAGACCCACACAGGATCTATAGGCGCTGGCTCACACAGAACTGCTGAGCACTGACCCACACAGTATCGGACCCACATAGTATCGTTAGCACTGATCCACCTAGGATCGCTGAGTACTGTAGTCATCGCCATCGAATCCACTGAGGATCTCTGTACAGTCGTCGTCGTCATCACAGTCGCAAACGCAGCCAGCTCTAGGGTTCCCGCACACATAAAGCACGTTCGGGAGGGTCCTCTCCATGAGCCGAGAGGCTGATACATCAACTAACAAAATGTCCGGATTTGATGTATGCAAAATTTACGTATCATCAACAGGAACTTAGGGTCACAGACGGCGCGTCAATCGGACGCCCGACCTGGAAGTTATTGGCTTTTTCGTCCGAGGGGCCTAGTTGGTTTTTAGGTCAAAACCAACCTGGGTGTACTCCACCTGCATCCAAACCTTGGGTGGAGTAAGCCAAAAGATCTGTCTCACTAAGAGGAATCCATCAAAGTCGACTGCACGTCAATCGGACGTCCGGAGCTCAAGTTACGAGCGTTTCCGCTCCGAGGGCCCAGTTGGTTTCGTGTACGAACCAACTCGGCCGAACCGAAAGTATTCTAAAACCTTGATTGCGATATACCGAAACAATAGCCTCGATCCAAGGATCGCATCTCAACTGAAAGTGCATCGATCGGAGGCTCGTAGCACATATTATGGGCGTCCGATCGGAAGAGATTTGATATTAAAGGGTTCGGACCCGGTCTGACCCGGCCTGATACCCCCAGGGTCGGCCCGAACCGTGTCCGGGTCCGGCCCACTTGGGCGCGTCCCGGCCCGGCTGGTGCGGCCCGACCTGGGTGCGGCCCGACCCGGCTCGACGCTCGTCCAAACGGTCGAGCCGTTGAGGGGGGGGGGGGGCGCCTGCCCCCCTGACTTTGTAACCGCGGCCCCCATTAAGGGGGGCCGTTGAGCTAGCCGCTGGGGGTTCGTAACCCCCGGCTTCTCCTTCACCGGTCGGCCCACTTGGCCAGCCTGCTTCCGCCGCCACGGGACTGGAGACGGCCGGTCCCCCCTGCTCCGAAACCGGCGGCCCAGAACCGGCCGCCGGTCTCCCTACTCCGCCGTGGTCCGGAACATGCAGTGGCCTTGGTTCGTCCGGCGCGGCGCGTCGGCACCGCGCCCCTTCGCCGTGGCCCCGCTCAGGACGCGGTGTCTTCGGGTTTCTCCAACGCAGCGTGACGGCGTTGCGACCTTGTTCGGTTTCACGGCGCGGCGCGACAGCGCCGCGCATTCCTTGCCATATTATCCCGTGCGGTGCGACGGCACCGTGCCATTCCAGTTCCAATCCATATTAGAAACAACAACATAGATAAGGGAGGATGGTTGGCCGTGTTTGTGCGGTCCATCCCCCTCTCATTAATCGATAACAATTGGTCAAATTTCACGAATAACGTCAAGGTAGTAATAACGAACAAAATAAATAAATCCCCTACCTTGATCATAGCTTGAACAGAGGTTCATCGTGGAAATAACCATCGTGGAAGAAGACATCGCGGAAGAAGAGAGTCGCGTCGCGGGGACGGCGTCGCATCGTCAATCTCTGAGGAATCTGGTGTTCTTCGCGTTCTTCGCGTTCATCGCTGAAGAGGAATAAGTTCTTCAAGCTCTTAGCTTTTCTCCCAAAGACTCTCAAAGAAACAAGACTCCAACAAAAAATAAAATAAGTCCCATACTTATTTTATTAACACAACTTAAGGTTTGAAAAATCAAAAGTTTGAATTAATCCACATAATTAATTATCACAAGTTGGAAAAATTAATGAAAGGTTATGGAAGGTAAGATAAGGTGAAGGGGAAGGGTTCGTGTGGGCCCCACCACCATCATAACTTCCAAATGGAACTTGGGTGGTTTTTTCCAACTTCCACCCAAAGCTTAATCCACTTAGAGTAAAAATAAAATTGATGCATAATTTTATTTTTACCTTCCACAAAAATTTAACAACTTCTCTCGTGTAAACGCAACTCCGGAAATGGTGTTCCTATGAAATTACTGGCACTACGGTTCCATCAGTGCCCTCGGAATTCGATTCCAAGCACCGGTTCAAGATTTAGAAAACCCTGCTTGTTCGTTCACTGAACGTACCCGAGATAAACTTCGGATTGAAATTTCGAGAACACCGGGCCTCAGAATCATGTGCCGTCAAGAACTGCGTTTTTGTAAAATCCCAAATAAAATTAAGAAAAAAATTTCCTTGATTTTTATGGGTCTTTACATTACTCCAACCTCAGGTCTTTATGTCCCTGTAAAGATACCTAGAAAACTAGGCAAACAAATGTGGGTACTGAGCACGCATCTGAGCCTCCCGCTCCCAAGTGCTCTCCTGGAGGTTTCTATGCTACCATATGATGTGCACTAGAGGAATCGATCATCAACATAGGACCCACTCCGGTAGATCCTCGATCTCCACTAGGACCTCCACAAAAGTTGCCTCATCATCAATGTCTATCTCCCTATGGTCAATGATATACGACGGGTCGTGCACGTATCTCCTCAGCTGTGATACGTGGAAGACGTCGTGCACCCGGTGCAACTGAGGTGGTAGATACAGGCGATAAGCCACCTATCCAATCCTGTTGAGGACCTGGAATGGTCCGATGAAGCATGGAGAAAACTTGCCGCCTTGGCCAAATCTCCGTAATCCACATCGAGGTGAGACACGCAAGAAGACATGGTCGCCATCCTCGAACTCTAGTGGACTCCGCCTCCTGTCCGCATAAGACTTCTGCCGGCTCTGAGCTGTCCTCATCTGCTCCTGGATGACCTGGACCTTCTCCGTCGTGGCCTGGACCATCTCTAGTCCCAAAAGTGCTGACTCCCCAGGGTCTTTCCAGCACAGCGGTGATCTGCAAGGTCAGACGTACAATGCCTCGTATGGTGCCATCCCGATGGTGGAGTGGTAGTTGTTATTGTATGCAAACTCCACCAAGGGTGGGTGGTCCTCCCAGCTACGAACAAAGTCGAGGAAACATGCAAAGAGCGTGTCCTCAAGAGTGTTAATGGTCCTCTCCATCTGACCATCCGTCTCAAGGTTAAAGGCGGTGCTCAAACGTAGCTGCGTCCCGAACGCCCCCTGCAACCCTTTCCAAAGCCGGGAAGTAAAGCGAGCATCTCGATCGGATACGATTGATGACGGCACACCGTGAAGCCGTACAATCTCCTGAACATAGAGACATCCCAAGCTCTCCACTGAGCCATGCTCTATGATGAGTAAGAAGTGTGCCGACTTGGTGAGTCAGTCGACAATCACCCAAATGGAGTCGTGACCTCTGGAAGTGCATGGAAGTCCAGTCATGAATTCCATAGATATCCCTTCCCACATCCACTCCAGGACCTCCAAGGGTTGTACCAAGCCTGCTGGTACCTGGTGCTCTACCTTCACCTGCTGGCGGGTGAGACATCGAGAAACGAACTCCGCCACGGCCTTCTTCATGCCCGACCACCAGTGTTGTCGTCTGATATCCTGGTACATCTTCGCCACTCTAGGATGTACCACCAAAGGAGAAGTGTGAAACTCTCTCAGCACCTCCTCCCGTAATGAAACTAGTACTAAGGTACGTCCTCTGAAAAGGACGTCGTGCTCTGATCCAAAGGAGAAACTAGCAGGTGCCTGTCCTGAGGATATCTATGCACGCCACGTGTCACAGTTGGCGTCCCCACGCTGTGCCTCTCTGACCCACTTCAATAGTGGAGGGGTGACTGTGAGAGACTGAAGGAAGGATGCTCTATCTCTTTCCATGAAGGATATCTGCAAAGAGGCTAGCTGCTCTATCACCTCCCCAAGTATCTGAATGCCCATCCTCCTACTGAGAGCATCGGCTACCACATTCCCCTTCCCAGGAGTATAGACTATCTCAAAGTCATAGTCCTAGAGGAACTCAATCCATCGACGATGTCTCAGATGCAGGTCCTTCTAAGAGAAGATGTACCTGAGACTCTGATGGTTAGAAAAGACTGTAAAGCGCTCTCCCATCAGGTAGTGTCGCCATGTCTTCAGAGCGAAGACAACTACTGCTAACTACAGGTCATGGGTAGCGTAGTTGTACTCATGCGGCCTCAACTGACGTGATCCATAGGTGATCACTGCCCACTCCTACATCAGGAAACAACCAATTCTGGTCCCTGATGCATTGCAGTAGACTATGTACCCTACTCCCTCCTCCAGCAACCTCAAGATAGGGGCGTTGGTCAATCTCTGTATCAGCTCCTGGAAGCTCTGATGACATCCGTCTGACCATACAAATGGTTTCCCCTTCTTCGTCAAAGTTGAGAGTGGTGCCGCAACTCTGGAGAAGTCTGGCACAAATCTCTGGTAGTATCTAGCTAGTCCCAAAAACTCTTCACCTCTGTCACGCTCCTGGGTGGCTCCCAAGCTAGCACTCCCTCGATCTTCACAAGATCCACCACAACTCCCGCCTTAGAGATGACGTGCCCCAAGAAGTGGAGCTCACATATCCAAAACTGACACTTAGAGAGCTTACCATAATGCTGGTGCTCTCGGAGTTTGTCTAGTACAACCCACAAGTGGTAGGTGTGCTCCTCCTTAGTGGTCGAGTAAATCAAAATGTCGTCGATGAAGACCACGACAAATCGATCGAGGTATGGATGAAAGATCCTATTCATGAGGGCCATGAACACTGCTGGATAATTAGTTACACCGAATGGCATATCCATGAACTCATAGTGTCCATACCGACATCTGAAGTTCGTCTTCTGCACATCCTCGTCCCGAACTCTGAGCTGATGATAACTTGGAATGAGGTCTATCTTCGAGAACCACTGTACTCCCTTGAGCTGATCGAAGAGGTCTTATAATGTATCCTTGAAATCACATCTTATACTGGGATAAATATTGTCTATTTTTTACCTAAACAAGTAGTATATTTCCTTGAAACCCACATTAGAAAACCATTTCTAAAAACCATTTCAGAAAACCACCAATCGATTATGACTGTCAATTACCTCAATGTTTGTTGGACTTTTTTGAAACTCACATCAACACAATTCTTTTCATTTATCATATATGGTTGTAATACAAATTTGTGCACTTCTCATATGCAGAAAGTTGTATTAGGCATTGAAGGTCATGTACCTCGTGCCAAATTATTCTGCTTCATTAGGAAAAAATAGATGAAACTGCAGTTAATTCACAAACACTAGATAAAATTGTAGGTTTGTTTATTTATATTTGAAAATTTTATATGAAATTCATAATTTAATATGTTTATAATTTCAACAGTCTTCCTTGGATTCCATGGATGAGAAGGAAGCAGAAAACATTGGGCAAAATGATCATTTGAGTGAGGTGTTAGGTGTGGAGCATCCAGGATGTGTCCATTGTAGACCAAGGAAAAAAAATTTCCCCTCTGGGTATTGGTAATCATCGGACTCCTCTAAGGCCTATGAGTTAGAAATTGTGTGTGCTTAATTATCTCTGACAAAGAAAATAGTATTAGAGGAGTGTGAAAAAAGTAACCTAATGAATTAACAATTCATGAAAGCTATGTCAGTTTTGATTATGTCACTACCATCATAGGTTCTTGCCACATTAGATTCATTTATGGAATCAATGAGCTCTTTAAATAATGCCTCGGGTGACTCCCTATGATGGTCCTAGTGGAAATGACGGTGGTGGTGATAGAGCTGGCGCGGATGTTATTGATGATGTTGTTGGTGACGAGATTGTTCATGATGATACTGACGATGCGGTTTGTGATGATGTTGCTGATGATGTCATTGATGATGTTTCTGCTACTGCTCATGATGCTAGACATGGGGATTCTGATAATGGCGATGGGGGGGATATTAATCCGCTCCATTTTTGACTTAGCAGAGAGACTTATGTTAGAGTTTAATTTTTTTTGTATTGGTGTAATGCTTGTATGTGAATTTCTTTATGCAATGAAATGAATTTTGGATTATGTTTTCATCAAGGGTGTTATTTGTCAATTATTTAGTTAATTTTCACATGCCGTGTATTTTTTAATAGTTTGGTGTGTTTATTATAGTCTCGCCATCTAATCTTGGCCTTAGCAGTGGAGGGGAGGACTGGGTTGGGGGGCTGTAGTGGATGGGTGGGGGGCTGGGAGGGGAAGGTTAGGAGGGGGGCTGCAATGGTCACCTGGGGGGGGGGGGCTGGGAGGGGTGGGGTGGAGGGGAAGGTTGGGAGGGGGTGCATTGTAGGGATGGGTGGCAGTAGTGGAGGGCTGGGGGCTGGGAGGGTTGGGAAATATTTGGGGGTTGCAGTGAAGGGCTGGGAGGGGGGCTGGGAGGGGGGCTGGGAGGGGAAGGTTGGGAGGGCTGGGGGGCTTTAGTGGAGGGATGGGGGGCTACAGTGGATGTCTTGGAGGGGGGCTGGGATGGGGATGGGAGTGGAATGCTGGGAGGGGGAAACAGTGGAGGGATATGAGGATAAAGTGGAGGGTTGGGGGGCAGCAGCGGAGGGTTGTGGGGTGCAGTGGAGGGATGGGAGGGGTGGGAGAGGAAGGTTGGGAGGGGGTTCAGTTGATGCTTGGAAGGGGATGGGGTTGCATTGACTTAATCTCTCCTTCATATACTCAGCATGCAGAGGATGTTCACTAGGTGAGTTTGACTGTGTCCTCCACTTTGAAGAAAAAGAGCTCATCTATTAAAGGCATTGAAAAGGTTTGGTTTCTTCTGATCTTTTTCTTTAAACTTAGAGTTAGTGATTTATAGTTCATGGAGTGATTCTTATTTTTTTTGGTTTCTTTCTAAACATGGTCCTTACAAAGCTGCTGCAGTTGATTTGGAGGCAATACCTCGAACCTTGGCACAAAATTATGGTGTTAATGTGATCTGGACTATGATTTCTCTACAAGGAATGGCAAGTAACCTGCGATCATTCCCCCTTTCCCCTTTCAGTCGTAGATTTTTGATTATATTGTTACGTAGTTCAGTCATGACACTAAAAACCAAAACACTTTTCCTATTTATTTTATTTTACTAAAAAAACTATATGCCTTGGAATGTCAATAAATCTCATCTTTGATTGGTATACAGTAAATATGGAGGAGGAGGGGTTGGGCTGGGGGGAGGGGAGGAGGGACTGGGCAGGGGGAACTGGGCATGAGGGAGGGGGAGGGGGAGGGTTTGGGTAGGGGGAGCTGGGCATGAGGGAGGAGCTAATATTTCAAAAATAAATCACTATCCTGGCATTGAGGAACCATCTGACCCTATGGTAATACCATATCAACCATATCAAACACCGTCAACCCCTTTATTTCTACTAGGATCTTGATGAAAATAATTTTCCCTTATACCATGAGATATAATGTTTATTTGAATCCTAGATGGTATGTGTATGGTGTGAGTATAAAATTAGTAGGTTTCCAAAAACTATATCCCTGGATAAAATAAATACATATACAAGTGTATGATATGAACAAAAAAACAATCAAAATTCCCCACTTCTTTCTCTAGTTTTTCTTAACTATCCCTATGTGAGACTTTACCTACCTTGTAC
This sequence comes from Viscum album, assembly GCA_963277665.1. Lineage (NCBI taxonomy): Eukaryota > Viridiplantae > Streptophyta > Magnoliopsida > Santalales > Viscaceae > Viscum > Viscum album. The sequence goes on from OY728160.1 coordinate 635,800,763, forward strand.
AATACTAATGTGGGAAGATACATACATAATATATCATACCAGAAGTTCCCTCGACCTTCCATATAATTTTATTTCACTTAGAATCACATTCCAACTCATAAATTATCACCATTATGTATAAATCATGATTCCATAATGACACATCCACATATTATATCAAAAGAACCCTAGGTTTCAAAACATTTTACCAACAACTAGATAAATATCCTAACAAAACCCAACACACAATGACTCATGTTCTTTACCATAACTAACTAATCATCTCCAAACTATAATATAGATACACTGAGAATCCTACTCTAATTTAGTGGTCTCACACACTCCAATCATAGCATAATACATTGTATCCTCCTTTGTATCAATTAACATTATCATCATCTACCCTATGTCGCTTAAATCTAGAGGATACCAAAAAAAATGGGGGTCAAACCAAATTCATGGGACCTGAAATTTGTACACATGACCTCAATGACCTCAGTAACCACAATGAGGAGCATCGCTAATAGCCTATTTAGACACCTTTTTCATCACCTCTAATAATTTTCAATATAATATGCATCATACAAATGATCCTCCATATCCAGAATCCTAGTGGTAAATGCCACCCATAGTAAGGTGGATTTTCACTCATAATGTTCCCAAATATGTGAATCAATTAGCACATCACATGAATCACCACATTAAAACATGTGATATCATTCTCATCAATCCATTAAACCACACCATATAATATCCAGTGTATATAAGGCCAAACTATCAATTTTAAACACGATAATACACCTATTTATCTCTTATGAGCTATGGAAGCTACAAGATGTTCAGTTATTGGTTAGAAATACACAACCCTACCCTCACCCATTTAATACACAATATATGTAACACATATAACATATGAAAAGATAGGAACTACCAACTTATAGAAAACACGTTGAATTTTGGATTTAATTGATAAAAATATGATAATATGAAAAAAAAAATACATGACACAATGAATAACTAGTAGAAATACCGAAGGCAGTTAGAGGAAATTGAAATAAATACCATAGGGAATCTATCTATACCCTTAGCTATTCCATGATTCGGACTGATTGATGTTCCAATAAAAACTATTGAAGAACCATCTTAGAGTCATAGAGGGGAACAAAAGACAAATTTAGGGAATCTCCACTACATCCTATATGAAATGGTCATAACCTACACATTTTATAAAGAATTATTTATGTAATTATAATTTTATAAAAATATAGAAAAAAAACACGATGATTTTTTTATAAAACATTGGGGTTAACCATATGTATATTGAAAACCTTACCTTCCAACACTTTAACATTATTCATACTTCCTAAAGATAAAATCCATGTGTATGAGAACCTCATTTTATGAAATAGTATGTGTCAAATGGTACTTAAAAAGGTTATTTTATTTTCTATATGTTGCATATGATGTTTTTGGTTTTCATCTTTCCTTTCTCTAATTTTTTAATATGGTTTTTGTGTTTTAGGAAGTCTCCAAACACAAAAGAAAAATCATGTTCAGTGGAATCCTGATTCCGGTTTTACCCCAACTTTTTAATTTTAATATTTGGCTATAGATTTGTATATATTTTGGATACATTAAACTATCATCACATTTGAAAAGGCTCGGGATGTTATTCAGAAATCATTGATCATGGTGTACATTCAGGAGTTATGCACCCTTATGATTTTTCTTGATTTTTTAATCTTTTAACATGAGAAAGTCTTGAATATTGATAACATTTTCTATTTATAGTGGATAATTTGTATATATATCAATTGTTGAATGACATTTCAATACATGTTTTTGTATTTTATTTCATGTGTTTTTATCCAAAAGTTTCTATAAATATGCCATTCTACTTGACAGAGAAGGGGGCAGGGGCTGGGAAGGAGGGGAGGGGGAGTGGGAGGGGGATGATATGGGCAGGGGGGATGGAGGGGGAGGGGCTGGGGTGTCACGACCCGACCCAATGGGGCTCGAGCCGTGACTCCCCAAGCTCACCTCCAATAGGCCAGGGGCTGGCGTCCAGCGCCGAGTAGGCTATCACACACATGGGAGGCATTGGCCTTAGGTACCTGTACACACGCACCCACAAACACCTCCTTGCAACAGAGCATAGATATAGAAAACTAAAAAGTAAATGCATGCATACAATCTATCCAAAACCAGAGTGCAATAGCAAAGGTACAAAAGGGGAAAACAGGGCCCACCAGAAGAAAACTACAAAGCACATCCAACCTTATCTGAAGAAGGGGGATGCTACCACAAACACCTCTGGAAAGCTCCCTTGGCACAGCACCATCAAACACCCCGGTTAGTCTGGCTCACTCAGCTCCACCTGCTCCGGGTCCTCCTGGGACTCCATCGAAAGGCATGTGGTCTGCACAAGACACAAACATGTGCGGGCAAAGCCCGTTCAGGGGTGAGTATAAACATACTCATTAGGAACCCCAAAAACCCAAAACCAATAGAGCATGTAACACCCCAAGATTTTATAGTGTGTTATTTCTTCAAAATAATTCAATAACTTTCACTACACGCAACACCAAGTTCAATCGCACCATGACTTACCAAACAAGCTGTTCAAAAGAGGTTATGAATAGTGTTAACTAAATTTTAAACTTTATATAATCCTTATAATTTTAGAATCCATATTATGAGTTTCTTAGACATAATGTAAGAACAAATTCATTTTCAGTATTTCACTTTTACCAAATTTTAATAGTGAACCCTTTTTAGATACTATATTTTAAACTTTTTGACTAAATGGGGACATCAAAAATTTAAAATGAAACATCCCAAGCTTCCACGGTACGCTAGCATGTGTTGTACGCAACACCGAGTTCTAACACACCGTAACCAATCAAACTAGCCGTTATGAATAGTAATACCTACTTTTTGAAATTATATATATTTTATATTTGAAAATGGACTTCATTTTTGGATTCAGAATATCGAATTTAGCCTAAGGTGAAATTTTGGTACATTTCGGATAACTTTCATATTTTGATGAATAGTGAAAATTACTAAATTTTAATTAAAAACAACTTTTTTAATCAAATTAATTACTAGTGATAAATTATGAATTTGAGTGGTTTTAAATTATATTTAGAATATATTTTTACCATTTAATATAATTTTGGTCATTGGACATAATTTTACAATTAAACCGAACATAAACAAGTGTCAATCTTTTGATAGTTATTATCTCTTAAAAACACGCTTTTTGTTTTGACAGCGGGAATTAATTTTAAATTAATTTCTGCCACTTCTGTGTTTTGAATTTAGAAAAATGGATTCCATATTTGGAATCAGGATGTTCAAATTGTATAAATAGGTAACTTTTATTTTTAGACATTTTGAATAATTACTGTGGTAAATATTTTATTTACCATGGTTAAGGGTAAATCCGGTAAATAAGGGTTAAAAAATAATATTATAATAATATAAAATTACCCTAAAACGTGTCCTAACCTTATTGGTGGACACATACCCGACCATGAGCATCCTTGGGTCAATTTGGGGACCCCTTGGAGCCACTTTTATGTGGTAGGGACACATTATATTAATAAAGTTAAAATAAAAAAAAATGGCATAAGCTTACATCTTTTAGAAGAACAATTTTTACATAGGGTTATACATGTTGGATTTTCGATTATAAATATTCATTATAAAGCTAAAACGATTTCCTACATGATGATATTTTATTTATAATTTTTAGACATCAAATAAGTTAAATTATTAATGACACAATAATGATGCAATGTTTACCTCATTAATAAATCATTGAAATAAATAATATTATAATGATTAAAATATTATCTAAAACCTGTCCAATTCTTATTGGTTGATGTTATTTAGAATATGAGTCATCTTATCGTCTACCTCAATGATTTTTTGGACTATTATAAACCGAATATAATTATATTATAAAGTAATACTTTCACTCTTTCCTAAAGAGCCCCTCCTCTCCATTATAAAAGGAGACCACTTCTACTCATTCCTCACACCTCTCAAGCCACTTGGCTCGTCCAAACTCTACCCAAATAAGCTCCCCACATCCCTCTCCTCATCCTTGAATCTTCCCCTTAGGCAGAAAGCATTTCAAGAAGTCCTTTGGTTCCAACCAAAGTGAGTTACCTAAATTAAAGGTAACGATTTCTCTTAAATTATTTTCATTTATTTTGCTTCTTCAACCCCCCAAACTCTTTTTATTTCCTTTCTTTTGTAACAACACCAGTATCCTCAATATACTAGGATGTTGTTATAAGAAGGATTCAAACTACACATACACACAACTCCATCTAATGGATGATGAACATAATGTTTCTGTGGATGGAAAACTAACGCCTCACGAAACGATGATTGTTCAAATACATCTTACCGCCTCTCATGGTGGCCATTATGATGGAACTGTAATTAAATATGATATTAATGATATATATTTTATATATAAGCTTCTGTAATTCCATTTTATTTCATACCATTATTCGTTTCATGTTGTATATACATACGATAATTTCATTTGAGGAAGTGCGGACTACCGCCCCCTTAAAATGATATGACTCGTTCATACCACACATGGAACGTATAAAGGATGGTGTTAATGAACTTAAGTAACATATATAAAATATTATATTATACTGGAATAGTAATATACCTATTTATCATTTGGATTCGATTCTTTTAAAATAAAAATTAAATGGAAGTAGCGTTCGTGCGTACGTACGGACTACCGTCTCCACGAACGCGATGAGATTCATTCTCCATCGTATCCATTCAAGTATAATTATCATTTAATGATTTAAAAATGATTTTTAAGGACTTTATATCATTCTGGATATGAATAAGATACAACAAACATGACTTATGTAACAAAACATATAAAGAAAATGAGTAAGTTAACACCCGAAACGGCGATAATACTAAGATATTATTATCAAATCAATATTAAAAGATCATATATGATATCATATTAATGTATATGATTCTTGTATAATTTAGTAACAATTATTTCACTATTATACAGGAGGTTAACCTACCCCAACCAAGGAAAAGTACAAGGTAAGGGTTATTTCACAATCTCTTCATTATCCGAGGTTGTATTATACGTAATAATCTACTGGGACCTCTTTATCATCCACATCCATGTTTCTTCGAAATGTATTTCAAAACATTTTTACTATTTTCAAGAATATGGGTTAAAGTCATTTATACCCTTGTTTGACTTTTTATAAGAGGTTTATAAAGGAATCTTTTCGTCGTTTTCAAAATAAGGTCCTTTTTAACCTTTTCGACAGAATTGAGGTAAGAATGTTTTTTTTAACTTATACGGCGGGTGCGGTTATTTTCCGCTGTTATAAAATCGTCAAAGCTTTCCATACAAGCTTATAAGAATATTTTCAAAGAAAATGTTTTATTTTATATGGATCTTAAATGATTTCAAAATAAAAGGAGATACTTCTTTAAAAAAGAATTTTGATTTCATCTATGTCAACATCCTTTGATGGATTTTAAGATTATTTGAAGTTGATTTATTATGATACAAAACTTCTATATTGTATTGAAGGTTTTGTGATATGTTTGACTGTGGATGTGCTATTTTTATAGCATTCATAGTTTATGGTGAAATTATTGACATTTCGTATGCTAGTTTTAATACGAATGTTTATGTTATGTTTAAACCTTTTCATATGGGAATGCACTGGACTTAATAAGTGACGGGTGGAGCCCGCTATAGCTCCTCGATGCATTTTTAGGTCTCATGAGACAAACTAGTGTCTTGGCACAAGGCCTTGACAAAATCTTATTTGTATTCTTGGCACGAGGCCTTGACTATGTGGTTATGATAGTCTGGCATTATGCATTCCAACATTATGAAAGTGGTTATTGATTTTTGCATGTGATTATTCGATTAGTAGAATATCCATGTGAATAAGTAAATGGAATTATTTCATTTTATTTATGCCATACCATGTTGAAAGTTCATGTTTGAAAGGCTTTTGTTTTAGTTATACATTTCCTTAAATGTTTATTCTTATTTATGAAAGTTTCCGCTATATTGTTATCCTTACTGGGCATTTGAGCTCACCCCTTTTCTATGTTTTATTTTTCCCAGGATGTGAAGAAGTAAGTTATGAATGACCTTCAGGGATATTATGAGGGGATTATAGTGTGGATTGTGGAAACATTATGTTGTTGTATTAGTTTTTCATTTTATGATGTAATGTAAAACTTATGAATATATCTAGTGTTTCCAAGGCTACTAAACCAATCGGTCTTTCGAGATTTGATCTTTCTTGTGATCATGCCAATGTTACGAAGTAATGCACCGACTCTGGGTAACTGGGGTCGGGGCGTTATAGTTGGTATCAGAGTAAGTTTAGTACAAACCTTGGAAACTAGATTTAGATAAACTCTGATTAGAGCACGTAGACCTAAGATGAACTTTGAGGATTAGTATAGAAGAACTTCCTAGAATTTTGGTATTGTAGAGATTTTGTGAGTTTTCCGAGCAATACATCCCTGTCTGGATACGAGCAGGTAGAGGCGGCTCTGGCACAGATGTACCTAGGGGTAAAACCCGAAAACACCGCTTTGAGCTAGACTCGAACGGGAACTGGTGCACGACAACGGGTCTTGCTGCACTCTTGGTTACGACACTCCCGAGGGATATGCTTAGGATAATTCTCATTTTCATTACAAACCATTATGAAGGTTTTATGAGTATATACATCCTCAACGGCGACATTTTTATGATTATGGATTATATCCATAAAGAGTTCAATTTATTTTAAGAGTTTTATAAGTATGGGATTATGTATTTTGATTCATAAACTGATCTAGTTTATGCCATTGTTTAGAAATGGCGCCCAGTAGAAGGAATGAGAACTCCAGAAATACTCATGATTCAAAGAGAAGGAAGGATCATATCTTTCATGGTCTTAATCTAGAATTTATAAGAGAAATATTCACCCATGTATTATCATCATATGAAGAAATAATATCATGTGTTGATAAGATAAGTAAAGAGTTTACTGAGTCCTATGGCTTTGAAGGGAAGCAAGAGAAGAAAAGGATGGAAGAGAGAAAGATGGATAAAGGGAAGAGGGAAAAGAAGAATTTTCCCATATGTGGTAACTGTGGAAAGAAACACCCTGGAACTTTCCTGAAAGGAATGGGAGTTTGTTATAAGTGTGGAGGAAAAGGGCACAAAGTACGTGACTGCAAGGGTAAGAAAATGGTTTCAAATGTACAATGCTTCATTTGCAAGGAGTTTGGACACTACGCGAACCTATGTCCCAGTCATCAGACTATGCCGCAAATGATGCTATTGGATAATAATCAAGTTATGATACTACCACAGATGAAGAGGAATGATTAGAGTTCTTATGTTGATTATTTCAATTGAGTGTTGTATCAACAATGTATTTGTTATAATAATTATGGAGTATATAAGGATTGTACTGCAGTACTATTTCATTAAGGACTTGAGATTGTGTGAAACAAAGAAAAGTGACTCAACAGCAGGATAAATTTTTGGAAAATATATGGTTGAGAGAATGATAAACCATAATATAGTTCTGATACCGAGTTAGTGACTTTGGAATAATACATGATTGTTTTGGATAAATTATATTGGATATTCTTGACTACCTTGGAACTGATTAATGATCTGTATATTCCATTATTGTTGGGGTTTAAAACATTTTTGGATTGATGAGGTATATCCGGCATTCTATATGGAATAAGGGAGCATGAATGTAATCAATAAGGAATATGGTAATTCAGGATGTTTCAGTGTATTAAAAGAATACATGATGAAGGTATTCATAGGCAATTACGTGGTAAAAAGGATCTACATTATGTTTAAATTCCTTATAAATGTTGGACTGTGAGTTTGGTCAGAAATATTTTGGATAAATTCTAGTTTGAGATTAATTTTGGATTACCATAAAAGGACAACCCGGAGGTCGGGCGGTAACCCGTCGCGTCCGGCAAGGCTGCGAGACTTGAACCCGCAACCGAAGGGAGACAAGGGTGTATCACCTACCACTGGCCCACGAGATGTCCTGGATTAAATAATGTCGTTTTTTTTAAAAGATCTGGTAGATGAATTATAAATTCATTTATTTTGTAACCCTGTACGAATATTATAAATAGAAATTTTTTTTACGTTCTATTATCTTTTAGAGTGAAAGATGAGTTTGTGGTACAAATTTATTAATGGATAAAACTCTAATTATAATGTAAGTATATCTCCTTATGATCTTAGCCAATCTCATAAATAAATTCCTCAACATTAATAAAAGGAACTTAGAACAAAAATGTTGTCCTAGATGGTACCTTAAATCATCACTAATTTATGGCTTTGGGATTGTTGGCCTTTTCATAGCCATGTTCTCTACCACTCTCCATCATATAATTGATGGTTAGATTTCTCTTCCATATCCATATTTTCCTACATGAAACCCTAGTATGTGTTATTTTCGGTAATCTTTATACTTTCCACTCTTTATTTTAAATAGAGGCCTCATTAATTCATTTTTCGATGTGGGATTTCAACTAAGATATTTTGAAACGTCAAAAATGTGTTATCCTAATACCCTATGTTTTGTTGAACCGATGGTATTTCAAATCATCATAGATTGATGAATTTAAGGACCTCAATTTTACACTTTTTTGTGATTGACGATCTCAATCACCACCTATAAATATTTACGTTTTTCCTCCAATTATATGTCTCTAATTGCCACCAATGTTCTCCTAATCGAGATCATAATTTGGTGGTGACCCTTTGATTTCTCTTTTCCTCATATTAAGACTAAATTTTAGTAACCCAATTTCCGATGTGGGTTTTCCCACAAATATATTTTCCATTTTCAACCTTTTATTTTTGAAGAACAATTTCAAATTGCGAGGACGCAATTTATTGAAGGAGGGGAGAATGTAACACCCCAAGATTTTATAGTGTGTTATTTCTTCAAAATAATTCAATAACTTTCACTACCCGCAACACCAAGTTCAATCGCACCATGACTTACCAAACAAGCTGTTCAAAAGAGGTTATGAATAGTGTTAACTAAATTTTAAACTTTATATAATCCTTATAATTTTAGAATCCATATTATGAGTTTCTTAGACATAATGTAAGAACAAATTCATTTTCAGTATTTCACTTTTACCAAATTTTAATAGTGAACCCTTTTTAGATACTATATTTTAAACTTTTTGACTAAATGGGGACATCAAAAATTTAAAATGAAACATCCCAAGCTTCCACGGTACGCTAGCGTGTGTTGTACGCAACACCGAGTTCTAACACACCGTAACCAATCAAACTAGCCGTTATGAATAGTAATACCTACTTTTTGAAATTATATATATTTTATATTTGAAAATGGACTTCATTTTTGGATTCAGAATATCGAATTTAGCCTAAGGTGAAATTTTGGTACATTTCGGATAACTTTCATATTTTGATGAATAGTGAAAATTACTAAATTTTAATTAAAAACAACTTTTTTAATCAAATTAATTACTAGTGATAAATTATGAATTTGAGTGGTTTTAAAGTATATTTAGAATATATTTTTACCATTTAATATAATTTTGGTCATTGGACATAATTTTACAATTAAACCGAACATAAACAAGTGTCAATCTTTTGATAGTTATTATCTCTTAAAAACACGCTTTTTGTTTTGACAGCGGGAATTAATTTTAAATTAATTTCTTCCACTTCTGTGTTTTGAATTTAGAAAAATGGATTCCATATTTGGAATCAGGATGTTCAAATTGTGTAAATAGGTAACTTTTATTTTTAGACATTTTGAATAATTACTGTGGTAAATATTTTATTTACCATGGTTAAGGGTAAATCCGGTAAATAAGGGTTAAAAAATAATATTATAATAATATAAAATTACCCTAAAACGTGTCCTAACCTTATTGGTGGACACATACCCGACCATGAGCATCCTTGGGTCAATTTGGGGACCCCTTGGAGCCACTTGTATGTGGTAGGGACACATTATATTAATAAAGTTAAAATAAAAATAAAAATGGCATAAGCTTACATCTTTTAGAAGAACAATTTTTACATAGGGTTATACATGTTGGATGTTCGATTATAAATATTCATTAGAAAGCTAAAAAGATTTCCTACATGATGATATTTTATTTATAATTTTTAGACATCAAATAAGTGAAATTATTAATGACACAATAATGATGCAATGTTTACCTCATTAATAAATCATTGAAATAAATAATATTATAATGATTAAAATATTATCTAAAACCTGTCCAATTCTTATTGGTTGATGTTATTTAGAATATGAGTAATCGTATCTTCGACCTCAATGATTTTTTGGACCATTATAAACCGAATATAATTATATTATAAAGTAATACTTTCACTCTTTCCTAAAGAGCCCCTCCTCTCCCTTATAAAAGGAGACCACTTCTACTCATTCCTCACACCTCTCAAGCCACTTGGCTCGTCCAAACTCTGCCCAAATAAGCTCCCCAAATCCCTCTCCTCATCCTTGAAGCTTCCCCTTAGGCAGAAAGCATTTCAAGAAGTCCTTTGGTTCCAACCAAAGTGAGTTACCTAAATTAAAGGTAACGATTTCTCTTAAATTATTTTCATTTATTTTGCTTCTTCAACCCCAAAAATCTTTTTATTTCCTTTCTTTTGTAACAACACCAGTATCCTCAATATACTAGGATGTTGTTATAAGAAGGATTCAAACTACACATACACACAACTCCATATAATGGATGATGAACATAATGTTTCTGTGGATGGCAAACTAACGCCTCACGAAACGATGATTGTTCAAATACATCTTACCGCCTCTCATGGTGGCCATTATGATGGAACTGTAATTAAATATGATATTAATGATATATATTTTATATATAAGCTTCTGTAATTCCATTTTATTTCATACCATTATTCGTTTCATGTTGTATATACATACGATAATTTCATTTGAGGAAGTGCGGACTACCGCCCCCTTAAAATGATATGACTCGTTCATACCACACATGGAACGTATAAAGGATGGTGTTAATGAACTTAAGTAACATATATAAAATATTATATTATACTGGAATAGTAATATACCTATGTATCATTTGGATTCGATTCTTTTAAAATAAAAATTAAATGGAAGTAGCGTTCGTGCATACGTACGGACTACCGTCTCCACGAACGCGATGAGATTCATTCTCCATCGTATCCATTCAAGTATAATTATCATTTAATGATTTAAAAATGATTTTTAAGGACTTGATATCATTATGGATATGAATAAGATACAACAAACATTACTTATGTAACAAAACATATAAAGAAAATGAGTAAGTTAACACCCGAAACGGCGATAATACTAAGATATTATTATCAAATCAATATTAAAAGATCATATATGATATCATATTAATGTATATGATTCTTGTATAATTTAGTAACAATTATTTCACTATTATACAGGAGGTTAACCTACCCCAACCAAGGAAAAGTACAAGGTAAGGGTTATTTCACAATCTCTTCATTATCCGAGGTTGTATTATACGTAATAATCTACTGGGACCTCTTTATCATCCACATCCATGTTTCTTCGAAATGTATTTCAAAACATTTTTACTATTTACAAGAATATGGGTTAAAGTCATTTATCCCCTTGTTTGACTTTTTATAAGAGGTTTATAAAGGAATCTTTCCATCATTTTCAAAACAAGGTCCTTTTTAACCTTTTCGACAGAATTGAGGTAAGAATGTTTTTTTTAACTTATACGGCGGGTGCGGTTATTTTCCGCCGTTATAAAATCGTCGAAGCTTTCCATACAAGCTTATAAGAATATTTTAAAAGAAAATGTTTTATTTTATATGGATCTTAAATGATTTCAAAATAAAAGGAGATACTTCTTTAAAAAAGAATTTTGATTTCATCTATGTCAACATCCTTTGATGGATTTTAAGATTATTTGAAGTTGGTTTATTATGATACAAAACTTCTATATTGTATTGAAGGTTTTGTGATATGTTTGACTGTGGATGTGCTATTTTTATACCATTCATAGTTTATGGTCAAATTATTGACATTTCGTATTCTAGTTTTAATACGAATGTTTATGTTATGTTTAAACCTTTTCATATGGGAATGCATTGGACTTAATAAGTTACGGGTGGAGCCCGCTATAGCTCCTCGATGCATCGGTAGGTCTCATGAGACAAACTAGTGTCTTGGCACAAGGCCTTGACAAAATCTTATTTGTATTCTTGGCACGAGTCCTTGACTATGTGGTTATGATAGTCTGGCATTATGCATTCCAACATTATGAAAGTGGTTATTTATTTTTGCATGTGATTATTCGATTAGTAGAATATCCATGTGAATAAGTAAATGGAATTATTTCATTTTATTTATGCCATACCATGTTGAAAGTTCATGTTTGAAAGGCTTTTGTTTTAGTTATACATTTCCTTAAATGTTTATTCTTATTTATGAAAGTTTCCGCTATATTGTTATCCTTACAGGGCATTTGAGCTCACCCCTTTTCTATGTTTTATTTTTCCCAGGATGTGAAGAAGTAAGTTATGAATGACCTTCAGGGATATTATGAGGGGATTATAGTGTGGATTGTGGAAACATTATGTTGTTGTATTAGTTTTTCATTTTATGATGTAATGTAAAACTTATGAATATATCTAGTGTTTCCAAGGCTACTAAACCAATCGGTCTTTCGAGATTTTATCGTTCTTGTGATCATGCCAATGTTACGAAGTAATGCACCGACTCTGGGTAACTGGGGTCGGGGCGTTACAGAGCAACTGAAAGGTAACAGTCCGCTCATCCCAGCCAATGGGAACCCAAACAAAAGAGAAACTCCATCTCCTGACCATGCTTGGATAAACACAACTAGTCAGCTTAGCTCAGGTGTATGCCCATACGTACACCTTGAACAATCCAGATATACTCAGCTCACGTAACAAGCCACATGAGTTACCGACCTCAACACCAGCAACTGTCCACAACCAGGAGAGAGTAAACCACACGAACACTATCATCCCATATGACACTCATCCGAGAGATACATTCCCTCAGGTCTCTCTCAAACCTCTCAAACGCTCATCCGAGAGATCACGCTCGTCGGATAGCATCACTGAGGATAACCCACTGAAACAACATAACCACCAAACTCCTAGGATAGGGGATCACTCCTAGGGTCTGCTAGGGGATACCAAAACCCACTCCGGTAGACAAAGATCTCACAGATAAGGGATCAATACCAGGATTCACTGGGGGATACCATGACCAGAGCTGGCATTCATAGGTCTAACAGATAGGGGATCACACCCAGGATCCGCTGGGGGATACCACAACCCGATCTGGCGCTCGACAGAAACACTTCACTCAGATAGAGGATCATCTCCTAGATAAAGGTGGTCACGATGATACTGGAACCCTATCTGGTATAACTCATGATGTAGGGGATCAAACCGATGATGCTGCAACCCTAGAAAAACCATGCACTGAGTAGGGGATCGCATAACCAACGATACCACAACCGTACTATACATCTCATGCTGAGTAGGGGATCATATACCTGATGATGCCACAACCATTCTAAGCACGGTCCACCGCGTAGGGGATCATAATCCTGATGATGCCACAAACCCTACAGTGTTAACCAGCTAGATAGGGGATCACCACCCATGAATAAGTGGTCACAGCGATACCAAGAACCCGATCTAGGGAAAAGATGTTAGAGGATCCCGCTCCGGGCCCACCGGAGGGATACCACAACTCTAACAGTTTATACATCCCATCGAGAGGATCACAAACCTATACGAAGGTTGTGATGTCGCCCGAACCCTCATGGGAATGAACAAATGGAGTACCCTCAACCATTGCTAGCCCAAACTGTCGCTAACCCAAGTGACCCGCAATAACGCCACACGGTGCACCACCAAGGCCGACATCGAGGCCACCGTCGCAATCCACGTGGAAAAACATGCAGGATAGGCTGTTTACTCGTCTGAAACGGAGCACGGGTGAAAAATGCACTATTCACTATAGTTAGCTCGTGCGGAGCCCACACAACGATCCCAAAACCCATCGAGCAGATCATACCACGGTGATCCCCTCGGAAAAACAAGCGGAAACGACTACTCGCTCGTCCGAAACGGACACCCAGTGAAAAAGGTACTATTCACCGAAGCCAACTCGGGTGGGTCCCACACCTCGATTCCGAAACTCAATGAAAGGATCGCACCATTGCGATCCTTGTGGAAAAACACACAGGATCGACTAATCATCCATCAAAATCGGACTCCTGGTGCGAAAGCTGCGTTTCTCCACAAACGCCAAAACCCGACCACATGGGGCCCACACCCCGTTCTCAGTCCCAACACCTGGAAACCATCTCAAAAAGTCCGTTGTACCATCAGGGTCTCAACGCCACCGACGTCATGTCATTCGGACACTCCGGGTGGAAGTTACAACGGGCTGAAGTCGTAAAATAATAAAATAATATTATTTTATACGATGTTTCTATCTCCCGGGCCATGATCACGAACCCTAAAAACTATCGAACCCATAGTGGAGGGTTCCCCCCGTTTTCAGGTTCGCGTCGCCACAAACAGCACGCGAATCTGACTCCCAGATTGCATGATACGGGGGGTTTAAAGACCCCTGTATGACAAAAGCGGTCGGGCCGGCTTGGACCGGCCGCCGCCGTCGGCCCGCCATGGCCGGCGGATCGCCGGGGGCACCCCGGTGGTCCATTTTGCGATCTAAACGAATCAGTGCAACCCTGAAGATGAGATCTTCCCTGCAACGACCTCAAAACGAAGCGATTCGCAACACAAACAAGATCGGGGGATTAAAATGCAAACTGCCAACCTCGTGGGCGAAACGCCGAAGCTTCGGGTGCAGATCGTTGTCGGCGACGCCCTGAAGCTAGATCCGCTGATGAACGGCGTAGAAAACAGATGATTCAGGCTTGATTTGGCGAAGAAATAGAGTTCGGGAGGGGGGTGTCTCCACATTCGCGTGAGGGAGGAGGGAGGTTGGAAAGATATATTTTTTTAAACAAAAATATCTCCTATCTCCGGCTGCTGACTCGCCTCCGCCCGATGCCCAATGCGAAAAAAGGTAAGGTCAGCCCTAGGGTAAACGCGTCATTCTGACGCAAATACGGTCTCATATTTTCAATCCGAGACTCCTTTCAGAAGTTATTCGAGCCGACGCTCGCACACTAACTTCTCCATTTAATTATGAAAACACCCCTAGTGGCGTTTCTCTCTACAGGCCGGCGCCAACAAAGTTTACACCACGCCTAGGGTAAACGGCGCGTTCTGGATGCAACTGTGCCCTCGGATTTCTATTATGAGCTACCGTTTAGTAGATAGAATGCCCCCGTCATATGAATATTATATAAATACTTAATATTTTTATAAAATTCAGTCCAGGCACACCGGGCCTCGGAATCGCACATCGTCTTCGGGCCTAGCTCTAGAATTATTCATAGAAATATTCCAAAGTCTGACAGGGCCATAAACCTGAGCCACTACATCCTCCCCACTTAGATCTTTTCATCCCCGAAAATCCCTAAGCTCAAGGGAAGCGACTGGACTCTCAACTGGGTTTCACACACCAGCGAGTTCACTAACAAACACCCTGGCCCGAACGCATAAGTCAGAGGGACTCATCCACCACACCTCAACACAATCCGCTTTGGATCGCACTGACACGCCCACACGGTTTTAATCGTGTCACAAAAACACGTCTCGGTTGGGGATGGATCCCTCTTCCTCACGCATTCGATACACGTTGAACAACACCCACACAGGGTCTTACCAACGCCCTGAACGAAACTCAAGAAAGAAACAAAAGGAAAGAGTACCTCTAACCAGTGTCTAACAAACTATTGCCGAAAGTAGAAAGGACACAAGGCATACCTCTATCCATCAGTGGTGCCTCTGGTTCAAAAGCCTCTAAGGCATGCAACCGACCTCGCCCTCGGCCACCAGCTCCCTGAGCTTGGCGTGGACCACCTGGGGTTGGGGGTGGTGGAAACTGATACCGCCTACCACCACCTCCTGCTGCACCCACTCCTCCGCCACGTCTGCCACCCTACGGACCTCCTTGCTCGAGATGCTGCCTCTACCAAGGCGGTCAATTGACAGGCTCCCTCTCAGCAGCACACCCGGTCAGAAAATCTCTAGAAAGATGTCCCCAGCCGTCATAAGCATAACACCACCTCTCCTGCGGCTGACCAAAACTGGTCTGCGAGCCCTGAGCCTCAGATCCTCCATCCTGGGGTCGCCTCCTGAAACGTCGGCCACATACAGACCCCTGAGTCTGTCATTGGCTACCAGATTCCGACGTCTCAGCTCTCACGTGCCCAACACTAACAGGGGGAATCTGCTCATCCAGAAAGCTCCCCACCACCAACGATCGCTCCAGCACTCCAGCATAGGTGGGCAGGCACAAAGAAACCACACCTGCTCGGATGTCCCTGCGTAAGCCTTGCTCGAAGGTCTGAGACCTGAAGAACGGGTCTCGAACCATATCCATGGAGTAGCGCGATAGGTCTGTAAACCTCGCTGAGTACTCTGACATAGTCAGGCCCTCTTGTCAAAGATGAAGAAGCTCTAGAATCCGCACTGACCTCAGAATCACATGATAGAACTCCTCCCGGAAGAGCCGGTCAAAATCTGCCCACGTGAGCATCTCCTTATCATGGGACTGCGTCACCAAACTCCACCATCACCCTGCCAAAACATGCCGAAGGATTTCCGCTATGACCACAATCTGATATTGTGGTGTCCTCACTAGGAGGAAAACTCGAGTGACTACCTCAAGCCCGTCATCAGTTGCCTGGGGGTCTGGATCACCCCGAAACCACAGAGGTTGCTGCCTCTAAAACTCGTGCAGTGCACTCAACCTGGGTGTAACCTCTTCCTGCACTGGTGGCACAACCAGCTGCTCGAGAGGTGGCGGCTCAACTGGTGGACCACCTGGAGGTCCAGCCTTAGAACCTGCGCCCTGGTCCACAGCCTCTACACGGGGCAGATCGTCACCACAATCCCATTGCGGAACCCTTGATAGCTGTCGTCGTGGAGGCATCCTGAAATACATTCAGGACGCACAACAACCATAGAGTATTTCAGGAGTGATGACTCAAGAAGGATAAGGAAAAGCCCAAAAACCCAGTCCTATATGATGCATTTACCATTATGTCCCTACAACCAGTGTACGAATGTCCCGAGTCGAAAGGCAGGTTATCAGAGTCCTGGTGTATGGATACATCGACCGCCGCACCAACAATAGAGTCCCTGGCCTGAAAGCCGAACTCGAAACATCCTATCACTACCGCTATGCAACCCAAACCAAACTCACAGATAAACCAGCTACGCTCTGAGATCCCAAAGGTGGAACCTCCTCTGATACCACTCTGTCACGACCCGACCTAATGGGACTAGAGCCGCGACTCCCCATGCCCGCCTCCAACAGGCCTAGGGCTGGCGTCCAGCCCCGAGTAGGATATCACACACATGGGAGGCATTAGCTTTAGGTACCTATACACACGCACCCACAAAAACCTTCATGAAACAGAGCAAAGATATAGAAAACTGAAATGTAAATGCATGCATACAATCTATCCCAAACCAGAGTGCAACAGAAAAAGTACAAAAGCTCAAAATAGGACACACCAGAAGAAAACTACAATGCACGTCCAACCTGCTCTGAAGAAGGGGGACGCTACCACAGACACCGCCGGAAATCTCCCTCGGCACCGCACCGGCAAACACCCCGATCAGTCTTTCTCACTCAGCTATGCCTGCTCCGTGTCCTCCTGGGACTCCGTCGAAAGGCCGGTGGTCTGCACAAGACACAAACATGTGCTGGCAAAGCCCATGTAGGGGTGAGTATAAACATACATAGTAGGTACCCCAAAAACCCAAAACCATGAGAGAAACTGAAAGGCAACGGTCCGCTCATCCCAGCCAGAGGGAACCCAGATGAGAGAGAAACTCAATCTCATGACCATCCTCGGCTAAACACAACTAGTCAGCTCAGCTCAGGTGTATTCCCATACATACACCTTGAAAAATCCAGATCTACTCAGCTCACGCAACAAGCCACGTGAGGTACCGACCTCAACACCAGCATCTGTCCACAACCAGGAGAGAGTAAACCACACGAACATTGTCATCCCATATGACACTCATCCGAGAGATACATTCCATCGGGTCTCTCTCAAACCTCTCAGATGCTCAACCGAGAGATCACGCTCGTCGGATAACATCACTAAGGAATACCCAACGAAACAACATAACCACCAAACACCTCGGATAGGGGATCACTCCTAGGGTCCGCTAGGGGATACCAAAACCCACTCCGGTAGACGAAGTTATCACAGATAGGGGATCACTCCTAGGATCCACTGTGGGATACCACGACCCAATCTGGCATTCACAGGTCTAACAGATAGGGGATAACTCCCAGGATCTGCTGGGGGATACCACAACCCGATCTGGAGCTCGATAGAAACACAACACTCAGAGGATCATCGCCTAGATAAAGGTGGTCACGACGATACCGGAACCCTATCTGGTATAACTGAAGATGTAGGGGATCGAACCGATGATGCCGGAACCCTACCGAAACCACACGCTGAGTAGGGGATCGCATAACCAACGATACTGCAACCCTACAATACAGCCCATGCTGAGTAGGGGATCATATACCTGACGATGCCACAACCCTACTGAGCATGAAACATCGCATAGGGGATCATAATCATGATGATGCCACAAACCCTACGAGGTCAACCCGCTAGATAGGGGATCACCGCCCGTGAATAAGCGGTCACAGTGATACCAAAAACCCGATCTAGGGAAGAGATGCTAGAGGATCCCGCTACGGGCCCACCAGATGGATGCCACAACTATAACAGTTAAACATCCCATCGAGAGGATCAAAAACCTATACGAAGGTTGTGACGCCACGTGAAACCTCGTGGGAACGAACCAAGGGAGTGCCCTCAACCACTAGTGGCCCAAAACGTCGCTAACCCAAGCGAACCGCAACAACGACACACTGCGCACCACCAAGGCTGCCATTGAGGCCACCATTGAGATCCACACGGAAAAACACACAAGATAGGCTATTTACTCGCCCGAAACAAAGCACCGGTGAAAAAGGCACTATTCATTGT
Organism: Viscum album; assembly: GCA_963277665.1. Taxonomy (NCBI): domain Eukaryota; kingdom Viridiplantae; phylum Streptophyta; class Magnoliopsida; order Santalales; family Viscaceae; genus Viscum; species Viscum album. The sequence continues at coordinate 635,820,023 of OY728160.1, forward strand.
AGCTAGCTCTTGCGGGGCCCAAAAAACGATCCCGAAACCCATCTAGCGGATCATACCATGGTGATCCCATCATAAAAACAAGGGGAATCGACTAATCGCTCGTCTGAAACGGACACCCGATGAAAAGGAACTATTCACCGAAGCCAACTCCGGTGGGGCCGACGCCTCAATTCCGAAACTCAACGAAAGGATCGTACCATTGCGATCCTCTCAGAAAACACACAGGATCAACTAATCATCCGTCAAAATCGGACTCCTGGTGCGAAAGCTGCGTTTCTCTGCAAACACCAAAACCCGACCTCATGGGGCCCGCACCCCGTTCTCAGTCCCAACACCCGAAAACCATCTCAAAAAGTCCGTTATACCATCAGGGTCTCAACGCCACCGACGCCACGTCCTTCGGACGCTCCGGGTGGAAGTTACAATGGACCGAAGTCGTAAAATAATAAAATAATATTATTTTATACTATGTTTCTAACTCCCGGGCCATGATCCCGAACTCTTAAACTCTCAAACTCACATAGGAGGGTTCGCCTCGTCGTCAGGGTCGCGTCGCCACAAACTGCACGCGAATCCGACTCATGGATTGCATGATACGGGGGGTTTAAAGACCCCCATATGACAAAAGTGGTCGGACCGGGCTGGACCGGCCACCGCTGTCGGCCCGCCCTGGCTGGCGGTGTAACAGCCCAAGATTTTATAAAGAAATATTCTTTTTAATTTTATTAATGTCTTGTGTTGTACGCTACACCAAAAGGAGCTTGCACAACACGCATCCTTGTCTTGCCTTGCATTACACGCAATCGCAACCTTCCTCAATAGCGTGTGTAATACGCAATACCGAGTTTCACTAAACAATGATGTGCTATTAAAATATTATTAAAACTAGCCGTTATGAATAGTAATAACCACTTTTTAAAATTCTGTAAATCTTATTTTTCAAAATGAACTTCATTCTTGGATTCGGAGTATCGAATTTAGCCTAAGGTGAAATTTTGGTACTTTTCGGATAACTTTCATATTCTGATAAATAGTGAAAAATTACTAAATTATAATTAAAAACAACTTTTTTTAATTGAAATAATTAATAGTGATAAATTATTAATTTGAGTGGTTTTAAAGTATATTTAGAATATATTTTTACAATTTAATACAATGTTGGTCATTGGTTGTAATTTCACATTTAAAAAAGACATAATCAAGTGTCAATCTTTTGATATATATTGTTTCCTAAAAACACGCTAATTATTTTAACAGCGGGATTTAATTATAAAATTAATTAATGCAACTTCTATGTTATGAATTTGGTAAAATAGATTTCATTTTTGAATTCGGAATATGAAATATAGCTTAGGATGAAATTTTTCCATTGTTCTGAAAAACATCAATTTTTGATGAATAGTGAAACTACTAAGTGGTAGTTAAAAAAAAAAAACTGAATTTTTCATAAAACTTAATTTTGCCGCTTCTGTGAATGGAATTTTAAAAATCCGAGAGACACGGTTAATATCAAGGACTAAAATGTGGTTCAATGAGATGAAAATAATTTTTTGGTGAATAGTAACTTTTTACTTTTTTACCGCAGTTAATAGTAAATAGGGTAACTAAGGGTAAATATGATATTACTATTACCCTAACACATGTCCTAATTCTATTGGACAAGTGTAATTCGACCAAAAACAAACTTAGGAATAAAATATGACCATTTAGGCCCACTTGGATTAGATTAGGACATTTATTATTAATTTATTTAAAGAAAGGTTAAAATAGTTAAAATCAAAGTTTAATAAGTAAATCATTTTTAATATGGGGTTATATATAAGATAAATTCGATTGTAAATATTCATTAGAAAGCTAAAAAGATTTCCTACATGATGGTATTTTATTTGTAATTTTTAGACATAAAATAATTTATTTTATTTATGACACAACGTTGATGCAGTAATTATCTTATTAATGAAATATTGACATAATTGATGTTATAAACACCAAAATAAATGTAATTTGAGATTTTTTATGAATTCCACTAATTTTCTAGGTTACTATGATATATTAATGTTGATTTAATCAACTTGGTTCGAACATTTAATTCTGTTATGACTTTCACAAAAATCATATATCAAATAGTGTCAAAATTGACACAAAATAGTTTTTAAATCAAATATTATATTATTAATTGTTATTGTATTCCTAAAAATCTAAGGTTCGGCCAAATGACTTAGATAAGGATATATATATTAATAATAAACAATTTGGGGTTCGTTTTGCATGTTATAGTAAGTTTATTAACCATATAGTGAAAGAAAAAAAAAAGACATGGTAAAAGTTAAATTATTTAACTTAGAGTTAAATTTAATTGATAAGGTTAAAATAATATCCTAAACTTGTCTAAATTCTATTGGTTGATAGGATTTCGACCCCTCCCCACCTTATCTTCGAAATAAGACCCTTTGGAACCATTATAAACCGATTTTGACTTTAATATAAAATAATATTTTGAGATATTCCTAAGGTGCCCCTCTCCTCCCTTATAAAAGGACACCTCCTCCCCCTCCACCTCACACCAATTTGAGCACTCAAGCTCGTCCAACCCCTACCAAAATCCCTTCTCCGCTTCCCTAGAAACATCCTAGAGGTTCTGGTCTTCCTCAAAGACCAATTCTAGTGCCCTAAGAGGAGGTCTCAAAGAGGCACTTCAAAGAAGAGGAGGTTCGGACACATACGAAGCAAATTGGACCTAAGGTAAGGGAAATATCACAATCTCATTTTTATCCGAGATTGTTTATTCGTAAGTATTTACTGGGGTGTATTTTATCATCCACATCCATGTTCCCTCAATATGTAATATTGTTTCCATCCACTTGAAATAGTTTAAATCCAATTTTACCCTTAGGTGAGTTTTTTGTAAAGAATATGAAAGGAATCTTTTGTCGTTTTTCCGTACGAGGTACTTTTTGACTTTTCCGACAAAAGTACGAAGAATGTTTTTTTTAACTTATACGGCATGAATGGATTTTTAAAACATTACTTCAAAGAAGCTTCCTTTACAAGTTTTCAAGTTTATTTTTAATCAACTTCTTTTATTTTAAAGTTGTATGACATGTTATGAAAGGAAAAATGTTTTTGAAGAAGAAAGGATATTTTCCTCAAGAATTCAATTCAAGTGTTTTATCAAAATTATTTTCCATCTAAGATAATAAAGGTTTCTGTTTCTATCCATATTTTTACATTGGTTTGACTATTTTGTGATGGAATTATGTTTATGAATTCCTTTATCATATATGAATTGATTTATGATGTCATGATGTTTCAAGAATCCCATTTTTGTTATATGTGTTATGCGATGATGTATGTTTTATGATTATGTGGCACACATAAGAAAGGATTCATTATAAGATGGGTGGGACCTATATCTCCCTCCAATGCATTGGGTAAAGATTTTATATCTCATGAGATAGACATGGCTGAAATGGTAGGTTATACCGGTTCAGTGAAACAGGACTGAAACGAGGGTTACTCGATTCAGAAAGGGACTTTGTCCACTAAGATAGTCTTGGCAATGAGTCTTGACTAACAAGAAATGATTTTCTATGATTATGTGTGTATGACACAAAGTTTCATGTTTTATGTTATGATTATTGGGATTACATTTCACTTCTATGATATATCCCATGTTATGATATTATGAGCTCTTTTGTAGGTTAAGATTTCCAAAAGCTATGTATATGATGTGATTGATTTTTCTTTTGTTTACCCTTACTGAGCATTTGAGCTCACCCTTTTATGTTTTCTTTTCCCCAGGATATAAAGAAAGGTTTTAGGTAGAAAAAAGGGATGACCTTTATGGGAGATATTGAAGAACTTTCACCACGATTAGAAGATTACGTTCCGAGTTTCCAAAGACACTAAACTATTACGATCCTTTAGTGCGTGTTTTTGTTATGTACTAAGTATTCCCCAAATGTAATGTAATGTCCATGTACGTCAAGCTTCGGGTCTCTACAGTGGGTATCAGAGGAAAGGTTTAGTCAACCTTTGGAAACTAGGATGCGAAAACGTTAGTGAGATTCCTAGAGATATTTCTAAGGTATGTCTAGGGATGTCCCTAGGGATAAGTATACGTATAGGTTATAGTAATAGAATTACGCTAACGATCATAGAATTAAACTTAAGATGTTGGATATTGAAGGTAATCCCCCTTTATTATGTTGTTTTCCCTAGCATGATTTTTGCCTCTCACACTATTCTTTTTGGGTTTTAGACGATGGCTGGAACCCGAAGGAACCGTGTTGATCAATGCAATGGACAATGCAATGATTGCCCTCCTGAACAAACAAATGTTATGGGAGATGGAGTGAAAAATCTTATTGCTATACTTACACAAGCTATGAATCATTCTGGACTTCCAAATGAGCAGAGAAGGGAACAATATTCTATTGAGTCCTTCATGAGGCAACGTCCACCTTCTTTCAGTGGGACTTCCGATCCACTTGTTGCTGAACAATGGATCAGTACCACTGAAAAGATATTTTCAGTTCTTCAATGTTCTGAACATGATAAAGTCATCTTAGCAGTATATCGTTTGGAAGGTGAAGCTGATCAATGGTGGAATCTTATCAAGAATACGAGGCCAAGGGATGAAATTGAGTCCATGGAATGGGACGAGTTCAAGAACTTGTTTTTCAGTAAGTACTTCCCTCGTATTCTTCGAACAAAGATGGAAAAGGAGTTTATTGAGCTGAAGCAGAAGGATGATGAATCTGTTGGTATATACGAAGCGAATTTTACAAGACTTGCAAGGTATGCATCTGGAATTATCATCCAACCTGAAAGTAAAGTTGATCGATTTTTCAGTGGCTTAAAACCAAGTCTTCGAAGGGCATTAGCTATAAGAGACTTCAGTAGCTATGAAGAAATTGTGCGTTGTGCTATCAAGGTAGAAATGGAAGTTGGTGTTACATATCCATCTCATGGTTTTGACAAGAAACGAAAGATGGAGTTCAAGGAGAAATCTCATAATAATGGTGAAAAGAAGATGAATGTTTCCTTATGCACAAAGTGTGGAAAGAAGCATGGTGGAGATTGTCTTAAAGGAACTAGAAAATGTTTTAAGTGTGGAAAAGAAGGTCATCGAGCAGCTGAGTGTCGAAGTAATGGAAAAAGGGTTTCTAATGATGCGAATAAAGCAAACACTGCAGAGAACGCACCACCAAAACTTCAATGCTTCAAGTGCAAGGAAATGGGGCATTATGCTAATAATTGCCCTAATCCAAGGGTTAGTGATGATCAACATGAGAAACCACTGAAGGCAAAGGACAAAGGGAAGTCACATGCGATCACTATTGGCGATGTTGAATATGATAACGATGTGGTGGAATGATTAAGCGTTTATGTAATGGGATTCCAAAATAATGTTGTATCATTGAGTATTGCAATATTTATTGATGTGGTATTCAAAGTGATTGAGATATTTTTTTTGGAAATAAGATGATATGCGCATAATGAAGACGAGAAAATGAAATGTTTAATAGTATTCATGAGCTCATGATTGATATAAGGACTAAGTGATATCATGGATTGAGTATATAGAATTTTGAGGATTTTGGTATGTGGAAAGTGTTAACTTTTAACTGCATTCATGTTTTCACCAAGGTATTCAAGAGAATACATGATTAAGGACTTTGAATGTTTAGAATGTGACCAACAAAACATATCTTATGATATATGGGGATCAACGATGGTATTAAATCTCTGGTAATCGTTTTCACTATGTTATGAGAGTGGAATGCAGTATTATGGATAAGCCTAAAGATTGAAATGGATTATGTTGGACATAAGTGATTATTGTTTAAGGATAGAAGTTTTTTTCGATATTATTGATGGGATGTTATAGTAATGTAGTTTTAGAAAAAAGGACAACCTGCAGGACGGGCGACAGCCCATCGCTTCGGACAAGGCTGTAGGAATCGAACCCACAACTGAAGTGCGACTGGCCTTTATCGCCTACCACTGACCTACAGGAAGTCCCTGTTTAGTAGAAACTAGTTTTATTATATTAAGCAGTATGATATATGAAGTATAAGTCCATTTTAGGAACCATATATGATTAATCTCACTATAGATCAATTTATGCATATAATTTTTGCTAACCTTTTGTTTGAGACAGATGGAATGACCCGTCATTCTATCACATGATCTGCTAACACTTCACGAAGAACAAATTCAACTTCATTTATTTAAGAGATGAAGTGGAAATTGTTCAAGGCACGAACAACAGTGAGATTGTACCAAAATAAAGTAAGTATTTATTCTAATTCAAATTTTCAACTTTAGGGGAAATGATCTTGAAAACCAAAAATGTTGTCCTAGTGATCTTATACCTGATGAATCAGATGGTACCTTATATCATCACAAATCTATGGATTTGTGATTACTGGCTTTTCCATAGCCATGTTCTCTACCACTCTCCATCAGAACATGATGGTTAGATTTCTCTTCCATATCCATATTTTCACCTATGTGGAAACCCAATGATTAGTTTATTTGGGTAACCATTACGTTTTATACTTTTGTTTTTAAAGATTGGTTTTGATATTCCTTTTTACGATGTGGGTTTCTATTAAAGAAACTTTCGAATAGTAAACCATTTATAACCCCGACGAATTTCGAGGGCGAAATTCATTTTAAGGGGGGTAGAATGTAACAGCCCAAGATTTTATAAAGAAATATTCTTTTTAATTTTATTAATGTCTTGTGTTGTACGCTACACCAAAAGGAGCTTGCACAACACGCATCCTTGTCTTGCCTTGCATTACACGCAATCACGACCTTCCTCAATAGCGTGTGTAATACGCAATACCGAGTTTCACTAAAAAATGATGTGCTATTAAAATATTATTAAAACTAGCCGTTATGAATAGTAATAACCACTTTTTAAAATTCTGTAAATCTTATTTTTCAAAATGAACTTCATTCTTGGATTCGGAGTATCGAATTTAGCCTAAGGTGAAATTTTGGTACTTTTCGGATAACTTTCATATTCTGATGAATAGTGAAAAATTACTAAATTATTATTAAAAACAACTTTTTTTAATTGAAATAATTAATAGTGATAAATTATTAATTTGAGTGGTTTTAAAGTATATTTAGAATATATTTTTACAATTTAATACAATGTTGGTCATTGGTTGTAATTTCACATTTAAACAATACATAATCAAGTGTCAATCTTTTGATATATATTGTTTCCTAAAAACACGCTATTTATTTTAACAGCGGGATTTAATTATAAAATTAATTAATGCAACTTCTATGTTATGAATTTGGTAAAATAGATTTCATTTTTGAATTCGGAATATGAAATATAGCTTAGGATGAAATTTTGGCATTGTTCTGAAAAACATCAATTTTTGATGAATAGTGAAACTACTAAGTGGTAGTTAAAAAAAAAACTGAATTTTTCATAAAACATAATTTTGCCGCTTCTGTGAATGGAATTTCAAAAATCCGAGAGACACGGTTAATATGAAGGACTAAAATGTGGTTCAATGAGATGAAAATAATTTTTTGGTGAATAGTAACTTTTTACTTTTTTACCGCGGTTAATAGTAAATAGGGTAACTAAGGGTAAATATGATATTACTATTACCCTAACACATGTCCTAATTCTATTGGACAAGTGTAATTCGACCAAAAACAAACTTAGGAATAAAATATGACCATTTAGGCCCACTTGGATTAGATTAGGACATTTATTATTAATTTATTTAAAGAAAGGTTAAAATAGTTAAAATCAAAGTTTAATAAGTAAATCATTTTTAATATGGGGTTATACATAAGATAAATTCGATTTTAAATATTCATTAGAAAGCTAAAAATATTTCCTACATGATGGTATTTTATTTGTAATTTTTAGACATAAAATAATTTATTTTATTTATGACACAACGATGATGCTGTAATTATCTTATTAATGAAATATTGACATAATTGATGTTATAAACACCAAAATAAATGTAATTTGAGATTTTTTATGAATTCCACTAATTTTCTAGGTTACTATGATATATTAATGTTGATTTAATCAACTTGGTTCGAACATTTAATTCTGTTATGACTTTCACAAAAATCATATATCAAATAGTGTCAAAATTGACACAAAATAGTTTTTAAATCAAATATTATATTATTAATTGTTATTGTATTCCTAAAAATCTAAGGTTCGGCCAAATGACTTAGATAAAGATATATATATTAATAATAAACAAATTGGGGTTCGTTTTGCATGTTATAGTAAGTTTATTAACCATATAGTGAAAGAAAACAAAAAGACATGGTAAAAGTTAAATTATTTAACTTAGAGTTAAATTTAATTGATAAGGTTAAAATAATATCCTAAACTTGTCTAAATTCTATTGTTTGATAGGATTTCGACCCCTCCCCACCTTATCTTCGAAATAAGACCCTTTGGAACCATTATAAACCGATTTTGACTTTAATATAAAATAATATTTTGAGATATTCCTAAGGTGCCCCTCTCCTCCCTTATAAAAGGACACCTCCTCCCCCTCCTCCTCACACCAATTTGAGCACTCAAGCTCGTCCAACCCCTGCCAAAATCCCTTCTCCACTTCCCTAGCAACATCCTAGAGGTTCTGGTCTTCCTCAAAGACCAATTCTAGTGCCCTAAGAGGAGGTCTCAAAGAGGCACTTCAAAGAAGAGGAGGTTCGGACACATACGAAGCAAATTGGACCTAAGGTAAGGGAAATATCACAATCTCATTTTTATCCGAGATTGTTTATTCGTAAGTATTTACTGGGGTGTATTTTATCATCCACATCCATGTTCCCTCAATATGTAATATTATTTCCATCCACTTGAAATAGTTTAAATCCAATTTTACCCTTAGGTGAGTTTTTAGTAAAGAATATGAAAGGAATCTTTTGTCGTTTTTCCGTACGAGGTACTTTTTGACTTTTCCGACAAAAGTACGAAGAATGTTTTTTTTAACTTATACAGCATGAATGGATTTTTAAAACATTACTTCAAATAAGCTTCCTTTACAAGTTTTCAAGTTTATTTTTAATCAACTTCTTTTATTTTAAAGTTGTATGACATGTTATGAAAGGAAAAATGTTTTTGAAGAAGAAAGGATATTTTCCTCAAGAATTCAATTCAAGTGTTTTATCAAAATTATTTTCCATCTAACATAATAAAGGGTTCTGTTTCTATCCATATTTTTACATTGGTTTGACTATGTTGTGATGGAATTATGTTTATGAATTCCTTTATCATATATGAATTGATTTATGATGTCATGATGTTTCAAGAATCCCATTTTTGTTATATGCGTTATGCGATGATGTATGTTTTATGATTATGTGGCACACATAAGAAAGGATTCATTATAAGATGGGTGGGACCTATATCTCCCTCCAATGCATTGGGTAAAGATTTTATATCTCATGAGATAGACATGGCTGAAATGGTAGGTTATACCGGTTCAGTGAAACAGGACTGAAACGAGGGTTACTCGATTCAGAAAGGGACTTTGTCCACTAAGATAGTCTTGGCAATGAGTCTTGACTAACAAGAAATGATTTTCTATGATTATGTGTGTATGCCACAAAGTTTCATGTTTTATGTTATGATTATTGGGATTACATTTCACTTCTATGATATATCCCATGTTATGATATTATGAGCTCTTTTGCAGGTTAAGATTTCCAAAAGCTATGTATATGATGTGATTGATTTTTCTTTTGTTTACCCTTACTGAGCATTTGAGCTCACCCTTTTATGTTTTCTTTTCCCCAGGATATAAAGAAAGGTTTTAGGTAGAAAAAAGGGATGACCTTTATGGGAGATATTGAAGAACTTTCACCACGATTAGAAGATTACGTTCCGAGTTTCCAAAGACACTAAACTATTACGATCCTTTAGTGTGTGTTTTTGTTATGTACTAAGTATTCCGCAAATGTAATGTAATGTCCATGTACGTCAAGCTTCGGGTCTCTACAGGCGTCCCTCCACCGGCGCGCCGCCGCGCCGGTGCCACGCCGGCGGACCTTCCGCGGACCGTCGGAGGCACCCCAGGGGTCCGTTTTGCGATCCGAAAGCACCAATACGACCCCCAGGACGAGATCTTCCCTGCAACAACCTCGCAACGAAGCAATTCATTGCAAAAATGGGATCGGGGGATTAAAACTCAAACTACCTTCCTCGCGGGCGAATCGCCGATGCATTGGGGGTAGATCGACGTCGGCGACGCACTGAAGCTCGATCTGCTGAGGAACGGCGCAAAAAATGGACAATTACGGCTCGATTTGGTGAAGAAACGGAGGTCGGGAGGGGGGTCTCGCCGCCTGCGCATGAGGGAGGAGGGAGGTAAGAAGGAGATATATTTTTTTAAACAAAAATATCTCCTATCTCCGTCTCCCGACTCGCCTCTGCCCGATGCCCGATGCGAACAAAGGTAAGGTCACACCTATGGTAAACACGCCATTATGAACGCAACGACGGACTCATATTTTCAATCCGAGACACCGTTCAAAAGTTATTTGAGTCGACGCTTGTACACTAACTTCTCCATTTAATTACGAAAACGCCCCTAGTGGCGTTTCTCACCGCAAGGCCACTCCAGCAAAGTTTAAACTTCGTCTAGTGTAAACGGCACGTTCCAGACGTAACCGTGCCCTCAGATTCCAGTTCTGTGATACTTTTTAGGAGATATCCCACCGCCGCCACGTGTATAGTATAAAAATACTTAATATTTGTATAAAATTAATCCAGGCACACCGGGCCCCGGAATCGCATGTCGTCTTCGCGCCTCACTCTGGAATTATTCATATAATTATTTCAAAGTATAACAGGGCCAAAAACCCAAGTTGCTACACGGGGAGGGGCGGGGGAGGGCTGTGTAGTGGGGAGGGAGGAGGAGATCTGGGTAGGGGGAGGGATGGACAGTTGGGAGGGAGGGGAGGGGTTGGGCAGGGGGATGGAGGAGGCGGGCTGGGAAGTGGGGAGGGAGGGGGAGGGGCTGGGCAGGGGGGCTCGGTAGTGGGAGGGCTGGGAAGTGGGGAGGGAGGGAGAGCGGCTGGGCAGTGGGAGGGCTGGGCATTGGGGATGGAGGGGGAGGGGTTGGGCTAGGGGAGGGGGTGGGTGTGAGATCATCATTTATAAATGGAGTGTGGATACCAACTATAGTTGTTTAATGTTCATTTGGATGGATCATTGTAGGAGAGATCAATTAGTTTCTATGAGGAGATTGTTGTTTTACTTTGTGTATTGGGACCGTTTTCTCATGATTAGAGATATTGAGGTATGACTCTCGATTTTGGGGACCACATATATTGGATACTTTTGGAAGGAATTGCTCCTTTTGATGGAGGTTACTATCAGGTACCATTATACTACTGATGTGAGTCTAAGGGACTCTTGAAGATTTCATTGTTGGATTGTTTCTGATAATGTGATTTGTGGTTTTCATAGAAGGATATTAAGAATGCCTGTATTTAAGTTCGAGTTGGGTAAATGGAAGAACCATATTGAGCATATTAATTTCATCAAAAGAACACTTTTTGGAAGTTCCATATTGTTGAAAATTGAGTAGATCCAAATCATCCCAGATCCAGAGGAAGTTTCAAGTCAGGTATTCCTTTCTCAAAAGATGTTAAAGCTCTCCAAGTAGTTAGACACAAGATATAGTGATCCAATATTCTTGTTGAGGAATACCATTTAAAGAAGTCTATTTTTCTAGACTTGATCAACTCTAAAAATGAAGCTTGTGGATGGGGGTATATAAACAGTTGTAGGAGGCTTTTAGATGGGGTATATTACCAATCACTGAAGGAGTTTTAAATTTTGGTGTATAACCAATTTTTGAATAAAGGATAGGGTGTGTAACCATTTGATGGATTTTTATAGTCACGATATATAACCAATTAGTATTTATATAATTAGAGTATCCAGGTGGTCTCGTATAACCAACATGGAAAGTAGGATTTTCACTAAACTTTGTAAATCATCATGTTCCATTATTGTGCTTTCATATTCATATTTATGAGGTAAGGATGATATTTTTATATAGATAATATCATGTATTTAACCATTAATAGAATGGATTGACACTTCTAGTTTGGCTATTTAGATGTTGGGGATTATGCTGGATTATTGAACAGCCAGTTTGGGATTCCATGTATATGTGCTATTGTAGGTACAAAATGGAGGTGCATAATGGTAGGAGGTGCAGCTGCTCGCTTGGGGAACCTGTCTATACCCACAGTTTGGTAAACCGTGGGTAAATATGGGGTGCTGTAAATCAGTATACCCACGGTTTGGAAAACCATGGGTATACATCAATACCTATAGTTTGACAGCCGTAGGTATACATCAATACCCATGGTTTATTAAACCGTGGGTAATAACAATTTTCCTTGGTCTATACCCATGGTTTTCAGAGAACCATGGGTATAGACCTATTGTGATGGCACTGCAGCACACAGTTACTGAAACCGTGTGTATACCCTATACCCATGGATTCAAGGGATATACCCATGGTTTTAAACCGTGGGTATAGGTGTTATTTCTAGTTATGATATAATGTATTGCATCCAAAATTAATAAATAGTTTATTAGTCTAAGAAAACTATATACATACGTGAGTCTCGAATTACATTCGAAAACCCAAATTGCAACATAATGTTTTTGAAGAATAATAGTATTAACAATTGAATACTCATTCATAGGAATCATAATATACTTCATGGAATGTTTTGTAATTAAAGTAAAAATAATTAGCACAAATTATTATTAAGGGTTAAGTACAACATAATATATTATAAATAAATGAATGGTAATCAATATGAAATGAACAATGTGAAATGATATATATATGAACCCACAATCCCTTAAAATAATTCACTAGAATAATCAATGGAAATGTAATTAACTGAAACAATATCCCATTTAATCCAAAATTGTATATCATATCTATTAAATCATAATAAATATAGAAAACTAAATAACTAAACACAAATTCCATCTAATTCAATTAGTTGAGAATGAAATGCATCTAAAGATAATATATTAATGAAAATATCATTGATAACGATAAAAAAAGAATTATCAGTGAATTATATTCTCAATTATTATATATAATTTCTTAGTTACAAGATACCTCTTCCATCAAGATCTATCCTCAATAAATTTATAAACTATTGGGTAGAAAACAATTTTACTAAGGCAAGTGAACTGATTCAACTGATGAGACCAATTCATTAATAGAGGGGCTATCTATAACCAGTCCCCACCAGTTTATACATGTGATAATCATTTCTCATATAGATTTTTTTTTATTTATGAATCAATGCGTCTTATCATGAGATATCCATATTGAGTAAATGTTATGAATTTATCAATATTTTCATAGTTAATCAAATAAATCACAAAGTAAGAACTATATGTTAAAAATGGTATGTGTTTTATGAAATAATCATACCAATCATTAATTAATATGTATATTTAAGATATATTTTATTTTCAATGAAAAAATATTACCATAAATTTGACATTTCAGGATAAAATTATCAATCACAATAGAAAGTGAGGTTATACAATAAATTTTACCACATAGAAAATTTCAAGTAAAATACCATTGGATGAAATGATTCAAAGGGAAATGTAAAATATCATGAACTATGAAATAATCATGATACTGCATGTCAAAGTGTAAATATATTCATGATATCAATGAAATTAGGTTAATAACATTACAATATATCTCCATGAAAAGAAATTTGGATGAAGTCTTGTACCTCATGCTTCATTTTAGTTAAACATTATTTAACCTCTTGTATAGGGGTTTATAATATGTTGTTAACTTATTACAAAACCATATTGAATTTTATAATGTAATATATGATTTTTTATAACATTATTTAATCAATTCGTTAATAGTCATTCATTATTCCTATTATTTTGGGTGTTAATTGCCTTGATTTCTAATTTGTTATTAGTCATGAATGTTTCAATTATTTTTCATTTTATATAGTTCCAAAATCTCCAAAAAAGTAATTATAACATTATAATTATATTTATTCATAAATAATATTGTTTATACCGATAATTAAATATGTTTTTGAGAAATTATGTATGTTATGATCACGGAGATGGTGGGTCGTATGAAAGAATGAGTAACATTTCTATATCCAATGATATTTATTGAATTATGGTATATAATATTTTATCATTATAGAATTATAATATTTTCATAAATAAAATATTATTTAATTATAAATACCTATATATATCATCCATGTTGTGTGGTGATGAAAATTTAGTCACGTAACTTTGTTAAGGCTGTAGTCCACACAATAACAAATGATGTTATCATTTTTTAGTAAAATAAAAATATATATATTCTATTTAAAGAATGAGAAATATTTGAGGAATTTAATTATTATTTCATTTATATCAATAATATTCAATATTTGTATCCTTATCACCTTCCATGAAAATCCTTAGTGAAAAACAATACTAATGTTTCGCAAGGCGGTCGTCTACCTTACGCATGTGTGACATTATTATATCCCATATTGAATGGAAATTAAAAAAGAAATATAAGAAATAATGACTCTGAAGGTATTATTAGTTTATAAATTTCATATATATTTATATAATTTTATGCATCAGAATACCCAACCATGGTAGGTGGAAATGGAATAATTATTTATATCAGTTCGCGAGGTGATAGTCTGCCATACTGAAAGTTGATGATTTCATAACCATTTTTATGGAAGTAGAGACAATTTTAGGTAATGAAATCATTAAAAACACATCCATGTATATTAAATATACTTATTTTATTGTATCAAATTGTTTTAATAATAATTTATGCAGGTTATGGAAAAAAATAAAATAGAAATGCTCGTTGAAGAATGTTGCCTCATCTTTGGGTAAACTCTTTTTGTTTTGGACCAAAATCCTTACTAGGTTGTATTCATCCCCAAAATAAGTCTTATAGGATGTGTTTTTGGATCTTGGGATGTGATTTTGGATGTTCTTTTCCAAACCAAAATGGTTTTAATGTCTTAATAAGAGAGAAGAGTGGGTGGCCTTTTAAATGTTGGGTGACCGTAACACTGGTAATTTTTTAAAATTACAAGGTACAAATTTGTTTTTCAAATGAAAAAAATCATACAAATAGATCGTTTTCTCGAATTGTACACTATAGGGATTTCATATTTCAATAAAAATAATTTTAGAAAAATTTTAGGCCATTTTAGGTCTTATATTTTTAGTTTAACCCCCATGTAAATCCATTTTTACCTGAACTGTGGTAATTAATTGTTAGGGTTTTTAGTATTCACTTTTGGATAAAAATAATTTGACATTATTATGAAATATAAATTATTATGATTCACAAAATGGAATACATTTATCAAAATTCCCTTCACATAAGTGGAAAAAATTAATTTAAAATTCATCTTGTGGACATGATGAGAAATGTAATGCCCCATCCCCAGTTACCTTGAATCAGTGCATTATTACATAATATTGGAATGATACAAGGGATAATTTACTAAAAGAACGATCAGTTTAGTAACCTTGGATGTACTAGATACATACATAAGTATTACATCACATTATGAAATAAAAAAACTACATTGTGTCCCCATTGAGAACTCGTATATCGCTTTGTCTATTCCTGCAGGTTAATCGTAAAATACTCTTTGGATCCTGGAAAAAATATAACATAAGAAACTTGTGAGCTCAGATGCTCAGTAAGGATAATAATATAGAGGATAATTTCATAAATAAGAACAAACATTTAAGGCAATGTATAAGACTTGAACATAAGCCTTTTAATCTTATACTTCAACATAATATGGAAAGATCAATCAAATAATTCCATTTACATATTAAAATAAATATTCTACAAGTATAATAATACCATGTAATATAAATAGAAAATTTCAAAATTATGTAATTCACAATTCCATACTTCATAACCACATAGTCAAGGCCGTGTTCGAAGACTACAAATAAGAATTTGTCAAGGACTTCTGCCAAGACACTAGTTTCTCTCATGAGATATACAAATGCATTGAGGGGCTATAGAGGGATCCACTTGTCACATACTAATTCCAATGCATTACTCATATGAAAATGTTGAAATATATCATAAACTTTCGTATTAAACTAGCATATGAAATGTCAATACTTTAACCATAAAACATGAATGGTATAAAAATAGCACGTCCACAGTCAATCATAACTCATTCAATACAATATGGAAAATTGTATTATAGTAAAATAACCTCAATTGAGAATAATGAAGGATATTGACATAGATGAAAATGAACATCAAAACTATTTGACAAAAATATCCACCTTTTTCTTGAAAACATTTAAAAGTATCACTATTTTTTAATAAGATGTTTAAAAAAGATTCTTGAATAAAAGTGTTTGATACCACATTGAATCTTTAAAATTAATTTTAATTCTAAAACAATAATTCCTATATATATAATTCATTAAAACCAATTTTAAAAAATGGACATTAATGAGAAATATTTAGAAGAATAAATCTTTTAAACATTTAAAATGATATTTTAGATAGAGTTCCTAATGAAATGAGAGATGCTTGAATAAAAATAATTGAGGTAATAAAAATATAATAATATCATGAGAATAAAGGGATTCATGATATATTATGTCAACATAAAGTATATACACCAAATAAAAATGAATTCGCACATAACAAAAATGAAGTCTCAATGGAATGTAAGTTGAGATGAAATCCCCAATAAAGACCATATCCTTAGGTTAAGGATAAATTAATGACAAAATTTTATGTAAAAAATATAAATACACAAAATATTATTGGATATTCATTGTAAAAAATTAGAGGGCATTCACACGTATTCTTGTAACAACAACACCAATGACTTGGATGTTTAACTCAATGAATGAAAATTGAGTTAAGATTACTCTTATCAAGTTCCTATCGAAGACTTGATAATTTATCAATGGAGTGATTATGCATATAAAAATAATATCCACACAAAGGAGAGTGTAAATTATTAAATAAATAAACAAATAGTGAATTCACACATAATCTTGATGTAAAATAATCAATGAAGTTTCTGTAAAACCCAATGAGTGGAAATCCAAATTAGAAATTCCCTTACCGATTTGGTGACTTACGAAACATACACCCCATGAAAGAAGGATCATACAATTAATATTTAAATACCCATAATTTAAATTATATTACATAAGTAATACAATCATGGGTAGTACATACATTACACAAAAAGAAATAGTGGCAATATAGCATGAATATCAAAAAAATAAGAAGTGAGATGAAAACCCCTTACCATGTTTTAATATATCGAGTCATATGACCAAAATCTAATAAAAACAAAATTAATCCCATAATACAATGAATATAATGAGAATAATGATAATATATGTCAAATAGAAATACATAATACACAACGTGCAATAAATAAGGGGCGAACAATAGAAATTTCACGGAATTAAAAGTGAGAAAAGAAACCCATTACCATGTTCTATTCCTTAGTATAAGGTATTTTAACTAATATTATAATGGGGAAATAATTGTTTTTAAATTATACAAAAACCAAATTCATAAATATGATATCATATATGACCTTTTAATATTGCTTTGTTAATAATATTTCAATAGTATCATTGTTTCGGGTGTTAAATGATTTGTTTTCCTTTATATTCTTGGTTACATAAGACAAGTTTGTTATGGATGTGATGTATTTGATTCATATATATAATTATATTATGTTTATTCTTGAATGATTACGATGGGGAATGAATCTCATCGCCTTCGTGGAGATAGTAATCCATACGTTCGCACGAGCGACAATATAATCATATTGATGGTGAAATCATATGTAATTTGATGGTATATCATATATAAATAATAATTATCATGTTGTATTTATTATTTACTTCAATTATACTCGTTATTATACCCATCAAAATAATAAAGTGTTTGAGTAACAAACTACACCACGACCTGGAGACGGTAAGTCGTACGTACGCCTGTATGGTGCCTTTTTCATTTATAAGATGCATAGAATAATTAATATATGAGTAAAATATTTATAATAACATCATAAAATGAATAATTGACTGGATTTATTATTTTTTATGGAAAAAAATAAAGAGGAAGTGGAAGAAGAAAAGAACATGAAAGAGGGTGGTGAAATTAAGACCTCTTCCTCGGGTGTTTCCTTTTAAGTTGACCAAAAGGGATCCATTGGATGGATTTCTGAACAAATTAAGGACTCTAGGATGATTTGAGGGATGTTTTAAGGATACTTGGTCATGTTTTGTCTAAGTAAAATGGCTTTGGAGGTGTGAAATTAAGAGAATTGGAAGTACTCTTTTATAAGAGAGGTGAGGGTCACTTTAGGAAAACCTTGAAATATCATTTTATAATAAAAACATTTTCGGTTTCTAATGGCTCCATAATGATTTATTTATAATATAAGGTGGTTATGGGTATAAAAAATCTCAACCAATAGGATTTAGACAAGTTTAAGGTACAATTTTAGCCTTGTCGTTTAGATTTAACTCATAGTTAAATAGTTTATCTTTTACCGTGTCTTCTTGTATTCTTACACTATGTGGTTAATATATTTACTATAAAATTACAAGAGAAACTAAAGTGGTTCATTAATGACATATATAATATTATTTAATCCCTTTGGTGGAACCTTATACTCTTATGAATATTATATCAACCAATAATATAGTATTTTTTTTAAAACCCCATTTATGTAAATTTTGACATTATTTAGTATTTGGTTTTTTTGAAAATCATAACAGCATGATTATTTCAAAAAAATTATTTAATCAACCCTAAAATGTCATATTAATCGATAAAAGTAGTTAAATTAATCAAAAGTCTCAAATTTAATTTATTTAGATATTTATAATATCAATTATTTTAATCATTCATTAATAAAGTAGTTACTGCATCATCATTGTGTGATAAATAAATTTAATTATTTAATGATTCAAAATTATAAATAAAATACCATTATGTAGGAAATCCTTTTAGCTTTCTAATTAATATTTATAGTCGAATTTATCTTATGTATAACCTAATATTAAAAATGGTTTAGTTATTAAACATTGAATTTATCTCTTTTAACTATTTTTAAATAAAAGAATAATAAATGTCCTAATCCAATCCATGTGAACCAAAGGGGATCATATTTTATTCCTAAGGTATTTTTGGTCGAATTAAACTTATCCATTAGAATTCAGACATGTGTTAGGGTATTTATAATATTATTATTACCCTTAATTTCCTTATTTACTTTTAACTGTGGTAAATAAGAGTCAAAAGTTACTATTCACCAAAATTTATTTTAATCTTGTTGAACCACATTTTAATTAATGATGTCATCCATGTCTCTCGGATTTTTGAAATTCAACTCACAGAATCGGTAAAATTATGTTTTATGCAAATTTGGAAATTCTCCTAGAAGGTAGGTAAAAGACGTTAAAAAGTTCAATATAATTTTATACATATAATTTTTTTATAAAAAGACTCCAATTAATTACATTGAACTTATATAGCATTTATATATCTATTTTTACTTAAAATAAATTATAATAAAATAAATAATTATTTAAATAAATAGTCGGTTTTAAACTATAATGCATTGTTTTTCACTATTCATCTAAAATTTAATTTTATCTGGAAAACCCAAATATTCAACCTAGGATATTTTTGATATTCTTTATTCAAAAATTAATTCAATTTTACCAAATTAAATATATAGAAGTTTCATTAATTAATTTAATATTAATTCTCATTGTCGAAACTAAAAAGAGGATTTTTAAAAAGTAAAAATTATCAAAAGATTGACACGTGTTCATGTAAAATTTAAATTTTGAATTACTTATAATGACCTAAATTTTATTAAATGACAAAAATATATTCTAATTATACTTCCAAACCATTAAAATTCAGAATTTAACACTATAAATTATATAAATTAAAAAAGTTGTTTTCAATTAAAATTTAAAATTTTTCAGTATTCATCAAAATATGAGAGTTATCATAAAAATGACAAACATTTATTCAAAATAAATTTTTATGTCCCGATTCTAAAAAATAATTTAATTTCATTAAATTGAATATATAAAAGTGGAAAATATTGGTTTTAAAAAGGGTTTTCCATTAGAAGGTGGTAAAATTACATTTTTTAAAAATACTTATTTTATCTAAAAGAATAAATTTTTTCTTATATTATGTATAAGAAACACATAATATGGATTATAAAATTATATGAATTATATAGAATTCAAAATATAATTAATAGTATTCATAACCACTTTTGAATGACTAGTTTGGTAAGTCATGGTGTGCTCAAACTCGGTGTTGAGTATTGCACAAGCAATAGAATTATTTTAAATAAAATAACATACTATGAAATCTTGGGGTGTTACATTCTTCCCCCTTTTAGAAATTGCATCCTCAAAATTTTAATATTGGCCTTGGGAACATCATTGAAATTCCCACATTGGAAAAATATTAAATAAAACTACCACATTAAAAGAATGAAATTGAAGTTCATAGGTCACCCGAGATAACCCATGCTAGGATTACATATAGGAAAACATGGATATGTAAGATAATCTAAGTGTCATGCTCTGATAGAGAGTGATAGAAAACATAATCTGTAGAAATTTCACAATAAGAAAACCACAAACTTGTGACTGGATAATTGTTCATTAGTTTTTCATTTGGAAAAGTAAAAGGACAACGTTTGTTTTTTGTTTTAAGTTCCATTAAATACAGTAGATGAATTTATTTAAGAGATTGACTAAGAACATAAAGATATATACTTACTTTTTAATTAGATTTTTATCCTTTAATAATTTTCTACCACTAATGCATAATTTTTTTCAACTAATGAGTATTCCAGATAACATGGTCACACCAGAAGTGCTAGAATCAACTTCTAGAGAATCACATGAGCGACAAAGGATAAACAATATATTTACTTTGTATTTATAGATTAACCAAAACAAAAATAGTTAGTACAACATCATATGATCCCCAAAAAGGATAATCCTTTAGGGAAAGAAATACTAATCTCAATTTCTAAAATAAAACCAAAAATAAAAAAAGCTCAATAAATACCATTCAATAAACAATTGTTCATAAAATAATTCTATATAATCCAAACTAATCTTGAACCCCAAAATGTAGAATAATTGTATTACATTGTCTTCCATTTTAAATTGTATCTCTAAATGACATCAACTACTCTTAAAGTCACATACTTAAAGTAATTTACCTAATCACATATTCTCTATGAAAGGTTAATCATTTCCATAAATAATCCAAATCACTATAAATCTCAAAATAAAAACTTAGATAAAAATTCACCATTAATCCTCAAATGAAATAGATTGTCTTCTAAAATATCATTTATCACTTAATCACTGAATCATTTTCTTATACTAAGGATATCCACTTGATAAGACATAAGATCTCAAATAAACTTATTATTGATCAATAAAATAATTTAACTAAAAAGAATTAGTCACACTGACCAGGGACTTCACGTAGTCTACTGGTAGGTGATAAATCCCAATCGCACTCTCATAGTGGGTTTGATTCCTACTTATTTTTCTGACGTGATGGGTTGTCACGCGGTCTGTCTGCTGTCCTTTTTCAAAAATTATATTTTATAACATTCCCAAAATGAGAAACTTTATTCAAAATAAACATAACATAATTTCACCACAAATGTTCTCTCATACCTCGCATTTTCATCCCAAAATTTAATAACTTGTAATTTCATCAAAATCAAGGATCATATAAACCCAAATGGTTATTCATAACTATAATAAAAAAGATAAATTTCCCTAAAATATCTTTTTCAAATAAAAAATTGTCGGATTACACATACAAGAGAAAAGTATTCCAAAGTAATCCCATCAACAAAGAGCACTAAAACTTTTAAACATTTTCCCATCCCTTTTTATTCACAGAGGTTCTTCCATGACCAAGAGGTTATCCTAATGAATAGGGAATTCACTCAAGTAATTCCCAGGTCACCAAAATTTATAGAAAATTACTGTAAATGGATTAATTGGATCATTTTTAATTTTCTTCCATAGTAATCTTCATTTTTCTAAGTAATTCATTACATTATGTCCTTATTTCCCACACATAAAGCATTTTTTTGTTCCATTGAGGCATTTTCCTAGGTGTCTCCTTCAACATTTCCAGCTTGATGGAAATGGATCTTTCTTTTCTTCATGGTCTCCACTGCAAGAGCTCTTATCATTTACCGCATTTTACTTCTTTGTTGAGTCCAGAAGTTGGTTAATATATATGTTGTTGATCATATTTTTGGAAAACTGATTCAGAATGAACATGATTTCTTTTACACCTATCAAAAATCCATTTCGTTGCTCATTTCCACCACTGTTACCACCTTGTACATCATATTCAATGTTACTATGACTTCCTTGGAATCTAGCCATTGAATAACACCAGAATGCATAATGTGAGTCATAAAATCATTTAGATAATATCATATCACTTTATTTTCAATATAAAAAAACTTAGGATTAACCATGTTTTTTTATTCTCATATTATATTAAAACCCTTCAAATTAGTTTGTAAAGAAAATGTAAATTATCTAAAGAATATCCCCCTGTAGTGTCATAAAAAAGAGTGCAGCAAGGCCTGTTGTCATGTACTAGGATACCCTGGGTCAAGATCGAAACTCCTTTTCGTAATTTTCATTCCTAATTACATCGATGCCAGAGCCGCCTCTACCTTTGTGTATCCAGACAAGTATGTATTTCTTGGAAAACCCACATAATATTT
This sequence comes from Viscum album, assembly GCA_963277665.1. Classification (NCBI taxonomy): domain Eukaryota; kingdom Viridiplantae; phylum Streptophyta; class Magnoliopsida; order Santalales; family Viscaceae; genus Viscum; species Viscum album. The sequence continues at coordinate 635,842,934 of OY728160.1, forward strand.
ACATTACTAAATTTATGGGATGTCCTTCTATACTAATCCTCAGTTTCTGTCTTAGGGTAGTGTTTCTTATTCATATTTTTTTTTCAAAATCTAGCTTACAAGGTTTATACTAAACTTACTTTGATACCAACTGTAATGACCCAACCTCAGTTACCTAGAATCGGTGCAATATTACATAATATTGGCATGATATAAGGAATCATGTCCCAAAAAACTGATCAGTTTTGTTTCCTTGGAAGTACTAGATACATAAATAACTTTTACATTACATCATGAAATAAAAAACAACATTTTTCCCCTTTGAACAATCTTATATCCCTTAGTATATTCCTAAAGGTTAATTTTAATATACTTCTTTGCATCCTGGAAAAAAAGATAAGAATTTTGTGAGCTCAGATGATCATTAAGGATATTAATATAGCAGAAACAGTCATAAATGAGAACAAACAATTAAGGAAATGTATAATACTAGAACAAAATCCTTTTAAACAAAATCTTCAACATAATATGGAAAAGACAAATTAAATAATTCCATTTACTTATTCAATGGGAAAATCGACCAACCAATAATCACATGTAATATCAATAGTCAATTTCATATTGATGGAATGAATATTGCGAGACTTCATAACCACATTGTCCAGGCCTTGTGCCAAGACTACAAAAAAAATTTATCAAGGCCTTGTGCCAAGACACTAGTATGTCTCATGAGACCTACCAATTCATCGAGGAGCTATAGCGGGTTACACCCATCACATACTAAGTCCAATGCATTCCTCATACAAAAATGTTGAAACATAACATAAACATTTGTATTAAACTATCATAGGAAATGTCAATACATTAACCATAAACCATGAATGGTATAAAAATAGCACATCCACAGTCAAACATAACTCATTCAATACAATAAGAAAAATTGTATTATAATAAATTAACCTCAATAGAGAATAATGAATGGTATTGACATAGATGAAAATAATCAGAAAAACTATTTGAGGGAAATATCCCCTTTTTTCTTGAAAACATTCAAATTATCAATATTTATCAAGAAGAAATTTAAAATAGATTCTTGAATCAAAGTGTCCCATGACACATTGAAACTTTTAAAAGGAATTTTAATATTAAAACATTAATGTTCATATAATTAAATCCTTAAAATAATTTTTAATACATGGAAATTTATGAGAAATATTTAGACGAATAAATTTTTAACTCTTTTAAAATGATATTTTAGTTAGAGTACCTAACCAAATGAGATACGCTTGGATACAAATAATTGAGTTAATAGTAACTTAATAATATTATGATAACAAAGGTATTCATGATATATTATGTCAAAGTACATTATATTCCCCAAATAAAAATGAATTGGCATATAAAAACAAAGATGTCTAAATGGAATGTATGTTGAGATTAAATCCCTTATATAGACCGTATCCTTAGGTTAGGGATAAATTAATGAAAAATTTATGTGTCAAAAATAAAAATAAACTAAATATTATTGGATATTTATTGTATAAAAATCAGATTACATTCACACATATTCTTGAAACAACAACACCAATGAATTTGATGTTTAACTCAATGAATAAAAATTTATTTAAGATTACTCTTATCAAGTTCACATCATTGAATTGAGAATTTATCAATGGATTAATTACGTGTATCAAAATAATATACCCAAAAGGGGGAGTGAAAATTATTACATAAATAAATAAATTGTGATTTCACACATAATCTTGGAGTAAAATAGTCAATAAAGTTTCCGTAAAACCCAATTAGTGGAAATGGAAATTAGAAATTACCTTACCGATTTGGTGACTTACAAAACATACACCCTATGAAAGAAGGATTATACAATTAAGATTTAAATACCCATAAATTAAATTATATTACATAAGTAATTCAATCATGGGATGTACAAACACCACACCAAAGGAAATAGTCGAAATATAGCATGAATCTCACAGAAATAAGAAGTGAGATGAAAACCCCTTACCATGTTGTAATCAATCGAGTAGTATGACGAAAAGTTAATAACCAAAAAATGATCCACAGAATTCCATGAATATAAATACAATCATGATAATATATATCAAACGGTAGTCTAAAATACACCACATGCAATAAATAAGTTGCAAACAATGGAAATCTCACAGAATTAAAAGTGAGATATGAAACCCCATACCATGTACTTTTCCTTAGTATAGGGTTGGTTACACTCTCGTATAATAGATAAATCATTTTTATTAAATTATTCAGGAACAAAATACATAAATATGATATCATATATGATATTTTAATATTACTTTGTTAATAATATTTCAGTAGTATCATCTTTTTGAGTGTTAACTGATTCGTTTTCCGTTATATTCTTGGTTATGTATGCCATGTTTGTTATGGATATGATGTATTTTATTCATATATAGAATAATATTCTGTTCATAAACATTATTTTGAATCATAAAATAAAAATTTTTCTTGAATGATTATGATGGCGAATGAATCTCATCGCGTTCGTGGAGACGGTATTCCGTACAAACGTACGAGCGACAATATCATTATATTGATGGTGAAATTGTATGTAATTGTATGTTATATCATATATAAGGAATAATTATAATTTTATATTTATTATTTACCTTAGTTATACTCATTATTATACCCATACAAATAATGAAGTGTTTGAATAACAAACTACACCACGACGTGGAGACGGTAAGTCGTACGTACGCACGTATGGTGACTTTTTCATTTATAGGATAGATAGAATAATGAATATGGTTGTACCATATTTATAATAAGAAAATATTATGTAGAAGGTACTAGAGTTATTATTTTTTTATGGAAATAAATAAAAATATGAAGTGGATGAAGAAAAGTACATTAATGGGGGTGGTGAAATTATTACATCTTCCTTGGGTGTTTCCTTTTAAGTTGATCAAACGTGCTCCTTAGGATGGCTTTCTGATAAAAGTGAAAACTCTTGGTTGATGTGGGGGGGGGGGGGAAGTTGTGAGGATATTTGGACATGGGTTGGCCGAGTTAAATGGATTTGGAGGTGTGAAATTAAGAGAAGGGGAAGTACCCTTTTAAAAGAGAGGTGAGGGTCACTTTAGAAAAACCTTGAAATATTATTTTATAAAAAATCATTTTCGGTTTATAATGGCTCAAAAATAATTTATTTCAAATGTAAGGTGGGTATGGTTCTAAAACTCACAAAAAATAGGTTTTATAAAACTTTAGTTTACCATTTTAACCTTATGTTTTTTTAACTCATTGTTAAATAGTTTAACTTTTACCAAGTGTTCTTGTATTCTTACACAATATTGTGAATAAACTTACCATAAACATTCAATAGAACTTAAAATGGTTCATTAATGAAATAAATAATTTTATTTAATCCCTTTGGATGAACCTTAAATTTTTTAGGAATATTATATCAACCAATAAAATAGTATTTGTTTTAAAAAAATCATTTATGTAAATTTTCACATTATTAATTATTTGGTTGTTGTGAAACTCAAAAAATCATGATTACTTCAAAAAAAACTATTTAATAAAACATAAAATGTCATATTAACCTATTAAATTGGTGTAATTCATCAAAATTATCAAATTACATTTATTGGGGAATTTATAATACCAATTATTTTAATATTTCATTAATAAGGTAATTACTTCATCATCATTGTGTCATAATTTAATTTAACTATTTAATGTCTAAAAATTATAAATAAAATACCATTATGAAGGAAATATTTTCATATTTCTAATGAATATTTATAGTCGAATTCATCATATGTATAACCCTATATAAAAAATTGTTTAGTTATTAAACATTGAATTTCACTCTATTAACTCTTCTTTAAATAAAATATTAATAAATGTCTCAATCTAATCCATGTGGTCCAAATAGGATAATATTTTATTCCTAAGGTTATTTTAGTTCTAATTACACTTATCCAATAGAATTGGTACATCTGTTAGGGTAATTATAATATCATTTTTACAGTTAATTATCCTATTTACTTCGAATCGTGGTAAATAAAAGTCAAAAATTCCTATTTACAAAAAATTATTTTCATCTTATTGAAGCACATTTTACTTATTTATGTGAACTGTGTCTCTCGGAGTTTTTAAATTTGACTCACAAAAGTGGTAAAATTATGTTGTACACAAATTTTCAAATTCTACTAGAAGTTGGCTAAAAGATGGTAAAAAGTTCAACATAATTTTATACATCTAATTTTATTTTAAAATGACTCCAATGATTTATATTGAACATTTATATGAATTATATACCTATTTTGAACTTAAATAAATTTTAATAAAATAAATATTTATTTAAATAAAAAGTCGGTTTTAAACTATAACGCATTGTTTTTCACTATTCTTCAAAAAAATTGAATGTATTTAGGAAAATACCAAAAATTTACCCTAAGATAATTTTAATATTATGAATTTAAAAATGATTTCTCTTTTACCAAATTCAAAACACAGAAGTTTCATTAATTAATTTAAAATTAATTCCTGTTGTTGAAATAGAAAAGCGGGTTTTTAAAAAGTAAAAACTATCAATAGATTGACATGTATTTATGTCAAATTTATATGTGAAATTACATATAAAGACATACATTGTATTAAATGATAAAATTATAATATAATTATACTTACCAAGCATTAAAATTCATAATTTATCCCTAAAAAATATTTAGATTAAAAAAAATTTCAATTAAAATTTAATATTTGTTTTTGTATTCATCAAAATATTAAAGTTATCAGAAAAGTACCAAAATTTATTCAAAATAAATTTGTAACTCCCAATTCAAAAAAAAATTAATTTCATTTAATTTAATATATAAAAGTGTCAAATATTGGTTTTAAAAGGGTTTTTTATTAGAAGGTGGTAAAATTAATTTTTTTTTAAAATACTTATTTTATCAAAAAAATGAATTTGTTCTTATATTATGTCTAAGAAACACATAATATGGATTCTACTATTATATGGAGTATATAAAATTCAAAACTTAGTTAATACTATTCCTAACCGCTTTTGAATGACTAGCTTTGTAATTCATGGTGCACTTAAACTCGGTGTTGCGTGTAGTGCAAGGTATTGAATTACTTTAAAGAAAATAACATTCTATGAAATTTTGGGGTGTTACAAGAAATCAGGTTTTCATATATAAAATGTTCCAAAGTTTACAATTATTTTATACAAATATTTAATCTAAAAATGATTCCAATGAAATATATTAGATTCATATATATGTAATTTAACAAATATATCTTGAAAACCAAATCCAAATATTGTTTATCTTTAAAAATAATTTCAAAAATGGAAGTTTTCAATTAATATTAAATATTTTTTACTATTCATTGTGAAATGAAATATTTCAATAAAATCACACAAATTAACCGTAACATAATTTTTAAAATAAGATTTCAAAAATGAAATTAGTTTTATAAGTTAAATTTTTTAAATTTAGAAAAAACTAATGTTATGTTATTTGCATAATGCACGACTAATCCATCATTTAGAAAAATATATTTGATTAGAAAATATTTTTTTCTATTTTTAATGATTCTTATTTTATTTCTAATCTATTGAAAACCATAATTATAATATTCTAGTTATTAATATTCATACCATACTAATTTGTAACTAGGTTCTAATGGAAAACTATATTATATTAAATTTAAGTATTGACGTTGGGTGCTCAACAGGTTATTGAATATATTAAATTCAGTGAAATATATGTTTTGGGTTATTTAGGATCGGTGTTATGATTCACATACACTATCGAAAAAAATGTTATTATTTTATAATTTTGGGGTGTTACGGTGAACATTAATGAAATAACCCTATGTCATCCCCCTTCCATGAATAATCCAAATAGGTATGCACACTATAACCACATTACCGTGTTAGGAAATATATTTATATCCCAACTCCAGAACTCATTACATATAATTTATATATTCCTATCATGAGAAAAAAATTCACATGAAATTTACACATATCTTCTTCTATTTATATAGTATATCCTCTTGAACAACTTCAAATAACAACATTTAAACACTTCATAAAAACACAAATTTCTAAGACAAACCAGCATCAATATCATTACCAAAACTATAGGAAAAATGATGCCACATAATAAAAACATCACATTTAATTATATATTAATTATATCCTCCTATAATAACCAATTATTATCCACATTTAAGAAATTAATCCAACCATTTATCAATTTCAATGAGGATACAAATCAAATAAAATACACATCATTTCCCCTTTATAGCATTCTTTAAGTAATTTTCTGATTATAATAGAGAGAAGGTTAATCAATAATTACCAGAAAAAGTCAGACAAATGAATTTCAAAAAAATAAAATAAAAAAAAATAATATTTCGAATAACCTGGTCAATAACATATTGAAATGATTCCCCTTAAAAATTATTCATACCTGGTTTATTATCTATAGTTAATTCGTTATTCTTTAATAGAATGTCCCAAAAGTTCATCCATAATCACAATCCAAGAATACATAATAATTTGAAACAAAATAATGTATATTGAATAATACGATAAAACCATCAAGATAAATCACAAAAATTCATTCAATCATATAATTTAAGGAGATATGATAATACTTTTTAAATATAAAAAGTAAAAAAAATAAATCAAAATGAAACAAAACAAACATGAAAAAGTTGAGGATCAAGAACCAAAATATATAATTGTATTTTAAAATAAAAATACAAAAAAGTGACACTCATCAAAAATTAAACAAAAGACCAAAAAATAATGACGGAATACCCTTCTAAAATGTCATGAGAAATAGAAGAACTATAAAATTGAAAAATAGAAAAATGATGAGAAAAAAATAACACCTGATCAAATAGTTCTTGATAATGGGAATTTAGTGGTTATAATCCACAAAAGGATGAGAAAAATGCTCCCAAGGAGACCCTATAATTTTTTATGGGTCAATAGATTGAAATAAATTTGATCAAATTTTAAATTTTGACAACTATTAATAGAGGAAACCAGATACACCTTCACAATGGGGTTGTGGATTCCAAAACAACTGTTATAAACTATGTAAAACAAAATATAAAATCTCGACCATTACAAACAATGGAATCCCATATACATTACGGTCATTTCACACATTTTAATAATATTTTTTATTATCATCAAATAATAGACGTACCTAAAATAATCATATTGACCTCATACTCAATTGTATTCGAATATCCAACATGTAATAGAGGGGAAACTATCATCATTCACAACATTCCCCAGAAACCTAAACACACAAAAAATATAAAAATATCAACAAAACAACACCAGATATCATAAAAAGAAAATTTATTCTATTTCTTATCTTCCAAATTTATTCCACCAATGAATCTATATGTTGCACACTAATTCAGACTACTCTCACCATATTATATACCACCAAATTTCCTAGATCAAACCCAGAAATGCTTGTTTACCAAGAACCATGACATTAGGAGATGCTCACATATGATAAAATCCAAATACATAACCTTTACATAAGAATAAATGATATAACAAATAGGAATAAATATAAACCATTAAGAACCCACAAATCAAACAATAATCTATAACTGAAACCCTAAAACACAATGCACTATGACTTCTTAAATGCATTTTTCAGACATCATAAATCAAAAACTCAACCCTATATGTATAAAACACATTTAGACATCTTATCAGTGCATAAAAGTACCAAAAAAATCATGTCTAGGAAATATGGCCCAAAAAATATTTTTCTTATATATCATTCACCATCTGATTATTTTCATTTTTAAAATGTAATAAACCTAACACTTCTCAATGATGAATTAATTGTATATATCAACGAACTATAGAAGAATTCAAGAAATATTTCATGGACGATTTACCAATTTTTTTAAAATACTTCGTTGTATGTCTTAAGATTATAAATAATAATTTTGAATGATGTATATAAATGTTTTTTACTCTAAATGATGATAAGAGGAATTTTATGGTGAAATATAAAATATTGATCAATCATTGAATTTGAGGGGATGGAATAAATATTTATTATCCAAATATCAAGATAATTTAATAATTATTAGAACCCATTATAGTGCCATAAATCCAAATAATTCCATGACATTTCAATTTCTATTTGAGGTTAGGATAGGATTTTTTTTCACCTGTCACATTGAAAAATATTTAATATTTCCATTCAATAAAATATTAAAAGGATCATTTAAGTAGCTAGGGAAAATACATATTACATCCGGAATAATGGTTCCCCAAAATTATATATAACCCTTTAAAAAAATTATGAAACAAAAAATGTTATGGATGTTATTCTTGGATATATGATGGACAATATTTTTGGATAATCTAATAAGAATGTATAACTCTTTTAGTGACACAGATTGACTACACTAAAATTAATAAATAACTATTTGTAAACATTATTGGTTTTGAAATTTTTTTCCCTGTCTCATTATCTCAAAATTGATGGTGTACACAAACTATATAGATTTTATATACATTTTGAACAATTATAATGAAAACCTATGTCTGATTTGGAATATATTATTAATCTATGAGTATTTCAATGAAATTTTAGATATAAAAGGTTCAAAACCCATATTATTTGACTATCTATCATGGATTAAATTCCTAAAAGAATTACATATATCATGAATTGGATAAAATATATTAGTTTTTGAATGAATATTTTTATTAAAAATATTAGACATTTTGGTCAAGGATTATAAACAACATTAACTATTTAGAGTTCTGTGAAATTTACCAACAATTTAAATATTAATAGATTAAATTTTTTTTGATACTATGAAAATATTTTTGTTTTGTGATTCTCACCTATATAAGAAATATAGAGATGTGTTGATTTTATTTAATGTTCTCGATTCTATAGTAATGTGCATGTTTTAATTTTTTCACTCCCCATTGATGGGAAGAAACCATGGTTCAGAAAAAACTATTTATATGTTCCTTGAAAGTGGAATATTTAAAAAGAAATTAAATTATGGTTCATGGAGATATGTGGTGTATTTTTATCATTGATGTTTTTTAGAAAATATTGGTTAAAGTTATAAAATGATGAAACCACCTATAATGGAGGCCAATGTATTAAATATTTTAGAAATATACATCATTGATTCCATTACATGATGTTTTAGACATGCATATTTCTTAGTGTGTTTTGCTTAGGTGTAAAACATATTTGATGAAATATCAAACTCAACTATCACAACATTGGTTGTAAAAAAAATTAAAAAGAAGATGAGTTTTTTATGAGAGTTCCGTGTATATTAATAAGTGAATCAGTTATACACTTTGATAACAATTTAGTAATGTAATAATGGATCATTATAGAGTTTTTTATAATATAATAACTATATACTACCCTAAAATTGGTATTAAAGTGGTGCAATTAACCCCCAAGGTGAAACAAATTCTGTAAAATAGGTCCAGTGTGACAAAAGATGATTGGATTAGGAAACATTAAAATGTTTTACAGGCCTAAAAAAATCTTAGATTTCACTTCTGTGTATGTAAATACCAATAGGTAATAATAATAATAATACAGTATAATTACAAACACATTCACAGAATGGATCTTGACCCATGTAAAATTCTATTGACTTTTGATAAATGTTTGCAATTTTTTTAGGGAAGATAAACTAAATATGGTTTGGAAAATTCACAGTTTTTAGTACCATTTCACATGGAGATGTGGAATTATAAGGTATTGGGATACACTAATCATAATAAATGGGAATTACTTAAAGATCAAAATTTAACACTTTCATGATGGTTAAACCATTTAAATTTTATTTTATTAAAAAACTCTCAAGTAATTCAAAATTGTGACTTTAAATACAGCACTAAATTGGTGAAAACAAAAGAATGTTTTTTCATTTTAAAAATTATTACTTAATTTTAAGTATTATGTTTTGAATTTTCAATTAGATGTGCCATTTTATTTTATCAAAAACATATTCCACAAAATTCATTCATAATCCCTCAAAAAATACCCTTTATTAATAGAAATATAATGGATAAGTGAAACATTATTTGTAATATATGGAATGAAAAAAACTGAAAAAATTCAAGGTAATTAAAATTCAAACCACACTTTTATGCATTCGATCATAATTACCTTTTGGTCATATATATTTTAATTTTTTTTCCATGGATGTGAAAAAAATACTACATTGTATTTCATTATAAAATGATAAATATTTTATAATTAAAAAATATAAAATGCTTGATTATTCAATTAAAAGACATGGGAATAGAATATAATGATGTAAAAACAAGTCACAACATTAAAATATGATATGAACATTTTATTATAGGGGAAAATTAAACCTAAACTTTTAATGGGAATTCTTATAATTCCACAAAGCCACCTAAGAATAAAAGTAATAATTGTTTTATGAAAACATGACCTAAAATAATGTAATTGATAATGAGGTGTGCTGGAAATCATGGATAAAAAGATTCAATGCGATCTCTTATAATAATTTATTAACATCAAGACTACCTAAGTGGAAAAGTGAAACTATTTCCTTTAATCACACCATATCATTTATTTAACAAGTCACAATGAGATATGTAAATTTTTAAATGGTATACACTACACCACAATTCTAACATGTAATGAGGCATTTTTTATTCAAAGTATATATTATTATATTTCATTTCTCTATAACAACTCATCTATAGGGAACATATATTCACCAATGATTTCAATGTTATAAAAGGATAAATAAATTTTCTTATACTATTTTTTTCTATTCCATAAAATTTTTAATTTTAATGTTTTTAATTACAACAAATATAATAAGGGTAACCAATTTATATGATGATATAATCCCCATGTTAGACATTTAAAAAAAATAAGTTTACGGATAGAATAATAAAGGCATAATTTCTAGATATATAATTACTATGTTATAAATCATAATAAATACTGATCACAAATCCTAGGCTTAATCATGACACCCTTTTTGTTCACTCCTTTACTTGTTCCTATCACATTCCCTCTATCACCAAAATCACTTCCCTCATACTTGAATAATTAATGTATTAAAACTAATATAAGTAATTATCTATTCAACCTTTTAGGTCTTAATTATAAACAATCCATTTCCTCATTCACAAACACCACATCCATTCTTGTATTTTCACCTAAACTGACACACACACTCACCTACAACCTATTAATCCATATATAACCCATCATCAAGTCATGATCCTAGAATTCTTTATTAATGGGATGTCAAATATAGGTAGACCCTTCCAAAACAAAGAAAGTGGTTGTGTATATTTATAAATTTCTATTCTGATTTACCAATAAATATAAACCTAGCCCATTTCCACTCCATTCAGTTTACTTAACCCATAAACAAATGAAAAAAACTATCCGAAGTAAAATAACTTAACATTATGATTTTTGGAAGACACAATAATATGATTCCACCCATTAATTCACTTAAAAATAAAACAAAACTAGTAGAGGGTGAGTAAACATTATCCAATGATAATTTAACAATTCCAACATTTATATTTTCTGACAATGGAAGAATGTAAATAATGGTATTATCATGGAGTTAATATAGGAATTTAATATGGATCATATTCTTGATGTGAGAGTGTATTTATCTAAAATTATCATCATGGAGTTACTCACCCCAATTGATTATGACAATGGTTGTATCTATTTTCTGTTTTGTACATATTAATGAAAATTAAATGTGGTTAATTCCCTTGTAGTCCTGCAAATATAAATTCATGATATTATGTGGACAAAGGATTTTTATATATTTTTTGTTGATAAATGTTATGAAAAATTATTTTGAATCTCGAAAGTCTTCATATATTTCCCCCTAATAACCCACGATCCTATGAAAATAAATAGATTCCAAGTCAAGATCCCCCACCCCATATTGTATCATTTACATGGTAATGATCCACTCATTGATAGAAAAGGGTGATAGAAAAGACAATATGGTCTAGTTGGATGTGTTGATTCTCCATATAACCATAAGGATTCTATCCTTCAATACAACATATTAGTTTGGAAATTATTTTGATGAGAATGGTAATATTAATAAATGGATGATTTTGGGAAGTTATTTCAGCACTATTCTTATAAAAAGTATTGGATAATTCAATGGTTTATACCACTTATCTCATTGGGTAGGATTTTTTCAATCAACGTTTCATTAAAATAAATAACTAAACTATTAAAGGAAGGGTGAAATGTGTATGTTTAATTTGAGGTGATTATATACATCAGGGTGTACAAGGCTGAGGAGGACCATTCTCATGTTACCTCTCATCTTTATACAACAACCACTCTATGCACTTGACAATCCCATAACCTAAACCCTCTTACTTTTTTCTACAAATAATACAAGTATATATTTTCAAATGATGAAATGGTATATATTATAATCCTACAAGACAATATTTTCAAAAATTTGGGCATACAATTTGTCCCAACAGTTTTTCAACCATATACTTCATCTTGGACCCATCATTATCCCCCAAAGAATCACTCAATCTAGATAACCACACCTCTTTCATACTGAAAAATCATTTCCAAAATTCATTTCCTTCTGCATAGACTATCTATATTGTCTAACCATTATGTATTATATCATAGATACCAACTCATTGAACATGAGATGTTTTACACATTTCAACCATAAACTCCTTCTAAACAACCTACAACCAATATTATATTATACTGTATTAGAAGGGGAAGGTCCATATGGTTGAATATTCTCTAATATCCAAATTTTTTTCACAAAGTCTAGGAAACAAGACTCCCTAAAAATCATAGAGAATGGGATAGAGGAGGAGAAACTAACTATAGATACTGAAAAATAATGTTAGATCGGTATGATAGTTGAGAAAACACACAGCATAGAGTCAATAATGATAGAACCACCCATCATATAGAATTATTACCACCCAAAAGAACTATTAATTTTAATTGATCAAAAATGTTAAAAATTATTTAACTCAAGATAACACTATATTGAATGGAATAATATAGTGTAATAGAAAATTGAATCCAATGGTTCACATGTAATCCTAGTTATGAATTTAATAATAATTATAATAAATTTACAATTGTTTCAATATTGTGAATGAAAATCTAAAAATAAACTAAGTAGTTAAATAATAATGAATAAAAGTGAATATATAAGAATAAAAGAATAAGGATTGTTTAAATGAAAAAAAATCAACTTCACCATAAAAATAAATCAAAATAACAATTATTTTATAATTTGTGTAATTGATATCGATTTATTCATTTTTATTCAACACTAATTAATATCTCCACTCTTTTCCATTACAATAATATAAAAAATAAGGTTAATTAAAATTAAATCATAATCACAAAAGTGAAATTCTACTCATTATTCATGAATTAATTTAATATAATTTTTTGGGATCCATTCATTATTAAAAAAATTACTTAATGATGAAATTATAGACAAAATATATTAATTTATCCATAACATGATATTATTGAATAGGATGAATTTTCATGTGAAGGCGAATTAAATCATTTCACACACATACATTTCAATTGAACTCAATCTGTTATATTATTTTAATCACTCATAGTATTTGTTTAAATCAATAATGAATGAACTATGAAAAATTAAAATATTTAACTGATAAATTAACAATGATTCAATTTAATAACAGCGAACATATTTCTTAGATGAAGAATCTTCTGAGGTATAAATATAAAAAGATAAGTTTTATTTAATATTAGGTGATAAATGGATTATCATTTGTATAATAATTCTCCTTTTTATACATACACTGTATTTATTTCCCATGCATTTTTTCATGTATAAATTCCCTTAATTATTACTTGGATAAATTCCAAAAAAGCCTTATAAATATATTGTTGTTCACTTAAAATATCTCTAAATTTATTCAAAAGAATATATATCAATTGGAGATATAGATAATAATAATAGTGTAAGGTTTCATAAATATTATTAGACCCATCTCATAATGTTCTAAAACCTACCCAATTGAAGAATATGAGCTCCATATACCACCATATTGATAAACAAATATCTAAAAAGTAACAATAAAATGGGAACCACTTGGTGATTATATAATGGGAAAGATTAATTCCCAACCAAACTCACCTAATTAACCAATAATCACTCCATGACATCTCCCATAGCCGCATATAATCATCAATAATATAGAATGAAAAATATAACTCCTTTTAGGACTTATAATTTTTATATTCTTCCTAAATGTTGTTCAAAATTTCAAGTATTTTCATTAAATTCCATCACACCCATAGAATTCTAGGGGAGATTATAACATGTCTCTCTATATCCTCAATTAAATATTCATTATTCTTTGGCTGGTAATTTTTTCATATCTTTCTGGGAAAGGTTTTATAAATCATATATTTATATATCTAATAAAAAAAAGATGGTACTATGTAGTATCATATATTACATCACTTCTTTCTATGATAAATATACTCCAAAAATTGTTCTCATTATTTTATTACAATTCTAAAATCATCCAACCAGGACATGTCAACCATATATATTTTGGTCCCCATGATTTTGATAGTTCACTTTAAAAAACACTATCTTCTATAACAGATCCTCCCATACACATTTCTGATTCATGATTCACCATTTTCATTCCACATTTCAAACCTTAACTTGTTTTACAATCCACCAAATTTAGTCAATTATTATTTAGTTTTTTTCAAATGTTCTCAATATTAATCAATTATATTAAAACGTCGTTAAATTGTTAAAAAAATTTAAATTAGTTTGAATAAAATAATTTTTCCCATAAAAAACTAATATATATATATATATAAACTGATTTAAAATTTACATTACTTTAGAGATAACATTGGAAACCCTGGTAGTTTATATCACCGTCACTAACCACACTCCATAAAAGGGATATATGACCACTATTCCAATATTCGTTGATCATGAAACTATTATAGGTATATTGTTTTAGTGGCAGGTATAGAAACTGAGTTGACCATAATATTCAGTAGTAGCTACTTGTTTCTACTATTTATATTAGCTTAATTGGTGAGAAAAATATGGTACGCCTATAGAAGGAGTAGACCAAATACAATCACCCACCTCACCATTTATTTTAGTATAAGGATAGTAAAGAGATGAGAAATGGAGATGATGAGGAAAAATATATTGAGTTATTTTATAATCCTTTCCCCATATTTTTTATTTTTATGAATCCTTTCAATTCATTTTTCTTGTTTTCTTATCACCCATGAATTTCTATTTATCTTTTAGAATATTTTATATCATCAATTGTAAAATAATGAAAAAATATATATTGGATGTAGTAACCCCTATTTCATGTATACAACCCTTTCTTTGTGATTTTCAATTATATATAGTATATGGTTGGTGTATGAGAGAGTTTTGAGAACTTTAGGAGTGTTTTGGTGGATTTTATTACTGTGAAGTATTGTTGCACGGTTTGGGAAAATCGTGCAACATGTATAGGAAACCATTCACAGTGAAACAGAGGCCAGAGGGAAGATTCTTTGGCTGTACATGGTTTTTAAAATCATGTTACTTGATATTATGGGATTTTCCATAGATTAAACATAGTTTGGAAACTTTGTGATCCAACCGTTCAAGGATCGTCCCTTGAGGCAACAACTTTCATAGTGTTAGTGCACTTTTTCCATAAATATGTGAGTAACCATGCACGGTTTAAAAACTAGATTCACAAAAAGTTAATCTAAACCAACTTATAGTTTTAATTCCTCATTGTATTCTTGAAATGGATTTAACTCAATATTTTCCCTCTCAATGATTGGTTAATCTCTCCTCAACGAATTGGAAGTGATTGAAGTTGTTCCTTGATGTGTTCTGAAGTTGGATCATCGTGGCAAGTGATCTTTCTTCGTCAATCTTGATGGGTTTTCTTAGATCATGTCCTAAAACTATCTATGTTCCTTATATCTACATTTTTTGTGGTCATATCTAAGATAATAGATGCTAAATATAATTATATTTTTCTACTTTTCTAATATGGGAGGATATCTAAGGCGGGTTCGTGGAGTTTTAACCCGGTTTCCTTGGCGTTCTTTGTGTCCTTCATTTTCATCATAAAACATTAGGTAGGAGGCTTCACTATCGACTCCTCTTGCTATAAATAATTGGATTAGTTTCAAATTGATTAAATTAATTAAAATTGGTTGTGCAATATATGTGAAAAGAATACTTGAAACACTCTTTATTGATGGTTTGGGTATTTTGTGGTTTTGTGGAATTGTTTTACAAAGTGCTTCAATAAATGATTTTAAAATGTGGAGTTTAAAATAGCTTCTGGGTTATATTTATAATAAATGGATTCCAAAAAAAGTTTGTTTTATTGAAAATATTTCGGCATGTTTTTATTTTCATGGTTTTTGGGAAAACATGGTGGTGCTTGTTCATATTGCATTACAAGGATTGGTTGAAATATGACCATTTTATTAGTTCCAAAGGTGCAATGGCACATGGGATTTAAATTCTTAGTGATGAATTGGTTGATCAAAGAGAATCTTTCCATGAGTATGGAATATTCATAATGAATCATGTATGTGTAGATGTACGGATATGATCATATGTGGATCGGAATGGTACATGCCAAAATGGAAACATGGAATAATTTTTGAGGAACATTATTGGTTACATTCATGGAAAATAGGTTTTTTAGGAAACTATTTTCTTAAAATATTTTTTGGTTCTGTGATAAACTATTTAATGTTTTTTATATAGTTTGTTTCATAAAATGTGCTAACTTGTTCTCTCCTAGTGGTGTGATTTGGGAAGTCATTGGAAAAAATATACTGAGTTGCATTACTCTCCCCTTCTTTGAACTATATGCTTTACAAATGTTCATTATCAAGACTTGGTAAAAGGTAAAGTATCACAAATCTTTAGTTTTAATCCATTATAAATGGGACATTTTGTAGAGTAGGATAATGGATCATATTTTGAGGTTGGTGTTTTTATTGGAGTCTTTGAGTCTTGTAGTCTTCTTTTGTGTACTATGATATTGAAAACATTCATTGTGGTAATTTTATTAGATTGACTTTGATGTAAATTTTATGTTGAGTTTTCTTTTATTTATATTTTTCATCATATAGTTGGTTTTTTGGTTATGAAATGTTTCGATGTTTGTTTTATTTTCAATTGGTAAATGGTCCCCCATGTTTATTGAATCCCTCTATAATTTCTTTCCATTATTCGGTATCTTGGGTATGCCACTTATGGCCATGTAATGTTCATCTTCTATCCCAATATAATTATTTGTGGATGGATGTTACAATTGATATCATCTGGGTCATTCCTTTGTGGAACAAGTGGTCTAAGACAATGTTATTCTATGACTTTTTAATGGTTTTCATTCCTAGATTTGAATTAGTTATGGTATATTCTTGGAGTTGATATCATATAATGGATTATGATTTTTAGAACATGAAATTTAGAGCATAAAAGACGTAGCTAACGTTTTTATGTTAAACATCATGTTATTAGGGAGGTGGGTACATATTTTTTTCATAACCTCATAGGATTTAGAATCTCATTATCATGGGATTAGACAATGAGATGAGCATGACATGCATTAGAAAAATTAATTCCCAATAAGAATTCATATTTCATTTTTATTAATAATTGATGATTTGGTTTACAAGTGTTGGTTTTTCAAAAATATTATAAAAAATTAAATGAAAGATTCATAAAAAGAGTATGATTGTGATATTTGGAAACTAGTTTAATATTCAAAAGAATGTATATATTTTTCAAAAAAAATGGTTGAATGCGTAAATTGTTTATTTTGGAATGAAATTCTATGATATATGATGTGATAGTATTTGAAATTCTAAGCCTTCAGTTGATAGAGAGTGAGACTTATGCCTTTTGTTTTGGTTTTAGAAAATACCACCCGGTAGGCATCTCATAAACCAACCAGAGGAAGCTATTGAGAATGTGGTTTCACCAGAGGCACATGGGAACCAATAGCTATTTTAGAGTATTTTCCATGTGTTTTGGGATATTGATATGGGAAATGAGGGTGGTTTAACCAAGTCATGTTGATCATTTGGTATAAATATATAAGAAGAATCCACATGTCTTTCGAGATGATTTGGAACCCAAAAAGATGTAGGTGTGGCTCAATAGAAGGAATCATATCTTTTATTTCATCAGCACACTAGTGAGGATAAAATTCAAGATGGAAACATATATATAGAGAATCTTGTATGCTAGTGGAGGTATTTAGAAGTTCATGAAAAATTATAACAAGGCTTTTCATGGAATCATTTTTAGAAATTTTTTAACAAACAATTCTATCCTTATGCATTTAGAATTCATTGAATAATGGATTTTATTATGATGGTTTCATAATATGTGGCTAAATTAATGAATTTAATGTGCCTTTTACCCAAGTTTGTTTCTTGTTCATCCTTTAAGGACCAAATCATTGAATCGGATCTAAGACATTAGATTCACTCGAAGATTATTGTTATCTATGTTACGAATTATAGAGAGATATTAAATACAGAGACTGTACTTGAAATGGACATCTCATGTGATATGGGTAGAGGAATCATGATGATACCTACATTATATGGTGGTATATCTAGAGATGGAACAAGAGGAAGAGGGACTCCTATTTAAAAGGTGGGTTAATGAATCAAAAATAGGTGGCTGGATCAGTAAACCTACCTCCATAACCCAATATCCAATTAGGATGTTTCTAATTTTCTTCATTAAAACACTGGAAAAGAGGGTGTACGGAACCACTGAGATCATTCCATAATTAAAAAAGATGACGAATCTTTGGTGATATTGTCTTAGTTATCCATGGTTAGATGTTTGGGACACTTCGCAGGTGTCTTATTATTTTATGGGAAGAGGATAGTAGAATACCTCTAATCATAAAAACCGATATTTCCATGGTGATTACATGAATACCATGACTCCTTAAGATGTCTCAATATGGAAACCAATATCAAAGTGAAACGATGAAGTAATTATATAGATCTATATAGGTTATTGTGGATAATCAGCCTAGACTATCTATAGTGGGAGGTATAATTCATTTGAATTACGCCCTTATGAAAGTGTTGTTTGATATGGGTTCATATCATTCCTTTTTTTATAATTTTCCAATTTATTTTCTATGACAAAAATTTGATATTATGCATTCTATGATAAAACATTAAACCCACCATTGGAAAAAGGTAGTGTTAAGCCTTTTTGTGTAGATCATGTTCTGTAAGAATTGATGGAGTCCAGAAAAAATGGTATTTCCCTATTCTTGAGGTTGATGTATTTGACATAATCCTTGTTAGGGATATGTGAAAAATTTAAAAGGCTCACATAGATTGTTATACCAGAAATATCATTTTCACAACTGAATATAGAGTCGATCATCTCATTCAAGGAGATAGAAGTGTAAAAGATGGGGAAAGGTTCTCGTTGGTGAAAACAGTTACAACAATCAATTCCAATTAGTATCATTTTCTTTGGCATCGAGGGAAGTGATTGAGGTTAATGGTTTTCCAGTAATGGTTAATCAGTTTCCAGTTGTTTTTTCCAAAAAAAAATTCTAGGTTTACCACCGATAATGGAAGAGTAGTTTATGATTGATCTTGTTTGGGTGAACAGTCATATTTATCTTCCACCTCATAGTAGGGAACCAATTGAACTAAGGGAATTGAAATTTATGTTGGAAGATCTATAAAACAAAGAGTTCATTTGAAAGTACACGTCTATATGTTTAGCACTAGTTTTGATTGTGAAAAAAGAAAATATAACTATTCATCTATGTGTGTATTATAAAATTTTGAATAATGTTACAATAAAAAATCAGTATAAAATTCCATCAATTAATGATCTATTTGATCAATCTAGGTGATCTCAATGGTACTCTAAAATTGAATTACTATTAGGGCATCACCAATTGTGAGTTCAAAAGGAGGATATTCCAAAGATAGCTTTCAAAAGAAGATATGACCATTATGAATATTTGGTAATGACTTTTAGTCTAATGAATTCACTATTAGTCATTATGGAATTAATGAATCAAATATTTCAAGGGTGTCTATATTCTTTTTTGGTGGTGTTTGTGGATGAAATATTAGTGTATTTAAGGAAAAATGCTCATCATGAGCTACGAATGATGATAGTGTTGTTAATATTCATGAATCATCATTTTAATGAAAAATTATCTGCCACGACCTGAACCTACCTGGGCTCGAGCCGCAACTACCCAAAGCTCACCTCCATAGGCCAGGGGCTGGCGACCAGCGCCGAAGGCACAATAACTCGGGGAGGCCTTTGCCTAAGTACCTGTATCCACACACACAACACACTCAATGAAAAAGTGCAGAGTAAAAAAGAAAAGAAAAAGGGAAACTGCTATATATAAACCACAAAGTGCATCGACCTCTACAAGTACAATGAAAGATGAAGGTAAACTGAAAAGAAAAGGTGCAAAAACGCACCCAAACAGAAAAGGTGCCACAACCCGACAACAGGTAAACAAAAGAAAAAAACAGCCGGAAGGGGTCCCCCACCTAGGACCTAACCACGACCACCACACGCGGTCCAAGCTCCTGAACTCCTAAGCTCCACTGAAGTCACGACCAACATGCTCGTCGCCTGTAAGGGCACACCAAGTGCGGGCAAAGCCCAAGCAGGGGTGAGTATAAAAATACTCAGTAGGATACTCGAACGCTTGAGGGAGCAACAAAGGAGGTACCGAAGGGTGAGCATTAGAGCGAACAGGGAAAAGTAAAGTAGTACAATCGAGAGTGCAGTAAGGAGTACTGTAAAGAGTCCAGCTCAACCCAACAAGAGGAAAGAAGGTAAACTCGTCCAGACACAAGGAGCTGGAAACGGTGAGAAGACGAACTTCTCGTCGAGTCTTGGCTACCTATAACATGATAGTAGACTCGTCCAACCACGAGAATCTAGACACGGAAAGCACGTGGCATACCCCACGCGTCTTCGCCTTTCCTAGAATGAGAGTATCCAAAACCCAAGGAGTGGGTACTCGTACGAGGTATATACATATATATATGCTCTGTCAAGAATCCCAAACAAGCTCGTAAGGGGATATCGGTCCCATAGCTCAGCCCAAGGAAAGACTAGCCAAAACCTAGAAGTAAAATACATCGACGCCCAGCATCCCACACGCCTGCCCCGAACCACAAGCCAAGGGGCTCAATCACCACACATCGACACTATCCACTTTGGCCAGCACTGACTCGCCCACACGGTTTTAGGTCGCGTCTCAAGGATGCGTCTCGGTGGGGGAAAGCGCCCCTCGGACTTGAGAGTTCTGGGAGAACGTCAATCCACAACTCGTCATTGCCCTGTAGTCGAGAGGTCTTCTCAAGGTCAAAAGCCATCACAACACTGACCCGTATAACCAAGGGTCCCACTCCGGTGATCACGGAGGAAAGCCATAGACTAGCCTAGTAAAAAGGACTGAGCCTGGAATGCCAACAGTTGTCCCACTACCCAGCCCTGCTGGAGGTTAATTCATAATATGATATCAGGTGACCCCCTGCCTAGCCCCGCTGGAGGGTAAAACATAATACATCATCAGGCGACCCACTGCCCAGCCCCGCTATAGGGTAAACCATAATACATCATCGGGAGACCCACTGCCCAGCCCCGCTGGAGGGTAGACCTTAATACGTCCACAGGAGACCCACTGCCCAGCCCCGCTGGAGGGTAGACCTGGAAGAAGACGACAGGTGACCCACTACCCAGCCTTGATGGAGGGTAGACCTAGAACTAGACGACGGGAGACCCACTTCCCAGCCCTGCTAGAGGGTAGACCCTAAGAGGCCGTCAGGTGACCCACTGCCCAGTCTCTGCTGGAGGGTAGACCCTAAGAGGTCGTCGGGTGACCCACTGCCCAGTCTCTACTGGAGGGTAGACCCTAAGAGTGTCGGGTGACCCACTGCCCAGTCTCTGCTGGAGGGTAGACCCTAAGAGTGTCGGGTGACCCACTACCTAGTCTCTGCTGGAGGGTAGACCCTGAATGAGTCTGGTGACCCACTACCTAGTCTCTACTAGAGGGAAAACCCTAAAATTCAGTGAGAAACCCACTTTCCAGCCCCACTGGAGGGTAAACCCAAAGAAGTTGATGAGTAACCCACTGCCCAGCCTCGCTGGAGGGTAAAACTCAGAACTGCTTTGGCCATCTCCACCAGAGGGTACACCACTGGCCAACCGAACACGGAATGGGTACCGTGCAAACACCCAACTCCAGAACAACACTCCCAAACGAGTTTCAGTACCTGTTCCATCATGGGGTGCCAGTAGCACCGCTACTGGCCGATCCATCGAGAACGAAACCAGGGGGAGACCACTCAACCCTGCTGGGCAACAAACGAGCACAGAGCCAGGGGAAAAACTCCACCCTGCTCGTCAAACAATCACACAGAGGTACCCTCTACGTCGCGAGAGGTCAAAGTATGCAAAGCAGAACACGACACGCACATGGGGCCTAGACGACGTGTGGCCCCAAGTCAACCCCAAAAAAGCGCACGAACATCTCAGTTACAAACCACACGTACCTCCAAGCGCTCCCGTATACTCCCAGAGTATAACTCGTTCTATCCCAAAGGCTATCGTGCAGACGGCACCCAGCGTCAATGCAAAGGAGTGACGTAACAACTCCACCTCAAAGGCCCAGGCACGACCAAACACATCTTGTGATTCATTTATCGCTCTCCCAAGAGTGTGCGATCACACACTAAGGGTCCGTTGCAAACAAGGTAGGGAGAACCACCACTGGAGCACCTTCCATGATTCCACTTTTAACAAGATCACGCAAGAGGATCTGCACAACCAAACGGATCGCACCGTTGTAATTATCGCGGAAAAACACGCGAGATCGACTATTTACTCGCCTCCAACGGATATCCAATGGAAAAGTCACCAACACCGCCTCATGCCCGACACGGCGCCCCGTGATCCAGAGCCCCGGCCCCGAAAACAGTCGGGCGCATCGCACCATTGCGATCCCTCGGGAAAACACGTCAAAAGCACTACTCACTTGAGTGAAACGGATATCCAGAGAAAAATTGCATTCTAGAGCACCGCACACGAGCGGTTCTTCGTGGGACCCATAACCCGGTCCCGAAACACAACGAACGGATAACACCATTGTGATCCTCTCGAAAAAGTACACAACATGGACTATTCACTTGCCCAAAAAAGTCGCCCGGTGATTAAGATTGAAAATCACCGTCGACGCAAAAACGGCCCTCGTGGGCCCCGCACCATCATGCGGAGTTATAGCAGATAGACTGTGTCAATGCGATGCCCTCGGAAAAACACCCAACATCAACTTCTCGCACGCCCCGAACAGACGTCTGGAGAAATAGTCGCTAAAAGCTCCACGCAGCTCAAAAGACGGGTTGTGGGGCCCACACATCAACTCCTGCTTCAACGCCTGGAACCACCGTGGAAACCTCCACCTCAACGCCAGGGTTCCAATGCCGCTGACGGCACTTAAATCGGACGTCGGACGCGTCCGCGCCGCTTAAAACAAGGATATCGGGAAAAACACTCGTCTACTTAAAGACATGTCGCGCCTCCACGACCCCTAGTTTTAGGAATTAAAAATTCCTTCAACCATCTCAAAAGTTCTGCCGCTGGGTCAGGCCCACGCCGCCGTAGACGGCGCGTGAAACGGATGTCCGTATCAAAAGCTACGGATGTCAGAATTTAGAAAGGGGGGGGACCCCTTGGGCCGGACCGGCCCAGCCGCAGGCCCAGCTCACTTCGCCGCGGCCTGCCGACACCCGGCCAGCCCAGACGGCCGGTCTCACTACCCCCACACGGAGACCCATGGTTCGCGGGTCTCTGTCCACCGAAGTCATGTCGCGCCGCGACCTCGGGTCTCCGCCCCCGGTTCCGGCGCGTTCGGCCGCCCCGCTGAGGAGCGCCGCCGCCAACCGCCACCTCCGAAGAGCGATGTCGCCGCCGAAGCCCCTGTCGCCGCACCTCGGACCGCCGGAGCACCCAAACCGGCCAGGATCACCTTCAAAACCCACAAACATCGGCGAACGATTGCGATTGCCTCCGAACTCCGATTTCAAATCTGAAACAAGCATCGAAAAGAGAATAAAATCTACTTCGCATTCATGGGATTTTCTTGATAAATCAAAAGAGTTTCTATACAAAAATTTGAGCTCTAAGTAGGTATGGGAATAGAAAAATGCAAACGACAAATCCTACCTCGATGGGCTTCGCCCGAAGCTTCGTCGCGATCCGTCAGAGCCGCGCATCGCCGGACCGTCTCGCCGGAGGTAGAGGAGGAGAGGGAGGGGAGGGGCTACCAGGGGGAAGGGGAAGGAGAGTTATAGGGTTAGGGTTTAAAAAGAAAAAATTAAATTAATTAAATTTTAATTAATTTAATCCTCAATTTTGACCCGCACCCGAAACGCCCAACGGGGTCGAGGTTAATCCTCCTCTAGGCCAAACACCACCTCCTAAGCACAACGGTAGTCTCCGAATTTTAATCTGAGACCCTGTTCAAAATTTATAAAACTTAGCGCCTGAGGCCGCCAAATTACGAAAACGCCCATGGGGCCATTTTTCACAAACGGCCCGCGCCCGCGAAACTTATACCCCTCCTAGGGTAAACTGCACATTCCAAACTCAACAGTGCCCCCGGTTTTCCAATCTGAGCCACTGTTTATGAGATACACACGTTTCACCATTAAACGAATAAATTAATTAAATAATTTATCCTTTTAACGTTCCGAAAGCGAGCGAGGTGTCCAAACATCCCTCACCGACAAGTTTTATGTCGTTCCTAGGGTAAAAACCACATTCCAGACCCATCTTTACACTCGGATCTCTGATCTGGATCACTATTTAGGAGTTATCCCATTTATTTGGCATTTCGAGTGTGAACGCACTGAAAATTTAATTCCGGCCACTCCGGGGCTCGGAATCGCACGCCATCTGAAGGTGCTGCTCTGGAATCTCATCAAGAATATTTGAAAGTCTTTCACAGCCAAAACTGGGTTCCTACATCATTCCCTCATTCAAGATTTTTGTCCTCAAAAAGAAAAACCAGGGAACAACACAGGGTACTAAGCCCACACCTGGCTTTCCCATACCCAGAAGAACCCATGCACAACTCTGTGTCTCCACACACAGACCAAAGAGTTGATCCATTCATGCGAGGTCGGCCCTTTTCGATGTCATGAACCCACTCCAGACATTGGGGTTAGGTCAAGGTGGTAGAGAACCCCGTCATCCCTCTACAGGGTCTCAAACAGCTCGAAGGCCCTCGGGGGTAGCTCACCTCCCCGACCGAACCTCCACGTCGCACGCTGCGACTGGAATAACCACCTGCACCTAGAACAAGGCCCGGTGATTCCCTCCTTCAAAATATCCATATGGTGAAGCACCCAATGATATCTGGTCATGCAATATTTCACAGTTGAGTCTCTCTCAACCAAGACCCTCTTACACGCTCTGAAGCAAAGGATTCAACACCATTGACTAAAGGAAAAGGTTTCACACCTTTTTCCTTACCAACACAGGGTTACACCCGACGCCATGCATCACCCTGGTAACAACTCAAACAAGGAACAGGGAGAAAAGCCTTTCACATGAAGAGCCTAACAAGTCTACTGCAAGAAGTAGAAGAGTCGCAAGGGGTACCTCTCACCATCCCATGCTCTGCAGGATCGTAGACATCCAAAGCTCGCGGTTGTCTGTGGTCCCAACTGTCTGCTCCCGGAGCCTGACGTGGACTGCCTAGTGGTGATGGGAAGACCTCGTAACGTTGTCCCCCACCTCCAGACCCCCCCTCTCCTCTACTAGAACCACCTCTCTGGGCGCTACTCCGATCATGGCGCTGCCTCTACCTTGGTGGTGAACCTGCTGCCTGCCCGAAGATCTGAGCAACTTGGGGCGGGCAGTCTCGTGCCAAGTGACCTCGCCCGTCACAAGCATAACACCGACTCTCTCTGGGATGCACTGGTGCCCTACGGTGCCACTGTGGTGTATGACCACGCCCCTGAGTCCGGTTGTCAGGAAGCCACCTGTGTCGAGGTCCTGCTTGCCGACGCCCGCTAGCTGCGGAAGACATCACGGATCCAATGTGTCTGCTGCCACCACCAACTCTGGAACGTGACATGAAGCTCTATGTCACCAGCTCCTACTCTATCACCCCGACATATGTGGAAATTCCCAAGGGTACTACGACCAAACGAATCTCTCGGCAGAGAGCCTGCTCAAACTTCAGCGCTCGGAGGTTGTCGTCATAGACTAAGTCTGGGTAAAAGTGTGCATGGTCTACAAAACTAGCCGCGTACTCGGCCACCGTCATACCTCCCTGCTGAAACAGTAAGAGATCCTGATTCCGAACGGAGCGCAAGCAGGAGGGGAAAAACTCAGCACGAAACAAAAACTGGAATTCGTCCCACGAAAGCGACGATTCGTCAAGAAATTGAGTCACCAGACTCCCCCAATGCCAAGATGCTCTGCAGAAAAGGCTGGCTGCCAAAGACACTCTCTGATCTGTCAGCGTCTGCACAAGACTGAAAAGGTGAACCGCCACCTCGAGCCAAACCTCTGCTGCCTGAGGGTCTAGCTCAACACTAAACCTCAGCGGTCTCTGCCGTTGGAACTCACGGAGCGTGCTCAACCTGCACTCAAGCTCAGCTTGCTCTGCTGAAACTACCTGCTTCTCAACAGGTGTGGGTGCTGCTACTGGCCCACCCGAAGAAAAGGGGCTCGCATGATGGGTCCTGGACTGTGGCCTCGTAGCTCACAGGGTCGTCGTTACAAACCTAAGCTGGTATCCTGGCTGGCTGTCTTCGTGGAGACATCCTGAATATTATCAAGGAGTGTCACGGTCAGATGATCATATATGTATATACCGATAACAATGATGGAGAGCTGACTCAAGAAGGAAAGTCAAAGACTCAATCCTATGTGATGCACAAACAAATTTTCCCTGCAACAAGTTTCTCAGAATTCCGAGTCGACAAGCGGGTTATCAAGGTCCTGGTGAATGGATACGTCGATCACCGCACCATCACTAGACTCCCTGGCCTGAGATCCGCTCTCAAGACACGTTGACTCTGCTGCCCTAAATACCAACCAATTCCTCTTTTAGGGACGTCCACACAATTTCCCAAGGAACGAACCACCTCTGATACCACTTTGTCATGACCCGACCCTACCCGGGCTTGAGCCGCAACTACCCCAAGCCCTCCTCCAGAGGCTAGGGGCTGGCGACCAGCGCAGAAGGCACAATAACTTGGGGAGGCCTTTGAATAAGTACCTGTATACACACACTCAGCACACTCAATGAAAAAGTGTAGAGTAAAAAAGAAAAGAAAATGTGCTACTACTATATATAAACCACAAAGTGCATCGACCTCTACAAGTACAAAAAAAGCTGAAGGTAAACTGAAAAGACAAGGGGAAAAACACGCGCCCAAACAGAAAAGGTGCCACATCCCGACAACAGGTAAACAAAAGAAAAAAACAGCCGGAAGGGGTCCCCCACCTGGGACCTAACCACGACCACCGCACGCGGTCCAAGCTCCTGAACTCCTAAGCTCCACTGAAGTCATGACCAACTTGTCTGTCGCCTGTAAGGGAACACCAAGTGCGGGCAAAGACCAAGCAGGGGTGAGTATAAAAATACTTCGTAGGATACCTGAAGGCTCAAGGGAGCAACGAAGGAGGTACCGAAGGGTGAGCAGTAGAGAGAATAGGGAAAATTAAAGGAGTACAATCGAGAGTGCAGTAAGGAGTACTGTAAAGAGTCCAGCTCACCCCAACAAGAGGAAAGAAGGTAAACTCGTCCAGACAAAAGGAGCTAGAAACGGTGGGAAGATGAACTTCTCGTCGAGTCTTCTCTACCTATAGCAGGAGTGTAGACTCGTCCAACCACGAGAAGCTAGACACAGAAAGCACGTGGCATACCCCACGCATCTTGGCCTTTCCTGGAAGGAGAGTAGCCAAGCCCCAAGGAGTGGGTACTCATACAAGGTATATACATATATATATGCTATGTTAAGAAGCATGAACAAGCTCATAAGGGGATCTCTGTCCCGTAGCTCAGCCCATGAAAAGAATAGCCAAAACCCAGAAGTAAACTCCATTGATGCCCAGCATCCCGCACATCTGCCCAGAACTACAAGCCAAGGGGATCAATCACCACACCTCGCCACTATCCGCTTTGGGCGGCACTGAATCACCCTCACGGTTTTAGTTCGTGTCTCAATGACGCGTCTCGGTGGGGGAAAACGCCCCTCGTACTTGAGAGTTCTGGGGGAACGTCAAACCACAACTCGTCACTACCCTGTAGTCTAGAGGTATCATCAAGGTCAAAATCAGTCACAACACTGACCCGTATAACCAAGGGTCCTGCTCCGGTGATCACAGAGGAAAGCCACAGACTAGCCTAGTAGAAAGGACTGAGCCTGGAATGCCATCAGGTGTCCCACTGCCCAGCCCTGCTGGAGGGTAATTCATAATATGATAACGGGTGACCCACTGCCCAGCCCCGATGGAGGGTAAACCATAATACATCATCGGGCGAACCACTGCCCATCCCCGCTGGAGGGTAAACCTTAATACATCATCAGGCGACCCACTGCCCAGCCCCGCTGGAGGGTAGACCTTAATACGTCGACAGGCGACCCACTGCCCAGCCTCGCTAGAGGGTAGACCTGGAATAAGACGACGAGCGACTCACTGCCCAACCTTACTGGAGGGTAGACCTGGAACTAGACGACGGGCGACCCACTGCCCTGCCCTGTTGGAAGGTAGACCCTAAGAGGTTGCAGGGTGACCCACTGCCCAGTCTCTACTGGAGGGTAGACCCTATGAGGTCGTCGGGTGACCCACTGCACAGTCTCTGCTGGAGGGTAGACCCTAAGAGTGTCGGGTGACCCACTGCCCAGTCTCTGCAGGAGGGTAGACCCTAAGAGTGTTGGGTGACCCACTTCCCAGTCTCTGCTCGAGGGTAGACCCTAATAGAGTCGAGTCACCCACTGCCCAGTCTCTACTGGAGGGTAAACTCTAAAATTCAGTGAGCAACCCACTTCCCAGCCCCGCTAGAAGGTAAAACCAAAGAAGTTGATGAGTAACCCACTACCCAGCCTCGCTGGAGGGTAAAACTCAGCACTGCTCTGGCCATCTCTACCGGAGGGTACACCACTGGCCAACCGAACATGGAATGGGTATCGCGCAACCACCCAACTCCAGAACAACTCTCCCAAAAGATTTTCAGTTCCTGTTCCATCACGGGGTTCCACTAGCACCGCTACTGGCTGATCCATCGAGAACGAAACCAGGGTAGACCACTCAACCCTGCTGGTCAACAAACGAGCACAGAGCTAGGGGAAAAACTCCACCCTGCTAGTCAAACAATCACATAGAGGGACCCACTACGTTGCGAGAGGTCAAATTACACAAAGCAGAACACGACACACACATGGGGACCACACGATGTGGGGCCCCAAGTCAACTCCAACCAAGCGCATGAACGTCTCAGGTATAAACCACACGTACCTCCAAGCGCTCCCGTATACTCCCAGAGTATACCGCATTCCAACCCAAAGGCTATCGTGCACACGACACCCAGCGTCAACGCAAAGGCGTGACATAACAACTCCACCTCAAAGGCCCAGGCACGACCAACCACATCTTGTGAATCATTTATCACTCTCCCAAGAGTGTGCGATCACACACCAAGGGTCCGCTACAAACAAGGTAGGGAAAACCACCACTTGAGCACCTTCCATGCTTCCACTTTTAACAAGATCACGCAAGAGGCTTCGCACAACCAAACCGATCGCACCGTTGTAATCCTCAAGGAAAAACACGTGAGATCGACTGCTTACTCGCCTCCAACGGATATCCGAGAGAAAACTCACCAACACTGCCTCATGCCCGACACGGCGCCCCGTGATCCTGAGCCCTGGTCTCGAAAATAGTCAGGCTCATCGCACCATTGCGATCCCCTCAAGAAAACACGTCAAAAGGACTACTCACTTGAGTGAAATAGATATCTGGATAAAAAGATGCATTCCGGCACACCGCACACGAGTAGTGCTTCATGGGACCCGCAACCCGGTCCCGAAACACAACTAACGGATAGAACTGTTGTGATCCTCTCGAAAAAGTACACAAGATGGACTATTCACTTGCCCAAAACGGTTGCCCGATGATTAAGATGGAAAATCACTGTCGACGCCCAAATGGCCCTCATGGGCCACGCACCATCGTGCGGAGTTACAGCGGGGAGACTGCGCCAACGCGATGAACTCAGAAAAACACTAAACATCGACTTCTTGCACGCCCCGAATGGACGTCGGGTGAAATAGTCGCTAAAAGCTCGACGCAGCTCAAAATACGGGCTGTGGGGCCCATGCCTCAACTCCGGCTTCAATGCCCGGAACCACCCTGGAAACCTCCGCCTCGACGCCAGGGTTCCAATTCCTCTGACGGCGCTTAAATCGGACGTCGAATGCGTCCGCGCCGCCCAAAACAACGATCTCAGGAAAAATGATTGTCTACATAAAGACATGTCGCGCCTCCGCGGCCCCTCATTTCGGGAATTAAAAATTCCCACAACCATATCAAAATTTCCGCCTCTACGTCAGGCCCGCGCCGCCGTAGACGGTGCGCAAAACGAACGTCCGTAGCGAAAGCTACGGTCATCGGAAGTTAGAAAGGGGGGGGGGGGGGGCCTTGGGCCTGACCGGCCCGGTCCGGCCGGTCCACCC
This sequence comes from Viscum album, assembly GCA_963277665.1. Classification (NCBI taxonomy): domain Eukaryota; kingdom Viridiplantae; phylum Streptophyta; class Magnoliopsida; order Santalales; family Viscaceae; genus Viscum; species Viscum album. The sequence continues at coordinate 635,873,836 of OY728160.1, forward strand.
ACAGCCGGCCCACGGGCCCAGCTCACTTCGCCGCGGCCAGCTGGCCGCGGCCTGCCAACACCCGACTGGCCCGGACGGCCGGTCTCGTTGCCCCCACGCGTAGACCCGCGGTTCGCAGGTCTCTTTCTGCTGAAGTCACGCCACGCAGGGACCACGGGTCGCCCCCCCCCCCCCCTCGTTCCGGTGAGTTCGGCCGCCGCGCTACCGCGCTGAGGAGCGCCGCCGCTGCAGGGGCCCTTTCTGCCGCACCTCGGACCGTCGGAGCACCCAAACTGGTCGGGATCACCTTCAAAACTCGCAAACTTTGGCGAACGATTTCGAACGCCTCCGAACTCCGATTTCAAATCCGAAACAAGCGCCAGAAAGAGAATAAAATCTACTTCCCATTCATGGGATTTTAGAGTTAAATCGACAGGGGTTAGATAAAAAAATTGGAGCTCGAAGTAGGTATGGGAATAGAAAAATGCAAACGACAAATCCTACCTCGATTGGCTTCGCTCGAAGCTTCGCCGTGATCCATCGGAGCCGTGCTTCGCAAGACCGTCTCGCTGGAGGTGGAGGAGGAGATGGAGAGGAGGGGCTTCCCTGGGGAAGGGGAAGGAGAGGGGTGGGGTTAGTGTTTAAAAAGAAAAAATTAAATTAACTAAATTTTAATTAATTTAATCTTCAATTTTGACCCGCACCGGAAACGCCCGACGAGGTCGAGGATAAGCCTCCTCTAGGCCAAACACCACCTCCTGAGCACAACAGAGGTCTCATAATTTTAATCCGAGACCCTATTCAAAAGTTATAAAACTTAGCGCTCGAGGCCTCCAAATTATGAAAACGCCCCCGAGGCCATTTTTCTAAAACAGGTTGTTCCTGTGAAACTTATACCCCTCCTAGGGTAAATGGAACATTCCGAACTCAATGGTGCCCTCATTTTTCCAATCCGAGCCACCTTTTAAGAGATACATGCGTTTCACCATTAAACAAATAAATTAAGTAATTAATTTATCCGTTTAACGTTCTGAATGCGAGCGAGGGGTCCAAACATCCCGCGCCGACAAGTTTTATGTCGTTCCTAGGGTAAACACCCCATTCCGGACCCATACGTACACTTGTATCTCTGATCTGGATCACCGTTTAGGACATATCCCATTTATTTTGTATTTTCAGTGTGAACGCATTGAAAATATAATTCCGGCCACTCCGGGGCTCGGAATCGCATGCCGTCTGAAGGCGCTGCTCTGGAATATCATAAAGAATATTCCAAAGTCTTTCTCAGCCAAAAATGGGTTCCTACAATATCAAATTGTAATTTTTCGATACTATAGGTATGATTTCTTATCCATATAATTTCTAAAAGAGGTGTTTTAGTGGATCCAGAGAATATAAAGGATGGCATCTCATGGAATCCTCCAAATAATTTCTTTGAGATATGATGTTTTATTAGTAAATATGGTTATTTTAAGTGATTTGTTTATGATGTTTCTTGACTAGCTTCACCTTTGATAGATTTGAAAAAAAATTAATCATCAATTCTAGAGGAATAAAGAATTCCCAATGTATTTTGAGGAGCTTAATCTTTATATTATTGTAGCGTCTACCTTTATATTTTCCAAATCAGGACAAGGGTACATGGTGTCTTGTGATTCTTCCAGATCAGTTTTAGGATGTGTTCTCGTTCAAGGATATCATGTTGTTTCTTATTTATCAAGGTAGTTACATGTTCTAGAGTGGAATTATCCAACACACTATTTGGAATTAGTTGTCGTAGTCCATATTTTGAAGATGTGGCATTATTATCACTTTGGTGATAAATATAGTGTGACCATGGATGAAAATATCTTGAAACATATTTTCTCACAATGGGATTTGAATATGTGATATATAATATATATTAACTATATCCAAATGTTCAAATTTGAATTGAATTATACACTAGGAAAAGTTAATTTGGTGGATGATTAATTAAGAATAAATTCATATAACGGGTTTAAAAAAGAGGCTTCAGATGATTGTCTGTTGATGTAAGTCCTACGCAAAATACACATATATGATGAATAAGGAGGTGATATTACATCTTTTTCCCAGTTTCTATGGTTCCTAATTTTTTAAATATGTTTAAAGAGGAATAGAAATCTGATTCAGAATTTTTTGTGATGAGTTCAAAACATAATGGTGAGGAGCCCAATGAGGTATGAATGTTGGATGAGAGTTTGGTGTTGTGGTTTAGAAATCATATGGTCTTACCAATGGAATTTCAAGAATGAATTCTTTATTCTTATCACTATTCAAGATGGGTTGTTCATTTAGGAATCTAAAATAAGTACATGGCATTGAAATCACAATTTTGGTGGAGTGGCATGAAAATGAAAGTGGATGAGTTGTTTTGACATTCTTAACATGTCATCAAGTTAAGTAAGAGCATCAGAAACCCACATGAATGTTCCAGTCATTACCTATTCCTCTGTGGAAATAGGAGAATAAAAAAAAGGAATTACTAACAAGCCAACCAAGAACATTATAGAAACATGATATCATATGGTTGATAATAGATCCACTCACATAATTGTCTCATTTCATACATATTCATAAATATAATATAGTGGAGGATTTGTCCAAAATATATACCTAAGAAGCTATAAAGAGGCATCGAATACCAGTTTCAATCATATTAGATAGAGATATAATGTTTACATATCATTTATGGAGATCATTACATAATTTACTTGGGAATCAGTTGAAAATTAGTAAGATGTATCACCCTTTGATGGAATACCAATCCAAATTATTATAAAAACATTGGAAGAAAGATCATGAGCTTATGTAATGGATTTTGGGGGCTCATGGGAAGAGCATTTTCTGTTAGTGGAGTTCTATTATAAAAATAATCAACATAACTCAATAAAATGGACCCTTTTGAAGCATTATATTATCATCCTTATCATTATTCACATAGTTGGGAATAAAAATTTGAGGTCTTAGTAGTTGGGATATGCCTCGTCCAAGAAACAATGAAGAAGATTCTGTTGATTATAAAAAAGATGGAGAAAACTTAGAGTCATCAAAAATATTATGTCGACAATTGTCAATAGCCATTTTCATTCGTTGTGAGTGATCATGTGTTCTTATAGATTTCTATAATGCTTGAAAATTGACATTTTGTAATCATGGAAAGTTATCTCCTCGGTAAATAGTCCCTTTTGTGATACCAGAATGGGTTAGTGAGGTAGATTATCAGTTAGAATTACCACCATAGTTTATTGTGTTAAAGAATTTTTTCTATGCATCTCATTTGAAAAACTATCCACCTGATACAAACTATGTCATTAAATGGGTTCATGTTGAAATATATTTGTATTAAATGTTGGTACATATCCTGGTGCAGATTTTAGAAAGTTATGAGAATGTATTTCATGGTAAAATTATCAGTATAGTGTTGGTTTTGCGGAAACATGGTCAGATTTAGGATAAAACATGGGAATGGGAGAAATAAATGAAAAAACTGTGGCCATAACTTTTTCACAACAAGTATGGTTTTCTACTTTCCAGGGGTAGACAGTACAATGGTGGGGAGAACATAGTACACCTGGTTTCATTATGTAACACCTTTTTATTCTTTTTAATAATGTAAAGTATACGAGTGAAGTTTGTGAGACTTTGGGGAACATTTGGAATTTTTTGAGGATTTTTTACTGGTTCAATTTTTGTGAAAACTAGGGAACACCAATAGAAAAATGAGTACAAGGAAGCAGAGGCTAGTTAGAATGAACACTGGCTACACACAGTTTACCAAAACCATGGAGCAACCTAGTAAGAACCATGCTACTTTAGACAATGGGCTTTGGAATGTCTAGATCATGGTTTGAAAACCATGTGATACAACCATGCAAGGATCAAACCTTGAGGTTATATCATACACATGGATAGTGTACAATTTTACTAATAGCAAGGCTTACCACGCACAGTTTAAAAACTGGCTCCACCCCAAATTGGACCTAGGTCAATTTAATATTATAAATCCTATTGTTTTCCAAAACTTTTCCCTATCTAAGTCTTTTTCCCTCTCAAATGTGGGTGAACCTATCCCCATTTAATTGGAAGTGATCTGATGCCCATCCTTGGTGTTTTGAATCCAAATCTTCACGGTAAGTGATCGTTCTTGGTCATTCAGGATTATTTTTCTTAGATCCTCTCCTCAATCTCTCTCTATATATTAGATCTATATCTTAAGTTGATTGATCTACAGAAGTAGATTCCAAATATGATTATATTATTATTGGTTTTCATAGGTGGATAGAACTAGGGCGGATTTGTGGATTTTTACATCAGTTTTGTTGGTGTTCCTCGTGTCGTTCTTCCCTTTCATTATAAAACCCAATGTTTGTGGCATCGATCTTGACCCATATTTCTTGAACTGATTGACATAGTTTCAAATTTATTTATATTGATGGTAATTTTTATGTGAAGATCATGGTTAAAACCCTCTTCAGTAAAGGCTTGGGTATTTGTTTTTTTGTATCCACTGTGCAAAGTGCTTTAAAATGATTTTAAAATGTGGATTTTAAAATAGTTCTTCATATTAATATTTGGGTAATGGTTTTCAATAAAAAACTTTTTATTGAAATGGGTTTTAGAAGGATTTTATTGACATTTTTGTTGGGTTTACAAAGTTGTGTGTGTTAATTTTTCATTATGAGGATTTTTTGAAATGTAAACTTGTATATAGTAAAAAAGATGTAATTATGCATGGGATTTAATTACCTTGTGATGACTTGGTAGATATAAAACAAACCTCTTATGAGTATGGAACTATCATAATGTAGCATGTATGTGTAGATCGGTGGATATGTGGATATATGGATTGGAACTGGATATGCCAAAATGGAAATGTGCAATGGTTTTGAGTAACTTTCTTTGATTCTTTCATAGAAAATAAGTTTGGTGTGAAAAAATAATTTTTTAAAAGTCATTTTGGTTGTTTGATAAACTATTTTAATTTGGTTTAAATAAAAAAAATTATATTATTTTATATCTTGTTCTATCTTGGCTGGGTGAGTTGGGAATTCATTGGGGAAAATATACTAAGTTTCATTACTCACCCCTAATTTATAACTTTGGTGCTTTTGTAGATATTTTTTATCAAGACATGGGATAAAGTAAAGTATCACGCATATTTAGTAGTAATTTGTGATACTTGGAATATTTTGTGTAGTTTGAGCATAGAGCATATTTGGAGCTTGGAGTTTTCATTGGAGTCATTGAGTTTTGTAGTCTTCTATTTTGTACTTTGATATTGTATTCATTCATTGTGGTACTTGGCTTAGTTTGATTTTGATATAAATTTTATATTGAGTTGTCTTTTATTTATATCATGCTTCATATAGTGGGTTGTTTGTTTATGACATGTTTGGTTTGTATTTTTATTTTCAAAGGAAAAATCATCCGCCATGGGTATTGAATCCCTCTAGCATTTATGGCATTCCATTGGAATCATGGGGATGTCTCTTAATGCCAAGTAATGTTGCTCCACCATCTCAAGGAAATTATTAAGGGACAGATGAAATGGGTGGTATTATCTTGATCATTCCATTATATAAAAAGAGGTCTAATACATGGTTGGTCTTTGAAATGGTATTGGTTCACATTCTTCTAGTTGAATTAATTAGGTTATATTCATTGAGTTCATATCATAGAAAAGAGAAGGATTGTCGGACATGAACTTTAGAGTTTAAAAAGTCATGTCTATCCTTTTTGATTTGAACTTAATGTTACTAGGGAGTTGGGTACAAAAGTGTTTTAGAGACACTTATAGGAATTAGAATCTCATTATCATGGGTTTGGCCAATGAGATGATCATAAAATACATTAGAAAATTGACCTCCTATTTGGAATGAGTCTTTCATTTTTAGAAATGATTTATGATTTGGCGCACTAGTGTTGGATTTTGAAAAATGTTAAGGATGTTTTCAAATGAAAGATTTTGAAAAAGAGCATGATTGTGATATTTTGAAAATAGTTTAACATTCAAAAGAAAGATGATATTTTTGGAAAAAATGGTTGAACGTTGAAAAATATGATTTTGGAAAGAAATTTTGGGATAGGATATGAACTTTTAAGCCTTTAGTTGATAGAGAGTGATTCTTATTCTGTTTGTTTTGGTTATAGAAAATGGAAACCAATAAGATTCATAGAATCCAACCTGAGTACGATGATGTGAATGTGGATGCACTTGAGCCACAGGTGAACCAATAGCTATCTCAGATTATCGTCTGTGAATTTCAAGCTATGGATACGAGCAACTGGAGGGGTGATCCAAGTAATGTTGATCTTTCTGTCCAATTATTAAAGTAGAATCCACACATCTTTAGGAGTAATTTTGAACCTGAAAAGCTGAAAGTATGGCTAAATTAGATGAATCATATACATGATTTCATTAACACTCCAATAGAGCTGAAATTCAATATAGTGACTTATATCTGGATGATCTTCCATAGAATTGGTTAGATTTACATGATTAGGCTATATTAGACCGACACCTTGTATGGGAGAATAGTGTGTAATTGTTTAACAAATAGATCCTCCTACATTTAGAATGAAAATAATGAATTATCCCTTTAACCTTAAGAGGGAAAATATTTTTTCTTTGAATATGTAGCTAAATTCATGAATTTAGTGCACTTTTCACCCGAAGTTGCTGCTAGGGCATCCTTGAAGGAATAAATCATGGAATCGAGGATGAAATGTGAGATTCGATTGAAGATTTTTTTATCTAAATTACGAATTGTACAACAATAGTAAATAGAGAGACTATAACTGAAAGGTACATCTCGTTTGATATGAGTGGAGGAAGGATATTAATACTTATGATATATGGTGGGAACTCTAATGTTGGAACAAGAGGATGCGAAACACCTACTTCCAAGGTGGGAGCATAAATCAGAATTAGACGGTTGAGTCAATAAAACATCCATCATGAACCAATAGCCAAGCATGATGTTTCTAATGTGGTTTGTTCAAACACATGAAGAGAGAGAATATGTTACCACTAAGATCATTCTATAATTGCAATAAGATGCAACATATTCAGTGTTATTGTCACAGTGCTCTAAGGCCGGGTGTTCATGACACTTATCAGGTATTGTAGGTGTTTTATGCATTGAAAGGAAAAGGGAAGAAGAATGCCTCTTTCCAGTATAATAGAGATAACAATTGTGATTCCCGGAATTCCAATACTCCTTAGTTAGCGCAATCTCAACAATGAAACAAATAGAAAAGTGCAACATTGAAGCAATTATATAGAGTTGAAAAGGTTATAGTTTATGATCATCCAAGACCATCTATAGTATGAGGTATAATTATTCTGAATTCTACCCTTATGAAAGTGTTTTTTATTATGGTTTCATCGTATACCTTTGTTTTTTCTTGTGCTATTGATTTTCTAGATTTAAAATTTGAGATGATTCTTTCTATTATAAAACATAAAACACCTCTTGGAAAAGGAGAATCTCAATACTTTTTGTGTAGAACATGTTCTATAACCATTGATAGAGCCATACAGAAATGGGTTTTCTCTATTATTGATCTATATGTCTTCGATATAATCCAATGTTTGGATTAGTTAACAATTCACAAGGCTCAAAGCAATGGTTATACAAGAATGATCAGTTTCACAACTGGATATGGTGTTGAGCATCTCTTTCAAGGTGACATAAGTGTAATGGATTGTGAAATAGGGTTGCTGGTTCTAGTAGTTGGAACAATATTGTACCAATTAGCATAATTTTCTTTGGAGTTGACAGACCAGATCGGGGGTAACCATTTTCCAGCAGTGGTTTATCAGTTTACAGTTTTTTTCCAAATAACATCTCAGGGTTACCATCAATAAGATAATAGCATTTTTTATTGATCTTATTCTTTGGATGAGTTCAATTTCCCTTTTATATTATATTATGGAACCAACTTGATAAATGGAATTTAATGTGAAGTTGGAAGAGATGGAAAACAAAGGGTTCATTCAGTCGATCACTTCACCAAGGGTAGCACCAGTTTTTTGTGAAGAAGGTATACGAAACACTTCATCTATCTTTGGCATATCAATTAATTAACCATGTTAATATAAATAATCAGTATCCAATTCCATTAATTGATAATCTAATCAATAAATTTTAGGGATTTCAAAGGTTTAATAAAATTTAATTGCGATTAAGGTACCAATAATTGCAATTTTTGTAGGGGATATTTCAAAGATAACTTTTAGAAGAATATATGGACATTATGAATAGGTGGTACATCCTTTTAGCCTAATTAATTTACCTATGGTATTTTGGAATTTTTGATTCATATATTTTAGAGGTATCTCAATTAATTTTTGGTTATGTTTACTGATGAAATATTGGTATATTCAAGTAAAAAGGATGAGCATGAGATGAAATTTTTGACCATGTTGGAATTATTTATGGATCATCATTTGAATTCCAAATAATAAATGTGTGATTTTTGGATAAAAGAGGTATTATTTCTTTTCCTTGTGATGTTTTAAAAAGGTGTTTCCTTGGATACAGGGAAGATAGATAATGTAATCTCTTTGAAACCTCTCAATAATGTCTTTGAGATACAATGTTTTCTTAGTATATCTAGTTATTATTGATTCATTATTTTGGATATTTCATGGATAGTTTATCTTATGACATCTTTGTCAAAAAAAAAATAATGTTCAATTATATTCTAATGAATAATTCTGTAAATCTTTTTATGATCTTAAGTTTCGTATTACATCATAACATGTCTTAATATTTCCCAATTCAGGACAAGGTTTCATGGTGTATTGTGATTCTTCAAGATCAGGTGTGGGATTGTTCTAATTCAAGTATATCATGTAGTTGTTTATGTATCAATGCAATTATGAGTGTATTAGAATAATTACCCAACAAACTATTTATATTAAGCTATTGTAGCCCATGCATTGAAGGCTTAACATTATTATCTATTTGGTGATAAATTTACTTTGTTCATGGATAAAAATAACTTGAAACATATTTTTTCAAAAAAAGATTTTAAACATAAAATAAATAAGATCGATGAAGTATCTCCAAATGTTAACCTTTGAATAGATGTATACATTGGGGAAAATGAAATTTGGTGGCGGATTCATTAAGTATAATGTCATATGATAAGTTGGAAAAATAGGCTTGAGTTGAGTGGAAGTTGATGTTGGTCATATGAAAAATGCACTTGGTAGGTGAAGACTAAGGTGATATTGGAGTTTTATTCCTAGTTACAGGGGTTTTATATGTTTTAAAGATGGTTAAAGAGTCACAGAAGTCTAATTCATTATGTGTTACAATGAGTTCAAAACATAATGGTGGGGGCCCATTTAGAGATGGAATCTAGATGAGAGTTTGGTATTATGGTTTAGGAATTATATGGTCATAAATGTGGTTCTTCGTGAACACATATTCATCATTACTACTATTCAATATGGGATATTAATCTTGGAATAAAGAATCTCTATATGGAATCGAAATCATAGTTCAGATGGAGCAGCATGAAAATGAAAGTGGTTGAGTTTATTTTCAAATGCTTAATATTTCTGATTGTTAAGGAAGTGAATCATCGAATAATAGGTATGTTTCAAAATTTAACTATTTATATTTGGAAATGGGAGAAGAGAGAAAAGGGTTTCATAGAAGGACTCCCAAGAACGGTTTATAAATACAATGTCATATGGTTGATTGTAGATCGACTCACATTGTTGTCTCCTTTCATCGGTATTAATGAATATTATACGGTGGAGGATCTGCCCAAAATCTAAATTTGAGAAGTGGTAAATAGGCATATAATACATGTCTCAATCGTATCAGAAAGAGATATGAGGGTCAAATATCATATCTGTAGATCATTACATAATTTCCTTGTGACTCATTTGGAAATGATCACGATGTATCATCTACAGATGGCTAACCAATCTGAATGGATAAAACAAATGTTTGAAGACATGATGTGGTATTTTGTAGTGAATTTTGGGGGATCATGGGAAGATCATGTTTAATTACTGGGGTTATCAAATAAAACATCAATATGAACTTCATTAGAATATTTTTTTGAAGTATTGTATGGGTGTCGTTGTCTTTATCCACTTTTTTAAGTGGAAACATGTGATATTTCACTAGTTGGGACAAGACATTTCTATGAAACTATAGTGAAGATTCATTTTAATGGTAAATAGATGGAGATGTATTAGATACATCAAAAATATTATGTGGGTCATCATTGATAGCCCTTGTCATTCATTGTGAGTGATCATGTGTTATTAAAGATTTCTCCAAGGCTTGGAAATTGACAATTGGGGAAGTATTTAATGTTATATCCTCAGTAAATAAGACCTTTTAAGATACTGAAATAGTTTTGTGAGGTTGTATATCATTCTTAATTACCACCATGGTTCAATGGAGTACATAATGTGTTCTATGTATCTCAGTTGATAAGCATTTCATTGAATGAGATCTTGTGAAACTAGAGTCTGATGCTTCATTGGTACATATATTAGTGTGGGTTATTGAAATTAAAGTTAAAGTATTGAATGGTACAATTATCAATATGGTGCATGTTATATTGAAATAATGTCATATTTAAGAAGAAACTTTGGAATGGGAGAATAAAATGAAAGAAAAGTTTCCAAAAATCTTTCACATCATGGACAGTTTCCGAATTTCTAGGGATGTAAAGTAAAATGGTGGAGAATATATACAAAATTTCAAGTAAATAAAACTTTATTTATGCTTTCAATAGTATTTAAAGTATATGTGTGATGTTTGGGAGAATTTAGGGAACTTTTGGGATGTTATGGGGCTTTTTAATATGTTCATGGTTTTTGAAAACCATGAAACACCAATAGGAAACCATGAATAGTGATATGGAGGATAGAGGGAAGGTGTACGGGCTAAGCATAGTTTTTACAAACTATGAAATCCTAGGAAAAATCATGTGACATACTAGAAAAAACCATGCAACTTGAGAGAGGGTTTTTGGCCGGGCTAGCACATGGTTTAGAAATAGAGAAATCCAACCATGCAAGGACCAACACTTAAGGAAGTATCTTTTACATGGATATTTCAAGGTCTTCCTAACTGTAAGACTGACCATGCATAGATTAAAAACTAGATCCACAAAAATGTGGATCTACGTCAGTTTAATGTTTTAATTCCTCGTTTCTTTCCAAAAACAATCCTAACTCAATATTCTTCCCTCTAAATGTTTGGAGAACCTCTCCCAATCGAAATAGAATTTATCTACAATCCTTCCTTTGAGTTTTGAAGTTGTATATTCGTGGTAAGTGATCTTTCTTGGTTGTTCTTGATTATTTTTCATAGATCCTCTCCTCAATATATCTCAGTTTCATAGATCTACATCTTATTTTGTTTGATCTAAGATATTTTATTCCAAATATGATTATATTTGTCTTGATTTATGATATGTGATGATAACTAAGCTGGGTTAGTGCAGTTTTAACCCAGTTTTGTTGGTGTTCTTCTTGTCATTATTCATTTTCTTCATAATAACGATGTATATGGCTTCACTCTAGAATCCTCTTGATATAACTAATTGTATTGGTTTAAAATTGATTAACATGATTGATATTTAAATTAAAATTTTGTTCAAATAAAGGTTGAAACACTCTTTAGTGATGGTTTGGGTATTTTGTGGCTTTTTGAAATATTGTTCAAAGTTCTTTAATAAATCATTTTCAAATGTGGATTTTAAAATAGTTGTTTTGTTTGATTTATGGAAAAAGGTTTTCAATAAAAATTAGTTTTATTGAAATGGTATTTTCATGATTGTATTGACATGATTTTTAGGTATACATGGTGGTGTGTGATCATATTTCATTATGAGGCTTTTTGGAAATATGACCTCATGATCAATGCCAAAGGTGCAATTGAAAATGGGATTAAATTACCATGTGAAGACACGGTTGATTGAAGATAAACTTCTCATGAGTATGGAACTATCATAATGAGTCATGCATTTGTATAAGTTTGGATATGTGGATATGTGAATTGGAATGGGGTATTCCAAATTTTGAAACACTGAACTATTTAGAGGAACTTTCTTGGATGAATTCATGGAAAATGAGTTTGGTGAGGAAAAATATTTTTTTAAAATTAGTTCTGTTTGTGTGATAAACTATTTCATATTTTTTATATAAATTGTTTTAAAAAATTTTATAACTTGTTTAATCCTAGTGGCATGTGTTGGGAAGTCATTGGGAGAAAATATTATGAGTTTCATTACTCTCCCCTTATTTGGTAGATTGGTGATTTTGTAGATGTTGTTTATCAATACACGGGAAAGGTAAAGTATCATACATATTTATTAGTACATGGAAAATATTGGTCTATTTTATAGAGTGGTATCATGGTTCATATTTGGAGCTTGGAGTTTTCATTGAGGTCTTTGAGTTTTTTTGTCTTCTACTATGTACTTTGATATTATTGTCTTCTTTTGTGGTACATGGTTTTGTTTTATTTTGATGTAAATGTTATTTGGGTTCTCTTTTATTTATAGCATGCACTATATAGTGGGTTATTTGGTTATGAAATTTTGGTAAGTTGTTTTATATTCAAAGGTAAAACCACCCCCGCATGTATTCAATCCCTCCATCATTTATTGCTAGCCTTTTTCATCTTAGGAATGTTTCTTAAGTCCATATAATGTTCATATACCTTTTCTGTCCAATGAGGAGGGGATAGATATTACATTGGATTCGATTCTTTTTTGGTAGTAATTAATTCATGAACATTCATGATAAATATCATGGATTATAATTTTATAAAGTGTAAATTGTTTCGATACAGGAATTCAATGAAAATAATCTCTAACAAATAAAATGATCATCAACGAAATTGAATAAATAAAATTATCAATGAATAAAATATCACCTATGTATAGAAGAATTTAATTTCCATTAAAAAAATTGACTCATTACTTCTATTCACATTCAAGTATATTATTTGGAATCTATTCTAAATAGGTCCAACATTTCAAGAAATGTTTCATTCGGGTTTGTCAGTGGGGTCTTTGGAACCACCTAATGTTTCCCCTTTTTAATCAAGATATAATCATTATTTGTAATATTTATTTTATATTTTTTTGAACATTTTGGTTAATAATGATCCAAAAAGACAAATATTTTTGTTGAAATTGTGGAATGTTACATGATCATTTCAGTTTTAAGTTGTTTTTAATTTTATTATTAATATCATATTTATTGTTTAATTTAATTCCAATTAATTGTATTAAATTGAATCATTATTTTTATTCATTCCAAAAAATGATTGACCAATGTCAAAATCCAATTCTAGAGAGGTTGTTTATACCCATAGTAATATTCTTTCTAATATCCACTTTTTAGTTATTTTATTCATATAAATCAATACTGGACCATTTTTTTATCAATTTCAAAAAATGAAAATTTTAACCACATGAAAATGGTTGGGTAAATTAATTTTATTTTTAGCCCCATTAACCTTTAGACCTACCATCTATTTAAATTTTTTATTGTGTTATAAAATATGTCAACAACCTACTTGTTATGCAACATAATAATGAAAATTATCCTTCCAACCAAAAAATTTTTGCATCATTGAATGATTTTAATTGAGCTACAAATAGGAAATTTGGTCTGATTACTAGCTGTGTAGGAAAATTGTGTTTTAAAAATGGAGAAAAGGATGTGATAATTATGTGTTATTTATATAATGGTATTAAAAACTATATTATATTTTTATTTAATGGTTCTTATATCTTTTTGGTGGAAATAAAAAATAATATATGAAATGGACAACAAAATCTAAAAAAAGATGGGAAATTCATATATTTTTTTAAATGTTTTAGTTTATAAACATATATGGGAATATGAGAAAATAATTGGTATATATTGGATTTTTTAAAATAAAAACAAAATTGTATCTTAATTTATATTAAGTAAAATATATGCATTGTGTATAGGATCGATAGAAAAATTGGAGCCTTTAAATTTTTACATCATGAACCACTAACCTTTAAGCCTAGAAAAACTATCTCAAAATTACACTACATTGGTGATATTTGACTTATAAAGAATATATTTGGATATCTAAAAACATAAAAATAATGTTTACATAACTAATATTTCTATTTTAATCCAATTAATTGATCTTGGAAATTTATGGATATATTATTTTTCATAGGTAGATCATAATAATCACCAAACTAATAAAAGGATGAATAATTTATTACTACATGAGGAGAAATTATTTATTTCATTAATATATGTCATGTGATTTGAGAACTATTTATTATATTATTATTTATCTAATAAAATATAAATATCCACATTATATTTATGATGACATTTAACTGAATATTTACCCATTTAGTGTAAGTTTTCTCTTTCCTTGGATTTTGATATTTTCATTAGTGGGATGTAAATGTCCAAGTGTGGGTGGATTTGGTATCCAAAATCTTTCATATATTTTTATCATAACTATAATGGTTAATTTGAATTAATAAGGAATAATTCGAGTTATTTTATGATTTTTTATGAGAATTAAAATATTGGAACAATTTGGAAGAGTTTAGAGATATTAGACCCTGATAAGAAAAAAACAAATCCACCTCCCATTATATTATTTTGTGGTTATTTGGGAGAAAATATATCTTAATAAATACATTTCATAAAGATACTACCCATTAATATCATTCCTTTATGGTCATGAAATATTTAACTTTCAGAAAGTTTCTATGATGGAGAAATAACATCATATTGTGGAGGCAATGCATTATAGAATTGGAGTTTGATTGAAACTGAATATTTTAATGAAGTTTGGATTGTGTAATTTTAAATTCAATCCTGTTTCAACATATAGGGGAGAATTTTCATAGAAACCCTCATTTTATTTCACCACAATGAAACACCTATTGTGGTGTAACAGTTTTGACATGGAGAGATGGAATTTGAATCAAATATGAAATTCTTTGAGTATTAAACACTAATTTATTTAGATTTTAAGACCATTATAATGATAATTAAACATTATATCATATAAAAAATTCATGATATCATAACATGTGATGATATAATATTTGAATAACGTCATAATGGTGGTTTATGAAGCAAATATGGTAGATATTTTATGAAATTATTATCATTCTGTAATGAGTAGTGTCATGTTATGATTTTACAAGTAGTATGTATTTTAATTCATTTAAATAATGAATAAAATTAAATCTGTTTTAATACATTTTATTTTCCTTATAGAGCCATGAAATATTCAACTTCTTTAGGTTCATATTAGAGATTTTCAATTGTAGAATTTCCCAATTCTATTATAAATTTTCATTGAAATATTATTTTTTATTTCATGTATTATATATCCTTTGAGATAAATTATTCACCTGAGACTTAATAACAAGAATTAATGAGTCAATATTAGCTTATATAATCGTAACGTAAAAGTAGAAGGTTGGTTATTTATTTTAAATACTGAAATTTTCTAATGGATGAGTTGTCTTGATTTAGCAAAACATTATTACTAATGTCTATTTTATTCCCTATTGATTCAATTTTAAAATGTAATGAACATAGAAGTAAAAATAATTCGATAGAGGGGATGTTGATTTTTCGAATAACTTTGATGATTAATTCCCATTTAAGATTGTAAAATAATTTATTTTAGTTTAAGTTGTTATTTTTTTATTATGATTAAAAGAGTTATAATATTATTGATTGAAATTTTCCAAATGAAATTTGAATACCTTTAGAATATGGAAACTAGTTATATAAATTAAATCTATAATAAAATGGGCTTCTATTTGTAAATAAGACATCATTTTCATTTTATCATTTAGAAATTTCATAGAGAGTAATCTTTGTTTATTTAGTTTGCCTTTAAATTTTAAACCGTATTCTTAAATCAATGATTCAACGAAGGATAATTTCTATGGCCTAGTATTTTATAATATTTATTTTTATTAATAGTTTTACATTATACTCTCATCTATACTATGGTTTCATTATTTTGTTATTGGCGTTAAGAAATATGAATTCTAATGATTTCCATTATTAATTTAGAGATAACAATGACTATGTACTAGTATGTACACAATTAATTAAAAATAAACTCCTTAACTTCATTTTCCTTTGTATTTCAATGATGAAAAAAAGTCATCAATTTTCATTAACTTTTTTATTCCTTGATTGACTACCCCAGAATCAACCAACTAAGAGTTTTAGTGAACACATAAAATTTTCCAAAAGTTTTGGTTATATCAAAATCATATATATATATATATATTCTATGAAACACATTTTATTGAGATTTTATGTACTTTTTAAGAATATTTAAATTATAATTTTTAAATTGGTAGGGATAATAAAACTATTAGAAGTAAAAAAATATTTCTAGTACTTGACTGTATGTATAACTACTTTTAATTCAGGATCAGGGGGTGGATATTTATTTTCATGTTTATATGAAAATCAAGAACCATATTACACCATATGATTATAATACTCGAGCACACATCCCAAATGAATAATTGATGCATTACAACACACAAGATAACCTTCTCTGTACTCAAGTAAAATCAAAATAATATCATATTTTATTCTATATTTTAACTCCTCAAAAGATGCTATATATTCATGGGTCTATAAAAATTTCACCCCATTATTGGTATGAGTTTTTAAAACATTTCAAAATTCAAAATAATATTCAATAACAAAAAAAATACCCTTAAAAAAGAGGAACATTATACCTCAATGGGATTTTTGGAGTCTCTTAATACATGAATTATTCTACATTTTTACTATCAATTTATAATAATTGTTAGGAAATACATTTAATAATAACAACACTTCTTAGATCATAAATTGGATTTATGTAGCATATAATATATTTGATGATCATGGAGGATTATCAATGATAATTTTAACTCACTCGCATGCTCCTCATACAAATTTGAATAAACTAAAATATCAATCAGGATTATATTAACAAAAGTTTCTAAATATTAATAGAAAAAATGGTTCATTATATCCATAACAAATACTATGTAATTTTTAATCCACAATAAATCATGAGAAACTCAATATAACCACGCCTCATCAAAAATAAGTCTGAGTTATTATTGATTCTTTCACCCACAACTGATGATGCCCTAGATGAAGGTCAGTTTTCAAGATCCCACTCACCCCTTTCAAATAATTAATGTTTTAATCAATTAATGGTATGGAATATATATTATTTTTACTACCTAATTATGGTACTAGTTTACAATAAGGTGCAGAATCTTATAATAATTAATTTTAATGATTATAAGATCAAACTATAGTGACACACTAAGAAGAATTAATCCATTACCCCCAATATCATCTAGTTAAATATTTACCTCCATCAATTTTCTAGTGCCCATAAGATATAAAGGAACTGATATAAAAAACATCATAAGAATTTGGTTGATATATAATTATAAATTCCTATCACGGAATATCCAATAAAAATTATTATAAAATCACCTCTAAAAAATATCTTACCATAGGCAGAAACAAATATTTATATTTCCATCACTATATTTCACCATAATAGTTTCAAATAGATTGAAACCACACAAATATAATAACTATGAGGTATATATCAGCATTATCTATAATCTTACCGTATAATTAATTGATTCACATAAGATATTCAATTATTCTTCAACTAAAATCCCCCTGTGTTTACTCTCACTTAACTTTTCTCCATTATAATATTTCTAGGAAACATTGAATTTTTAACCCCTTTCCTCTTTTGAATTTCATTGGTTATTATTTATTAATTTTCAGTCATTATGCACATGGGATTTGTGAGATTAGTGGAAATACTAATCTCATTGTGAAACCATGAACATATCATTAATCTATTTACTTATTTATTAGAGAGTAAGTAACTATTAATTCCAAAGTTAGATCGGTTATAATTTGACATAATGATCATGTTGTATTATCAGTGGATGTTATAATATTTAATTCTTGATCCACCCATTCATTAGTCTCATCATTAGTTATAGAATTATTGAATCTTTTATTTTGACCAATTCATTTTATGATAGATATATTTAGCCTCCTGAAACGGTAGTAGTAATTATAATATCCCTCATGTATTATATTTATTTATCATTTTGAGGTAGAATGATTTTTCATTTTTCCTAAAAAAGGGTATTCTATCTCATTTTATTAATGCATTATATGATTCAATTTAATTCCTATTTTTATTTTTATCATGGAAGGGTAACCATTTTATCCTCTGAAGGGAGTTCCCAGTGATTTACAGGTGAATAAGATAACATAATACGATGATTTGTAAATCATATTATCAATGTTGGTGAGTTTTCATGCCATTTTTTAACTCATATAGTGTAAAATAGTGAAGGATCTCCGTGGAATAAAATTATTCCTAATTAAATATATATACTAAAAATATTTATTGGAAATTTATCTGATTTACCTCTAGAATGAAATGTTGAATTATATATCGATCTTTTTTTAGGGAAGAGACTTATATCCTTACATTATTATAAGATGAATCTTGTGGAATTAAATGAGTTGAAGATTTATCATCATTATTTTATTGGTAAAGGGTTCATTAATCCAATTGTGTCACCTAATGTTTCTCTATTAATATTTTTAAAGAATGATTATGTGAGTATATCCCATTATCTTCGCAATAATAGAATAAAAAGTGACTATAGAAAATAAATGTCCCATAACCAAAATTGATGACTTTTTTGAAAACTTAAATGTTATGAGGTGGTTCTTAAAATTTGAATTTAGTTCTAGGAACCATCATATATAGTTCAATGATATTCCTAAAACATTATTTGTAAGAAGATAATTTCATTTTAAATATATCAAGATGTAGTTTGGTTTAATGAATACTCATGTAGTTATTAAATCTCTAAGAAATATATATTCTATTGATATGTGAAAACATTTATGATATTATTTTTGGATGATATTATTTTTTAATCAATCTTTGATGAAGAGATTGGGGATCATTTAAAAAATTATTAATTCATTACATTTATAACTTATATTCTCAGCTATACAAGTGAATATGTTTTATCCATGAAGTGTAATTATTAGGACATGTGTTTTTTAAAAAAGTCATATCAATTGATATTGAATGGTTTGAATAATTTATGTATTATAGGGATCTAAATAATTTCTTTTACTTCTATGTATTCTAAATTCTTTTGAATATTATTGATTTTTTATAAAATATTAATCAAATTTGGAATATCCTTTGACATATCTCACCCAAAAAGATTGAATTTTTTTGGATTCTTAAATTTTAGGAATATATTTAAATGATTAATCGCATATTTAGTTGGAATCATGTTTTTATTTTATATAAACCTATATAATGTTGTGTGGAGTGTTATAATGGGTTGAGCATGGATTTTGGTTGGGATATTATGAAGAATTAACTTTCATTATTGTATAGTTCTAACCATTTATGTCCATATGAAAATAATTATCCAAAACATGATCTAAAATTGGGGATAGTTACTTATGATAAAAATTTATAGTGAATCAATTTCTCTATTTAAATATTTATTGATTATAATGATCATAATATTTTGAGCTATATTTTTATCACTTATATCATATATTTGGTAATTTAGTGGAATATCATCAAAAATATATTTTAAACATCCTCGATACGACTAAGAAGACTAATTTTGTTATAAATACTCTTAGAATGATTTGGGGAGTATATACATTGAAGGAATATTATGGTGAATAAAAATATATAATTTTTTTATAGATTTACATATTTAGGTGAAAGAGTATAAGGGGATTTTAATCTTATCGATGTGAAAATTTTCCTTCTCTTATTTATTTGATTCATTAAGATGAACCTTCAAATATTAAATTCCATTATATTAACGTAATTCTAAAATGTATAGAAATAAACAGTGTTTGGTTCCATTCTACTAATGGTTTTTTATTTAGGATTATACTATCAGTTCTATTTTTTAGAGAATTTGTGAAGGAAGAATGTCAATATTACCATTAGTTGATTCATCTATGTGTAACTAGGATGTACTATGATATAAATCATCAGTTTTGGAGGATTAGAATGATAAATTATTTCATTGATTTTATTATCATTACCTCACTTATCATCATGTGAATGTACAAGAGGAGATTGTTGTAAATATACTTAATCTATTAACTATTCCTACCTTTAATTGGATGGAAATATTATGATTTTTATCACTGGA
This sequence comes from Viscum album, assembly GCA_963277665.1. Classification (NCBI taxonomy): domain Eukaryota; kingdom Viridiplantae; phylum Streptophyta; class Magnoliopsida; order Santalales; family Viscaceae; genus Viscum; species Viscum album. The sequence continues at coordinate 635,894,131 of OY728160.1, forward strand.
TTACCATTAACTCCCTCGGGGAAAAATTTGCTTCTCTTATTTATTTGATTCATTAAGATGAACCTTCAAATATTAAATTCCATTATATTAACATAATTCTAAATTGTATAGAAATAAACAGTGATTGGTTCCATTCTACTAATGGTTTTTTATTTTGGATTATACTATCAGTTCTATTTTTTAGAGAAGTTTTGAAGGAAGAATGTCAATATTACCATTAGTTGATTCATCTATGTGTAACTAGGATGTACTATGATATAAATCATCAGTTTTGGAGGATTAGTATGATAAATTATTTCATTGATTTTTTTATCATTACCTCACTTATCATCATGTGAATGTACAATAAGAGATTGTTGTAAGTATACTTAATCTATTAACTATTTATACCTTGAAGTGGATGGAAATATTATGATTTTTATCACTGGATTACCATTAACTCCCTCGGGGAAAAAGTTCCTTTTATAGATCATTGATAGGATGTCACAATATTGTTAAATGATGTTCCTTTTTGGAAATTTAATATAGAGAGGATATGGGTTTGTTGTATTGTATGATATATAAGAAACAAAATAGTATTATATATATATTTGGCATATAATATCAAAAGTTACTCTATAAAGTACCACACCACTATCATTTTTCATAATGTATTATATGATTTAGGCATATATGAAGTGTTATAATGTATAATTCATATGGTATGATTAATAATAGTCGTAAAAAATTAAATTTTAACAATTGGGACTTCTTTTATGTAGGATATCATTAATCATTAACATTTTATGTGTTGAAAAATTTGGAAGAATCAATTGAATGCATTTAAATGTTAAATTCATTTTTACGAATGAAGGTTATAGAGTAATAGTAATCAATGTAGTTACTTAAAAGTATCATAATGGTTGAGTAAATTTCATAAAGTCTCATGTAGTGTCCCCAATCCTTATAAAAGGTGTTTCTATCAATGGGAATAATGGAATAATTTCCAATAGATTTTCATGGCCCAAAGCTCACTTATATTTCTTCCAGTACAATTGTGATGTATTGAAATACCATTAATGCAAGTAAAATAATAACAAATAATTTGGTGATTCTTCAACCCATGTATACCCACAGAGGAAATAGTCTTATGTATGAATCTAATTTTTCATTATCAAGCTTTCCATTAGAGATAGATATCTCATTTATGTTAGATAAATGATGTATTATTAATTTAATATAATACATGATTTCATTTTCAATGTATGATTGTTCTTGGATTAAGATTTCTTAGGTCTTTTTATTTCTGAATAACTATTATTTAATCCCATGGAAGATTACTATGTAATCTGAGTACTCTCATACTTGATTTGAATACTATTATATCATAGTACATCCTTGTTGTAAGATATAAAAATATAATATTCTATGATGGTGTCTCGTCATATGATATAAGATATTATATATATAATAGTATTTTTAAAACATATCAGTTTTTATAACAACCCATGCTTTCCAAACATAACCACTGCATCATGTTTTATGAAGATTCTATAAATTATACTATTATCCATGACAAAAAAATAAAAATTTAGTTTTTTGGAGACTGTATACTTAATCCTTTTATTTGATAAAATATCTTCGTCCTTTCCCACATAGAATGTTTATTTTCTATACCCTACATAAATAATTTATTCTTAAACTAGGGATGAAAAAACAAGAAAATGGGTGAGTGCATATTCTAAAAAAGGATTAAAATAGAAGATATGAATCAATTATAATACATGATCATAAGATATGAATAAGGGTATGATATTATGATTATAAATTAAAATTATCATACCCAATATACTATATATCATAAACATGCATCATAGAAAAACTTTTCATGATAATGTAATATATTCAAAATATTGCGGAATTATGGATAATAATTTTTTATTTGTGAGATCATTATATAAAGAATGGAATGTGGGAAAATATAATCTTATAACATTGTGAATAGGTATAAATAGAAATAGCTTATGTCATTAATTGGATGACATGAAATCTAGTACCCTCATTGTCTTATAGACATGAAAGTATGTTTTTGAATTATCTTAAGTACATGAAAACTATGTCCAACAAAAATCGTATGTACATGAAAATCAATTCCACAATTAATATTTTGGAAATGAAAATAAGTTCTATACATAAAATTGTCAATTAAAAATCATGTTCCCATATGAAATATTTATCTCATGAGTTATACATCTTTACCCAATGAATTTACTATCTATATAATTTTATGCCCTCACATCACAAAATCATAATCCTTTCATATCTGTGTCATAGGATCAGAAATCATTCATCAACAATCATTCTTCATGTAAAGGAAACTTTTTTCATAAAAATCATTTCATCATAATTTTAAACCATTTAGAAATACAATATGGGTGGTATAACAAAATCATAACACCTATAAAACATAAGAAACATCAAATTGTGTCATCTTAGAAGCAAATTTATTTTAAAACATCATTCAAATATTTCATGATTCGCATATACTTTTCATTTAAATTTCATTTTTAAAATCTAAAATCATTAGAAATATCAAGGGAAAAATTTCTCTAAAATTATCCTTAGAAAAATTCAATGTATGCTTCATGTAAGTGATCATTCACGATGGAAAGAAATTTATTTAAGATAATTTCATTTAAAATAAAGCTTCATCTAGGGTTTTTAGTAAAAAATCTAAAAGAACCACATTTAGAAAACTACAAGAAGATTCATTTTTAATATAAGTTTATATAAATTAATATAACATAAAAAATGACTTTAATCAATCAAATGAGAACATTGAAAACGTAGTGTATTTTTTTTAGAAAACGTGTACATTGAAGAATAGGATTTCTGAATGAAGAGAGAAATAAAGTGAATTTTAATTAAATTTTTTGACTGTCTCCTGAGTACTTAAAATGAGAAAAATTGAAGGAAAAAATGATTTCTAAAGAAGAAAAATTATTGAATAAAAAATAAATTTATTTTTCTTATAAGTATCATATAATTCTTTTAATATTTATTAATACATAAAAACCCCAATAAAATGAGATTGATACATAAATCCAGTAAAGAGTTCATATATTATGTGTCATATTAACCACGAGATAAATAATCTTTTTGGTAGTATATGTTGGAGTCTATGTCCTAGGAAGAACTCTTTGTAATCTGATTACATGTATAATTAATGTATTAAATATTAATAAAAAAATTATTTCATATTTTTTTGTTATACATGACTCTATTGTAATAATGTCCTAGGTTATACATCACATTGATAAGGTCATAAAAGTACCCTCTATGATGAGAACCTAGATTTGCTATGATTATATTCTAAAAAAAATGTTATATCGAAAGATAATGTACTATAATGGGATATATAGTACATAGACTATCCTGAACAAGTACTCGTAAGTAAATGAGGCATCTTCTCATGATGTTCTCACTTGGTAATCTCCAATACTAGATATTATGAGAATGAACCTTCCAGAAGAGATTCCACATGATTTGTTGTCATCAGATTATCCTATCTATGATTTTGTGTGATGTTTCTCATAATTTATGATTATTATTAATTCATGTTAAAAATTGTGTATTTATATGTATTTGGTATTCCTTGATTATAAATGTTCATGGAAAAGTTAGAAACATTATGTGTGGCATGAGTAACATGTCATTAATGGATATGTTGAGGAAGGATTTTCCTCTTCCTACTTTATGTAAGTTTATATCTCAACCCTTTGAATGGAATAGAACATTGACATTAAGTTTCATCACCATGGTGTAACAATGTATTTAATTCAGATAGTCAAAAAATAAATGTTTATAATATAGGTTGGGGATGTGGATGTGTAACCTACTTGATTAGATATTGTGATAAAGAATTATATTACACAGTGAACATTCTTATGTGGTTTTAACATTGTGACATTAAGTTCTTTCTTTTGTGTGGCTTAACCTATTTCTATATAGTAATCTTGGACTTTATGAAAGCCCGACTAATATTGATGATAAAGAATCCTATAGGGTCACACACTAAGAGTTTCCATTGTTCTTGATTATATTCTATTTGAGTTTAATTAATTTAATAAATATTATTATCATGTTTGAGGAATAACTATTTTCACGTTATATTGATCAAAAATATTATGTAAATATTATTTCCTAAGCTTGTGAATAAAATATTTTTTATTTATTTAATATTTTAATAAATATTTTTTCTCTGGAATGTGAATAGAATAATTATTTAGAAATTAAATAATTATTTTGTAATTCAATAAATTCTAGATGATTTTGAACTAAAATAGGTCAAGTCCGGTGAAATTTTTTATTTAAAACTGTTATATAATATTTTTTATTATGCAAGTTGGTGCACGCTACAAAATAATAATAATAAATTATTAAGTGGAATGGGATTTATTAATAGTAATAAATGTAATATAATGTCTCATATCTAATAAAATAATATTTTAACTTAAATCCTATCTCTATAAATAGACAACTAGGTATATTTTGTAGAGAATCCCAAAATTGATAATAGAGAATTATTTCACACAACGAATTCTCTCCCAAATCATCCTTCTCTCCACCGATCAAGAATTATAAGTGAATTAGAAAATTATTTTATAATAAAAAAAGATCGATCAAGAAAGAATAATACAATACATTCTACTCACTAGGTTAGTAACCTAAGATCAATTAGTGTTGCTCATATATCACAGGAGTAACTGTGGATTACTCCTAGAGGGGTTTTATCCATGGATCCTCACAGTGTAATGAAGGTAATATGAAATTGCCTTCTAAAATGATCAATGTTCACCAATGAATAATGTCCTCAATCCCAGGTACTTATTCCTCCAAATATTAGATAAATTATTTATAATTTTTATTTCCAAGATCCATGTTATTGGTTTTCGGAGATGATTGTTCAAATAAATTCTAATATATCGGACACCTACATAAAATTCCATTCAACCCATTACCATCAAGTGTTGTCAAAGTGGTCATGTTTAAATTTATAATCACTTATTTAACATTTGAGCTATGAAAAATTGTGGTTATATTTTTATTTCATGTTATTTATTCTTTAATCAAATTTAAATTAACATGGTATCACCATATAAATTATGTTTCTTATGTGTTCCATTTTCATTATGTTTTAAGAACAAAATAATATCTTCTAGATATAAAATTGGGAACTTCCAATCATTTGTTTGTAATAATGGGTTACACGCCATGGAGACGGAGTACATGACATATACCCATGTGCATTGTTACTAAATTTATTGAGAAATTAATTACATGGAGTACTTTTATGGAAATAATCATGTTTTCCAGGCCTACCTAGCACATAGAAAGCATATACGTAGTGTGTAGTTGACATGTACACTCCATGTAGTCTCACTAAGTAAACACACTGATTCCCCTGGCATGTGACATGAGTACACAGAAATTGACTTACATAGCATGTTATTGGATGTGCACACTAGGTAGTATCCTTGTAATGGAAAAAATAAATGTATGTTAGATTTGAAAAATATAGCATCAAAACCTTATTTTAGTTATTGGAACACCATTCTTCATTTGAAAATTTAATAATTTCTTTCAATAATTTTAATTACTTGATTTATTTATTATAATTAATATATCATTATTATCTCTACCATTTATTTTCAATAAATTCCATTAATGATTGGTATCTCTAAATAAGGTCGAATGACCATTAAGATGAAATGTAATTACTAAATTACTTTATCAGTTCTATAATGCAATCATGGTTATAATAAATAATAAAATATAAATACTGAAATAAATGCTACCCATTTATTTTAAAATATTTCTTCCATGTATGATTGTTCAAAATCTTGACCAAGACCTATGTATGAGTTGGATGTTTTAATTTAATTTATTAAATTAATTATTAACTACATAGTATTAAATTAAATGATGTCTTTCTTGTCATCCCGCACTCCACTATTTGGTTGGACATGTGTGTCCAATGATGATTACGTAATCCCTATTAACCAATTCAATGGTTCCCCTCACCAACATGTGGGTAATAAATATATTTATGTAATAGAGGATCCCAAGTCATGAAAAGGTAGTTCAAGACGGAACCATAATGATGTCATCCTAGTTAATATTTAGGTTGATAGGTAGAATTTTTTTAACTCATTCCAATTCTATCCCTATGAGTTATTTCCCAAAGATCAAATGATGATTTAATATCTGTTCATTAAATAAAATTTTATAAAATCTAATTGAAGGGTCCTTTAAATAATTATTTATTTCTTTCAATAAAAATATTTATTTTATGGATGTAAGGACATCATGACATAAATAAATGAATTAATGTGAAAATTTGGAAATTAAATAAATTCATTATTTGTAAATATTTTATCCAACATGTTTGTTTATTTATCATTCAATTAAAATTTACAAGATATGTAATGGATAAAAAATATATAATTCATCCATAATAAATAAAAATCCCTCAATTAAATATTAAGTCAGACTAAGACATCCACTATTTGATTAGGAATGAAACCATGAATCTAATTATAGTGCATGGCCAATGTATGGACACATAGTTTATGGGGGAGATCCCATGAGGTTTTTGGGTTGAATTAACTAAAATTTTAATGATATTAATGGAGAATTTATGATCAATAAAAACTTGTTGGTAATATTTGAAGAAATCCATGTTAGGATTTCTGGATAGGGTAATCCACTCAGTGAAAGAAGGAGCTGAAATTCTGAAGAATGCAAGAATGCATGCCTAATTATTTTATTATAATTTTCTTGTCAAAATTCATGATCATGAAGAAACTAATTAAGATAACTACCACTAAAATGTTAAAGAAACTAGAAATTATGTGTTCAACTTTAAATGATATTTCTAGTTGATAAAATAGTGGTAGATTTGATAAAAAAATGTTTATTATATCAAACTTATTCTGTAATCAATTAATATAGTAATAATGATTTTTTTAATTTTAGAATAAAATTAATAGTTTATAATAAAAACTATTTTAATGATCAATATTGGAGAAATATTTCTTTCAAACTTTGTGTAACTTCTAGGATTGGTTTAGATTCTTTCGGGTTGTGGAACACAGTGAATTGAAATCTTACATGCTAGAATCCTCAATGTCTAATATGTTAGATGACGATGCAAGTGATGAATAGTACCTTCACTATCAAAACTATATGACTGGTGTGGTCAAAATTTAATGTTTTATGATTAAAACAATTTATATTTGTAACATATTTGTTTATTCCATCAGGTAGAAAACCAATCAAAATTTTAATTTTTCAAATATTGACTCTGCTATTTTGTAATCTGATGATCAGAACTAAATTTTAAGTGTTCCATTAGAAATATATGATGTTTTGTGTTATTCTAGATTCTTGGAGAGTGCCTAAAATGGTTTGGTTCTTTTTTGGGAGCATCAAAATCCAAATGAACTATTTTGGAGTTGTAGGTCAGGGCACACGGTTTGAGAGAAAACCCAGCGGCCTCATCTAGCTAACAGTGTGGCCCAGTTTTGAACCACCCCATGGTTTGGGTAAACCATGTGTTGGGGGTGCATTACCATGATGTCTCTATTTGTATAGTTGAATAGGGATACCACATGGTTTACACACTATTAGTAAAAATCAAGTGGAAAGCTACATGTTTCTTCCAATTAGAATGTACATATGTACTGTAGATCGTATGGTTTTCGAATGGTCCTAACAAAAGTTCTGGTAAAGCATGTGGAATGTACATGGAGTTTTTTTAGTTTTTATCCTTCACCTTTTACATTCCTTTCCTCCTTTATTCTCCCTTGGTTTTCTATTTCATGTTAGGAACCCTCATTATCTCCTCCTTTATATTTATCTCCCTCTTCTACCAGTTCTCTGATTTCGATTCGTTGGATGCAATTGAACTGTGTCATTAAGGATAACCTCACCTTATATCCTTCTTTATTTCTCATTCCCCTCATGGATCTCTATATCCATTTGATCCATTCCACCGTATTTTCAGGTAATTTCATAGAATTTTAGATATACTCTAAATGGCTTTCAGTTGTAGCTTGATATCGGGCGTGCCTACATATACGGGTCTAGGTTGGTGGTTTATATCATGGTATCTATTTCTGAGGTCATTTTTGGTGTATGTATTTTAGCACACATTTTATGATTTTGATATCCCACTTTTTATGCATGTTGCTTCGTATAAAAAATATCATGTGACCCCTGGGATGCTATTGGTTATGCCAAATTCCATTTTTTCTTGAGTGATTTTGGGTTTTGGTTTTCCATTCCATTTGGGTTATTTTTCAAGGGATCCAAATTCTTTTAATCCAAATTTTTAATTTTTATGGTTTAGTTATTCTAATTGAGGCATTCAAGACCTCTATACTATATTTTTTTGTTTTTTACATGCCGAAGATCAGTGGTGTTAAATTGGATTTCTATTTATATTGAATTGGAGATATGCAAATAAATTTCATTGAATTGATTAATATTTGAATGTTAATTATTTCTAAATAAATTTTTATGATATACTATTGAGGCGCATAGGGTCATGATGGGATTATCTCCTGGTTGGGATGACCCAACCATCAGGATTGAGGGATTTGGATCAGTTTTTGGGCTTGTCCCGCATCGTTTTAGTGGTATTTTCCAGAGAATTGGACTATTTGGACTTCAGTTTAGGGTTGTGAGACTATTAGGTTGGGCATATCCTACGGTGATGGTATGGAAAGGCCATCTATTTTGAGTTAAATGGTCACAATTTCATGAGGATTCATAAATGATGTTTCTTATGTGATATATATTGGTGATTTTCACTCACCTATGATGGTAAAAATGCATAATTGAGTTGTGTGCGCACATTATGACTTTATTGATGTGGTGGTTTTGACCACTCATGTGGGAAGAGGACCCTAGTAGTTTCATTTTGGGTGTTTATTGTTTCATGGGGATTTCCTTAGAAATTCATGTGGAATGTGAGGAAACTCCCATTGATAGTGATGATACTATTAGTTGGGGGATGAGGATCTTTGTGATTGAGGTCATGGGAATAGATTTATTTTTGAGGACAGATATCATTGTGTCATTGGTTGTCAGGCTCATATCTGACCTGTTATTTTGATCAGGTGTCTATTGGACTTGATTTTTCTGTTTGGTAATGCCTTCTAATTGTATGTACTATTTTGATACATGAAGTTTGAAGAGGCGTGAGGTACCGGTTTACTTTATTGATGGGGATCCTCAGGGTTCACCGTGGATTTTTACATTAAGGTTGAGTTAGGATATGGGATAAATACCCAATTAACTTATGAGATTATGTCATTTTCTAAAGTAGGTGACAACTTATTTGTGGATATTGATCACTAAAATGTTTTGATATATTATTTATTTCATCGATCTTTTATACTTATTATATTACATGTGTGCTTAAACATTGTCGTTAAGTATGTACCTAAGGGTTATATCCTACTAAGACTTGTTCTCACAAGCTACATGGGTCCTCTAGGATGTGTGTAGACTATGTGAATTTATGTTTAGGTGAAGAATCAACCTCAAGAGTTGTATATTAGTATCCCCATGCATTGATTTTGGAACAGATCATTAAGGTCATGACTATTCAAGGTTTCTATTTGGTTTAGTTCCCTTTTTGTTATGCTTTCTGTAAGCATGTTTTTAGTTATATATATAGCTATAGTGGTGTCCATGGGTGACCCTCTTCTGTATATTGTAATTTATGAACTATGTAATAGATTCATTCAAATTATATTAGTTTTATAATTAGTTTCTAGGGATTGATGATCTATTTATTTATGATATGCTAGAGTTGTTTATCTATTACTAGATATTAACTGTACTTTCGCATTGTAGTTCTGGTTCAAGTATCCTAAGTGATTTAATTCTATTACATGTTATATATATTTTCTCGGACCATTATTATTTTATCATTATCATAGGTTATATCTACGCCACTATACCTCTTTCACACCCTCACTACTAGTCGGTGTCATTTGGTGTTCGAGGAGGCATGCCTAAGGCCAGTACAACCAAGTCTGATAGCACTATGTGGATGGCTAATCGGGTCTATAATGCTACAATGTTGATCCAACGAAGTGTCATGAAAACATGGATATGTATATCATGATTGAGAACCATTGTGGTCTTTACAAGGAGATAAATATATGAATTATTTGAGATTGTAATGGTTCTCTTCCATAAAAGGCATGGAGGGGGTGCCCCAAATTGGCCTCATGAATTCAAGATCATTGGTTACATTGAGTTCTTAGAGGTTCTTGTGTTTAAAAATCGTGATGAACATGGAACCAACCTCATTTAGGCATCAATCCATCAAATTTTCTCCACCTTTGATGTGAATTTTTATATTAAAAACACTTAGAATTCCCTTTCATATCTCTATATGCTTATTCACCATGTAGATAATTATATATAGCCTAAAAAACATTTGTCCTTATGGTGAAAAAATAGAAAGGGAATGAAAAAATCCTTAAGACCAAAATTTTTTCATGCCTTTCCAAAAAGTGGAATTTTAGGGGGAGTTGTAAGGAAACTTGATGTTCTATGCTTCACATGTGTAAATAATGGCCACTAGAAGAAAAACATCACCCAACCATAGAAGAAAATGGAAGCTTTAAGTGAATTTTTTATCAAGTCCAATTTATCTATTTCTAATTATTGGATGTCTGATATTGCTATAGGTTCTCATATATGTATTCAAATATAGGAACCAGTTAGATTCATAATGATTTACTAAGGAGAGTTAGATCATCGAGTATAAAATGATGATAAACTTGTTGTTGTAGCTATCGGGGAATACCACTAGATGTTTCTAACTGGAATTATATTGGTATTAAATGTTTATTAATATATGAATCATTTATCAAAACAATTATTTCTACATACAATTATGATATGAGTGGAATTAGTTTCAAATTTCGGAATAAATTTTTATTCTTTTATATAGATAACATTTTTTTTGGTAAAGAGCATTTAAATAGAGGCCTTTAGATGTTGGATTACATGATCCAATTAACAAAAATAAATATTTAAGTTACTTCAATGAACTTATTCCACACCCAAATTTATCATCACTATCTAGGTCATTTTAATGAAAAGTAATTGCTAAATTACCTCAAGATGGATATTTAGATTCTTTTGAAAAAAACTACTAGGTGTATGTAACACATGTATACAATGAAAAATGACTAATGAAAAATTTAGTGGGTAATATTAAAAGGCTAAATATCTTCTTGAATTAGTTCATATCAATGTGTTTGAACAATTTATTATTAAATAAAAGTACCGATTATCATATTTAATAACTTTTACTAAGGATTTTAGTCAATATGGATATGTCTACATAATGAGTCATAAGTTGGATTCTTTTTATAAATTGAAGGAATGAAAGAATTAATTTAAGAACCATCTTGGTAAGAAGATTAAGATACTTTGCTCAGATCATGGAAGAGAATATCATAATCAATACTTCATTGATTATTTATGGGAGTTTCCAATTTTAACTCTACTCACTCCTTCTTATACACCTTGGTGTAATGGTGTAAGAGACTGGAGGAACCACACCTTGTTGTACATGGTGAGATCAATATTGATCCTTGCGAGTGTTCCATTATCATTTTTTAGAAACACATTACAAATAGTAGCGTACGTACTAATCCAAGTTCCAATATATGAAACAGATGGTATACCATACCAATTTTGGAATGGAATGAAACCAGTGTTGGCTAACTTATATGTGTGGGGTTGTGAATCAAATGTTATGGCCTCTTTAGGTGCCAATATTTCACATCAAGGTAGAAATTGTATCTTTAAAGGATATCCTAATGAAAGAAAGGGATTCTAATCATATAGTATTTCATGAAAAATGGTTGTGGTAGAAAGATGTCCAACATCTCCTGAGGAGGATCTTATCTCTAAATGATAATGTGGGAGTGAGATAGACATTGATGAAGTCCATGATTGAGATATACAAGGGTTATCATAGGAAAATATTCTACAAAGCTCCATGGGAGAAGAAACTTTTCCAAATAAATAATTACTATATAGGAGTACTAAAGAGGTTATAGAACTACAATGGTATCATTTTCCAGCCACCAATGAAATTGAATCATTTTTAGTTGATAATAATCCACATTTATCCTAAAAGAAAATAACTAGTGGCACAAATTTTTTGAAGTAGCAAGAAGCCATGAATTCTGAAATAGATTCCCTACACCCAAACCAATTATGGATTTTGGTAGACCCTCCAGTAGATGTATAAAATTTTGGTTTTCGATGGGTATTCTAATAGAAAATGGACATGAAAAGACAACTTTGTAATAATAGTGAATGACTGGTTAAAATGTTTTTTAAAAGGACAATGAGTTGACTATGAAAAAAAATTTCAACCAATTTCAATGCTAAAATATATCAGAATTCTACTTGCCATTGCGGATTTTCATGATTATAAGATTTAGAAAATGTATTTCGAAACATCATTTCTGAATGGAAACCTATAGGAAGAAGTATATATGACAGAGATAATGGTTTTGGGACCCCAAAGGAATCCAACAATTTATGAAGGTGAAAAATATAAATTTATTGATTAAAGTTAGCATTCTGGTCATGGAACATTGGTTTTAATGAGTCCATAATGTAATTTAGTTTAATAAAGAAAAAATACAAGATGTTTCTCTATAAAATGTTTAGTGGGAGTGAAATTGTTTTCTTAATAATATATATAGATAACATATTTTTCATTAGAAATGCAATATCAGTCTTACAGTATGTTAAGGCATGGTTGAATAAATGACTCGCTATGAAGGAATTATGAGAGGCAACATATATTATTGGGATCAAGATATATTGTGATAGAACAAAGAGGGTTCTCATCCTAGGATTAGGTATAATCATTGACATGATACCAGAGATTTTTAGTATGGGATAATCTAATGGGGACTATTTCCAAGATCACATGGTATTCATCATTCAGGGAAAATGTTTCCTCAGACCAATGAGGAACGAAATAGACTGGAAATGGTTCTATATGCATCAGTTACTGGGTTAGTCATGTATGTCACGATAAGTACTTGTATAGACATCTCTTATGCATTAAGTGTGGTGGTAAGATGTCAATATGATCTAGGTGTACTCCATTGGATGGAATCCAAGACTATACTTAAATATTTGGGGAATACTAAAGATATGTTCCTTGTTTATAGAGGAGATCATAAAAGTCATAAAAGTACATGTGGATGCTAGTTTCCGAACTGATCAAGATGAAATGAAGTGAAAAATTGGATACATATTCACTTTGAATGGAGGTTTTGTGAGCTGGAAGAGCTCAAAGTAGGTTGTGGTTGTAGATTCTATGGAAGAGACAAAGTATATTTTCATTTCTGAGGAAGTTAAACAATCTATATGGATATTCGTATTCATCCAATAGCAATATGTGGTATATGGAGACAAGGTCATGTTATCATATGAATCACATACTTCGGACAGTTCATCTCTTGATGAATTTGGCATAGAGAGGTTAACTGACAGTTAGAGTTATTTCCATGGAAGAAAATGTAGAAGACCCCTTTACTAAATCCTTAACATAGAAAAAAACATGAATATTATGTGATTTCTAGATGATTGAAGGTTATAGGTTGATGTCTCTTTTCCAAGTGGAAGATTTTTTGAGTTATTGTCCTACAAAAACTTTTTTACTTTGATAAAATGTATATTAGATGTTTTGAATATAAATATAACATGTTTTTACATCTTTTTTTATACATGACACTAATTTAATAATATCAAAGATTATACATCACATTGATAAGGTCATAGTAGCTCCCCACTATGATGATAAATTTGATGTTCAATGTTGATATTCTCAAAAAAAATGTTCTACAGTTGGATAACATACTACGATGGGACATATAGTACATTGAATGTCACGTGAGATTACTCGAAAGAATATGATACTTCTTCACAATGATTTTTCACTTGGTAATATCCATGATGGGATATTATGAGAATGGACCTACTAACACTAGTACATAAAACGGTTTTTACATTGTTTTTTTATGTCGGGTTTTGGCCGATGTTATTACAGGAGATGTTATAAATATAATTTTTTTACGTTGGTTATTTTAAAACTGACGTAAAAAACCGAAATCTGAAGCATTTTTAACATCGGTTACTAAAAACCCAATGTGGAAAATGCATTGGAGTAGTGATTTATTACGTCTGTTTTAAAATAACTGACATGGTATATCGTTTATTACGTCAGTTATTTTATAACCGACCTAATAAATTGTGCCTCTTAATCATTTTTTGCATCGGTTATTAAAAAAAAGATGTGATAAAGAAGGATGCGAAGCAGTTTTTCATGTAAGTTATTTTTTAACCGATGTGAAAACCAATATACTATGTCAGTTATTAAATAACTGGTATAAAAAACCATTCCAATTCATTTATTACGTCGGCTATTTTAAAACCAACATAAAAACCTACAAGCGAAGATTCATTCACATTAGTTATTATTTTACCGATGTAAAAACATATATATTATGTCGGTTATTTAATAACAGATGTAAAAAAATATTTCCATGCATTTATTAGGTTTATTATAAAATATTGGATGTAAAAACCAATTTTTTTTAACAAAACCATTCAACCATTACTATGATCTTCCAAAGAAGACCTGAAATAATAAGAAAACAGACCAGAACCAGACCAAAACTACACGAGAATACATACCATAAAAAGATCAAAAACCAGACCAACACAAGAATAACCAAAGAAAAATTAAATATTCACATAAATAACAATCAAAACATAGAATTTTAGCTAAAAACTAAAACCCCTTGGACATCCACCCACCCCCCTAGACACCCCTACCCCCTGGACACCCTCTCACTTACTAGACACCACCCCACCCCACTAGACAACCCCCGAGACACCCACCCACCCCTTAGACATCCCCACCCCTTTGGACAGATCCCCACCCCTAGACACCGCCAAACCCTTAAACACCCCCACCCCCTGGACTGGCCCCCACCCCCAAGACACCCCAACCCTCTGGATAGCCCCCACTCCCTTAGATATCCTCCCACCCCCTAGACACCCCACCCCATAGACAACCCCCACCCCTTAGACACAATCACACACCACTGGGCAGCCCTGTGGACACCCACCCACACCCTAGACACCCCCACACCCTAGAGAGACCCCCACCCCATGGACAACCCTACCCCTTGGATAGACCCCCACACCCTGGACACCCCCACCCCCTGGACGCCCCACCCCCTGGACTCCCCCCACCACCCTGGACACATCTAACCACCAAGACACCCTCACCCCCTGGACACCACAACCACCCGGGATAGCCCCCCTCCCCCCCCCACCACCCCCATAGACAGCCTCCCACCCCTGGACACCCCCACCCCCTAGACAACCCCACCCCCTGGACTGGACATCCCCCCCAATGGACACCCCCTGACCCCCCTAGACACCCCCACCCCATGGATAGGCCCCCACTCCATGGACAATCCCCTACCCCCTAGACACCCCCACCCCTTGGACTTCCCCCACCCCCTTGGACACCCTCACACCCCCTAGACACCCCCACCCCCTAGATAGCTCCAAACACCCCTGGACATCCCCCCACCCCCTGGATAGCCCCGCACACCCCCTGGACAACCCCCACCCCTGGACACCCCCAACCACTTGGACACCCCCCCCCCCGTAGACACCCCCACCACCGTAGACATTCCCTGCCCCTCTGGAAAACCCTGGCACCCCTAGACATCCCCACTCTCTGAACATCCCCCACCCACATGGACAACCCCCACCCTCTAGACACTCACCCCCCACCACCACACTTGACACCCCCACCCCTTGGACACTCTCCCACCCCCTGGACAACCCCCACCCCTTGGATGGGCCCCCACCCCCTGGACTGGCCTCCACACCCGGGGAAAACCCCCACCCCTCTAGACACCCCCACCCCCGGGACAGGCTCCACCCCCTAGACACACCCCTACCCATTGGACAGACCCCACCCCCCTTGGAAATCCTCGATGCCCTGCGCACCCCCACCCCTAGATATCCCACCACCCCCTAGACAGCCCCCCCCCCCCCACCACCCTGGTCACCCCCACCCCCTGGACCTCCCTCCCACTCCCGAGACACCCCCCTAGACACAACCCCACCCCATTGGACATCTCCCCACTCCCTGGACTGGCCCCCACCCGCTGGACAACCCCCACCCCCTAGACACCCTCCCACCCCATAGACAACCCCCACCCCCTAGACAGACCCCACCCCTTTAAACATACTCCCACCCCACTGGACACCTATCACCCTCAGACACCCTCCCAAACCCCTAAATCCTTGGACAATGTACCACCCCCTAGACACCACCCCCAACACCCATGGACAACCCCCCACCCCCTAGAAACCCCACCCCTGAAAAGCCCCCCCCCCTTCTGGACACCCCCACCCCATGAAACTATTACTATGCTAATCCAAAGTATGAAACAAGAAGAAACCAGTCCAGAATCAGACCAAAACCAGACCAAACTCCATACCAGAAAAACATCAGAACTAGACCAAAACAAGAATAAATAGAGATAAATTAAACATTCACATATATAAAATTCAAAACACACAACGTCAAATAAAAAAACCTAAATCTATCTGAAAGAACTACCAAATACACAACTATAATTACAATATTAAAAATTACATTTAACAGTACAAACAAAAAAAATCCAACCAAACATATAAAATAATTTGAGCATTCCACTTGTAATTTTTTCAACTTCTGATCACTACAGGTTATAGGTTCATCATATAGATACAAATTAAAAATACAATAGTTAAGATGTATAATGAATAAATCAAATGAAATATTATAGAAATGTTTATAAGGAAATATTACCAGGTCATACTACACTAGTGTTACAGCAGTAATTATTTCATATATGAATCTTAACATAAAATATCTACATTCAACGACACCTTGTGTTTCATAGAAATTCTGTTTAAATGAGTTTCTATTCAAAATATCACTTTTTTGTAATACTTCGAAAAGTCCAAATTTTTAAGGGATATTTTCCATTACTTTTAAATATTTGATCTTATCACTCTTTTTCTTTGTGTTTTTTATAAAGTAGAACCATCCCCTATTAGAAAATAATATTAATGGGATAAATTTAAAATTCATTATATATATACTATTAATAAATAGAAAATTACTTTTCCAACATATTCTTAAAACTTTTCTACACATTTCCATGGATAGAGAATAACTAATAAAGTGTTTTTTCCTTTGAAAAAAAACACCTAACATCCAATGATCACTGATATAAAATAAAGTTTATAGTTAGTGGTTTTTTATATTAAAAGATAATGAACAGTTTTCCAGATATATGTTTCATACCTCTCACAAAAAGGCATCATCCCACAATGTGTGGTTATATTATGTTCAAATTTTTTAGCAATATAAAGTTATCTTTTTTCCTCAACCAATGCATGTGCTTTAGGGGAAATCAAATGCGGGTCCATGAATCTATATACATTTGCCCAATCATTCTCCTCACACATTTTATAATGATACCTAATAAAAAATAGATATATGTATACATTTTTAATAAATATAATGCAGGATAGGTTTTAACAATTACACGGGAAAAATTTGAACCACATTGATACCCAACTTAACTCCACTAAAAATATCCATGATATCATTTTTCACAATCCCCGTATTTATTTAACATCCACAAACATGAGAATCCATTGGAAAATCATAATGATCAGCCATTAAATTTTAATATCTTGACAATCTGTCAAGACTACTAGAATCTGTATCTGATGTCATATCCATTTCTCTTTATTGTTGTTTATAAAGTATTTCTTTAACATTCAAGTATTTTTGTAAAAAAAATAGAACAATATATTAGTTTTCAAATGATAAAAAAAATTAATAAAAAAGAAAATAAAATACATAACATACATACCTCTATGGTAATGAGTCACAAAAGTCTGGATGGAGAAACTAAAAAAGTGGTCGATATTATGTCAAATTGTCATCACCTCGTCTGTAGGCAATGGTACTCGAGCTGATCTGTCTATAATATCCTATATAGTGACCATATGATGCACTACCTCTAATAGTTTATGATTAATTGTATCTCCTATACAATATAACATCCCATATGAAACTATATGATGGTGAGGATCATAAGTTGGGGTAACCCGCCGGCAAAGGTGGGGGAGTGGGATCTACTAGAGAAGGTGGAGGATAAATAATGGAGCCTTCAGGGTGAGGTGGAGGAGTGGGAGTTGCGGTCTGAAATTGTATTTGCATGTCTACAAACACAGACTATACGGACTCTATAATCTTTTCCTCCATCGTCGCATTAATATTATGAACTTCATCATCCAATGACTATATTTTTTTATAAATACCCTCAATGGAAGAAGTTGAAGAATTTGGAAAAACTTTTATTACTGATACACCCATCAGAAATCCACATACATGACCGGGGTGTTTGGGCTTTCCGAATGTTGCAGATAAAATATCTTGCCTCCCAGCTGCTATAAATACCCCTATGAGCTTTGCTTCTCAAGAGATTCCTGTATAAATTAAATTATCAATATTTTAATGATTCAATTTATATAAAGAATATAATTAACTTAAATAAATTAAATAAATATCTTAAAATCCTCTCAGCTACTATTCTCAATTCTTCTGAAAAATATTGCCCTTTTTTTCCAACCCAAGCCCTCTTCAATTTTTCATGACTAGATGGAGGGGATGGAGGGCTAACCTCCCCTGATCTTGAAGACTCGACTCTCAATTTTTTGTAATTTTTCTTCCATCATTTGTTCTTCCAATAATTTATACCCTCCCTGAGATAAACTATGAGGGTGTACATTTTTAGATTGTATCTTATGATTACATGCCCTTGTTCTCTGTAAATTAATAATAAATAATCATTAAAAAACCTTAATAAGATCATTTATATAATAATGCTTATAAAATTTTACACCGCCATTACCAAAAATGAATCATTTTTTCTAATTTCAACTAATAGTCTCTATGTGTCTTCATCTATGAAAGGATATATATGACATGGATTTTCATGATTCCTAGGATAAAAAAGGAAATCAGATGTGATGGTTGATTTGAAATCCCTCCATCTCCTTGCATCCATCAATAAAAATTTTCTCCTCACTCCTCTGGTGTTAAGAATATCAAATGTCATCTGATAAAAAAGAGGTAAATCATATTATACTAGAAACATTTAATGATTAGTCCAACAATAGAAAAATATCATACCAAAATCGTCTCCCACAACTGAGATAATATCTCTTTTTAGACACTTGTCCAATAATCATACAAAATTATTACTTTGATTTTAACTTTAGTTGATACAAACCCTTAAAATATTTTTCATTTGGACCTCTAAGAATATCATCATTATCAAACTCAATGATTATCCTCTAGTATTGGCATTAGGCAAAAGATAATTTTGGTAAACGTGTGCAGCCGCGTTTACCAACTCTTTAACTCTTCTTTGTTGTTATGGGAGCACATGAGGAAGATTGAAGAACATCAAGGGGAGTATGTGAATGTTCCTCCCCATAGGTATGTTCATGATCCTCATCTCTAGAATCATGTGGTTGATCAACTGATTGTTCTGTCATTATCCTTTAAATAAAAAAAGCAAACACTAGTTCACATATATACAAACTCAAATATTACAATAAAAATGTAAACAACAAATGGAAAACTAAAATAAGTTACGTAATAGTAAACTTGGTAAATATGGTAGGTATGGTACACAATGGTAATAACGGTAAACATGGAAAACATGGTAGTGTAATTTTCATTCAACAAAAATAATAAATATATAATTTATGTAAAGGTAAACTATGTAAACTATGGTAAACAATGGTAAAAATGGAAAACATGGTAAATATGGTAAACATTTTAGACAATGGTAAAGATGGTAAAGATGGTAGTGTAATTTTCATTAAACAAAATCAATAAATATATAAGTTACGTAAAGCTAAACTATGGTAAACTATGGTAAACATGGTAAAACTTTTAAACATGGAAAACTTAGTAAACATGGTAAACATGGTAATCATGGTAAAAATGGTAAACATGGTAAACATGGTATACATGGTAAACATGGTAAAGTAATTTTCATTCAATAAAATCAATAAATATGTAAGTTATATAATTGTAAACATGATAAACTAAACTAACCAAAATTATAATAAAAAAAATTCTAACATTTTATGAAAATGATAAATGTAAAAAACAAATAAATATATGATACATATAATATTAAGAAAATATAAATGGATTTTTTCCCAAATTCCTTCTTCATGATCATTCCTTGTGGCACAAACCATGTCTCCAACATGATCATTATTATTTTCGGTTAATCTTTCCATGGAAGTAGGGAAATCACATAAATCAACATCTTCATCAAGTTGATCCTCACCAGCATATTGTTTTCCCTTGTAAAACAACAGACCACTTCATATCTAATTGATCAACTACATAAAAAATCTATTTTTCAAGTGTTTCCATTATAGAATAATCTACTGTATCTTCCAATCAATTTAGATTAACAACTGTCATTCCAAATTCATCATGTCTGACATTGTTTTTATCGATAAACCATTTTTAGTTAAAATAGGAACTTTAATTTTAAAGCAATCAACCTCCCATATTTCATTAATGAATCAATAATATAAACTAGATGTATAATTTGGGTTTTTGTCTCTTGAGCTTGAAAAATTCATTTCTTCTACAAACACCAATACACCAGAATTCTGAACTAAACTTCTTATTTTCTTGGGCTTTTTTATGAAATGTATATCCATTAATGTCATATCTGGACCATGTTATCACATTTAAAATTTGACCACCCACTAACCATGTTAATGAATCAGATACATCTGATCTAACAAGAAAGGTCTTTTTGAACCATGAAAAAAAATTATTGTACCCATTCAAAATCCACATTTCGTTCTTCATTGGATGACATTGTTTCAACACATTAATATATAATGTGATATACAGTTGAGCATCTGATATGTTATTCAAGATGTATAATTCTACCTTCTTCATATGTTCATCTGAAAACGATTTGACTTTCAATCCATGAACCCTCTTTCCCTCATTATTAACTCGTTCATTGAGAGATGGAGGGAACCCTATGTTCTCTACCGCTGCCAAGTATCTTGTACAAAACTCCACGACCTCTATAGAAATATAATTTTTAATAATAGAGGCCTTAGGTCAATATGGATTCTTAACATACCACTTCAATACATTCATATACCTTTCAATATGATACATCCAACAAAAATATATTGGTCCCCAAAGCTTTATTTCTCAAACCAGATGAACCATTAAATGCACCACCATTTCAAAACATTATAGAAGAAAATGCATTTCCAATTTAAAATGTATATAAATTTCATCCTTTTCCAATATGTTCAATGCATTCACATCCATCACCTTATTAAAAATTAAATTGAAAAAATAACACAACTTCATTACAGTTTTTATGACACTGATAGACAATATTCCACATAATGCAACTGGTGGAAGTTGTTGCATCATGATGTGGGAAACATGAGATTTCATACTTATCAACTTCAAATCCTTCAAAGAGACAATTTTGTTACATTTTATGAATAACTGTGAGGCACTTTGATATCATGAAGACACTGACAAAAAACTAATTTTCTCCCTCTTGGATATTGTATGACAAGATGGGGGAAGAAATGTTCATCTTCCATTAAGAGTGGGAACGAACTCTAAATGTATTCCCATTTCTATTAAGTCTAATATTATATTCAACCCATCTTTAGCCTTTCCTTTAATATATAATAATGTTCCTATCAAACTGTTGTAGATATTCTTCTCCACGTGAATGACATCAATATTATGTTTCATGTCATGATATATGCAATATGGTAGCTCAAAACATATTGACTTTTTCTTCCAAATATTTATATCATTACCCAATTTATGTATCTTTCCCAATGTCACATCAATGTTTCGCACCCTCTAAAAATACACATCAGTGGTTAATGGTTTTGGAGCAATATAAAATTAAAGTGATCCATTGAATGCCATTTTTTGTCTTCTATATGAGTGATCCATAGGAAAAAAACATTCGATGACCCATGTATACTATTTCCCCCCCACATGATGTAATTGACAATATTAAGTCTGATGTTTAAAAATTTGAAATCCTTTATTCCCCTTAACATTATATCCAGAAAAATTTCTATATGCTTTGAAGTCATTTATATTGAAAATAAGCACTGAAATTAGTTGAAAAAATTCCATTTTACTAGAATAATACACCTTAATACCATCCCCACACAAAAGATTCAAATCAGCAATCAATGGTGACAAAAAAATCAATAAAATTTTTGAGTTTCTTTGGAAGAGAGGTCATTATACTCAACATGAAAAATTTGTGATTCATTGAAACTTCAAAAGAGTGGTTGTAAATTACCAATAAAACATGCCATGAATGATGTATGCTACTGAGGGTTCGTTATGGATTCATTCAATCTGTGCACAACCCAAATCTCAGATTTCTAATTTCATTTCCATCACATATCCTCTCATCATCATATCATCTTAACCTTTTTCATCACGTGAATTAAAAAATAATCATTAGAAATATTGAATTATAGGAAGATACCAAAATATCTTGGCAAGGATCTCTATAATATCTAAATCATCCTGTGATTTTTCATTCAACTTATACCGTGATCTCCCATCCCTACTAGAAATAAGATCTATACCAACGGTTTTGGTCAAACTGTTGGTATAGATCACTTATATGGACCTATACCGATGGTTTGAAAAAAAAGGTTGGTATAGGTCACTAATTTGGAAGTATACCAACAGTTTTGGACAAACCATTGGTATAGGGGGGACATATACCAACGGTTTGTCCAAAACCATTGGTATAGGTCCCAAAATCAACGAATCTATACCAATGATTCTCAAAAGCGTTGGTATAGTCCTATACTAATGTTATTTAGAACTGTTGGTATAGTTAAATTTATTTGTTATGGAATATTCTTAATGAGAACATTAACTAAATAAAAATTTAAAATATTTATGATAATACATATACATATATTTATAAAATTATGTTCTGAAAAGTCAATTTTTGTTAGTGGTTAGGTCATTCAACCATAAATTGTAGGTACTTCGATCAAAACCAACTGAATGCTTCTTTTTCGAAAAACATATACCAATGGTTTTATGGAACCGTTGCTATAGATTTTTCATATTACTTATACCAACAGTTTTGAAAACCATTGGTATAGGTCTATACAAATGTTTTTGGGAAGACCATTAGTATCGACCTATCTCTATGGCTTACATGGCCACGGTTCTCCCAACCGTTTGTATAGGATATACCAACGGTTTGGAGGCATATACCAATGGTTTTAAACCATTGGCATAGGTTATTTTTCTACTAGTGTATATTTAGGACACTCTGGCATAAATTCATATTCTTTCCTATATATCATATAGTCATTCAGACATGTATTTATTTTCTTGAATCCCAATCCCATTGGGAAAAATATTTTCTTAGCCTTATAATGTGAATATGGAAGATTGTTGTCTTTTTGAAGAATGCTTTTCAACAATTGTAGTAGATCTGTAAAAATTTTGTCACTCCATCCTTGTTTTGCATCAAATTAATCAATCTAAACACCATCGACAAAACTATAAATTATAAAAAACTAGGATACAATGGTTTTTCAGTATCACCAAATAGTCGTGCAACTATCAGTTCTATCTCAATTTGTTATACTAGAATATCATGAATCATTTCTTTAATTCCGTCGGAGTTACCATCTTGAAAATCATCATCATCATTAGTATATCTGACATTCTGTCCAATTTCACCTTGATAAATCCAAGGGCTATAACTCGGATTAAAACCATCCCAAATCAGATCATCTTTGATCTCTCTACTTTTCAACTTCATCATATTCAATCATTTCAAGCATAGACAGAAAACAAATTTCTTCTTGGAACATTTCATTTAGAAAATTCAAAAAAGGTATCAACACCTTCCTCATATTCATTACTCATTCAATGTTCCATAATCCAACTTCGACTCATTATTACCAATACCAAATATAAAAATTATACAACTTGTTAGGATAATAAAAATTTAAATTTATATGAAAAATATCATAATTTGAATGTAAAACGATTTTCAAAAAAATATATATATACGTATTTGAAAAAGATATGAATGAAAATGAAACTGTTGGGATTTATGTGTACCAAATTTATAAGAACCATTGGAATACATGTTGTCCAGCACATAATCTATTTTAATGGTTTCAGGGAAACCGTTAGGATATATGTATTCCAATGGTTCAAGAACCATTGTCAAACAATCTCTAGTATATAATCTATTGTAACAGTGGTGGGGTTTGTTTAGGGGGTGGGGGTTGTCCCTGAAGGTGGGGGTGTCTAGGCGTGTCTAGGGGTGGGGGCTGTCCAAGGGGTGGGGGTGTCCTCAGGGTGGGGGTGTCCAGGGGGATGGAGGGGGGTGTCCATGGGGTGGGGGTGTCCATGGTGGTGGGGGTGCCTAGGGGGTGGGGGGTTGTACAAGGGGGTGGGGTTTTCTAGGGTGTGTTCATTGGGGTGGGGTGGTGTCCAAGGGGGTTAAGGGCCTATCTAAGGGGTTAGGGGGTGAATGGGGGGAAGTATAGGGGATGGGGGTGTCTAGGGGGTGTCCAAGGGGGTGGGGTGGTTTATAGGGGTGATGGGGTTGTCCAACGGGTTGGGGGTGTCCAAAAACTACCCCCTTGGACATCCCTCGCCCACCTAGACACCCCACCCCCATGGACAGCCCCCAACCCAATAGATAGCCTCCCCTAACCCACTGGAGACCCCGCCCTCTTGGACACTCGCCCATACCCTAGACACCCCCACCCCCATAGACACCCCCCACACCCCATGGACACCTCCACCCCTTTGGGCAGCCCCCTCACCCCCTGGACACCCCCATCCCTTGGACACCCCAAGACACCCCCACGCCCACTCCCTCTCCCCCAACCCCTATGGCCACCCCACCCCCACCACCTTGGACCCAACTACAACCCTGTACACCCCCCCACCCCACCCCTGGACACCCCCACCCCCTTTGACACCCCCTGGACAACCCCACACCCTTGGACCCCCCCCCCCGGACAGCCCCCCCGGATAACTCCCACACCCCTAGACACCAACTTCCCCCAGAAACTACCCCCTCACCCACCTCGACACCCCCCGGACACCCCCTACCCCCTTGGAAAGTCCCCTCACCCCCTGGACACCACTACCGCCCCCATGGACATCCAATGTACACTAAAACCCCCTTGGATAGCCTCCCCCCTCCCCGCCCTGACCCCCTGGTCACCCCCGACCACCTAGACACCCCCGACCCCCTTGGACAAACCCCTTACCCCCTTGGACACCACCCCCATGCTTGAAAACCCCCTACCCACATGGAAATCCACCTCACCCCCTAGACACCCCCTTGGACACCCACTAGACACCACCACTCCCTTGGACAACCCCCCACCCATGGACTTCCCACACCCTCTGGACACGACCATCCCCTAGACACCCCCACCCCCTTGGACAGACCCCTCACCCCCTAGACACCCCCACCCACTGGACACCCTTAGACCCTTGGACAACCCCCTCACCCCAGGACACCCCCTCCCCAACCCACCCCATGAACACCCCTACCCAATTGGACAACCCCCTCACCCCCCTGGACACCACCCCACCACCTTAGACCCCTCTAGACACCCCCACCCATATGGACACCCCCCCCCCAACTTGGACAACCCCCCAGGACACCCCCCCAACACACACATGATTTAACACACAAAAATCAAAATCATGCTTGATATCACTTCCATGGTTTATTTGAAAAAAAAAAGAATTTATCTTGGTATAAAAGAACACTATGACACTTTCCATGATAGCAAGAACAAAGATAGAAAAATGACATCTCAAAACATACTTTTAGGGCATCGCGATAAATAAAAAAATAAAACATTGGTTTCTAAGGATTAATTTAGTGTTAAGAGTCGAACTGATAGATCTGGTGACAATAAGGATGATAAATGAAGTTGGAAAAATGAGTTTGGAGGGAACGAGTTTGAAGAATCCTTTCAAGGTTTTCCGCATGAGAGAGATGAGTTGCAGGAATCCCTATTGAAGAAATCAGAATGACCTAATACAGGGCATGAGTAATCATTTATAATATTTATCAAGATAGTTATTGAATAACTAATATGATAAAATATTTTTTTATGTTTATATCTTCAATTATTTAATAACAGAAGTAGAAATTTCTTTATCTCATCGGTTATAAAATATCTGACATGATATATGTAGTTTTATTATATCGGTTATTTTATAACCAAAATGATTAATGGCCTAGATTTGATTTATCATATTTCTTATAAAAAAATTATGTGATAAAGCACCCAGATTCAATCTTTTACATCGGTTAAAAAATAACAAACTTGAAAAATAAAATCTCACCAATTTATCACATTGGTTACAAAATAACTGATGTCATAAATCGATTCTCACTATTAATCACATCAGTTATCATATAACCAAAGTGATAAAAAAAATCTATATTTTCATATTGGTTATATATAACAGACGTGTTAATCGTTTTTTTCACTCATGAAATGGAAATTTTCATGTTTTGGTTTATCAGATATTCCTATCATTGAGCATGTGTAATGGTCCATAAACATTAAGATTATTATTTATACATGTTACAACCCATGTATATATATCTGTGTGTGTGTGTGTGTGTGTGTGTGTGTGTTTATGTGTATTTCATGATCTATCATGATAAAATTTCATGGTGAAGTTACAAATATTTGTTCCATCACAAGTGACATTTTATTAATGAATAAGTTGAGGAATTATTTATCCTTTCCAAATTAATGAATTATAACATCTCGGCCCTTATATTAGAATAGATCTATTACATTAAATTCCTTGGGAATTCTGTAAAAACATGTTTATTTTGTATATTAAATGAATGACATATAGATAATATAGGTTGGTGTCATTGATGTAAAACATGTCAGATGAGATATCGTGAAAAAGTAATTATATTACACAGTGAGATTTTGTATGTCATTGTTGACATTATTACATTAATTTATTTCTATTCGGTGACTTGACCCATTTCTAGATAAAAATACTTCACATTAGGCAAACCCACCTAATGAAAACAAGAAATAATCCTAGTGGTTCACACACTAACTATTTTTGTTGATCTCAATTAAAATATATTTCTGTTTAATTAATGTAATGAATGTTATTATCATGACCATGGAATAACATTAGTCATCTTATATTGATCTTATAAATTACATAAAAATGTTTTCCTAAGAATGGGAGTAAAATATTTATTTTATTTATGGAATATTTTAGTACATATTTATTTTCAAGATTTTGATTAAAATATTTATTTAGGAATAAATTTTTTATTCTTTATCTCAAAAAATTCTAGAGGAGTTTGAATGGGATGAGACTAATTTCTGTGAAAAATATTTATTAACAAGACTCTTATATATTATTTGATATTGTTTAATTTGGATCATGCCAAAAAAATATTTGTAATATAATTATTATTATGTAGAATGAGGTTTATTAGAGGTAATAAATGTTATTTAATGGTCAGTATAAAATTAAATAATATTTTAACATAAACCCTAACTATATAAATATAGAGTAATGTCTATTGTGTAGAGAATAAAAAAATTTAGAATAGAGAATTTTGATGCAAAAAAAATTCACTCTCAACTCATCCTTCACTCTCCCTATCAATAATGAGAAGTTAAAGATATATTTATTCCAGACTGAAGAATGAGAGATCAAAAATGAACAACACAAGACATTTGACTCACCACACTAGCATCCATAGATAGAGTGCTATTTCTCAGAGATCATAGGAGCACATATGGATCACTGCTAGATAGATTCTATCATTGGATCATCATCGTAAAAATAAGTTAATATGAAAGTTTATTTTCAAATGATCAACATTCCCCAATGAAGATGGTTCCTAATCCTATATATTTATTTCATCAAATATTAAATAAATCAATTATAAATTTGATGAGAAATATCCTCGCACTTGGTTTTAGGCAAAGATTATTAAAATAAATTTTTATATATTTCTCACCTATAAATGATTGAACTTTTCCTAGAATCATTAGTTTATACATCACAAAAAATAAATAAGTGGTGCATATGGCATGTCTCACGCAAAATTAAAAGTGAGACAGAAATATCTTACCTCAATTCTTCTCCCACTATTATGTGTTAAACCTCCTTTTTAATAAATTTATATTTATTATTAATATATTAATAACCATTTATATATATAACTATATATGATTTAGTTATAACATCTTTTACACCTTTTATAAACAATTGGTTACTAAAATCACTATTTTGGGTTATGACTGCCCCATTTTTTGAAGCATGTTTCAGTTTGAAAATATCATTCCTTATATTTGGATCATGGTTCCAACATATCAGGAATAATAATGATGATATTAATATTATATATTTTAATTATATAAATATTTATATTAATACATAAATTGTATAGGTTAAAAAATTTACTATACCATTCATGGAGATGTTGACCATAGTTAGACATGAACACTGTTTTCACTTTTTGACAAATGAAGAAAAAGTATGGTAAATAATATTTAAACATTATAGAATAATTATTAAAACATATATAACACATATATTCATTAAATCATCCTTATTTCCATCCATTTAAATTATAAATTAAAAATAAATCACATCACCTTATGAAGGAGGTAGTCCACAGATACCCACGACAGACGTTAGATGTTAAAATGTAAAGATATGAAAATACTTGTAAAGATATTTCAACATTGGGAATATGATTCCATGTATGAAGACTATTTAAAATATATATATTTAAAATTACTTCCCACTAAACAATATCAATGAGTGGTTATATTTTATGGTCACAAACAGATGTCGTATAAATTACACAAATATGTAATGAGTTAAAAAACCATAAAAGTAAAATGATCCTAAGGAATCTCTAGTGGTATATCATATAAAATATAAATATATAGTCACATATTTATAGTTTTTTAATATTAATAAATATTTTAAAAAATATATGTGTTCGCACGTTATACAAAATAAAAACTCTACATAATTATTCTGTAATTTTGGCAGTATATATTCATAAATCGATATGATAATTAACAGCAAAAAGTGTGACTTTGAGTTGTCCCAAAATAATTTTAATTATGTATTGTTATAGTTTGTCATAAAATATTGTGTTTATTATGTCTTGAATTTCATATTTTGATACAAACTATTCTCATGATACACAATAATGTGTTTTTTATACTAGGTGACCCACAAAATATACTAGATGGAGTGCAAACATTATATATTTGGAAAACTAGGATTTCATGTTTCATATTTATTCCTGATTATAGAGGTATTTATATCCTGAAAAAACATCACACATTTATACCTTATATACAACATTCGTCAGTTTGAGATAATCATGGGCAGTTTGGTGTGTTATTGATCATGTTCTCTTTTGGTGTTTAATAGACCTGGAATTCTTCCTCTCTTGTGATGGCTATAACATCTAGGAAATAAATTGAGATAAAATAAATTATTTTTTTGCCATAAAATGTTAATTTACATGAAATAAAAAAAATTCATAAACCTATATAATTTTAGAAACATATTATAATTTTTTTTCTATAAAAGTGAAATTCCAATATATATAGTGTTTTGTTGGTATTAATTTTATTCACTAACATTTATTTTTAAAATTAAATTTATTTTATGAAATTTGATTTCAAAAACCAATAGATCCTTTTCTAATAGATAAATATTTTTCTTTTTCATATTAATACCATAAATAGTTTTTACAAAAATTGAAATTGTAACTATTATCTATCATTACCAGAATACATTTCACAAACACAAAAACAAATTATTAGTTTACAACATGATAAAATATTTTTAAGAACATATATTTAATATTGTGCTTTTAATGTATGTTGTTAAATGTCACGCTTGAAAACTGATACATAGCTTCATGTTTTTAAATTTCATATATAATAATATATAAAACTTCCATATTATTATAATATGTATTGTGAATAACAACACTCATATTAAATTTAGTTTTATATTAAATAGGGAACATATAGTGAATGATATTTAAAAAAATTAAAAACCTGATATAAAAGTTTTTGTTTTATAGACTACAAAAAATAATGACAATACGTTTTTGGAATGAAAATAACAAAAATACATTAAAATATTAATGTTATATTTAATTTTAAAACATAATATATTGTTATTATAAGGTTGATGATTTTTTCCATTGAAAAATAAAATTTATGTGGTCCTCAATCAAGAAACCAGTGTGATCCCCTCCTTTGTGTATTTTTTTCCTTATACAAGCCCTTTTGACCTCCAATCCCTTGTGTATGGTGTAAGATATACTCCTTGGAATATATCTTACCTACTAATCTCCTACACCTATTTCTATTTACTTCATCCTTGTTTTCCATTTGGAAACCATGAGGTGTCTAAGCCTATCTAATTGAAAAAATACACAAACTTATCACCGACCGTCACATTATATAAATTATTTAGTTATTCATAGTTAATTCCCTTTGTCGTCAAATTTAATTACTTTGATAGTGTTGCATGGGTTACTCCATATTCATTAAATCTCACCATTTTCATTATATTGAGGGATATGATTTGTAAGTTAGTTTGGTTTAGTTTCATCTATGATATTTCATTTTAAATATGAAAATGGTTTTCAATATTCGATTTGTGTGATTTTTCCTTATCTCCTCATACCCTGATATTTTGAATATTTTTTGAAGTTATGGGTGATGAATAAAAAAATATAAGTTAAATAAAGAATTTGAAATGTTCAATCTAATAACACTATCTATGAGTTTATATCAAATAGAATGAATAAAATCTAGTTACTATTTGTACATACCTTGATATACTTACTGTTTATAGCTTCTCTGTTGTAGAGAATTTAATGACTTTGAAAGACATCAATAACTAGGGTACTTAATTATGGCATCCCCCTTATGAACTCCTCCTTACCAATTGTTTTTTTGTCCATATACATATATAGTTCTTATGATAACCATCAATACACCTAGAATGATCAATAACCCAATAAAAAATTAGGATTTATAAATTTTATTTGAAATCTAGTACATGGAAACGTTTTGACTATAAATTTGTAAATTTTAACCCTTATGGTTCTTTTTCATTACTAGTAATTCTTACTTTTTATGGAATGGGACATACTGAATATCACCATTGGTATTGGGTTTATCTCAGAATAATTATTCAATAGATGATCATGTGTATTCTATAGTTTTTTATGGACTTATTTATAATATATTCTATATTATTTCTCCACATGAAAATATGATTTAATGTTTCTATTTATTTTCCTTTTTCTACTTCCATATTATGTTTTGATGATTCTTTTGGAAATCCTATAAATATTTTCCTAATTCATAGTTATGTACATCCAATACCTTGTGGATGTTAATGCCTGTTAAATTTAGGTTGTTGAATCTTGGACCACTGAACTCATCCAATTATACCATTACCAGTTTAGTATTCTTTACCTTAATTTTTTTTGTTAATGTTAAACCAACCCTGACTCACCTTCCTTTAATAATTTACTCAAAATCATGTGGGATATTATAGTAGAGGCTACCATAGAGTGGTTTGTTTGTGGTGAGAGTTTTCTGGGTGGTTTATATGGGTGATGAGAGGTGGCATTGGGGATCACACATTGTGGTTATTGGAGATGTTGATTTGATATTTGTTTTTAAGTCTAGGGAGTTCATCATGGAATGGGTAAGGGACATTGTGAGGAAGTCTAGATATGGGTTGAAAGTACAGAACCATAGGAATTAACATGTGGTGTAGATGCTTGAGGAGAATTTGGAACCTTTATTTGAGGTTTCATAGGGTAAAACATAATTAAAGAAAGATAGGTTACTATTTTAATTTCCATTTTTTATATGACTATTTTATTTATACAGATTTATTTTTTGTATACAAATGTATTATATTTACGTCATCATTTTCTGTTATATATAGATACAATCTTAGTTCACATGGATCTACTACTCTCATCCTATCAAATAATTAACTTTCATATTTATGCTATGTATCTAATTTATTCTTTCTAAAAAATTCATTAAACATTAGATAACATGTTGAATTTATGTTTCCTAGGTATTATGGAACAATAATAATTAATTATTATCATTTTTATCACTTTCCATTCCTGAATTATTTTTTTCCTTATGTCCTATTATTCTCCTACATGAATGTCTGTATGTTCTAAATCTATGAAAACTTCATTAAATCTATTTTAAAGTGTAATGTGATGAAGATAAATAAATTATATTGGTAAAATTTGTAACTTAATTTTGAATTATAGAATCTATATATATGATAGAAAAAAAATTAAAGATGAATCCTGAAGGTTATCATTTTTTAATATAATGACATTATACTTTCAAAATATTAATTTATAGTATGATTAATTAAGACACAATGAAATTAATAGAAATATTATATTATATCATTCAAGATGAAATTGATATTTTTTTCATGCTATATATGCCTAATTTTACATTGATACAACAACATATAGGATTTTTTTTAATTTTCTATTTCTAGGGTTGTTAAAACATAGATATGATAATGGTTGCAACATGATCAGCAATTTAATACAATCACAAGATTTGAAACTCTATGATGTACTTTCCACTCATTGCTTATGAGCCACCATTATTATTATATCCCATTCTTATATTAGGCATCAGTGTAAGAATTTCCTTTAATTTCATGTTCACATATTGGATGGTCACCATACCTCTTACCATTCTATTAATTGTTATTCTTACTATCTATAATATATTAATTAACTCCGCCATGTTTAGTAAATGGTTGACTTGATTTGTCGATAAATATATATTTCTATATTTATCTATAGTAATTGATTATTTTATCAATTGTGTAGACACATGGATGGAATAAATCTTTAGTAGTTAGTTTATTAGTATATATTAACTTCAAATAACCCCCTCCCCCACTTTAATCAGATTCCATTTATTGTTGTAATTATTATAATAATATTATTGGTGTTCTTATTATTAAAAATCCTCCAGAGAATTTTGTGTGGTGTGCAAAATTGTTGGTAAACATTTTCTATTCCATTATCGTCTTAATTAAATTATTTTATCAGATAGTATATAATTCAAAAAAATTATAATGATTAATGGTTTATCTTCACTCGCACTCGGTTTTCACAGCCATGTTTATGATGATGTGGAAATTATAATGATACAATATTATTTCATCTTCTATCATTGTTACTAACCCAACAAAAAATATTATCTATAAAATATTGGGAGTGGATCAGGAATAGGTTAGTTTGAATAACTAACTACTAATATGCATCTTTTGGGAATTCAATTCACGTCAACTGAAATTTTTCAACTGATTTTCACAATATTTTATTAATAAGTTCATTGATTGGGTGTCTATTTATCATAATTTTATAAATTATTCCCAATGAATGCGGGATAATGGGGTATCATTGAATTAATACATCACTCATGGTGGGAATTTTTTTCTTGTATAAAGGAGCATTGAATTCTGTTGAAATTTCGGTCAAACTCACACATGGGTAGGATCCAAGAATACCAAATAAAGAAAAGGAACATAAAAAAGAACAATAGACATTGAATTAAGGAATGATTTCAGGAAAGAAAAAATGGGTAGGCATGTTGTGTGCCACATATATTCATAGGGTAAACATAATGTGAGGAAATTAATCATATTGGTATATAAATGTAACATAGAAACTCTCAAATAATCATTTATATTAGTAGAGGAATTTCTATCTAATTTATGGATCATGTGAATGATTTTTTTTCTCTATATAGTGATCCCCTATCTCTAATATAATACATAAATCCCACAATTTTTTTTAATTAATAAAAAATTTGAAAGAGTTGGTATTTATTCTATTTATATATGTGGCTCTACTCATTGTTCAAACTAGAAAGTTAACATGGACATTTTTTATTTTTTTTCCAATGTTTTTTAATAATGCCAATTTATTTATTTTTTAAGTTTCTGAAACTATCTCTTTAGTTTTTTGGCTATGATTGTGGATTTGGAAATCCAGTACGTGGTTAGGATCATATTTTCATAAATCTATTGATGTGGAATGAGGTTTATATCCACTATTTTTTATAGAAAATTGGATTATGAATTGATATTTTTAATTTTATGTATCTTTATTTTTGAATCATTCTAGTTTTATGTGGGGTTTTAAGGGTTTTTTCATTTTCATAATTTTTTTTTGTTCTATTATGATTTATCATTCTTGTTAATTATGGTACATTACGATTGGTCATTAGAGATGAATAAATCATGTTTTCTGAAAATTTTTACTGATAATTAGAGTATGTGAACAAATTTATTCTCTAGTTCAAATTTATATGTCTTGGTTATTATTTTTTAAGAAATTTTTATCTCATATGTGTGTGTTATTTTTGGTAATTACTGATTTTATACCCAATTAATTGGAGGTGGTAATTGAATAGATGTAGATGATGGTGGATCATTCGATGGACTTTATAAAAGGAAGGCAAGGGTGGTACATGATTTCCAATATTATGTTCTTCATGGCCTTTTGTTGATTTATCATAGTGTTATAGTTTCCCATAATTGGAACATTAAATGATAATTTTTACTAAACTCTCCCATTATTCACTAAATTATACATTTGTATCCTTTAATTGTAATTTTTGTTCTGGTTTTCAACATAATTTTCTATACAATCAATGAATTCCCTTTTACTTATAATCATCCTACTTCGTTTTTTATTTCATGTCACTAATGGAACTCGTACTACTAACTTTTCCAATCCGTGAATTTTCACATTTTTCATGCTTTACATATAGATCAGTCATATTACTAATAAAATTAACACTGCATTTTTGTGATATGTTTCGAGGATATGACTTAAAAGAAGAACCATTATCTTTGTAAGCAAAATTCTCTTTGCCATTAATAGATGATCGTTTCTACATCAAAGTGATGGACATGGTCATATTAGTAGAACTAAAACCAGTTATCATATTTTTATTTTTGATAATTTTTTCCCCTAGGGATCATAAATATGAAAATTCCATTAAAAACATTTAGAAAATATTTTTTAATGCTCATTGGATGAATGGTGCAAGCATTAGGAACCAAACACTCCTTGATAAAAACTTGTCACTTATCCTCTTGGCCTATATGGACTCAACCATAAACATTTCATAAGCTTGAATTAAGTTAATAATTCACAATTAGGATCTTTTTAGGTTTAGAGTTTTAGAGAATTAGGCCATAACTATTACATTACATCTCAAATATTAAAAAGTACACACTTCTACTCAGTATCCATTTTTTCTTAAAATAAAAATTTTTGAAAAAAAGAGTCATGTCAAGTTCCACATTTTAGATTGCATGACTTTTCCATGATTCCATCCTTGACCAAATTTATCTTTAATTCCTCTGAAAAACATTCCAAAAAAACATGATTGAGCATAAAAAGCTCAGTGTGGATTATAAAATAAAGAATGAAAACATTATTCCATCAATACATAAAATGCATAAGATCTTTAACATACCTCATGAAATCATATGATTTATGAATAACACATTGAAATCATAAATCATAAAGGTAACTTGTGGAATCCATATCATAATTACATTGTAGCCATCACAACTACATAAGGTGTTACATTGAAATACCCATCAATATATATTTCGTAAATCTCTTAGGATAAACATTAAAATTTAACTCTGTCATGTTACCCAACGCATTTGATAGGTATCACAGGCTCACCGCCATGGGTTTATCATTGAACAACCCGTATAATTAAACAATGCCCAAGAACCATAAAATATTCATAACATATAAAACAAGCATAAATGAAAGATAACATTTCCACATTTCAATCACAATATATCATTTAAAGATAATTAAATAATCAATGATTTCTCAAAATAATTTCAATACCAAAATATATACACAGGGTATATGGTTTTTATTTCCCTTTAAAAAATACTATGTCTTGCCAAGAAAACCAATGATCAAATAATACTTGTTGTGGCAGAAAGTTAATTGTCACCACGTATGCTAAAAAGAAACATTATTTTTGTTGTTTAGTAAAAAGCATCATATAAAAAGATTCCCTATGAATGAAATGGAATGTCAAATGGTTTTATACACCATATAAAATAATGTTCTGTATAAATAATAATATACCTCAATGAAAAGATATTGAGACGAAGTCCCTTACCTCAGGTCCGACATGACTCATTCGTTCTTTAATCTCCTGAATAATAAACTGAATTTAATTTCTACTTGTATCATAAACTTTTTCATGTTTATAGTTCCTTTTATATCACTTATTACCGTGTTATAATCATTACATAATCATTTATGTTAATAATGTTTGTTTTGTCGGTATTTGGTACCTGAGTCAAAAATGAACATCTTATAATTCCAAATTGTCCCTATAGTCAAAATTACATTATCTCTAGAAGGATATTCATGATTTAGATATCATATATATATTATATATATTCTGTACATATATGTATTTATAATAGTACGTAACATTTTGAGATAAGAAATGAAATGCACCTTTCATGAAGATGGTAAGTCGTACCTACGTATGAACGCTACTTTCATTTATATTTCATATTTAATGGAATGAAAACTTATTGATACATAGGTATATTCTAATTCCATTATAGTATCATATATAATTTCATTAACTCCATCCTTTATATGTTCCATATATGGCATGAACGATTTGTATCACTTTGAGGGGGCGGTAATCCACACATTCTCAAATGAAATTATCTCATTTACCCATTATGGAAACCATAATGGTATGCTATAAATGGACCATAAAGAAGTATAAAAACAATATAAATATAATATATATCACATATAAATAAAGTTTCATCATAATTTTCACTATAATATGCGTTAGGAGATAATTGAACAATCATCGTTTCGTGAGGAAGTTGTTCGCCATCCAGAGAAATAGTATGTTCGTATCTATAATATGGAGGTGTGTGAAAGTGTTGTTAGAATCCTTATCAAAACAAAAACCTAGTATATTAAGGATACAGGTATTTTTTTGTACAATAATATGAGCAAAGAGAGTGATGAAGTAAAATAAGAAAAGAGAACTTGAGGATAGATGTTACCATTAAATCGGGTAACTCCCTTTGGTTTGAACCAAAAGGATTTCTTAAAGTGCTTTATTCTTTATGTAACTCTTATATAAGGAATATAATGATCTTGAGCAATTAGTTGGGTGGATTTTTGATGATCCAAGGGAGTTTGAGAGGTGTGTGTAATGGTTAGAGGTGATGGTTTTTATAAGGGGTTGGTGGGGCTTTTTAGGAAAGTTTGAAAATATTATATTATTAAATACTGATTTTAGTTATTTAAAGGTAAAAACATATTTATTTCAAATATAAGGTGTATATAAGTATAAATAAAATCATAAAATTATAATTTCACTAGTTTTAGATATTTTTTTAAATCCTTATATTTTTTATTTAACCCTTTGTTAAATTATTTAACT
The DNA here is from genome assembly GCA_963277665.1 of Viscum album. Classification (NCBI taxonomy): domain Eukaryota; kingdom Viridiplantae; phylum Streptophyta; class Magnoliopsida; order Santalales; family Viscaceae; genus Viscum; species Viscum album. The sequence goes on from OY728160.1 coordinate 635,932,042, forward strand.
TTTACTATGTCCTCTTATATATTCAGCTTATATCGTTAATATATTTACTATAAATTCCAAGAGGCAAAAAATGGATAATTTATGATATTTAAATCATTATTTAAGTCATTTGGAATAATATTAGATTTTTAGGATTGTTTTCTCATTTAATAAAATATTAATTGTTTTAAAAACTCATTTATGTCCATTTATAAACTATTCATAACATGAATTTAAAAAAATCCAAACAAACTTTATTGTGTCAAAAATAGATTCATTTATTCAATTATAATAGGTCATAATAATCTATAAAATTCGGGTATGGCATAAAAAGGATCAAAATAAACTTATTTTAATATTTATAATATCAATTATTTGAATCCTTTATTAATGAAGCAATTACTTCATCTCTGTTGCATCATAATTACATTGATTTATATAATGTATAAAAATTATAAATAAAATACCATGATTTAGGAAATATTTTTATCTTTCAAAAGAATATTTATAGTCGAATATATCAGTTATATAACCCCATATACAATTGTTTCACTAAAAGATATATGTTTTTTTTCATATTTTAAATTAATTAATATAAAATGTCATTATCACTCTCATGTAGCTCCATGGGGACCGAAAATCTACCAAATAATTCCCATGGTCTGATATTTATCAGAAAATAGCGTTAGGATAAGTTTATGGTTAATTTCATATTATTATAATATTATTTTTCTCCATTATTTACCAGATTTACCCTTTAAACATAGTGAATAAAATATTTACAGAAATAAATATTCTTAATGTCTAAAAATAAATGTTCCCTATTTGCACAACTTGGACCTCTTGATTCCAAATATGGAATCCATTTTTACAAATTCAAAATACAAAAGTGGCAGAAATTAATTTTAAATTATTTCATGTTGTCAAAAAAAGTGTTTTTTTAATAAATAATTAATATCAAAAGATTTACACCTTTTGTGTTCTATTTAAAAGTGAAATTACATAAAATGACCAAAATTTAATTAAATGGTAGAAATATAAACTAATTACACTTTAAAACCAATAAAAATAACAACATAAATATATAAATTATATAGATTAAAAGGCTGTTTGGAATTAAAATGCTGTATTTTTCACTATTAATAAAAAAGGATCATTATCAGGAAAATACAAAAATTTCATCCAAAGTAAACATTTGATTTATTGATTCTAAAGAATAATATTATTTTTCCATATAGAACATATAAAACTGTCAAAAACTATATTTAAAAATGGTTCTCCATCAAAAGGTGGTAAATTGAACTTTTAAAGAATATTAGAGTGTTTATGCTTAAAATTGGATTCATTCACATTTAAGCTTCTAAATTTTATTGGATAAATGTAAAAACTATTAACAAAAATGAATAATTATATTATAGTTATTTCAATTCATTCCCACCCACACAATGACTATGAGTTAACTACCATTTAAAATAATAATATAATTATATTATTTTTCTGTATAACTCAATGTTGTGTGCAACATGTGATTTAAAAGAAACTCGTTGTTGCATTTTGGGTACACGATCGAACTTAGAATTCTAAGAATCCCATGTTACCTCTTCAACCATGCGTTTTTTCCATATTACCATTACCTGATGTATTAGATTATTCTTCAACACTTGCTCTCGTCCATCAAGATATGGACTGGATGTTCCTCATAAGAAATATTGTCTTCCAACAGAACTACCTCTATAGTTAAAACATGATATGGATCTAGAATATACTTTCTCAACATTGAAACATGAAAAACACTATGTAACTGGGATATACTTGGAGTTAAAGCCACTATGTATGCATCTGATCCAACTTTCTACAGGATTTCATAGGGTCCAATGAACCTCAGACTCATATTTCCCTTCTTACTAAAATGCATCACAATTTTACATGGAGAAACTTTGAGAAAGACATGATCAGATAACTCAATTGAAAGATCTTTCCTCCGGTTATCTGCATAACTTTTTTTCCTTCTCTAGTAAGTTCTCATGTTCTTCTGAATCATTTGAAATTTTTCTGCCATCTCATCTACCAATTCTAGTTCCATATGTATCCTTTCACCTAATTCATCCTAGAAAGCTTGAGTTTGACACCACTTTCAATATAATACATCAAATGGATCAATTGCTATACTGGAATGAAAACTGTTATTATAAGAAAATTAAACAACAAAAAATCTTGGTCCCAAATTATCTGGTAATCCATTGAGTAAGCATGTAGAATATCATCCAAACTCTAAACTGTTCATTCTGACTTCCCATCTGATTGAAAATGAAAAGATGAACTAAAATTTAGTTCAGTACCCAACGACATCTGAATGCCTATCCAAATGTTAGAAGTAATCCTGGGATCACGAGCAGATACAATGTAGATGGTAACTCCTTACAACTTAACTATCTCATTAACATACAATTAAGAAGGTATATCTTGAGGAAAAGTATCTTGAATAGGAAATAATTGAGAAGATTTAGTAAATTGATCAGCAATAACCCAGATTGCATTATTACCTTGCGATGTCTTTGGTAATCCCAAAATGAAGTCTATGGATATATTTTTCCATTTCTAGTATGGCACCGGAAAAGGCTAAAGCACCCCTTTAAGTAACTAAAGTTCTACATTAACATATTTACAAGTCATACACTTCAAAGTAAAGTCAACAAAATATCTTTTAATTCCATCCCACAAATAATACACATGAAGATCTCTATAAATCTTAGTACTGCCTGGATGAACTGAAAACGGAGATCTATGAGATTCTCATAACAATTCATTCTTCAACTCTGAATCACAAGGCACACATAATCTCTTCCCAAATCTCAAAACACAATCATTATCAATGTTAAAATCATGAAACATACCTTTGAACCAACTCTACCTTTTTCTACAACTAATTGACTTCCTTCTGTGATTGCCTAATTCTTCCTGATAGTGATGATTTCAGTAACACCTGAACAAAATAGAGGATTTTTCTGCACAAACAACTTGTATTCCAAATTTCATCAAATCATTAATCAAAGGATATTATTACAAATATAAAATAGTTAATATAGATTTACTCTTTCGACTCAAAGCATCAGACACTTTAATTTCCTTTCCCTGGTGGTAATGGATCATGCAATCATAATCCTTGATTAATTCTAGTCATCTCACCTGTATCGGGTTCAATAATTTTTGAGTAAATATATAAGTCAAACTTTTTTGGTCTGAATATACTTCACATTTTACTCCGTAAAGATGATGCCTCCAATTTTTTAAATCAAAAACAATAGCATCTAATACCAAATCATGTGTAGGTTAATTTAACTCATAATATTTCAACTGACATGAAGCATATTTAATTACTTGATCATGATAAATTTTGACACAACCAAGTCCTTTCAATGAAGATTCACTATAGAGAACAAAATCACCATTTCTAGAAGGTAGTTCCAAATCTAGAGCATTCACCAATCTTCTTTTTAAGTTACTAAAAACAATCATCACATTATTTTGACCAAATTAAATTAACAACTTTTCGATTTAACTTAGTCATTGGGTGAGATAACTGTACCAAATTTTCATCAAACCTCCGGTAATAACCTTTCAAACTAAGAAAACAATGGATCTCTGTAATATTTTTATGCCTGGACTATTCTTCAACATCTTTTTTTAACAGGATCAACAGTTATGCCATTTTTTGAAACATTGTTACCAAATAATGAATTTTTTTGTAACAAAAACAAACACTTGCTAAATTCCCCATACAGTTTTTTAAGGTTTTCTAGACAACCCTTAAATGACTTTCATGCTCCTATTTACTTTTAAAATAATCCAAAATATCATCAATGAACACAACCATAGAATTATCAAAGAACTCATGGAATATTCTATTCATAAGATCCATGAATACATAAGGTGTGTTGGATAAAGAAAAACGCATAACTACAAATTCATAATGGCCATATCTCGTACAGAATGCAGTCTTTAGATTGTATGCTTCCTTTACATTAAACTGATGGTACCCCAACCTCAATTCAATATTCAAAAATACTAATATTCCAGGAGCTGGTGAAAAAAATCATCGATACGAGGCAAATTATATATGTTCTTAACTATGATGCTATTTAATGCTCTATAATCAATGCAAAGTCTCATTAGACCATCTTTGTTTTTAATAAACAAGATAGGGGCACCCCGTGGTGATGTTCTAGGTCGAATGATACATTTATCTAATAAATACTGAATTTTCTTATCTAAATCTAAAATATCAATTTGATCCATTCAATAAGGGGTCATTGAAATTTGATTAGCATCAAGAACTAATTCAATAGTAAATTCAACGTTCCAATTAGGTATTATACAAGGAAACTCTTTAGTAAAAACATCATGACACTCAGTTACCACTGGAACATCATTAATCTGAATAGTTAATTTGTTTTCTACAGTATGTTCAATGTAGAATTCATTTTATTCTTTTATTATTTTTTCAGCTTCTTGATATGTTATAAAAAGTAAGGGTTCATTCTGGTTCACAAACTGAAATTCTTTCTAAAAAGAAACCTCTTTAGCTTTGTAGTCAATCATAGAATAGTAAATGGAATGCCAATCCATACCCTAAATAACATCAAACTTCACTATAGAAAAACAATAAGGTTTGAATGTAGATTATTTCCTCACACAATGATAGAAAGGTTCTTATATTTTCTTTTTGTCTCAACATTTCCTCCTAGTGTTTTTACCATATGTTCATGATTCATATCTTGAGATATAATTCCCAATTTATTAGAAAAATTCTCAGAAATGAAAGAGTCTGTATACCCTGAATCAAAAAACACATTGGCATAATATTTGTAAACAAACAGTGTACCTGGTACTACTTGTTTAGATAGCCCAACATCTTCTGAGTTAGTCCGGATGCTTTCCCTCATTTGAGTTCTTTATAGGACCCTAATTTTATAATGACCCATTTCATTACACTTAAAAAAATTTAATGACTGTAAATTAGATTTTTTTTCTTACCATTACCCTGATCATTTTTAGTGAAATCACGAGCCTTATGTCCCATTTTACCACATCGGTAGCACTTACAAGAATTCAAAAGACATTCCCCAGTGTGATTTTTACTACAATTTACACAAACTATAACCTTCAGTTTATTACCATCATACTTTTTTTATGAGTTCTTCTATATCATCTGCCACCTCAACCACTATTTATGTTGTTTTTTAAAGAACACTTGATCATTTTCAAACTCCATTTCCACCTTCCCTGCACATAATGTTTTTCATAAATTTTGAACTTATGAGAAGCTAAATCTCTTCGATACTTTGGATTTAATCGTAAGTAAAAACGATTGATTTTAATATCAAGAACTTGTATGTAATTTTGAGAATACCTTGCGAGTCGAGTGAATTTAACATCATATGTAATAACTGAGTCATCCTCCTACCTTAATTCCAAGAATTCTTTTTTTTATCCAAAGACAAACCACATTAGGAAAATATTTCTCAAGAAACATACCTTTGAATTCATCCCAATCAAGAGCATAAATATCATCACTATCCCTGATATTTTTTATCATTGACCACAACTGATCGGATGCACCTTCAAAATGGCAAACCGCAAGATGAACCATTTGATTTTCTGAACACCCCATGACATAAAAAAATTTCTCCAGTTATTTAATCCACCCTTCAGCTAGCACAAGGTCATATGATCCACTAAATGATGGGGGATGTTGCCTCATGAAATGCTTCACTAACGAATTGTTCCTTTGTGGTTGATCTGGCTGATCTCGTGAATGGATACCACCACCATTTATAACCTGAGTCAACTATACCATCACTACAACAAACTGTTCAGTTCTGATTCTGACCATCTCATAATGATAATTTGGATGGTTGTATTCCTCTTGATGTCATCCCATCATAGATTCCATGTTACTTATACAGAAAACCATTCTGAACACAGAAATACCTTGTGGGAAGCAACATGGTAATCTAAAAATGATATATCATTTCTATATTAAAATAAATTTATTTATGGATTTTAATTTAACATTACGCAGACTCCTAAAGTTGTCCAAACCGACCTATGATACCAACTATAAAAACCCAGCCTTAAACATTTAATAATATTGAATTAATTTAATAATTCAAATTAAGGATATTTTTAGGGTTAGAGTTTTAGTGTACTAGTCCATAATTATTACATTACACCTCCAATATTACAAAGTAGAGACTTCAACTCAGTATCCATTTTTTTCATAAAATAAAAACTCTTGAACAAAAGTGTCATGTCTGGTTCCACCTTTTATATAGCCTTACTTTTATATGATTTTATCCTTGACCCTATTCATCTTTAAGTCCTGTGAAAAACATTTCAAAAAAACATGGGATGAGTATAAAAATCACAGTAAGGATTACAAAATAAATAAAGAAAAAATTAGTCCATCAATAAATAAAAATAATTTCCTCTTTAACTTGTGGCATCCATAAAATAATTACATTGTAGCTATCACATATACATTTAGAGTTACATTGGAATACCCATCAGAGTATATTATCCAAATCTCTTAAGAGAAACATCAACGTTTACCACTGTCATGTTACCCAATGCATTAAAGATCTTTCTCGAGCTCACCATCCATAGGTTTACCATAGAACCACATGTATATGTATAAAATCCCCAATAACCATAACATATTCATAACACATAAAACAAGCGTAAACAAAAGATAACATTTCCCCATTTCAATTACAATATATCATTTAAAGATAATGAAATAATAAATTCTTTCTCAAATCAATTTTCAAACACAAAATACCTAAAAAGGGTATATGGTATTTATTTTCCTTAAAAAATACTATTTCTTGTTATGGAATCCAAAGATCAAATAATACTCATGGTAGCGGAACGGTCATTCTCACCACGTACGTTAAAAAGAAACATTTTTTGTCATTTAGAAGAATTCTTCGTATAAAAAGATTCTCTTTGAATGAAATGAAAAGTCAAAGGTGTTTATACAATTTATAAAAGAATGTTGGGTATAAATAAAAATATGCCTCAATGAAAGGAGATTGAGACGATGTCCCTTACCTCATGTCCGCCTTTACTCGTTCATTATTTATTATACTGAACAATAAACTATAGTTAATTTCTACTTTCTTCAAACCCTTTTTCATGTTTATTATTCTTTTTATATCACTTATAACCATGTTATAAACATTACATTTTCAATTATGTTTATAATGATAATTTTGTTGATATTTTGTACTTGAGTCAAAATGAATATTTAATAATTACAAGTTGTCCCTATGGTCAAACTTCCATAATCTCCAGAATGATAGTAAGGATTTATATATCATATATATCATATATATTCGTTATATATTTTTATTTTTAACAGTACATAATATTTGGAGATAATAAATGAAATGCACCGTTCATGGAGACGGTAAGTCGTACGTACACATGAACGCTTCCTTCATTTAAATTTCATATTTAATGGAATTAAATCTTCATGATACACAATTATATTATAATTATAGTATAATAACATATATAATTTCATTAACTCCATACATTACATGTTCCACATATGGCATGAATGATCCATATCACTTTGAGGGGGCGGTTGTCTGCACTTCCTCAAATAAAATTACTATGTTTACCCATTATGAAAACCATAAAGGTATGATATAAATGAAAAATACAGAAGTATAGAGACAATATAAATATAATATATATCACATATAAATATAGTTTCATCATAATGGACACCATATGAGGTGGTAGTAGATAATTGAACAATCATCAATTCGTGAGGTAGCAGTACGCCATCCACAGAACCAATATGTTCGTATCCATTAGATGGAGGTGTGTGGAAGTTTAGTTTGAATATATTTCATTAAAACAACATATTATATTGAGAATATTATTGTTTTAATGTAAAAAATGTATAATAAGAGCATAGGTATTGAATAATTAAAATAAAATAAGTGAACACGAGGAAAGACGTTACCTTTAAATCAGGTATCTACCTTTGGTTTCAACCAAAAGTCATTCTTGAAGTGATTTATTCCTAAGGTAAGGAATCTAGGAGGAATATAGGGATCTTGAGAGATTATTTGGGTAGATTTTGGAAGATTGGAGGGGGATTAAGAGGTGTTTTCACGGGTTAGAGGTGATGGATTTTTAAAAGGGGTGGAGGGGCTCTTTAGGAATGTTTGAAAAAATATTTTATTATATAATGGTTTTTGGTTTCTAAATTTCCAAAACATATTTTATTATAATATAAGGAATATATAAGAAGAAATAAAATCATCCAATAATAATTTCATAGGTTTTGGATATTTTTTTAATCCTAATATTTTTTATTTAACCCTTAGATAAATTATTAAACTTTTACTAATTTCTCTTATATATTCATATTATATCATGAATATATTTAAAAAAATGCCAAGATACAAAAAATGGATCATTTATGAAATTTGTAACATTATTTAAGTAATTTTTCCGAATATTAGATTTTTAGGATTATATTATCATTTAATAAAATATTAATTATTTTAAAAACTCTTTTATGACAATTTATAAACTATTCATATCCTGAATTTAAAAACAAATCCAAAGAAACATTATTCATTCAAAAAACCATAATTAATTCAAAGATAACAAGTCATAAAAATCTATAAAATTCGTGGATGGCATAAAAATGTTAAAAATAAATTTATTTTAATATTTATAAAATCAATTATTTGAATCCTTTTTTAATGAAGCAATGATTTCATCACCTTTGTGTCATAATTAAATTTATTTATATAATGTATAAAAATTATAAATAAAATACCATGATGTATTAAATTTTCTTATCATTCAAAATAAATTATAGTGGAAGATATAACTTATATAATTCCATATTCAATTATTTTACTATAAAATATTTTTTTTTTGTCCCTACTTTATGTTAATTAATATAAAATGTCATTATCACTCCCATGTTGCTCCATGGGGTCCCAAAATTGACCCAAAGGTAACCATGGTCAGAAGGGTATCATTCAGTATGTTTAGGACAAGTGTAAGGGTAATTTAATATTATTATATTATTATTTTTCACCCTTGTTTACCATATTTTCCCTTTAACTATGGTAAAAAAAATATTTTTGAAGTAAATATTCATAATGTCTAAAAATAAAAGACACCTATTTACAAAATTTGGACTTCATGATTCCAAATATGGAATCCATTTTTCTAATTTCAAAATAGATAAGTGGTAGAAATTAATTTAAAATTAATCCACATTGTCAAAACAAAAAGCATGTTTTTAAGAAATAATAACTATCAAAAGATTCACACATGTTTATGTTCAATTTCGTAGTGAATTTACTTCCAATGAAAAAAATTGTATTGAATGATAATAATATAATATTATTACACCGTAAAACTGATAAAAAGAACAATATAACTATATAAATAAATTATATTAAAATGATGTTTTGAATTAAAATGCAGTATTTTTTACTATTCATAAAAAAATGAACATTATCAGAAAAATATCAAAATTTCAATCAAGGTAGGTTTTTGATGTCCCTATTCTAAGTAGGTATATTATTTTTCCAAATATAACATAAAAAAGTGACAAAAATATTTTTAAAAATGGTTCTCCATCAAAAGGCAGTAAATCAACCTTTTAATTAATATTAAAGTGTTTATGCTTAAAATTAGATTCATTCACATTTTAAGCCTCTAACTTTTATTGGATAAATTTAAAAACATTTAACAAACTTGTATAATCATATTTTAGTTAGTTACGTTCATTCTTGCCAATATAATGGCTCTAAGCTAACTACAATTTAAAATAATAACATTATAATATTATTTTTTGTATAACTCAACGTTGTGTGCAACGTAAGATTTCAAAGAAACCCATTTTTGCGTGTCAGGAATGCCATAAAACATAGAATACCCTTTCAAGTAAAATTAATATTTAATACAAAAATAATCATAAATATCAAAATATCATATTTTTTATTTACCTAGGATGTTATATGGCCGAACAAATCCAATATTTTATTCTTGAATGGGATTCCTGGTCATTATTGGGTCTATTTACAATATTTGTCCCTGAATATTTCTCTACAATTATTTCTACTTTTTCAATAATATAATAGCATCTATTGTATATTTTTTTATGTAATTTAAAGCTAAATCACTCATCCTTCTCTTACTTATATCCAAATACAGTTTGCAATTTTGTTTATATACGTTAGGATTCTTAATGAAATCTTAATTTCCCATAATCCCCAATATTATTCTCTCACAAACTCTACATTTCTAGATTCACCCAATTCTTATTCTCTAGTAGAAAATCATAACCAAATTTTTCAGGGATCACAACCCTTTTCCCATTTTTCCGTGGTTAATAATTTCATTATCGAACATTATACCTTTATAAACCTTAGAATCCTCTAATTTTCCAGCAAATACATTATAAACATTTATATTATTAATATTATATTATTGAATACATTGGTCAAGGTCCACACCAAGTATTGGTATTTCCTCATGTGCTAAATATTTAAATAGATCCTCAAATTTTCATGTAAATTTTATACCATTGAAACTAATCACCAGTCCAAGTATTACATCATGATCATTCACATCAATAAGCATCATAATATTTTCAAGGACCATAATTTCATCATTAAGGGATTTTTTATATTCTTGAAAAAAGATTACAGACCCATGGTAGAGAAAATTATGTTTTCTATGGCCTTTTATGATTGGTTATTATCAAGGTTCAACTTATTCCCTGATTCACATGTTTATGAGTCCCTAAAAATAGGTACTGGTGTGCTCTTGATTGGATAAGAAATTATAAAACCCTACTGTTGTAGGAGTATATTTTTTTCATGTAGGTTTGATTAGTTAAACTATTTATCATTTATCATTTATGACATTTTTAGACCTTATAGAACATTATTCTATCTATTATACTAATGTAAAAAAAATTATTGTGCAGCTATATCATTTGAATTTTCAAATATTGGAAAAATAAGTTTAAACCGATGTAGATTTCTTGATAGCTTCTTCATATGAAATTGGTGAGCATGGTGCTGATGTGGATAATTAGATTCTTAGAGACTTATATTATAACTATTTTTCATGGTTATTCTTTTTATGTTGTAAGAATATTTAAACATTTTCAAAATGACTAATATCCTTGAACCATGAATGTTTGAAATTTTTTTTTCTTAATTTTATTTATTTTCCTTCCATTAGAAACAATTTTATATAAAATTAATTTAATTCAAGATTTAATATTTTAATTTTCTAAGTATTGTGAGAATGAATTTATGGATCATGGAAGCACATTAGAAGTTCTCCTATAATAAAAATCCATTTCCATTTTTGATAGATGTATTACCCGAGTGGACCATTATTTATTCTACTTTTAAACAATATCCACGTTTCTTTTATTAATATTCTTGTCTTCAATATTTTTATGTGTTTGTGTTGTATTGTTTCTAGTAGATTCCCATAAATGAATTTGTGAAATTTTTCTTGTAACTGGTGAACTTCATGTAAATACCCCATAAAATATATCACTTTATTTGATTGAAATACATTGAATTTCATTGTGAATAACTCTCTGGTTATAGTGATTAATCTTTTTTAAATGAATCTCTTCATATCAGGAATTTTTAGTGTGTATTTTTTTTATTATGTCATTTTGAACATGATTATTATTTTTAGAATGACACAGGTTTTTATTTTACTTTCTAAACGTGAAATTTGAAAATAAACCATTCATTTCATGTGTCCCTTCAATAGATTTTATCCTTCATTTTTTCTATAAGAGTTTAATAGAATGAATTTTTAGATTGGTTTTATTTTGAATAGTTTTTTGAGGGATAATTTTTTATTTTATATAATGAATGAATATTCATCTTCAAGAACAATCATGTTCTTTGTGGCTCTTTTTGTTTCATCCTTCTATCTTATTGGAATGGGACATTAACCAAAAGTCTTTCGGATGATACATCACCGAGTATCATGACCACAGTTTTCTCTTCACCTTCACCCATTCATTCGAATATAATAACAACAATATTAGGGTATTCAAAATTCCCCATGCATTTAAATAATCAAGATATCTTGCCTTTTATTTATGTTTTTCATCCTTATATTCATCCCTTTTTTATAATCTTTCACATTTGATATATTATTTTATTTTATATTTTAGATGAACTAATTCCTTATATAAGTGAAATAATGGGATCCCTTCTTACAAGAGTTTTTATGATTATCTTATTCTCTCCACATATGAGTTCTACTTTTTTTAATTGGAGATGATGTCTTTTATGCTACCAATGTGTGCCTACAATTTTTTATCACTCCCATTTATGCTATGTTATGATAGATTGGATGAACTGTATGTGTGGATAAAACTTCATGTGTGAACCATGGTGGTGAAAATAGATGAGTAAGAGAAATAGAAAACATAAAAACATGTATCATAGATATTTTTGTTTTTTTATAGATTTTTTTTAAAAAAAATTATGTTATGTTGGAACATTTTTTTCAGATTAATCATCAGTTTTAGTTTCAAATGAGATACTTTTATTATTACTGTATATTAGATATTATATATATATATAGTTATATGGATTAAATAAAATTTTATCAGTTAATATTTAAATAAACATAAATAATATTTTATATAAAAAGTAAATAAAAATAGATATTAGTTTTTCGTATTTCATGTAATAGTATTCATAATATTATCGACAAAGATATAATTGTGGGTAAAAATTTCATTAAAAGATAAATCTATCATATGGATCAACCACTAAATAATTATATCAACAAATATATTATATGTGGGTGATATTATATTTTTAATAGAACTATTTTATCTTTCACAATAATATTTTGTATTATATTTTATCAACAATTTATTGATATTATAGTTTTTGTTGGTCAAATACTTTTCTAACAGAAAATGAACTGCTAAGAACAGATATACCCCTTTTTTATAATGATAAATATTATTTAGTGATATATTTTTATTATCTATTAGGTGATAGGCATTGACGTTATTAACCAATAGGGTCAATGACATGTGACATGTTCATCCATCTACTCAGCCTATAAATGGGAAATCCTCAATATACAAGTAGTTAAATGAGGTTAACATATCTATGTTTCAGAGATACTAAATATGTTTGGAAATGGGAATATATGATTATTCATCCTTATATATTTTAAAAATCATGGACATAGGTCTTGAGATGCATGTGTATAGTGGAGATTATGCTAGATGAATTTCTCGAATGAGTTGAACTAGTAGTTTTATAAAGACTATTATTCAACTATGTTTGTTGATTTAAGAATTTAAAAAACAATCACTTCTATAATGGTTTATGGTTCCAAAATTTGTTACTGAAAAAAATTTGATTAAATATTATTAAATGAAGTGAGATGAACTAATAGTGTTATAGTGGTAATATAAAAGTATTTTTGGTGGTTTATTAACAAAGTATTTCATATGATGTGATACATGGTAAAATTTATGATAGATTTCCTACGGTATTTTGAAAATATTTAAAAGTATATTTTTATACGGTTTCACAAGTGACCTTATATCATGTAATATAAGGTGAAATAGAAAATATGAGACATTAGTGAAATTTTAAACTGATGATGATATTTTGTAAATCCTCTTATACATTTGATGTATATTAGTTTTATCATATGATATAATAAAGTTTTTTAATATTAAATTAATACATTAAATAGAGGAATACTTTATAATTTTGAATGGGCTATCATAAGGTATTACAATGTAATAGCACATGACATCATATCCCCATATATTATTGTATCATATGAGCATACAAATGGTGTTTAAATGAATCAATCTTATCGTGTGATTGATTAAGTTAGTCAGACATGAAATTTTAATTTCCAAGCATTATTCCACATATTCTGTCATTAATAATTAAAATTTCATATGATGAAACATTTTGGAAACTTATATGAATAAAATGAACAGATAAATTTATTTATACCTCTAGAAGATATAATGAATTTTTAATTAGAGGCATTATATTATTGTTTCGTAACATTTTATAAATGTTATAATGTCTTAGAAAATTTCTGGAGGCTTATATAAGGAGGTCATACTAATGGGAATAGTGGTATAATGTTTTATCTATTCTATCATGATAAATCTATCTGCTCTTTCATATTTTACTAAAGAGATGTACTAGAATATTCTGGATTTTGGGATAATCTTGCCCAAGTTTTGGTTGATTCAACAACCCATTAATACCCAAAGATAAAGGATTCATTTGGTTACTTCTATATGATCTTCATCAAGTTTGTGATTGTAGAAAATTGTCTCGGCCATCTTCAGGGAATGGTATATTATTTATTTTTATTATTAATGGATTTATATTCTTTGCATTGATAATATAGTTTAGGGTTTCATATGTCTCTCCATTTATTATTTGATCCTGAAAAACCTTACAGTATATCACCCACAAAACGACGGTGAACTATAAACAAATTCAAATCACATAATATATTCTTCATTATTTTGTCTAGGATTTTTGGGTTCTTGGGATAACCATATACTAGTGGATTAATTTTTATATGGTAATGGCTATAAATAGTTGAGAAAAAAGGAACCTTTCAATGATTTATAAGGATAGTATTTTTATCCCCCTCTATGTTTATTTAATGATTGGGATTATTCTTTTCTACAAATGAATATTGTGTACAATATGATGAATAAAAAAATTATTCAGAAATGTGTCGTGAAATGTAATAGTCTTTAGAAATCATATACTGGTAAACATATTGGGCCATAGAAATTCTTAGATAGAAATCATGTGTTTTTCAAAATTTCACTTGAACTAGGTTATAGATAATGGAAGAGGTATAGTAAGATCATGAAAATGTATTTCAGAAACTCTTACATTGTAAAAACAATTCAAAATTCATATATTGGACAAAACTAACACCCAATAGGGAATCTATTTATAATGTTTTTAATGTCTCTATATTGATGAATTATAATATTGAACTCTCTTATTTTCATGATATAAAATAATTAGAAACGAATGATGATGCATCATAAATAAAACAACCTATCCAATTTCATCATCATAAAAAGGTAGTGTTTTGAGGGAAGTCTTTTCCTTTGGTTTTAATTTTTTGGTAGCATGATAATTATTTTCGAGAGACATTAGAATTAGAGTATCATATAATATTGAAATGGCCTCATAAAGATCTATGAAAATTGATTCATGAGAAAATTATAGGAGAATTAATTGGAATGGAAGGAATTGTAAGACCCACGACTTCACTTGTGTGTAAATATTTTTTATTATCTTATTAATTATTTTCATTTATTCTTGCGATCAAAATTTGAAATTTTTAGAAATTACAAGGTTTCATTATTTAGGAACATGACCAAAGGAAGAGTTTACTGAGGTTTCTAGAAAAAAAAATAGTCCTATAAAATTTCCATGATCAGAAACAAGTTTCGGAAAATTGTGTGTACTATTCAGGTATCTTTTTAAAAATGTTTATTTTTATTATAATACAATGAATCATTATATGATTCCCTTATTGTACATCCATCTTTCAGGGTGACCTCCATGTGACACACTCTCTTAAAAACCTTCATCAACTTGGATTAAATTTTGGATTCATCATCATCTTTATGGGATTGTCACAAGTAGAAGCCTATAATCCATCCTCTTTCTTCTTTAATATTCTTATTCATCTCTATTTTCACTAGTTTATCTATAAAATACAAGGTTTTATTCATGTATGAAAATAAATAAAGGATTTTTTATATCCTACAATCATAATATAAGGATTTATTATAAAAATATATCCTAATTCTTTATAATATTGTATTTTATTACATGATGTATCATAGTTTATGATACACATAAGTTAAAAGGTCATGTGTTTAATATAGTGGGAAAATATTATTTTAAGATAATATTGAATTATATAGAGGCTACATAAGCATATCATATTATATGATTGATAAAATAATAATTCCACAAGTGAAAAACATTTATTCATTTGCCAATTCCTTGACTTAATCACCTTCTTAAATGTTAGGGAGTTAACATTCAAGTAATACTAACAGATCAACTTCCATTAAAAGAATTAGATATTTAATGGTTATGGGTTATATGAGACATAACCAAATGAATGATTTATAAATTTGATAAATGCATATGAAATGGGTGGAATTGTGAGTATCCTAATATCTTATATAAAGGAGACCAGTTCATGGTTTGTGTGTGCGTAATTCTTGGAAAACATCTATCCACAACTCTCATCTCCTAAATTTCTTTTCCTCCACCCTTCTTTTCCTTTTAGATACTTGGATGTCATGATGTTCTATGAATCCTACACAAATATTTTTGGTTATTAAATAAAATATGTGGATATAAATAAAATCGAATAGCCATTTGGTTGTTTTACGGTGATATTTATCAAATATTGCTTCAAATCAAAAGAAGAACGAAATTTTCTATGTAAGTTAAATTTTTTCACATCCAGTATCATATAATTTCTGTTATAATATCCTGGTGTTTTTTGGATCAAATATTTATTGATCATTTCATATTATTGTATTAATCATTAATATATTATTTGAAACTATAAAGTGGTATTAGATTGTTTATATATATAAATTTCCATTAGGATCAATACATATTCCTCTGTGAGGTGGTGACTCATGTGTTTCCGAAATTATAATAAATTTAATACTACATTGGATTATTTTACTCCCACTAGAATTTATGTTTTTTGATGATTACTGCATATGGATCAGTTTAATATTTTTACAAAGAATCCACCAACCACATCCATTCATTTAAATAAGTTAAAATTCATGCAATATTTTTAAAATTATTATTCTAAATACCTACTCCTTTCCATGATTTATTTTTCACCCCAATCATTATTTATCCTCTCTGATAAAATATTCAATACAATGGTTTAGTTTTTCCCATATGTAAAAAAGGTCCCAATATGTATAAACATGTCTTATTTTTAAAGAAATTTCTCAAATAACTCCTCATTATTGTCGTTGTTTCACATGGTGTTGTACACACATACCTTGAGCCACATAGGTTCTATAGATCCCAACCATTTATATGAATATGTATTAATTTCATCTCATCATTATTAAATCTATTGTCAGTTATCCTGGGGATGTCACATAATCTAAGTGTAGATATCCTTCAAACTCAGCTGTAAATTCATTGATTTCCAACAGATCCAAAAAAATACTTCACAACTCAGTTTTTAATTGAGGCATAACTTAGTAGATGTTCAATAGTTATTGTTTTCTTGGACTTATCACTAACTTCCCCATCAATGAATGGCTCCACACCAAATATCAGAACATTTATTGCAGGTCAATCACTCCTCAGTTTCTTTTTATGAAGATTTTCAAATATTAGATATTATATGATCCTTCTCTTCCTTCAAATTCAATATCAAAGAGTTATTATCTAGGTTGCAATATCAAATCCCTTATTCTTACATGAATTTAAGTAACCATCAATTCAGGTCGGATCAGATGGCTCCTCATATTCACTTTCATTATAACCTAGTTAGTGTACATCTTTATCAAATATTCATCTTCTCTTCTTCTTCAATCAGATCAATACATGGACGAACAGAATCATATAATTGGTATTAGTCATTTTTCTTTCTAATGTGATAGTTTTAAAGTTATTTTCAATCATAACTACGGATATAAATTTAATAACACTACTTATACATCCCTTTTTTAATTTTTGAACATTTTAAAAACAAAATAATTTTCCATATTAAAGAATATATAAAATCCCATCAAATTTAGTGACTCGTGACCTCATTCACCTCAATGGTCTTTCCATTCGACTATATTATTATATTTCAAGTATAGGAGATCAATCACTTTTTTGATAGTGTCTATATATGTTTCAAAAAACAAAAATCAAAAAGTAGATAATAAATTAAAAAAACAACAATAGCTACACATGTGATTCTAAAAAAATCCTCACCTGTTTTCTCTTTGAAAATTTCAAGAGTGTCCTTTATTTTTCTCAAATTCCATATTTTCATTGGCCAAGAATATATTCTAGAATCTTATTACATAGCGGTGTTGATATATTTATCTTCCACAAAATGACTCACCAAATTTCATTTCCTAATATCCTTATCTATATGATAAATTTTGAACACATGATTTATTTTTTGGTGTATAACTATATGTTTATTTCTTGTGTGTATCCATAAGACAACATATAATGATCCAATTTTCAGTTTGTAATTTTTTTTTAAAAGATCAGCCCATCTTTCTTATCTTAATCAATGTGTCTAAATTGCAATTATTTACTCAATAAAGAATATCTCAATATTCGAATTACATACATCTATATTATTCTTAAAGATTTATTTAATCTATCATCACTTAATCAAGAATACTTGTCTTCATTGTCATCTCATTTTATATTTCCCAAAATAAGCATGAATTATTGATAATATTACCTTTGTGATGTTTTGGATTCTTGATAACAACTTCTCCATCATCCCAATTAATTTTGTTTCTCAACATCTTAAATCTAGAGCATTTGATTTATCATCAAACTAGGAACCAAAATTATAATAAGTATAAAGTAATTTTATATGCCTTACAGGGAAATTTGTCTCATAATAATTCCAATACATAAGGTATCTCTAAATATAAATGATATAGATTTCATTTGCTATTTAAAAATTCATTAATTGATGGAAAATTGGTATGATTCATCTCGAAGACATACGCCCAGAAAACCTAGGATCAGAATATCCTCAAACATATATTCACAAGATCAAAGACATGCATTTATTTATGAATTCATGTAATTTTAATTGATGTCATTGATCTACACTCAATGTCATGTGATGTTAGAACTCTTATGATAAATACTAACATAATGGTTTAATACATATGATATCCAAAATCTGAAGAAGCATTCTTAATATTTCCTTAGAGTCATTTTCTTAATTCCTTTTCTAGTTTTTCCCCATCTATGTAATGTGATGTACTCCAAAGGCCTACACTGATGTATGATGTTCCAAAAATTCATATAATTACTAGTAAATTCATACGATTTAGTCTGAAAGACCATAAAATTCCAACACATAGCTCAATGTTATATTCTTAGGTCTTATGATCCTCTTAAAGTTATGTGATCAAGAAAGAGTCACCCAATCTATAGGAAAAGTCATAAATTTATAGAAATTTACAATTTTATAGCAATCATTGAAATTTTAGCTTAATTCTAATGACTTTAATATAACATCCAATATACCTAGGTCTTCCATAAACCTTTCTAATCTCAATCTAAGGAATATTCCCACTTAATTTAGCTATAAAAATTATAAGTACATCAATGATTGATAGTATAACTTTAGATAGATCTAAAAAAAATCGAACCAGTTTAATCATTTGAAAATACATTTACCAATATTTCCAGGGGAGTTTGATAGAAAACCCATATTTTTCCATCAATATCATTAACACTATTGAATATATGGAATATCAAGTTTCAACACATTTAATAGACATTAATACATGTTTAATAAATCATCTCATATTATGCGATGTCGGTAAAATATATCCAGTCAGGTATTTATAAAGAAACAACTTCTTTTCTATTTCCCAATAATAATGAAAAACAACTCATCATCATTAGTGGGTGGGTAGCGAAATACATCACATAGTTTCTCTATATTCACTAACAATATATACATTTAAAATCTCATAGAAATAAATATACGAAAATTTCTTCTGGGAACTTCAATATCCCCTTTGGATATGTTGGTAGTACAATGAACATCCAAATACATGAATGCATTTTGATATTTCAAAATAAGTTCACTTTTTTATATATTTTAATAAAAACACATATAATATAGTAAAAAGTTTTTTCTACATCTTTTTTATTTTATATATGACTAGGGAGGCCTTTTTAGGGAAAAATTATCCTTCCATTTTCTCATTTTAATTTAAAAAGCATTGTATCTCATTATAGTAATTCTAAAAACATACATGGGAATGAAATAAACACAATTATATCTAGGGAAAAAATATCCAAACTATGGATCTTCATCATTATAAGAAAAAAACACCCAAATATTTTATGAAATATTTCTATATAAATAAATTTTATTCCTGTTATATATTTCAACAAATACAAAACCATGTTTAAAGGAACTTTAATATAAATAATACTATTTAAACATGAACATTATAACATAGCCTTGAAAAATAGTGGTATAAATACAAATAATAAAATTATAAAAAATATTAATAAAGGTTTTATGTAATAAAAATTAATTGATAAATAAATAGATAATTTTCTATATAATCATTTTATCCCGAATAAGCATTTTAATAAAAAGTAATTTTTTCTATTTTTGATAAAATAATATAATTAATCTCTAAAAAATTTTGAAATTTTATTTTATAAAAATTATATCATTTTTGGAAATCATCATATCAAAATTATCGTAAGGAGAAATTTTGGAATTTTTCTAAAAAGTTTGATTTTACTGTTAATACTGAAAATAAAAAATTTTATATAAAATTATATATTAATTTTAGGAGTTTAAAATGATTAATTTTTTAATTGGATTAAAATTAAAATTAGTTCGTTTATATTATTGATAATACGGTTATATTAGCTTTAGTAATTTTTCTGCATAATATATGTTTATACTTAAGAAAAAAATTCTGGAAAATTATTTTTTGTCGAGTTTTACTAGATTTAATTTAAATTAAATCATTCCACTTCTAGGAATTTAATTTGATAAATTGTATTGAAAATTTTGAATTTAAATAATTATTATAATCGAATGTGTAAAACTAATTTTTTCATTATCAATATTAATAGTAGAAAAAAATAACCTCATTAAAACATGAATAATATGGTCTATACCTAGGGTTAAAACATTAAAATATATCTAACACATGAATTAATCAAATCAGGTGAGGTATTTTTGACCAAATATATTTTTAAGTAGTTTGAAAATATATCTTAAATCATTATTTTTTAATTTTGAGCCTAATATTTACTTTTTTAAGGATACATTATATTTTATTCGAATTAAAAACTACTTTTAGACCATTATAATTATTAGAATTATATGAATATTTCATTAGGTTATGGAATTCTAAATATTCTAAAAACATTAAATTGTTATTATTTAACAAAAAATATTATAGAGAAAAATTTATTAATTTATTAAAATGTTAAATGATTTTTACTCTGAAATTACGTATTTTCCAAAAAAAATGTTTTCTATGCATTTTGAGTTCTTATATTCAAAGTAATTTCTAACACCTATAGATAATAAATCTGATATAGTGGATTCGAAATATGGGGTCATAAATTTTCAATTTCATCAAAATTCCCTTTTATTTTTGGTCCTATAAGTATGATATCATGCCAAAACGTTGAGCTATTATGATTAAGTTCAAATTGGGTTTTCTGTTGGTTAAAAAGAGTATAATGATTAAAATGTATATTTAAAATCCCAAAAAGTTGATATTTTAAATTTATTTTGACCCTGTTTCATATTATTTTCTAAATTTTGTTTCCTTGGCTCCACTAGATATGTTTATATTATATATATTGTTGGATATTTTATGTAAATCCATGAGTTTACTTACCCTACATTATGTAAGGATTCAACATTGCCTCCCTTATCCATACTTCATGATCCTCATATATCTACTAATATCACCTATAATACCATAATATATTTTTTATACATATCCATTATCTTTTTTTCATCCCAAATGGGAATTCTTTTAGGGCATGTTGTGTAAGAAAAAAATAGGTTTTTCAACAAAGAGGTATAACTCTTAATTGAGTACTTACAAATTTATTACATATATTAACTCCAATAAATCTATGTTATCAATTACAAAAAAATAAATTAATAATATTAAATATAATAAATTTATAATATTATTTTGTAATAACCATTATCCACCTCTGTTTAATCCTATGTAAAACAATAAAATCACTTGTGCGTACATACGACTTGTCGTCCCTACATTGCGATGTAATTATTTTTTCATCACCATTTTACATGTATGGATATAATGGTGGAAAAAATGTTTATATTTTATATTTATGATATTATTATGGTTATTTAATGATAAAATTTTATTAATCCTTCTTTCAATTTTTTTAAGAAATTGAAAACAGTTTTCATGTGTACGTACGGCCTACCGTCTCTATGAAGGGTGTAAATCATTTTTCTATCTCTGTATTTTATGGATGAATCTAAATATATATGAAATTTTAATCAATTCATATGATATTTATATGATGAATAAAATTCCAAATATTATGTAACCATGATCAAATTACAAGGACCAGAACTACAAAACTAAAGCTTCCATGAAAAAAAATAAAGCAATTATCTCATTGAACAATGTTTTAAATAAACAAATATTAATTCATAGGGGATAAAATGTGATGAAAAAAATCTTATGTGGTGTTATATATATATATGTGAATATTGTTCTATAATTTATTTATAATGAATATTTATTTTTTTTACATAATAGTTTACTAAATATAAAAGCAATAATAGACACGAGGTTCATGATGTATATTTCAGTCCCATTTTAATTTGGATAGTTTATGATTGAATACCAATTGATAAAATTATTTGATACTTATTATAAAACACATTAATAATTATTATCCTCGTATAATTCTACAATTTTTATGTTTTAGTAACATTTTTTCCTATTTGTCGAAATTAATATTTTCATTTCGAATGATCACTTTTGGGGTGAGTGAGAACCCTCACAAAATAAACCAAAACATAAAACACACCATCATCCACACACAATTAAAAAGTGAAATTTTTTCACATTAAACGTAACACATCAAACTATGTATGATACATATCATAATTAAATTACATTTTATGAATATTTGATGTTTTTTCTCATTATAAATACCAGTTTTGATCAATATCCTTTGTTTCTGAGGCCTCCTTGATGAGGTCTATATAGCAAAATGCAAACTTGTCCCAGGTTTTAATACTCTCCTCCACATTAATTTTCCTATCGTTTAAGTAACTCATCAAAATAAGTTCTTTCTTATTGTACCACTCCCTTTTCTCATCATTGGTGTCCACTTGAAGTACCCTCTCAATTATTCTATCAGCATCTTCTTGGGAGGCATTAACCACAATTGACACTTCCAACATTTCTTCCACAGAGTGAATAATTAGATACCATGACCTAACATTATTTGAAAAATCACTAGCATTATCCTTGTGTTTATTCATGTTAGGTTACTTGTCTTCATGGGAATTGGAAAATATGATTAATTTTCCCACCTTTTTTATTTCTTCCCTTTGGTCGTGATACAACTCCCTATATATAGACTTACTTTTTCGATTTATTTCTCCTTAGGCTGTCATATTTTCTAATATATCTTTTCTTTTCACTATCCCCTAAGGAAAAACATACCCTTTCATCATCTTCCACTAACCCATAATATTTCAGTTCCTCACCGGGATGCTCTCCCATACTGAATCACATGTCTCCAGAGACTTCCCATCTATTTCTAGCCCTCCAATGTGGTTTCCAATCATGATATTATTTTTATACAAAAATTCAACGATTATTACCTTCATTGCATAAATGTTTCATCATGGAGGACCCTCTTGGGGAGTACCATAGACATCCCTCTCATCATGTTCTTGACTAGAAAAAATAGTAGTACCCAAATTTTACTTTAGACAGAAAAATATGTCCACAATATTTAGGTAAGGATCCATGATTTTACGTTCCATCTAAAAAATCATAATTTCCCCACAAATACCCCTTTATCCCTCCTAGTGGATCATGGTTAGTGGCACAACATGTCGGTGGTTCAACCCATCCTTCCCTGTAGCCTACATGGGCTGACCATCCCCCAAGGATTCTGGAGGGAGCTTCCATGGTGTTTTGATACATAAACTACCACATTAAAAACTAAGATAACTACATGAATAACATAACATAACCCACAATTTCTAACATAACATTACCTTCCAATAAAACTCACCTTCTATCGGGATGCTGAGAAAATCCATCAGATTCTTGGCGACATTGTCTTTAATATAGATACTTGATCAAATATGGAAGGAAATAGCACAGGTGTGTTCATATAAAAAAAGTATCATACCACCATGTTACTGATCATATGAAGGATTTATAGGTTTCAAAAGAGTAACAAGAGTCCATGAAGGGAGATCCAAATCTTTATAACAAGATAATTACCTATAAAATTATTAAGTCATCATTATACATGAATCAGATCAAAAAATGTCTTAGGTCAAATAGCCTTGTAATTTTCCTATCTAGTAGTGTCCTGGAATCCACCACGAACCTATCAAAGGAGACCACTGAAGGTCTATTCATTCTAAAGCATGACACCATAGTGTGATCCAACAATGCAGAGGCTTGAATGAATTCCAAATAAGGGATTAGAAATGAGGGGACTACTTCATCAAACAAATTCAACCTTTAAGAAAAAATCAATTTTGGGGATGTTGAGGACGAGTGGAGGGTCATTGAAATGGGTAAAAGGCTGAGAATGGGGAGATTAAGAGAAAGGAAATATGCACTCCTCCCCCATTGGTTGAGAAGGGTAAGGGAGGGGATGTGGAGACATGACCATTAAATCACCCATCGATGGGAAAGGGGAGTGAGAGCTAGAGATTTTATGGTATATTTCTGTTATGTTCTCTAAGGTTCCCTTTTCCTCTATTTGTAACACAAAAATGTTCATAAATTGTTTTAAAGGAAATAATTCTTTATTTCTCAACATTTTTTTAGAAAAACATTTTCTTTAATATCCATTTCTTCCAAAAGAACATTCAAGAATGTTATTTATTATAATTAAATAATATCTAGAAGTTAATTTTAACATTTTTTTGTTATTATGAAATGTTTTAAAAATAATATTTTTTTTATTTTCTGAAAAAAATTATTTTTACTAAATCTGTGAAAAAAATATTTGTTTTAACTATCATGAACCAACATGGGTCGACCCTATATCAATCACCTGAGCCGATATGAGATAAGGCCTGAAATACATTCCTGATCCCCATGGGTGGAAAAATATTGTTCGGTATCAACATAAAGGAAAAGGAATTATTTATCCATTAAACAAATAAATGAACTAAAAAACATAATTGAACATAGAAGCCAAAAATAAATATACAAGTGTCCAAAATGAACACATTTTGTAACAAAACTAAAAATAAAACAACCATATAATAAAACATGACTACAATTAATTACCATACATCTCTATGTGACCCTAAGGGACATCCCCTAATACCAAAACCAACTACTTCCTTTGGATATTTAAATAAATTTGAGTCATGGACCATAATCTAAAAATAATAAAGAACTACAGGCATGAGTATTAAAAATCAGTAGGCATTCCAGAAAAATCTATTCCTAATGAAAATCTTTTAAACAAAATAAACATAAACTTAATGATTGAAATAAAATATATAAATGTAATATTTTCCATACATTTCACTTTAAAACCAAACATGGTCCAATTCCTTTTTTTCCTTCTAAATCATGATTCTTTTACATTAAATAAACATTGAAATTTTCTAATGGAATGTGATGTTTTCATTCAAAATTGAAAATGAGAGTGTAAAAAAATGTAATTTAAAAACATTTTCATAATCCTTTAAAACACAACCCATCACTTTCCAAATAATACCATACACGATGACATTACATTAACCACATAATAACTATAATGGAAAAAAATCATCCATGGGTATTATACCAATAATCATCTCAATCATCACTATAAGAGACTAACTGCCAGTAGACAAGGCTGAAACCATAGAGCATGTGAATAATCCAAAACATACTAATAAAACATGTCCCATCCTAGAGAGAATGCCTCTCAATGAAATAAATTTCTCCAAATATTCTCATCCATCGACCATATGGTACAGACTGAGGGTAATAGTCCCACTGTAATAATAACAAAATATATCCCCTTTGTACGAGCCACTGGCTAGAGCGTTATTTAACTAGTGCGGTAATCATTCGCAAAAAATGTTCTTACTATGCTAGGTTCCCATGTCATGATGTAATGATGAGGGTGAACAAACCAATGTAGACTGAGCATCTAGTCACATCAACATATAGAAAATACCTCAAATGACATGAATTAACGGAGTCACCTAAAGGATCATTCTTTTATCTTAGAACAATAATATCTCAAATTAGTCCATACCAAGGATCTCAATTTTTTCACTAAGTAATTCATCTTGAGGACTCCACTATGAGTACATCCACTAATTTTCAATTAATCTCAGAAAGATAATTATCCATGGAGTGTGTCTACATTAATCATTTACACTACTTTCACAAAAGATTCATATGGGCCCTCAAGAATTCATTAAAAAACCATCACATTCCAAAAAGGAAAAAATACACCATTTTTCATTTAAAAATAATTTATAAACATTTATTTTAAATAAATCACGCCACATTTTCAAGCCAATCCCATTTTTATCAATATTCCAAATGGGTCACAATACACCATCACATGTCAAACCAAATTCAAAATCCAAATATGCACTTATTTGAAACCAAAAACCACTTGGAAACCCTTTCAAGGAATCCAATTGATCATTTTATGTGTCAAAAATTTATAAAAAAAATCCAAATCATGATTTATTCTTCACAAATTTGATGAGAAATCCAATCGGACGTTTTATCAAACACATATTGTGCATAACTCAATAAATCCATGCTATATATTCAAGACAAAATTAAGTATAAACTCTTCATTTCAAAAAAAAATTATTCCCAAATTCATACAGCACTATTCAAAAACAAAGGAATGTGAAAAAACATGAAACCAATGGATCTTAAATTTAAAGGACAAGTGAATGGGAAACCTACCTTGTACCAAAAACACTTCAATAAAACGCACCTAAAATAACCATTACCAGGTGTTATGAGATAATATCTACCATGTGTAACCCTAAACAAGAAACCCCCCAATATAAACTAAGGGGAAACATGAACCCTTGGTCCAAGAGACCATATGAGAATAAAACCTCAAGTGAAAATAGAAGGAAGATGAAGTAAGAGAATAGATGAGAGGATTTAACTAGATGATATAGCCTAAAACCTAGAAGAATCACTAGATATTCACCATTAGAGGTAGGATGATGCTTAGAGAACAAGAGAGAAGGGCCATTAGGGTCTCACAACCCATAGGGATGATACGGGATGTGTTTTTGGTTAAAAATAATGAGTTGATAGAGTTGGTATTTCTTAAATTTTATGATATCGACTGCTCACGTGGTTTGGCTGCATGACTTACCAAATCACGGTTTACTTTTGCACCCCTTACTAGACACACCTAGGCACCTACATGGTTTTGACACATTATTTGAAAAATGTGTGCCAGCCATGTGGAATGGTTCTTTCTTGATACACTGGATAACTACATTTTTTAAGCATGGTTTGAGTGTTCGGGCATGGGTTGTACACCCTCAACCAGATGCACTCAATGGATTGCATGGTATCCTAGAGAATGTTGCATGATTTACCCAATCAGTGTGATAAACGTTCACCAAGATAAAAACACCCCCAAAATCAAAATTAAAACCTACCACACCCAAAACATGAGGTCCAAACCCAATTCCAAATGACAAACTAAAACAGTTCTCAGAAATTGAAATCAATGTGTGACATCTCTCCCCACCATTAACACTTTCTTCCCTTATAAAGACTCAAAATATTCTATTATATTGATCAAAGAATAAGGATTTCACAGCCAAATAATTCAAACCTCTTAAAATAAGAATGTCTTAAACAAAACTTGATATAACTTATTCCTCTAGATCAAAAGAAAACATCCACTAAAACCACACCTTGTTAAGAAAAAACCAAAAAAACATTGGGTGATCAATAACGGAGGATGGAATGGAATCCCAACCATTGGAAACAAATAAAACTAATCATATTTAGAGGAAAACACATTGAGACCAATGATGGGTCTCCCCACCATTAAGAACCAAATAGTTAAAATGGGATGAAGCGGCTGGTATGGAAACCCCAACAAGAAATTATAAAGGTACATCCCCACATGAACCAAAATCCATCCACCATAATAGGAGGAGGTGAAAGGAAATGAGAGAGAACTTCCACAAATGGTTAAATTAATTAGGGTAAAAAATAAAAAACTTGTATCTAAAAACATTCATCTATTAGGATTGCATGATGAAGATACCACCCATATTTTTACAAACAATGGAACTTGCCATAGCACTAATAACTTCAATAAGAGTAATTATACTATCTCTCCCCCAATGTTGGAGATAATATCTGAACCATAGTTCCCCAAAACCATAGTAATTTCATGGATACATGAAAGTATTCACTCAAGGAATTATAGATATATTAATTATATTTTAATCACTTACTATTCCACATTCATCAGCTAATTAATGAATCCACTTGCTTCTACAACCACCATTACCCAAATAGGGATGTACAAGATGCACACACTGAACACACCACCACTTAGAACAAAAACATCCTGAATTCCCATAAGAAAAACATCCTTTCATTAAAAATGGAGTTATCAATAGATCGACAACATCCCCTTAAATATAAAACCAAATAGAACATCATGGGGTATATCCTCCACGATAGGAAGATAAACTACATCAACAATAAACCTTAACACATTCCCAAATAACACTCTACTCCTATGATCTGGCCTTCCATTTCTTCATATAAAACACAATGACAGAACCATTGCTAGTGGACTGGGTACCCCAAAGAAGGAAAATTCTTTGGTACGCTTGGACTTGATGGCCTCTTTTGATTTGTCTCACCACACTGATGACAAGACATATTCCCATGGCCAGAAGAAACGGAGGAAAGATGTAGATTACTTTTAATCCAATGAACAAATCTAATATCTTTTAGAAACTTACCCACTTCCTTACTAGATTTCCATTCAATACTTTCTAGAACTGATGAAGGAAAGGTTATCTCATTCACTCCCTCAATCCCATGTTCATCATGAACGTCTTTCCTCACCACATCATAAATATAAGTTATACTCAACTCTAACATCAAGAACTACAAATCCGGATGAATCCCACACTAGAAATATCATGTCTTTATGGAATCATCGAAAAGATACCATAAATCATAGGGAACTAGATCTACAAAGCGATTATAGAACTCCAACACTGACCCATCGCCCTATTGTTGAAATCACTTCTATATTCCCTTCCTTATCATAGTCATATCAGAGAAGTATTGTTGGATGAAAGAAGCCTTGAATAACTCCATGGTAAGATCATCTCTAGTAATTTTAAAAGATACCAACTTCCACCACTTCTAGGGTGATATTTTAAGGATGATGGTCACAAATTTCACCTTCAATAACTTGGGAAACTCAATGAGGAAAAAGTTCAATTTGATCTTCCACGTGTACTCTTCCACTTTGAGAAGATTTACATGACCATAAAAGATATGTGGATTTATATTTCTATATTCATGAATGAAATCCTTAGGATGATCATCTGGAAAGCCAGTTAATGGGGAATCACTAGTATTTGCAGCATGAATATCCATCAAATCTCTATGGGAGAAGACACCAGGAAACAAGAAAATGAAGTTCTCAGCCAAGACTAAATCTTCAAAAAATGTTCTATAACTCAAAATAGAACATAAAAAAACAAATCCAAATCCAAATAAAAGCACCAAATAACCATTGGTTGATGAGAAGGAACTAAGTCAATTCAAACAATCACCAATGTTATTCATTGGAGTCTCACTCACATGAACATTTCCCATACCATCTAGGGCATCCATTAACCAATCCAATTTCAAGAACTCTCCTACTATATCATTATCCAACCACCATCCTCATATATCAGTTCATTAGAATACCAATAGAAATACTAAAGGTTAAAATAGAGAAGTCCCATTTTTCAATTCAAAACATTCCACCCATGTTTTCACAATCTCAACCCACTTCATATTATTAGAAAATTATAAAACATTCTGAAAGATAAATACCAAAAATTCAAAAAAAATCAAACATCACACATAAATTTATTTTATTCCATTAAAAACCCCAACTCATAACATTAAAAACAACATCAGATACTTATAAAACACATTCTACTAAAATAATGTTATTAAAAACCAAAAACATTTCAGTTAAAACATGTTCCAAAAAAATCCACTTTTCTAATATTTTTCTTCAAAATGAGACTGGTAACTCATTTTCCAAAATTCTAAAAACCAACCCATTTACATTTCAAAATCCAGTTTTCCCAATTCCAATGAAAGAGTTCCCAAAACAAATTTTGAAATCATAGTGAACTCATAGAAAATAACAAGGGGAAACTAGAGTTGATGGGTGAATTTTCCCTATGTTTAATGGACATATTCCAAACTCACCACCATTACTAAGTGTATTATAGGACCATTTCCCTCTCTCCACATTAATATCTCGGCCCTACAAGATCATGGATATCATTGACCCAACTCCCGTTTCATATCCCAAACAGAAATCAACGAGAAGAACCAAAGAAACTAAAAAAACCCTAATTCCCATGGAAAATTAGGGCTTGGTCTGGAAACTGTTGTCAAGACACTGCCAGATACCTATAACCAAATATTCCAAAAATATAACTCTATCTACCCTATAAAATAATAATAACCTAGGTTTATTTGAATGTAAGGTCCTCCAATGATTGGTGTTATCGAATACCACTTTTTCATGAACCAACTTGGGTAGACCTTGAACTGATCACCCATGACGATCTGATAATGTCTGAATGGGTATTTCTGATCCCCATGGGATTGCAACTAATTTAGGCAATCAACAAATATACATGGGAACTATTTCTCCCAAAATAAATAATTTAGCTAAACTAATTAAAGGGATATAATTTCCCAAAATAAATATAAAAATTTCTAAACATAACATCCTTCAAAAAAATCAAAAATACAACAATTATAAAATAAAACTCAAACATCACCTAATGACCACACATCTCTAGTTACCCTGTGGGTCACTCTCCAATACCAAAACCAAACATCATGCATAGTGATTGAAATAAAGATGAGACAAACACAATAATCTAAAAACAAGAAATAACTATAGGAATGAGTATTAAAACATAGTAGGAATGCCTATACAATATATTCTCAATGCACATATTCTTAATAAAAGAAACATTAATTTTGAAGTTAGAAATAAATATTAAAAAAATTCCACACATTTCACATTAAAATCAAACATGATCCATCTCCATTCTTCATTCCAAATCTAGATTCATGTCTATTAAATCCACATTGAAATTGTCAAATGGAAAGTGATGTTTTTTAAAAAGGAACATGAAAGTATAAAATATTTCGTCTTTTTGAACATTTTAAGAAACCTTTGAAAGACATCCCATAACCTTCCAAGGGATATACCACACATGAGAACAATACATTAACCACTTAATAAGTGTAATGGAAAAATAAACATAGAGGAGTATCAAACAAACAATCATCTTAATCATCCTTGTATATGACTATGTGCTAATAGAAATGGGTGAAACCTAGGAGCTCATGAAAAATTCAGAATATACTAATGCATGTTGACTCCACCTGGAAAGCATACCTCACTCAATAACATCAATAGTTCCCAATGCACTAGGTTGTCCCCTACATAGTACAAACCATGTGGAACAATCCTATAGAAATTAAAAAAACATAAACCTCTTCTACGAGCCACAAGCTAGTGAGTAATCTGACTATAGCATCAATTTTTCACAAAAAAGAAATTATCTCAGTATTATAGGTTCCCATGTCAATATTTAATGATGAGGGAGAGCCAACTGATTTCAAGTGAGAATAAAATAACTTGCACATATATATAATAACTCAAATAGTAGGCATCGCCCGAGTCACCCCAAGAATAAATATTGTTCCTTAGAACTATTATATCTCAAATGAGTCTATACCGAGGATCATCATTTCTACACAATGTAATTGGTCCTAAAGATTCCACAGCGAGGAAAACCCACCCACTTTAAAATAAACTCAAAAATATTATTATCCAATGAGATTTTTCACAGTAATCATTTTCACAACATTCACAAAAGCACCAAATAGGGACATCGAGAATTCATTAAGTAACCATAACTTTTTGAAAAGGCACAATACACCATTTTTTATTTCAAAAACCTATATAACATAATAAATTTAAATTATTCACACCAAATATACATTCCAAGTCCATTTTTATCAAAATTTCAAATATTTCACAATCCACCGTCATATGTCAAACCTATTTTAGAAGCCAAATACACACTTAATTCAAACCCAATACCACATTTAATACATTTTAAATAACTCATGTCATCATTTCAAATGTCAAAAAATTATTGAAAAATCCAAACCATGCATTATACATCATAAATTCATTTCAAAATCCAACTGGTAAATTTACCAAACACCTAGTGTGTGCAACTTAACTAAACCACACCATATATTCAAAAAAATTAATCAAACCACCTCATTTAACATAAAAAAATTATTCTAAAAACATACATCACTATTGAACATCCAAGGAAGGTGTGACAACAAAGAAACCAATGAATTTAAAATTTCAATGATAAGTGCAAGGGAAACTTACCTCAAACCACAAGCGCTTTAATAAATCACACCCGGAACAATCTTACTAAGGTTCCAAGAGCCATGATCTGCCATGGGAAACCTTAAACAAGAAAACCTACCAATATAAACCATCATTAAACATGAAACATGGGTCCAATATACCATAGCAGAGTAAATAATCAAGATAAAATGAAATGAATAGGGGGATGTGAAAAAGATTAGGGGATTTACTTTTAAGATTTATCCCATATCAATGAATAATCACTAGATCTACACAATATGATGAAGGATGAATCATATGAAATAAGAGAGGAGGCCAATAAAGGGTTGAACAAACTAGAGGAAGTAGAGGGGAGGAGTTTTGGGTCAAAATTTCTTAGAGGTTAGAGTTGGTATTTCACTAATTTTAAGATCAAGGCCACTCAAACTATTTGGCCGCATGATTTACCAAAATGTACAAAAATCGTGCACCTTTTACTCGACAAACATAGACAGCTAAATGGTTTGGACACAAGGTTTTAAAACTGTGTGAATATCATATATAATGGTTATATCTCAAGATAGTGTCTACCAATACTCTGTAATGGTCGTTTGACTAGCCATGTGTGGGTTGTTCACCCTCAAATACAATCACACCAAGGCTCGAACGGTTTCC
The DNA here is from genome assembly GCA_963277665.1 of Viscum album. Classification (NCBI taxonomy): domain Eukaryota; kingdom Viridiplantae; phylum Streptophyta; class Magnoliopsida; order Santalales; family Viscaceae; genus Viscum; species Viscum album. The sequence goes on from OY728160.1 coordinate 635,965,473, forward strand.
TGGAGCATGTCTCATGGTTTACCAAAACAATTTGATTGATGTGTGCCAAGAAAAAAAATCCTAAAACATGATATTTAAACCAATCATAGTCGAAAATCGAGGGCCAAAACCTAGTCCAGAAGATAATAAGGAACAGAGGTAAAAAATAAAAAACTAGATATGGCATTAAAAATTACAACATGAACCAAATTTCTATATTTCATGACTACTCCATGTTTTTAATTTTATTTTATACATTTATATAATTATTTTCTTAAAAAATGGTTTCATGAATATTTTGAAAATATTTGGGTTTTTTATAATTGATTTGAAAATAAAAATGTATTTTCCTTTATAATTATTCTATAGATTTTTTGAGGAAATGTTTCATCAATAATAACATCCTTGATGCTAATTATGATTTACTATAGACATAATCTAATGATACCATACTTATTCCTTATCTATAATCTCAGTTATTATGATTATGAGGTTTTTAAGAATTCCATTTATATTCCACATATTATTCCATGATTATATTATTAATTTTTTAGGATATTATGACATTTATATGAATGAATTATGTTTATATAATGATTGGGTCTATTATATCACTCCAATGCATTTGGTAAGGTGATATTGATATCTCATGAGATGATAATGATAATTTTGGAGATCGTTGATTATATCTTTTCCCACATATCTATTCATGATTATTTTTTCTCCTATATATTCTCATAGGAATATGCATTGACATGATTTTGAATAGCTTTTATGCTTTTCTGAAGAGTGAGTATGATATATCTCTAGATTTAATCAAAATATTTTTCATGAACATGTTTTCATTTATCTATGTTACCAATATTATGTTTTCGTATTCATAATATGTAACATTACAGTGTTATGACTCCTCAATGAGGACTAATTCTTTGATAGAATTATTGATCATACTTCTAGAAATTAATTGAGTTTGGAGATTATGGTCAAGGAATTATTTGGTAAGACTATTTCACATTGATAAAATGAACATTAATATGTAATCATACCCTTATGACCATATAATACTCTACTAGTTGATATCATTCATGTTTAACCTTACATAAAATTTGAATTCACCATTTATTATGTTTTCTTTCCTTAGGTTTTGATGGAATATTTTATGTGTGATGAGTCTAAAAGGGTACCTTATATAATGAAATATGTTCTAGATGATGAAGATTGTACTTAAATAAGATGTTTCTGTATCTAGTATCCAAATACATTAAACATTATTGTTCCTTGGTCATATATTATTATGAAATATATTTAATATTAAATTATCATTATGACATATTTTTTATTTTTGTACTCAGGATATTTTAATTGGCATTAGAGGAGGGTTTGATTAATAATCAGATATTTTGGATTGAAAAATTTTGTGAAACCCTTGGGGATAAGTTTAAGTAATAGATAACTCTTAATGTTTTGGAATGGAATATATTGTGTGGTTATCCTAAAGATAAATCCATATCAGTATACTATAAGTGGATGTGGTTTCTTCATGGATGCATCTGAGTTTATTGAACCCAAAATTATTTTTTCAACTATATCACAACAATCATTTTGGTTCATAATGATTTTCCCCTTTCTGTGCACCTAGATAAAAACTTTTGGGGTATTTCATGTTTAACCCACTTTTATTTATGAGCCATTATTTTGGATTTTAATAGATAATGACCATGGATAACCTAGTTTAATCATAAGGTGTCATTGGTTGATAAATAGGTTTCTTAATTTATGAAATATTAAGAGTTTTTTTCATGTACATATGTTTTGAACTCTACTTATATTATATTGATTATTTCAGAAATTTTTAGGTTTTACTCAATTCCTATAACTAAAAGAAATTGTGTCAAAAAATATTTTGATGTTCAATCTAATAATTTTCCCCAAGAACAATCAAATTGCTTGGGAGAAATAAATGAATATCTTGTGATTGTGCTCATAAATCTATCTAAAGATATTAATGGTAAAAAGATCATCTTGATCTTACAAACACAACTAGTAGGGAGAAATTGACCATTGGTTATTTTATGATTCAACACCAACCTTTCTATTATGGGTCTACTAATTCAACAGTTTCTGAGTAATGAATAAATGAAGTGGAAATGATATTTTAAAATTTTCAATTCCCGAACCATGAGAATTTTATCTTATAATTCTATCAAATTGAAGAAAACACTGATTACTATTGGAAACTTATTAATAACATATTTAAATAGGATGACATAAAATCCTTGGAATGGTTGGAGTTTAAGATGGTTTTTTCAAAAAATAAAAATCCCATAACTCTTCAAACAAAGATGGAATGTGGCTTTCTAGAGATGAAAAAGATTGATGGGGTATCCACTGGTACCTATGAAGAAAAAATTATAAGATATTATAAGTGTTCTTGTAGTTTATAATTGACTCTGTGAAAAAAAATCAATTATGTAGTGGTCAAAAAAAATTATCGCAACAAATTATCCATAACATGAATTGGTAATGATTATGAAATTAATAAAAGTAACTTGAAGGTAGAAATATAAGGTGATAACTTCATGTATTCTTCTATGTTATTTGTAAAGAAGAGAAACTAGATATTCATGAAAACATGAATGCTAAATATTAAGGGAAAAAATTACTTCCAACCACCAACATGACAAAATTTGGGGTAAACCATTCTAATAAATTATTTGAAATGAATTTATAAATACTTAAATTATAGAACAGACATCCCAAGAGAATGTGATTGTTAATGGGGTTGGAAATTTCCGTAGATGAAACAGAGCATAAGAAAGATTCAATCAATGAATTTCAGGCTTAATAAGTAGGGAGATAAGGAATTATAAAAATAATTTCCCCAACTTAATATCTAATGAGGATTCTAGACCATAACACCCTAGTTAGAAAAATGATAATAAAAATTCCTTTTCTATCATATTGAAGTGGTTCAATAGAATAACATAGTAAAAGGTAAAAATTTAATTAAATATTAAACTACAAATGTATTATTGTATTCTAGATCTACCCAATATTTTATAAATAAGTTATTTTCTAATGGTACCACACCACCAACTCAAGGATTAGATGTTGAGTAAGTAATAAAAACTCTTAATGTTATGATGATCACATGTAATGTATATATATCATCTTTGATAGAAGTTTGTGGGAATTTTATTCTTTTAATTATTTTCATTCTCCCTCTTGTCAAAATCAATGTGATTTCTTGTATGGATTGGCTCTCTCTATAAAGATCCCAAATCAATTACTGTGGATGGGAAGTCATAATAGGTATTTTGAAAAACGACATGATTGTATTTCCTTATGGGGATGAATACAAACTTCTAATGGATGTTACCCCAATATTATGAGTCACCATCCCTATAAATTAAAGGTATTTTCCTAAAGTTTATAGGGAGAAACTCAATATTTTTTATATTCTTAATACATTGGATTTTTTTTATGTTATTCTAGAATATTTTCCTTATCTTTATCTAAATCATGATGTTGAGTTTTCAATAGAACACATACATGGTGCTACACAAATTTCAGATACACCATATATAATGCCCCAAATTGAGTAATAGTAATTGAATATTCAGCTTCATGAGAGTATTGGTAAATAATTCAAATACCCAAGTGAGTCACCATGGGCCTTACATATTCTTTTTAATAATAATAATGACATTCCATTGTGTTTTTACATTGATTATCAGAAACATAACAGTGTTTCCATCAAGAATAACTATCACATACCCCATATCAATGATTGTTTGATAAATTATGAGTAATTAGTTCCCTTTATATTATTTTAGTTCATAATGGATATCATAAATTTGGGTTAAAAAGGAGGATATACCCAATACTGGGAATGATGTTTTTTAGACTTACTAATTCCCCTGTAATCTTCATGGATTTAATGAAGAAAGTCTTTAGATATTACCTATACCAGTTTCTATAATTCTGTATAAATTAAATTCATATTTATTAAAATATAAACAAATAGCATGACAGTCATTTGAGAATTTTCCTAAAAACCCCAAAGGAAGGACAAGTTATATGAAATAATTACAATGTATGAATTTTTTATTTATAAATCATCCTTCTTGGCATATATAATATCAAGTGAGGGTATTTTGGTGGATCCTTAAGAGATGGTAGTTATTGAGAAATGGTCCTTACTAACCCTCGATATTGATATCCCTATTTTTTTGGTTTTGGTGGATATTACCAATGCATTGTAAGATATTTCACATGATTATCTAATCCACTCACCAGGTTAACTTGAAAGAGGATTAAATTTTTATAGACAAATGAATTTGAATATAATTTTAATGAGATGATGGGAATATTGGTCAGAACACCAATCCTCACACTACCCTATAGTGGATAAGGGATTGTAATCTGAAGTGATTTATCAAATAAGGGGCTTGGATTTCCCCTCATAAAGAATGATATGGTGATATCATAATCCTCACACCAATTGAAAATACATGAGAAAAATTAACTTACTCTCAATTGGAAGACACCAATGATATATATTTTTTAAATATATTGAGATAATATATTAATGGTGAATGGTGTGAAATATATATGGATTATGAACTATTTAATTTTATATTCACATATAAATAAAGAAATGTTTTCTAGAGAATATGGTGAGAAGTGATTAATGATTATCAATTCTAAATAAATTAACAACATGGGGAGGAGAGAAAGGTTGTTGCTGCTCTAATATAGAAGGATTATTCTTGTTTTTCCATGATGAGGACAGAAATAGATCCAATACATAGGGATTTTCACAAAATAAAACTTAATTTCATTAGAAAATGGTTAAAATATTATATTTCTTAGACAAATTTTCATCCATATATCTATGTGAATATTAAAGAGGTGTAAAATAAAAATATGGAATGGAAAAATATGGAGAGAAGTGATCATGAGTTCAACCATGATGATAATATAAAGTTAAGGTCTTAGAACGAAGTATATGTTCAATAATTATCTATTTTAGGATAGATCTATTAGATTGAGCTCCTAGTTTGACATTATCAATTCACCTTGGAAGTAAAAAAATGTATAAATATTTTAAAGAGTATTTTCTTGTTGGTTACATGAAAACAAATATTACAGAGTATGTATCTCATTACCTAGTATTGAAACAAGTTAGGGTTAACAAATAATGGAAAATGAGATATTATAATTATTCCCTAAATATAAATGGAACTGGGAATGCAAAAATGTTGATGTTTTACTTCACACTCCCCAAAATTTATAAAGGCCCTAAATCAACTTTGGTTATAGTTGATTACCTTAAAAAGTTTGCACAATTCATATCTATCAGGTAATATTTCTATCATGACAAACATGCCAGTATTCAAATTTGGGTACTTGTATGTTTTAATAGAGTACAAAATTTTATTGTAACTGATCGATATCTAATTCCTACCTCAAAGTTCTATCTATATCTTTATCATACTCTGGATTCAGAGTGGTGTTATACTATTACATATCATCCCTAGATATATTATCATTATGAGATAATAATTTAATCCATCGAGGATATATTGATATCTTTTTTTCTATATTTCAAGCATGGATGTGATCGACACCTTCCTTTAGTCTATTTATTTTACAGCAAAAAAATTCACTCAACCATTAGGATGGTCCTTATGAATCCTAATATGGAAGTTTGGTTATAATTCCAATGTGTGGGGATTAATTTGTAGAAAAAAATATGTTGTGACTTCAGTTAGCTGAGGGGATGGAAGATAAATTTATATCTATTCAGAATCACATTAGTGAAGATCAGAGTTGATAGATAAGTTATGTTAATAATTATTATAGAGATATACAGTTCAATGTTAGTGAAAAGGTAGTATAATGAATATATATTTGGAATGTATTATAATATTTGGAACCAACCACAAGCTGATCCATAGATATATTGGTCCCATTTAAATTATTCATTGTATCGTGATAGTAACTTATCATTTTTCACATCCAATGAATATATCTTATATTCACAATGTGTTCCATGTTTCTATTTTGAGGAAGAATATACCTGATCCTTTACATATAATAAACTCATATTTCATGCTCATAAAAAAGTATTTCTCTAATTAGGAACAACCAGGGGAAATTTTGTATCACTTAATAATACCGCTCTCCTAGTAAAATTTTTGTACTGAAAAAATTAATTAGATGAAGTAATATAGGAACCAGAGGACGTAATTAATCCGAATAATCCTTTGATGTTTGTATATGAGTGATAAAATTTTGAATAATAAATTCTTATATTGGGGCTATAATTTAACACCCAGGGATTTTTTGATATGTTTCTCTTTAAATAAATTTTATTTCATGTATTGATAATGTAACACGTACTACAGACGTTAAATGAACTTTAATATAAATATTATTATTTAAATGTGAATGTTATATCCCATCAGTTAAAATTCGTGGAATGAATAGGAATATCCAAATTATAAAAAATATTTATAATGGTTTCATATAATGTTAATTAATAGATAAATATGTTCTTGATTTTTAGGAAAAAAAATTTATGCTTCAAAAATACATTTTCAACAAAAATGGTTTTTATTAAATTTTTTGAGAGAAACAAAAATTATTTTATACAGAATTTATAAATTATGTTTGATAAAATTGATTTCATTTTTTAAATCATCATATCAAATTTATCATTGGGTAAATTTTTTTGATTTTTTTAAATATAGCTTTTACAATAAATAGTCAAAAAACTGATATTTATTGAAAACTATCTTTCTATTCCAATAATTTAGTTTATTTTATTTTATCTGAAAAAAATTTAATTGTACAATTAGTTCATTTATATTATTTATAATACATTTATGATCATGGGAATCAATTTTATGCTTTATTTTATTGTAAAAACTTTTTTACTTAAGAAATCATTTTTTCTAGAAAGATGATTTTCATCACATTTTTAGTGTTAATGTTTAACTGAAATTATTCTACTTCTATCAAATGAAGTTGAGAAAATGGATTAAATATTTTCATTTAGAATAATTAGTATAATTTAATACATATAATATTATTTATGATCATTATGTATAGTAGCCAATGTGATTTATTCCCCCCTTAGAAAAAGAGGTAAACTTTGGTTAAAGACATGGGTAAAAATATTATGTATCTACAACACAAGCCTTTATCCCACTATGCAACATCCCACCCATCCTCATTATATTTAAAATTTAGAAGCAAGTTACATGGAATTAAGAGTCATCCCCAGACACTAAAGGCTGCTAATAAATGTCATGGGATTCATGAAATGATGGGGGAGATTATCCCTTTTAAAATAAAACACCCCAAAAACATTCCATAACCATGTAACCACAATATAATGCTTTATAATCATATAAAACAACTCAATGAAATACCATATATATATAAACCACACTAAAAAATAGTACCACAATAGAATACTGCAATATCAAAGTATGTAATGGAAGATGTAACCAACAAAACCCAAAGACTCCAAAACAAACTCCAAGATCCGACCATGACCCATGTTCTACTCCACAATAAATACCATGTAACAAAATGAATCACTAGAGAAGTGTAACAATTTACCTTTACTCATGTCCCAATAGATGATATCTTCAAAAGAACCAATGTTCTACATAAGGGGTGAGTAATGAATCATTGTAGGCTTTCCCAAAATGACATCCCTACTCACGTCACTAGGATAAAACTTGTGTGCACATTTATATAAATCAATTTTTATAAAGTAATTGAGAATAATTTTTATCAAAATATAAAAAAAGTTACACGGTAAAACTATTTTCTCATAGAAACACAATTTTCCACAGAATGCAACCAAAAAAGTCCTTACAATCATTTCATGAATCTAATTGGATTTATCCAATCCATATCACATAGCCACACAAACCCATACGCACAAACATAGAAGCCTAGTATTACCATTGACAGTGTAACTTCCACGTCCATAACCTGTCCATTTTGATGGTGGTATATTGGAGACCATTATCCATCCCATTACATCCACAATTAACCATTTAAATAGACAACATGCTAATACAATGCTTTCCAAACCAATTAAATATGCTCAATAAAACTGCAAATTTATTGAAAACCACAAAGACAAACCATTTCAATAGAACTAAACATTTATTGAAAAACCATTTTTAGAAACTAATTCCAAAAAAACTAAACATTTTTTTAAAACCCTTTTCCATGAAACAAAACCAAATAACCATTTTAATAACATCATTTTTAAACCATGTAATCTAATTCAACATTTTTCCAAAACACCTAATTTTTTAACAATACTATAAACCATCACCCAAGAAGGTTTAAATCAGTAAATTAAAAAATATATTTCACTGTAAATTTATCAAAAAATTATCAAGTTTAAAATAATTCTTCAATTTCTAGCAACAGGAGTCAAGAGTAAATCCGCTTACCTTGTAATTTATGGTGAAAAAGAAGAAGGGAACTAAAACACCCAAGAAAATGCGTTGAATCTCCAAAAACCTACCTTAGATGTCCTACCCTATCAACAAAAAAGGCCAAATATAACCATTATTAAATAAAAAAACTTCAATATATCTAAATAAAACTATATCTAAGAATCCAAGAGAGGGGGGAGAGAGGGAAGTAGAATTGAAAAAAAATAAAAACACCAGAAATGTTGACTTACCACAAAAATTGGGCTTCAACGAACCAAGAAACACCTTTGGTCAAATCAAAATTTATGGGGAAGGGTTCCATAGCCATTGGGAAGAATAATAACCAAATTATGGACAATGTTAAAAAAAAAAGTGGTTAAAGGCCAAACCAAACCTAGATAAAATTTCGGGGGATTGTTTTAAAAACATTCATGGTTAGTCGCACGGTTAGAAAAACAATGTAATAATCATGAGACAATATCTTCTTGAAGGAGGTACTCACATGTTTTTGATGCATATTTATATGAATAGTGAAATAACTTTGCAAAATTGCATTTCCCTCTTTTCCAACTTTCTCCTAGGAGGACACATGGTTTGGACAAACCTTGTGTCTGCCCGTGCACATTCATCATACCATATGTTTCATTTTTCATTGTTTTCTTGTATTAGTAACATAGTTTCCACTAGCCATGTTCTAATATTGCACTGGTATAAAATCCCCCAAAAAATTCCAAAATGTTTTCAAACCCTATCAACCATCACCCAAACCCATAAAATACTTAAAAAACATAAATGTAGGGTTATGTACATGAAACTGGGGGTGTTAAAAACTAGATAAATAGTGTTCAACCAAAATAATTATTATGTTGTTAAATAATTTATTTTAAATAGGATCATAGAATTTTTTATTTGATTCTTTACATTTCTAAATATAAGTTATATTTTATTCAAATTTCATACTATTTTTTAGTCATATAATTTAATTGTATGGTTGGAATTTAAAATTTGGTTCTTTGTTACCCGAAAAGTATAAAAAAATATTTTATCTATTATTTAACAAAAAATGGAAATCAATATACTAAATTATATAAGGTTAAATTATTTCTACTCTTAAATCAACTATTTTCCTAAAAACTGTTTTTCAAGTGTTTTGGGTTCTTATATTAAATGTAATTTCTACCACCTAAAGAAATTAAATTTGATAAAACTTATTACAAATTTTGAATCATTGTGTCCATATTTTTATTAATTTTCATTTTATTTTGTGTCATAAATTATTTTATCAAGGTAAAAGGTTGAGTTATCATGGTTAAGGATAAATGGAAAATAAAGTTCTTTAACTTGAATATTGGTCTTAAAACATATCAAACACTTGACCAAATGTGATTATTTGAGTTTATTTTGACCCTATCACATCATATATTCAAATTTATTATGCCTTTTTTCCACTTTAAATTATTATTATATGTATTGTGTTTATTTGATCTTATATGTAATTACTAGTATGTCCTTTCCTCCCATGTGAAAGGATACCAACTATTGGCTCTTATTCACACTTCATGGCCTTTAATATTAGAAAATACCAACCTTAATACATTCCTAGATTCCTTCTCCATGTCATATATCTTGTTTTATTTCCAAATTATAATCCATTAAATTCTTCAAATAGTATTCCAATATAGGTTTCTCAATAAAGTGGTATTACATTTAACTGAGTACATTCAATTTTATTTATTCTTATAAATCATTTAATATATGGTATATATTTTAAAATAATTTTTTAATTATCTTATATAAACGTTATTTTTATTATTATGATGGATCAACCATTATCAACCACATTTCCATCCAATGGAAAATTAAGACATCACTTGTCCATACGTCCATCTTAACGTCTCCACATAGGAGTGTAAATCATTTTTTATCAAAATTTTACAATGATGTTTATAAATATGGAACTAATATTTATAAATGATAGTAATAATATTATTATGGATCAGTAATGATAAAATATTTTTTATATTTATTTCTATCTTCTCGTCTAAAAATTAAAATTGTGTTCATGTACATGTTCGGCCTACCGTCTCCATGAATGATCTAAATAATTTTTCAATATATACCTTTAATGGTGGAATATATATATATATATATATATGTGTGTGTGTGTGTGTGTGTTTATATATAAAATAACTTTATGGATATTATATAACCACTATCAAATTACAAGGGCCAGAACTGTCGAACCAGAACATCCATGAAAAAAATAAATTTTTTATCACAAGGAAGGATGATTTTAATAAATAATTATTAATAAATTGGTTATATGATATTATAAGTAAATCATATACGGTATTTTATTAATGAATATGTCTCTTTAGTATATTAAAAATAAAATTTTATTTATTATATAGTATATTTGAACATGTATAAAGAAAGACAAGGCTTGAGGCATTGGATTTACAATTTAATCCCATTTTAATTAAGATTATTTATTCTTCAATAGAAATTGTGTAAATTAAATGATATTATCATAGAAAAAAATTTAAACATTATTATCTTCTATTTATGTCTACAATTTTAATGTTTAAGTATCATCCTCTCCCATCAAAACACAAAAAAAAAAGAAATATTTTTAATAAAAGTCGTCAATATTTCTCATCTTTCAGTTCGGAAAACTTTTTCTTCCATATCAATGTTTTCTGAAAAAATCAAATATTTTTTACTATTATTAAAATAATTTTGAACCTTTTATGACATTAAGAAAATTAATAATAACATCTTTGTCATTTTTTAAAAGAGGTAATTTTCACAGAAGGTATGACCAGAATCTTTATTTTAATAATTACGACATGAATAAAATTTGTCATAATCATGGCCTCTCCATGTTTTGAAGTGTATTTTATATGTATTGAATTTTATTTTCAAAGAATAGTTTTTATTGAAAAATATATGAAAATTTTTTGTTTTAAATATTCGATTTCAAAATAAAAGTGTATTTTCATTTGGAAGTATTCCAGTGATATTTTTAAAAACCCATCTATAATAACTTTCTAGATGTTAATTATGTTTAATTGTGGATTTTATCCAATAATACCATCATTATTATTTCTTGGGATGTTCCATGGTTATGATGCTAGTATTTTTAAAAAATCCTATTAGTTTCCTTGGGATATGTTATGATATCCTGCTAAAGGTTTTTTGATCTTTTGAGATTTATATGAATAAATTATGATTATGTAATTTTTGGGTTAGTTATATTTCAAAAATTAATTCGATAATGTGATATTAATATCTAATGAGATTATTATCATATGTGTGGATATGATTGTGAATATATTTGTTCACATTTTTATTTTTTAGTATTATTTCATCAAGTTATGCTCCTAGTAATATGAATCAAAATTATTGTGACTGGATTTGTTCAATTTTTTAAAAAGGGGTATGATTTATTTTTAGATAAACTCACAAGAATATGCTTCAGCATGATTTTTTATCTATGTTGATAATATGGGGTTTTTTATACAAATGATTCAACATTCCTATTGTTTGACTCATGAATGATGATTAATTCTTATTAATATTTAGTTTTCATTATAGAATTAATGAATTGATTTCATATATTATAATTTCATAATTTTTAGGTAATAATATTTTACATTGAAAATATGCACCTGAATATATTACCATACCTATATAATAATATTTTCCTCTAAGGATTGATATCTCCGATTTAACCCTTATGACTATCTATGCTCACCAATTCTTATGTTTTCCTTCCCTAAATTTCATTATAAGGTCCCAACTTGAATAGGTCTATATATTTACCTTATTTAAAGAATCACGATTGAGATGATGTAGACTGTAGTTAAATACGATGTTTATGCATGTAGTCTCTAAAGAAACTAATCCTTTATGATCCTTGGCCATGTATTATTATGAAATGTATGGAATATTTATCAGAAACAGTGTAATATTTATGTATGTTATTCTTTATTCACTTCAAAAGATTTCTATTTAAACCATGAACTACCAGTATCTTGGCTTATACCCATATTTTATAATTTCTAGTATAGCCCCTAAAACCGGGGGTATATGTTTAACCCATTGCTCAATGCATCCTAGTAGTAGTAATCGTCAGTATAACATTGGACATTTTCATCATACCCATGGTTTTAGTTAAACTCTAGGTATATATTTATAACCACGGTTAGAAGAACTGTGGGTATATATTTTCATAGTTGACATGATATACCCACAGTTCATTCAACAGCGGGTATAGTTACATGTCCAAAATTGGACGCGACATCCCATCTATCTCATCCTAAATCTGTAAAAAATTAAACAATATCAGTAAGCATTCAATGTAATAAATATATTGTATACCTATAAATCAAACAACTATTTATAAGAATTTTAAATCCATTTAAAATACTAAAACTTATATATACATCCATACAACCATTCAATTCAACTCTTTAAACAATTTCCACATATCTCTTTAATTATAACTAAACAATAGAGGGTATAAATATATCCCACATCACCAAAAACCTCAATCTCATCAAAATTAGCAACATTCTCATCACCAACATCATATTCTAGATCATGATCATCATCACAACCACCACCACCCACACCTCCACCACCACCACCAGTATCATCTTCTCAACTGCCACTAAGATTCCCATTGACATCACCTATGGTGTTATATAATGATTTAACTGGTTCCATATATAAATTGAAAATTGAAGTATCCCATGATGGAAGTGATGGAAACAAAATTGAAATAACATTTATGAAAAGTTCGGTGGACTATTTTTCTCATTTACACTTCTATATATATTTTTTACCTCAGATGCCTCTACAAGATTATTTTTCAGCTCTATAGAGTGAGAGGATTGAGAGGTTCTCAATGAGGTCTAATACCTAGTGGGTATGATATTTTCGGTTTTAATATCAGACATTTATATGGTGCTCCTTGCCTATTACCTATATCAAATCATCATTTGGCACAAACCGTTCATTTTATTTCCCATCAAGGGCCTCTAGGGCACACTATTAAAAATATAGAAAAGATATTTAATTATGAATTGCATATAAAAATATAAAATATCAAGAAAAAAACAATATTTTATTGTGTTTTTTCACATATAGCACTTCCATCCTTTTTCTTCTTACTTATGAAAAATAATTTTTCTCAAGACATACAGCCTTCGATATCGAAGGATTCTTGCTAGAAATGAAATTTATTAGTATAATACGACATTATTGAATAATATGAAAGTGATAAAACTATAATTAATAAAAAAATGGTGTGGAAGAAATCCTAAAGGTAAAGAATCATCAAAATATTCAATTAATTTGATATTTTATACTACCCGAATAACATAAAAAAGAAGTATAATTATCATTCATAATATAGGTATGATATAGATTCCAGTTTTTTTTCATTTCCATCAAGTTATATATTTTTTTATTTAGTTATTTTGAAACTTATTAATTTTTATCCATTGGTCATTAGGTTCCTTTTTTGGTTAGGTTTATTGGTAATCTGGTCAATTAAATATTTGTATAATTGTCAATTAGGCCATTTTTCTATTGGTTATTTGTTCCTTTATAGCTTTATCCATTTTTCCCTTTGTCCATTTTTCTATTTTACCAGTTTCATATTTGGACATTTGGTCATTTGGCCATTTAGCAGCATCACAATGTTTTATTTGGCCTAATGGCCTATTGGCTTAATTCAAAAATAGGTAAATGGAATAATTTCCTAATTGAATAGCAGAAAAATGACTAATTTTCCAATTGTCCATAGATCCCTTCAGATATTTTTATGTTTGTCCCTTTGTAACATTGGCCATTTGTTCGTTTGGACATTTTTTCATTTATATAACTCCTAATTTGACTATTTGTCTATATGGACATTTAAAAATTTGAATAATCTTCCATATGGTGATTTAGAACATTCGAACATGGGCCATATGGGAATTTTTAAATTTCATCAATTGGAAAATTATCTCTTTGGCTCTATAGGCATTTTACATTTTTCCATTTGTCCCATTTTCCATTTAGTAATTTTTTTATTTCGATATTTTTTTCATTTATCCATCTATCGTAATATTCATTTAGACCTTTACCCCTTTGGTTTTTTCGATATTTGGAAATATGTCCATATGGTTGTTTGGCCATTTGTCTGTTTAACTATTTGATTGTTTGGTCATTTCCCTTATTCCAATTTCCCATTTCTATAATTAAGAAATTGGACCTTTCCCCATTTATCCTTTTGGTTCTTTATCCCTTGGGACATTTTATCAATTATCCAATTGACAATTTGGCCTCTGGATTTTTTTTACATTTTTCTTTTTTTCCATTTTGTCTAATAACCAGACAACCAATTGGACAATTAAACAATTGATCAATTTTCCCTTTGGACGTTTTTACATTTGTCCCATTTTTTCCATTTTATCATTGTGTCATCTTCTTATTTTTCCATTTATCAGAATTGGCCATTTAAGTATTTGTCCATTGTTCATTTTTCCATTTGGATGATTTTCCACTTGGATATTTGGACATTTTCCCCATTTTCTATTTGGCCCTTTCTCTTTTTGGCCCTATGGTCAATTTTCCCTTTGGCCATTTTTCACTTCTTCCATTTGGAACTTTGGATCTTTAGAAATTTTTTCTTTTACCCCATTGGACATTTATCCCTTTGTCATTTTGGCCATTTTTTCATTTTGTACATTTGGTTATTTTGACATTTGAATGTTTGTATATTTGGTTGGTTTTCCATTTGTCCATTAGTCTATTAGGCTAATTTCCTACTTGTCAATTTGTCCATTTTTCCATTTTATAATTTTTTTTCATTTGGCCATATGTCCATTTATCCATTTAACCATTTGGTTATTTGATCATTTGTATATCTGGCTATTTTTTCAAATGAATGGAAAATTTGGATCCTTATATTAAATGTATTAATGATAATAAAACATAATTCTCAGCATGAAAATAAAAGTAACTATAAATAAAAATATAGATTTTATTTTTATTTTTATAAAATACATCGAGGCTCTCATGCTCAGAAACTATATTTTTTCCAAAAGTGAGAAAATGCGTCTTTAAATCATTATAAATTTTTTATTTTATTGATGCTTATTAAAAAAATAATTCAATGAAATTAATGAGAATAAAAATTTCTATATAAACCATTAAAGATTAAGAATAACATAAAATCATTACTCTTCAAATATGTTATCATTTCATGATATTGTGTTTTTAGATAGTCATCCAACATATAACTCATTCTAATATGATTTCCCAAACTCTAAAAAATCCATCAACTTGCTACCTTAGCAGCATCACCATTAGGAAAGTTAAACTAATCCTTCAAAGAATATGTTAATTTATATAAATACAAAAATTATATAGATATAAATTTAACAATTTTTCTTACACATATCATTTTCAATGATTTCCCTTTGATTTAATTATTGATATACCACAATGAGACTGGTCACATAAAAATTATATTTTTGTACTTGGCTATAGTTCCCAAGAAACTTATTCAATGCCTTGTATTGTTACCTATCATCTGATTATCTTCACTGTAGTCCACCGTTATTTATTTTTGGGAATTCCATACTTCACACATACTAGTGTACCCATGTCTCATATAAGAATATCTCACTGAATATGATCAAATTAAAAAAGAACTAATTTACACTAAAACATGAAAATGTGATGTGATATGATTTGAAAAACATATAAAATACTTGATGCAGGATATTCATTAATCTTTCATAGATCTGTTGGATTTCGGGAATCTATATCCTCTTAGGGATGGGAATATTCCATTGCATTTATTGGGATATCTTCATAAAATAGAGTTTAAGCTAAAGTAAAATAGTCATTAAATTCTATATGGATAGTAGGAAATGCAGGAGGCATAGACATGGAAGGGTAAGGATTGAAGGGATAGAGATCCATTAAATGGTATAGATACAGTAAATGTAGGAATATCTCAAAATGTGGCATAGACATGGTATGATAAGAGGAGGTTAAATGTATTGATGATAGAGGAATGTGTGGGAACATCTCTAGAGGCTCTACTAGTGGATGAAATGGTGTGGTAGGTGGGGAGTCTACTAGTGGATCAGGGAATGAATGGGTACGATGGTTCCTCTGTCTTTCCCTAAGGTCACCGCATCTTGGACCCATACTAGTATCCCAAGGAGAATTCAACTCTTGTTGATATTTACATCCCTAAAAAATGATAAATAATAATAACATTACAATAAATGTATTTAAGAAGAAAAACATTAAAATTATTATACTATCTAAGGGAACTAGAGGAGGAAATTTGAGTTCAAACCTATATTGATCATTATCAAAAAAAATTCCTTCAAAATTATTCAATATTTTTCACAATATACATAATAATTAGATACACATTTTTTAGAAACAATTTTTAAGAATTATACAAACAACATAGCATTCAAAGAAATCATAAACATTGTCATAACATGTTTTAAATTTTATAATTAAAAACCAAGATATAAAATTTTTTAATTCATTTAAAACCCAGTTTTCTAATTTGAAATAGATCTAATTAGATGAAATGAAAAAAAAAACAAAAATGAAACAAAAAAATCATTCCATAATAAAATGAAATTAAATTGATTATAGTACTACAAACCTAATAAATCCACATAAAGGTAAATTGAATGAACTTTGAACATATATAGTTTCTTCTATATATTACCCACCACTACTTCATGTTCAACATCAATTATCACAAAATAAAAATTTGAATCATAAACTAAAACATTTTTTTCAACACCAATGGGGGATTAAATTCTCTCAATTTTTTCCCCATAGTCATGAATAATATGTATTGGTATTAAAATAATAATGAAACCATAATCTGGTCTCATATGATCTTTCACAGAAAACACTTTTTTTTCATTTCTTCCAAACCATTTTTTTCATCAGTATCTAAGAATAAATACATGTCAATAACTTTGAATCCAAAATCATCAAAAAAATGTACCATGTTTCACCACTAAATAAAACAATTTATATTTCATTGTGGTGAATTGACCATGATATCTATAATCCAATAACACAATTTTCTCAATAAGATCATAATAAGACACCATTTCATATCAAGTCCTATTATTTTATGCACTCTAATAATAGTATGTTGTTGTATTTAATATAATTACATCACGTTGTGTTCTCATTTTCACTACCTAATCATTTATAAAAAATATATACACATTGAATATTAAAGATTTTTATTCACAAAAAAAAGAATTGTGACCAAAATCCAATGCTCTTATTTAAAGAGAGATGGGGTCAATTGGTAAACACGATACCTTAAATATATAAGAATAAATAACTAAATGAATGTGAACACAATAATTTAATTAAAGTAATGGTCATACCTTTATTTCAACAAAACAGAAAACTCTTTTCTATGAAAATCTTCTCTCTTTCTTGTAGGTGAAGATCAATGAACTCTATATATAATTTTTTATATGCCCTTTATAAAATGATAATAAATGCTTATGGTATATTTGAAATATAACATCCTCGAACCACCACTCCCAAATCATTTTTTGAAATACATACCTTTACATTTCTACATATGATGTCAATAATTGAGACCTAATGTTTTCCCTAAAAACCTTACAACCTAAAAAAGAAAACTATGATCAATTACATTATGGTGGATATTTTAGGTTTATAGTTTCTAATAATTAGTAGAAACTCTTACATAAAAAATTTACTTGAATTTAAATGATAATTTATCCCATGTAACCCGAATTTTCTTATTTCACAAAATTCCATAAACAATAACTTTATAAAAACATTTATAGAAAAAAATCATTCAACATCATTCTTTAAAACCTTGGGAAAATGAAACATAATAATGGAGAGTTCAAATCATAATAAGGGAAAATGTAGGAATTGACAAATTAATTTTATCAATCAGTAAAATATGAGCATAAGGTTATGATGAAAAAAATAATATATCATGATTGAATCATAATGGAACCCTTATAAATTATTACATGGATCATTAAATACGAAAACATGGGAAAGGAAAAAAAAAATTAAAAATCAATAATCATGATCCATTTGATATCAATCTCAGTCAAAAGAAACAATATATTTTCCTAATAGGAAATTAATATTGTTTTTGATAACATGTAGTGTAACTTTCATAAAACCAATTCAAAAATCATTCAATTGGAAGAACCCTATGGCTGACTTCCTGTATAATCATAAATAATGAATTGAAAAGCTATAATGGTCTCAACCTATTCTATCTAGGCCTCCCCATCATGTAAGTAGTAATGGGATCTCCGAGCTCTATCTTGGATTCCATGTGATCAAATATATAATGGGATTCCCCAGAGTATAATGGTCTCAACCTGTTCTATCTAGGCCTCCCTATAATGTAAATTTGAATGGGATCACCTAACTCTATCTTGTATTCCCTATCATCAAAAATGTAATGGGATTACCCAATTCTATCTAGGCATTTCCATCATATAAAATGTCAAATAAAAATAATTATAATTTAATTTATTGAAGCAATAATTATTATTTTTCAACTTGACTAACACATGCAAAAGAAATGGGTATTATTTTTATCTCCTTAAATCATGATTAACCCATGGAAAATAAACGGTTCTACAAAAATATCTTTAAAACATGATTATCATGTGGAAAGGAAATGGGTCCACAATCCCTGTGAAACAAGATTAACCTGTGAGAAATTAATGGGTTCCAAAACTATATCTTGGGAACATGATTAACCCATGAAAAAGAAATTTGTTCCTTAAAAATCACATTGAAAAAAGATTAACCTATGGAAAATAAATGGTTTCCATAAAAAATATTTGAAAAGCTATTAACCCATGGAAAAATGGGTTACATAATAATCTCTTTGAAGAATTATTGACTCGGGGAAATGAAATTGGTTCCATGAAAAACTCATTGAAACATGGTTAACCAGTTGAAAAGAAATAGGATCCATAACAATATCATTTAAATAATAATAATACATCCAAATAATGAAGGATAATGGTATCAACAAAAAATATCTCTAGTGTAGGATAAGTAACAATAATTGTTTTTGACATTTAGAAATTCAAATTCCCTTAATAGATCATTAAAAATATTCATGAGTAAAATAATCATTAAACATTCCAAAGTGTCACATACCACATTGAAACATTTGAGTCATAATACCCATGAATTAATATCATTAAAAGTAACATATATTATCAGTTAAATAAGAATATTAATGATATAAAATTTCAATAGAAGGTTATATACACCTCAAAAAATAAGATATGTGTACAACATAAAATATCTCCAAGAAGGAAAATTATGAAAAAAACAAATCTATTACCACATTAGTAGCATTAAAATTATAAACCCAAAGAAATATAATCCTAAAATTGATTTGTATATTGGGACGAATTGGACCTGTATACCACTAAATGTTTGCCCTTAGCCAATTTTTCCACATGGCCTCAAGCACATCTTACCAAACCCCTAGAGGCTATCGACTAGAAGCGAGGGCCTAGGATGTGTCTGTGGGAATAATATGACCTCATTATATGAGTGTAGTCTAGTGGAAGAGATATAAATGAATAGTAAAAAGTGAAAGAAATATGAATAAATAGTAGAATAAAACTGATGCAATAGAAGAACAAGAATAACAATAATTGTATCAACTTGAATAGTGGTGATGTAATATCATGTCACTAGATTACAGGAAAGCATGGATACAATAAAATTATCATAACATGTTCCACGTGGTAAAACAAAACCAAGTCTACTATAAGAATTCTAAGATCTTACTCTGTCATTTTCTACAAAGCTTTATCCTATCAGCACAAAATCATGTACTAGAAGCTATATTCTTTACATTGTCAATACATGCAACCATGAAATCCACTTTGGGTACCAAACGGTGCCTGGAGAGGGTGTGAGATAGTTCTCAGTGGGCCACCACCAATAGTGTCTATAACATCCGGCCCGTGTAATAAAATATAGCAGCGTGCAGGCATGCATATATAAATTAAAGAAAGTAGTAAAATATAACTAAATAACCAAGTACTAGATTTTTCCCTTAGCTGGTGACTGAACATATAACCAGATCATTAATTAAAAAATTACCATGTAATTTTAATAGGTCACGTGAGCCATAGCCAACACTGACATCAACTTGTGATTGTATAATTAGTGATGTTCCCAAGATGTAACAAGGAAATCAGACAATGATATCCAGTGAGGGAGTTCCAGGGTAAAATCCAAGGTAACGTAAACTCACAGAAAGCTAACTCAGTGGTATCCGAGTCTAGATATGGGGTAAGAGTGTAATCCAAGGAGATTAATCCAAAGGATTCCACAATAAGGAGCCTCGTGAGTCCAAGGTGATCGACCAAGGTATAATGAGGATAAGATAAGATAGAGCCATATGGTCTTTCAACATGGCACCTACTAGTCAATTCTAGATACAAGGAGTGTTTCCACGATATCTTGTAACAAATAAAGGGACCCAATGCTACTATACAAGGCATCCAAGAAATAGAAAAGAACCGGATTCTAGGTTTCTATCATCCTATAAAAACAGTATCATTGAATCAGATTGGGGTTCCCAAGACCCAAGTTATTCTCCTCTCATAATCCAAGGTGATCTCATGTTTATACATTCTTATTTGATATTGTAATCATGTTATACATCATTTGGTTCAATTAATTCCTTCCATTAGTGTGGATAGATCATTAATTGTTGAAACCTTTATTTATTGGTCTAAGACTTGTATTACATTAGTGTGGATAGGCTAAGTAGCATTGCAACCAGCTAATCAATTCTTAGTTAGCCATTAAGTTTATTAAATTATTTAGGTTTACTTCACTACCTTCCATAAACATGGAAAAGTGTTTCTATGGACATGTAACCCTTATTGAAATTCTTTAAATAAGGACAAGTTATACACTTAGTATACTTACCATTTTATTATTCATGTTTCACTTTAAAAAACCATTTGGAAGCACTTACCTTGGGCGGATCAATTGGTGAGCATACATAGTACATGCCATTATGTAGTCCTCATCAATTACAATTCATTTTTTATAATATGTCTCACTTTTAGTAAGGTCATGTAAAGGTACACCCAAACGGTGGCTCAAACATGTCAAAACACTGAAAACCCAATTAGTGCATAACCATTGACATGGGGTAGATTGAGTTGTGGGTGAAACCACTAAAAACTAATAACATATTTGTAATGGGCATAACCATATGATTCCCTCATGTATAATCGTGACATGTTAAATTACAAAATGGTATCCAGAGAAACTAGTGGGCCCCACATGATCATTCAAAATACAAGTAACTTTAGGGATGATTTATAGACTACCCACCTCAGGGTTGTACTAGCTCTCTTCTCTAGTATCTCCCCATGATTTTCCTTGAATCGGAGTAGATCTATGAATATGTGAAAAAATCTCACATGGCGATATCTAGGTCGATAGTGAAAGAGTATAAGAATGGAAAAAGAGTACCCAAGTACTTACCATTGCACAACCAATCTGATTAATGAAAGCTCGATCAGATGTCGGATAAAAGAGAACTCTTGATCCCTAGCTTTGGCCTTCAAAAAGCTCCAAAGGGAAGAAAAAGGATGAAAATCCCATAGGTCCTTGGATTAGGGAGGAAGGAGTGGATTAATTGATCATTAGGGGTATTTTGGTCATTTTACATAGGTTTTTGTACTGTGCATGGTTTGTCTGCATGGTTTTTCAAACCATATGAAAACTGTGAAAGAGGGTTCTACCTGAACCTAGGGAAAAAAGGCGTTCACACAGTTTGGCTGCACGATTGTGCACTAACTGTGTGAGGTTCCACTGTCCAAAAAAAACCCAAACTGCACGATTTGGGAAACCATGTGCAAACTATGTGAAAACTTTGCGACTAGTCACTTTTACAAAAAAGAGGTGTTATGAGCTCCAAACAAGCCCCAATAACCCTCAAAACCTTTGCAAACATAGTAGGAATCTATATTATGTCCAAGGTAAATATTTAGACTGTAAATTAAATGATTCATACCCATGTGAAGAAACGGGTTCTTATAGTATCCCCCCTTAAAAGAACTCACCCCCAATTTCATCATCAAAAGATATAGAAACACAGTTAGAGAACAACTCTAGCCACTGAGTATGTACATTGGCTTCACTCTCCCAAGTCTCAAACCGTACTTAGTCATGCTTCCAAATAACCCATACGAGAGGGACAAACTTTACTCGGAGGGCCTTCATGCTTTGGTCAACGGTGAAAAATGTGTATTCCTCAAAGGTAGAATCATTTTCTAACTCAACTTCTTGATGAAGATTGGTATTAGATGGTTCAACATGATATTGGAGAAGCTGTGAGACATGAAAGACTACGTTCATGGGACGGTACCTCTGAGGTAGTAGAAACTGGTAAGCTAATGTCTTGAATCTCTCAAGAATTTCAAATAACATGACATAACAATGATAAAACTTTCCCTAATTATGTAATTATCTATGCCCAATCCTGGTTGATACCTAAAAAAACATAATCTCTAACCTCATACTCAAGATCTCTTTGATGTTAATCATCATATGATTTTCTTCTAGATTGTGCAGTAGTCATATACTTCCTAATCAGCTGGACCGATTCTGAAGTCTCTTGAACGAGATGAGGACCTTGTAGGGTTTCCCCACCTTCATATAGCTAGCACAAGGGTGAATGGAATGGCTGGCCATATAAGAACTCAGAAATCACCATCTCAATCATCCCCTGGAAACTAATATTGTAGGCGAACTCGACGAGAGGGATATGATATTCCCAAGATCCTCTAAAATCAAAGATGCATTCTCAGATAATATTATCCAAAACTTGTATTGTCCATTCCAATTTACCATTGTTCTAAGGGTGAAAAGTTGATCTTAGAATCATCTGAGTTCCCATATATTTATTCAAACCTTTCCAGAAATGTGTAGTGAGACGAGCATCCATATCTTAAATAATAGTACTTGGTACTCTATGTAGGCGTATGATCTCACATATATACAGTCTTCTCATCTCATCAACTAAGAATGTCTCTTGAATAGGAATGAGGTGGGATTATTTATTTAATCAGGAAATGACTACCCATATCGAATCACAACCCCTCTGTGATCATGGAAATACCACTATGAAATCTATAGCAACATCTTCCCATTTCCATTCTGGGACTGAAAGCTGTTGTAACAAGACTGCAGCTATCTGGTGCTCTGAATTCACTAGCTCACAGGTGGAACACCTTTTGACGAAGCCTATAATCTAATGTTTCATCCTGAGATACCAATATTGGTGTCTCATATCTCGATACATCTTTGAGATTCTTTGATGAACTACCCACTGGGAAGCGTGGGACACTTTCATCAACTCCTCTCCTAGATATTCAAGAACCCAGATACATTTACGTAGACTTAGGACGTCATCTCTATCAATACACCAATCCGGAGGTGGGTTGTCTCTTAATATAATCTCATATGGAACCAAACCATCAGGATCTAAAAAATTTCTACTCTTCACCTTTACAAGGAGAGAAGAGGTAACTATTAATACTGAGAGGTAAGACTGCTCGTGACTATCATTAAACTCTAGATGGAGTTTAGAAAATACGGACATTAATATTCATTCATCATTGGCATCCAATATGGCATGCATTTGAGTTTTTCAAATCTGTGCATCTATAACCACATTGCTTTTTCTAGCCATATAGGCTAGCTCAAAATCAATGGATTATAGATATTCGACCCATATTTGTTGTTAGAGGTTCAAATACCACTGAGAAAATTTATACTTGAGGCTCTTGTTATCTGTATACACCACAAATAACTCACACAAAAGATAATGTCTCTAGAAATGTAAGGCATGGACAACTGTTGTTATCTCAAGGTTATGATTTGGGTAATTTATCTCATGAGGTCTGAACTGTTGAGATCCGTATGCAACAGCATTATCTTCCTTCATCAACAATGATTATATCTTAAGGCATAATGCAACATAGAAAATGATATAACGCTTTCCTGGTTCTGTAATAATTAGAATATGTGTCGTGATGGGCCTCAATTTCATCTCCTAAAAGGATTTATTGCATGCTTCTGACAATAAGAACTTAACACCCTTCTTTGTAATTCCAGTAATATGTGAAGCAAGGCATGATAAATATCGCGTGAAATGCCTATAATATCCAGTGATCCATGAGAAACTCCTGGTATCAAACACATTCTTAAGATTATCCTAGCTTATTATAGCACTATACTTTTAGGGTCAACAGATACTCTTGATTCTGAATTAATATGCCCAATAAGTGGACCTTTCCGATCTAAAAGTCACATTTAGTAGGCTTGGAATAAATCAGATGTTTTCTTAGTGTACTCAGAATGATGTCAAGATGTTTGGAATGGTCCTTATGAGTTTGTGAATACACAAAGATGTCATCCACAAGGACCTTGAAAAAAGATTCAAAATAGGTATTGAAAACCCTATTCATAAAATCTATGAAACTAGAATTTGTTTTCGTAAGACCAAACTTCATAACAAGACACTCATACAGCCCATAAATGCTATGGAAAGTTGTATGATGTATGTCTGAGGGTCTGACTCACACCTGACGATAACACAATCTCAATTCGGTCTTATATAACACATTTACTCCTAAGATCAATTCAAAGAGATCATCTATTAGAGGAAGGGTATAAAAGTTCTTGACCATAAGCTGGTTCAACCTTCTGTAATACATGCATAGACGTAAGGTTCCATCTTCCTTCTTGAAGAAAAGAAGGGGTGAACCACATGAATATGTACTAGGTCGTATAAGCCATTTGGCCTCTAAGTACTCTATCTACCTATTGAGATCCTAAATATCAGTAGGTGCCATCCTATATAGATTAATGGACACTAGATCTACTCCTGGAACAAGCTCAATTGTATACTCTACCTCTCTCTTAGGAGGTAATCCAGAAAATTCATCAAGAAAGACTTCTCTAAACTGATCAACCACTAGAGGGAAAGCCGATTGAAGCAAAAACTGATACTCTATGAAAATATTTGCAATCTAAGAGGTCACATCACATATCCTATGATGCTTCAGTCCCTATCTCTAGCCTGGACATCCCACTCACCTTTTAAAAGATAAGTGTTTCCATCCGGTGATGTAATAGAAACCCTTCGGTGATAATTGTCTACAGATTTTTGATAGTGGACTAACCAGTCCAACCCAAGAATGACATTCAATCCTATCATATTGAGATAAAAGAGATTCTGAAAGAAAGGGTAACTTCCTACCTCAAGGAGATAATCCTTGGAATGGTGTATTCCCTCCTTCTGAATTCCCAATGGCGTATCGAGGGTTATGACACCATAGGGATATTTTATATCTAGTCTGATACATTCCATAATAGGTACATAAATAAAATAATTTTAAGAACTTGTATAAAATAAATAAGATACAATATTAGAGGGTACTAGAATAGTACCTTGTACTGTAGATGGTCCCTTAGCCAGATCCTCAGGTATTAGCTGTAAGGCATGCAATAGACTTGTTCCATGTCCTTGTGCAATATATTGACTACCACAGTAATGACTGCTCTTCTGGAATTGTTGGTTATCGAGGATCAAACAACCATGACACAACCTCCTCGTTATCTGGACCTATCAGTGCTGCTCAAACTCCCCACCTTACACAGTGCAAAAGAACTCGCACATGAAGGTGGTGCTGAAGCTGATCATTTTCCACTAGAAGCTGGTTGAAAGGTCCTGCAAAAGTGGTGAAGATGATCCATACATCCACAGGCCTAGAACTTTATAGGGTCTCTATCACACTAGGGCTTCTTATTCCCTAGTTTTTGACACCGATGACACATGATAGAGCTATCAAACTAGATAATCTGGATGCCACTTCCCGGATGATAAATCTCAAGGTAATATTTCATTCCACCTAAAGAACTACTCGCCTAACACGGAATTGATCATTTAAAACCAATACTCACTCCATATCTTAGGTTTCACTCAGTGATAAGGTCCTGATAAGCTATTGTAGAGAATTTAGGAACTTTTAAGACATTCACTTGAGTTCATATGGCATACTCGATCCCACCCTAAATTCGTGTAGCATGTGAAAGCTCATCACTAGCTATAAGCAGTGAAAAGAACTGTAAATTAGTGAAACGTGCTGAATATTACATAATTGAAATAGAACCCTGCACAAGATTCATGAAAACTATGGCTCTGTTATCTCTCAGAGACTAAGGAAATAATTTATCATAGAAGGCTATCTCAAATTCAACCCATAAGATGCCCTGATGATGTCCGGCATGGGTAACGACATCCCACAAATGCTTGGCCGAATCTCATAGCATGTGTGTAGAAAGCATGAATATTTTCTCTGAGGTGTTTCCAGATGCTCAAATATAGATATAATGACATCCATCCAAGACTCATTAGTATGATATCCACAATCCCCAGAAAAAGTATGAGGATGCTGCTGTTCGAACTCGTGGGTCAGATCAGCCATTGTTTTTGCAACCTATAGAGAACCAATAATGGACAGTATCATACATAAGAAACTATCATGGACTTGAGAATCAGTGCTCAGATTAGGTACATTAGGTGGTGCCTCATGTGGAAATCTAGGAAGTAAGACTAGCGGCTCAGGGACCACCATGTCTAGAGCATGGTCGCCACCACCTTCCATGAAAATGACATGAGGGCGTCTTGGAAAAATTGGTCTAAAAATGCCAATAAAACTCCTTATAACAAGCTTTGAAACAAGGATATATCATCACTAGAAAAAAAATATAGTATGAAAACTTACTACCCAAGGAATACTACCCAAACTACCTACTTAGACAACCAGGTATCGGTAAGTGCTCAATTATAAGTTTTTTGTCATTTTGTAGTTAATTCTTAGGTTCACTCTTTTACATTTAATAAACATGATAAGTTTGGATATGGATGTGAAACCAATTCATTTTATTGATTTTATGATTCAGTTTATAGTGGATATTCATTTCCGATGAATTAGTTCTCATACACCTATGACCAAAAATGATACTCATTTACATATAGCATAAATGCTTGACTCGGAAAATTACACATTCCAACCCATTAGGGCCCATACACCTTATAAATTGAATGATAAAATCACTCAATAAAAGAAAAATTAATAAAAATATAAGAAACTATCATAACATCACTCAAAAATCATAGGAATATCAAGTAATGAAAAGTAGTGAAATGCACCTATATGGCATGGAAATATGCACGACATGTGAATTCTAGGTGCCTACAATGATACATGTAGAAATACTCTGTGACCTCATATCATCTAGCCAAAGATGAAATAAATTCCAAAAGAGTGATAATCAACAACACCACACAGCATTTGAGTCACCCAATGGTGAAATAAAATCAACTATAGTAGGAAAAATAGAACAACAATTGTATTATGGGTAACTTGAATTTTACCACGAACATGGGTTCCTGATGCCCAAGAATTACTTATGAAAAAGTCTCAAGCATTCCTATTCTCCAATATATTGTCTTCAAATAGTGAAGAAAGAAAATTACCCACCTTTAATACCACTTTGTGATGACCCGAACCTGAATGCCACTTAACGGGTCCCCCGAGCCCGATGGGCCACATGGCCTCAATCGCATCTTCCCGAATGCCAGAGGCTGATGACTAGAAGCGAGGGCCTATGGTGTGAATGTGGAAAGATAGTTCCCTCATTAGAAGATTATAGAACAATAGAAGTGATATAAATGAATAGTAAATAGTGTAATAAATATGAATAAATAGTGAAAGCAAACTGATGCAATAGAAAAAAAAGAATAACAATAATTGTATCAACTGTAACAGTGATGATGTAATTTCATGTCACTAGAAAACCAGAAAATCATGGATACATGAAAATAAGAATAACATGTTCCTCAAGGTAAAAAAAAGTATACTCCAAGCTTCCTGATATCCTACTCGGTCATCTGTTATGAAGATTCATCCTTTCAGTACACAACCAGGTATTGAAAGTTTCATTCTTCTCTTTGTCAATAACTAAAACCATGTAATCTACATTAGATACCAGACGATGCCTAGAGAGGGCGTGATATAAATCTCAGTGGCCACCACCAATGGTGTCTATAACATCCAGCCTGTGTAATGGAATATAGAAGTTTGCAGGCATGAATATATAAAGTAAAGAAAGTAATAAAATGTAACTAAATAACGAAGTAACTTCTTTAGACCTTGGCTGGTGTCTAAACATGTAACTAATTCATCAATTAATCATTTACCATTTGATGTTAATAGTTTATGTGATGCATATCCAACACAAAAATAACCTCATGAAAGTATAATTAGTGAAGTTCTCAAGATGTAACAAGGAAACCAGACAATGATATCAAGTGAGGGAGTTCCAGTGTAAAATACAAGGTAACGTAGATTCACGGAATGCTAACTCAATAGTATCTGAGTCTAGATAAGGGGTAAGAGTGTAATAAAAGGAGCATAATCCAACTGATTATACAAAAAGGTGCCTACTGAGTCTAAGGTGATTGACCAAGCTAAAATCGGGCTATGAAAAGACAGGGCCCTATGGGCGTTCACCATGGAACCTACTAGTCAATGTTGGATCCAAGGAGTGTGTCCAAGGTATCCTGCAATAACGAAAGGGATCCAATGATAGTATACCAGGAATATAAGTAATATACAAGAACTGAAGTGTTAGTGGGTATCAACCTAAGAAAACCATATCCTTGTATTAGAATGGGGTTCTTGAGACCTAAGGTAATCACCTATCATAATCTAAGCCGAGCTCGAGTCAGTCTGTTCCTATTGTATATTTTAATCATGTTATAATTTATTTGGTTCAATTCCAACTTCCATTAGTGTGGATAGGTCATGTATAGTTGAACCCATTTATTTATTGGCCCAAGCCTTGTCTTCCTTTAGTGTGGATAGTCCAAGTAGTCTTGTAACCATTTAATCAAGTCGTAGTTATGCATTAAGATTATTCAATTATTGAGGTTTACTCTGCTACCTTCCTTAAACATGTTAAGCAGTTCTATGAACATGTAACCATTATTAAAATTCTTTAAATAAGTTCAAGTTATATAATTAGTATAATTTCCATTTTACATTTCACATTTCACATTTAACTTTAAATAGCCATTTGGAAGCACTAACTGTTGGCAGGTCAAGTGGTGAGAATACCTGGTACATGCCACTATTCAATCCTCATCAATATCAATTCATTTATTATAATAAGTCTCACATTTGGGAAGTTCATCTAAAGGAAGACCCAAACTGTGGCTCAATTGTGTCAGAACACTAAAAACCCAATTAGTGCATAACCGTTGACATGAGGCAGATTGAGTTGTGGGTGAAACCACTAACAACTAATCACATATTTGGAAGGATCAGAACCATAGGATTCTAACAAGTATAATCCGGGCATGTTAATTTAAGAAATTTCTTATAAGGTAACCATTGGGCCCCACAAGAACATTCTTAAAACCACAAAAATTAGGGATGGATTATAAACCACCAACCTTAGGGTTTTACGAGCTTTGTGCTCCATTATCATGCCTTGATTTACCTAGGATTGGAGTAGAACTAAGAAAAGGTGAAAAATGATCACATGGTGATATCTAGGCCTATAGTGAAAGAGAAGATGAATGGATAAAGATAACATGAGTAATTATCGTTGTGCATCCAACGTGATGAACAGAAGCTCGATCGGATGTCGTACGATGGATAACTCTAGATCCCTAGCTTTGGCCTTCAAAAAGATCCAAAGGTAAAAAATGAGGAAAATCCAACAGGTCCTCAGATTAGGGAGGAAGGAGATTATTAATACATCATCAAGGGAGTTTTGGTCATTTTACAAAGGTTTTTAGCTTGCACACGGTTTTTCTACAAGGTTTTTCAAACCGTACGCAAACCGTGTGAGATGGTTCTACCCAAACCTGGCAAAAAGCAGTATTCACACAGATTGGATGAACGACCATGTTCCAATTGTGTGAGGTTCCACTGTTCAAAAAAAACCAACCATGCAGTTTGGTAAACAGTGTGAAAACTATGTACAAACTATGAAACTTGGCATCTTCTCCCAAAAAGAGTTGTTTTGAGCTCCAAACAAGCCATGAACACCCTCAGAACCATTTCTAACACATTAGGCATCTATATTAGGTCCAAAGTAAATATTTAGAAATAAAATTAAAGCCTTCATACCTTAGTGAAAAATTTGTTCATACATATATCCCCAAAAATTTAATTATATAACTCAAAAAATACATTCATGGGAAGTATATACACCACACAATAGAATATAGTGTGGAAAAAGAAAAAGTCTCATAGAAATAACAGTGAGACTATAAATCCCCTTAAAACTTGAGTGACGTTTGAATCATGAGATCTATGGAATAATAATATCAGTATAGAAATTTAATATCATGAAATCAACTAAAAGAATGATATAATATGTTATATGTTAGTAGATACACCTTTTAATTTAACTATTTGCATAACAGAAAAAAGTCTTAATGGAATGAAAATTGGGACAAAACCCTATACAAAGATCATATAATTGGAGTGAGAATAAATGAAAGAAATAATTATGTGTGAAAAAATAAAACCCAAAAAAATTGTTAAAATGTAGATTAATATAATCATAGATAATTTCACATATATTCTTTTCAAAACAAAACAAATGAAATAGAATTTTTACCTAATGAATGGGAATAGAGTTATGAAATCACATACAAATGTGGTAACATTTGATTCAAAATCCCCAAAAGTAATAATAATCAAATGGAACATTTCAATACCATTATGATAAAATAATTAATTATATATCATAAAAAAATTTAGTATATATGCCACACAAAATAAGTAATTTTTGAATATGACATTTATCTCAAAGATGTAAAAAATTAGATGAAAATACTTTAGCTTGAGTCTAATTTGTCATGATTTTACTATATATTCCTAAATAATAAACCTATGTTAATTATTTCATTTTTTAATAATCTTTTATAAGTTTATTATAAAATCTATTTCACGTAAAAACTGATTATATACAATTATAAAATCAATAATGTTTAAGTCAAATGTTTTGACCTTATTCAGATTATGTGTCAAAACTGAATTTGGAGACTAAGGTCAATAAAATCATTATTTAGAAATATTCAGAATAATAAAAATTGAATAAATATCAAATTTTATATTAATTAATTTTTATAAATAAAATAGGAAAAAGAGTTATGAAAAATTAACCAGCATTACAATCATAGAGAAGAAATGTCGTACATGCACATTAGTAACGTTCCCATTCTTCAATAAACCTTTTAGAAAGAATATTAGTTGAACATATATTTATAGATTTAGATATATATCATAAATAACTTACTAATTATTTGTACATAATTATATATATCATTATTGATATGTGGTTGGGAAAAAGGACGTATCACGTCACTTTGAGGAGGCGGTCGTCCACATGTCCAATAATGAATTTTTCACATTTTTAGTGTGTGAAATGTAAAGAAGAAAATGATATGTAATATGTAAATCCATATAATTATGTCCATAATATAATAAATATTTCATTTATACCATATATTATTGTTAAACCCACTCTTAATACATACTATGTAATGTATTAAAAAAATCACATCTCTTTGAGGAGACTGTAGTCCACACACGCAAAGGTGATGTTATCATATTCCCAAAAAATGGAAATAAAGAAGGTAAGAGTTATATAATAATTCCTGAAACAAATACATCATTAATATCATATATATTATCTAAACATATTATTTCTATCACAATTCCCAACCATGAGAGGTGGTATTGGAAAAATTAATGACATCATTTCGCAATGAGGTAAACTGTCATACAAAAGAACAGTGATTTCGTAACCATTTGATGGAAGTGTGTCTATTTTTATTTATAAAACATAATGTAAAAACATATCTGTATATTTATGAAAATTATTTTATTAGATAATAATTATATAATAGAAAATTAATTAGTCGAGGAGGAAATAAAACAAAATTCCTCGTTGAATAATGATATCTATTCTTCAGGTAACTCTTTTTTGTTTTCACCAATGTTCTTAATAGGTTGTATTTTGTCCAGATGTAGGATTATAGGATGAGAGGAGGTATGTTTGGAGTCGATTTTGTAAGTTTTTTGGTGATTAAAAATGTATCTAGATGTGTGAATATAAGTGGAGATGTTGTTTTCCTTTATAAGTGGTGAAGATGACACATTTGGTATTCTTGAAATTAATTGTGTGCTCCCCCAATTTTACATTTATCCAAATAGTACAAATTAAAATATTATAAAACCTTTGTGTATTAATGGTCTAAATATTTCAATAAATATTTTTTTACAATTTTAGTGTCATTTTTACACCTTACTATAAGGCCCCAGCCTTAAACCTTACTTAATCATGAGTTATTACAAGATTACACATTGAGGATCTTTTCAGGTTTACAGTTTTAGAGAATTAGATCATGAAGCTTGCATTACATTCCACATTTAAACAAAGTGGTTACATAAAAGATAGTATTCATTCTTCCTATCAACGGAAACATATTTAAAATAAAACACAGATTCTTTCTTGAAACATCCTTGACATTATCATCACATCATGTACCTTTCCCTTGACCTGTGAAAAACATTTCAAAAACTTGGGATGAGCATAAAAAAGCTCAGTAAGGTTTATAAAAATATGGAAAGGAAACATGAGTTAAAATATACATAAGAATGAAATCATACTTTACCTATAAAACATAGGCACTTTAACATACCTCATCAAATCATGAATAAACCATAGAAATCAAAAGACATAAAAGGTAACTTGAGGCATTCATAACATTCTTACGTAGGGAGTAACCCTCTTGGTTACATTTGGAATACCCACCACAGTATATTCCCTGAATCTCTGTGGAGAAACCTTAACGTTTCACTCCTTTGCGTTTCCCAATGCATTGGAGATCTATATCGGGCTCACCCGCCCTTAGTTTATCACGGAACCACCCGTCTTCATAATAATGCCCAAGAACCTCAACATAATCATATCACATAAAACATGCATAAAGGAAACATAACATTTCCAACTTTCAATCACAAGATATCAATACAACACATTGATATAAAAACATTATGAAAACCATTTTAAATACCAAAATAAAATAAAATTAAAACATGGTTTTTTTATTTTTCTTTTAGAAAAAGGTATATCTTGTAGAGGAAGCCGAAATTCAAATAATGGTCACGGCGGCGGAGAAGTTGTTGTCGCCGCATATGTATGACAAAAACATTCCCTTTTGTTGTTTAGTAAAACTCTTCGTATAAAGAAATATTCCTTTTGGATAAATGTAAAAGTAAAAGGGGTTTATACAACGTATAAAATAAGGTTGAGTATAAAATAAAATATGCCTCAATGAAAGGAGATTGACACGAAGTCCCACACAAAGACGGTATCCTTGGTTTAAGGATAAATCAATTACATAATTAAGTGTGACAAAAAAAACCCCCAAATATAAGTGGATATTAAGTGTAAAATAATCAAATGTCATTCACACATATTCAAAGGATGACGTATTCAATAACTACATGTTGAACCCAAAGAAATCGAAATTGGGTTATGAAGTTCCCTTGACAGCCTAACGGCGTCACATCAAAATTAGTTGATGAGAGATAAAAAGTGTATCTCATCACTTGGACATAAAATTTAAATCAATAAGGATATATGAGAACATATCCCAACATAACAATATGTAAATTAAAAGACCCAACAAAATAAGTCTTTTAAAAAGAGGAGGGTGAAAGGTTCCCTTACCGACTTGGGTATCTTTCAAAACATACACCCCATGAAAGAAGGACAATACATCATTGATGTAAATAATCATAAACGAAATTATATTACACAAAGAGTAGAATAATGGGATGTATATACACCACTCAAAGAAATTGTGGCAAATGTAGAATAAATCTCACGGGAATAAAAGTGAGATGAATAATCCCTTACGAAAACTCGGCAGCCTAACGGCGCCACATACAACATACAAAAATGGATTGATGAGATCAAATAGGGTATCTCATCATATTAACATAAAGTTTATAGAAATATTAATATAAAATAACATCCCCCCACATAACAAATAGGATCTTAAAATAAGTGACATAAAGGAGAGTACTTAAAAAGAAAGAGAGAGGTTAAATCTCTTACGAAAATTCGGCAGCCTAACGGCGCCACTCAAAACATCCAAAATGGATTGATGACAGAGAATAGGGTCTCTAATCACATGAAAATAAAAATTACAGTAATATTAATATAAAATAACATCCCAATAATAAGAAATATGAGCTTTAAAAGGAATGACATAAAAGAGTGTACTTAAAAAGAAAGAGAGGAGTAGGATCCCTTACCTCAAGTCCAACTTGTCTTGTTCATTTCTTTATATTCCTGAATAATAAACATTGGTCAATTAATAATTTACTAAGTACCTCCTTTATAGATTATTATTCTGTTCATATCACATATTATAATGTTATAATAATTGTTTAATAATGTTAGTTCATATTAGACGTTTTTGCCGATTTTTGGTACATGAGTCAAAAATGAACTTGTTTGAAAAAAGATTGCCCAAGTAGTTATAAGTAAATAATTTCCAGAATAGTATTAATGATTAAAATATCATATATATCCAGTAAATATTCATTTTATACTATTCCATATCATTTGGAGATAAAAAACGAAAAGCACCGTTCATGGAGACGGTAGGCCGTACGTACGCATGAATGCTACTTTCATTTTTTTTCATATTAATGGAATTAAAACAAAATGAGAGATATATATATATATGTTGTAATTCCAGAATGATATCCATAATTTATATGTAATATATTACATATATATCCATTATATATATATGTACTTATAATATTACATAACATTTTGAGATAAGAAATGAAATGTACCGCTCATGGAGACGGTAAGCCGTATGTATGCATGAATGCTACTTCCATTTCTATTTCATATTTAATGTAATTAAAACATAATGATACATAATATTATTTTAATTACAGTATGTTATCATATATAATATCATTAAATATATCCTTTATACGTACCACATATGGTATTAACGAATCAAATCACTTTGAGGGGGCGGTAGTCCGCACTTCCTTAAATGAAGATATCGCGTTTACCCATAATGGAAACAATAAAGGTATGACCAAAAAGAAAAATACAGAAGCATAAGGAAAACATAAACATATTATATATCATATATAAATATAGTGTCATCTTAATGTCCACCTTTTAAGGTGTTAAAAGAATGTTGAACAATCATCGTTTCGGGAGGCAGAAATTCGTCATCCACGGAAATAGTACGTTCTTTAACCATTAGATGTAGGTGTGCATAAGTTTAGCTCGAATACTTCCTATAAAAACATCCTAGTATATTGAAGATACTGGATTTGTTACAAAATAAGTGAATAAAAAGTGTTTAGGGGGTTGGAGAAGAAAAATAAAACAAAAGGACTCAAGTGAAGACATTACCTTAAAATCGGGTAACTCCCTTTGGTTTGAGCTCAAAGGCTTCCTTGGGAAGACTTATTCCCAAAGTGAGGCTTCAAGGAGTTATAGAGGGATGTGGAGAGACAAAAGGGGCAGGGTTTGTCTGAACCAAAGGCTTTGGAAGTGTGGGTAAGGAGGTAGAGGTGGGGGCCTTTTATAAGAGGAGAGGAGGGGCACTCTTGGGAAGGTATAAAATGTAACTTTATTTTCAAAGAGTTTCGGATTTTAATGGTCCCACATTGATGTGTTTCGAGGAAAAGGTGATAAGGGTTCGAAATACACCCATCAAATTGGTTTTTGACATGTGTAGGTCATATATTTTACATTATATTTCCATTTTATTTAAATCCTTTATTAATGAGGTAATCGCTGCATCATCATGATGTCATAAATAATTTAATAAATTTAATGTCTAAAAATTATAAAAAAAATATCATGATGTAGGAAATCGTTTTATATTTCTAATGAATATTTATAGTCCAATGATATCATTTATGTAGACAAAATTAAAAATATTTTACATAGGTGATACATTCTTTGTTACATTTAACATTCGTTAAAAATAAAAAGATAAAAAGTCACTTTCTCACAAAAGTGATTCCATGGGGCCCCCAAGTTTGGCACAAGGCATCCCATGGTCGGAAATGAGACAACCAGTAGCCTTAGGACACATTTTGTGGTCATTTTTTATTATTATGATATTATCTTATTATCTTTAACTGCCCGATTACTCATTAATCAAGATAATTAAAGATAATTACCATCGTTACTATTCATAATGTCCAAAAACAAAAGAGTATTAATTACATAATTTGGACCTTATGATTCCAAATAAGTAATCCATTTTACAAAATTCCAAATACATAATTTGCAATAATTAATTTAAAAAACTTCCCATTGTCAAAACAAATAGCGGGTTTTTTAGAAACAATATTTATGAAAAGTTTTGCACTTGTTTATGCCCAATTAAAAAGTGAAATTAATCCCAATGACCATAATTGGATTACATGGTAAAAATATATTCTAATTAAGCTTTAAAACAAATTACAAATATAATGTAACCATATAATTAAATTATATGAAAAAGCAGTTTTGATGTAAAATGCTGTATTTTTCACTATTCATTGAAAAATGAACATTGTCAGAAAAATACCAAAAATTAACCCAATGTAAATTTCAATGTCCCAATCATAAATAATATGTTTATTTTGAAAAATATAGCTCATAAAATTGTCAAAAGTTTGATTTAAAAATGGTTTTCCATCAAAAGGGTAGTAAAACAATCTTTTAAAAATACTAGGGTATTCAATGCTTAAGATTGGACTCATTTGTATTTTAAGCCTCTAAAATTTATTGGATAAAAGTAAAAACATTTAACAAACATATTTAATAGTAAATTAGTTATTTATATTCATTCCTGTCAATACAACGGCTATGTGTTAACTACCATTTAAAATAATATTATTTTATTATTAGAGTGCAACGTATGATTTCAAAGGAACTTGTTGTTGCATATTGGGTACGCCATCGAGAAGAGCGTTACCTTTAAAGTAATATTAATATTTTATTCACAAATATGGATAAATGTGAAAATTTCATACTCTTTACTTTCCTGGGATGTTACATCCTTCCCCCCTTTTGGGAATTGCGTCCTCGCAATTATAAAACTGGGCTTGGAAACATCATTGAAAATCCCACATCAGAACAAGAGTCGGTAAAACAATCACTTTAAAATAAAGAAAGAGGAGTATAGAGGTCACCCGAGTTAACCCATACTAGGATTCCATGTCGGAAAACATGGACGTGGAGGAGAAAAATAGGGTCATGTTCTGATTGAGAGTGATAGAAAACATGTTTAGGAGAAAGTTAACCACAAGAAAATCCCAAACTTGTGATGGGATAATCGGTATTCGATTCCCTAGTAGGAAAAGTTAATAGAAAACATTTTGTTTTTAAGTTAGTTTTTATTGAGGAAATTATTCATATGGAAACATAATCACTTATCATGTTGACTTTCAAATTTTATTAGATTCCTTACACAAACTCGTATTTTCTCCAAAAGACGAGTATTTAGGAAGACTTGTTCACATTAAGAGTACTATAATCAACTTCTAGAGAATCACCTAATACACCAAAGAGAACTATATACTTCCCATGTCTTTAGACATTAACCAAAACCAAACCAAAAAGGTTAGTACAAGATCAGATAATCCAGAAAAGGATAACCCCTTTATAAAAAAGAAAATATATGCTTAATCTTCAAAATTTGTCCAACAAAACCCAAAGTTCAACGAGGACCATTCGATAAAAAATTTGTCCATAAAATTCTCCAAACTAAGATTGAAACCGAATATTTGAAGAATTTAGTCACATAGTCTTTCAAGTTAAATCATAACATTTATCTCCAAACAACATCAGTTTCACTTAATGTCTCGTATTGAAAAGTAATTAACCTAATCACATATCCTCTATGATAGGTTAATAAATTTCCATAGATAACGCAAAATCAACTTACTCTTAATTCATAAAATCATCTAAATAAAAATAATCAGTCAAACTAACCAGGGAATTCACGTAGTCCAGTGGTAGGTGATAAATACCAGTCGCATTTTGGTTTTGGGTTCGATTCCCGTAGCTTTGTCCGATGCGATGGGTTGTTACACTGTCTGCGTGTTGCCCTTTTTCCAAAACAATATAATTCTCAAAACATTTCCCAAAACGTGGTAAAATATTCAAAAATAAACATAACATATTTTAACCTCAAGTTTATCTCATTCCTTTCATTTTCCATCATATCATAGAGTAACCCATAATTACCTAAAAAGTAAGGATCATATAAACCCTAATGGTTACCTTTATAATTATTACCTGAACTTCCACATCGATTGGTCATCTCATACATGATTCATTACCAAATATACCAAGGTACAAGTGAATGATCATGACTCCTTGATAGTTGGTTTAGAACAACCACGAGTTTCCTCATTGAATACCCCATTTCATCCAGTCTCTTAATCAGAGAACCACCACAGTTTCCTTCAAACCTATTGTCACTTTGGTGCCTTCTAGATCCATCCATTCACTAAAAACATAAATTTCAGTGTGAGTATATCAACAAAACCATCATGTACTAATGAGGAAGATATACTTACACATTCACTTTATCTAAAACTAGGACTCTTTCTGAAATCTTATCCATTATGGTACTGTTACTTATGCTTAGAGAATACCCTAACCTCTAAATTTATCTAAACGGACCTCTGATACCAACTATAAGGCCCCAGCCTTAAACCTTACTTAATCTTGAGTTATTACAAGATTACACATTGAGGATATTTTCAAGTTTAGACTTTTAGAGAATTAGATCATGAAACTTGCATTACATTCCACATTTAAACAAAGTGGTTACATAAAAGATAGTATTCATTCTTCCCATCAACGGAAACATATTTATAATAAAACACGGATTCTTTCTTGACACATCCCTGACACTATCATCACATCATATACCTTTCCCTTGACCTGTGAAAAACATTTCAAAAACGTGGGATGAGCATAAAAAATCTCAGTAAGGGTTATAAAAATATGGAAAGGAAACATGAGTTCATATATACATAAGAATGAAATAATACTTTACCCATAAAACATAGGCACCATTACATACCTCATCAAATCATGAATAAACCATAGAAATCAAAAGACATAAAAGGTAACTTGAGGAATTCATAACATTCTTACGTAGGGAGTAACCCTCTTGGTTACGTTTGGAATACCCACCACACTATATTCCCTAAATCTATTTGGAGAAACCTTAACTTTTCACTCCTTCGCGTTACCCAATGCACTGGAGAGCTATATCGGGCTCACCCGCCCTTAGTTTATCACGGAACTACCCGTCATCACAATAATGCCCAAGAACCTCAACATAATCGTATCACATAAAACATGCATAAAGGAAACATTACATTTCCACCTTTCAATCACAAGATATCAATACAACACATTGATATAAAAATATTATGAAAACCATTTTCAATACCAAAATAAAAGAAAATTAAAACATGGTTTTTTATTTTTCTTTTAGAAAAGGGTATAGCTTGTAGAGGAAGCCTAAATTCAAATAATGGTCACGGTGGCGGAGAAGTTGTTGTCGCCGCATACGTAAGACAAAAACATTCCATTTTTTAGTTTAGTAAAACACTTTGTATAAAGAAAGACTCCTTTTGGATAAACATAAAATTCAAAGGGGTTTATACACCGTATAAAAGAAGGTTGTGTATAAAATATAATATGCCTCAATGAAAGGAGATTGAGACGAAGTCCCATACAAAGACGATATCCTTGGTTTAAGGAAAAATAAATTACATAATTATGTGTGACAAAAGAATAAACCAAATATAAGTGTATATTAAGTGTAAAATAATCAAAGGTCATTCATAAATATTCAAAGGATGACATATTCAATAACTACATGTTGAACGCAAAGAAATAGAAATTGGGTTAAGAAGTTCCCTTGACAACCTAATGGTGTCACATCAAAATGAGTTGATGAGAGATAAAAAGTGTATCTCATCACTTGGACATAAAATTTAAATCAATAAGTATATATGAGAACATATCCCAACATAACAATATGTAAATTAAAAGACCCAACAAAAGATGTCTTTTAAAAAGAGGATGGTGAAAGGTTCCCTTACCGTCTTGGGTATCTTTCAAAACATACACCCCATGAAAGAAGGACAATAAATCATGGATGTAAATACTCATAAAAGAAAGTATATTACACAAAGATTATAATAATGGTTAGTACATACACCACTCAAAGAAATTGTGGCAAATGTAGCACAAATCTCACGGGAATAAAAGTGAGATGAAAAATCCCTAACGAAAACTTGGCAGCCTAACGGCGCCACATAAAACTTACAAAAATGGATTGATGAGATCAAATAGGGTATCTCATCATATTAAAATAATGTTTATATAAATAGTAAAATAAAAGAATATCCCCCAACATAACAAAGAGGAGCTTAAAAGAAGTGACATAAATGAGAGTACATAAAAATAAAGAGAGAGGTTAGATCTCTTTTGAAAATTCGGCAACCTAACGGCGCCACTCAAAACATCCAAAATGGATTGATGAGAGAGAATAGGTTCTCTAATCACATGAACATAAAAATTAAAGTCAGATTAATATAAAATAACATCCCAATAACAAGAAAGATGATCTTTAAAAGGAATGACATAAAAGAGTGTACTTAAAAAGAAAGAGAGGAGTAGGATCCCTTACCTCAAGTCCAACTTGTCTTGTTCATTTCTTTATATTCCTGAATAATAAACATTGGTAAATTAATAATTGCCTAAGTAAATCCTTTAGAGATTATTATTCAGTTAATATCACATATTATAATGTTATAATAATTGTTTAATAATGTTAGTTCATATCAGACTTTTTTGCCGATGTTTGGTACATGAGTCAAAAATGAACTTGTTTGAAAAATGATTGCCCATGTAGTTATAAGTAAATAATTTCCAGAATAGTAATAATGATTAAAATATCATATATATCCATTAAATATTCATTTTATACTATTACATATCATTTGGAGATAAAAAATGAAAAGCACCATTCATAGAGACGGTAGGTCATACGTACGCATGAACGCTACGTTCATTTTTTGTCATATTAATGGAATTAAAACAAAATGAGAGAGATATATATATATATGTATGTTATAATTACAGAATGATATACATAATTTATATGTAATATATTACATATATATCCATTATATATATGTACTTATAATATTACATAACATTTTGAGATAAGAAATGAAATGTACCATTCATGGAGACGGCAAGCCATACGTACGCATGAATGCTACTTCCATTTCTATTTCATATTTAATGGAATTAAAACATAATGATAAATAATATTATTTTAATTCCAGTATGGTATAATATATAATATCATTAAATATATCCTTTATACGTACCACATATGGTATTAACGAATCAAATCACTTTGAGGGGGCGGTAGTCCGCAATTCCTTAAATGAAGATATCCCATTTACCCATAATGGAAACCATAAAGGTACGACCAAAAAGAAAAATACAGAAGCATAAGGAAAACATAAACATATTATATATCATATATAAATATAGTGTCATCTTAATGGACACCTTTGAAGGTGTTAAAAGAATGTTTAACAATCATCGTTTCGGGAGGCAGAAATTCCCCATCCACGGAAACAGTATGTTCTTTAACCATTAGATGTAGGTGTGTGTAAGTATAGCTCGAATACTTCTTATAACAACATCCTAGTATATTCAAGATAATGTATTTGTTAAAAAAGAAATTAATATAAAGTTTTTAGGGGGTTGGATAAGAAAAATAAAACAAAATGACTCAAGTGAAGACATTACCTTAAAATCGGGTAACTCCCTTTGGTTTGAGCTCAAAGGCTTCCTTGGGAAGACTTCTGCCCAAAGTGAGGCTTTAAGGGGTTAGAGAGGGATGTGGAGAGACAAAATGGGTAGGGTTTGGCTGAACCAAATTCTTTGGAAGTGTGGGTAAGGAGTTAGAGGAGGGGGCCTTTTATAAGAGGAGAGGAGGAGCACTCTTGGAAAGGTATAAAATGTAACTTTATTTTCAAAGCATTTCGGATTTTAATAGTCCCACATTGATGTGTTTCGTGGAAAAGGTGATAAGGGTTCGAAATCCACCCATCCAATAGGTTTTGGACATTTTTAGGTCTTATATTTTACATTATATTGCCATTTTATTTAAATCCTTTATTAATGAGGTAATCGCTGCATCATCATGATGTCATAAATAATTTAATACATTTAATGTCTAAAAATTATAAAAAAAATCCATGATATAGGAAATATTTTTAGATTTCTAATGAATGATTATAGTCCAAAATATCATTTTTGTAGACAAAATTAAAAATATTTTACTTAGGTGATACATTCTTTGTTACATTTAACATTCTTTAAAAATAAAAAGATAAAAAGTCACTTTCTCACAAAAGTGATTCCATGGGGCCCCCAATTTTGGTACAAGGCATCCCATGGTCGGCCAGGAGACAACCCGTAGCCTTAGGACACATGTTGTGGTCATTTTGTATTATTATTATATTATCTTATTTTCTTTAAGTACCCGATTACTCATTAATCAAGATAATTAAAGATAATTACCGTCGTTACTATTCATAATGTCCAAAAACAAAAGTGTCTTAATTACATAATTTGGACCTTCTGATTAAAAATATGTAATCCATTTTACCAAATTATAAACACATAATTTTCAATAATTAATTTAAAAAACATCCCATTGTCAAAAAAAATAGCGGGTTTTTTTGAAACAATATTTATGAAAAGTTTTGCACTTGTTTATGCCCAATTAAAAAGTGAAATTAATCCCAATGACCACCATTGGATTACATGGTAAAAATATATTCTAATTACAATTTAAAAAAAATTAAATAGATAATGTAACCATATAATTAAATTATATGAAAATGAAGTTTTGATGTAAAATGCAGTATTTTTCACTATTCATTGAAAAATGAACATTGTCAAAAAAATACAAAAAATTAACCCAATGTAAATTTCAATGTCCCAATCATAAATAATATGTTTATTTTGAAAAATATAGCTCATAAAATTGTCAAAAGTTTGATTTAAAAATAGTTTTCCATGAAAAGGGTAGTAAAACAATCTTTTAAAAATACGAGTGTATTCAATGCTTAAGATTGGATTCATTTGTATTTTAAGCCTCTAAAATTTATTGGATAAAAGTAAAAACATTTAACAAACATATTTAATCGTAAATTAGTTATTTATATTCATTCCTGTCAATACAACGGCTATGTGTTAACTACCATTTAAAATAATATTATTTTATTATTAAAGTGCAACATATGATTTCAAAGGAACTTGTTGTTGCATATTGGGTACGCCATCGAGCATAGCATTCCCTTTAAAGTAATATTAATATTTTATTCACAGATATGGATAATTTTTAAAATGTCATACTCTTTACTTACCTGGGGTGTTACACTTATATTCTATGTTTTGACTTTACATAAGATTGTTTTTACCTTAATTACTATAATAAATTTTAAGGGAATTCATAAAACAAATTTGTGAAAAAATGCGTTCACTTTAATAAAAATAATAAATTATACATATTATAAATATAGAATAAATTTTTCTAATTTATAATTATATATGTGGAAGAATATCATTTAAAATTAATCCCATAGATGGGATGGGAAATCAGGTTTTTAATGTGAAAAAGTCAAATATTTCACTATTTTTATATCTAAATTCACTATATAAATTATTACTAGGATCTAAATTGTATTCATATATGTATAATTTACATAATTTAACTTCAAAAACAAATAAAAATATAATTACTCAAATAAAATTATTTAGAATAAAATGATGTTTTCAATTAAAATTTAGTGTTTTTCATTATTCATCAAAACATAATACATCTCATAAAAATGAAAAAAT
The DNA here is from genome assembly GCA_963277665.1 of Viscum album. Classification (NCBI taxonomy): domain Eukaryota; kingdom Viridiplantae; phylum Streptophyta; class Magnoliopsida; order Santalales; family Viscaceae; genus Viscum; species Viscum album. Next base: position 636,010,145 of record OY728160.1, read on the forward strand.
CACTCACAGTAAGTTTGTATACTCCTATTTAAAAAATAAAGTTTATTGTATAAAATAAAATTTATTAAACTGTCAAAATTTATTATTAAAACAAGTCTTCCCTTATAAGGTGATAAAACTACCTTTTCGAAAAATATAGTTTTTATGCTTAAAATGGTATTATTCTTATTTTATGAATTTAAAAATTATTGTATGAATTAAAAAATATTTTATTGAATGTATAAAAATAAATTTCATCAATACTGTTCACTAAGAGTGATAAATTTAATATATTAATATAAAATTATTTTTATCATTAAAATATGTTTTCATTAAAACATATAATTCATATTTATTTGGTTTTATATTCATATATAAATAATTAGAAACCCATGAATTCACTATGTAAACATGTTTAAACTATATTTTAATAATTATTTTAATCTCAATAATTTACGCCATTCTAATAGCATGTTGATAACTATTGTGTTAAATAAATAATATTTAGAGTAAATTGTTGTCTGGTAAGACTTAATCTTGTGTGTAACAAAAGTTATCAAAAAAACACAATGATATATAAAATTCATGATAAAAAATTTGTTTAATATAACTCAAGAGAAATTGTGAATTTAATTATATATATTCTATCAAATAATTTACATTAATTTTAAATAAGATAATTCTTTAAATATCATGATGTTACATCTTAGCCCCCTTAAAATGAATTTTACCCTTGAAATTGTTCCTCGTTATAAAAGGATTAACATTTTTTTCAAGATCCTTTTCCTACAATAGATGTATTATTTAAAAATATAGACCAAAAACATAAATAAATATACATGCCTAAAAATTTACTTTCATCCTTTAACTAATTTCTGCCACAGTCCCATCTTTTTCTCCAGACAAAGAGTATTCAAGATGAATATTCTTTCTCATGAAGCACAAAAATAAAATTTTAAAGACACCATAACCATAAAAGGGGTAGTAATGATTTTAAAAATGTAATTAGATGTTATCCAAATCAATGATCATAATCACATAGTAATATAATTCCAAAAATGAGTAAACCATAAAATGATAAATTATTTATAACGACCCATACTTTATATACATTGTTAATACTTCAAAATTGAAGCACACTTATTACAACATATGACAAAACCACAAAGAACTGTATAGGTATAGTGTCTTTAGAAACTGGGAAACATAAACAACTGGTTCATAAATCTTCTACAGTGTCTCCAATTTATTTCATCACATCTAGGGTCCCTTTTAGCTTATTCTACTTAATATCGATCTTCCTGGCCTGGGGAAAAGAAAACATACAAAAAAGGGTGAGCTCAAATGCTCAGCAAGGGCAAATAAAGGAAATAAAAATCATATCATATCTTTTTGAAAATCATAACCTGCAAAAGAGATCATAATATCTTAACATGGAATAAATCATAGAAGTGAAAATGAGATCCCCATAATCATAACATAAAACATGAAACTTTTTGGCATGCACAGATAATCATGGAAAATCATTTCTTGTTAGTCATGACTCATTGCCAAGACTATCTTAGCGGACAAAGTCCATTTCTGAACTGAGTTCACTCCTCGTTTCAGTCCTGTATCACTGAACCGAAATAAACTTCCATTCCAGCCATGTCTATCTCATGAGATATAAATATTTACCCAATGCATTGGAAGGAGATATAGGTCCCACCCATCTTATAATGAATCCTTTCTTATGTGTGCCACATAATCATAAATCATACATCATCGCATAACACATGTAACAAAAATGGGATTCTTGAAACATCATGACATCATAAAACAAATCATATAAGGTAAATGACTTCATAAAAATAATTTCCTCAAAACATAATCAAATCAATGTAATAATAGGGATAAAAATAGAACCCTATATTATCTTAGATGGAAAATAATTTTGATAAAACATTTGAACTCCATTCTTGAGGAAAATATCCTTTCTACTTCAAAAACACTTTTCTTTTATTAACATGTCATACAATTATAAACTAAAAGAAGTTGATTAAAAATAAACTTGAAAACTTATAAAGGAATATTCTTGGAAATAATGTTTTAAAAAATCCATTCTTGTCGTATAAGTTAAAAAAACATTCTTCGTACTTTTGTCGGAAAAGTCAAAAAGTACCTCGTACGAAAAACGACAAAAGATTCCTTTCATATCTTTTACTAAAAACTCACTGAAGGGTAAAATTGGATTTAAAAAATTTTAGGTGGATGGAAATAATATTACATATTCAGGAAACATGGATGTGGATGATAAAATACACCCCAGTAAATACTAAAGTATAAACAGTCTCGGATAAAAATGAGATTGTGATATTTCCCTTACCTTAGGTCCGATTTTCTTTGTATGTGTCTGAAGCTCCTGTATAATGGTTTAAATAGTGTTATTGACTTATTCCAGAATCATAAATATTGATATGATATCATATATGGTCATATTCTTAGCTTCTTATTTGTAATATTTCATTGTTACTTGTTACTCGGGTCTTTATTTCCTTTTGTTCTTATGCGTGTTTTGCCGAATAAATTCTTATTCTTCTTTTAAGGTTATAGATAACTTATATCCAGAATGGTATTAGTGTAACATATATCATATTTATTCATTCAATTCATTTATATAATTACTATGTAATGATGATCATGTAGAACGAGTCGCATCACATCGTGGAGACGGTATTCCGTACGTACGCACGAGTGACGATATTGTTCCCATGATCATGGAATTGTATTTAAGTGTATTTATACTATTTCAGTATCAATATCACTTTATAATAATCATATATAGTTACTCATTACACCATTATACCCATCCTTGTAAGGTGATGGTGGAAAATAGAGTACACCACGGCGTGGAGACGGTATTCCGTACGTACGCACGCACGGTGATTTCATTTTTCCGTAGGATGGATAGAAGGTGAATTAGGGTTTTTTCATATTTATAATAACATATCAGTATGTAATTAATACTGATGTTATTACTTTATCATGAAACAACTAAAGAAGAAGAAGTTGAAGAAGAAAGAAATTGAAAATATCGGTAATGGATATTACCTCTTCTTTGAAATGCCTCTTTGAATCCTCCACTTAGGGAACTAAGATTGGTCTTTGAAGAAGACCAGCAACTATAGGATTATTCTAGGGAAGTGGAGAAGGTATTTTGGCAGGGGTTGGCCGAGCTTGAGTGCTCAAATTGGTGTGAGGAGGAGGGGGAGGAGGTGCCCTTTTATAAGGGAGGAGAGGGGCACCTTAGGAATACCTCAAAATATTATTTTATATTAAAGTCAAAATCGGTTTATAATGGTTCCAAAGAGTCTTATTTCGAAGGTAAAGTTGGGATGGCTCGAAATCCTATCAACCAATAATATTTAGACAAGTTTAGGTTATTATTTTAACCTTATCAATTAGATTTAACACTAAGTTAAATAATTTAACTTTTACCGTGACTTTTTGTTTTCTTACACAATATGGTTAATACACTTACTATAACATGCCAAACGAACCCCAAGTTGTTTATTATTAATATATATATCCTTATCTAAGTCATTTGGCTGAACCATAGATTTTTAGGAATAAAATAACAATTAATAATATAATATTTAAATTACAAACTATTTTGTGTCAATTTTGACACTATTTGATATATGATTTTTCTGAAAGTCATAACAGAATTATATGTTCGAACCAAGTTGATTAAATAAACACTAATATATCATAGTAACCTAGAAAATTAGTTTAATTCATAAAAAGTCTCAGATTATATTTATTTGAGCATTTATAACATCAATTATGTTAACATTTCCTTAAAAGGGTAATTAATGCATCATCGTTGTGTCATAAATAAATTAATTTATTTAGAGTCTAAAAATTATAAATAAAATATCATTATGTAGGAACTCGTTTTAGAATTCTAATGAATATTTATAGTCGAATTTATCTTATGTATAACCCCATATTTAAAATGTTTTAGTTATTAAACTTTGATTTTAACTATTTTAACTATTCCTTAAATAAAATAATATTAAATGTCATAATCTAATCCAAGTGGACCTAAATGGTCATATTATATTCATAAGGTTGTTTTTGGTCGAATTAAACTTATCCAATAGAATTAGGAAATGTGTTAGGGTAATAGTAATATCATATTTACCCTTAGTTACCCTATTTACTATTAACCGCGGTAAAAAAAGTAAAAAGTTACTATTCACCAAAAAATTATTTTTATCTCATTGAACCACATTTTACTTACTGATATCAACCGTGTCTGCCGGATTTTCGAAATTCCATTCACAGAAGCGGTAAAATTATGTTTTTTGCAAAATTCAGTTTTTAACCTACCACTTAGTGGTTTCACTATTCATCAAAAATTGAAAGTTTTCAGAAAAATACCAAAATTTCACCCTAGTCTAATTTCGGTATTCCAAATCCAAAAATGAGTTCCATTTTGAAAGATAAAATTTCAAAAAGTGGTTATTACTATTCATTACGGCTATTTTAAATAATATTTTAATAGCATATCGTCGTTTAGTGAAACTCAGTATTGCGTACATCGCAAGCTATCGAGGAAGGTCGCGATTGCGTGTAAAGTAAGTCAAGCTAGTGCATAGTGAAAGATTCCTTTGATGATATATATATATATATATATAACATAAAAACAAAATATTACTCATAAAACTATCGGGTGTTACATTCTACCCCCCTTAAAAAGAATTTCGCCCTCGAAATTCGTCACTTTGTAACAAACAGATGAGGATACTTCTCCCTCATCATATCCTCAAGCTCCCATGTAGCTTCTTCAAGTTGGTGGTTCCTCCATAAAACATTCACCAATCGAGTGGTCTTGTTTTGTAAGACTTTTTCGCTAAGATCCAGAATCTCTATCGGTTGTTCTTCATATGAAAGATCTTGCTCCAGCGGTACAACTTCTGAGCTGAGTACATGTGAAGGATCAGGTATGTAATTTCTCAGGAGAGATACATGGAACACATCGTGGACTTGAGAGAGATTCGGTGGAAGCACCAATCGGTAAGCTACCTTTCCAACACGATCCAGTATTTCGAAAGGACCGATATATCTAGGGCTCAATTTCCCCTTCTTTACAAATCTCATAACCCTCTTCCAGGGAGATATTCGTAAGAACACTTTATCACCCACTTCAAACTCTAGGTCTTTTCTTCGGTTGTCAGCATAACTTTTCTGTCGACTCTGAGCTGCCCTTATGTGTTGTTGAATAGATCTGACCTTTTCTGCCATTTTATCAACGAGATCAGGTCCGAATAGCTTTCTTTCCCCAACTTCATCCCAGCAAGTTGGAGTCCTGCATTTCTTTCCATAGAGAGCTTCATAAGGAGCCATCTGAATACTGGAGTGAAAGCTATTATTATAAGAAAATTCCACCAATGGTAGGTGTTGATCCCAACCTCCTTTGAAATCCATAGAGCAAGCTCTCAACATATCTTCTAGGGTTTGAATTGTTCTCTCAAACTGACCGTCTGTCTGAGGATGATAAGCAGTGCTGAAACTCAACTCTATATCCAGAGTATGGTGAAGACTTCGCCAGAACTTCGAGGTAAATCTCGGATCCCGATCAGATATAATAGAAAGTGGTACTCCATGCAATCTTACCACTTCCTTTACATATATCCTGGCAAGCTGATCTAGAGAGAAATCCTCTCTAATAGCAATGAAGTGTGCAGACTTTGTAAGAAGATCAACTATGACCCAGATAGCGTTATTGACTTTGGATGTTTTAGGAAGTCCTGTGACAAAGTTAATAGTGATGTTTTCCCACTTCCATTCAGGTATGGGTAATGGTTGTAACATCCCCTTAGACTTCTGTCTCTCAGCTTTAACTTGTTGACAAGCCAAGCATCAAGAGACATATTCAGCAACATCTCATTTCATGCCATCCCACCAGAAGTACTCTTTCATATCCCTATACATCTTCGTGCTTCCAGGATGAATAGAGAATGAAGAACTATGAGCCTCATCCAGCAGCTCCTTCTTTAATTCAGGGATGGGAGGAACACAAACCTGATTCCTGAACTTTATTATCCCATCACAATCAAGGTTCAATTCAGGATCATTTCTCACATTCTTTTGTAAATCGACATCTTCTTTCTGTGCCTCTTTAATCTTCACATGTAAAGATGGTTGAACATTCATTTGAGAAAGATAATATTTTTCCCCTTCCATTATAATTCCAAGATCCATCCTTTGTAAATCCATAAATATTGGATCTTTTGTGATCCTCGTCGTGGATAAACTAGCATGGTCTTGTCGACTTAATACATCTGCCACCTTGTTTGCTTTCCCAGGGTGGTAATGGATTGAGCAGTCATAATCCTTAATCAGCTCCAACCGTCTTCTTTGACGCATATTCATCTCCTTTTGTGTGAAAATATACTTTAAACTTTTATGATCAGTATAAATATCACACCTTTCACCATAAAGGTAATGCCTCCAAATCTTTAATGCAAAGATTACCACAGCTAACTCCAAATCATGTGTTGGGTAATTTTGCTCATTGATTTTCAACTGGCGTGAGGCATAAGCTATCACCATATCATTTTGCATAAGAACACACCCCAATCCCTTCTTGGATGCATCACTGTAGATCACAAACCTTTCTCCACTACAAGGCAATGTGAGCACAGGTGCACTGGATAACCTTCTTTTCAACTCCTTGAAATTCTCTTCACATTCCTCTGTCCAAACAAGCTTAACTCCTTTCTGAGTCAACTTGGTTAGTGGATTAGATAATCGTGAAAAATCTTTTACAAAACGTCGATAATATCCAGCCAAACCAAGAAAACTTCGGATCTCAGTTACTGTTGTTAGTCTCGACCGTCTTTCGATAACCTCTGTTTTTGCTGGATCCACAGATATCCCCTCTTTTGAGATTATGTGACCCAAAAATGCAACTTTTTGAAGCCAAAATTCACACTTGTTAAATTTGGCATAAAGCTTCTCCTTTCTCAGGGTCTTCAATATAATTCTCAAGTGATCTTCATGCTCTTCCTTGCTCTTTGAATAGACAAGAATATCGTCTATAAAGACTACCACAAATTGATCAAGATAGTCTCTAAAGACTCTATTCATTAGATCCATGAAGATAGCAGGGGCATTAGTAAGACCAAATGACATCACTATAAATTCATAGTGTCCATACCTTGTACGGAAAGCCGTCTTTGGTATATCCTCCCTTTTGACCCTTAATTGATGATACCCTGAACAAAGATCAATCTTGGAAACGTATTGAGCTCCGCGTAGTTGGTCAAATAAGTCATCAATGCGTGGGAGAGGATATTTTTTCTTGATAGTGATCTTGTTAAGTTCTCGATAATCAATGCAGAGTCTCATTGATCCATCTTTCTTCTTAACAAATAGAACAGGTGCTCCCCAAGGTGACGCACTAGGGCGTATGAATCCCTTATCAAGATTCTCTTGGAGTTGCTTCTTCAATTCCTGCAACTCAATTGGGGCCATTCTATAAGGTGTCTCTGAAATAGGCAAAGCACCCGGTACGAGTTCGATTGAAAACTCAACATCACGATTTGGTGGAATACCCGGTAATTCCTCCGGAAAGACATCATCAAAATCTCGTACGATGGGCATATTCTTAATCGCGAGTTTCTCACCAACCATTTGAGATAAATAACCTTCATTTAGTGCAATCAATACCCATAAAATGGAAGAGATTTCCACTGGAAGGTTATGTTCATCCTTGCATTGATAGACGATCATAGATTGATCTGGATTATGAAATGTGACTTCCCTTCTTTGGAAATTGATATGAGCTCCGTATAATGAAAGCCAATCCATGCTAAGAATCACATCTAATTCCACTAATGGAAGGATCACAAGATTTTCAGGAAGCACTTTCCCACAAACGTCAATTGCAGAAGAATTATAAACTTTTGATGCGATTGATGTGCCATTAGGTGTTGTCACAGCTAACTCAACATCTAATTGTTGAGGTAATATGGTGATACCCTTAGAAAATTCTTCAGAAATAAAAGAGTGGGTGGATCCAGAATCAAATAAAACATTTGCTAATTTAGAGTGGATGGTAAGTGTACCTTTCACCACTTCGTTATCATACTCCACATCACTGATAGAAATTGCATGTGACTTTCCTTTGTCTTTAGCCTTAAGTGTTTGTTGACGTCGACCATCATCATCAACCCTTGGATTTGGGCATTGATTGGCATAATTCCCCATCTCCTTGCACTTGAAACATTGAATTGTAGTAGGTTCATTTTGTGTATCCCTTCCTTTGTTTACATCATTAGACATCTTCTTCCCATTATCGCGGAATTCAAATGCCTGATGAACTTCCTTTCCAAATTTGAAACATTTACTAGTCCCTTTAAGAAAACTCCCTCCATGTTTCTTTCCACACATTGAGCATAAGGGAAATTTCATCTTCTTTTCAGTGTACTCTTTATATTTTCCTTTGAATTCCATTTTCCTCTTCTTATCAAACCCATATGACTGATGGGTTACTCCAATCTCCATCTCGACATTGAGAGCACATCGAACGATTTCCTCGTAGCTATTGAAGTCCCTTATGGCTAACGCCCTTCGAAGACTTGGTTTTAAGCCACTAAATAATCGATCGATCTTACTCTCAGGTTGGATAATAATACCAGAAGCGTACCTTGCATGTCTTGTAAAATTTACTTCATAGGTACCAACAGATTCATCTTCCCTTTGCTTCAGTTCAAGAAACTCTTTCTCCATCTTTGTTCAGAGAATACGAGGGAAGTACTTATTGAAAAATAAGTTCTTGAACTCGTCCCATTCCATGGACTCAATTTCATCCCTTTACCTCATATTCTTAATAAGATTCCACCATTTATCAGCATCTCCTTCCAAACGATACACTGCTAGGATGACTTTATCATGTTCAGAACATTGAAGAACTGAAAATATCGTTTCAGTAGTACTAATCCATTGTTCAGAAACTAATGGATCAGTAGACCTGCTGAAAGAAGGGGGACGCTGCCTAATGAAGGATTCAACAGAATGTTGCTCCTTCTTTTGCTCGTTTGAAAGTCCTGCATGATTCATAGCTTGAGAAAGTTGTGTGAGCATGGCTACAAGATTTTTCATTCCAACTCCCATATCGTTTGGTTGCTCAGGGGGACAATCATTGCATTGCCCATCGCATTCCGCATTAACACGGTTCCTTCGGGTTCAAGCCATTGACTAAAACCAAGAAGAATAGTGTGAGCAACACTAATTATAATAGGAAAACCTCATAATTCAAGAATAAAATTTTCACGCTTAAGGTCTTATCCTAGGTTATTCATGGCCATTTCTAAAACACAAAGATTGTGTTCTATGCTTAGACTTATCCTTAGGGTTCTTACTAAGGCTTTCACATCCTAGTTTCCAATGGTTGACTATACCTTTCCTCTAATACCAACTATAACGACCCATACTTTACATACATTGTTAATACTTCAAAATTGAAGCACACTTATTACAACATATGACAAAACCACAAAGGACTATATAGGTATAGTGTCTTTAGAAACTGGGAAACATAAACAACTGGTTCATAAATCTTTTACAGTGTCTCCCATTTATTTCATCACATCTAGGGTCCCTTTTAGCATATTCTACTTAATATCCATCTTCCTGACCTGGGAAAAAGAAAACATACAAAAAAGGGTGAGCTCAAATGCTCATCAAGGGAAAATAAAGGAAATAAAAATCATATCATATCTTTTTGAAAATCATATCCTACAAAATAGATCATAATATCTTAACATGGAATAAATCATAGAAGTGAAAATGAGATCCCCATAATCATAACATAAAACTTGAAACTTTGTGGCATGCACACATAATCAGGGAAAATCATTTCTTGTTAGTCATGACTCATTGCCAAGACTATCATAGCGGACAAAGTCCATTTCTGAACCGAGTTCACTCCTCGTTTCAGTCCTGTATCACTGAACCGAAATAACCTTCTGTTCCAGCCATGTCTATCTCATGAGATATAAATCTTTACCCAATGCATTGGATGTATATATAGGTCCCAACCATCTTATAATGAATCCTTTCTTATGTGTTCCACATAATCATAAATCATACATCATCGCATAACACATGTAACAAAAATGGGATTCTTGAAACATCATGACATCATAAAACAAATCATATAAGGTAAATGACTTCATAAAAATAATTTACTCAAAACATAATCAAATCAATGTAATAATAGGGATAAAAACAGAACCCTATATTATCTTAGATGGAAAATAATTTTGATAATACATTTGAACTCCATTCTTGAGGAAAATATCCTTTCTACTTCAAAAACACTTTTCTTTTCTTAACATGTCATACAATTATAAACTAAAATAAGTTGATTAAAAATAAACTTGAAAACTTATAAAGGAATATTCTTGGAAATAATGTTTTAAAAAATCCATTCTTTCCGTATAAGTTAAAAAAACTATTCTTCGTACTTTTGTCGGAAAAGTCAAAAAGTACCTCGTACGAAAAACGACAAAAGATTCCTTTCATATCTTTTACTAAAAACTCACCGAAGGGTAAAATTGGATTTAAAAAATTGTAGGTGGATGGAAATAATATTACATATTCAGGAAACATGGATGTGGATGATAAAATACACCCCAGTAAATACTAAAGTATAAACAATCTCAGATAAAAATGAGATTGTGATATTTCCCTTACCTTAGGTCCGATTTTCTTTGTACGTGTCCGACGCTCCTGTATAATGGTTTAAATAATGTTATTGACTTATTCCAGAATCATAAATATTGATATGATATCATATATGGTCATATTCTTAGCTTCTTATTAGTAATATTTCATTGTTACTTGTTACTCGGGTCTTTATTGCCTTTTGTTCTTATGCGTGTTTTTCCGAATAAATTCTTATTCTTCTTTTAAGGGTTTAGATACCTTATATCCATAATGGTATTAGTGTAACATATATCATATTTATTCATTCAATTAATTTATATAATTACTATGTAATGATGATCACGTAGAACGAGTCGCATCACATCGTGGAGACGGTATTCTATACGTACGCACGAGAGACGATATTGTTCCCATGATCGTGGAATTGTATTTAAGTGTATTTATACTATTTCAGTATCAATATCACTTTATAATAATCATATTTAGTTACTCATTACACCATTATACCCATCCTTGTAAGGTGATTGTGGAAAATAGAGTACACCACGGCGTGGAGACGGTATTCCGTACGTACACACGCGCGGTGATTTCATTTTTCCGTAGGATGGATAGAAGGTGAATTAGGGTTGTTTCATATTTATAATAACATATCAGTATGTAAGTAATAATTATGTTATTACTTTATCATGAAACAACTAAAGAAGAAGAAGTTGAAGAAGAAAGAAATTGAAAATATCGGTAATGGATATTACCTCTTCTTTGAAACGCCTCTTTGAATCCTCCACTTAGGGAAATAATATTGGTCTTTGAAGAAGACCAGGACATCTAGGATTATTCTAGGGAAGTGGAGAAGGTATTTTGGCATGGGTTGGCCGAGATTGAGTGCTCAAATTGGTGTGAGGAGGAGGGGGAGGAGGTTCCCTTTTATAAGGGAGGAGTGGGGCACCTTAGGAATACCTCAAAATATTATTTTATATTAAAGTCAAAATCGGTTTATAATGGTTCCAAAGGGTCTTATTTCAAAGGTAAAGTTGGGATGGGTCTAAATCCTATCAACCAATAATATTTAGACAAGTTTAGGTTATTATTTTAACCTTATCAATTAGATTTAACTCTATGTTAAATAATTTAACTTTTACCGTGTCTTTTTGTTTTCTTACACTATATGGTTAATACACTTACTATAACATGCCAAACGAAACCCAAGTTGTTTATTATTAATATATATATCCTTATCTAAGTCATTTGGCCGAACCTTATATTTTTAGGAATAAAATAACAATTAATAATATAATATTTGATATAAAAACTATTTTGTGTCAATTTTGACACTATTTGCAATATGATTTTTGTGAAAGTCATAACAGAATTATATGTTCTAAACAAGTTGATTAAAGCAACATTAATATACCATAGTAACCTAAAAAATTAGTGGAATTCATAAAATGTCTCAAATTATATTTATTTGAGCATTTATAACATCAATTATGTTAACATTTCATTAAAATGGTAATTACTGCATCATCGTTGTGTCATAAATTAATTAATTTATTTAAAGTCTAAAAATTATAAATAAAATATCATTATGTAGGAAATATTTTTAGCTTTCTAATGAATATTTATAGTCGAATTTATCTTATGTATAACCACATATTAAAAATGTTTTAGTTATTAAACATTGATTTTAACTATTTTAACTATTCATTAAATAAAATAATATTAAATGTCATAATCTAATCCAAGTGGACCTAAATGGTCATATTATATTCATAAGGTCGTTTTTGGTCGAATTAAACTTATCCAATAGAATTAGGACATGTGTTAGGGTAATAGTAATATCATATTTACCCTTAGTTACCCTATTTACTATTAACCGCGGTAAAAAAAGTAAAAAGTTAGTATTCACCAAAATATTATTTTTATCTCATTGAGCCAAATTTTACTTACTGATATCCACCGTGTTTGTCGGATTTTTTAAATTCCATTCACAGAAGCGGTAAAATTAAGTTTTATGTAACATTCAGTTTTTAACCTACCACTTAGTGGTTTCACTATTCATCAAAAATTGAAAGTTTTCAGAAAAATACCAAAATTTCCCCCTAGGATAATTTCGGTATTCCAAATCCAAAAATGGGGTCCATTTTGAAAGATAAAATTTCAAAAAGTGGTTATTACTATTCATAACGGCTATTTTAAATAATATTTTAATAGCATATCGTCGTTTAGTGAAACTCGGTATTGTGTACAACGCAAGCTATCGAGGAAGGTCGCGATTGCGTGTAAAGTAAGCCAAGCTAGTGTGTAGTGAATGATTCCTTTGATGATATATATATATATAAGATAAAAACAAAATATTACTCATAAAAATCTCGGGTGTTACATTATTCGTCAAAATTACGACCCATTATTCAAACCAAACCATTCCATAAATAAGTATCCTTAAAATTCATCAAACATTTTGTGACAATGTTTGAATCCCAATGATTAGAAGGATAAGATCATATATTATTCCATAATAAAGACACCATTATTCTTCAAATAAAATAACATATGTTCTCAAAATAAACTTAATCTGTACCTGTAAAAGTTTTTTATACTAATTGGGACATCATGTAGTCATGTGGTAGGCATGAAACCTTTATCATCCTTCAGTCATGGGTTCAAGACCCACCAACTCTAGAGATACATTGACATTTTACCTTGAATATGGGTTGTCCCCCAATTTGGTTCTATAATCCAAAAAATTAATTACTCCCTAAAAACACTTCATTTTGATCCTAGTGGTCAAAAATTCCACATCCCAAAAAACATCTCACAAAATTTCATAAATCACTTTAAGATCTCATCGCTTAAACCCATAATGGGTGACTATGACATTGAGATTCTGCTCATCCTTAATCTTATAGACATATAAAGGTATCCATGACTCTTAATATATCCTCATATGAAAGAATCATAATCTTTAATGTTATCTAAACCAACCCTCGCGTCCAACTATAATTTCTTAGAACCCAGACTCTTGGATCCTATGCTGAAACACATAACTTTACATTTCTGGATATGATAATGATTATTGTGACCTGATTTTCACCATCAAAACATTACAAACTCAAAAGGAAAACATGGATCACTTTTATTTTGGAGTACCCTTTAGGTTTATGGTTTTAGAGAATTATGAAAAACTCCTATATAAAGAATTCACGTGACTTTAAATGATCATTTATCCCACATAATCTAGATTTTCTTAATTTATAAAAGGTCATCAACATCATACATGTGAAATCATTTATATAATTAAATCATTCATTATAATTATTTAAAACCCTGGAAAAATGAAACATTATAAGGGTGATTTCAAATGCATAGAAAGGGAAATAGTAAGAATTAACAAAAAAATGTCATCGGTGAGAAAAAAATATCATAAGGGTATGGGGGAAAATCCAATTGCATAAGTGAAACATAAAGGAACTCATACACATCAATACATGGATCAAAAAATGTGAAAACATGGAAAATGAAATAGATATAAAAATCAGTAATCATGATCCTTATGATATTAATATCGATCATGAGAAAAATTATAAACTCATAATAAGAAATTAAAACATTTTTTGGAAATATAGAGCACAATTTTTAGAAAATACATTAAAACCCCTTTCAATTGGAAAAATCCTTTTTCCGACCTCCAATATAATCATTACCCAATGCATTTCAGATATATAATTGTATCACTCGGTGCTATTCAGGCATCCTTATAATGTAAGATGTAATGGGCTCACCCAGCAATATCTAGGATTTACAATTATGTAAGGTATAATGGGCTCACTCGACAATATTTAGGACTCCCCATCATTTAGGATATCCAACAACCACAACCTCGATAAATATCATCAAAAATAATTATTCCTTTAGAACATGATTAATACATGTAAATGAAATGGGTGTTATTTCAATCACTTGAGAACAAGGTTAAACTGAGGAAAAGAAATGGTTTTTATAAAAATCTCTTGGAAACATGGTCATCCCATGGAAAAGAAATGGTTTCACAAACAATACCTCTAAAATATGATTAACCTATGGGAAGTAATTGGGTTCTAAAACAATATCTTAGAAACATGATTAACCCATGAAAATGAAATGGGCTCCATAACCATCTCTTTGAAAAATGATTATACCATGGAAAAGAAATGGTTTCCATAATAATCTCATTCAAAACATATTAATCCATGGAAAGGAAATGGTTTCCAAAAAAATCACGTTCAAACATGATTAACCAGTGGAAAAGTAATTAGATCCATAAGAATCCCTTTGAAACATGATTAACTGGTGGAAAAGAAATGGGTTCATCAAAAAGATATTTAAAAAAATCCTCATACATCCAAATAAATAATGAGGTTGGTATCAATAAACAATTTCAACATTGGAGGATAATTAAAAATAATGATCGCTGACATTGATGAATGTAAATTCACTTAAAATATTAATAAAACATTCTTCATGAAATTAACCATTAATCATTAAATAATGTCTCATACCACATCAAAACAATTAAATCAGAATCCCCATGAACTTATATCATTAGATAAAAATAATATTATCATAAAAATAATAATATTAATTATAAAACATCTGAAATTAGTGGTCTATACACCATATAAAACAAGATAGATGTGTAACATTATAATCATCTCAAAGAAATAAAATTCAGAAAAAACTCCATTACGACTTTAGTGACATTGAAACTATAAGCCCCAAAAAATATAGATCTTAAAATTAATTTTTAAATCCTAATAAATTTAAGTATAAGAATCATAAAATACATTTATGAGAATTATGTACACCATTTAAAATAAATGATTGGGGAATAAGGCATAAGTCTCATAGAAATAAAAGTGAGACTAGAAATGCCATTACAACTTGATTTATTTTGAAGCATGAGATCCATGAAATAATAACATCAATTGATAAATTGATTATAATGAAATAAATGAAAATCATGATATTACAATTCATAATTAATTATATGAACTATATAAAAGTAACTATATGAATAATAACCATTTGGTGTTAATGGAATGTAAATTGAGATAAAACCCATTCCAAATATCATGTCATTAGGGTGAGAATAAATCAATGAAATAATTATGTGTAGAAAAATTAAACCCATAAAAAAAATTGGAATACAAAATAATAAAATCTAAGGTCATTTATCACATATTCATAGAATAACATTGCACATGAAATATAAGTTTAACCGTATGAATGGAAATTGAGTTAAAAAAAACTCGTACAGTTGTGGTAAAATATGAATCTAAATCTCCAAAAGTAATAATAATAAAATTAAAAATTTGAATACCATGAATATAAAATAATTCAGGACATAATATATCAAAATATTTTCAGATACACCACACAAAAGACGTGAGTGGTGAATATGAAATTTACCTCACATATGTAAAAATTGAGATGAAAATCTTTTATCATAAGTCTGATTTGTTATGTGTGTCCTAAATATTCATGAATAATAAAAATAGGTTAATTATATACTTTATTCAGAACATTATAAATTTTTGTTATTACTTTTATTTAAATTATAAATAGGACATATATAATTACATAATTAATTATGTTTATGCTAGATGTTTTGACCATATTCAGCTTCTGTATCAAAACTAACATTCATATGTCATATAAGGTCAATGGGTTTGTTATTTAAAAATATCCAAAATAATAAAAATCACATAATTATCAAATTTTTATATCAATTATACATTTTAAATAAAAAATAAAACATGGTTATGAAAAATTAAATGATATTATGATCTTTTTAGATGGTAGGTCATACATAAGCATGAGAACGTTCCTATTTTTCAACGGTCATTATAAAAATAAGGTAAGTAACATTCCCATTTTGTGGTTAAAATAGAGTTATAGATGTGGTATCCTTTTATAAGTGGGTAATATGACACCTTCGGTATTCTAGAAAAGAATTATGTGCTCCCTAAATTTTACTAAAGTCCCAAGATTCCAAAGTCGACTACTATATAAATTTATAGGTTTAATAGTCTAAATATATCTATAAAATAATTTTAAGACATGTTTAGGGTCATTTTTACACCATATATTCTAAGTTTAATCATTATGTATGCTCATTTTTACCATCATTATTGTAATAAAGTTTAACTACAGTCACAAATATTTTTTGTCAAAAACTATGTTGACCATAATAGAAATTATAAATTTTTATAACTCAAAATATTTAATCCATTTTTTAAGATTGAAATACCAAAATGTTATTTATTTCATTGAAAATTAATTCCATAAACGTGATAGGAAAGCATGTTTTGAAGTGAAAATATCTGAAAGTTCACTATGTTTTGATATATAAATTCAATATAAAAATGATTCTAGTGACCTATAAGTGATTAATATATGAATAATTTATCTAATTTAACATTAAAACCTATTAAAAATATAATTTATCTATATAAATAAATAATATAAAAAATCATTTTTCTATTAGAATTATGTGATTTTTCACTATTAATCAAAACATGAAACTTCTCAAAAAAATACCAAAAATTCACACAATGTAAATTTTAATATTTATATTTCAATATTAAGTTAATTATTTCAAATATAAATTAAAAAATATTCAAAATTTAATTTTAAAATAAGACATCCATTTAAAAGAGGTAAAACTAACTTTTTGAAAAATACAGCTTTTTATACTTAAGATTGAATCTATTATTATTTTATTCCTGTAAAATTTATTTGATGAATTTAAAAATATTTAATTGAATATATAATATATAATTTTCATTAATATTGTTGAAAAATATGGATAAATTTAATTTATTAAGATAAAATTCCCCAGTGGGAATAAAAATAGTTCTTCATAAAAACCCATCTTTTATATTCAATTGGTTTTTATAAGAACATCTATGTAATTAGTAACAATTGAATTAATTATATATACATGTATAAACTATTTTTGAATATTTTTGTTAATCTCATTTATTCCCTTCATTCTAATGACCGTGTGATAATTTTTATGTCAAATAAATAATATTAATAGTATATTCTTTCCTGGTAAGACTCTATAATACATGTAACTTACATTATTAAGAAAAACTAAATGTTAAGTGAAATGGAAGACAAAATTGGTGTTGTGTATAACATTAGAGAAACTATGAACTGTGTGTAACACAAACTATCAAATAATTTAAATTAATTTAAATTAAAAAATTTCTTAAAATCGTGGGATGTTATATGAAATGACATAGTATGAGATAATTTATAAATATTAAAATTAATTCTTTGATATAGACACGTAACAAACCATAGTTAAGGAAGTATGTGGGATGTGTTATATCCAACTCTTCAAGGATCAATGTAGCCAATGTTTATAACCCTAGAAGACCACCTCTTTGGGGGTAGATTTAAATGATGGCTCAATTTCCCCATAAGGATCAACTTTATTTCTTATGGGATGGTTATGTCTTGTGCTCTCATTAGACACATATTTTGAACAAAAATACATAAATTATTGATCCATATAACCTCTCACAATGGATCCTTCAGGATTATTCTTTTTTTACATAATATTTCATTATGGGCATATTTATTTCAGTATGATACATCCAATTGAAAATAAATACCCCCCCCCCCCAATAAGAATTTTAGTTGGAAGTTGAACATTTAAATGTAGTATGCATGTAAAAAATGATGGATGAAAAACCATTCTAACTCACAAAAAATTAATGGTTCCTATTACTAAATTTTTATCAATAAATACATGGATAACATTTTATAAATAAGTTATCTAAAAAATGGAACAAGATATTCACCATCACCCTTACATTATTGGATAGTAAATGCAGGATTTCTATTGGAATCAATTCATAATTAAGGCTTTGATAATCATGCATTTTTAAGGATTTTAGATTCAACTCCCTTATTTTGATTCATTTAGATATTTTGATAGAATGACCATGAGGAACCTTGATATTCTCTAAGATTACAGAAATTGATTTTTACATAAATGTTTCATCATATAATAAGTACAATAATATTTCCATTTGTTTTAACTAATACACATAGGATGTAGTTCTAGTTGAATACCCCAATCCAAAGAGTCCTGGAAAGATCAAAAGTCATCTAAGGTATTTCCTTGGATATTTAGAAGAATTTAAGAAAATATTTTACATAAATTCTTATCAAGGTGTATTTCATGGAAATAATGATATAATAAATTGGTATAACAATATGGAAACACAAGAAAAGATACGATTATTTTTCTAATTGTACGTGGATTAAATGTCAATATTATTCCTTTTTTTCATCTATCCAATCACTAATGAAATATTTAAATATTTTAATTCATTAAGAACATAAATTCCTGGCATATGTCTCGGTGGCTTTTCAGTGTCAATTTATTATCAAACATTTGGTTATTCTTTATGTAATTATGATCTATTTGAAAGAATCTTTGATTCCCCATGAATCTAAAACTAAGATGATATTCAAGTATTCTCATTCATGTATTCTTTATAAAAATAGGATATGATGTTTTTACCTTTGTGAACCAACCAGGAATCATTTCATAAGTATGTAAATAATTTATAGTCTAATTAAGGGCAGCATGCATCTGAAATATAATTTCTGAATAAGCATTGAATTTGTGTGCACACATATCCTTTATCTTAATCAACTCTATTATTATAGGTTTCAACTAGACATATATAACATTTCCATGATCACAAGGTCCTAATATTATTATACTTAATAAATTGAAAAAAAAATCCATACACATCAATAAAGGAATATTATAAATGTGAATAAAAACTAGCAATGTGCTATCTGGAGTAAAAATATAAATAAACTGATTGAAACCATTACAATATAGACCCAACCTAACATTACACACCTCAGCTGCAAAATATAGATGTTGTGCATAAAAGTTTCACTTAGAAAATCCATCCATAAGATGAACCAAATCATCATTACCTTTAATTATTTCATAATCATGACATCGCATTTTGGTTAAGATATCTCAATATATTAAAATATTTTTAAACTGTATGAATTAATTGAAAGTGCCTCATGAATTTATATGGATCATGATATGGTGTTCCATAAACATTTTTATTATATCAAGATGTAAAACATTCATTAAAGTAATTAAGTTATCTTATTTCCACCCAAAATAAATTGTAATCTTTTAGAAAAAAACATTAATTTTATTAGTTGAAAATTTGAGCTGGTTAGTTAACAACCATTCCGTATAATTATTTGAGTGATTTTATACACCATTAAGAAGAAATTCCTTAAAAAAGTGAAAATATTATCGATAGTTGAATTATAAATTTCATAAACGGTTTTTCGATACCATAACCTCACAAAACTTCCATCTTTTTTATTTTAGTACATTCTTGATATATATGAGTTATGGAATCAACCATTAATTTTTTCACTCTCTCAACATAATCATCTTAATTATTATACAAATGTGTGATAGTATCATTGTCTTCATGAACTTGAATATTATCTCTCTTAGGATGTTATACAAATGAAATCTGATCAAATACCAAATTCTCCATAACACATATTTCTTTCTGTTCATGAACTGTAGAAAATATTCTCATCTATCCATCATGATACCAAATCAAATAGTTTCTTTTAAATCCAAATTTGTTAAATGGTTGATAATTTCTTCCCAGTTTAACCAGTGTCTCTAATCATAAATATAACATGGACACTATATTCTACCTCCATCTGAATCATTATTAAATAAAAATCTAAAGAAATATATAGAATATTTTGAAAATTAGTTGAAATATAATAGATAAGATACATCTATATTCTATCCATTCAATTAGAGTGAAAAAAATCTGTTTCAATCATAAATGTATAACATAATTAAATAATTCATTAAAGCTAATTTTAAAAAGTAATCTTTCAAAGCATGCGAGTAGTTATAAAAACAAAGACTAAGAGAAATAACCTATTCTAGAAGTGACTCCTACAAATATCTAACCATAACGATATCCAAATTCAAAGGGAAATTAAAATTATAGTGTATATAAAATTAAAAAAGACTACCAGGAAACTTAATTAAATACAATTCATGATGCATGTAACCATCATATGATACTATTATCTATAAAAACTATGCATATAATAAGAAAAAATTTATGAATACTCATACAAATTCATACATGGTGCATGTATTGGAATAAATAAAAAACTATGAAATAATAGAAGTAAATGTTTAGTTTTTATCTAGAGAGATATTTTCATTTGAAAATAAAATTGAGGATAAAATTTAGCAATCAATGGATTTTATATAAATTCAAAATTACATATATTATTTAAAAAAAATGGAATATAGATTTTAAATTATTTTTTATTCCAATTTATGAAGTATTTAATTTGGGGAATATCCATCAAGAATAAATAATTAATCTACTCCATCCCAATTTATGAAAGACATCCATTACTTGTGCACTGAGGAAGCCTCTTAATTAAGATAAATTTTGGTTACATGGTTTTTAATTCAATTAATAATTATTTGAAATAAATGGATAAATATTCAATAAATTATATATGAAATAAGTAATCATTCTTAAAAAATAACTATGTTATACTCAACAATTTATAAAAATAGTTTAACTAAGGATTATATAATTAAATTTTCATAAATAACTGTGTTTTTATATAAAACTTCATCAATGGAAACCATGTTTCATAACATGAATATAATCCAGAATGATTTCCATTCTGATTTATATAATTATTTAATAAAATTTACCAAATGTTTCTATAAATACATTTATATAAAACTAGTTTAAAATTCATATAAATTTGAAATCTAAATATTTATTTATTTGAAAGAATATTTTATCATGCATTTATTTCTAAATAATAATAATAAATTATAATAAACATTATTGACTAGATCTATAAATATAAAATTGAATTCCTGAATAACCAACCTTCATAGGTAAAGAAATATTCTAGTTTTACATACAATATAATAAACCTATACATTATCATACAATTGTATTTTTCAGTTAAAAAATCCAATAAATAGTTTAACTATTGTTTATAATATAAAAAATTAAATTTCAATAATTAAATCACATGACTCAAAGATAATTAAAATCAGCAATAGAATATTTAAAATGTTATCCTATACTTTATTTTGAAATAATTATCAAATTTATGAGTTTCATGTGGAAACCATAAATTGCTGGAAACAAAATCTCTATATATATCTCCCCATAAAGGGTGGATTTGATAACTTATTAACCATGTAATTTAATGTCTAATACCAATTAGAAGTGATTACCAATTGAAATATACCATGAAATATTTCTTTTAAATCTTTTTTTCACCAAATATTTATCAATTTTCCTCTTAAATATTCAACTTCATATAACATTTATTTAAGCTGTGCTATATCAAAAGTGTGGGAATAAAGTGGATATTACATTTATATTTATTTATAAAACAATGTCATAGATTTATTCCTCAATCTAGTGGAAATTTTCTTTGACTTTTTGAAATTTCTAACCTTTTTTCTTGCATTATTCCTTCATGACATTCCTATTTTGTAAAGAAAGGTAATCATGGACTTATTTTTAAACCTAGTATACTTGTTTTTTGGGATTTCATTCATTTATATATCTATAATATTGGATTTAAACTTTGATTTATTCTACTTCTTATTATCCCCTTCCAGATAATCTTTAAATACCACAAATATAACATTTTGGGCATGCACGTCCTTTTCTTTATAGGGACCACTGATTTGTGAATTTAAATTTTCCACCTTAAATCAATGGTGTTTAAACCTTTTCATTTTTTAACAATTTTTTAAATATTACCAATTTCATCCATCTGAACTCTCTATGAATATCATGTTTTCACCTTCCACACACATCTTCCCAAGCCTTTTGAACTTTCTTTCTTTAGAATCTTCTCAAACTTGTCATTTTAGATGTCTTCCACCATTGAAATATTTATATATTATTCATTGTTTGACTAAATTTTTACTCTCAGATTTTCCCCATGAATATTTAAAATCATGGAAATTTTGAAATAATCCATTAGTTTTCCATTTTGTACCACAATAAAATCATATTCTCTTCTCTAGTGTGACATATATCTAATAATTTATCTTTGATAACTTCTTGTGAGTTCCTTTATTACCTATTTTCTATCCCAATTAATATTTTACATTCTTTGTTACCTGCTTATTTATTTGTTGAATCATAATCTCATGGGAATAAGAATTATTTTATAATGATAAACACTAGAATTCATCATATGAGTGGCCATATACCTTAAAATATTTAAAAAAAGATTTTTTGAAATCAAATTTATTTTAATTTTAATGATTACACTTATTATATGAAAACATTAAAGTAGGTTTTCTCTTAGAATAATTTTTTCTTCTTATTTCATATATCATTCTACTAATTGTATAAGATGACATATTATGCCAAAAATAAATTCTGATGCACCCAAATTTCCATCAAGGACAACACCTACCAATGAATAATGTTCATTTGGTTTTTCATGAAATATTTTAAGATTAATTTGATTACTTTATTGGGATTGGAACTCTATATTTCTTTCCTACATTTAGGGGAAACAATTAGGGAATTAACAACCTCATTCCTTAATATATTTGTGAATGTACTATAAAATTTTTCTTATAAATTTTTAAAATAATTACTCTCATATCCAACAAACACAAATAAAAAAAATATAAAATTCGTAACTTTATCTTGGTAATAGGATAAATCCTTTTATTTAGATGATGTGTATGAATTTCCACATGTACTAAAACTATCTTCACTATAAAAATCAGTCCCCATTAAGGAAAAAATAATCTCCAAGCATTGATTGATAGAACTCATATTTTCAGATCTTTGAGATGGTCTTGTGTGAAATAATTATATATTTTTATATTTATCTCATGTCTAGACAAATTTGGTTTAGGTTGATCTTTTCATCTTCCACTAATGTCATCCTAACTACATAGTCACCCTGAATATCTTAATCTTATTTATCAAAAATATTTCTTACTTATGGAATTCAATTTTCAAGACCTTTACATTTTTAGTTTTAAACACCAATTTCTTATCCTTGATATTCATTGTGATTTTAATAAGCTTATATAATGCCTAGAATACCTCAATAATATCTACCTTAGGAACTTCCTTCTAAAAAATTATCTTCAATTTTTTCACAAATCATAGACATGTATTCATTGTAATGTGTGGTTGTTTCCTCCTTAGATTTCATGTTATTAAAGGGTGTCACAACTTCAAATCTATTTTACCAATGCATATTCAATGGAATAATCTTATTCAAAATGATTTGAGTTTTCATTAAATAGTTTCATGATAAAAAAGTATATATAATGAAACTTCATTTGGAAAATTTGTCAAATAACCTTTGAAATCAGTGTAAAAGTCATTTATTATTTTGATCGCTCAATTATCTTTAAAGATTAAAATAGGTTCATTAATAAGATCAAAACCGAATGGAAAATCATTAAATGATCGCACACCACCATTTTCAAATACAATAAATGGTTCATACTTATCATTATTCAGTATTTTTTACTTTCATTTCCTCTTTAATCATCTTGTTTTTTAGTGCCATAGAAAAGTCTTTCATTTTTTATAGGATTTCTATATCAATTTTTTGAATGTGGCCCATAAAAAATAAAATATGAACATTAATAAATTAGATATAATTAATTTGGTATATATAAATATATCCAACAAGTGTTATCATTTATTTCATGTTAATTCAAAATTCTCTCAAAATTCATGGATGTACCTTAGAAGGGGGTGAATATGGTGTTGCCCATTTTTTCCAAAAATATGAACACTCTTAGAATATTCAATACCCAATGGAATTTAACCATAATATATGATTATGGAATATAGGAATAATTAATATTTTAAAAATTATCCACCAAACATGTGCACTCAATTAATTTAGATAAAGTGTATGTCGTATTTTTACAAGGTTTAGTTCAAAAACCTATTGTAAAACCCCCTATATTCAGGTAATTTAACCTTTTATTATTTATTTTTATTTTATATAATACTTGGGATGAGTAATTTGAGTTTCTAGATAGTTTTTGAGTGTTTTGGATTGGGTTTTAAGGGTGTATGGTTTGATCACGGTTTGGGAAAACTATGTAACTTTTTCAGGAAATTATGCATGATATATTGGGAGTCACTAAACATGTTCTTGATTGGATCCGAGTTTAGCCAAACTATATAAGTGCTAAGTGAAACCATGGGACTGAAACGTGAATTAATTAATCTGAAAATTATAGTTTGAGACATTTTAATCAAAAAAATTCATTTTTCCTAACCAATATTTTTATCTCAAACTCATCTCTTTCCATGAAAATTTTGGGTGATTCCTATTGATCCAAAAGGTGATTTTGATGTAGAAAAGTGTATTGGATCTCCAAAACCAATGGTAGGTCTATTTTCTTCTCCATTTATCCTTAAATATCCTCATTTTCTACCACATGAACATTATATATAATCCATTATAGATGGATCGATGATATTTTATGTTCAATCATGATATTTTAATTGGATCTAATGAATGGATGAGGTTTTTTTTCCTATATATAAAATATTTTTTCATCGTACATTATTGCCATCACCATTTTAGTGGTAGGCTTCTTCTCACTCTTCTCGACATGTTATTGAAATAGAATACTTGATTTTATTTTAATTTAACATTTTATTTGAAAATGAAATATTTATTTATTTATTTAAGGGAAAAATATTTTTTAGGATAAGGAATCATGAAAATTTGAATGGATTTTGGAAAAAAAACCTTAATTTATAATTTTAATTATGTTTTGAAAATTACGGTTTTTTATTAGTGAAGGAAAGATATTTGATGAGATATTATAAAGTTAATAAAGTATTTTCAAGGAACAATTGATATAATAACATTGAATACATGGTTGTAATGTGTTAATTGGGATGAAGCCTAGTCCTGAAGTACCGCCATCAATATGGGCGGAGCATGCTTGTAATGAAAAATTATTAATTTCAGTAGCCAAGCAATGACTTGGTGAAAGGATGACTACATAATCATGAGTCTAGTTAGGTCTATGGAATTCATATTTGTGGGAACATGGGATGTTTATCTTACATATTAAAGAATGTAAGTAGGATTTCATTAATGTTTTATTACATATAACTCATTTACAACATTAAATTACAATATTTATTTTTTCTCATATTATTAATATAAAAAGTTCGAACATGTTCATTTCCTAGTGCTATTTTCTAGGAATTCTATATTATTTTTGTACATCTATTTATACTCACCCACTTCCTGGAAACATTTGTGAGTTAGTAGATGTTTTTTATTATGGTATAGGGAAGGAAAATGTGGCATACATCCTTAGTGGTGCATCTTCAAATAGTGTGTAAACTCATGTGGAATTAGATCTTTGAGATAATTCATTTGTCATTTATAATGATGAAATTTTTGGGTCATGGAGTATGTTTTTTTATATTTCTTGGTTAATATATCTTTTTTATATTAGTACACTGATATTAGTTTTATTGGGAGTCTTTTGTTGAATCAATTTTCTAATCATGCATGAAATACATGTTTTTATCATATCGATTTATTTTTTAAAGAATTATTTTTTTTTGGAAAGGGAACATATTTCTTGAATGTTAACATAATCCCCTGTCATTCATTTATATCATTTGGTGTCTTAGAGAGATCAACTAAGTTTAGTGGAACATATAACTTGACCTAAGACAATGGGATGTGAATGGATGTTACAAATTTATCAGTCTTGGTCAGTCTGTCATCCTGGTATAGAAGAAAATATAAAATAAATGTTAGAACCTTAAATTCCTAAATTAAAAATTACATAAGTAACCTATTTATGATAAAATTAATGTTACCTAGGTGGTCTGGGTAAAAAATTATTCTAAAACACTTTTATGTATGTTTTCATCTCATCATCGTGGGTTTAAATATTGGGTATAGCATTGATGGAATTATTACAAAGACTTCACACTAGGATTTTATTATTCATAATATGTTTTATGATTCCTATAAATTGGTTATAATAATTTTTTATGATTTTGGAATATTATAATTTTTCAGTTATCTAGTGTATAGTGAATAATTGTAGATTTTATTTTTCTATAGGGTATTGAAATCTGTTAGATGGAATCAGAACCAGCAAGAAGATGTTATAGATAATGTGGTGGCACCTGATCCCCATTGGAATCAATATATTTAATATAGTGTTGTTCAAGAGTATCATGATTTTCATAATGGAATTATAAATGAATAACCAAGATTAGTGGATCATTCTATATAAATTCAAATTAAATTTTTTTTATGAAAAAATATATCCCCATACCTTCAATGTATCCAGAACTATAGCTTCATTATCATAAATAAAGAAACTATCATAGTAATGGAATATAAAACTATTTTTTTGACCTTATTTTCGTTTTCTTCATAATTTTTTACTAGTGAACCCCAAAAGGCACAGGATTTTTAGTATGGACTATAAATAGAGATTTTTTTCTAAGTTAAATGTTCTCTATATTATTGATTATTTAGATATGGTTATTAGATAGATGGGGAAGGAAATAGATATTTCTAGATATAATGATTTAGGAATTATGTTTCTCTTAATGAGAATATGTTGGAACTCTAATTTTGGGAAGAAGGGAAAGAGGGACACCTACTTCCAAATACGTATATTATCTGAGAATAAAACCACTAAATCAATTAACATTCCTCCATGAACCAAAAATGTATATCAAATTTTTTCAATAAGGTTCACATAATCATATTAATAGATATTTTATAAAACCACTAGTATTATTTAGTAATTGTAATCATATGACATATATTTGGCATTTTTACCATAGCGTAACAAAGTTAGTTGCTGGAAATACATCTCATGTCTCCCAGAAATCTTATCCATTGATTGGATGTTCTAATTAAATTAGTTAGCATCCTCAAAATATGTTAAAATGAGGAGAATTTAGGAACACCATAACTCCCACAGTAATGAAACCATATAATGGAAGTATTTAATTGAGTACAGAGTTGTATGGTGATGAGAAAAATGGTCACAGAATACCACTATGGTCCTTCAACTGTTTGATTTACTATTCTTCTTAATTAAAATTTTATTCACTTTATTTTTTATACTAGGGATTCCCAATATTTTATTTATATACATTACATTGATGAAATGGGGTTTCATATTGAGGTGATGTTGCAGGTGATGAGTATCCATATACCTCTCAGGTAGTGAGAGTGAAGGGTATTTAAATAAGAACCTTACTATATAACAAAAAAAGTATCCAATTTTATAAAGGGAGTTCTGTTTTAGAAATTTATTTATTTTACTTGATCATAGTAATGGATTAGTTAATTACATTTGATTCCCATATCAATTTTTTTGTTTGATGGATAAGGATTACATCACTATATGGGTTAGTGCATCTCTTTAAAGGGGGATATTATGTGAACGGTGAAAAGTAGGACCTTTAACACCAATTTTTGGACATATTTATTATAAATTATTCATGGAAACATTGGATACTAATGAAATAATTGAGACTCTAAATTTAAAAACCATTGTAGATCAATTTCAAGAACATTTCATAGATATTTTCACTACTTTCCTACAAAAATGTGAATTGGAATTTTTAATTTATCTTATTCAAGGTAAAATCCAATTTCACTTTTATTGTATAGAATGGAACCAAAATAATTTATGTAGTCAAAAATATAATTTAATGAATTGAAAATTGAAGGGTCTATTACACAAATTAAATCACCTTGGATTTATCCAGTTCATTTTTCCGAAAATTTAGATAGTTCATTACAAATCTATATTGATTATTGTATACTGAATCATGATTAAATAAATAATAGATATATAGTAACTATAATTGATGGCCTTTTTTATTAATTTATGGGAGTATAATGGTTCTATAAAATTTATTTATGTTTATGGAATCACCAAATCTAGATACAAAAAGGGATTATAACTAAGAAAACCTTCATAATTTGTTATGACCATTATGAATATGTGGTCATTCCCTTTGTATTTAAAAATAAAACATTCATTTCCACTGAATTTATGAATCAACTCTTTTATTTGTATATATAATATTTTATTATTGTATTTTTGGATAAAATTATACAGTATTTAATAATTTAAAAATAAAATGAATAATATTTAGTGATTATGTTGATCATTTTGTTAGAGTGTCGATTATATGAAAAATTACCTTAATGTGATTTTTCAATATAGTAACATCACCTCCTTGGATGTGAAATTTCTAATCAAGGAGTATCAGTATACCCTATAGTGATATATTATTTTATCTTATGGAATCTGTTGTAATTTTTTTGAGGTTCATATAATTTTTTGTTTAGAAGGTTACTATCATCATTTTGTTTGAGGCATATTAGGACTCGTACATCCAATGAAAACATTCATGAAAAAGAAATCTATATTCTATTATAGTGAGTATTATCAAACATCCTTTTTAGATATTATTGTTAGAATTACTTCCACACCAATTATTGTTTTGATAAAAACTAATAATTGATATGTGATTTATCATAACACATATGTATTTAGACTCCATTGTGTTCCTATGAAAGGATATCATATGGTTTCTTATGGATATTAATCTTTCTTAAATAAAGAAAAAATTATCTAACATATGATTTTAATTAGATATAGTATTCTATAATTCAAAAATGAGTAGTAATTATCTCGTTGGTGAGAATTACATTGTGTTCATAGAACATAAGAGTTTGAAACACATCTTTTTATAAAGAAAATTAAAATCGCAACAAATATAATTAATGGAATACCTCCATATATTTGACTTTTAATATGTTTATACAAAAAGAAAATGGGATTTTTTCCTAGATTATTTGATTCAAATTTCCCAGATTTTATTATCCAAATAAGATTTTGATTAGTGTAAATTGATAGTTATGATAATAGATATGAACCTATATCTCACTGAGAGAAATTATGTTTTAATTTTATATCTGATAACTCTAATTCTGATATTATTTTAGAAAGTAAATGATTCAAACTGATCGTATACTGAATTTCTTTATATAATATTAAAAATTAACGTTTGGGACCATTTAAATATGAAAAAATATATGAAATTAGTGTTACATATTTATTATCTGATAGTTGTTATGTCATATTTTCATGAAAAACTAATTTAAACATATCACCATTCAAATTTTTTTTTTATATTGGAATTTTGAATAAGAGTATGGTGTTGAAATCCCATTTATTATGGGATGGTATGAAGAGAAAAGTGGAATAGTATGTATTTAGATGCCTCACTTGTTTCTATGTTAAGGATGAGAAATATTGACTAGTTTTTATGTTGTAATTTTTAACATTCCATCTTCCAAACATGGGACCACTTAACTGTGGATTTCATCAAAATTCTATAGTGAATTATTCAAATACAATATTCCATATGTGTGATTGTGAATCAAACAAAAAAATAGATCACCTAATTATTATTTGTGAATCCAATATGGTGGTAGAATTTTTATAATAATATATTCATAAAATTATAAAATTTCATGGAATATCTGTTTCAAATGTCTCTTACTGAGATCTTCATTTTACTTTTATATTTACTTTTGTGTATATTAATATTTTGGTACCTAATTAACCATAATCTCAACATATCATCTTCAAATTGATGGATAATTGGAATGTATTATCAAAATATAATAATAAATTATTTGAGCATGAGTTCTGGATTTTAGAGGGTCATGGCAGGATTATATACCATTATTGAATTTATCATACAATAATAGTAATCATGTCTTGATACATATGGCTCCTTTTAATTTGTTTTATCACCATCCTTTTCATTATCGACATTTTCAAGTAGGGAAAGTATAACATTCTTTTTTGGGACCTAGCCTTGTTCAAGAGATGACTAAGAAAATTTCGATGATCAGGAAAAAGAAGGTGATATATAATAGTTTTAAGAAATCTAATGTGGATCATCGATGATTTCCATTATAATATGATGTGGGAGATTTTATTTTCTAAAATGTACATACAAGGGTAGAGAATTAGTGTTTGTGTAAACAAGGTAAATTGTATCATTGGGGCACTAGACCATTTGAAATAAAGGAAGACATTGGTAATGTTGCTTAATGGTTGGATTTAATATCAAAATTTATATTTTTACACAATATATTTAATTTAAATTTATTAAAAAAGTATAATCCTAATCCTGACCGTGTGATTCACTAGGACCATGTTGATCTTGGAATAGATCCAAGTTTTCTACTTGTGTTGATAGAGATCTATGATATACAATTTAATGTTTTAAGAGGAAACATTTTTTTGTGAGTTTTATTGTAACATGGTTATATTGAGGATGATACATAGGCATGTGAAGACTTTATATTAATGAAATTGCCCAAATCATTCCAAAGAACTGGAAATATCCATATTTATAGGGGTGGAAATACTAACAGTGGGGAGAAATTAAAATGACTATATTCATTTAAATTTCCCTTTTAACATTTATTATTAAGTTATATAATTCATTGTATGATTTTTGGTATTTTATGGATGGTGTTATTGAGTTTTGGAGTGGTTTTAAGGGTGTAAGATTTTATAAAAGTGTGATGAAAGTGTGAATATTTTCTTATAAATCTGGCATGATGTTTTTTAAGTCACTGGGTAGGTACACAGTTGGTGCACGGTATGGAAAACCTATGTGAGTGCTAGGTGAAACTGTGTGACATGGTACGTAGGGTAAAAAATCACATTGTTTATTAGAACAAGTGATACAACTGTGATTGTGGGATTTTGGAGATAGTGTAATGTGTATGATTATTGGACGGTTTCCCAAACCATGCAACATGCATTTATTATTCTAATAATTAAATTCTAGCATAGTTTTCTTCAAAGATAATTAATTTCTTTTTCCCTATGAATCTAAAACTATTATCTTTCCCTATATGTTCTTGGTTAATATTTTGGATCTAGAAGCTAGTTTTTAAGGATCTAATGAGTTGGATCTCTAGAATTAACAAAAAGCCTCAATTTTCCGCCTTTCACCTTAGATATACTCATCTTTGCTAAAAAATAGATTTATTACATTATGGATATATCTATAATTCAATATGTGTTTGGATAATATATTCACTAGATCTATTGAAGGATACATATTTATATCTTGTAACTAGAGGGTTTTTAGTATTGTTATTCATTGTTATCCACCCTTTGGAGGTAAGTTGTTTCTCACTCTTCACTTATAGTAATTGGACATGAAGTATTGGTTTTATTCGAATGTTTTCTTGAATTTACAAATTAAAAATTGAAATATTTATTTAAGGAATCCATTTTAGTATTTGATTTGGGAACATGGGGATTTAAATGGATTTTAGAATACCCCTATTTTAAAATTATAATTATGTTATTAAAATTCTGGTTTTGTTTTAACACATGAAAGATTTTTTATTAATTTTTTTAATGTAAATAGATGTTTTATGTGGAAATATTGATTTGAGAACATGGAATACATGGTTGGTGTGTTTTATTTATGATAGATCAGGGTCATAAAGTACCACAGTCAACATGAAATGGTGGATGTTTGTGAGATACTAATGTTATGGTCTATAACCAAGTGATGGCTTGATGATATGATGACTCATCAATCACAAGTATATGGAGGTCCATAGCATAAATTCATGTGGGTATTTGTTTGAATATGGGATGTTTATTCCATCTATTAAAAAATGGTAATATGATTTTATTTACATTGTTAACACAATTCTCATTTATGGACTCTTATAAAACAATTTATTTACTTATAAACAATTTTATAAAAAATGTGAAAAATTATTCTTCTCCTAGTGGAATGTGTTGTGATGTCATTGGGGTTTTCCTACTGAGTGTTATACTCACCCTATTCAAGAGTAATTTGGAACATTTGTAGATGTTTTTTACCATGACACAAAAAATATAAAGGGGGGATACTTGTCTAATGATTTATCTTAATAAAGTTTGTAATGGAATTGGGAATTTTATATTATAGAAAGATCAGTTGATTCTTCGGATAGTTCTAATTCAGTTTAATAGTTTCATATTTCCATTTGGCCTTTCTTGGTTGGTGTATCTTATTTCCATTTCATCTCTAATGTTTGCTTATTTTTAGTCTTAAATTTAAGTAGTTTTTTTATAATAATTATATACATTTTTTCTATTTTTTTATTTTGTTATGTTTGGATGTTATGTTTATTTAAAACCAAAATAATACCATAATCCTTAGGTAACCCCATGTAATTTATTTCTAGTCTTTCATGACTTGGGGATGACCCCTATTGTTAGAGGCACCTTTGGCTTATCCCACCCCAGTGGGTTGGGTGGGGATGTTACACATACTCTTACCCATGATTTCTTGATCACACCAATCATTGGTTCTCCACTATAATGACATATTTATTATAATTATTTGGTGCTTCCACACATAAAAAGTGTTCCATTGTGTTTACACTTCCTTGCATCTCATAGGAAATCCTCCATCATATTGTAATTATAGTCACAACTTTGTTCCATGTCATCCTTTGATACCCTGAGTGATAAAAGATCCAAAGAGTCCCATAGTGTATATGAATTTTTTTATAGATCCTTTTTAATTTCTACCTCTATCACTATAGTAATGTCACAACATCAAAGAATATATCTCATTACAAATTAGAAATAGGTATTTTGAATGAAAATATGTTGTAAAACATACTCTACAACTATATTTATTCTAAAAGGTCATAAATATTTTTCATTAATATACACTAATCTCCTATATTTCTCATTCACTTATTAATAATTGGATAGTTCAACCACAAATATTAGACCATTCACAGTAATTCAATATCTTCTCTATTTCCATATCTCAAGCTTCTACAATATTTTTATCAAAGGATCATTCTCTTACTTCATATTTCATATCTATGTGATCTTATCTATAGTAAAATATGTGATCCCTTATTTTTACTTAATATTCACTAATTAGTTGTTTAGGATTGATCATTCATCTCATATTCCTTACTT
Organism: Viscum album; assembly: GCA_963277665.1. Classification (NCBI taxonomy): domain Eukaryota; kingdom Viridiplantae; phylum Streptophyta; class Magnoliopsida; order Santalales; family Viscaceae; genus Viscum; species Viscum album. Next base: position 636,044,028 of record OY728160.1, read on the forward strand.
TCTTCAAATTCGAATTACTTTTTATATTCAACACATGTTCTATTTCTCTTCTTCTTCCTTACCATCGATAAATATATGATAAACACCTTCTAATTAGTATTGGATTCTTTTCTTCTATAAGGGTTATATGGTTTATATTATGTCATATCTCAGGCTATTAATTTATGAACTCCAGTTCAATTGTAATCTTTTCTTTTTAAAAATAGGTGATAAAAAATATCCCACAGATTAAAGAACATATAAAATCTACTCAAATTTGTTGTCCCTGAAATCATTCTGCTTGATAGCATACAAATTGAATTTTCCCACGATATTGGCAATCCAAGAAGTCTATTTCATTTTTTGGTGTCACCTCCTATTTCGATAAATGAAAATACATAAGACAATACATTTATGGAAATCACATTCACAACTTCTCTAATGATTCTCAAAATCTCCTCAATTTCCAACTCCTCATAAATTCTAGGAGTATCCTTGATTTTTTTCATCTTCTGCAATTTTGTTGTCCTAGTAAATATTATAGATTACTCTTCCATAGTGGTCTTAAAATATTAATATTATTCAAAATGACTCCACAATTATCATAGTGCAGTATCCTTAACAATTAAATAAATATACATCACATCATTTCTTTGGTGGTGTGGAACTCTTCTTTGGTGGTATGAGAGGATTCATTAGTAAACCAATATATATCTTAGTATGAGTGTTTAGATAATAACAATAGATCAACTCATATTTATAATCTCACTCAACCATATCAGTTCACAATGATTAAGACATAATAAAGAGATCAATCATTGATTTAAATGTATAGTAATTTTTCTTGAAAATTTATATAATCTTTTTTAAAATTTATAGATACCATTGATCCTAATTTTCAAATAATTTAATGTTTATCAAAACAATATTTAATAATGTCAAATGATTTCTTCATTATGTTTTCAACACTTAAGAGAAGAATCATCAATATCCCAATTAACTTTCTTCTTTAAATATTAAATATGGAACATCAAAATTTTCAACATACAAGAATATAAAAAATTTTAAAATTATATATTCATAAAATCTTCCATGTATGGGAATCTAAATCAAATAAAATTAAATTCATAAGGTATTTTCAAAGTAATATACTTTGATTTATGTCATACCCTCTTTAAAAAATCCATACAGTGGTTGAAAATTCATATGATGCATCTCAAAGATGTCACTCATAATCCATACAATTAGCTGATCTCCAAATTCATACAATCACCATCAAAAAATATAATTATTTTTGAGTTGATATGATTTTAAATGAATTATTATGATCTTAAATCAAACTCTTACAATTATGGATGTATTATGATAAATAATTATCGTATTTATTAATTCATATGATAGAGTCATAAGACCTCAAAATTCATACTATGTTGTATTATAATGTCCCCATAGTTATACACACAACACCATTTACATCCCCCCTTATCAATGTAATATTATGTAATAAAAATAGTTACATGGGAGTATAATGCTAGGAAAATCCATATAATTTCTTGAAAATTTTTATGAACATGTATGATGCTATAGTAAAGGTACATCATTATCTCAATGTCATATGATGAAGTTTTATGTTTCACCTTAATTACATATGAGGAATCCAAATTCATATAATTTTTAGTTAAATTCATTTTTTTATATAATTTTTCGTTTTCCTATTGAAATACAAAATTAAAATTTATTAAAATGACTTCCAATATTTTAAGGGCTTCTCTAAAATATTATAAACATTATACAAATAATATTTACAATTATTTTAAAAAAATGATAATTACTACAAATATTGTTCACCCAAATTCATTCATCCCTTCCAAACATGTGGAACATGTTTTAAACATTTGAATACATATTTACCAAGAAATATAGAATAGTTTACCCTCCATAACTTATTTTCTCGACACTTTTATTCACAATATTTAATATAATAACTCCTTAGATATATCTATAGTCATAAAAATAAATACCATATTTAAATTCAATTAATTTTAATGGATACTAATTAAATATATCTAGTTATTTATTTGGTCAGTATAAAATCATTTTTCTTCACTTAAAAAGTATGAGAATTAACTCTTTACATTTAGTAGGAGGACAATTGAATTTAACTTCCAATTTATCCACATTAAATAACAATATATTCAATGATTTGATCACTGAAAATAGATACAGGACACAATACAAGGGGCACATCACATGAATTTTGACTCATGAAATAATTTCAAAAATATTTTTTTTGATAACATAATTCATTTCGTATTTCTAGTCATAAAATATGATACATAATAAATAATACATTATTAAATCACAAAATTAAATATTGGGTTTCATAACATATGATTTATCCAAAACCATTGGTTTTTTCCAGGGCATAGTGTACAACAAAAATATATCATCTTCTATGACTATTCTTTCATAGGTTTTTTAAAAATATTTTGATGTTTCACTATAATGATATCCCTATAAATCCTAAAATAAATATTTTTAAATTATTTTATGATTATATTATCTTTTATAATGTTTGAATAATATTTCAAAAATTGTTATGCGACACAGTTGGCCAATCATATCTAATGATCGATTCGAAATAACAAAAAAGTTCATCCATTGGAAAAAAATTTGTATTTCCACTAATGAATTGAATTATAAAATTTATAATTTCTTTCTAAAGTATAAAAAAAGTTATTTTCAGATATTTATTAATTTATGAATGTTTTCATAAACTAATTAATTATAATTTTTAAAAATATTTAATTTAAATATTTGTAAAACATTCATTAATAAATATTTGATAATATAAATTGATGATGCTAAAAATTACTTTAAAAAATTTATGTTCGGAATTATAATTTGGATATAAATTGTTCTTATAGAAATTATATGTATAATTTATATGATGTTTATAAATTAAAAAAACAAGCCAAAAATATAAATTGTTTAATATTAAAAATTATAAATTGTTTGTAATGTTTAATTTTGGATCATTAAAATTTAAATGGACACATTTGAAAATTATTTAAACCTTATCAAAAATGTTTTCATTGGTGATATAACTAAATTATAAAATTTTATAAATATGTGATATTTATATTTTTTTAATAAATTTCATGATAGAAATACAAATATAAAATAATTATAATTTATTAAATATTATATATTTAATTAAATATGCATATAATGATTGATATAATTGATTTAATATTTATTATAAATAAAAAGATTGTTTTTTTATCTAATTATGGAATATCCTTGATGAATTATAAAAAAATTATAGATTTTAGTATATGAATTTTTCACAAATGAATCTGAATTATTTTAAAAAATGGATGGTTTTATTTATTTTTTATTCCTTTAGAATATTTATGTTTATAAATTTGTTATGTAATAAAAATATGGGGTATTATTTAATTTATGAGATAAAAGTTTTATTATTATATTCTCAAGTCATACATTACATGCATGGTATGATAAAATAGGATTTAATTTTCATCTACCTTAACTAAAAATTATAATTAAATTTATTTGTAGGAATTTTGATGTCGAATATAGTATATACATATTTCCTGTTAGTATCATAATATTCACACCATTATATTTTTTGAAAATAATGTTCGAATTAATTTAATCTTCAAGATATTTTGCATTTCAAACAACCCTGGATATATTATTTTTATAAAAGTACTATGTTTGGATTACATTATACACAACAACAGGTAATATTAAACTATTCCCAAAACATTTATTATATTTCAGTACATGAACCAATATGCATAGATTGTATTACACACAATAACAAGTCCCTTTAAAAGCTTTCATTACACGCAAGGCTGAGTTTTTACTGAACTACAGTATACTATAAAAATGAATATAAAAATATTATTATAGCTACCCCCTATTTATTGGAATAAAAATTATTAATAAGTTTAATAAATTGTAAAAATAATATTTACACATTTATATAAAATGAATCTATTGAATATAAATTTTTATAAGTTAATGAAATAACTATTTAAAAAAAATGAAACTTTTATAAGAAAACAATTTTTATGTACAAACATTATTTTTCTTAAAAACCACTTTTGATTAATGTTTTAATTAAAATATATATATTATAAATTTTATCAATTTTTTATACTCATCTAATATATTTTATTGGTATAAGTTAATAATATATTCAATTTTATGAAGAAACAAAATGTATTTTTCAAAAAGGTAATTTTACTGCCTTTTGATGGTCAACCCATTTTAAATATGTTTTTTGACACAATAATAATTCATATTTGAAAAAATACATATAAATTTTGATATCTGAATATCAAAATTTACTTTGGTTGAATTTTCTATATTTTTCTATGAAGTTTCTTTTTTTGATGAATAGTGAAACACTAAATTTTAAATCAAAACAGATTTTTTCCTCTAATTTATTGATATATTTAAATTGTTTTTTCATTTTATTTTATTGTAAAAATTAGATAAATAAAAGTTAAATTAATTAAATTTAGTTTATTTTAACTAATTTCACAATAAAATTGGATATAAAAACATTTCAATATTTTAGAGATTTTCTCTTTAAATTCATCTATTATCGTCATGTTTGCAGAATTAATATCAAACTGGTTTATGCCACTTATGTGATTGGAATTTGGAAAATTTTATTCCATATTTTTAATTTGAATAATTTATATTTGTGAATAATTTCATATTAGTTTCTTACCAAAAATATTATTGAATGTTATTAAAATTTAAATACAGTGATTAAGAGAAAAATTAACATAACAAAGGACTAAGCCTTAAACATAATGCCCAAAATGTCTTATAAACTTGTCCCAAAGCCATTGGATGTTCATATTCCAACCCTATAATCAATTTTTTCCAATTTCGACCATTATTAGAGCCACTTGAAAATGTAAATACATGGTTGGAATTACCTTTTAAAAAATTTACTAGAATGACACTCCTCCACCGCTATAAAATGGCACTCACCCCTCATAATTATTCACACCTCTCAATCACATTGAATTACACAAAATAATCTCATATTATCTTCTAGAATCTTTTTCTTTATTTTAAAATCATCTATTTGGGAATAGATTCAACCAAGGAATCCCTTTGGTGCAAACCAGGATGAGTTACCCAAAGAAGATGTCACATTCTTCCTTAAGGTCCATTATTTTATTGTTGTTCTTCAAACCCTAAAATATTTTTATCACATGATTATATAATAACATAAGTATCCTAAATATAATTTTATTTTTTTATTCCAATTTTTATACCTACACTTAAACGCACTTCTATATAATGGTTCATTAACTTACTATTCTTGTGTACGACGAACCATCGCCTCACAAAATAATGTTATTCATTTTTTCTTTAATACATTTCATGGTTAGTAATCTTGATGGAAATTATAATTTTTTATTATATATATCATATTTATGATTTATTTATGCCTGTTTAATTATTATAAACACATACCTTAATTCTTTACATTCCATAAAAAATGATAACTTCATTTGTGGATGTGTGGAATGCTTCCTCCTCAAAGTGATGTGATTCATTCACACTTAACATGGAATGTATTAAGGATTGGTTTAGTAAAATTATGTAATATATATGAAATTATAATTATAGTATAACGATATTATATATATGTGTGTGTGTGTGTGTGTGTGTGTGATTTACTTACTTTCCTTCAGTATGAAAATAGAACAGAAACAACGTTCATGCGTACGTACGGCCTATAGTCTCCATGAACAATGTGATACCTTTCTTATTTATATATATAATATATTATTCTAAATAAATATATAATAAATATAAATTATATTTATTTTATAATTTACATTAATCAAATAATTAAATCATGATTTAATTGGGAGGATCAAAAATAACAATCCAAAACATTTAAGAAAAACCAAGCAGATATTACGAGAAAAGTAACATTAACATGGAGTAATTTATAAATATGTAATATAAAGGTATAAAAAAATAATATATGGTATTGAATATAATAATAAATTTATTTTTTTAATTTGTAATAAACAAAAAAAATTATATAGGATATTAGAACATGTACGAAGAAAGTCAAGAATCAAGGTAAGGGTTTTGTAATCGTACTTTTTATATTTATTAGATAAATTAATTATTCACCACTAGTTTTTTAAGTGGTGTATATAATTACCATTAATGCATTATATTATTCTTAAACAAAAATTTATGGTTATTTTCCAATCCATTTGGTTATCTTTCATTCATGAGGTTTATGGTTCAAAAGCTACCAAATCGGTAAAGTAATTTTTTTCTCAAGTGGCCTTCTTTGAGATACATGCCTATTTATGATTATATATTATTATATGGGGTTTATAGAATGTGATTGGAATGTAATATCATGAATTTAATTATTTAAAAACCTTTTGAGTTTTATTTAATTTTATTCACTAATGTATAGTATGATTCAAAGTCTCCAAAATGGTAATTGTTTATTATTACAATCTCATTATTTATCAAGGTTGTTTGTTATTATGATTTCATTAATGAAATTTTATAATCCATATCTCAAAAAAAAACTCATATAATTTATCATCCTATAGTTATATATGATAACTACATGTTTAAGTACCATTTTCTACTCCTTTTTACATAATATAATTATGAAAAAAAAATAAAAACATACATTATTTCTCCTTTCAGTTAGAAAACTATGTTCAATAAAAACCGTGTTTTCTAAATAAGGTTTTAAAATTTATTTAATGTTTAAAAAGTGATTTAAATGTTTTCAATCACTTCTCATAAGTTTTCACGAAACATTTCTTCAGAAAAATCAATATTTCTTTATACGTTTTCAAATTATTTTCAAAGTAAAAGAAATTTTAAATGATTATAAGATCCAATTATAAGTATTTAATATATTTTAAAATAAATAGGCATTCGAAATGATTTTTTTAAGAGATTTTTTCATAGTGTAAAATATATTTTCCACATGTAATTTTTTTAAATGATTTTAATTCTTACTTTATATGTTTTCAATGTATTTTTTATGCAATGGATTTTGAATATGTTCTATATTATGAAATGTGAATTTAAAATAAAGGATATTTTCATTAAAAATGATCAAAGTGATCTTTAAAAATCTGTTCCAATATAATATTTAATCCTTAAATATAGTTTAAACTTTATTGGGTACATTATCCTAGAACACCATTTATATTCTTTCTTGAATGGTTTATGTTTTGATGGCATGATTTTTATGACACCTGTTTTTATTTCATGATTTATATTCTTTCAAAACATACTTATTTTAATGTGATAATATTTAATTAAATGATTTGTAAGACTATATAATTTCCATAGGATTTTATGAGATGAAATTTTAATGATTTCCATTTAATTTTATGGGTTATGGTTTTATGTTTATAAAACTCAACTCTTTTCATGGATCATGATATGATGAATGTATTTTTATATTGTGTCACAAGAATGTGTGATTTAATTATGTGGTGGTTGAGATATATATCTCCATCTAATGCATTGGTTATGATTTATATCTAGTCAGATAAAAATGGATACAATGGGAAGTGAAACTGGTTTATTAATACATGGATGGAATAAGGAGTGAACTATGTTCTATATGATAGGGATGGAATGAAGAGTGGAATCAGTTCAGTATAAAAGGGTTAGAATGAGGAGGGAATATGGTTCAGTGTTATAGGTATGGAACAAGGAGTGAAATTAGTTCAGTTATATAGGGATAGAATGGGAAAATAACATTGTTCATTCATACAGGGCTGGAACGGGAAGTGAACCTAGTTCAGTAATATAAAGCTAGAATGAGACATGATCTAGGTCAATAATATAGGGTTGAAATAAAAAAGTGAACCTAGTTCAACAATACCATGCTTGAATAGGGAGTGATACCATTTTAAAAAAAAGATGTTTCCACTAATAGGGCCTTGGATGTAATCCATCACTACTATGGGAATAATTTTATATATCAGCCAATTTTCCATGTATTAATTTTATGTTATGATTTCATGACTTATTCGCTCGATTACCTTATTATTCAAGTCTTATTAACAATCAATATTTATGTTATGGATATTGATTATGATCTTTTATATGAAGAGTATGATCTTCAAATGTTATAATCAAGTTAGTATACCCTTATGCTAATTATTTTTCTTACATATCTCCTTATTTACCCATAATAATAATTTGAGATCACTATTTTCATATGTTTTTTCACATGTTATAAAGAAAGGTTTTATGTAGGATTACTAATGTGGAAGATATTTATGATATATGTTGAATATCTTTCACCAAACTGTAATAATGGGTTCCATGTATCCAAAGACGCTAAATTATTATGTTCTCAGGCATGTATGTTTGTAATGTGCAGAATATTCATCTAAAATGATATAATATAAATGTTTTTTTATCATGCTTCTCTATATTTGGTATTAAAGGAATGGATTATTAAACCATTTTAAACTTGGATGGTAAAACGATAGTGATATCACTAAGGATATTTCTAAGGACATCTGTAGGGATATCTCAAAGAATATGTCTAAGGATAAGTTAAAGTATAGGAAATTGTCCTTGAATTTTGGTAAAAGATATAGTGAGTGGTTTCCTAGTAATAAATCCATGTCTATATAAAAAATGTGTATGTGTATCTGAAACATATTAACATTGTAGAAATAACCCCGAAAAACACAGTATTGATCTAGGATCGATTAAAAACTAGTGAATGAAAACTAGCCTTGTTGCACACCTGGTTTGACACACCTAGGGGATATTCTTCAAGAATTTAGAAACTCTTTACAAACCCTCATAAATAATTTAAATAGATGATCACTATAAATTACATTGGACAAACCTGAGGTGTCATATATTAATAAATAATGTGTGATTATTTAGACCCATTAAAAGTAGTTTTCCTTGCTTATGTTATTCCCCACTATGATGATTGTTTATTACACTATGCTTTTTGGTTTTAGTCGATAGATGGAACCCAAAGAGACCTTTTTAATGCAGAATGAAATGGAAATCGAATTTATTGTTCTCTTGAGAAATTAAATGTTGTGGGAGATGGAATGAAAAATTTCATCACAATACTCAAAAACATTTCTCATGATATAAATCATGGTGAACATCCAATCGATTAAAGAAGGTAACGACATCTGTTGTATCCTTTATGAGGAAACTACCACCTTCTTTAAAGGGTTTTATTGACCTATTAGTTGCTGAGAAATATATCAGTACAACTTGAAAGATATTTTCCATTCTCAATTATTCAAATCTTGAAAAATTTACTTTTGTTATATACCATCTAGAATGTGAGGTAGATCAATGGTGGAATATTATAAATAACATGAGTTGAAAAATTGAAATTGAATCCATAGATTGGGAAAATTTCAATAAAGTATTCTCCAATTATTAAGTTCCTCATTTTCTTCACATGAAGGTAGAAAATGAATTCATAGATCATATAAAAAAAGATGATGAATCTTTTGGTTCATATAAAGAAAATTTTACTATGATTTCATGGTACTCTTTGGGTATTATCATCCAACAAGAAAGAAAAATTGGTCAACTCTCTAGTGTCCCGAAACATATTCATAAAATGGAAATATATATTAAAGGCTTCATAAGATTTAAAGAATTTATTCAATGGACTACTAAGGTGTAAATGAAGGTTAGAGTTGTATACTAATATCATGGTGTTTAAAGGAAAAGTAATACGGTGCTCAAATAAATATAATAAGATCCTGGAGAGGAAATGATGAGATTTCCTTTATACTAAAAGTGTGTTAAAAAGAATAGAGAAAATTTTCTTTAGGGTACTTTTGAATGTTTTCAGTGTGAAATGGATGTTCATTAAGAAATTGAATATTGAAGTGATGGTAAAAAGTTTGTAAACAGTACAAATAGAAAGAAATCAATAGATAAGGAACCTCCCACACTCCAGTGCTTAAATTTCATGGAGTTTAGGCATTATGAAATTCAATTCACTAAACCAATGGTGAAGGTGGATGATAATCCAAAACAACCTATGATTAAAAAGGACAAATGAAAAACTCATATAATGAAAATAGATAAAGTGAATAATTATACTTAGGTTACACAAATCCATCTCTAGTTGGGAATTTCAGGTTTTATTATGTATGAATAATCCCTATAAAGTCTTATTATTCATCCTTTGGTTAAATTTCATGTGATTCTCCCTATCAACATGGATTTTAGTATAATAAATCATTTTTGATATTTTATCAGCACATACATGGAACCATGGTTTCCAATGAAATTGTTTTCGATATATAATTAGATATTATTTAGGTAATTAAAGGTAAATTAAATTATTGAAGGGTTATAAGGTTGAATATTTATGAAATGGATTATGTTAAACTTTGGATGAGGTTTTAGATATTAAAGTGTTACAACAACATATGAATATTTATGCATATTAGATAACTTGTGATAACAATGTTTTTGTTTTAAGTAAATATGGAATGTCTTATCATTCTATGTATGGATCCCATGATCTATTAGTACTTTAGGAATGAAAAAATTACCTTTATCCATTAGATTAAGAGATGAAGTGTAAATAAAGCAAGTCACAACCAAATAGTGGGATTTTTCACATGAAAATGAATGAAATACATTAATTATATTTCTTTCTATTCGTAGATAGTAAAATAATTCCTTGACTCTAGTAAAAGGATATTGGGAAATATTTATCCTAGTAAATTCATTTATATTGAATATATGGTCTTATAAAGCATCATAGATTAATATTTTTTTCACCTTAGCTTTCCATTAATCTTCTTCATTATAGTGATAAATAATATTTATCACTCTCTATAATTATTAATGATATTCCCCAATGTCCAATATTCACTACCAGCCTATATGAAAATATATTTTTGAGTTACTTTGTGTAACCAATATAGGTCCAACATTCCATAATTAGAGGAAGTTTTATTATTAATTTTTGGAATGTGGGTTTCCAAAAATAGATCTTTCAAGAATTAAACCATTGATAAAATAGATTAATTTTGAGTTAAAAACTAATTTTAATGGGGGTAGAATATAACACCCCAAGATTTATGTGAAAAAAAATGAGTTAATTTAATCTTTTGGATATTTTTCATTTCACTCAACATTGAATATTGTTTTTTTATAAAAGAACTATGTTAGAATTGTCTTATACGCAACAAAAAGTAATATTGCACCACATGAACCACTTAAATTATCTTTTTGTACGTGTAACACTATGTTTTGATTTTATTACACATAATATCTGGTCCCTCAGATATATTTTGATACATGCATGGCAAAGTTTTTTCTAAAGTACAATATAATATTTATATAATTATTAAAATATTATTATGGATACTACCTAGATTTTGGAATGGAAATAATGAATAAGATTAACTAAATGGTGAAAATATTAATTAAAATGTATATAAAATGAATCCTTTGTTTATCAATTAGTATAATCGAATAAAATGAATAATTTTAAATAAAAAAATAGATTTTCTATGAAAATTATTTTTCTATGTACAAACATAGATTTTAAAAAAAACCAATATTGTTATTTTTTTCTATAAAATATACATATTATATATTCAATCAATATTTTTTATACTCATCCAATAGATTTTATATGTAAAATATAAGAATAAATCCAATTTTATTAATAAAATATGTATTTCACTAAAGGGTAATTTTAATGTCTTTTAATGGAGAACCCACTTCAAATATGATTTTTGAAAAATTAATAATATTTTTTGAAACAATACACATTATTTTTTAAATAGTAATATCAAAATTTACTCGGTGTGAATTTTTAGTATTTTTGTAAGAAGATTCATTTTATGATGAATAGTGAAAACACTGAATTTTATATAAAACAATTATTTCATTTAATTTTCTTATATAGATATACTATATTTTAAATTGATTTAAATGTCTAATTAGATAAATAATACACCATTGAATCCGATTTATTCCATTTTATCCGAATTTACAATGAAAATGGATATAAAAAACTTTCCCACTTTTGGAGCTATTCGTGTTAAATCCATAAGTTGTCTCCCCATCAGTAGGATTAAATTTAAATTAATTTCTGAAACTTATGTGATTTAAATTTTGAAAAATGGATTAAATATTTTTAATAACAAAACTTTGTAATTTATAATAAGTTCAGCCAAGTTTTTTGCTAAAAATATTAGTAAAAGTGATTAAAGAATAATTATAGTGATTAAGAGGAAATTAGCTTCACAGAGGACTAAGACATAAACTTAAGGCACCAAATTACCTATAAAAATGTCCAAAATACATTTTTTGTTCACATATAGACCCTAAACTCAAGTTTATCAAATATTTAACATTATTGGAGCCACTATATATAGAAAAAATGTGGTTGGAATTCTTTTCAAAACATTACCTGAATACCAATCCTCTTACACTACAAAAAGTCATTGAACCCTCCCACTGATTCACACATCTGATAAAATAAGATCCCAAAATCTCTCAAATAATCCTATAATCCTCCCATTTTTAATAAACCTAACAAATTAATCCCTTGGGTGAAAAAATATGACTTAACCAAATAAGTGATAACATCCTTCTTCAAGATCCTTTGTTTTATTTTCATTCTCCTCCCCTTAAACTCTTATTATTAGATTATTATATAATAAACTAAGTATTCTAAATCTAAATATATTCTATTTATCTTAATTTCTTTACCAAAACTTACACATAATTCCATATAATGGGTAACTACCTTACTGTTCTTGTGTACGGCGAACTACCACCTCACGAAACAATGTTGTTCATATTTCATTTACCACCTATTATTGATGGAAATAATGATGTAAACTAGGTTTGTATATGATTTATATGATATTTATGATGTATCTCTTCTTATTTAATAATAATATAACACATTCCATTATTACTTCCATTTTGTGTAAATATGATAACTTCATTTATCAACTTCTCGACTACCGCCTCCTCAAAGCGATGGGTTTTATTCACACTTTACATAGAATTTATTAAGGATGGTTTTAGAGAACCTATATCACATATATATATATGTGTGAAATAATAATTATTTTTTATTTATATTATATATATTTATATATATTATTTACTTTTTTCAGTATAATGATAAAATGGAAATAGCATTCATGCATTCGTATGGCCTACCATCTCCTTGAACGGTATAATCCATTTCATAATTATATATTTTATAGATTATTGTAAAAAAATATAGTGAATATATATGATTTTTATATTATTTTTTACATTTAGGGAAAGATTAAATCATTTTCAAAATTTAGAGGATAAAAAATAACAAGCCAAAACATATATGAAAAGCAAAGCGGATATTACCCAAAATGTAACATTGACATTGAGTTGTTAATAAATGGGTAATATAAAGAAATAACCAAATCATATATGTTATTATATATAAAAATATTTTTATTTGGAATATTTATCATAAAATAATATTTATTATACATGATTTTTGAACATGTACAAAGAAATTCAAGACATAAGGTAAGGGTTTGTTCATCTCACTTTTTTTATCTAAGAGATACATCCCTTATTCACCACTCATTTATTTTGTGTGGTTTATATAATAAATAAGAATTTTTTATATGATTATTATATTTAAATTTATGTTAATTTACATATCCATTTTATGGTCTTTATTGAATGGGCATTCAGTTTTAAAACTTATGAAATCAATAAATTAATTTTTGTCTCAAGTTTCCTTCATTGAGATACATGTCAAGATATGCTTCTATATTTTTCAATGGTGTGAATATACTACCCTTTAACATGTTATATCATAAATATCAATCTTTAATAATATTTTAATCCTTATTTAATTTTATTATCTAATATATATTATGATTTAGAGTTTCCAATGTAGTAATAGTTTATCGCGACAATTGCATTGTTTGTCCGGATTGTTTATGATTATAATTTCATTTATGAACTTTTATGATCCATATCTCAAGAAAATTAATGAATTTTATTCTCCTATGTATATCCAATATATATTCATAAATTAATACCATTTTCAACTATTTTTTACCTAAGGTAATTAAGCAAAAAAATATCAAAATTTTTGTTTATTTCCCATTTCTAATGGAAATCAGTGTTCTTTCAAAAACATGATTTATAAAAAAAAATTTCAAAAAAATATGTTTAAAAAAAATTAATCATTTTCAAGACCAATTTATATTTTTTAAATTAAAATGGTTTTCAAAAATAAATCACGTTTTATTTATATGTTTTAAAATTATTTTCAAAGTAAAATTAATTGTAAATTTTTTTAATATTCCATTATATGTTTTCAAATATATTTTCAAACAAAAAGGCTTTCAAAATGATTTATGTTTTAAAGAGAGTTTTTCTATAATAGTAAATGATAATTTACATGGGAAATTTTTTTAAATTATTTTAAATCTTACTTTATATGTTTTCAAGGTTTTTTCAAAGATATGTATTTTGAATATGTTATATATTTTAAAACTAAATTTTAAAGAAAGGTTATTTTCCTTGGGAAGTGATCCAAGTGATCTTTCAGAATACTTATCCATGTAAGATGGAATCCATTGATTTTGTTTTATCTTTATTGGGGACATGGTTAGATAATACTATTCATATTATTCCTTGAATGGTTTATGTTTGGATGGAATAATGTTTACGAGGATCGTTTCACTTCCATGGGTTATATGCTTTTGGAACCCACTTTTTTCCTGGTTTATGGTTTAATGAAATGATTTGGAAACCTATCTATCTTCCATAGGTTATGATGTGATGAGATATTAATTATACCAATTTCATTTCATGGGTTTTGATTTTATGTTTATAAAAAACATATCTTTTCATGGGTCATGGTATGATGAATGTTTTTTTATCTTGTGGCATAAGCTTATATGATTTTATGATGTGATGGGTGGGACCAATATATCCCTCCAATACATTGGGTAAATGTTTATATCTCATGGTATATAAATGGATATAATGAGAAGTGGAAATCATTCAATATTACATGGATGGAAGGAGTAGTGAACTCGGTATAGTATGGGAGGGATCGCATTAGGAGTGAACTTTGTTCAGTATGACTGGGATGGAACAAGTGGTGAACTTGGTTCAATATGACTGTGTTGGAATGATGATTGAACTCATTTAAATATTACAAGGTTTGAATGGGAAGTAAACCCAATATAGTAATACCAGGATGGAACAGTAAGTGAACCTGGTTCAGTAATACAGGGCTAGAACCGGAAGTGAACCCAGTTCAGTAATACAGGGATAGAACGGGAATTGAAACCTATTCAGTAATATAGGGCCGAAACATGGAGTGAAACCAGTTCAGTGAAGGACTTTTTTGGCTAATATATTCCTTGTAATTAAGCCTTGAATTTTATGGAAATCATTTAATAGGTCTTTCACAAGTCTATTTTGTATTTCTATATTATGATTTCATTTATTATGCTCTCAATTAACATTTTATTCTTTCTATATGTACTGATAATATTTATTTCATGTCTCTTGATTATGATATTTGATATTGCCATGACCGGCCTTCTACAAGATGATAGAAGGGGTGGCCAAGATCCCCGCCCTTCCTTCCTCTAGTTGAATATGAGATAATGACCCCCGAGTCCCACCTCCAGTAGGCCCTAGAGAGGCGACTAGAAGAAAGGGTATAACATTTTCACAATATGGGAGGCATTACCCTTTTTAGTTAACCAAGATTGGGAGAAATAATGAGTCAACACCAAACACCACCAAGTATAGAAAAATCAAGTAAAAAACCAAACTACATGCATGTTTTAATAATAAAACTGAACAAAGTACAAGGACTCCAAAGTACAATACCAAACAGGAAAAGAAAAGGCTAAGCAGAAACCAATAGCGACCAACAGCAACTCCAAAGTCTAGAATAGTAAGGTCTCGCACGACCTCCAAAGCCCTCCTGGAAACTTGAAAGTAAACGTAGGCTGAGAATACAATGTATAA
Organism: Viscum album; assembly: GCA_963277665.1. Taxonomy (NCBI): domain Eukaryota; kingdom Viridiplantae; phylum Streptophyta; class Magnoliopsida; order Santalales; family Viscaceae; genus Viscum; species Viscum album. The sequence goes on from OY728160.1 coordinate 636,060,108, forward strand.
TCAGTAGGAAAACCTAAAGATCTCATGCACAAGTTGGGATACGTCCTAAAGTCCCGTGAGAAGCAGAAGAAATATCATCTATCAATGAATCTCTCCATCCCACCTCACCAGCCACACTCACCAAAAAATGCAAGCAATAAGATAATAGTAAAGAAAAAAACATTTGGGTACCCCGCAAGACTATTTCCTCCTCTAGATAGCTGGTCATCCCTAACAGGAAATGTCCTAACGCTACCACGCTCTTCCTACCCGCACACACCTGGGCCTCACAACCATCCACATCAATGCTTGCACACACCTTGGCCTCCCAACTACACATCCTTTACCACATACACCTGGGCCTCACAACCACACATCACTTCCCAAATTACACCTGGGCCTCACAACCACACATCCCTTCCCAAATACACCTGGACCTCATCCTGACGACACCTGGGAAAACAAATCGTAACCAGAGCCCCTACCCGAAAACACCTGGGCCTCATCCCGAAGATTATTGGGAAAACAACCTACCCGAAGATTCATGGGCTAAAAACACACCAAATTAAACCTACCCAAAGAATCTTGGGTGTATGGTCACCTCCAGCCATCACAGCCTAGGGAAGAGGGAGCAGTAAGGAGAATAACTAGGGGGAAGCACCCTTCCCCATGAGATGGGGTGTCCGACACTAAGTGCCCAACGCGGATGGGGTGAAACTAAACACAAAACAAACTATTACACAAATATATATATACTAACACAGAGCCCAACATATGGCTCCTCAAATAGATACAAGCATGTGCCCAAGCACTGCTGCCTCAGAAAACAGGCACACAACAAATAGTTCCCAGTTTCCCTATTCAAGTTATCATTTCATAACAGTTCTGTATGAGTTAATCCCTTCATTACTTGGAAACTAATAGGCACAATCACATATGAAACAATAATAAATTAGGAAGGAAAACCATCGGTTAATTTAAGCATTCACACATGGTTCCCTTGTAAATAATAACATAAGAGTGGGATCAGTGGAAACCCTCGAAAAACTGGAAACAAAGAAAAACCCAACAAACCATTGGTTATCCCCACATTAAATTCATTACCATCCCACCCAACTCATTATTTACTTTCCACTTTTGTTTATGTTCACAACCAAACCTACAGCCCTGCTGCCAAACACCACCACAACCACACAACAACTCATTCCATTCCAACCACACCATTCACATCCCCGTTGTTCACCCATCTAAAACAAAACACATTCACCCCTTCACACATTTCATAACTGAACCATCTCATCATTCATAATTCATTCTTTTATATTATTTAGTTCAACTGGGTGATCACACAAGGTTATGGGAATTCATATTCAATAGCCGAGTTTAAGTGTTTAACAGATTCATACATGATTCCCATTCACCAGACGATGCGTAAAACAGAGCATAGCATAGATGCGCAAAAAATGTCCCTAACGGCCATGATTTTCAGTAGGCCTAATCCCATTCAATTAATAACAACATCATAGGGAAATTATGGGTAAAAACATGTATTAAAATTAAAAACTTCCCCATCCCTGTTATTTAACAGGTTATTATCTTCATTACAGAAATGATTAACTACCTCGTGGGAACCATAGAACACCCACCACACATGATACACAAGGAGGAGAGAAAAAGGTAAGATCACTACCGGATTGATCAAGGATCGATGTTAAGTCCCCGCGTGGAAACCGGAAATCAGGAGTAGCATGAACTCTACAGAACGTGTTCAAGGAAAACTTCACGGGGATACAACTCATCCGAAGGAAGATTATTCCGAGCGCAGGGTAATAGAGAAAAATAAACCGAGGGAGAATAGATGCCTTTACATTATAAAGTCTTAGATACAACATCCCCGGGACAGGACGGTTAAGATATGGAGAAAAACTCAAAACCATGGAAGAAGTGGGATCGTCGGTTGACCACGCGGCTGGTCCACCCAACACGTCCAACTTAAAAGGTCCCTGCCCCTCGGGGTGGTTAAAAACGATGCACACCCTAGGAAGGACTCCTCACAGGATGCGGTAGAGGGGTTTCTAAAAATGCGGATAAAGGCATGAGTAAATCACATGGTTTTTCATTTAAGGAGGGTACCTCACCAATCATTTAATTAAACACCATTAACGGGCTTTAAAACAGGCTTAAAGGGGTCAAAACAAGGTTTAAAAACCAATTCGTGCAAAATAGAGGTGCTACTGGAAAACCCATGGAGTGTTCACTGGTAGGCTAGGTCTTCTGGTAGACCAAGCTACCGGTTGGCCGAGGCTACCGGTAGGCTGGGGCTATTGGTAGGCGGAGCTAGTAGTAGGTTGAGGCTACCGGTAGGCCGAGTCCACCAGTAGGCCGGGGTCTACTGGTAGGCCGGGGGTCATCGGTAGGCTGAGGCAACCGGTAGGTAAAGGCTACTGGTAGGCCAAGTCCACTGGTAGGCCGAGCTACCGGTAGGCCGAGGCCACCCATAGGCTGAGGCTACCGGCAGGCCGAGGCCACCGTTAAGAGTCTTAAGCTTCCCCGAGAAGTTGGGATGGCCTTCCAGACCACCCAGAACACCCCAAACATCAGATTTTCACCATGTAATGGACCCCAAAACCCCGGGCCATTACATCAGATACTTCTAAAACTATTCTCATCCCTGAGAATATAAGAACAACCCATAAAGGAGAAAAGTGGGGTCCAAACAACCACCCTCTAAAGATACTTCTCAGTGGAAAACCCCTAAGTTGTTCGAAAGCTGGAACAGAACCCCCTACATCCAGGAATACTCCACCAAGAGTTATCAACCACAAACATCCATAAAAATCACAAGGATCACACTTTCCAAAACATGAGTCAGGGAGTCCCTACCTACATGTCAGTATATTATCCGCTTTGGGCGGCACTGACTCGCCCGCACGGGTTTAATCGCATCCACATTAATGCGCCTTGATTAGCAGTCAGGTTTTCCCATTATCACACATTCGGACACAAAACAAGCAGAATAAGAATTTCATATATTAAAGCACAAGGTGAAACATCTCAACGAAACTTTGAACAAAAACAACAAGGATGTCAAAACAGATCTGGGTACTGAACGCATAACTAGGCCTCGCACTCCCAAGTGCTCTCCTCCAGACCACCATGCCTCCACAACACATGAACCAACGAGATGGTTCGTCCATGAAGCACTTTCTCTTTACGATCCTCGATCTTGATCGGTTGTTCTATGAAGGTCGCATCATTTTCAACGTCTAACTCTCCCCAATTGATGATGTGGGAGTCATCGTGTAGATATCGACAAAGCTAGGAGATGTGAAAGATGTTCTGAACTTTCTCCAACTGAGGTGGCAACGCCAGCTGATACGCCACCTCACCAACTCATCCCAGCACCTCTAAAGGTCCGATGAACCTAGGGGAGAGCTTACTCCCCTTCCCAATCCTTCGATGCCCACGTCGAGGGTAAACCTTCAAGAACACATGATTTCCAACCTCGAACTCCAAGGGCCTCCTCCTACGATCCGCCTAAGACATATCGCGGTCCTGGGATGACTTCATCTTCTCTCGGATGAGATTAACCTTCTCAGTGGTGCCATGCACCACTTCTGGCCCAAGAACAGCCGCTTCCCAAATCTCTGTCCACAAAATGAGTGAATGACATGGCCTTCCATACAAGGCCTAAAATGGTGTCATGCCGATAGTTGAGTGGAAGATATTGTTGTAAGAAAACTCCACCAGGGGATAGTGTTGTACCCATGATCACCCAAAATTCAGAACACCTGCTCGCAGCATGTCTTCCAACATCTGGATCATCCGTTCTATTTGCCCATCTGTTTGAGGGTGGAAAGCAGTGCTAAGGCATAGGTAGGTGCCAAAGGCAAGCTGTAATCCCCTCTAGAATCGTGAGGTAAACCATTTGTCTCAGTCAGAGACAATATATCTCTGAATCTCATGCAACCGAAGCACCTTATCAACGTACCTCTGGGTTAAGGTGCACACTGAGCTTGCCTCTTTAATCTCTAAGAAGTGAGCTAATTTTGTCAACTGATCCACCACTACCTAGATGGCATCATAGCCTCCTTGAGCCATGGGAATCCCTATGATGAAGTCCATTGATATTTCATCCCACTTCCACTCGGGAACATCTAAATGATGTAACAACCCTCCAGGAAAACGATGTTCATCCTTCACTAGCTGACACAGTAGGCACTTAGCCACAAACTCTGCCACCGCCCGCTTTACCCCAAGCAACCAGAACTGTCCCCTCAGGCCTTGGTACATCTTTGAGACCCCAAGATGTACCTCTAAAGCTGATCCATGGAACTCATAGAGAACACCTTTACACGTCATCTCCGGAACAAAAATCATTCCACGAAAAAACATCCTATGCTAACCATCCTCCGATTATCCCTTAAGAGCATTTCCCTAATAAACACAATCCTGCATCACTCCCACCTCCGAGTCCCCCCACTGAGACTCTTCCACCTGCACCACTAAAGAGTAAACTACAGTCATCTAAAACAGACAACCTCTTCCACCTTCCACCCTTACATCCAAATGCAAGGCCGCTAAATCTTCTATCGCTCTCCAAGCATCAGCAGATTCCCGAACTACTTGCTTTTGAAATTTCTTGCATAGGACATCATACACAACAATACCCTTTACCTCGTTATATATAGATCTCGAAGTCATAGTCTTGGAGGAACTCAACCCATCTCCACTGCCACAAGTTCAGATCCCACTGGCGAAAAATATAATGCAAGCTCTGGTGATCTGAGATGACCACAAATCGCTCTCCGATGAGATAATGCTGCCACAACTTCAATACGTACACCACGACCTAAAGCTCTAGATCGTGGGTGGAAAAGTTACGTTCATGAGGAAATAACTGCATTGACCCATAAAATATCACTCCTCGTTGCTGCATCAGCACACATCCAAACCCAATGATATAAGAATCACAAAACACTTCAAACAACACCCCTTCCTCTGGTAATCTGAGTACTGGAGCACTAACCAGCTTCCCCTTTAGGTATCCAAAAGATGTCTGGCACTGGTCGCTCCACATGAAGGCCTGGTCCTTCCTAGTCAAAGCTGTCAACGGAGCTGCAACTCGAGAGAATTCGGGCACAAACCTCTGATAATAGCCTGTCAAACCCAGGAAACTATGAAAATCCACCACATTCTTGGATTCTACCCATGAAACCACCGCCTCGACCTTCGACGGGTCTACTACTATTCCCTTATGAGACACTACGTGTCCAAGGAAATGTACTTCTCCCGTTAAGAAGTTGCACTTAGACAGTTTCCCATAAAGATGGTGGTGCTGAAAGACTCCAAAACTGCCCTAAGATGCTCAATGTGCTCTTCCTCTAATCTTGAGTAGATAATAATGTCATCGATGAACATCACAACGAACTAGTCCAGAAACTCTCAGAAGACAGAGTTCATGTGGTTCATAAAAATAGATGGTGCATTCTTAATGCCAAACAGAATGACCACAAACTCAAAGTGGCCATATCTATACCTGAATGCCGTCTTCGAGATATCACCTTCCTTCACTCTCAACTGGTGGTATCCAGACCGTAGATCGATCTTAGAGAACTAACCTGCTCCCCTCACCTGGTCGAAAAGATCGTCTATCCTCGGGAGGGGGTAACGATTATTGAATGTCATCTGATTCAAACTCTTGTAGTCTATGCACAGTCCTAGACTACCATCTGCCTTCTTTAATAACAAAACTAGAGCACCCCACAGTGACACGCTGGGTCAAACAGAGCCTTTATCCATCAGATCGTCAATCTAAATCCGCAACTCCAGCAACTCATAAGGTGTCATCCGATAAGGTTCCATCGAGATCGGGCGGGCACCAGGCTGTAAGTCTATCCCAAACTCAAAGTCACGTCGAAGGGGTAGAGTCACAACCTCATCGGGAAAGACATTAGATAATTATCTTACGACCTATGGGACATCCATCATTCCAGCGTCTGCGGACTCCACTGACACACCGTCCATCATAGAAAAGAGTGTTTCCACATGTAGACTCCCCAAAAAAATCCAAATGTCGTCTATCCTCGTTGGAGAATTCAATCCTTCTACAATAGTAGTCGATGATGGCATGCACGGAGAATAACCAGTTGATGCCTAGAATGACATCGTATTGCCGCATCTGAAATGAAAGAAGGTCTCCACTGGACTGATGTGGTCCCAACATCAGTCTACATCCCCAGAAAAAGTAAGATACGCTGGTCTAGTCCCCAAATGGTGTTCTCAACATTAGGGGAACACAAATTCTCTTGGCATCTAGACCCAGATCATGGGATAATTCAGGTGTAACAAAGGAGTGTGAAGCTCCCGAATCAAACAAGGCAGAAACAAGAGTGCTGAAAAAACTGATCGTACCTTGAACAACCTCTGGGCCCACCGGAGCTAATAACTCTATGGCATGAAACTTTTCATGCCCATCTACTCTGCCTCACTGCTGCCTTCCACCTCCCTGACCACGCCCTGGTCGATGTCCCTGAGGAGCACCCTGGTGTTGGTCTCCTCCCTCAAGGTCATCCCCCGGAGTGCCTGGGGCCTTCTGCTGGTCGAAAGGCCTCGCTGGTAATGGATGCTGCTGACGTGGGTGCTGAAACTGCCCACCCCCACCATGTGGAGCTCGAGTCGGACACATACTCTGGATGTGCCCAAATACTCTACAAGAGAAACACTTTAGTCCTGGCCCTGTGGAAAAGGGTCGATGGCCAAAATCTCGAGACTAGGACTGATGAGGCCTAATCCCTGCTTGTCGAAACCTGGAAGGCCCTATCGCTAGAGACCTGCTGCTAACCGCCTTCCCCATTGATGAACTCAGCTCGTTCCCATCTCGTGGTGTGCCTCCCTTCGAGTGCATCTTCTCTACTATCTCTACCTTCTTTTGTACTTCTAGGTACGTCATAAGAGTTAAGGGAGTGATAGCGTACTGAAGAGAAGGATGGAGTTCCTCCTCTAACCGTCTTGCCCGAGACTCCCATCCGGAAAGAGATCCGGGGAAAAGTGCAAGAGATCTTTGAACTTTATCCCTAGCTCCCTCACTAACATGCTTCCCTGCTGAAGGGAGAGCAACTCCTATCTCTTCTCAGCCTTCGATGTAGAGGATAGGAACTCCTCGTGAAATTCCTTCTTGAAACTAGCCAATGAAAACTCTTCCTCTCTCTTCTCTCCCAGGAAAAGCATCCACCACTGACGTGCTTCTCCTCTCAGCTGACTAACGGCTAACGGATCCCAGTACTCCCTTGAATCACGGATCAAAGAGATGGTTATGGCTAGCTCCTTGATCCATCCCTCCGTTACTGAGTCAGAAACACTGCCCTCGTACTTTTCAAGGGTTTGTCGCTGGAAGGAGCATAGATTCCTCTACCACAAGTCATCCTCATCATCTCGGTCAACCCTCTACCAGTCAACTACCTCGATCCGCTGGGCCTCAACCATCCGAGTCACTCGTGGATAATGTCCGGGTGTCATAGCTTCAAGGTAACCAAAGAATGCCTAAGCCCGAGTAATAAGGAAATTATTATTATTATTAATTTTTTTCTCCCTAAGGTCCCCAAATCAATTAAAAACACAATTAGTATGATGAATGTACCTTCCCTAGGGTCTCTACCCTACAATAAATGTAGTCTCACTTGGTCGTTTGATTGGCTTAGAGTCCTTGCATCGGATCATGGGGGCCCTAAAATCCAACATTCCATTGGTTATCCCCACATTAAATTCACTACCATTCCACCCAGCTTATTATTTACTTTCCACTTTTATTCATGTTCACAACCCAACCTGCAGCCCTGCTTCCAAACACCACAACATCCACACAACAACTCATGCCATTCCAACCACACCATTCACAGCCCCGCTGTTCACCCATACAAAACAAAACACATTCATCCCTTTACCCATTTCATAACTGAACCATCCCAGCATTCATAATTCATTCTTTTATATTATTTAGTTCAACTGGGTGATCACATAAGGTTATGGGAATTCATATTCAACAGTCGACTTTAACTTTTTAGCATATTCATACATGATTCCCATTCACCAGGCGATGTGTAAAACAGATCATAGCATAGATGCGCAAACAAAGACCCCAAACAGCCGCGATTTTCAGTAGGCCTAAGCCCATTCAATTCATAACAACATCATTGGGAATGCATGGGTACAAACATGTAACAACATTAACAACTTCCCCATCCCCGTTATTTTACCAGTTATTATATTCATTACAGAAATGATTAACTGCCTCGTGGGAACCATAGAACACCCACCTCGCATGATACATCAGGAGGAGAGAAAAAGGTAAGATCTCTACCTAATTGATCATGGATCAACGTTAAGTCCTCGCGTAAAAACCGGTAATCAGGAGTAGCAGAAAGTCCATGGAACACGGTCAAGGAAAACTTCACGGGGGTACAACTCGTCCAGAGGAAGGGTATTCTGAGCACAGGGTGATAGAGAAAAAGAAACCTAGCGAGAATAGAATCCTTTAGGTTATAAATGCTGAGATACATCATCCCTGAGATGTTATGGTTAAGATATGGAGAAACAACATGAAATTGCGGAAGAAGCAGTATCGTGGGTTGACCACGCGGCTGGGCCACCCCACACGTCCATCTTCAAAGGTCCCCACCCTTCGGGGCGGTTAAAACCGAAGCACACCCAAGGAAGGACTCCTCAGATGATGCGGTTGAGGAATTTCTGAAAACATGGTTAAAGGAATGACAAAAATGCATGGTTTTTCATTTAATGAGGGTACCTCACCAATCATTTAATTAAACACCATTAATGGGATTTAAAACAGGCTTAAATGGGTCAAAACATGGTTTAAAAACCAATTTGCGCAAAAAGGAGGCACTACTGGAAAACTGTGGAGAGGTCACCGGTAGGCTAGGTCTTCTGGTAGACCAAGCTACCGGTTGGCCGAGGCAACCGATAGGCCGAGCTACCAGTAGGCTGCGGCAACCAGTAGGCTGAGGCGACCGGTAGGTCGGGGCTACCGGTAGGCCAAGCGACTGGTAGGCCGAGGCCACCAGTAGGCCGAGCCACTGGTAGGCCGAGCCTACCGGTAGGCCGAGGCGACCGGTAGGCCAAGGAAACCGGTAGTCTGAGGCCACCGTTATGAGTCTTAAGCTTCACCTAGAAGCCGGGATGGCCTTCCAGACCACCCAAACCACCCCAAACATCATATTTTCACCATGTAATGGACCCCAAAACCGAAGGCCATTACAGATATGTAGTGTATGATCTTTTAATGATACAATCATGTTCTCATACCCATATACTAATGATTTTTTTACATATCTTATTATTTACCCTTACTGGTCATTTGATCTCACCATTTCTTAAGTTTATGTTAACTTGGTTATGAAAAACGTTTTAAGATGGATTACTAAAGGGTAATATCATTATGATTGATTTTTAATATCTTTCAACAAACTAGAATAATAGTTCCATGTTTCCAAAGACACTAAACTATTGTGGTCCTCGCATATGTATTTTTTTAAGGTACTGAATATTCATCTATAATGATATAATATCCATATATGTAATGCTCGGTTCAAAATTATATAGAACTATTTTAACTATTTTTTAAATCATTCCAAGTTAGATGGACTTTTGTTAAACTTCCCAGGGTTTTGAAATCTTATTATTTATTCTATTAAGGTGGGGATCATCTATTTGTGGATTCAGGCTTAGTCATGAAGAGATTATAAATATCATATAACAATCATCCTTTACATAAATAGCTTGCATAAATTATAGATAATATGTATATAGATATTTATAGATATTTATAAATTCTATTTTTGGTTGATTAACAAATCTCTTGTGTTGTGTAAACAATTATACATTAATATTTTTTTGACATATTAATTTGGTCGATAGAATTGTGATACACTCATGGTGTAGCTCAGTGGTTTTCGCCCCTATAGGTCTAGGGGAGGTATCAAGTTTTATCCTTACTGAGTAATTCACTACAGTTTTGTGTTTCATATTTTTATTTTTAATGTATCCCATTTCTTTAGAATCAATGTTGGACAGAATAAGCATTCCAAAACAAAATATCTCAAATCATGAATACATAAATGAATAAAAAATGAGATAATAAATATTCTATATGATTCAATATTTATGAGTTTAAAATACATGTGATATATATTAGTTATATGTGACACTAAAATTAAACTCCACATATACTATGTGTGATATTCCTTCAAAATAGACACTTGTTGAAACCTTGATCAATCGGTTTAGATGACCTTATTTGATTAGTTCTTAATGATTATCTTTTGTGAGGAAAGTAAGTAATAATGGGACCCTAACTAAAAAATTCCTTATTCATAGTGTTTTTCTTGGGTTACACTTAGTTCTTGAACTGTAGACATTATAATAATAGATTATTGTATTTACATAAATCCTTATAACGGATATCGATAAATAGGAATCCACCAAGCTATATAAGAGTCATATACAGTATTATTAAAAAATACTACATTATATAGTAATTTATTATTTTTGATATACCCAATGTATGTCATGATGTAATATAGATCCTAACTCCCTAAATGGATATGGTGTAAAGGGGTCATTAATTTTAGTGGGAGTAAATTAAATTAAAGTCATTATTAAATGAATATAAAACATGAAACTTATATGATAAAATCTTATATTATAGATAATGGAAAAATTATCATACATATTTACCTGAAGATCAATATTGTATAATGAAAAACTAAAAGTTATAAATTTATTTGAATACTACTAGAACTTGAGAATAGTTTTCAAAAAAAATTAAAATTTTACTTCTTTAAAGAACCACTTCCTAAGTAAGTTACTAATGAGTCAATTAAGCAAATAGAGTTAGATTCCTTTGATAAGATTCCAAAGGAGACACTAGAAGCCTCTAATATTATTATTCTTACTAAGTTGTAACACCTCAAGCTTCCACAACACATTTCTCTTTAAATAATATAGTAGTGTGTGATGTACGCAACACAGAGTTCAAGCACCCCACGACCTATCAAACTAGCTGTTTAAAAATAGGTTATGAATAGTAATGACTACATTTTAAATTTTATATATATCCCATATAATTTTAACATTCATATTTTGTGTTTCTTAGACATAATATAAGGACAAAATAAATTTTTTTAGATAAAAGAAGTATTTTTTAAAAAATGTAGTTTAACTACCTTTTAATGGAGAACCATTTTTAAATCCAATATTTGACACTTTTATATATTCAAAATGAAAAAATAAACTTCTTTTTTAGAATCGGGACATAAAAATTTAGTTTCAATAAATTTTTGGTGTTTTTCAATTAACATTCATATTTAGGTGAATAGTGAAAATTAATAAATATTAATTGAAAAAAACTTTTTTAATAAATATAATTGATAGTGTTCAATTGTAAATTTGAATGTTTTTGAAGAATAATTAGATTATATTTTTACCATTTAATCCAATGTTGGTCATTAGAAATAATTTCACTTTTAAATTATACATAAACAAGTGTCAATCTTTTGATAATTATTGTTTCATAAAAACATGTTATTTGTTTTGACAACAGGAATTAAATTTTAATTAATTAATACAAATTATATGTTTTTAATTTTGTAAAATAAACATCAATTTTGAAATCAGAATATCAAATATATCTTGGGTTGAAGTTTTGGTATTTTTATGAAAGAAATCAATTTTTGATGAATAGTCAACCCACTTAGTAGTAGTTAAAAAACTGACTTTTTCATTTAAATGAAATTTTACCACTTATTTGAATTGAATTTTAAAAATCCTACATATATTTTTGTTGTTATTAATAAAAATTTGGTCCAATAAGATGAAAATAATTTTTGGTGAATAGTAACTTTTAACTTTTATTTACCGTGGTTAATGGTAAATAAGGCAATTCAAGCTAAAAAATATTATAATAATGCAAATTTACCTTAACACAAATCCTAACCTTATTTTATGAGTCATGGAACACCTTGGTCATCCTAGGGTAGATTTCGAGACCCCATGGATCCACTTAAGAGTGATAATGACACATTATTTTAATTAACACAAAGTAATGACAAAAATGACATTAAAAAATATTTTTTAGTGTATCAATTTTTACATGGGGTTACATAAGTCATCATTTAGACTATAAATATTCATTAGAAATATAAAAATATTTCATACATTATGTAATTTTTTTTACTTTTTAGACATCAAATAAATTAAATTATCAATGATGCAATAATGATTCAGTATTCACCTCATTAATAAATGATTTAAAAAAATAAGATTATGAATATTAAAACAATATCCAAAACTTATCAAATTATTATAGGATGTTTTTATTTCAAACATTATTCATCTTATATTTGACTTTAATTAGTTTTTTACCTTTTTAAACTTAAGATATGTTTATAATAAAATAACATTTTCAAACATTCCTAATGAGTATGTCCTCTCCCTTATAAAAGGACACCACTTCCAACTCATTCCTCACACCTCTCAATCCCCTTGTATAGTCCAAACCCAGCCCAAATAAGCTCTAAATATCCCTATATTCCACCTAGAAGCCTTACCTTAGGCGTAAGTCACTTAAAAAAGTCCATTTGGTTCAATCCAAAAAGAGTTACCCAAATCAAAGGTAATGGTTTATCTTAACTTCTTTTATTTTATTTTACTTATCCAACCCCTAAAATATTTTTAATCATTTATTTTATAAAAAACCAGTATCATCAATATACTAGGATTTTTTCACTAGAATTATTATATCTACACTTACACGCCCCTCTATCTAATGGGTAAAGAACACGCTGTTTTTTTGGACGACAAACTAACACCTCGCGAAATGATGATAGTTCAATTATCTCCTACCGCCTCTCATAGTGGCCAATAAGATGGAACTGTAATTATATATGATATATATTATTTTTATGTTTTCTTTATGCTTATGTATTTTTCCTTTATATTATACCTTTATGGTTTCCATTATGGGTAAACGCTATAATTTTATTTGAGGAAGTGCGGACTACCACCCCCTCAAAGTGATATGACTCATTAATATCTTATGTGGGAAGTATAAAATATGGAATTAGTTATATTATATATTATATTATACTATAATTAAAATATACCAATGTTTCATTATGTTTTAATTCCATTAAAATACAAAATAGAATTGAAGGTATAATTCATGTGTACGTACGGCTTACCGTCTCCATGAAAGGTACACTTAATTTCTTATCTCCAAATGTTATGTGTTGTTATAAATACATATTTATTCTAGATATATAAGATATATAAGATATATAAATAATGAATATAATTTTGTATATAAATTAATTTTGAATGCAATGACAACATGTAATTATAAGAAGTTTACTTTTGACTCAAGTACCAAATATCAACAAAACGACTGTTATTAACTTAAATGATTTCATAATATTTATAACATAATAATAAGTGATATAAATGGAATAATAAATTTGAAAAAGGATATGAAGAAATTATAAATTTATTTTATTTTATTATTCAGGAGATTATAGAACGAACGGGTCAAGTCGGACACGAGGTCAGGGTTAATTTCACAATCTCATTATTATCCGAGGTTTTTTTTACGTTAGTATCTACTGGGACCTCTTTATCATCCAAATCCATGGTTCTTAAAAGAATATTTCAAAACCGTTTTACTATTTACTAGACTATGAGTTAAAGTCATTTATACCATTGTATGACTTTTTATAAAATGGTTTGAAAGGAATAAGTCCGTCATTTTCTAAACAAGGTACTTTATAACCTTTTCAACAAAATTTAGGTAAGAATGTTTTTTTATCTTATATGGTGGGTGCATCTATTTTCCATCCATTATAACATCATTGAAGCTTCCCTTACTATCTTATAAAAATATTTCCAAAATAAATGTTTTTCTCTATAATAATTTTACTTTTAAATGACTTCAAAATAGAAAGATATATTCTTCTCTTGTAGTTTTGATTTCATTTATATAAAAATCCTTTGATGGATTTTACATTTATTTTAATGTTTTTTTGTATGATAAAATCTTCCATACTGTATTGTATGAGTTATGATATGTTTGACTATGGATGTGTTTTTTATACCATTCTTGGTTTATGGTTAATGTATTGACATTTCGTATGCTAGTTTTAATACGAATGTTTATATTATATTTCAACCTTTTCATATGAAGAATGTATTAAACATATTAAGTGATGGGTGGATCCTGCTATAGCTCCTCAATGCTTCGGTAGGTCTCATGAGACAATTTGATGTGGAATTTTCCAAGGCCTTTTCCAATTTGAAGTATGGTTTTTTTCATGGCCTAAATCATTTTTAGACGTCTTGGTCGAGGCCATGATAAGATATTTCATAATGTCCAGCATTATACATTCCTCATCATGAAAGTAATATTTATGGTTCATGGGGTTATTCGACTAGTAGAATACCCAAGACTATGTTTTATAAGGGAATTATTTACTCATCTCATAATTCTTACATAATTAGTTCATGTTTATTATTTGTAAAGGCATGTGTTTTCAACTATTCACCATGCATAATGTTTATGTTATCTTCCAATGTATTGCTTACCCTTACTGAGCATTTGAGCTCACCCCTTTATTATGTTTCATTTTCCCAGGACATGAAGAAGTAAGTTATGAGTGACTTGCAGGCATAATATATGAGGCTTGGATGCTTCAAATGGAATAAATTAGTGTTATATTTATTATGAAGTTGTAATGTTAAACTTATCTATGTATCTTTTTTACAAGGCTACTAAACTGATCGGTATTTCAGGATTTGATCCCTTATGATCATTCAAATATTATGTAATAATACAATGACTCTAGGTAACTAGGTTTGAGGCATTACAGTTGGTATCTGAGAATTTTAGTACAAACCGTGGAAACTATATTTAGATAAACTCTGATTAGATCACATTACCCTAAGATAGACATTGAGGATTAGTATAGAAGATTTTCCTAGAATTTGGGTAATGTATAAATTTTGGGTATTTTCTGAGTAATACATCCCTGTATAGATACAAGAAGGTAGAGGTGGCTCTGCTACATATGTACCTAGTACTAAAAACTCCGACAAGGAGTTTTGGGTTTGACATGGGGTATCCTGGTACACGACAATGGGTCTTACTACACTCTTGGTTACGTCACTCTCGGGGGAGATTTTTAGGATAATTCACATTTTCTTTACAAACTGTTATGAAGTATTTATGAGTATATAACTCCTCAAAGAAAATATTTTAATTATTAGGGGTTATATCCATAAATTGTTCAATTTATGTTGAGTGTTTTACAAGTTTGGAATTATGTATTTGGATTCATAAACTAATCTAGTGTTTTCCATTATTTAGAAATGAAACATAGTAGAAGGAATGGAAACTATATCAACGCACGTAATCCATTTTGGGACTTCCCACCTACTCAAGATAATTATAGTGGATCTGGGGATGTAGCTAGTGCTGATCATCTTTTCACCATATTTGGACAACTCACTCAAGTTGTGAACAAAGTCCTTACCCGTATGGAGCACTCTAATCTACAATGTGGATAATCAATGTTAGACTGATTCATGTGGCAACAACCACCAATATTCAATGGGAATAAAAATCCATTTATAGCTTAGAAATAGATAAGTTCATAAGAGAAAATATTTCATGACTTGAGGAGTAGCAAAAGGGAAAAGGTTTTCATGGTTGTTTATCACCTCATGGGTGATGCAGATCAATGGTGGACATTAATTGAAAACACAAAGGAGGATGAAGAAGTATCATGTATAGAGTAGGGGGAGTTTAAAAATATTTTCTTAGAAAAATACTTTCCTCATGACTATCGACCAGATATGGAAAAGAAATTTCTGAGTCTGAGGAAAAAAGAGGATTAGAATGTTGAAAAGTATAAATATAATTTTACAAGGTTAGCAAGGCATGATGCATATTATATACATAATTAAAGGAGTAATAATGATTGATTCTTAGATGGGTTAAAACAATTTATTCATTGATCATTAGTCTCACAATCCTTCTCATCAAATGAAGATACTGTTTTATGAGAAATCTTGGCAGAAAATAAATTCTATAAGTCTTATGACTTTAAAGAAAAGAAAGAGAAGAAGAGATCTGTTGAACACTCTTGGAAAAGAAATAATTAAATAGGGAAGAAGGGAAGATTTGAGATTACACCCTATGATAATTGTGGAATGAATCACCCTAGAACCTGTCAAAAAGGAAAATGAGTATGCTAGAAATGTGGACAGAAATTCCATTTTGCTGGTGAATGTAAGGGAAAGAAAGAGGTTGTCAATGATGAATTCTACAATTGTAGGTAAATGGGTCATTATAAAAATTAATGTCTTAATTGCCAAGGAAACATACCTCAGAAAAGGCTAAGGGATCAAGGACATGCTTTTGTTGTTACTACAGATGAAGTGGAATAATTAATGTATTTGTGTTTTTGGATTCAAGAATTATTTTCTGGTTATAAGAAGAATGTGATATATATATATGGATTGTAGAACAGTAGTTTTTGTTTTCATTAAAGTTTTAATATGATTAAGGTAATCATATTTTCAGTATGTGACTATAAGAGAAACTTTACGTTGTTTGGGGAATATGATGTTATAATTGATTTTAGAATTTAGAGACCCTTTGGAGAGAATTTGGACAGAAGTATTTTGGATAGCTATAAAGGATGGAATGGATTAAGATGAACTTAAGATAGTATTTCTTAAGAATATTTTTCAGAATATTATAATACTATAGTTTTATAAAAAGGACAACCTGCAGGTCGGGCGATAACCTATCTCGTTGGAAAAAGTTATAGGAATGGAACCAACAACAAAAGTGTGACAAGGCTTTATGACCTACCACTAGCCAACAAGAATTCCCTGGTTATTATAAATTATTTTTCTTCATGTTATATTTTTTGAACCGTATATGATTAAGATAAATATAATATTTTTGAGTTCTATTATCTTTTTTAGTGAAAGATAAGTTTGTGGTAGAAATTAATTAAAGTGTGTAACTCTACTTGTCAAGTATATTCTTATCTCCCTCTTATTATATGATGAAATTTATTCTTAAACATTAAGGAAGGGATCGTAAAACCAAAAATGTGTTATCCTAATACCTTATGTTTTTTTAAACCGATGATATTTTAAATCATCATAGATTGATAGACTTGAAGCACTCAATTTTCCACTTGTTTGTGATTGATGACCTCAATCACTCCCTATAAATATTTAATTTTTTCCTCCAATTATGTGTCTCTGACTAACACAAATGTTCTCTTAATCGAGATCATAATTTGGTGGTGAATTTTTCATTTGCCTTTCAATTTTATTAAGAAAAATTATTATTAACCCAATTTCCGATGTGGGTTCTCCACAATGGTATTTTCTATCTTTAACCATGTATTTTTGAAAAAAAATTAAAATTATGGGGACACAATTTATTAAGGAGTGAATAATGTAACACCATAGGCTTCCACATTGCATTTCTCTTTAAATAATACAATAGTGTGCGTTGTACGCAACATAGAGTTCAACTGCACCACGACCTATCAAACTATCCGTTTTAAAAATGGACATGAATAGAAATAACCACATAATAAATTCTATATATATATATATAATATAACTTTAACTTTCATATTTTTTGTTTATTATATATAATATAAGGAAAAATTAAATTTTTTTAGATAAAAGATGTATTTTTCAAAAAATGCAGTTTTCCCACCTTTTAATGGAGAACACTTTTTAAATCCTATATTTGACACTTTTTTATATTAAATTTGACAAAATAAACTTATTATTTAGAACCAGGACATTAAAATTTAGTTTTGATATATTTTTGGTGTTTTTTTATAACTTTCATATTTTGGTGAATAGTGAAAAATACTAAATATTAATTGAAAACAACTTTTTTAATCAAAATAATTTATATTGTTCAATTATAAATTTGAATGGTTTGGAAGTATAATTAGATTATATTTTTACCATTTAATCCATTTTTGGTCATTGGAATTAATTTTACTTTGAAATTATACATAAATAAGTGTCAATCTTTTGATAGTTATTGTTTCTTAAAAACACGCTATTTTTTTGACGAGTATTAATTTTAAATTAATTAAGGCAACTTCTATGTTTTTAATTTGGTAAAATAAATATCATTTTTGAATTCATAATATCAAATATATCTTAGGCTAATTTTTTTTGTATTTTTATGAAAAAAATCAATTTCTGATGAATAGTAAAACCACTTAGTAGTAGTTAAAAAATCTTACATTTTCATTTAAATGAAATTTTACCATTTCAGTGAATTAAATTTTGAAAATACAACATACATGGTTGTTATTAGTCAGTAAAATTTGGTACAACAAGATGAAAACAATTTTTTTGTGAATTGTAACTTTTGACTTTTATTTACCGTGGTTAATGGTAAATAGGGTAATTCAAGGTAAAATAAAATATTATAATAATACCAAATTTCCTTAACACTTGTCCTAAACTTATTGGATGAGTCCTGGACGACCATGGTCATCCTTTGGTCTATTTTGGGACCCCATGGATCCACTTGAAAGTGATAATGAAACTTTATTTTGATTAACTTAAAGTAAAGACAAAAATAACATTAACAAATATCTTTTAGAATATCAATTTTTACATGGGGTTATATAAGTCATAATTAATACTATAAAAATTAATTGGAAATATAAAAAGATTTCATACATTATCGTATTTTTTTAATAATTTTTAGACATCAAATAAATTAAATTATTTATGACACAATAATGATGTTGTATTCACCTCATTAATAAATGATTTAAATAAATAAGATTATTAATATTAAAAAAATATCAGAAACCCATCCAATTATTATTTTACGATTTTATTTTGAACATGAATCACATTATCTTTGACTTTGATGTGTTTTGGACCTTTTTAAACTGATGATAAGTTTATAATAAAATTACATTTTCAAACTTTTCTAAAGAGCCCCACCTCTCTCTTATAAAAGGACACCACTTCTAACCCATTCATCACACCTCTCGGGCTCCTTGTCTCATCCAAACCCTACACAAATAAGCTGTAAAGATCCCTCTCTTAGAAATAGAAGCCTTACCTTAGGCATAAATCACTTCAATAATACCTTTTGGTTCAATCCGAAGGGAGTTACCCAAATTAAAGGTAATGGTTTCTCTTAACTTATTTTATTTTATTTTACTTCTCCAACACCTAAACTCTTTTTATTAATTTATTTCATAAAAAAACAAATATCCTAAATATACTTGTATGTTTTTATGAGGATTATTCAAACTACACTTACACACACCACCATCTAATGGGTAAAGAACACACTGTTTCTGTGGATGGAAAACTAACGCCTCATGAAACGATGATTGTCCAATTATCTCCTAATGCCTCTCATAGGGGCCATTAAGATGGAAACGTATTTATATAGGATATATATTATGTTTATGTTTTCTTTATACTTCTTTATTTTACATATATTTCATACCTTTATGATTTCCATTATGGGTAAACAGGATAATTTCATTTGAGAAAGTGCGTACTACCATCCCCTCAAAGTGATATGACTCATTGATGCCTTATATGGGACATATAAAGGATGGAGTTAATTATATTATATATGATATTATACTGGAATTATAATATAACTATGTATAATTATGTTTTAATTCCATTAAAATAAAAAATATAAATGAATGTAGCATTCTTGCGTACATACGGCTTACCGTCTCCATGAACGGTGCATTTCATTTCTTAACTCCAAATGTTATGTATTGTAATGAATACATATATATACTGGATATATAATATATATATGATATCTAAATCATGAATATATTTCTGGATATAAATTACTTTTGACCACATGGACAACATGTAATTATAAGATGTTTACTTTTGACTCAAGTACCAAATATTAGCAAAACGACTGTTATTAACTTAAATGATTTCATAATATTTATAATGTACTAACAAGTGATATAAAAGGAATAATAAATTTGAAAAATGTTTTAAAGAAAGTATAAATTAACTTTATTTCATTATTCAGTAGATTAAAGAATGAACATGTCAAGTTGGGCATGAGGTAAGGGTTAATTGCACAATCTCTTTATTATCTGTGGTTGCTTTTACGTAAGTATCTACTAGGACCCCTTTATCATCCACATCCATTTTTCTTAAATGTTTATTTCAAAACATTTTTACTATTTACTAAATTATGGGTTAAAGTCATTTTTACCCTCATTTGAATTTTTATAAAATGGTTTGAAAGTAATCTTTCAGTCGTTTTCCAAACAAGGTACTTTTTGACCTTTTAGACAAAATTAAGGTAAGAATGTATTTTAACATATACGGTGGGTGTCGCTATTTTCTGCTGTTATAAAATAGTTGAAGCTTGCCTTACTATATTATAAGAATATTTTCAAAATAAATGTATTCTTCTATAATTAAGTTACTTTTAAATGACTTCAAAATTGAAAGAGATATTTCTCTCAATTAGTTTTTATTTCATCTATGTCAACATCCTTTGATGTATTTTAAACTTGTTTCAAAGTTGATTTGTTATAATACAATCTTCTATATTGTATTTAAAGAGTTATGATATGTTTGACTATGTATGTGTTATTTTTATACCATTTATAGTTTACGGTTAATGTATCGACATTTTGTATTCTAGTTTTAATAAAAATGTTTATGTTATGTTTCAACCTTTTCATATGAGGAATGTATTGGACTTAGTAAGTGATGGTTGGAGCCTGATATTGCTCCTAGATGCATTGTTAGGTCACAATAGATAATTAGAAGTGTAATTGTCTGCGGTCATTCCCAATTTGATATATGGTTTTGGCCGAGGCCTAAATCAAGTTTAGACGTCTTGGATGAGGCCTTGACAAGAAGTTTCAGAATGTCTGGAATTATACATTCCCTCATTATGAAAATAATATTGATGGTTCATGTGGATATTTTACTATTATAATACCCATGACTATGTTTTATTATGGAATTATTTACTCATATCATATTTCTACCATAAAGTGTTCATGTTTATTATTTGTAAAGGCATGGGTTTTCAATAATTAACTATGCCTAATGTTTATGTTATCTTTTGTTGTATTTATTACCCTTACTGAGCATTTAAGCTCACCCCTTTCTTATGTTTCATACTCCCAGGATATGAAGAAGTTAGTTATAAGTGACTTGTAGGCATAATCTAGAAGGCTTGGATGTTTCTCAGGGAATAAATTATTGTTTTATTTCCTTTCAAATTGTAATATTGAACTTATGTATGTATATTTTTTTCAAGGCTACTAAACTGATCGGTCTTTCAGGATTTGTTCCCTCATGATCATTCCAATATTATTTAATAATTCACCAAATCTAGGTAACTAGGGTTGCGGCGTTACAAAGGAATCCATGTTTCAAAAAAAACATGATAATATGGATTCCTATCTGATAATTGAATCCCTAAAAATACACTATTAGGATTTTACTAGGAATTAAAGGTATGAATTGTGGAAGGCTCTCTTTTGATTTAAAATATTTAATGTAAGAAAATCCTCAACACATGGGATCAATATGATTGTGTAAATTATTGTCTTATAGAGGTAAGGTTAATCTCCCACACATTATATAGCTAAAGAATTAATTTTTCAATAAATTTCGAAAAGATTATAATAATTTTCTATGAATTAAAATTTTCATGAGATAAATAATATTTTTCTTGGTCTTTTCAATATATTGAGGATAACTGATAAGGTTAAATTAGTTCTAAGATCAAGTTCCATTATGACTATAAAAAATGATAAGGGAAAATATTTTATCAGAAATAGAAGAAAAAATGTAATTAAGATTATAAAGTTCCCTATAATCCAAAGAAAATGAATAATGAATAGTGTTTTCTTTATGGACAAACTATAATTGGAAAAGAATATTTATTGAATACTTAACGAGTTAAAAACCCACATTAAGACTCCACATCAATTACTAATTTTATAGAGATAAATTATTGTATTATAGAGGTTATATGATTAAAATTTTATTTTCGTAAATTTATTTTTAATATATAGAAGTTTATAAGTAATTTAATTCATGAAAATATAATCATGAGTATTTCTTTTAGGTAATGGAATTAAAGGTTTTTTCATACAAATAACCCATCAAGTTTGGATTTATTTTCAAAAAATATATTTTTTGTATCATTTTTTTTGATAGATTGGATCCTACCCAATCATTATAAATTTAATGACATGATTATTTTTTATATACATACTCTATGATTCAATTAAATTCTACACCATACAGAAAAATGAGACAAGGAAAAATGTGTTTTTTATGAAAAAGTATACATCGAAAAAAAATGTGGGAATATCATTCAACCACAAATAGTGTAATATTTTTTAGTATTTTACCGAGAGCTTACAAATATATAGAATACCATATATTATCTACCAATAATAGTTAATTAGTTATAAATTTATACTAAAAGTAAATAATATTAACTTCCTAAAAAATAGTTTTTATATATTAGAATGATATCTAAAAATGGAAAACGTTTGTAAGAGGATAGTGAGACTATATTTAGACTTGAGGAGTTTAATTTATTGAAATAAGTTAGAATTCAAAGTGAATTATAGTTGATATTCTAAAAGCATAAGGATGGAATGGTAAATATCGTGAATAAAGTTACATTAGTTTCCATAATCTTGTAGAGTCCACTCGATATACAAAAAATTATATGCTATGATATAATTTAAAGAGTTACATTCATTACTAGTATATTCCAATGAAATTATTATGAAAGGGTTTATAGGATGATAGAGGTGAAATTTTAAAGAGTAATAACTCAAAAATAGGAGCTAAAAATATTGTAACATTTGATATTATGAAGTTAAGGAGCTTGAATACATTTAATATGTTATGAATTAGGAAAATTATTCTAAAGTCTGAGTATTATACAATTAGGATTACATAATAGATTTCAGTCATTAAATAGTTTAGTGGGAGGATTTATCATATGGTCACATAGATATGTGGTAGGAATTACATATTTATGTAATGAGTTAAAAAACCATCATTATGTGAAACATAAAAGGCTGGTCTATAAGTATATCATATGTGATATGTTCTAAATGTTAATACATATGGATTTGTTAAGAATTCTAAAAAAATTTATAAAATACCAAATATATCATATAAAATTAAATCTCCACCTTATAATTATATCACATTATCCACATGTATGTATATATAGATATAGATTTAATGAATTGTAATGTAAAATTGGCTCTCAAGAAATGACTTCAATGTAGATTATAATTGATTTCATATTTTGTGACTTATAATATTAGAGAGTATGATGCACATAATGAAAAAGGATTATACTTAAGAATATGTGAATATTATATTTTCTGATATGAAGACATCATATATAGGCTTCATGGTAATATCATTTTATTCAATATAATCGAGTCATAGTTCCAAGAACCTAAAGGTTTAATTAATGTTCGATTTTTGAAACATAATAATATTCTTAAATGTTAGGAAATAAAAATTCAAGTCTCCTTTGAACATTAGAAATTTTTAAAAGATAGTGGATAGTTAATGTTTGATGGTAAAATGAGATATATCCTAAGGTATTACTCCTATATTTTTGAAAATCACAATTAAATTCTTAGAATTTGGAGTTTTCATATATTCTCTAAAGACACAATATTCTGATACATGTATATTAAATCTTTTTATATGAATAATCATTACATTTCATAAATACACACTGGTGTTCCATAATTGTTTAGTGTCTCTATAATTTCGGACCATAATATTATAATCTACTGAATTGTATTCAATGATTCCCACAAAGATCTTCCCATTGAGTACTCTTCATTAATATACCTTATATAAAACTATTCTTTATGACATTGTGAAAGGAAACAAAAGAAATAGTGATCTTAGATTATCAGCAAAGGTACACATAAGAGATATCAATCTATGATAATATGAAAGAATAAGATAACAATAATGGTTTGTGATCATGAACATACAATAATAATTTCATACCCTACCTTTTAAAGATCATAAACATGATTCATGTCACAAAACATTATCATTTATGAAAACATGTCTCATAAGGGTGATAAATCTTCACAAATCAATCATGAACTATAAGCTCATTCCATAAAAGTGTGGATCCATAATAAATATTCAAAACCATTTCATAAATCATGGTTAAATACTGAGACTATCCATACACTGGATCTGGACTTATCACATGTTTCCCATTGTGGATCAGGATATTCATGTTTCCCTTAGTGTTTTAAGATGCAGCTATTTCCCATAGTGGTTCATGACATACCTATTTCCCATAGAGGATCAGGACACACAGACTTCCCATAGTGGATAAAGCCTAACAAATTATTTACCATTATTATCTCTTGAGGTATAAATCATTACCAATTCATTTTAGTGAGATATAAGTCCCACCCATATCATAAAAAACCATGTTTATGTGTTCCATAATATCATAAACATTCAGCATATCATTACCCATTAAATGAAATGGGTTTCAGAAAAAATCATCATATAATAACATGTGGGGAAGATATTGGATTCACAATCATCATTACATCATAAAAATAAACTATTCATAAAAATAATAATAATGGTTTATTTTGATCATATCCCAGTAAGGAATAGGTAACATCAACAGATATCATCGTATATGGAAAATAATTTTTAATGTTCATTGAAAACATTTCTTATGGAAAATATCCTTTCTAAATTAAAAACAAGTTTTAATATATAGATAATTTTGAAAATACTTTTAATTAAAATTTTCACTGGAATTTTATAAAAAAATATTCAATTAAATTATTTTTCATGATATTGAATATTTCAGTTTATGTCATATGCGTTCAAATGAAGAATCCTTTCACATTTTTTGTAAATGAAAATTAGTCATTATTTTAGAAAATAACAAGATAATTGTTTTAAAAATATTTTTAAAAATTTCAATCATGGTTAAAAATTTATTATTTAGATTTATAGTAGATTAAAAAAACTTTTTTCAAAACATTTTTGGATAACATGGTTTCAGAATAAAATGGATTTCCATCCAAAGAGAGAAATAAGGTAAAATTTTCTTTAATGTATTTTCTCAATTATTTTATGTACCAATGAGTGGAAAAAATGGTACTAAAACTTTAAAATATCATTAATAACTATATAATAAGAACATTAATGAGTTTCTTGAGATATTTATTATAATATATTTCAACAAAAACATAATCATAACAATCCTAATAAATGATGAGACTGTAACATAAAATCATAACAACTTTAGTAACATTCAATCCTAAGAATCATGAAGGAATAATGTAAAATTGAAAATAAAATTTATTTAGCATAAAAAAATTCATCACATTAAATTTCAAAGGGGTTGTAATTACACCTCATGAAATAATATATATGCACCACATAATACATATCTCAAATAGGGGAAATTGTGAAAAAAATTCCTTACCGATTTGGTAACTTCTAAACTATAAAACCCATGAAATAAAGATAATAAAATTTATATATAGATACTGATAATCATAATAAAATACATTCATGGTAATTATATACACCACCTAAAAGAACCATTGGTGATAATGGCATGTGTCTCATAGAAAACTAATAGTGTGACAGAAATCCCTTACCATAAGTCTTAACTACATTCATACTACTTTTATCCTCCTGTATAATAAATATAAATTTATTATTAATCTAATAAATAACCATAATTACATATATAATAACATATATTATTTACTTTTGTCCTTTTCTTACCCATTAATTGATAATCCCATGTTAAAGGTACGTTTTAGGTAATAACAACTTTTTTTTCCTATATGTTTTTATTTATTTTTTTTCCTCTTAAATTGATCACGATTCTATAATATCCATAATTTTAGCCAGGATATAAATATAATATATATTCATTATATATGTCTTTATAGTAGTCCATCAAAAATCAGTTATGGAAAATGAAATAAAACATTCATGGAGATGGTAGGCCTTACGTACGCATGGAAGATGTTTCCATTCTCATGTGTAATTGAAAAAAACAATTAACTATTACATTAAAATTTCATAATAATTTTTTTTCTTAAATATTACATATTTTTATTAACCCCACCCTTAACACCTTTCATCTAAATTCTGAATGAATCACAACACTCTGTGATGTGATGTCCTCCATACACATGAGTGAATATATTGTATTCTCACAAAATGGAAAGTATAATGATTTGTGTGATATAATAATCATAGAAGCATAAAAATATAATAAATATAAAATAAAAACAATAAATCCATCATTATTTCCATCAATTATAGGTTCTAATTTAAAACATTAATGACAACAGTTCATGAGGCGGAAGTCCACCATACACAAAAACGATTATTTCGTAACCCATTTGGTGGAAGTGGATATGGTTGTAGCTCATACCAACAACATACCAAAATAAAATTATATTTTATATATTGATGATATTATATTATAACGTTATAATAATAATTGAAGGGTTTTTAGGAATAAATAAAATAAAAAACATTTTTTGATGAATGTTAACTCTCCATTGGCTATCCCCTTAGGTTTTCACTAAAAATTTTCCTTGGTTGGAATTGTGTTAAAAATATGGCATCAAGAATGATGGGATTAAATTATATTTTTTTTAGGGTCAGTTTTGTCTGACTAAAATGGTTTTATTGTGTGAAGAAGACGGGATAGGGGGTGGCCTTTTATAATTGGGGGAGAGAAAAGACTTGGTATTTTTTAAAATAATTGAGTGGTCCAGAATTTTTCATGTGTTAAAAGGGTAAAAAATGGACCTTTATAAAACCATAGAGGTTTTATGGTAAAAATATTTCTATAAAATAGTTTTTAGATAATTTTATAGGTAATATTTACACATATCTTTTTTATTTTAACCCATACTTAACCTGTTTTACCATAATTGTGGTAATTAATTTATATTTCCTTTACAAATAATTTTGGTAAAAAATTAAGTTGGAATTATTATATAATATTAATTATTTTTATTAAAAATATGGAATCGTTTTCTCCATATTATAAACATATAAGTGGGAAATTTTAATTTAATATTAATCTCACAGACGTGGTGAGAAATTGGGTTTTTTAAGAGAAAATGTTCAAAAGTTTACAATGTTTTCATATGTAATTTCATTATGAAATCGATTAAAATGATCTAAATTTTATTAAGGGATATATTATTGAACTAATTTTACATTAAAACACATTAAAAAAATAATTTATCTTTTTAAAAGAATTAAATTTAAAATATTTTTTCAATTGAAATTTTGTATTTTTCAATATTCATCAAAAATGAAGCTCTTTTTAAAAATCCCAAAAAATTTAACACTAAGATATTTTTTTCTTTATGAAATAAAAAAATTAATTTCATTTCATAAAATTAATTTTAAAAAATTTCCAATAATTTATTTTAATACTATTCCCAAAAATAAATAAATATATTAATTTTTCAGAAAATGAAATTTTTTAGAAAATGAGATTTTTGAAAAATATAAGACTTTATTGAAGATTAATTATTTATTTATCAACATGTTTTCATTATATAATTCATTATACATAATATTCAAAAAAACAATTATTATTATTTATACCACTAGGATTTTCAGCTATGTTATAATATTCATGTTTGAATAATTTTAATAATATATCATGGTTTTGTTTATACTTGGTATCATGTCTAATACAAGCTGACTCAGTGTTGTGTATAGAAAAATCTTAACTTATTGTTGTTTTTAATGAAATAAAATCCAAATGTTGTGTGTAATTTAAGATAAACGGGAAATTTTAATTAATATAAAACATATAAAATATTAAATTTGTTATAAAAATATAAATATTTCAGAAAATATCGAGGTGTTACATTATACCCCCCCTTAAAATGAATTTCTACTTATAAACTCATAACATTGGTTCCAAAAAAATAGGATACTTATTTTTTATTACATCATTTGTTTTCCACATAACATCCTCATACTATTGGTTTTTCTAAAAAAAACACTAATCATTCGAGTGTTCTTGTTCCATAGAAATTGTTCTATTCAATCCAGAATCTCTGATGGTTGTTTCTCCTAACAAATTTCATGCATTGGTGGTAAAAAAAATGAGTTTATTACATGTGATTTATCAGTTTTTTACTTCCTTATTATTGATACATAGGACACATCTTGAACCTGATAGAGGTTTGGGGGAAGCACCAATCGATAATATATGGTCCCAATATGATTAAGGATTTCAAAGGATCCAATATACACTGGGCTTTGTTTTCCCTAATTTGTTGTATAGAGAAATTCATTGAAAGTATTTACCACCAAAATCAAATTATATATCATGTTCAATATTATCATCATAACATTTCTATCAACTTTTTTAAAATATTACATGTTTCTGGAAGGATATAATATTCCCTTCTATCTTATCACCTTTCTCAGGTCCTAATACTTTTCTTTATGCAACTTCATTCCTATACATTGAAGTCAAACAGTTCATTCTATAAAGGATTCATTATTATATATATAAATTATTATGTAAAATTTATTATTTTAAAGAATCTAACATTGATGAATATTTTGATTTAAAATACCATAGAAATCCAAATAAAAATATCTCATGATATACTCTCGTGTTTGAATTGGTCACTCTGTCTGACCTTCTATCATTTGATGATTCATAGTGCTGAAATTCAACATTATACCAAGATCTTACAAAATAATTCACAAAAATATCAAGTTAAACTATTTATCATGATCAGATAAAATTAAATGTGGTGCCCTATGAAACATTACAACTTCATTAATGTATATTCTAGCATGGGGATCTAGAGAGAAATTTTCTATCATATTAACGAAGTGTGATGACTTTAAAAGGTGATGAACTACAACCCATAATTACCTCAATATGAAAGATAAGATAAATTATAAAGGTTATAAGTAACTTTAATCGTATGTCCAAAAACTATAAATGTATTCATTCTTAAATAAATTTTTCAATAAAATAAATACAAATCTAAAGGGTTCTATTTCCATAATTGTCTCTTAAAATATAATTAATATTGATAAACTCACATCTCAAAAAAACATGAAAATTGGTTTCAAGGACTTTTGGTCAACACTATATTCATAATTCCATGATGGTATCCATAACTCTAAAGTAAATTTTACATGAAGACATATACACTTCCCAAAGTTAATTCATCCTTTATTCTTTATAAAATATATAATCCTATAAAAAGGCATTTCCATTGAGATCATGGGTTCTAACTTACATCGATAGAATATTAAATGTTATTTCATTATAAATAATTCATTTAGAGTGAGATAAACACGTGAAATTTCATTAAATGATGAACAATAATATTTTCATAGGTAACAATCATAAAAAATCAAACACGACATTCCCAACTAAGGATGAGAGATTAAGTACACCCTAATTATCATTATTATCTTCATAAAATATCATTGAATAGGATTTTCCTTTTTTATTTATACTTATAGGTTTTTGAGGCTTAT
The DNA here is from genome assembly GCA_963277665.1 of Viscum album. Taxonomy (NCBI): domain Eukaryota; kingdom Viridiplantae; phylum Streptophyta; class Magnoliopsida; order Santalales; family Viscaceae; genus Viscum; species Viscum album. Next base: position 636,089,790 of record OY728160.1, read on the forward strand.
TATTCACATTATCCCTTGGATTGGGGAATTTATTATCATAATTCCCAAAATCCATTCACTTGAAACAATACAGTTAGGGTGGTGCATTAGTTGGAACCCACTTCTCCTCAATTTTATTAACTAGTCCATTAATTTTATTTTAACATTCATGTATTTTATGACTTTCCTTTATACATTTAAAGAATATAATAGTTCAATTTGACCAATTCCATTCATGATTCTTTCCACATTTTTGGAATATAGATTCTTGGAAGTTCTTTCCCACATTTGAGTTTTCATTAGACTCAGTCTTTCTTTCTTATAAGAAAAGCAAATGGAATGGTGGGAATATCCAATTTCTATTTCTACCTTCATTGCACATCAAACAACTTCTTCTTACCTACTAATGTCTCTTATATCTAATACATTTATATGTCTTAGTTTTTTTACACTAAAGAAGTGATCAATTTTGCATCCAAGGAATATTATTAAACAATAATTATACCATGAAAGTATTCTAAAATTAGTTTCCCAAGTACCAATAGATTCATCATCGTTTTCCTTAAGATCACGGAATTATTTCTCTATAATTTTATGTAGAATAAGAGGGATGTACATACTAAATAAATCACCTAATTATCTTCCCATTATATAGATTCAATTTATTATTATTCCATCATATTGTTAACTATATTACACCACTAATCTACTTCACCTTATAAATAAAAAATAGAGAAAAGGACTTTTTCTTTCTCTAAACACTGAAGAACAGAAAATATATTTTTAGTGGTACAGAACCAATTCTCAAAATCTTGTGGATAATTTTATCAATTAAAAGAGGTGGGTGTTGTCTCATGATGGACTAAATATAATTTTGTTACCTCCTTTGATCATTTGGAAGTTCAACATCATTACAAGGTTGAGAATGTTGTCTGAGCATTTAAACAAGATTTTTGATTCCATCTCACATATCGTTTGTTTTCTCAGAAGGAAAATAATATCATTGTTCATTTCATTCGGTGTTAACATTATTCAATTGTATTCCATCCATTTACTAAACCCATAAATTATAGAGTAAAATTATGGTGTAAAACCACATAGTCCTGAAAAATCACTTATAGTGTGTCTAAATCATGACACCTTAATTTCAATATATGACACCTTAGGTATGTTCTTTGTCACTCGTATTCGCCAACTATTTAAATCCTTTATGATGGTTCACAAAGAGTTTGTGGATTTCTAAATCATATCATGCAGGAGTGGAAAACCAGGTGTGCATTAAGGCCTAATATTATGAACCTGTTCCAGATCGAGTCTATCTTAATATGGTTTTTTAGGGTTTTACCCTTAGATACATCTATTCAATATCCAAATCAACATGTAGTACCTAGACATAAATGTATGGATTGAAAACCACTCGCTCTATCTATTACCAAATTTCTGGTAAATTTTCTTATACGTTTCCTTATCCTTTCACTTATCCTAAAACATACCCCGAGACATATCCTTAAATATAACCCTAGGGATTTCATAGAAATTTTATTATCTTAATTTTGAAGGTTTAATTAAATGTTTCCTTTGATACCAACTACAGAAAAAAAAAATTCTCATAAATTTATATTACAAATTTTTATATGAATCTTTGTTACATTACATAAACACATTCATGAGGATTGTAATAATTTAGTGCTTTTGGAAACATGGAACAAAATATTCTAATCTAGTGAAAGATATTCAATGTTTCCCACAAATATATTCACATTTAGCCCTATTCATAAAAATGACCTATATAAAACCATTCTTCATAACTTGGGGAAAGGAACCCTAAGAAAGGGTGACGTCATATGCTTGGTAAAGGAAAATAGAACAGATATCAATAACGGATCCTATGAAATAATAAGATAAGAATAATGGTATGTGATCATGTACATAACTTATGAAGTCTATACCCAACCTTTCGTGGATCATAAACATGAGTTGTAACAAACTAACCTGAATACCCTCTCAAACTGGAACATAACCTGACTCACCCCACACCCAAATGGAATTCCTAATCCCCATAGGTTAAAGGCTAGAAAACGACCATCAAATAGATAACATAGGGAACTATTTTTCTCAACCTAAAGGAATGAAATGTCACAAATACATAACAGTTTCGAAGTGTAAGAGAAAAATATATTCTATTACATAAAAAATAGTGTAAACCAACCAACCCACGTGTAGAAACAATATCCAAGTACATGTCCAACATAAAAGGACTACTAAAATAGAAAACAAAATTAATCCATGTGATATCATGGAAAACTCACACCATATTTCCTCCAGCTACTCAACTCTATGAACAGAAAATATTACCACCTAAATGTGGTGCCTATCATTTCCATGTAGAAAAATACATACTCAGGTATACTCACCACTGAAGGGGTATGTAAGGTCTGAGTTAACTGTCTTATTAGGGTCCGAATTAGGTGTTCCATATCAAGTATTTAAATAATAATCCAATTATTATCAAATATAAATAAAATAACTCATGAAAATAGTTTAATATTTTTTATAAAAAAAATCCTATAAAATATTTTAATTTCTCATATTTATATATTTCCAAATAAAGAAGATAAATTGGTTTAAAAAAAATATCCATATATTGTAGTAGATATATCATGTTAAAACTAATAAAATCATGTATCACATCTCATATCAAGTTTATGGAAGTACAAAAAAATAGTACAATCCAAAATAAGAAGAATATGACACATCATTCAAGGTGTCCAAATAGGTAATGATTACAAGAAAAAGTGTTCCTAACATAGAAAATAATGTATTCATCAATCCTCTAAACTTATTAAATGATTATAGATGTTATAGAAACACCTCAATAAGTGTACCCCCATATAGGTTTAACAAGTCCCTAGAATAATAGGCATTTTGAGTAGAGGAAACCACCATGATGAAACCCCTGAAAATGGATAAGAACTATTATAATACCTTCCACATAAGTACCCATTAATTTCCCTGAGCTCTTTTTTTCAAATAATTTTATCAAACCATTTCCATTATTTCATGTTTTGAAAACCACTTCAAAATTCTTCAAAAACCCTTTTCCATTTACCGAAAATAGGGGAAACCTTCTTTTATAAAAACCTGGTTCCACACACACAAAAACAATTCATTCAATCATTCCATTTCACATAACAAAGCAATTAATCTAAAATAAGACCAATTATATTACCCAATAAAAGCTATAGATTGAATCACCTACCTTAAAAAGTGAGTCTCACATTCCCACGATATAATCCACCAAAAATGATTCAACAATAACAACAATGGATTCCCCAAAACCAGCCTATACATTATAGTTAATTAAATTTTGGAAAAGGAATAGGGTATAAGTTAAATAAACACATATCTCAAGAATTTAATCCTATTTTACCATGACTAATAAAGGAATGTCCCTAAAACTAGATCACACAGCGGATCTAGAAGGAAATAAGAAGAAACATTACTATGTGTCAACAGATTTGGTAAAGCAATTAAATGGTGATATGAAGACAAAATAAATGATGAATAAAAAATTATCACTCTCCCTAAGAGATGAAAACCAACATAAATAGTGATCAATAGAAAAACAGATCAATCTGGACCAAATATATACTCCCAAAATTTTTGGATAAGGGATCTGGGTTTATATTAAATGGAGGTGTGGAACTTGGAAAAACAAATTCAGCCTAGTAGTTCCCTAAAATCCAAAATCATAATACTTACATTTCAAGTGATCACTTTACACAAAATCTAATCCTTATGACTTAGATATTCTGAAAAACTCATCAACTTTTTATTAAAAATGATCTTTTAACATTACACAATGAATAATCTTTACACGACATGTAATCTATTCAGGTTGTGTTCTAGGTTCACCAAATATACCCTATAAAACATTCATGTAATGTACTTCCATTAAATGTAGTCTATTTCTCTTAAGTTATTCAAAAACTACATATTATTTATAAAAACATTAAACAAACTCAATTATCCTATGAAATCATGAAGAATCCAACAAATCCATTAACACATTTATACCCATACTCCAATAATTTGAACAAACATAAATCCAATATCATTAGGTCATTTTTTCACAAAACATTATCTCCATACTTGGGAGTCCCAACATACATGTAATTAAAATGAAAAAAATGTAAAGACAATGGAATTACTTCAAATCAGGTAATGGGTTGTTACAAACTATTCACCATAAAACATCTTATTCCTAAAAATTCATTTGGATGAATGATGTCAGGTAAATAGGTGAGTCCACTCCTCCATTATTAATAACTCGTTCTCTCAAGTCTTAAGAGAATATAATTTTTTCTACCACACCACTCTTGAAAAATGAAGAGACTTTTCCTCATAAGAATTTCACATGACAATCAACAATCTAAATTGGTTTCTCAAAAATATAAACATATGGCTCTAACTCAATCTCTTTCCAACTTAGAATGGGAGAGGGGGTTAGGATGATATTTATTGAGATTTGATATGTATAAATAATCATGAATAATTATAAATAGAACAGTAAATTCCAACCAATAAGAAACTTACCCATGTCATTCAGTGACCTCAAACGATCCACACATCTTATAGCTAATTTTCCCTTATTTCTATGCTGTTGGGGACCCAACCGAGGAAAAACATTCAAGAAAACATAATCACCTATGAAAAACAACAATGGATAACACCATTGATCTGCATAATATTTCTTCTAACTATTTTATATGACCAGATGCTACGACATATCATAAATCCTCATAGATTTGTCCTAAACCAAACTTGGTCCCACCGAAGAAGCGTATCCCACCTTTGACCAATGAAGAGGTGATATTTAAAGGGGACCATAGTACCTCTAAATCATCCATTATGACTAAAGACTAAAAATTGTTTTTATATGGATAGTCAAATAGTATAATATGGAAATTACCAGATCCACCAAAATCCAATACATCGGCACAAATCATATCCTCCCATATCTAAATAGAATTCTCTATCTAACCATCTATTAATGGATGATAAGATGTACTCAATTTGTCTGGATTCCCTATCACCCTTTAGAAACTCTTCCATAACCTCAATGTAAATACAGGATCCCTGTTTGAATAAATGGTAAAAGGAACCCCTTGTAACCTTGAAATTTCTTATATAGACAACATAACAAGATCATCAAAGTTTGTGTTTTATCGATCAGAATAAAATTATTTGACTTTATCAGTTGAATAAACACCACCCATATAAAATTCCTCCCTCAAGGAGTTAGTGGTAATCCCAAAAATATGCCCATATATTCCTCAACCCATTTCCAAACTAGCATTGGAAGTGGATGAATCAATCCATAAGGTTTCAAATGCTCTACCTTTATATGATGGTAGGTATAACAGTGGGACACATAATTAAAAATTCCATGCTTTATACCCAGCCAACAGAATCATCATTTCATTTCATAATACATATTCGTGGGGATGTGATTAATTTCCCATGAATAACTATGAAAATCAATCAAAATTGATCTCATCACACATTCTGGATTGAAAAACAGATCCCTAAAAATGGAAATACCATCTGAAGAAATAGATCGACCTGAAACAGTCTCCACACTATATGTGGTTTTTTAATTCATTTTAACTCACCATATTTCTATTGAATATTCATAATAGACTCATGGGGAGATGAATATTACTAAACACTAGTCAAAATTATTCTTAAAATATCCTCTTGAGTATCAAGATGAAACTAAGAAAAAATCCCAATAAGGTTCCACTCTTCCTTTTATTCCCGAATAGCTTGCAATGATAATTTAATTCATAAAGAATCTATAATAGAATTCCAATTATCTAGGGTGTAGGAAGCATAAATGTCAAACCTATGAAGGTATTCCACCAACCACCCATTTTTGAGACTCATGTAATTCTGAGCGAAGATATAGTTCAAACTCTTAGGGTTATAAAATACTGGTAAAACTTATTGAAAAAAAGAATTTAACCAACACCTAACTGCATGAATGACAACAAAAACCATTAACTCATTAGTGGAGAAATTCTACCCATTTGGTCAAAGATGATGAGAGTCATAAGACACTATATGATCATACTACATTATCACACAACCTAATCCAGTGTTAGAGGAAATACAAAAAGACATAACCCTTACCATACTCAGGTAAGATCAAAATAAGAGCTGATGTTAGAATTATTTTGATGTTATATAAAGAATAATAACACATTTCATCCCATATGAATTTCACCCTTTTTCTAGTAAGAGTAGTCAAAGGTGATGGAAACATTGAGAACCCCTTGATGAACCATTGATAGTATCTTGAAATGCCCAAGAATCTCTGAATGTCAAAAACATTTCATGGAACTTCTCATGAAAAAACAGCCTTCACCTTTTTAGGATCAACATATAATTCATTCTCGGAAATCATGTGCCCTAAGTATTTAAGTTTCTTATTCCAAAGGATTCATTTCAGAAGATTTCCATAAAAGTACTAACTCCTCTGGATTTCCAAAACCAAAATTGGATGGTTCTCATTCTCAAGCTCAAATATTGAATAAATAAAAATATCATTGATGAACACTACCAAAAAAGTGTCAAAATACTGAGTGAATATATTATTTTTAAAATCAATCAAAACTATATGGAATTTAGTCAGACTAAAAGGAAGAACAATATATTTATAAAGTATATATGTTCTCATAAAATCCATTTTTGGTAAATCACACTCCCGAACTATGAGATAATAATAACATGGCCGAAGATAAATATTCAAAGAAAAATTTTCCATATTTAAATGATCAAAAAACCATCCACGTGAAGAAAATTTTATTTGTTCTTAACTATTACCCATGTTCAAATTGTGATAGTTTACACAAAATCTATGTAAAACATTTTCCTTCATGGAAAATAGATTTGGGGTTGACCAATGTGAAGAACGAGGGAAAAAACCTTTTTTCCCCATGTATTCTAGATGAATCTTGATCTCTTTCAACTCTACTAGTTCCATATGATAAGAAGGTGTCAATACCGGCTGTGTCCCTAGACCCAGGCCAATCGTAAACTCTACCACCTTCTTTGGTGGAATCCTAGAGAAATATTCAAGGAAAACATCAGGATAATACTTAACAAGGGTGAGAATATCAATAATAAAAGACACATCATTATCCCCAACAACAATAGAAAGTGACAATATCCTGAGCTCGTGTTGTAAAGATCATTCATGACCAGACCAAATATCACACTCTCCCTAAAAACCCATGATTTCCCATTGTATGTGATAATAAATACATGCTAATGATAAAAATAAAACTCATCATGATGAGAAACAATACAATACACCACGATGTTGTGGAAAAATATATACCAATAACAAGAGCATTTCAGTCTAACTCTGCCTCATATATCGATAGTGAACAATAAGGACACTGAAACCCCAACTCTTTACTCTTCATAATAGGCATCGCTAACTCTATAAAAAAGGACATGAGTTTCATTGGAAGTTTAATCATATAAAAAAACAGGTATAAATTATAGGGAATCACCAATATCAAATAAATAAACTATTACTAAAGATTTAATAAAGTTAGTACATCTCATTATCCATATACCAGCATCTATATCCACTGTAAACTCATCTACTACATGAATTCTCTTCACTCTTGAGTCTTTTGTATGATCCCAACAGTCTTTAGTGATTCTGAATACATTGCAGTATCTTTTGGAGCTGATGATCCATGACCATATTGTGGAGTATTCATAGAAAGATATAAACACTATAGATGACCATAATCTCTACAACTATGACACAAATTTTAATGTGAATGAAAATAAAACCATTTTTGTCTAAATTTGGAACAATGATAGAAATTTAGAGGCACACCACTAGATACAACTAGAGGTTCCGAATATATTTTCTACCAAGAACCACCTCCACCACTCTTAATAACAATGCCACTTCTTAATGTTCCTTGTCATGCCATTGAAGCTAGAACATGGTCAAAGAAAAGGTGTGGAATATCTAAACATTCATATCATATTTATCCATTCTAACATAGCCATATCCACTCCCTCTGCATAGGTTAAAATAATTACTATTAATACATGTAATCTGATACCCAGTCGCAAACTGTAAAGGTACTTTGGATCTATCAGTAGGTCATTATTTACTACTTTTGGTAAAATAAACCATCTTTGAAAACTTATTGGTGTAATCCCACACAAAAAACTCTCCCTTATGAAAATAGATGAACTTGAGAGACTTCTCCATCAATGGAAACTTTTGAAAAAACTAATAGAAGTAGAGAGTCTTAAACCCCTTACTGACCATCACATATGCTTACCCTCCTTTAGCAAATAATCCCACCATTGATTTTTGGGACCCTCAAGTTTGAACATTGTAATCGTCACCATGATACACTCAAGTGTATCTAGGATGTCAAATATCTGATTAATCTTATCAAACCATCCATATACCTATTATTGTTCTTTTATAGCTTCAAAGGATGGTGGCTTCTCATGCTGGAATTACCATTAGTGGTCTCTTTCTCATAAACATTCGGGTTTTACCTCAACAACTATGTTATGATCTTGTGGAACATGTTGGTCAACATGATGGACTTCTCACATGATACCCTCAATAAATTTATGATCCATTGAAGGATTCCCTTAAATAGAATCAGATGCACCCTTCTGACCAACTAACAAAACCCATCTCACATGCATCTAAGGAACACCAAAATAAAATAAATGATTAGAAAATATAAAAATATCAGTTCAAACTAGAAACAAATAAAAAAACTAAAATTAACATCAATAACTCAAAACTGGAGACATGTGTCCCAACATCCCATAGTAAATTGTTCCACATCATAGAAAGAGAAGGATATGAACTCAATGAAATACACATCTCAATCCCCTAAAGTCCTATATTCAATCAACCAAACTTCCCAAGATAAGGACTCTTGAGTAAATACCACTTCTCAACCCAAAATGTAACCAAGTCTCCTAAATACCCTCTCAAACTGCTACCCAACCAAACATTACACATACCTGGAGGAAATTACCAATACCAACAGGGTAGTAACTAAAACCTGAGTATAAAAAAACAGTGAATGATTTCGTCCAACCTAAAATAATTACATTTCAAAAATATATAATAGAGAAAATAGAGGAAAAGGGAAATATATTCAATAACTGAAATCAAAAAACAACAAAAACATATCTTGAGTACAAACAATCTCCAAGTAGAATTATATCCACAAAGTAACAAAAAATGAAAAAAAACAACTCCATGAGATATCAGGGGTAGACTCCAACCATCTCACCAGTATCTACTGAACTCTGCTGATAGAAAACCATGTGGCCTAACTATATCACCTTGTCTTTCCCTGTATCAAAATACATAACCAGGATAATGCACTGCTAAATGGGAATGCAGGGTGTCAGCTAGCATGTTCATTAGGTTCCCAAATGAATTTTTAATATCATGTCTCTGAAAAATAATCCAATAATTCTAAACATTAAAGAAAATAATGAATGATAATATTTTACACTTTTTAAAATAATCAAAGAAAATAGTTTATTTTCCCATTTTCCAAATTTATAAATAATGTTGTTAAATCAGTTTCAAAAAATTTCATATCCATATATAACATTATATATATCAAGTCAAACAATCAAGTATCATATCTCATATTAAGATATGTAAGTACAAAAAAACAATAAAAGACAAAAATAGAAACACATGTCACATCTTGTCAAGGATAACACTCGGTTATGATAGTTAGTACACTCATACCAAACATAGAAAATTGAATATGAATCAATATAATAGATATATTAATTGATAATATAGAGTATAAGAACACCCTTAAAAGTGAACCCCCAATAGGTTTAACAAGTCCCCAGAACAATCATAATATGAAGAATAAGATTTCCCCATGAGAAAAAAACATGATAGTGGATTAGAACTTTTACTATAACTTCCCCATAAGTTCCCAAGGCTTCCCATGTTCTCTATTTTTAAAATCAATTTATCAAAACATTTTTATAATTTCATGCTTTGAAAACATTTTCACAAAACCATTTCACAATGCTTCAAAAAACCTTTTCAATTTACAAAAACCAGAGGAAAATCATATTTTATAAAAAAAAACAGTTCCACCCAAACACAAAACGTGTAAATCATTCAATTTCATTTAATAAAAAAATTCAAAAATAAAAAAAGTTCATTTCACTAATACAATCCTGAGATGAAACCACCTACCTCAAAACTTGTATCACACATGCCCTCAATAGAATACACTATAAAGGGATTCAATAATACAAACAGAGGACCTAAAAAAATCTACAAAAAAATTATTAAATTTAAAAAAAATTATTGATGGAGAATAGGATTCAACGATTACCTCAAGAAATCATGCCCCCAACACCACAAAAGTCAAGATAATGACATCTAGAACAAGATAAAAAAATAGATCAAGAATAAATAAAATAAGTAACATCCCCATAGATCAACGGATTTGATAATGCAATGAAACAATACTACTATAACCAAATACATGGATAAATCAAATCAATCACTCTCCCATAGTGTTGAAAATCAACTACAATATTGATCAATCACTAAACAAATTAATCCAGAACAAACGGATACATCCAGCATCTCTAGAGAAGGTATCTAGGTTGAGAGAAAAAGGAGCTCTGATAGAATGAAATAAAATTTCAGCTGAGTGTCACTATAAAATCAAACATCATGACATTTACAAGGAGTGTAATCCTTTTACACTTTTTCTAATCCTCAATACATAGATACAATGACGAAAACATCACCTTTTTATTAAAAATATTCATTTTAACATTACACAACTTGTAATATTTAAAAGGCATGTAATTCATCCATGTTGTGTACGAGGTTCAAGGCATCTTCATTAGAGAATATAAACATCATGTAATCCCATTAAATGATAATTATTTATCCTGTGTTCTATAAAAACATTTGATTGTTTACAAAAAAATATAATTATCTCAGTTATCCTCTGAACATTTGGTGAACTATACAATTGTATTAACATATTTATACCAAAACTCTATTAATTCAAACAAACATACATCCCCAAACATTAGGTTATTTTCCCCAAAAAACATTCTCCATCCTCGGGAGTCCCAAATCAAATCCAATTAAATTAAAAAACTAGTAGAAAAAAAGTAATTTCTTAAAAGAGAGTAACAGTTTTTCATATGATTCATGGAATAAAACATTATCATTTATGAAAACAAAAGTCCCATAATTGAGATAAATCATCCAAAATCAATAATGAATGATAATATCATGTCATAATAGAGTTTCACCATCATAAATATAGGAAACCATTTCATGCATCAACGTTAACTGTAAAATACTATTAACATAGTGGATTAAGACTTATCACATATTTCCTATTGTGGATCAGGACACATATTTCCAATAGTGGAGCAAGACACACTTGTTTCCCAAGATGGATTAGTACACACCTATTTCCTATATTGGGTCATGACACACTTGTTTCCTAGAGTGGATCAAGACCATAGACTGGTTTCCCAAATTTATCTCATAAGATGTGAATATTTACCTAATGAATTAGAGAGAGATATGGGTCCCACCTATTTCATAATGAAAACCACATATATGTGTTCCACAATATTACAAACATTCATCAAATCATAACCTATAAAATGAAGTAGATTTCATAAACCTTTCATCGTATCATAACTAGTGAAAAATAGACAGGTTTAAGAACCTAATTCCATCATAAACATGAACCATTCAAAGAAATAATAAGAAGGGTATCCTTGGATCATATCCTATCAAGGAATATTTAACATCAAGTGAAATCATCTTAGAAATAAAATATTTTTGAAATTCCATTTAAACAATTTCTTGAGGGAAATAGCCTTTATACAATGAAAAAAACTTATTGATGCATAAAAAAATTCAAGAAAACCATTTATTTAAAAATAAATTTTAAAGATTATATAGGATGATTCGAAGAAAATATTTTTCATGAAATTAGATACTTCAGTTCATGTCTTACATGCTGAAATGAAGACTCCTTTCACATTTTTGGTAAAAGTGAAATGATCATTATTTTAGATAATGACCTGAAGATTCTGTTCAATTTTTTTTTAAAACTCAAAATTTGGTCAAAATTTTCTTTTTCTAAATCATATGAGAGGAAAAACATTTTTAATAACATTTTTATAAAACATGGTTTTTGAATAAAATGGTATATCATAAAAAGAGATAAATAATGTCATATTTTCATAAAAATATTTTCTCAATTATTTTAAGTATAAAAGTGTTGAAAAATTATTATTATTTGAAGATATCAAGAATAAAAATATTATAATAAAATACATGAGTTTCTTGAGAGATATATCATATGATTTTATCACTGAAAACATAATCATAAAAATTTCTATTAATGATTAGATTCTTTCATAAAATCGATACAAATTTGGTTACTTTCAATCATAATCCCCTTGAAGTAATTACATAAAATTGAATTTAAAATATCATGAGTATAATTAAATTCATGATAATATATATTAAAAGGGTTGTATATACATCTCTTGAAAGAATATAGGTTCATAACATAACATATATCTCAAAGAAGGAAAATTCATACAAAATCCCCTAGTGATTTAATAACTTTTTGAACTATAAACCAAATAAAAAAGAGATAATAAAATAGATATTTAAATAATAATGATAATAATAATAATATATTATTGGTACGTATATACACCACATAAGGAAAACATGTGGTGAACATGGCATGTGCCTCATTACAAATTAGAGGTAAGACAAAAATCTGTTACCAGAAGTCTTGAATTCAATCATACACATTTCAATGTCATGTATAATTAACATAGGTGTATTACACATATATTATAGAATAGTAATTACATATATCATACCCTATAATATTTAATTATTTCCCTTTATTACATGTTTATTAACAATCCCATGTTAGAGTCTTGTTTTAGGTAACAACAGCTTTGTTTTTTGTATATTTTTTTATTTTTCATTTTTTTTCTTACATTGATCGTAGTAACACTACCTAAAAAAATTAAATCCTCATATAAATTTCATATATATTTAGTATATATTTATTTAAAGTAATATATATAATTTAGTAAAGGAAAATGAAATACACCATTCATAGAAATAGTGGGTCGTATTAACGCATGAACGTTGTTTACATTTTATTTTCAGATTCAATGAAAGGAAGGTAAATGTTATTTACAATTAAAAAATTATTTATACGTCATATATATCGCATATTCTCATTATAACAATCCTTAATACATTTCATGTATAGCATGAATGAATCACATGACTTTGCGAGGAGGTAGTCTACCGTATATATGGGTGACGTTATCAAATTCTCAAAAAAATGGAAAGAATGAAGGTGTGTATGATATAATAATTCCATAAGAACAAAAACATCATATATATCATATATAAACAATAAATAAATCTTTATTAATATTCGTGAGAGCTGGAAATTGATAAATGAATGAAATTGGTTCACGTAGCAGTAGTCCAACATACAAACAAATATTGATTTTGTAACCCATTAGATGGAAGTGGATATGGTTGTAGGTCATTAATCTAATATAGAAAATATAATTATATTAAATATATTGTGTTTATTATATCATAATGGTATAATAAGTATTGGATGGTGTGTAGGAATAAATAAAAAAACACTCATTGATGAATGTTACCTCTTCTACGGGTATCCGATTTAGGTTTTCACTAAAAGCCTTACTTGGTTATAATTCTATAAAATATAAGTATTCTATGATGATAGGAGGGAATTTTTTCAGTTATTTGGACATTTATTTGTTGAAAAAAAGGTTTTCAATGTGTTAATATGAGAGGAGATGGGGTGCCCTTTTATAAGTCTGGGAGAGGAAACCCTTGTTAATTTTGAAGAGAATTGACTGGTCCCATGTTTTTTATATGTTAAAATTGTAAAACATGGGTCATTATAAAATATAATAGTTTTAATGGTATAAATATGCCTATAAAAGTTCTTTTATACAATTTTATTGGTCATGTGACACTTATCATTTTAGTTTAACTCCCTGATAAACCCATTTTTTCATTAAACTTGCACTAGTAGAAATTTGAGCGGTTGTGGTGGAAGGATTCAGGCGACCTCCATTTGGAGGTCCCTATTGACACAATTAGTGACCTCCAAATGGCAGTCGCTTCAATTTTTTTGCTCCCACACTAAAATCCCTCTCCTGCTCCCTCTCTATCATTCACCCTGCCCTACGCGACCCCATGTCCTTGTGACCCTACAACCACGTGACCCATCGGCCCCACAACCCCATGACCCCGACCCCACTCTGTCGTCCTCCATCTCACCACCATTGAATGCTTTCGGTATGTCATTCCATGCCTTCTCTTTTCTTCACCCTCCCGTGCACGACACCCCCTTTGACCCTGCTCCCCAGTCCTCTATCCTGCCGTCATCAGACCCTTCCAACCCCATTGTCCCATGCCATTGAGTTCTCCCACCTCTGTTGATCCTCCTGCCATTATCAAGCTCTTCTGTTGAGCTCTCTCACCTTCGTTGAGCCCACCCACCCCTGTCAAGCTCGATCGAGCCCTCCAGCCCCTCTCAAGCTCTACTGTCGACCCCTCCCACCCATGTTGTCTATCCCCAGTGTCAAAGACTCCTGCCCTGTGTTAAGGTGTGATATCTTATGTTCCTATACCTACAATTCTATGAATTTCAGAGTTTTTTTCCATCAAAATTTGCTTCTTGTTAATTAAAATTTTCAATGTTTTCTATTGATTTTGATATTGTCTAGTGTTTTTTCCTATTCTCATATACTATATTTTTCTATCTTCCTTGTTAGTTACTTGGATATATAAACTAAATGAGAATTTGAATGGTTGTGTGGGATGCAAAATCTAAAGATATAGAAAAACACAATATAAAAATAATTTTCTAAAATATGGATTATGAAATCCTTTTACATGTTTCATCGAAACAACTTTATAAGAAACCATTCCTCTAAGAACTATTAGTAGAGTGCCTTTTCTACGATGCATGCTTGGTGTTCATACTATTCAAATCTTCAGCTGAATCCATGTTACCCACTTCCACTACATAATTCATTCTATGATTCAAGGGAATGTAAAATTGTGTTTCCTTGTGTATACAAATTTTGATAACATTTTTCATTACTTCCTACAGCTTGGTTGTAGTGAAATATCCACAAAATCTAATTCTTAGTCATCATTACACTGCACATGGGAAGGTATAATCACATTTGGATGTTTGTGTACATGGACCAATGCCTTATTCCAACATTCACTGACCTTAAAAAATGATTTTGATTGTTTTGTGTGTAGTTAAATATGTATGGCTAAATTACAGAGAGGTTTATGATTTAGTAATGAATGTTGTGAAATCCATTTCAAGCTTCGAGATCAAGAAAGTCTATAAAAAACTAAAAATCTCTCATTAGTATTTGCCTTTTGGTAATGATTCAATTTGACTATGTTGTTACTGATTGGTTATTTTTAGGGAAGACGCTATGGAATTTACGGTGTCAACTACCCAGAGAGGTTTATGAGCATAGAGGTATGCTTTAGTGTTAGTCTCATGGACCATACTGTGTTCCATTGCATGAATTGTTTTGCTATGTTTTTCAGGAATTCCATACTCATGTATTATATTGTGTTTCTCTATATGACTCATTTGGTATGAATTATTATTGTTGTTATTATGATTTTCATTATTTCTTCAACTTATGACCTTCAAAATATAACTTTTCATAATTTACTAACTGACCATCTAGTTTCATTTCAAACAAAACTGGTCACGGGAAATGGTACTACATTTGGTTAGGTTCAAGGAGGAAATGATACATCATTCCACCACTGGGTTGGATGAATACGAATTTTTATGGAGATATGGTTCCAAAAAAAGTAATATTTATTGACACCTCAAGAGGAGTTAGTATGGTTTCTTGGGTATTATATGGGAACCAAAAAGACAAATATTACCCTTTATTTTTTTATTTTAACAGAGGGATATATTTGTCTTTAAAAAATATCATTTGGAAAGTAACCAAATAGACGGTTTTTATTTAATCATTCCATTCAGTTCCATTTCATTCCATTCCACCTCATTCCAACATCACTTCATTTCGTTCTATTCTCAATTATTCTATAAAAAACATAGAATTCATTTGATTGCTTTACTATTTTATTTTAGGAATTGATGATGTATAATTCATCATATGCCATGCAGAGGTCTCTATTGCATTTGTAGAGGAGAAAAATATTCCTGAGGTACATTAATGATCATTAAGTGATATGTTTACTTTAATCTTTATATTTTTTTTTAATGTTGTGCAGTTCTTTTTCATATCATTCCCTTTCTTTTCAGATTTTGAAGACATTACCAAAGACAATAAATTTTTTACTAAGTTCCATGTAACTTTTAAGTTGCAGTGCCAATACAAGTGGTTGTTGGTAGCCTGTATACTACACTTTGTGCGGGAATTTTCAGCTTTGGATGGTTTATACTAGAGGAAAGGGACATGATTGAAGATTTTGATTTGACTATATATTCATAGGATGATTTTTTACAACTAGTAGGCTGAATGTCTTCCATACCCAGTCCACACACATGATATTTAACATTGAAAAAAACATGATATGATTATTTAATTGATTTCTCTAGGTATACATGTATTTATTATAATTTATTCATTTCTTCTTGCATGAATAAAGTGAAAAAATGGGCTCATAAATGGATTTATCCACACCAGTAACTTCTTATGGATTTTATGTTACTTCTATTGTGCATGTTGGATTTGTCTTCATTTAATGATTTCTGCTAAAACAACTTAAGTGAACTAACATTAAAGGTTTTAAGTCCTTTAAAAAGGTGTTTTTGAAGGTCAAAACCAACCAAATAACCTCTGAATGAGCTGAAACAAGACAACAAAAACCGTAAAGTGAGTTGTGAGATGGTTGAGTGGACAGAATATTAATCAGAGATTTCATTTTCTTAGGATGTATGAAAATACACTTTTAGTGTTATAAAACACCAAAACGTGCATTTAATTGTCAATTAAATTTCAAACAACCATTTAATGACCTTAAAATTTAGGAAAACATCCTTATTATAACTCATTTTGTTTACGAGCATACAGAATGTCAATCGGATGTGCAGTCTGCCCAGAACGACTGAATATATAGTATTTAAAGGTTTGATTCCCTTTAAAAGAACGTGGGGGGTAATAACTAGCTGAAAACCCACCGAATTCGGTGAAATCATATAACAACAACTGTAGAGTGGATTGCAAAAGGATAGAGTAGATGGTACGTCAATCGGAGTTGTTGTTTGGTCGGGATGACGAAAAACGCACTTTTAGTATTATAGAACACCAAACAGATGCGTTTAATGTTAAGATATATATAAAACAAATTTGGAATTACGTAAAATCATAATAAAACAATATCATTATTATTCATGATGTGTATGAGTAGACAAGACGTCAATTGGATGTGTGGTCTGCCCGGGATTACCGAATATGTGATTTTTAAAGGCTTGGCGTCCTTTAAAATAGTGTGTTTGGGTGTCAAAACCAACCAAATGACCTTCAAATGAACTGAAATTAAATTAAAACATCCTTATAGTGTATTGTGATATGTTCAAGTAGACGGAACGTCAATCAAAGATTTCATTTTCCAATGACGACCACAAATGCACTTTTAGTGTCATAAAATACCAAAACATGTGTTTAATGGTAAATTAAACAAAAATCGATCAAGGAATGACCTGAGAATTTTCTAAGACCATAATTTCATTATTCTTGTTGTGTAAGAGCAGATATAACTTCAATCGGATGTGCGGTCTTTCTAGAATGACTGAATCTATGGAATTTAAAGTTTCAACGCCCTTTAAAAAGGTGTGTTGGTTGGTCAAAACCATCTGAATGAACTCAGAATACCCTAAAATCAAAAAACAACAATAGTGGAGTGAATTTTGAAATTTTAAAATAGACAGTACACCAATTGGAGGTGTCATCTGACCGCAATTATGAAAAATGCACGTTTAGTGTCATAAAACACCAAAACGGGTTTTTAATGGTCATATTCATAGAAAAAGACCTCATAATGACTTGAAATCATAGGAAAACTGTCTTATTATTATTCTAGACATGTGTGAGGAGATGACATGTGAATCGGACGTGCAGTGTGCGTGGTACGACTGAGCATTTGGATTTTAATGATTTGACGCCTTTTAAAAAGGTGCATTGGGTGTTCAAAACCAACCAAACGAATTCGGAATGCCATGAAATCAGATGAAAACAATGACTGGGTTAATTTTTGAAATGGAAGAGCATATGGTACATCAATTAGATTTTTCATTTGTACACGATGCTAGATAATTCACTTTTAGTTTCAAAAAATACCAAAATAGGTGTTACGGTCATATCTATAGAAAACGAACTCCAAATGACATGAAATAATAGGACAACCATTTTATTATTATTTTTGAGGTGTGTGAGGATATGAAAAGTCAATCGGACGTGTGGTGTTCATGGAATGATCGAATATGCGGTATTTTAAGGTTCAACGCCCTATAAAAAGGTGTGTCGGGTGGTCAAAACCCAACGAACAAACTCAAAATTTCATGAAATCTAACCACAAAAACCATGGAGTGAATTTTGAAATGGTAAAATAGATGGTACATCAATCGGAGGTGTCGTGTGACCGTAGTGACAAAAAATTCCAATTCGGTGCCATAAAACACCAAAACGAACATTTAACGACCAGATTTATAGAAAACATGCTTGAAATGACTTGAAATCACATAACAACAATCTAATTATTTTTATTGATGTTTATGAGGAGACAACATGTCAATCAGACGTGTGGTTTGTGCGGTATGACTGAATATGGGGTTTTTAATTGTTTGGTGCGCTTCAAAAAGGTGGTTTTGGTGGTCAAAACCAGTCGAACAACCTTGTAATTCCATGAAATCAGATGAAAAAAACCGGTGAGTGAATTTTGAAATGTTCAAGTGGGCAGTATGTCAATTAGAGGAGCCATGTGATAGTGGTGATGGAAAACGCCAATCCGGTGCTATAAAACACCCAAACGAACATTTAACAGTCAAATGCATATAAAACTTGTCAAGAATGACTTGAAATCATGAGGAAACAATCTAATTATTATTTGTTACATGTATGAGAAGATAGCATGTCAATTGTATGTGTGGTTTGCGTAGTACGACTGAATATGTGGTTTTTATGTGTTTGGCGCACTTCAAAAAGGTGTTTCAGGTGGTCAAAACCAGCTGAACAACCTCGCAATTCCATGAAATCAAAAGAAAATTACCGCTGAGTTAATTGTGAAATGTTTTGGTAGACGTTACATCAAACAATGTGGCGTGTGACTACGGTAATGGAAAATGAAAATTTGGTGCCATAAAACACCAAAACAATGATTTAATGGTCAGATGAATAGAAAACGTGCTCAGAATGACTTGAAATAACAAGGAAACAACATAATTACTATTCATGATGTGTAAAAGGATACATAACAATAATTGGATTTGCAGGTTTCATGGTACAACTGAATATGTGGTTTTAAAGTGTTTGTCTTGCTTCAAAATGGTGCGTCGGGTGGTCAAAACTGGTTGAGCGACCTCATAATTCCTTAAAATCAGAGAAAAAAACAACCAACGTGTAAATTTTTTAATAGTCAGGTAGAGGGCATGTCTATCCGAGGTGTCATGTGACCGTGGTGATTGAAAACGTAATTCTGGTGCCATAAACAGCCAAAACATGTGTTTAACGGTCAAATTAATAGCGAACGACATCATAATGACTTGAATTCACAAGACAACAGTCTAATTAGTATTCGTGATGTGTATTAGGAGACATCACGTCCATCAGACATGCGGTTTGTGTGGTATGGAAGAATATGTGTTTTTAGGTGTTTGGCTTGCTTGAGAATGGTGTGTGGGGTTGTCAAAATCAGCTGAATGACCTCGAAATGCCATGAAATCAGACAACAACAATTGGTGAGTGAATTGTGAAATGGTTGGGTAGACGACATTTTAATCAGAGGTGTCGTGTGGCCGCGGTGACTGAAAACGTACTTTTGGTGCCATAAACAACCAAAACTTGTGTTTAATGGTCAATTGCATAATGAAAAACATCGGAATGGCATGAAATCAATGGTAAACAGTCTAATTATTTTTCATGATGTGTAGGATCAGACGACATGTCAATCAGATGTGTGGTTTGCACGGTATGGCTGAATATGTGTTTTTTAATCGTTCGACATGCTTGAGAAAGGGGTGTGGGGTGGTCAAAACCAGACGAACGGCCTCATAATTCCATAAATCAGAAGAAAAAAAACAACCGGTGAGTGAATTGTAAAATGGTCAAGTAGGCGAAATGTCAATCAGAGGTGTCGTGTGACCGCGGTGACCATAAACGCACTTCTGGTGCCATAAATTTCCAAAACACGCATTTAACAGTCAAATTCATATCGAACGACATTAGAATGACTTTAAATCATAGGAATATAGTATAATTATTATTCGTGATGTGTAAGCAGAGATAGAACATTAATCGGACATACGGTTAACGTGGTATGACTGAATATGCATTTTTATGTGTTTGGTGTGCTTGAGAATGGTGTGTGGGGTGGCCAAAACCAGCCAAATGACCATAGAATTCCATGAAATCAAATGACAACAACCAGTGAGTGAATTGTGAAATGTTCGAGCAGACGACATGTCAATCAAATGTGTCATGTGACTATGGTGACTAGAAATGCACTTTCGATGCCATAAATGACCAAAACATGATTTTAACAATCAAATGCATACTGAACGACATCATAGTGAATTGAAATCATAGAAAAATAGTCTAATTATATTTCATGATGTGTACCGTCATACGACATGTCAATCAGACACGCAGTTTTCATGGAACGGATGAATATGCATTTTTTTTAAGTTTTCAACATGATTCCGAACGGTGCGTGGGGTGGTCAAAACTGGTTGAGGAACGTTAAAATGCCATGAAATCAGATGAAAACAACTGGAATGTGATTTTTAATGTGTCAGGTAGATGACACGTCAATCGGAGTTGTCGTGTGACAACAGTGATCGAAAATGCACTTCTGGTACATAAACGACCAAAACATGAGTTTAACGGTCAAATGCATTTTGAACGACATCGAAATGACTTGAAATAATATAAAAACAGGATAATTATTCTTCATGAAATGTACAAGAATACAGAATGTCAATTGGATTTGTGTTTTGTATGGTACGACTGAATATGTGTATTTTAGGCATTTGGTGTGTTTGAGAAAGGTGTTTGGGGTGGTCAAAACCAGCCAAACAACCTCAGAATGCCATTAAATTAGACGACAATAATGGATGAGTGAACATTGACATGATCGGGTAGATGACACATCAATCGAAGGTGTTGTGTGACTGCGGTGATTGAAAATTCACTTTGGGAGCCATAAACAACCAAAACACGTGTTTAACGGTCAAATGCATACCAAATGACATCGAAATGACTTGAAATCACATAACAACATTATAATTATTATTTTTGATGGGTACGAGGAGAAATCATGTAAATAAGACGTTTAGTTTGCGCGGAATGGATGAATATGTGTTTTTTAGGTGTTGACGTTGTCAAGAAAGGTGCATGGGGTGGTCAAAACCTATCAAAGGACCTCAGAATGCCATGAAATCAAATGACAACAACCGGAGAGTGAATTTTAAAATGTTTGGGTAGACGACACGTCAATCGGAGGTGTTGTGTGACTATGGTGATCGAAAACATACTTCTGCTGCTATAAAAGACTAAAACATACATTTAACGGTCCAATGCATATCGAACGACATCGGAATGACTTGAAATCACATGAAAACATTCTAATTATTATTTTTGACGTGTAAGAGAATACATCACATCAATCATATGACAGGTATGCACGGTACGGCTGAATATGTGTTTTTTAGGTGTTGGAGCGCTTGAGAAAGTTGTGTGGGTTGGTAAAAACCTTCCAAACGACCTCGGAATGCCATGAAATTAGACGAAAACAACTGGTTAGTGAATTCTAAAATAGTCGGGTAGATGACACGTCAATCAGAGGTGTCATGTGAAAGCGGTGACCGAAAACACTGTTCTGGTGCCATAAACAACCAAAAGACGTGTTTAACGGTCAAATGCATACTAAACAAAATTGGAATGACTTGAAATCATAGGAAAACAGTCTAATTATTATTCGTGATGTGTAAGAGGATAAGGAACATCATTCAGATGCACAGTTTGCGTGATACAGATTAATATATGTTTTTAAGTGTTTGGAATGATTGAAAAAGGTGTGTGGGGTGGTAAAAACCGGCTGAAGGACCTATGAAAGCCATAAAATCAGACGACAACAACCGAATAGTTATTTTTGAAATGTTCAGGTAGAAGACACATCACTTAGAGGTGTTTTGTGACCGTAGTGACCGAAAATGCACTTATCATGCCATAAATGACCAAAACACGTCTTTAACAGTCAAATATATAACGAACAACATCATAATGACTTGAATTCATAGGAATACACTCAAATTATTATTAATTATGTGTAAGAAAAGACGACACATCAATCAGATTTTTGGTTTACACAGTACGACTGAATATGTGTTTTCTAGGTGTTGGTGTGCTTGAGAAAGGTGTGTCGGGTGGTCAAAAATGGTCGAATGACCTCGGAATTCCCTGAAATCAGACGAAAACAACCAAAGAGAGAATTGTAAAATGGTTGTGTAGAAGACATGTCAATCGGAGGTGTCATGTGACCACGGTTACTGAAAATGCACTTTCGGTGCCATAAATGACCAAAACACGTGTTTCACTGTAAAAATGCATACCGAATGACATCTGAATGACTTGAAATCACAAAAAAAATAGTATAATTATTATTCATGATGTTTATGAGGACATATCACGTCAATCATATGTGCAATTTGTGTGGTATGGATGAATATGTGTTTTTATGTGTTTGACGTGCTTGAAAAAGGTGTGTGGGGTTGTCAAAACCGGCCGAAAAACCTCAGAATGCCATCAAATCAGACAACACCAACACACGAATGAATTCTGAAATGGTTAGGTAGATGACACATCAATCCAAGGTTTCATGTAACTGCAGTGACTAAAAACGAACTTCACGTTCCTTAAATGACCAAAATACACGTTTATTGGTCAAATGCATGTCGAACAACATCGGAATGATTTGAAATTACAAGACAATAGTCTAATTATTATTCATGATTTGTGTTATCATATGAAACATCAATCAGAAATTTTTGTCTAATTAGAACCATAGAATTAATAATTTTAAATTTTTAAAAAGGTATTTGAAATTATTAATATAGTTTCAAAATCCAATACTTTCGACCTGTTACAGTAAGATTTAATTGGAATATATATTATCGCATTTAAATTATATGTTTGGTTGTTTTTTTCAGTATTAATTTTTTTAATACATTTTGTAATGAATATTATTCGATGATGGATGTGGAAGTTTGGAAGATGACAAGAGGAGGACATTTATGTGCATATGAGTTTAGATATTTTGGATGTTTTTTTGTGATTTTTAAATATAGGGTATTTTATTGTATTGCTAACATTTAAAAAATAAATAAAAATCCTATAGAGACCGCCATTTGGTGGTGGATATAGGTGATTTTGGAAGCACCTATAGCTTCAGACGTTTGGTGGTCACTGTAGCCAAATTCGAACTGGGCTATAACGTCTACTATTTGGCAAACACTATCAGTGCCATCGAAATCACCTATAGCGACTACCATTTAGCAGTCGCTCATGGCCATACTGGCTCATTTACCACATCCACAAAATGGAGGAATCTATTGAAATAAGCAATGGTCCCAAAGAATCCTCCATTCGGCGGGTGATAAGTGGCCACTATAGACCTTTAGTGATGGCTTTTGGCAGTCGCTAATGGTCTTCATTATACTAGTGGTGGTAATTAACTTTTACTGCATTCACAATTAATTTTGAAATAAAATTACGTTGAACTTATTATATAATACTAATTTTTTTAATTCCAAATATGTAATACATTTTTCTAAATTCAAATCACGTAAGTGGAAAATTTTAATTTAAAATTAATCTCGCCGATGTGATGAGAATGTGGGTTTTTAAGAAAAAAAAATCAAAAGTTTACAATATTTTTTTTCTAATTTCAATTTGAAATTGAAAAAAATGACCTCAATTTGATTAATATATTTAAAATTTAAATAGTTTTACTATAAAACCAATTTATAATAAAACTTATCTTTATAAATACATTAAAAAAATGGCCGTTTTAAATTAAAATTCAATAGCTTTGACTATTAATAAAAAAAATGAACGTTTTCAGAAAAATCCCACAATTTAACCCTAATGTAATTTTAAAAATATTATTTAAATTATTAATTTTATTTTATCAAATTCAATTTATAGATGTGTGAAAAATGAATTTTTATTTTTTTCACAAAAAGCAATACAAAAAAAATAGTTTTTCAAAAAATACTTTTTTCGAAACATATGATGTATTCATTGTAAAATATGTACTTATTTATAAATATGTATTATTTATATAAAACCATTATACATAATATATAAAAATTATTTATTACTATTCATATCACTAGGTTTGACATCTTGGTTATAACGGTAACGTTGGAATAATATTAATAATATGTCAAGGTTTTGTTGAAACTCATTATCAAGTGTAATGCAAGCTAACCACGTGGTGCGTATAGCGCAAACTTGAATTGTTATTATTTTTAATATAATACAAACTAAATCCTCCATGAAATATTAGATAAATTCTATATTACATGTATTAAAAAATATATAAAAATATTAAATTTATATAAAGAAATATATATATATTTCACAAAATCTTGAGGTGCTACGGTTATTCTCCTAGTTGTTTCTTATAAGAATATGAAATAATATTGTGTTGACTGATGGATGTCGATATTTAATGGATTGTTTCTAAGTGTATTTTATAATGGGTATATATTAAATTATAAAGGTATATTTAATTTACTATGACCTTGATTTATAAATTTTCATGGAAAACATAGGAAACTAAGTGTTAAGCAATTAAAAACTGTTATACTTGTGTGATTACAAATGACTTGTGCCCTTTATTTAGTGTTTTGATTAATATAGGGGATTTCCCTCCCAATGATACATAGTTAGTAAACTATGTCTGATTTTATAATTGCATTGAAATACTCGTGTGGATGGATCTGAAAGTCAATTACTAATTAGTATTAATAGTACCTAGGTAGTTATCTCATGATGTGGGATATTTAACAATGATTTTTTATTCTTATGACTGTATATATTCATTGATTATAAAATTTAAGTGTTTTAAAACACATATTGTGCTAAAAATTATATATAAAAATGTTGGTTTTTACTTTTACAAAATTAGAATGTATTTTGGTTATATATTTAAATAATTTCAAACTAAAATTAGATGGATTTTATCTAAAAGTATATGTACAGAATATTTTGTGGTGTCTTACTATAATTCTTTCCCAATCCCAAAAAAACACAATTTTATGTTTGTTTAGAAAATATTTCTAATGATATAGGTAAAGGATACCGTATTCTATGATAATATAGTGTTTTTTGAGATGCTCAAGATATGGAAGAGTTTAAAAATAAAGTGTTCTCACTTGTCACGTATAGGATGGTAGACCATGGTTCACTTTTTGTAATGTATTAAAATTAACTTACATGTTTATCCTCTATAAATTTCTATCCCATTTATTCCCAACTTTTGAATCATTTTAGTTAGTTCTTATAATTTTTGGATATATTTAAAAAATTATTTGTAATGGATATGTGTAATGATCTTGTATTTTATTGTATTCTTCATTTTTAAAGGATTTAGTTATTGTTTCAATTTTGTTCGTTTTAAAAATTATTTATTTATGGGTTTTAAGTATCCAATATATTGAATGGTCTTATAATATTTACAAGGGTAATTTCTCCATTTTTTTATTTATGGCTTTGAGAAATAATTCCCAATATATAAGGTCGGTTTTATTAGAAAATGGATCTAGCATATTGAAATGAGGAGCATCCTTTAGGCCATGAGGTAGACTTACTTGATTATTAGGATGGTATGACTCATGCTAGTTAATCATATATTATATATTAAAATAAATCAAAAATGTAATCATTTAATATTACATCAAAATCATTAGGATAAGCGTGAAACAACCAATTTATAAGTCTCATAAACATTTTAGGTGAATTTTTAACTCCAAAACCATAAATTTAATATGCACATAAAAACATAAAAACTTTTGTTTGAGGATATATTCATCTTTAACCCTCATTTGGGGATATTTTAATTATAAATTGATCATATAATGTTATCCCACCTCATTTAACTAAATAAATAAATCATTTATCCTAGGGTGTGGAGTGTGATTATTTATCATTCCCTACTTTAGTCTTATATAATTTATACATGGCCTTGTGATATTGTCTATACTCTCAAAAAATAATAAAATATAGCTCATGGTAATAAAAAATTCTGAGTGAAATGTACTTAAATTAGTACATTAATTTGAATCCATAAATCCCAAATATATATATGTGTTATATGATATATTTTCATAGAAATTTAAGAAACTCATTGAAATAACTCGATCAAAAATTCAATCTCCCAGTTTAGAGGTAATGTCGGAAATTATTTAGAAAGGAAGTTATAATAATCCGTCACATCTCTTATAAGTTCCTCCATTTTCACTTTAGTCACATAAAATATTAAATTCTAAAATTATTTTTTAATTCTCCATGACTAAAAATTTTAAATAAATTTTTACGTTTACTAATAAAAAATCCTTCCATATTGAATATAATTTGATCTCCTTCCATGTCAGTGAAAATCACTCTTCATTGATAAAAATAAAATCATATTTATTTGGAATAAATGTTACACATGTCAAGGATGAATTTGTATTATTATATACACAACTAGACTAGGTTTTGTGAATATTGAAATCATCCCATAACTATATTACAAATAAAATAGAGATCAAACATCATCATTTAGACTCTCACTAGAGTAGTCAAATTTAGTATCCCAAAAAAAATTACCCCAGAGTGTATAACAATCAACAACCAATCTAGGATTCTATCCAACCCAACTTCTAACTCATCCCATGGCATGAACTCAAATGGCATTACTGATCCCCATGGATTGACAACTAGTGATTGAGCAAAAATAATTATATTTGGGAATGAGTTCATCCATGAGAAACAATCATAAACACCCAAAAAGAGTAAACATCATCACATAACCAATAACCATTACCAAAAGAGGTTTCACCATCACATATTAAACAATTTACAAATTTAAATAGAAATGAAAACAACAAAATTGGGAGTGAAACCAAAAACACTACCCAACCTCCACGAAACAAGAGAGACATTACACTCAAGACACCTCCACCAACACCTACATGAATATGAACACTAGGACCTAGATCATCCCTCAACAGCACAGAACATCACGCCTTTACCTGGTTCGAACATAATATGATTTGTAAACACATGAGGGTTTATATAGGTTGTCATCCAATGCATAGTAACATACTACTCATTGATAAGGATTATATTCCAAAACATTATGACACAAATCACCATGACCGTTTAAATAAAAACAAAATTTTTTAAAGAGAAAATTCATTGAAAACAACAAATAAAACAACATCCATCCCAAATCCAAGAAATATTCATATCAAAAAATGATACCATGGGTAATCCCTAAGTACTAGTGTTAGTGGGAGCCTAGGAACCTTGAACATTGGTGAACATGGTATAAAAACCTTAATCTAGAGTATCCTCATGGAAATCCAATACAGGGGAATGAATCCCATGGTCTAGTGGTCTCTAATCGTATTCAATGTTTAGTTAGTGTTGTAGAATCAATCTTTCTATAAGTAACTTGGCCACTACCCCACTCCAACTATCATAAAAAAAATTTCTACCCATCTAGTCACTTATGATTCATTTTTTGATGAATTTCTTATTTTTATGTCACATGAAATGCCACTTAAAAATTCTCACAATCCACGATAGAAAACACACAAAAAATCCACCAATTTTATAAACGTGCTTACAAAATTGAAAACCCCTAATAAAAACAACCATTTTCAATATTAGTACCATTTTCAATACCCCTTATACATACTTGTTTCTTATTTAAAATATCCATTTTAAATAACCACTTTCATTTATAACATCACATTTCGACCTATACGCATGCCAAATTCCCTCAATAACATAGTTCAAATGTAAAGACCCATAAATTACTTAATATTTTTTTTAATTATTTGGGATTATATGGAGTTTACGAAAATTGACGGCACTCGATTTTGAGGCCCGATGTGCCCGGAATGCATCTATGAAATTTTTTTATGGTGCGTTCAATAAAGGTGTATGTGGAGTTTTCTATCTTTTAAATCAGTTTTTTGATTAAAAATATAAGGGAACCATTGAATCTATGGCACCGGGATTCACTTAATGGAGGTTTATCTTAGAACGCAGTATGTAGGGTAAAAAAGTTAGTTTTTGAGAATTTAAAGAAATAATAAAAAAACATAAAATTGTTATTTTATTTTTTCCTACCTCTTCTTGAGCGGTGGTGGTGAGACCGTTGGGTTTTCAATCCATTTAATGTCTTGACTCTTCAATTTCATAAACACACCTTTTGGAATTAAGAGGTTCATTAATTAATGAACCCCAATAATTCCTTCGATGCATTATTGAAAATTCCCCACTATTTAAATGGAGCATTGGTTGGGGTTTTTGGCATGAATTCATCAGGTGAGGAACCTCTGGCAAAGTACTGTGAAAACTTCCACCGACGAAGGACAGAGGATTGGGTGGAAACAATCTGAGATCGATAAACGTCGGGGACTTAATCCATTGAGGACACATATCCCACCACAACCGAGACACCTCCAATGATTCTCAAGGTAGGGGTTTTGTTTGATTCATGAGAATTGTTCCATTCCCTCATTCTTAAAATGAATGTTGAAATTTGAAAGTATTATAGTTTATCTATTTTGAATAAAATATTCATGCCTATTGCAATGCTAACGTGAGCGCACGGGCCAAATGAACAAGGCCCAGACCCTTCGTTGCTTCGGTATTTTTATTTCATTCTTTAGGGGAGGATTTCTAAACTCGATGGAACCTTGAACCAGGAGGCACGCAGCAACAATAGCATCCTGAGAGGCCTGTAGGCATAGAAAGATGTGGAAACGGAGCTCTGGAGCGTCGTAGGAGAACGGCGGAAGAAGTGTCAGTGGGAGAAGGCGGTGGATAGTTCTCACTGGTCGTGAAAGGAGGCGGCGCCGCATCAGACCAGATGGGTGGCCGACCCTCTTCTGTCTGCGTTGGCAGAGATCGGAATGCCTTCGCGCACCGTGGCAGGTGGATGTAGCTTCGAAGTCACGGCGAAGGGGAACCACACCCCACTGGTCTCGTGGCTAGCTGAGGCGGCGCCACATGATGTCGCTAGTAACATAAAATCTGACTGGATTTTATGCCATTCGGGATGGGGGAGTGACACCCTCCATGCGTGTCACGTGGCTGGTGGACCGCGCTAGCCTTCGAGCAGGGCTGTCCGATGAGTTGTGCCCTGCCGAAGGAGGATGAGCCAGTCCATGGCCCAACCCACTCAGGTAAGGCCGGGTTAGACCCGGACCAGGTCGGGTTGACCCGAACAGAATCGGGTTAGGTCGGGTTGGGTTGGGTCAACCTGGGTTGGGTCAGGCCAGACCCAGACCCACTTCAGCCCAAATACGCTTAAAAAGTCATATCTCAAAAACCAGATGTTTGTTTGATGAAGCATATATGGTGCTTGAATCCTTGAAATGAGATTATCCATTTGATATAACCCACATGAGTTTTGCAGAAGGTTGGAGTACTATCGGGATGGATCATACCTGAATCCAACCGGGCCCTTAGCACTAAAATGCCAATAACTCCTAGACAGGGCGTCCGATTGATGTGTCGTCTATTGCGTTGGAACCCTTAAGACATAAAGGATCATTGGGTTACTACTTAGTTGGACCTTAGGCTATTTGAAGTACAACTTATGGCTTGAGGAGTGGATCCTTCCAAAATCAAGCGTACTGTGTACGGGGGGGATCTAGTGGTTGGTTGAGATGTGAAGAATGAATAGAGATCATGTGAGGATCAACACCCAGTGATCCTAAGTGGATAAGCACCTAGTGATCCTATGTCGATCAGCACCAAGAGATCCTATATGGATCATGATGAACCTTTGTGGTGTTTTGTTTAACAATTTTTTGTATTTGTTGACAACAAATATTTTTGTTGAAGAATGTTTTTGAGTTACAGAAAGTTGAAGTTGTTGGTTGCTGAATATTTCTTTAAAGAAGATTATGTTGAAGAATAAGAAGATAGAAGTTAATAAAGTATCTCAAACTTTCTTAACAAAATCAGATGATGCTTTACTGATCTTAAAGTTCTCACAAATCATGAAATGCTTCATGATAAAAGATGTTGAAGAAATGGTTAAGAGTATTGATGTTTTTCACTAAGAAAAATTCTGAGAAACTTCGGAGTCTACTTGCTGAACATAAAGTTCGGAGTCTACTTGTTGAGCCTGATGATTTGGAGTCTACTTGTTGAACCTAAATTTCATAGTCTACTTGTTGAGCCTGATGATTCGGAGTCTACTTACTGAGCCTGAAGTTCGGAGGCTACTTGATAAACCTCAAGTTCAGAATCTACTTGCTAAACCTGAAGTTCAGAGTCTTCTTTTTCAGCCTGAAGTTCAGAGTCTATGTGTAGAGCCTGAGGTTCAGAGTCTACTTGTTGAGCCTGAAGTTCTGAGTCTACCTTCTGAGCCAGAAATTCAGAGTCTACGGGTTGAGCCTGAATTTTAGAGTCCACTTGATGAGCTTGAAGTTCAGAGTCTACCTCCTGAGCCAGAAATTCATATTCTACTTGCTAAGCCTGATGTTCGGAGTCTATATGCTAAGCCTTAAATTCGGAGTCTAATTTATGAGCCAAAAATTCGGAGTGTACTCCCCGAACCAAAAAATCGGAGTGTACTTTCTAAGCCAAAAATTCATGGTGTACTTCCTGAACCAGAAATTTGGAGTTTACTTCCTGAACAAGAAATTCAGAGTGTACTTCCTGAAACAAAAATTCGAAGTGTACATCCTGAGCTAGAAATTCGGAGTGTACATCCCGAATGAGAAATTCAGAGTGTACTTCCTGAACCAGAAATTCGGAGTGTACTTCCTGAGCCAGAAATTCAGAGTGTACTTCCTGAACCAAAAATTCGGAATGACAATCCTGAGCAACATGCTTAGAAATTCGGAATGGCAATTCTGACCTCAATAAAACTAGAATTTCAACTTTGCTTAAATATTGGAGAAATTTAAGGAGATTTGAAGAATTCAAAGATTGAATATTAAATGCGAGAGATTTTCAGAGTTTATTTGAAATTTGAAGAAGCGGGAAAGTTTTCAAGATTCCCGTCTTTTTTTATGAGTTGCCTATGAATATGTGCTCAGATCAGTTTCTCATTTGCAACTTTTTAATACACGTGGAAAAGGAAGAGCACTAGAGAATTCAAAGTGAGAAGCATATACCATCTTGAATAAGTTTTCTTGAGTGTTGGAGAAGAAGAGAATCAGAGCCATTATTTACTTGCTGAGAAGTTCGGATTCAAAAGTTTAGATTCCAGAAATTCAGATTGAATATTTGGAGTGGGAATTTCTTCAGAATCATTATTATCTTTCTGAGAAGACTGGTTTCAGAAAATCTGATTCAAGAAATCCGGATTGATTATTCGGAGTGGGAATTTCTACGGAATCATTATCTTCCTTTCTGAGAAGTTCGGTTCAAGAAAATCAGATCCCAGAAATCGGATTGAAGATTCGGAGTGATCATTCGGAGTGAGAATTTTTGGAGCACCTTATCATAGTTCTTATTCTTGTGTTTCGCTGATTTTTTCTTTAAGGAAACATTGCAAACTGATGGGAGTCAGTATAATCTTTCTTATCGGCAGATAGAAGGTGTCTAACGGGAGTTGGAACAAGTTGTATTCACTTATTCATTATAGTCGATTTCCATAGACCCACGGGAGTGGCTATGGCAAGGAAGTAGGTTCTATTATTGAGGTTCAACCTTATAAATCTTTCATTCCTTTCTTGATTTACCTTTCTTTCATGGTTTAGTTTCTTTCTAAATATTGATTAGGAAATAAATCTTAACAGGTTGAAAGTGTTGAGTTTCTTAAAGTCTTGAAACTTACAAAAAGTTAGCAACTGATTCAACCCCCCCCCCTTCTCAGTTGTTATTCGATCTTTGGAACTTCAAGTAGTATCAGAGGAGGGTCCCTTGTTTAATCCTTATCATGGAGAATATCAATTCTGTCAATAGTATAGGGATTCCTATGTTCGATGGAAAGAATTATTATGGATGGAAAAATAGGATGATTCCTTATCTCCAATATCTTGGCCTTGAAGTTGTTGATGCTGCTACTATTGGCTTTCCACCTATTTAGAAAAATACTCCTATGACATTTGCTGACAAGAGAAATATAGAAGTTTATGGAAAGTCTAGAAATGTTATTCTTATGTACTTATCAGAAATTTTTTATCAAAATTTGATGGGTCTCACAACATCAAAAAGCGTGTGGGATAAGCTAGAAAGTGTATTTGAAGGAAATAAAAAAGTCAATGAGGCTAAGCTACAAATCTGGCGCAGTAAGTTTGAAGACATCAGGATGAGAGATGATGAAACAATTGATTAATACTTCACCAGAGTTAATGAAATTGTGTGCAACATCAGAGGATTCAGAGAAGACTTGAAAGATTCTTCAATTGTGGAGAAACTTATGAGAAACTTTCTAGACAGGTTTGATTCTAAAATTTCTACTTTAGAAGACAAGGATGATTTATCTCTTGATGAACTGCATAACTTTCTTGTTTCTCATAAAATGAAGAAAGCTCCAATATTTAAGAAGAAGATAAAAGATGAAATGTATTTTGAAGCTATGAGAATGATGAAAATCCAAGGTGATGATAAAGCTGATCCTTGTGAGTTTGAAGATAAGGAAGATGAAGAGTTGAATGAAAAAAATCATGTCTCTCATATACAATAACTATCAAAGAGGAAGATGTAAGTATGGAGGGAAACTTTCTCTCAAATGTTTTGAGTGTGGTGGAATCAGACACTTTGCTATGAATTTACCTAAGAAGAAAATTGGAGAATATCAATATGTTTATGATGAGAATACTCAATGGAAGAAGTATAAAAAGAATGAAAAAGATGAGATGACTTCTAAAAAATTCAAGAAGAAGTTTTCTGGAAAGAAAAGAAGTACGTTGAGTAAGAAGGATGAATCTAAATCATTTGACAATGATTCCTTGGAAGTTGAAAGTAAAAAAAAGATACAGAACCTTTATTGAAAAAGTTGAGAAAACAAATGTTTCCTCAGAAAGTGAAGAAGGTGGTGAAGAATCTTAAAAATAATATCAACTATGATCTGAACTCCTGACATGTCTTGAGAAAAACAAATATCTCAAAAAATAAATGCGTGTGATGAAGAAGAATTGTGAAGAAGTTCATAATGGATGTAATGATGTCACCATGAAGGAAGATGAATACATTCATGAAATTTTAAGTTACAAACATACAATTGCTGAACAAGGAAAGATGATTGAAGATCTTTGCAAGAAGCTGTAAGCTAAGGAAGAAGAATCAAACAATTTGAAATCAAAACCCCTTGATTTCGAAAATATCCCGAGGAAGATGACTGAAAACTTCAACAAACCTAGAGAAGTAAAAGCTGAGACCTCTAAAAATGCTGTGAAGGCTCATTATGAGAATCAGGTCAAATCTCCTCTTACCAAAAATAATGTTTCATCTGATTCTTCTAACATTTCAGGTTTCGAAATAATGGTTAGTAAATCTTGGGTAGAGAAAGGATGTAAGAAATCTATCAATCCTATAAAAGTAGAAGACTCGCTCAAAAGGAGAGATGGCCTACATCCTGGGTTTTCTAGAGATGAAAGAAGTTACCAACCTCCACAATGTTTCTATAATGAAAGATCATTCATGAATAGAAAATCTAGATTTCAGGGATATTAGTGGTGTTGTGGAATATATGGGCATAGAGATTATAATTGTTGGAACAATTTATCTCTACCTGGAAGAAGGATTGAGCAAATTGGAAGAAATAGTGAAAGAAGGATGAGTAACTCTCTGTACTCACAGAAAGTTAAAAAAGTGAATTCTGAAGATGTTAGAAACATTCCAACAAAGAATCAATTTGAATGTTTGGAAGAAGTTTGTGGAAGATGTGATCAGTTTGGTCATCATGCCAAACGATGTATGACACTCCTTCCAGAACAAGTTTCTTATGATAATAAAGAAAATAATGCTGAAAATTAGAAGGTTGATGAGAGAGCTTTGGATGTTGAGACAGCTTTGAAAGAAAGTAAGAGAAAAATCAATGGATTCTTGATAGTGGTTTTTATTCACACATGACAGGTGATATAAAAATCTTGGAACATGTTGAAATTCATTATGGAGGAGTGGTTATGCTTGTAAATGATAGTTCCCTAAAAATTAAGGGAATCGGAACGACAGAGATTGAAGCAGAGAAACTGAAATCTAAGGAAGTCTTGATTGTTGATGGTCTAAAACATAACATACTTAGTGTAATTCAACTTTGTGATGATGGAAAAGAAGTTATCTTCAGAAAGGATTCTTATATCATCAAAAGTGTGTAAAAGGGAAAAGTGATTACAAAAGGAGAATGAACCAGTATGAATATCTTTTAAATTGGAGAATCCCATAACATCTGTTATTTGAGTTCTGAAGATGAAAATAAGTTGTGGCATAGAAGACTTGGCCACCTTGGGTAGAAGAACATGAGTAAGCTTTCTAAAGATGGTGTTTGTCAGAATTTTCCAGAACAGAAAAGAAGAGATGAAGATGTTTGTATTATGTGCCAGAAAGGAAATATGGCTAATAAATGCCATAAATTAGTTGATATTCAATATAAAAAACCACTTGAGATTATTCATTCCGATCTGTGTGGGCCTATGATACGTCAATCAATAAAAGGAGATTTATAATTTATCACTTTTATTGATGACTTTACTTGGATGACAAATATCATGTTCATGAAGCATAAGTTAGAGGCTATTTAAATGTTTAAATTCTTCATAAGAGATGTCGAGAAAGAATTGGGGGCTTCCATTAAAAAATTGAGAATAGACAATGGTATTGAATTCACAAGCAATGATTTTTAAACTTACCTAAGGAAGCACGGTATCAAACATCAGTATAGTGATCCCTATACACCACAATAAAATGGAGTTGCAGAAAGGAAAAATAGAAGCTTTGTGGAAATGGGAAGAAGTATGTTATCAGAATACAAACTTTCAAAATTCTTCTGGAGAGAAGTTGTTAGCACTACTGTACATGTTCAAAATATATGCTTGTTGAGACCAGAAACCTACATGACTCATTACAAGATGTGGTATAACAAAAAACATTCTTTTAATTACTTCAATGTTTTTAGAAGTCCATGATTTCTCAAAATCAAAAATCCAGACATTGGAATGTTTGATGAGAAAGCTGAAGAAGGAATATTTATGGGTTATTCCCCGAATGGAAGAAGTTAAAAATGTTGGAACAAACATTTACAAAAGATGGTGGATTCATATGATGTGAAGGTAATTGAAAATCCATGTTCATTCACAAAATTTGTTAAGAATACTGAGGAAGATAAATCAGAGAATCCCTACCAGAGTGAGAGTGACTCAGGTAAGTCACATGGGAAAGAAATTAATGTTGGGAAAAGAAATGTGAGATTTCTTACATTACAAAAACATGTTGAATCTGAAAATATTATTGTGGATTAGAAGGCTCCAGTTTAGACAAGAAGGAAGTTAAGATTAGAAATTCATACTTCCCTTATCTCAAAAGTTGAACCAGAATCAGTTTCATAAGATATTCAACATAAAGAATGGTTGGATGATATGAATGAAGAACTAGATCAGATTAAAAAGAATGAAACATGGGAACTTGTTCAAAGGCCATCAAATAAGAATTTTATCGGAACCAAGTGGGTTTACAGAAATAAATTGAATGAGAATGGAGAAGTTACAAGAAAAAAATCAAGGCTTGTGTGTAAAGGGTATGCACAAGTGGATGGTGTGGATTTTTATTAATCCTTTTCCCCTGTTGCAAGGGTGGAAACTATTAGAATGCTTCTCATAGTGGCAACTCATTGTAATTACAAGGTTTATCAGATGGATGTAAATTCTGCTTTCTTAAATGGTGAGATTTAGGAAGAAGTTTACATTGAACAAACTTGTGGGTTTTTTCTTGATGAGGATGAAAAAAAGTTTGAAAATTGAATAAGCCCTTGTATGGGTTGAAACAAGCTCCATGAACATGGTTTTCAAAGCTTGACAATTCTCTGAGAAAGATGAACTTTTCTAAAGGAAAGGTTGATAGAAACTTGTATGTTAAAAATGTTGACTCTGGAACATTAATAGTAATCGTTTATGTGGATGATATAATTTTTACTGTAGATGAAAAAAAAGGTTTGTGAAGAGTTTTCTGAAGAGATGAAGGAAAATTTTGAAATGTCAATGTTGGGATAATTAACCTTCTTCCTTAGATTACAAGTTCAACAACAAGAAAACTACATTTTCTTATCCCAAGAAAAGTATGACAAGGAACTGTTAAAGATGTTTTGGATGGAAGAATCAAAATAAGTTTCAACCTCTATCTCAGTGATCACAAATTTGAGCAAATATTAGTCAGGTAATAGTATGAATTAGAAATACTTTCGAAAGTTAATAGGAAGTCTTCTTTATCTTACAGCCTCAAGGGATGATATTCCTTATATTGTGACTCTCTGTTCCTGATATCAAAGTAATCAAAAAGAATCGCATATGTTGGTAGTTAAGATTATTCTGAGATATATTAAAGGAATAACTTCACATGGGTTGTTATACAAGAGAAACAATGAGATGAAGTTTCATGGTTATACTGATGACGATTGGGCTGGTGATTGTAATGATAGAAAATCAACATCAGGAGGAACATTTTCTTTAGGGGAATGTTGTGTGAGTTGGCACAATAAGAAACAATGTTTAGTAACTTTATGTACATATGAATCCGAATATGTTGCAGCTACTCAGGCTTGTACTCAAATGATTTGGATGAAAGTTCAGCTGGAAGATTTCAAAGTGAAAGTTTCTAAACCTTTAAAAATACTGTGTAATAATCAAAGTGCCATTGATCTTTCCAATAATCTTATTCAAAATTCAAGATCAAAAATTTTTGATATAAAGTATCATTTTTTAAAAGAAAACGTTGCTGCTGGAGAAGTATTTCTGGAATATATTTCAACAAAGTATCAGATTGACAATATTTTCAAAAAATCAATGTCAAAGGAGAGGTTAGTTGAACTGAGGCTGCAACTCCATGATCAGCCTCCTCCCATGACTTCCTAAATATCATAAAGAACTGTACCCCACCGTGCATTGGATTATGTTGACAAAGGGGGAGAGGAAGTTTTCTTTAATGAATCTAAAGTTTTGGTTATCATATAATGGGGGAGAGAGAAATAAAAATGAGAGAGAAAGAAAAATAAGAGAAGAAAAGAAAAGTGAGAAAGAAAAGGATAAAAGTTGAGGGGGAGTTTGCGTAAGGTGAAGTTTTTCTTTACATGGCCGCAAATTTTTCTTTTCACTGAGGGATGGAAATCGTTAAAAAACATTACTTTATCAGTAGTGTGGTGCTAGGACACTCTTTTTGAGAAAGGCTATGTTTTGGTACAATTAAAGAACATGAGATGTAAATTTATTGAGAGGTGAAAACTTGTTATGAAGGGTTCCCAAAAAATCCAAAGGGGGATATTGAAGAACCTTTAGTGTGTTTTGTTTAAAAATGTTTTGTATTTATTGACAACTAATCTTTTGGTTGAAGAATGTTTTTGAGTTACAGAATGTTGAAGTTGTTGGTAGCTGAAGATTACTTTAAAGAAGATTATGTTAAAGAATAAGAAGTCAGAAGTTAAGAAAGTATCTCAAACATTTTTAACAAAATGAGATGATGCTTTACTAATCTTAAAGTTCTCACAAATCATGAAAAGAATCATGATAAAATCTATTCAAGAAATGGTGAAGAGGAATGATGTTTTTCACTAAGAAAAATTCTGAGAAGGTTTGGATTCTACTTGCTGAACATAAAGTTCTGAGTCTACTTGCTGAGCTTGAATATTCGGAGTCTACTTGCTAAAACTAACGTTCGGAGTCTACTTAATGAGCTTGAAGATCCGGAGTCTACTTGATATGCCTGAAGTTCGGATTCGACTTGCTAAACCTACAGTTCGGAGTCTACTTGCTAAACCTGAAGTTCGGAGTCTACTTGTTGATCCTGAAGTTCAGAGTCTACGTGTTGAGCCTGAGGTTTAGAGTCTACTTGTTGATCCTGAAGTTTAGAGTCTACCTCCTGAGCCAGAAATTCAGAGTCTACATGCTGAGCCTGAAGTTCGGAGTCTACTTGTTGAGTCTGAAGTTTAGAGTCTACCTCCTGAGCCAGAAAATAGTATTCTACTTGCTGAGCCTAAAGTTCAGAGTCTACATGCTATGACTAAAATTCAGAGTCTAATTCCTTATCTAGAAATTTAGAGTGTACTTCCTGAACCAAAAATTCGGAGTGTACTTCCTAAGCCAGAAATTCAGAGTGTACTTCCTGAACCAGAAATTCAGAGTGTACTTCCTGAACTAGAAATTCGGAGTGTACTTCCTGAACTAGAAATTCAGAGTGTACTTCCTGAGCCAAAAATTCGGAGTATACTTCCTGAACCAGAAATTCGGAGTGTACTTCCTGAACCAGAAATTCAGAGTGTACTTCCTGAGCCAGAAATTCAGAGTGTACTTCCTGAACCAAAAAATCGGAATGACAATCCTGAGCAACATGCTGAGAAATTCGGAATGACAATCCTGAGCAACATGCTGAGAAAGTTAGAATGACAATTCTGAGTTCAAGAAAACCAGAATTTCAACTTTTCTTAAATATCGGAGAATTTAAGGAGATTTTAAGAATTCAAAGATTGAGGATTAAATGCGAGAGATTTGCGAAGTTTTTTTGAAATTTTAAGAAGCAGGAAAGTTTTCAAGATTTCCACCATTGTTTTCTGAGTTGC
This sequence comes from Viscum album, assembly GCA_963277665.1. NCBI lineage: Eukaryota > Viridiplantae > Streptophyta > Magnoliopsida > Santalales > Viscaceae > Viscum > Viscum album. Next base: position 636,129,190 of record OY728160.1, read on the forward strand.
CTATAAATATGTACTCAGATATTTTTCTCATTTGAAACTTTTTAATACACGTGGAAAAGTTGGAGTGCTGGAGAACTCAAATTGAGAAGCATATACCATAATGAAGAAGTTTTCTTGAGTGTTGGAGAAGAAGAGAATCAGAGCCATTTTTTACTTTCTAAGAAGTTCAGATTCAAAAGTTCGGATTCAAGAAATCCGGATTGAATATTCGGAGTGGGCATTTCTTCAAAATCATTATTATCTTGCTGAGAATACTGGGTTCAGAAAATCAGATTCAAGAAATCCTGAATGATTATTCGGAGTGGGAATTTTTGCGGAATCATTATCTTCCTTACTGAGAAGTTCGGTTCTAGAAAATCGGATCCATGAAATCAGATTGAAGATTCAGACTAATCATTCAGAGTGAGCATTTGTGGAGCAGCTTATCAAAGTTATTATTCTTGTGTTTGGATCATTTTTTCTTTAAAAAAACATGGTAAACTGGAAGAAGTCAGTATAATCTTTCCGATCGGGAGATAAAAGGTGTCTAACGGGAGTTGGCACAAGTTTTATTCACTTATTCATCATAGTGGATTTCCATAAACCCATGGGAGTGTCTATGGCAAGGACGTAGGTTCTCTAATTGTGTCTGAACCTTGTAAATCTTGTGTGCCTTTCTTGATTTACCTTTCTTTCATTATTTATTTTCTTGCTAAAGATTGATAAGGAAATAAATCTTAACAGGTTTCAAGGGTTGAGTTTCTTAAAGTCTTGAAACATAAAAAAAATTAACAACTGATTCACCCCCCCCCCTTCTCAGCTGTTATTCGATCCTTGGAACTTCATATCATCACCTAGAAATATTGTGTGTATTAGGACCTTGTTATCTTTTATCGATCAGCACCTAGCGATCCTGTGTAAGTCAGCACCGATCCTGTGTGGGTTAGATCCTTCGTGGGTCAGCGCATAGCGATCCTATGTGGTTCAGCATATATTGCTCCTATGTGGGTCATATCTCATGTGGGTTAGTGGGGGTTAGTACCAATCAATCCTATATGGGTTAGATCCTTTTTAGGTCAATAGGGGTTAGAACCTATCGATCCTATTTTGGTTAGATCCTATGTGGGTTATTGGGGGTTAGTACATATCGATCATGTGGGTGTCAGATCCTGTGTAGGTCAGTGGGGTTTAGTACCTATCAATCCTGGGAGAGTCGAATCTTGTGTGGGTTAGTGGGGGTTAATGCCTACCGATCCTATGTGGGTCAGCAGTAGTGCCTCTTAACAGAATAAGATGATATAGTTTTATAACAAATCATTTGTACTTCGGTACATAAGTTATACATGGTTTGAGCTAAGTCTTTTGCTTTGTGCTTTGTGATTGAGTTCATTCTCTGTGATTTCCATTTTTTGTATAATGAGAGACCTTCTGGGGTATCGTGGTCGCTATAGGGTATTGTTATACTCACCTGGGCATGGGATTCGCCCACACCTTGTTGTGTCTAGTGAAGATGATGGAAAGCCTTGATTGATACTCGATGAGCGAGGTCCTGATAGTTGATGGCAGTGACAATTGACGTAGAGAGCTACCGAGATAGGTTGTACCTACCCTTCAGGTAGGATCCTTGGTAGACGATCTCTGGAGCTATTATCTTTTTTCTATTGTAGTTGTATCTTTTCAGTTGGGTTTATATTCCAGACCCTTTACATTCAGTACACACTTTTACTACTATAGTTTTACTTCGTGGTTGTGTCTTGTCATGTTCATGGATTGTATGTTCATATAGGTTTAAAGTCAATACCTTCTTGTTTTAGGGATACACCTTTCTAGGGCTAGTCTTCATCCCCTGGCCTATGGAATTCAGGCTTGGGTAGTGACAGGATGGGCACCGGGGGACGGGTCGTGACAAAGTGGTATCAGAGGAGGCGGTTTTACTGAAGAACTAGGACCCTGATGTTTCCAAAGAAGTAGTAGTGTTATGTGTTTTGAGTGTGTTTTTCAATTCAGGAATTCCAGTGTTGGTGTGGAGGCCGATGTATCCATACACCAGGACCATGAATTCTGATTTCTTACATGGTGCACAAAACCCCTGATTGTGTGTGTTTTGGAATTGTTTTACTTTTGATATATTTTGAGTCATCTCACCAGGTATAACTTATTGACCGTGGTGCACATGTTACCTTTTGGGATGCCGCCACATTGATAGCCAGCTAGAATTCCAGGAAGAGTCACGATGATGGCCCACCAAGTGAAGAGGCTTTGGTTCTGGGCCCTCTTACTGTGTTGGCACCATCGGGTGGTCTACCAGTACCACCACCACTCAGAGGGTAGCAATTACCACCATCCCCACTGGAAGACCATGCATGCCGACTGAGCTTGTTTCACGAGTTCCAGATACAGATGAATCAAAGTTTTCGAGGCGAGACAGATCCCCAGGCAGTTGAGGACTGGTTGGAGGCTGTGGCACGGGTTTTCCACCTAGATAAGACACCAGTATAGCAGATGGTGATCCTAGATGCTAGCCTATTACTTGGAAAAATATGGAGATGGTGGAGTCTGATGCTCCAGACGCATGAGGAGGCAACACACTCTTGGTTGGATTTTGAGACCCTCTTCAGGATGGAGATTGTATCAATGACTTTACGCTCAGTGCGTATCCAGGATCTACTGCACATACAGTAGGGGAGCCTATCAATGGCGCAGTACTCAGTGAGATTAACTAACCTATCATGCTACTCCACCGATATGGTACGAGACCCAATATTTAGGGCTTGGACCTTTGAGAAGGGTCTCTGACGGGAGATCAGAGCATCGATGATATCACTTAATATCCTAACGTAGGCTGGAGTGCTTGAGTAAGAATTATAGGTGGAGATATCCGTAGCTATGTAGGAACTGATGGTGAAAGCCACCACTGGATGACAGGTAGTCGAGTCATCTTCATTAGGCATTAGTCATATGACGTAGAGGTCCATGCAGGCTACACCTTCTAGGGGATGACCCCATGACATAGGGTTGGAAGTGTGGAGCTCATGAGGTGGAGTAGGCCAGCAGAGGAGCATATTGTGATTCACCTACAGCGAGCAGGGCCACATGGCTCGTGACTGCCTGACCCGCCATACCAATGATCAGCAGATGACCAAGGGACTACCAAGGCAGAAGCTGAGGTTCAAGCGAGGGGGTCCACAGGGAAGCAGATGGGGCAGAGGATTAGGTCATGCAGTAGGTGGTGAATGGTGGTTTTAGGTTCTACCAGAATCACCCCTACGTGCTCCACCCTGACCACGGGAAGTAGGTGGACAGGGGAAATCTCAGCTTTAGGCAGAAGAGGCATATGACCAAGACACTCTTATGATGATTATAGGTATTATCTATGTCTATTCCACCCTAGATTCAGTTCATAAAGACATAGGTTCCATTCATCCTTTTATTTCCACGACACTCATTCAGATCTCGGAGATTCTGATGGAGCTTTTGGCTTGATCCTTACGATTAGAGACTCCTATAAGAGAATATTCGATGATTAAACATTGGGGAAGACAGTGGGAGCTCATTCTAGGAGGCGAAATATTCATATGGGATCTCATAGTAGCATCATCGAGGCCTTACGATGTCGTCTTGGGTATAGACCGGTTATCCACGGTCCATGCTCAGATTGACTATTTTAAGTGCAAAGTGCAGTGTGTCTGTGAGGATAGGATCAGTTTTATCTCCACCAGGGAGAATTGAACATTTTCATCATAGAATGGACTTACTCAGAGGTGGGTGTAGTCGATCACACATTATTTGGCCAGCCTTTCCCTCAGAGAAGTTGGCATAATGATTCCAATTAATCTTATAGTGGTGGACTACTATGTTGATGTTTTTTCTGATGATATTCTAGGACTACCTCCTCGCAGAGTGGTAGTTTTTAACATTGACATACACATCCTGAAGTCACCGATATCTATGCTAGCATAACAGATGGCTCTTGCAGAGCTTTGTGAGTTACGGGTACATTTAGAGGACTTTCAAAGAAAGGGGTTCATAATGCCCAGGGTTTCTCCATGGGTATCATGGATTTTTTTTCTCCAAGAAGGAATATGGTAGTCCGAAGCATTGCATTGACTGTTGGTTCCTGAACCAGGTGACCATGAAGAACAAGTATTCACTCCTGAGGATTGATGACCTCCTTGACCAACTGAAGGGATCTTGAGGGTTTTCAAAGATAGACCTCAGATCAGGTTATCCTCAACTCAGAGTACAGGATGAGGACATACCGAAAACAACCATCAGATGTTGGTATGGCCATTATGAGTTCTTGTTGATTCCCTTTGCTGTGACCAATGCCCCGGAAGTGTTCATGGGGATCATGAAAATGATCATCGAGCCTTACCTCAATCACTTCATGTTGGTCTTCATTGACGACATCTAGATATACTTGGTGTCGGAGTAGGAGGACGCCACACACCTACAGATAGTTCTGGATACACTCCGAGAGCACCAGATTTATGGTAAGCTCCTTATGATTCAGTTCTAGATATGATAAGTCCACTTCATGGGGGATGTTATCTCGTAAGATGTAGTTGAAGTGGATCCGGCAAAGATGGAGGGAGTGCTTTCTTGGGATCCACCTAGTAGTGTGACTGTGGTGCGGATTTTCCTGGGATTGGCTGGGTACTACCAAAGATTCATACCTGCTATTTCCTGAGTTTTGATACCCTTTTCATCTTTTAAATAGAAGGGAAAAATCTTCATGTGGATGGATAGATGCCAACAGAGTTTTCAAAAGCTGAGGAAGAGGCTAAAGAGTACCCTCATCTTGAGGCAACTAGAAGAGGGCGTTGGTATGTAGTCTACTCTGACACATCAAGGACTGGACTATATTGTGTCATAATTTAGGAGAAATAAGTGATTGCCTATGGATCATGGTAGTTGAGAAAAAATGAGTATAACTACACTACCCATGATCTAGAGTTACCAACAGCGGTCTTTATACTGAAGATGTGACGGCACTACTGGATGGGTGAACAGTTTACTTTTTACTCTAATCACAAGAGTCTCAAGAATATCTTCTCTCAGAATGACTTGAACCCGAGATAGTGGTTATGTATGGAGTTCCTTTAGGACTACGACTTTGAGATAGTCTACACTCTTGGGAATGGGAACGTAGTAGCATATTCACATACCAGGAGTTCTGGTCTACAGTGTCTGAGTGAGGTGATAGTGCAGCTAGCCGCATTGCAGTTATCTTTTATGGATAGTGATGGAGCAGCTTAACTTCAGTCTATGACAGTTACTCCCCCACTCCTTATGTGAGGTCGACAGGCATAGCTTGGGGACCTATACTACGAGGCCTGACATGCTCAGATATCCTCAGGACAAGCTTCTGATGGATTTTTTGAAGGTGGGGAGCTCGTTATCCGTTTCGGAGGACGCACTATAGTACAAGTGACTCTATAAGAGGAGATGTTGAGAGAGTTCAACACATCCCCTTTAGTGGTACATCCTGGATTGGTGAAGATGTACCAAGACCACTGGTTTCAGTACTGGTGGACAGGGATGAAGAAGGAAGCGGTAGAGTTTGTATAGCGATGCCTCACTTGTCAGCAAGTGAAGGCCGAGCATCAGGTACGAGTATGTTTAGTTGTTACACTTGATGTACTGGAGTGTAAGTGGGGTGGTATATCCATGGACTTCATGACGGGGATACCTCATACATCCCAGGTCCATGATTCTGTCTGGGTGATCGTTGAACAACTCACCAAGTCATCCCGCTTCCTTCCTATCCGACAGTAGGGATCAGTATTAAGCCTGGGATGCCTCTATGTACAAGAGATTGTATGAATTCATAGGTTTCCATTGGTGATCGTCTCAGATCATGATATAAATTTTACATCCCGCTTGTGGAAGGGGTTTTAGGAGGCATCAAGATTCTGCTACCCTTTAGCACCACCTTTTATCCTCAGATAGGTGGTCAGACGGAACAGACCATTCAGACACTCGAGGATATGCTTCGTGCTTGTATCCTTGATTTTGGATGCAGTTGGGAGGACCACCTTCCACTGGTGGAGTTCACATACAACAAACATTTATCACTCTAGTATTGCCAGGTCTCCATTTGAGGCCCTGTACGGGCGACCTTGAAGATCACCTCTATGCTGGATAAACCCCGGGGAGTCAACCCTTATGGGTCCAAAGTTGGTACAGGCTACCACGGTGAAGGTGCAGATCATCCAAGAGAGCATGAATACTACACAGATCTAGCATAAGTCTTATGGCGATAGGATATGGATACCCATATAGTTTGATGAGGTAGACCTTGTATTCTTATCGGTCTCACCCCGATGAGTATTATGGAGGTTTGGTCGAGGCTTCATGCAATATTTGAGGTTCATCGAACCTTACTAGATCCTCAGCAGAGTTGATGAGGTGGTGTACCATCTAGATCTTCCCCCACATATGCACTGAGTGCATAATGTTTTCCATGTGTTATAGCTGAAGAGGTATTTCATGATCCATTGCACATCATCAATTGGGACGATCTGTACATTGACGATGGGGTGACGTTTGAGGAGTTTATGGTGGAGATAGAGGATCGACAAGAGAAGGTCCTTCAAGGGCTGTCAGTTCCTCTGGTTAAGTTTGTTGGCATCAAGGGAACATCTAGTACATCACATGGGAGAGGGAAGCTCAGATACGTCCACAATACCACCTTTTGTTTCCCTAGTTTTGTTGTAATGTCGAGGATGAAAATCACTAATTTGGTGATAATGAAAATGTAAAGACCCGGAATTTATATGTAAATTTTTTTAAATATATGGGAATTTTATGAGTCCGTTAAAATTGACAACACATGATTCTGAGCTCCGTAGTTCCCGGAATTAATTTCGGAATGTTTATTCGGGTACGTTCATTAAACGTGCAAGTGGGTTTTTCTAACTGATGAACCGATTCTCAGAATTGAAATCTGATGGCAGCTTTGAACTCACTGTGCTAGTATTCACTTAAAGAGACATTCACCTGAAGACAGTTTTTGGGTTTTCATGACTGAATAAAATAAAAATAAACTTGCATAGATTTTTTTTTGTTTTATTTGTTAAAACCTCATGTGGAAGTTGACAAGTGGGGAACACCAGACCTTAACCTCCCATGAGAGGTTATGGTGGTGGGAACCACCCAATCCTAACCTTCTATGAGAGGTTATGGTAGTGTAGAACACCCAAGGCCTAAACCTCTCAACACCCCTCTTAATGGGGAGAAACCTCCCAACTCCCCAATATTCCACCCCTCACATTAAATTGAGCTATTAAATTGATCCATTAAATTTGGACAATTAATTAAGAGAACTAATTGTTCTAACATGGTATATTAATTATGCCAACGTGGGTGTGCCAACATAATTTCTTCTTAAGTAAATTATATTGGAACTGCATTCATTTTGGGGGGGAATTGATAGAGGAGAACCCTTGGAGGATTACACTTCATCCACAAAGAACGCTCGTCAAATGATGAATTCCGACATCGACTTCTTCCTCAGGACACCCACCAACGAGGAACATCTTCGACAACGACGAACTGACGCACGAGCCCGGGATTGGAGGTGTGTGGTGAACAAGATGAACGTCATCAACTTCAACTTCCTTATCTCAATCTCCATCAATGAACAATCCAAGTCAAGGGTTTATTTATATTTGTTTATCACTTCCCATGTACACCCCTTCTATTTTTTTTGCGGGTTGGGAACAATCATTGCGGGAGAATTGGATTTTGATGTTCATTTTCATGTTCATGATGAGCCATATTCTACCACGATAACGCGGAGGGTACATGAAAAAACCCACATGGATCGACCCTTCCGTAAATATTTTTGTGTTCTTTGCGATAGAGGAGGATGGAAACAATCCATAGTTGGGGCACGAGAACAGCGGTCGGCACCCCCACCGACCGCACCGAAGGCGATGACGCAATGGCGCCACCCCACGGCCACCACCGCTACCCCGCAGCCTTCACGCCGACTGCGGCCACTACTGCTGTCCGCAGCTCGACACCGCCCCACGGCTGAGGCGCCACCCCGCGGCCAACCCCCCCCCCCCCCCCCCCCCCCGCACGGCTGAACCGCCATCCCTGGTCGAGCCACCCCATGGCCTCGCACCCTCGTGACACTCACTACGGCTCTTCAAGGCCTACCAGGCCGGACCCAGCAGGTCGGGCCACCCAATGGGCCGGGCTGAACCCATCGGGTTGGACCGCCCAGCGGGCAGGGTCGGGCCCAGTGGGTCTGGCCGTGTCGACCCGAACCGGGTGGTCACAGGCTATTTCGGGCCGAGTCGGGCAGACCGAACCTGGGCCCACTACGACCCATTTAATTCTACTGGCCATAACTTTTGCACCGGAAATCCATTTAACAAACTGTCAGCTAAGCGAGAAATCTTTGAGCACGATGGTTCCTTTGAGTATACCCCCACTATGTTTTGTAATAAAATGGGGAACGGTCAGTTTGGATCAAGCACGAATCCAATTGGGCCCCCAAGACTAAAAGGATAATAACTCACAGACCGGGTGTCTGATCGATGCGACGTCTGTTATGTTGAGTCCTCTATGATGTGGCGAACCTTTGATAAAATTCTTCGTGGGACTTCTCAGAATTTGGAGTATCGACCAGTAGCTTGTGGATCGGAATCTCTTGGAGACGAGCAAGCATAGTCCGGGAACCCAGTCACGGGTTGAGACTGGATGACTGCTGACCATTTCGACACGAAGTGACTTGATAGGCCTAGTGGAGAGCACCTTGGTGATGCAGTAGACCCATGGTGGGGGAGACTTGGAGACACGGAAGACCCACGTGGGGAGTTCCTTGGTGTTGTGGTAGACCCACGGTACTCGACAGGAGGAGTACCTCAGCAGTCCAAGGTTGGTGGGAAGCACCACTATGTGACATGGCCGTCCCACTGTACTCGATAGAGGAGGTGTTCTCCAGAAGCCAAGGTGTTCAACCTTGTGAATGGGACTATTACTTGATACTACCCCTAGAATAAATCATGGTGTGAGCTGATTCTGTACCTCTGTGTTTTCCTCATGATTGAGATGGATAACATGATAACTTAGGTATATGTATAGGAATATACCTATGTAAGGTTATCTATTGATTTCATACTTTGTGATTTATAATTGATTGATTTTGTGAGACCTATAGGGTCTTGGGGTCCCAACTGAGTATTGTTATACTCACCCCTTCACAGGCTATGCCCGCACCTTGATGTGTTGGATGCAGACGACGGACAATGCTGACTGAGGCTATGAGTACCAGGACTGGATGGTACTTGTAGGCGGACCATACATCATGTCGGTATGCAGAGGAGATAGCTGGATGTGGAGTGTTGAGGAGGCGACCTGTACCTACCCTTTAGGTAGGAACCTCGGAGGATGACCCAACAGTTGACTTTCCCCCTCTCGTCAGTTGTATTTGGTCACAGTTATACTTGTACCTTCTAGTTGGGCTTGTATTCTGGCCCCTTTTACTTACTACACTCATTCTATTTATAGTTTAGTTTACTTGGGTTCCCATCATGCTATGTTCCTGGTTACGAGTGCTTGCAGGTTATAAAGGCAATGCCTTCCCATTTTTATAGAATACGCCTTCGGTGCTAGTCGCCATCCCCTGTCCTATAGAAGGCAGTCTTGGTGTAGTCACAGCACGGGCCCCGGGGGACAGGTCGTGACAGAAAAGACCTGAAAATTGCATATAATTTTTTAAAAAATTATTTGTGATGATTACGAGTTTGAAAAAATTGATGGTGCTTGATTCTGAGGCCAGGTGTGACCAAAATGGAATTTTGAACTTTTTAAACGTACGTTTAGTAAACTGGAAGGTGGCATTTTCTATATTTTAAAATGGTGATTGGATTAAAGATATGAGGGCACCATTGAATACGAAGTACAGGTATTCTCTTAAGGGAGGCTTAACTTCAACCACATTAGGTTGGGTGAAAAAGTTAGTTTTTGTGACTTTTAAAGAAATAATAAAATAACATATAAATTGTTATTTTATTTTTTCAAACATCTATTGAGCGGCAATGGTGGGACCGATAGGTTGTCAAGTCATTTAATGGCTTGACTCTTCAATTGTGTAACCACACCTTTGGGAATTAAGAGGTTTATTAATTAATAAACCTCATTAATTCCTTCGATACGTTACTCACCCATCCCCTAATTTAAATTGACCTCAGGTTGGGGTTTTTGGCATAGATTCATCAAGCGAGGAACACCTAGTGAAGTATTGTGGCAAATTCCACCAACAAAGAATAGAATCTTGGCTGGAAACAATCTAGGATCAACATACACTGGCGACAACATCCATCGAGGACTCTTCTCCCACCACAACCGTGACACCTCCAATGATTCTCGAGGTAGGTGTTTTTTTAATTCAAGTGAATTTATCTTTCCCCTTGTTCTTGAAATGAATGTTGAAATGTTAAAGTATTATAGGTTATCTATGTTTAATCAAATACTCTTATTTGTTTTAATGCTAATGTGGAGGGCACAGGCCAAACGAACAAGTCCCGTACCATCTGTAGCTTTATTATTTTTGTTTCATTCTTCGGGGGAGGATTTCTAAACTTCACGGAACCCTAAACCAGAAGGCACGCAGTGACGATGACATCCTGAGAGGCCAGTAGGCACAAAAAAGAGAGGAAACGAAGCTCCAGAGTGGCGTCGGAGCCCCGCGGAAGAAGCGCCGGTGGGTGAAGGCAGCAGCCCGCACGTGTTGGCCACAAAAGGATGTGACACCACTCTGTGCCATGGTGGACCAGACGGATAGTCGTTCTTCAACCGACAGTGTTGGCGGAGAGCGAAACGCCATCACGCACCCCTAGATGTGGTCATGGTGAAGGGGACTCATGCCCCGCACGTCCTTCTGCCATTTGAGGTGACACCATGTGGTGAAGTTGATTACATAACATTCAAAAATATTTTATTCCATTTGGGAAGACGGGAGTGACCCTCTCCACGGGGGTCACCTGGTAGGTGGACCACGCCAGCCTTCGTGTCGAGACGCCCGGCAGGCTGCGCATAGCTGAAGCAGGTCGGGATGGTCCGTAGCCCAGTTGGCTGATCCCACAGCCCATACCACTCGGTCTATCCCAGCCAGTTCGGGCTGGACTGGGTCTGGTCATCCCAGGTCGGGTTAGGTCAGGTCGGTCTGACCCAGTCGGACTGAACCCGGACCCACTTCATCCCAGATACGCTTAAAAGGTTGTATCTTGCAAACCAGACATATGTTTGACGAACCATCCACAATGTTGGAATCCTTGGAATGATACAGTCCTTTTGAGATACTCCATTTGAGTTTTTGAGAAGGTAGTAGTTTTATTGGATTGGATTGTACCTGAATCCAACCGGGTCGTGGGCACTAAAATGCCCATAACTCTCAGATCAGACATTATATTGACAAGCTGTATGTTGCATTAGAATCTTTATGACACGACGGATCATTAGGTTACTTTTTAGTGGGACTTATTTATGGTTAAATTATGACTGATGGATTGAGAATTAGATCCTCCCAGAATCAAGCCTACTATGTATGGAAATCCAGTGGCTGGATGAGACGTGATGAAGGAGTAATGATCATATGTGGATCACCACCTAGTGATACTGTTTGGGTCAGATCTTTTGTGGGTCAGTGCTTAGTGATCCTATATGGGTCAGCGCATACCGATCATCTATGGGTCGGTGGGGGTTAGTACCTATCGATCATGTGTGGTTCAAATCATGTGTGAGTCAGCATGGGAAAGTTTCTATCAATCATGTGTGGTTCTGATCTAATGTGGGTCAGTGGGGGTTAGTACATATTGATCTTGTGTGGGTCAGATCTTGTGTGTGTCAGTGGGAGATAGTACCAATCGATCTTGGTCGGGTCGGATCCTCTGTGGGTCATTATGAATTAGCACCTACCAGTCATGTGTGGGTCTTCAGTAGTGCCTCTTAACAGAATAAGACAATCCTATTTTACGACTAATAATCAATACTTCTATACTTATGTTATAATTGGTTTGAGATGAGTATTTTTCATGAAAATGGATTTCATTTAAATGTAGTAAAAAATCTCTAGTTCCACTTTGGTAATTATTCCACTTAAATATCTCAATGTGGTTATTTTCATAAAAAATAAATTCACCAAAATTATAGATTTATCTAGTATTTCTTTAAAGGAATTCAAAAAATATAACCCCAATCATTTTTGAATTTTTTTTCACATTTATCTCTATAAATGATGAACTCTTATCTTATTATTGCTCATGAAATAAACCATATAATATAATAACTCCATAAACATCACATCAAACTCATGACTAGTAAAACACCTTTTTTAATAACCCAAGTAATTACAGGATGGTGTTCCCAGGGGAATTTTAATTTTCTATTTTGGGGAAATGAATATTTTCAAAATTAGAGTTTTTATTTTATTTGTGCAGGTTGGGGTACCTTGATGAGGTTTTTTATACATTCATTTTATTTAGGTGGTTTTTATAGACAATATATGAATGTTGGAGGACTTGGTTATGGTAAAGGGTAATAAATTCACTACAAGTAGAATCACATGCCGAAATTGGTGTGTTACGACCTGGAATGTAGGATTGGAAATTTAGTTATGGGGATGGTGGATCTGTCACATTATAATTCTTAGGTTAAAATGTGAAGGATTATCAACTGAATATATCACACCATAGCCAGGAAGAGTTGGGTCGGGAAGAAACATATCGGGTTTCCAGGGCTCTTTCATAGGGAGGAATTTTACCATCCATATTTGCTTCATAATATAATGTAACCCTATAACAACCAACATCATTAAGGGTTAGTGAAAATAAGAACAATACAAAGTGAATTTTTGGTCATAGAGAAAGAGGTGTTCTAAGAATTGGGACTGATAGTGGGATTGATAGAGTTGGGATATGTATAAACCATGAGGTTATACATTGGATTTGGTGAAAAGTACATGAAGAATTAAATTTGATGGCATGGAGATATAAATGAATATGTTGTTTTTTCCAATACAAATGTGAGCTAATATTGGGTTGTCAATGCAAAAAAAATACATATGTTGAATTATTTTTTGATGAAGATCATGTCATATCTAGTGTGTAATAATTGAAGATGAAATTTTTAATAAAGAAACCACCTATATATCACCATATATAAAAAATATAGAATGTATATCATTTAATATGATATTATGTTTTTCTGTGTAAATGTGTATTTGGACATGAGTGGTTTTAAAGGTGATTATCCAAGTTTCTTCTATATTTAGATGAACGGTGAGTAGGACTGAAGATATTTGTAGAAGTTTGGGATGAGCCCCAAAAATATGTGGTCTTATGCATACTATGATTAAAAAATTTGTAAAGACCCCCTTATTTGAGGGGTGACCTGAATTTTCTCTAAGATTCACATGGGTACACAACTCAAATGTAAGATAAAACATACTGATGTATAAGGGGTAAATCTAGATGATACAAAAAGGTAAAAAATATAATATCTAAAACATAATATTTATAAAAATAATAAAGTATTTTATAGTTAAATGTTACTCTAATATATAAGGGTCTCTTTATCATACGTAAGTATTACATTGTGATATGTAATGCTAACTTTTATAGGTAAGGTGAAATCTGTAACGTGTTAAAAATTAACGAGTTGGGTTGTCCATTAAGACATAGCTGAGGGATACCATGGTGTGAGGGGTAGATTCGGTTGATACCTATGGGTAAAATTCTATGTCTAGGGTAACAATCACACTATAAAAACTAGGATATTTTGAGATGTATTTTTTTAGGGGAAGGATCATTCCACAACAGGTGTGTTGCATCTTGTAGGGTCCTTAATAGGCATTAATATGAAGATACACTGGTTCATTGGTTGTGTCATGGGATAGGTACATTCCACAATGTGAACCTAGTTATTTAATATGAGTTTTTAGTTAATTATGAGAAATTTGTGCCATTTCACGCCCTAAAGGGTCACTCTTTAAGAGGATTGTGAAAGTGGAATTGACCCATTATTCCTTGGGGTAACGCCAAGATGGTCATATCTTCTTGTTTTTATAACTAATTGAAATATGTTTTTTTGGTTGCTTTAAAATTACCCCTACCTCTTTGATTACAAAATGTATGAGTAAGGGGATATTAAGCCCATTGACCTTAAATTTCCCCCTTTCATCTTCCTTGATCTATGTTAATTGAAGTTGGTTTGACTCGTAATTTATGATATGGTTTTCTAAAACATTCTAAGATCCCCCAACACTTTTCCACTATTTTTTGTGATTTCTCTTAGGGTTTGACGCTATTTTTACTAAATCATGATAGAAATAGGAAAGATATGATGGGATTTTTGGTTTCCATTACTATAGGTGTTCTCGAGATGAAGAATACCCTATGTTTTGTAAATTTTAATTGAGGTAAGTCACTATATGAAATTATTTCAGTTTTTTATAAAATATTATTTTAGTTTATTGTTGAATCAGTATTGAGTGTTTAGGATTTTATCAGTTATGGAATTGGGGGTGTTTCAAGTGTGATTCACCCCATGTTTCCAATGGTTTCAATTTCATTACATCATCTAGTCAGATATTTCCAACTTATTCTAAAATAAATAAGTTGTGGAAGTCATTTTAAAATGTAATTAGGATTATTTTATAATTAATTGAAATGAATTTTGATGGACCTAGGGCCAAATGTGGTTGGAAATGGCCAATGGGTTGGATTAATCCTGGTTAATGATAGTGGTCATGATTCAATTTAATTAAATTTCATTGAGTTATGTTATCATTAAACATACCCGAAGGTATATTCATTCTGTTATATATAATGTGATTTGTGGTCTCATTACTTTTTGGTAATCAAACATGATTTAAAAAAATGTTTCTCTAAAACCTCTATGAGTTAAATAAATGTTTTGTTAGGTCCAATAGGGGCCTATATACCCTGAGAGAGGGGGTGAATTAGGGTATGGATATTCTTTTTCAAAGTTCTTCCTGCCCCACTGGATCTTGACCTCTATGTCACAAGGGTCACTTTGTTTGCACTTGTGTGGTTACTGTGAACACTTTTCTCCTTTACCTGATGATGATGCTTTGAATGCAATGCATGGAAGTAAGTAGGTAGGCACGGAGATTTTACATGGTTCACCGCTAAGGGCTACGTCCAAGGAGCATACGCCGACAAGTTGCCGGTTCGTACCAAATTCCACTAGATTTCACTAGCTGTGGATTACAATGTTTGGGATAGATCACTTATATGCCCAGGCTCACTGCCTATACAAAGTTTTGGGTCAGCTCACTTCTTTCCCAAGGGTCACTCCCTGTTTCTCTCTCTCTGGCTCACTGCCGGTGGAGAGGATCACCTTCTTCCTCTTCCTAAGCTCACTGCTCTGTGAAGGGATTCACTCACAGTTTATAGACCTGTAGGTCTCTTCATTTTCATGAGTGAATGCATATTCCTCTGTGTGTAGATTCTCTTTTTAAGTACAACTTTCACCCGTAGATGAATATCTCTTTGCACCGAAGGTATCGGGAAAAGTACCAGCTTCCACGCAGTCCGAGAAGCACCACTGGAACAAAACCTTACTTGGCGCGCAAGTCAATCTCGGCGCGCAAGTATCGGCGTGCAAGTCACAACGGGCGCGCAAGTCCTCCTCAGACACTTTCACGACTCAAGCATCCTCAACTCCAAACTTGCGCGATTCTCTTCCTTTTATGCCCAAACCAATATTGGCGCGCAACTGCCAACCGTCGCGCAACTTCTAACACCGGCGCACAACTTCAACTACTGGCGCACAAATTCACCTGCACGACCCACACTCACCACTTGTGCGACCATCACACCTGCGCGACGGGAGCTCTGATTTCTCAAAGTGTTGAACTCCGTTAAAGAATTAGGAGGGGTGGTCCAGTATTTATAGGCAATCTGACCACCCTGCGCGACGGCGCGCAAGTCAACTGTGTGACCCAGTTTCGGCGCGCAAGTCTTCTGTCCTTTTGGACACTTGCGCGACCAACTCCCAAACTTGTGCGAACCTACTTCCTTTGCCATATTTTGATCTTCTGATCTTGAAAAACATATGGCGCGCAAGTTACCTATTCTCCAAGTCCTCGGCATGCAAGTCCCTTTGCCAAAAACACTTTTCTTCATTTGCCGATTTTCAGGCCCAAAAATTTTTCAAACACTGGAAAACGGCGCCACCTTGTATTTGTTCTTTTGTACCGCCTCCAGATCATCCATTCCTTTTATCGAAGTTCTTGAATCAAACATGGATCGTTGAACTCAGCTCTTGAACTCGACATTCCACCATGAAATCCACGTTGTCAATAAAGTTGTATGTCATCGTTTTGATTTGTCATCAATCACTACTCAGATGTCCACTTTGTCAACAAACACAATCACCTCAAAAATGCTTCAATGATACCTTGGGGGATTTTTTCCCAACAATCTCCCCCTTTGGGTTTGTTGACAACTCTTCCAAAACAAAGATACGTCATTGATTGTTTAGCCTCCATTCACCTCATTACGATTCTGATAGCGATCAAGGATTTACTCAACACATACTCTAAGCCCACATGAGCAATGCTCGGTGTGAGAAACAAGAGTAAATGAAAAGTTCATCAATGAATCACTTTATCTCTGACTTCCACAGTTGAGAACAAACTGATACCAATTTGTACTAAACTGATACCAATTGATGATGGATTTGTTGGAAGACCAATGTTTGGTTTGGAAATAAAATTACCACTTTCCAACACCACTCTTCTGCTTTTATCACGATCCTCAGCTGTCGTGATATCTATTCTTTGATCAATTACTTCTAGCATCGTCAGATTTAATACACTCCCCCTTTCTCATTGCTCCCCCTTTTTGGCTGCTCCACCTGTCAATTTCTCCCCGTATCTATCATGATTTCTCAAATAGCCACACTGTCTCCCAATAACTATTTTCTCCCCCTTTAACAAACACTCTTATCTCCCCCTTTGTCGACGAACCCAAAGTTCACTCCTTTGTAGGATGTAACATAGTAGAGAACACAAATCAACACATTTGGGAAAAAGACATCATACCTCAGGGAGAGGGGGGGTGGCCACACCCACACTATTTCAAGTGCGGGGAATCGACTGAACTCCCAGAGCCAGTCGATGCCTCTCAAAAGCTTCCTTGGGTAAGGCCTTGGTCAGAATGTCTGCTACCTGTAGCTCTGTAGGTACATACTCCTACTTCACGATTCCCTGCTCAAACTTCTCCTTGATAAAATGATACTTAATCTCAATGTTCATTGTCCTTGAATGATGGATGGGATTTTTGCTAAGATTTATAGCACTTGAGTTTTCGCACATGATTCCAATCGGAGACTTCACTTCAACTCCAATAACTTCAAGATGCTACTTCATCCACAATAACTGTGTGCATGCTTGAGTGGCTGAAATATACTCAGCTTCTGCGGTGCTCAATGAAATGAAATCTTGCTTCATGCTTGTCCAAGAAATACACAATCCACCAAGATATAATGCACCACCCTACGTTGATTTTCTATCATCTGCTGAACCGGCCCAGTCTGCATCAGTATATCCCAATAACTCTGTCTGAGATTTGTCAGTATATGTCAAGCCGAAATCCACTGTGCCCTGGATATACCGAAGTATTCTTTTCACTGCAATCATGTGACTTTCCGTGGGATTACCCTTTTATCTCTCTTCTTGGAATGTGGCGAAAACAATATCAGGCTTTGGTGCGGTCATGTACAGAAAACTGCTGATAATATGCCTGTTTTCAGTGAGATTAACTGCCCTGCCACTATCATCTTTTGATGATTTCATTCGGGTAGAAACCGGAGTCTTCATCTCCTTGTAATTTTCCATTCCAAATCATTCCAAAGAATCCTTGGCATATTTGGATTGAGAAATGAATGTGTCATTCCTGCCTTGTGTAACGCTGAAATCCAAGCTTCTTCAAATACTGATATAGCCTTCATTACAATGCTCTTGGTGCTTGTTTCAGTCCATATAACGCCTTCTTCAGCCTGAAAACTTTGTTCTCATCCTCATTAATGAGAAAACCATCTGGATACTCAATATACACCTTTATTTGGGAGTCTCTTTTGCACATCAGTCGTGCTTTGTTCTGAATCAATGTTCCATATTCATTCATCTTGTCTTAATAGACCCATTTAGTCCTAATGACGTTTTTATCTGCTTGCCTCGAAACAATCTCCCACTTCTGATTCTT
The DNA here is from genome assembly GCA_963277665.1 of Viscum album. Classification (NCBI taxonomy): domain Eukaryota; kingdom Viridiplantae; phylum Streptophyta; class Magnoliopsida; order Santalales; family Viscaceae; genus Viscum; species Viscum album. Next base: position 636,147,417 of record OY728160.1, read on the forward strand.
CTCAATCTGATCTATCTCTTCGTTCATGGATGAACCAAGCTTTCATCATCAGCTGCATCAGCAATGCATTTTATCTCAACCTAAGATAGAAAAGATGCATGCTGCAGTGATTTCATTACCCTTGTCTGAACTGGAGCTGCCTGATCACCAATGATATTCTGTCCATCAATTTCAGCTCATCTCTTTGGCATCCTTGTAGACACAAACTAGACACTTTCATGTTCATCATCTGTGTCTTCTTCTGAATTAGCATAAGCCACTTCTTCTCTCCCTGTGTTACTTTCTTCCTCAGCAGTTTCATCAGGAAGTTGTTCACTGACTCATTTTTCAGTGGCTTCATTTTTTTCAGATACTTTTCTCAGATTTTTGTTGAGACACCTTTGATTTTCTCTTGAAGATTCTTGGTATCCTGAAAGAATTCAGTTGATACCACATTGTTAGAACAAAATAGATAATCATGAAAACCCGTGTGTTGCTGTTTTTACACCAATCATTCTTCATGAGAATAAACATTCATCCTTCATATCATATTGAGATCATGAATCTGATTAGGAAATAGAATGCTCCCCCTGTGTTATGCAACTCTTCAAGTTGTTAGGACCAACAGTTTAGACACATAACACGTCTTTTCCTCCTGCATCATTTGTCCTCATCTTCCACTCAGATTTGAGTCATTAACAAAATATCTAAGCCTGCTGAGTTGAAACTCGGTGTAGGAAACAAGAGATAAAGTTAATAACACAATCAGTTCCTATTGTGCTATGTTGCTCCCCTTCGTCTTCAACTCTAGTACCTGATTTGAATCAATTGAAACTCTAGAGCATATCACTTCTCCACTTCGCATCCTTATATGCCACTTCCCCTTGGATTGTATCTCCCTAAAACCTGAAACACACGGATCATAAGTTAATAGCATTTATATACATAGGGAGAGGGGTTTTCTTCTGGACTCCTCAAGATGAGGATTGTGGTTGATCCTGATGGTTCAACCCTTTGATTCTTTCTTGCAGAGCATCACACTCTTTCCTTGCTTCTTCTAGTTGCCTTGCCAACTTCAACTGCTCTGGCCATATGACGAAGCATTCTTTACCCATATTCGGAGCCTTTCTCTGATATGTAGATTTGACAGACTTAGCCTTTTTCACCATATGGGGTTTAAACCCACTAGTACACATTTCTGTCTTTGATGTTCCACCGAAATTCCATTTCCCTTGATTCCTTCTCCGGGTAGGAATCTATCCACTTGCCATCTTCCCCTACTTCTTCCACCATTGCAAAGATCTTGCTTTTTCATTCACTTCTCGCTGAGAAGCACGAAATGCAGATTTTTCAATGCATTCTTTGATCGTCATTCTCTTATAAGATATCTCAGTCACCACACTCTTTTTCGCTGGTGGTGAGTCCTCTATTGAACGTCCATTCTTCTTACTCATATCTGTAGCGTTTCCTCCCTTTTTCTTCCATATTTGTTCATGTTCATTCTTAGAGGGCCGTTGTGAGTGTGACTGAGGAGGTTACTGATACACTTCTTGTTCAGCTCCATGTGATTCCCCTGAGGCTCTACGCCTATTTTCCAATTTACCACTTTGTCTTCCAGTGTACGATTTCTCATTAGACACCACTGGAGTGAGGAATCTCCTTTGACGTTCCTTTTCCTTCCCTGCCTTCTTCTTACTGCAGTTTCTTGCCAAATGCCCAAAATCAGAACATATGAAACATCTTCCATCAAAGACATACCTCATTTCGTCACTTCTCTGCTGAGATGTTGATGCAACTTGAGATCCTCTTTTGATATTGGGCTCCTGAGCTTCCTGACACATACTCATTGTGTGTCCCTTTCTTCCACAGAAATAGCATCTGATGAATGTTTTCCTTGGAGAGACTGTCCTCTCTGATTTCTCCTGATGCTTCCTTTTCTTCTTGGATTTATTACAGTTTCTATTTTCACATCCTGAAATGTATTCCAGAGCCTCTGAACAGAAGCTTGATGTGTGGCCATGAATCCCACAGAAATAACACATATCACCAATACTTTTTGTAACTGTCCTATTAGGCCTACCTCCATCACCTATAGGATTTCTTTCACACATGGAACTGTTCATAGCTCTCTTTCTATCATGAACGGAAGGGGATTCATCAAACCCAATACCAGTTTTTCCCAAACTGTATGGTCTTTGTGATGAGAAAATTTGTCCCTGCCTCTTTTCAGAAATAGAAAATTTGCTTTTCATTTCATCAGCACCAGTCAAAGGATGATCAAATAGCAAGTGCAGTGCATCCTTCAACTTGGGCTTATCTTTGGATTTAGACTTCTCTATTTCCTACTTGACTGATTCTAGCTCTATTACCAACTTTTGAAACTTCATATCCCTTGATTCAAGTTGGACATCAAGTTCTTCCTTGGGAAGCTTCCCTCTACTCACCTCATCTTCCATTTCATTCTTCAGCTTATCAACCATGTCATTTTGCTCCTTTACCTTCAATTTTTCTGGAGCGACAGAGTCAGAGCAACACCCATTCTCTTGTTGTAGCCTTTGATTCTTCTGAATTTCTGTAGACAACTGTGTTGCTAGATCATTATTTCTGGCTTTATGAATCTGTGCTTCATCTGACTTTTGACTCTCTTCACAATCACCAGCCTTTTGTTTTCCTTTCATTCTAGTCATCTTCTGCAGCTCTTCAGCATGTGAATCATTCTTCTCTGTTAGGTCAGTAACTATATCAATAAGCCTTTGATTTAATCATTTTAGCTTGTTGAACTCAATCTTTAATCCCTTGATCCGGATATCTTTAGATTTGGATTCTTCAGTGTTTCCAACGTCACTTGGAATATTAAGTTCTTCGATGCTTTTGAATTGATCTTTCACTTTTCTATTTAAGCCATCGATCTCCCTTTTCTGTTCTTCACTCTTAATCTTACACTCACTAACCGATTATGAGTTCTCTCGTGTTGATAACTTGAGTTTCTCAATTTATTCCATCAACTCAGACTTCTCTTCTTCCTGCTGCTGCATATAGAGTTTGGCATCGTGAAACACTTTGTTGGATTTCTTTGTTTTTTCTCTCCAAACATCTGTCTCCTCAAGAGCAGCCTCCAACTCAGCTCGCATATCTATTCTTCCTTCAATTTCTTCTTCTGTTTCAGCATCACTCTGATGCTCATATACTTCACTCATTCCAACATCATGATTGAGTGAATCAATCCTTTCCCTGTCAGATTCATCCAGACCATCCTTTAGTAAACTGTTTGATTCTTTTAATTGAATCACACTATTTCCATACATACTTCCACACTGAGTATTACAACATGATTTCTGCTTCTTCTTGGATGTTTTTCCCGTTTCCAAGGCTCACCGAGATAAGAGAAGACTAATTCTTTAAACACACAGATCGACTACACCAAGTCGGAGCAAACAAATCTGATAAAAGCAACCTCCCTTTGATACCAATTGTTAGGGCCAATAGGGGCCTATATACCCTGAGAGGGGGGGTGAATCGGGGTATGGATATTCTTTTTCAAAGTTTTTCCTGCCCCACTGGATCTTGACCTCTTTGTTACAAGGGTCACTTTTTTTCACTTGTGTGGTTACTGTGATCACTTGTCTCCTTTACCTGATGATGATGCTTTGAATGCAATGCATGGAAGTAAGCAGGCAGATACAGAGATTTTACTTGGTTCACTGCTAAGGGCTACGTCCAAGGAGCATACGCTGACAAGTTTCCGATTTGTACCAAATTCTACTAGACTTCACTAGCTGTGGATTACAATGTTCAGGCTAGATCACTTCTATGCCCAGGCTCACTGCCTATACAAAGTTTCGGGTCAGCTCACTACTTTCCCAAGGGTCACTCCCTGTTTCTCTCTCTCTGGATCACTGCCAGTGGAGAGGATCACCTTCTTCCTCTTCCTAAGATCACTGCTCTGTGAAGGGATTCACTCACAGTTTATAGATCTGTAGGTCTCTTCATTTGCATGAGTGAATGCATCTTCCTCTATGTGTAGATGCTCTGTTGAAGTACAACATTCACCCGTAGATGAATATCTCTTTGCACCGAAGGTATCGGGAAACGTACCAGCTTCCATGCAGTCCGAGAAGCACCGCTGGAACAAAACCTTACTTGGCACGCAAGTCAATCTCGGCGCGCAAGTATCGGCACGCAAGTCACAATGGGCGCGCAAGTCCTCCTCAGACACTTGCGTGACTCAAGCTTCCTCAACTCCAAACTTGCGCTACTTTCTTCCTTTTACGTCCAAACCAATATTGGCGTGCAACTGCCAACCGGTTCGCAACTTCTAACACCGGTGCACAACTTCAACTACTGGCGCACAAATTCACCTGCGTGACCCACACTCACCACTTGCGTGACCACCACACCTGCGCGACAGGAGCTCTGATTTATATAAGTGTTGAACTCCGTTAAAGAATGAGGAGGGGTGGTCCAGTATTTATAGGCAATCTGACCACCCTGCGCGACGGCGCGCAAGTCACCTACGCAACCCAGTTTCGGCGCGCAAGTCTTCTGTCCTTTTGGACACTTGTGCGACCAACTCCCAAACTTGCACGAACCTACTTCCTTTTCCATATTTTGATCTTCTGATCTTGAAAAACATATGGTGCGCAGGTTTCCTACTCTCCAAGTCCTCGGCGCACAAGTCCCTTTTCCAAAAACACTTTTCTTCATTTGCCGATTTTTAGGCCCAAAAATTTGGCAAACACTGGAAAAAGGCGCCACCTTGTATCTATTGTTTTGTACCGCCTCCAGATCATCCATTCCTTTTATCGAAATTCTTGAATCAAACATGGATCATTGAACTCAGCTCTTGAACTCGACATTCCACCATGAAATCCTCTTTGTCAACAAAGTTTTATGTCATCATTTTGCTTTGTCCACAATCACTACTCAGATGTCCACTTTGTCAACAAACACAATCACCTCAAAAATGATTCAATGATACCTTGAGGGATTTTTTCCCAACATGTTTCTTGGTCCATGATAGACCCTTTGACACAAAACATGATTCCTTAGTCCATGGTGGGCACGTTATTTATCATGGATGTGTGTTTTGTGTTTTATGGACCTAATAGGGGTATTAATTAAATGAATGAGACATAGTGTACCATAGGAAATGTTCCCTCGGTTCCCTCTTAGTAGTATATTGTGATGAATTATGAATAGATAGATTATAATTATTCTATATGGGACCTGCAGTTACCTTATACCCTCATAGATTGTTTATTAGTGTGTGGGGTGGTGGTTCCTCACCCCTGGTGTGTGAGTATATGATAGGTATACCTTGGATGGGATTTATATATATGATGGTCATGGGAGGATTAACCTATAATGACCATGAATGTGAGATAGTCATTATGGACTTCCTTAGGTGTTTTCCATATATTATGTTACCTATATGCATGAACACAATAAGATTTTATCATGATTATTTAAAGGGGAATTATTCTCAGTAAGAAATGGAAATGGATCGTACATATTTGAAATGAGATAATGGAACCTGTGTTGGTTTTTCGTACATTTATGTGATAGAGGAGACCATAATGGGTCCTCAAATCTTATATTAAAATTGAACTAAATTATAAAAACAAGGATAACATGGTTGTATCCTAATATAAATATGGTTGTGGGAATAGGTTTTGTACATGAGAGGCTCACATAGGTTATGGATATCAGGTTTCGGTATGTTTACGACCTATGTGATTATAATATACATTGATATTAGGTTGGTTAGATTATCCCCCATTGATTATGATATATGGTGATATACAAGAGGATGTATTATCTCATAATGATTATGGACTTAAATATTATTTTTGGGAGTAGTTATATTGCACCATGGTTTTGATCGTTATGAGGGAGCTTTAATGTGAAATGTTGTTCCCCTTGGGTTTTGTTGATTATGGGACGGTTTCATGGTGAGGTGTTATTTTCTCTAAGAGTATATGATTATGTGAAGGTTATAGGGTGGTTTGTTGTTACCACCTAGGATTTTATTATTATTTAAAAGTTTTATAGAGTTTAGTTATTCTCCCTTAGTGTTGATGATGATGAGATGGTTCTGGGAAGTGATGATATTCATCCATAGGAGTTGGTATATATATAAGATGTGGTAGGGTTTTATTCACTATGGATGTTGATATATATGATACGGTTCTAGGAAGTGGATTCATTCAACAAATTTGGTGAGGTATAAGGATTAGGGAAATCCATAAAAGATAGAAGCACTTATGATCACCCTTAGGTGATTAACATAGTACTCATGTTTGTTAAAAGTTTTTTTTATACTATTTTCTATTTATTCCTTCTAAGAATGTCATAGAATCCATGCACTAAATATTATACTTATGTTTGGGGAACCATTTTTGGATTGTTACTGAGTTGTACTCACACATTTCTTGGGTGATTCGGGAACTTTCGTACATGATCAAACCTTATGATGATAGGTACATGTAGGGTAGGGTCATAGTATTACAAAGATGAGTCGGATATCTTAGACATAGTTGGGAGATAGGACCGGGTTGGGATTCATGTATAGTTTGTGATTTAAATTGTTTAATTCTGGATTGACTTATATATAATCTAGCCATGGGATATGATGTTTGTATCTTCATGAATTTTGTGACATTTTGGATGGATCATTATGTTATGTATATTTATTTATTTTATTCTTTTGGTATGTTTTTATTATGGTGTACAAAATCATTATTTTTAATATTTTGATGTTTTTGTGGTTTCTATTTATATTTTTTTTTTCTATTTTATGATGGTACAATATCTCCATAGTAATGTTATAGAAAAAAGTGACAAGTTAGAATCCAATGGTGTATAGGGTGGCATTCCAGGGTTCAAGTATCACTCTGGTGTATTTACTATGGATTGTGCGGGGTCATGATCTTACAAAGTGGTATTAGATATTTATTTTATTTTTCATACTATTTTTTAATTGGTATACCATTGATATGTTTTGTTAAAACATGGGATGGATGTTAGGTTTGTGTATGTCCTGAAACTTCAAGGGTCGATGTACAACTTACAAGGGAGTTGGGATCGATAATTCTTCTTTCAATGTTACATTTGGGATGAATATTCTCAAGTATGATATTTTAGTTATATTAAATTTTGGAACCCAAGAAGTAAGAGAAATGAATTCATGCCTCATATCATGCATATAGGTTGATATGGCTTATACATGGTTCTATTGTATTACAACACTAGTTTGAAAAAAGAGAATAGTTTTTATTAATTTATTGTTTTAAAAATAACTTATTTTGTTTTTAAAAAATAACTTATTGGTTTCATTATACTTAACCAAAACAAAAGGTTATGATTTTCAAGATATATTTTATCATATAGTGATTTCATTTATATGCATATGAATGTGACCTTGGTCCTCAAGGAGGTAGTATGATTTTTTAACTTCTGATAAAGATCAATCCACTAGAATGATATATCAATACCCTGGAGTGGGTAGTTTACTTGGGTATGATATGTCTAGTGTGTGTGTGTGTGTTTTTCTATGTATATATGTATATGATCACCTAGTTTTTTTGTATTACCTTTTTAGTATCTTGGTTATATCTTAGATGAGAGTGTGGATGTAGATCATGCGATGTGACCTTTATGGGATTTAAATTATGGGCAATGTGTAATAGGCTATGGATTTTGAAATTCAATTCCTGATATTGGTTGGTTAGTTTCATAATTGAGTAAGATGAATTTTTATGTTACTTTTTGGAATTGAGTTGTACTGCACGGGGATACTTGGATAGTGTGATCATCCTAAGACTATGAGTGCCTTCATAGATAGGAAAAAATGATGGATTTTTTATCTCTGATATTAATACCAAAGAGATTCTATTCAATATGTGATATATTTAAGGATATTATTTATTTATTATAGATGCGACAGAATGGGTAGATCATATTTTTTGATAGGTATTGGATTCATGAGAGAGATAGACATATAGTTAATAAGGCTCTTGAGCTTCTAAATATTTACATGGAAAAGTGTGTGATGTATGGATAATGGTGGTTTATTCATGTGAGATGGGGAATTATTGGATACAATGTGATATTTCATGATTTGAATGGGATGGAAGGGTAGAACTATTGTTTACACCTACTTGTGAAAGCAACATTTTTGGTAACTAGGGATACTAAGAACCATTTTGATATTAGTTTGATGGGTACTGTCTTAACTAATATTAAGAGAAAGGGCTCTAATTTAGGTTACATGGTAGTTATGTTACTAAAAACTATTCCTAAACAATGCTAGTTATGCTTGTTGTTTTATTAGGTATGATTAGACTTGGATGACATGAGAAACATGTCGATGGATGGATTTTATAAAATTTAGTAGATAAATAGATTCATTAATAAAGGTCTAGTGTCCATGGTGTTCTGTAAAATTGATTAATTGAATAACATGATTATTTCATGTGACACTTTCTAATTGTGCAGATGGTATGTTTTGGAATGTATAGGTTTTTTCCCCTAAGATCAGTTTAGGGTAGGACTGTAAGAGGTGCTAGTCTATTTTGATAGAGTATAGGACACCTTAGTTTCTTGAAAATGTGGGGTTGTTGCATGGGATTTTGATGGTCTTTTTGGATTCTCATGTGTGTATGGTGATCAAATTTTAGATGATGGTGGAAATTTATGAGACACCTTGTTGAGATTGATGAATAAAGGGATATTACCCTCAGTACTCTGAAATGGGTTGGATATAGTAGGGTATGTTCTAGGGTATGTTCAGCTGTGGTTTGATATATAATTGTCAATTCATTTGGTTATGAATAGTTTTTGGAATGAGGAATCCATAAAGTGAGGTTGAAATAAACAAGTGTTCGGGGTGATTTTAGCTTGGTTAAGATGATCATCTCATGAGAAAGTTGATTCATGAACATCAATGATCTGATGATGTAGTGACATGACTCTTGGTTCTTTTGAATTGTTAATTGGACAAGTGTTTCTATGTAATGGGTAAGGAATAAAGAGAGTTCCATAGCTATAGTGAGTGGGGTACCAAATAGATTGTGAGATACTAGAAGGATTAGGTGGGGCTGATAGTGGGATGGAATGAGAGGTTTGCATGATAATGAGAAAGGTCAAGGACCATGAGTTAGATCTATAGGTACAGGGTGTAAGGGAATATTTAAACAAGGTATTTTAATGAAGTTTTATGGGAACTTTTTTATCATTGGAACTTAGATAAACAAAAGTAGGTCCTATGAGTTTCAATGTTAAATTTATGATAGATATCAGGAATGAATGTTCTTTGTGGATTAGTGATATGGGAAAGTTTTTGAATGGGATAACATCGTGTATTTTTTAATCACCTAGTGATTATTTTGTATATTTTTTGTTAAATGTTGAGGGTGACATATTGATGGACCCAACCCATATATTGTTTTTGTGTGATGTTTTTTTGGATAAAACCATATTTTTTATGTCTGGTAAAGAGAAAATATCAATATGTTACTACCAATTAATGAGAATTGGGTTGAGTTAGTAAATTTGGGAGCACATAGCCATGATATATGGTATGGTGATTGAGTCATATTAATTGGGGGTTTTTTAGGAAACCGACTAGTATGATTACTTGGTCTAGGGAACATTAGTACTTATGGAGAAGAATGAGGTTCATTGCACTTTAATAGGGCTTTAGATTATAGATTTAATCTCAAGAGTGGTATGGAATGTTCTGATAAGTATTTTTGGGTGATGATCAAGTGTGATAATGAGTGGGTAATTATCTATTATATATTAGTAATGTAAACCAAAGGGATATAATTTTTGTGGTTTAATAATTCATTAATTTCATTTCAAATAGAGAATCATCATAGATTTGGTGGAAATAGCCAAATGTCATGATGCATAGGTTAATGTATTTTAAGTATTCATCCATATAGTTGTGTATCTATGAGTTCATTCATTCATGACATAGTGCAATATTTTAGAGAGAATAAATATTTATTTTTGTGGGAATAATTATTTTTTGGAGGGGCTAGGGAGAGAGGTTCTCATAGTTTTGGAGAAATGAATTCAGTTTTTGTGTATTTTCATAATGATCATAGCTTTAAAGAGAAATAGATTTTTGTTAATTCTTCATAAATTGATAATTAGAAATTTATTAAAGATGTTTTAGGAGACTTAATAAGGATTGGAATCATTATTCTGGGGATTTTTTAATAACTTCTATCATTATAGGTTAGTGAAAATCATTGTTAATATTAATTTTGGGTCCTAGATCCTGGAATGTTCTAATAATTGGGATTCATAATAGGATGTTGAGTGTAAGAACATTTGCAACATGGATGTTGCGTATTTTATTTTTTAAAAAGTATATGAAGTATGATATTATATACTTGGTGATATAAATGTAGAATTAGTTGGTTACCAAACACATTGGACCCATATTTGTGTTGATGATTCAAAAAAATAGCATACATTTCATTAGATTTGAGGGTGAAAATTTCATATCAGGAGAGGAAGCATTATTCAAATATTTAATTGAAGATTGTTTTTTGGAGTGTGAAGGTATGTCTACCTTTTGAGGTAATTAAGGATCTTATTCAAGAATATTCCATCTTTAGAAGTGGTGTGAGAAGGTTTTAAGATGTTTGGATAATCTTGGGTTGAATTTTGGAAATGCATGGTGTTGAGAAAATAGGGTTGTAAATATAGATAAATTCCACAATACATAAATGTGACATGAATTTATCCTAATATATGTTAGTTTACAAAAATTATAAGTAATAAAAATATAATTATACTTAATGGTTTATATGGATGGTACATGAGGGTTCAAAAAATTGTAAAGTATATGATATATAAGTGTAATAAATCTAGTAAATTATATGATAGTTATGGTTGACTCTGATACGTAAGGTTCTTTATGTGATATGTTGGGTTTTATCTATGATATGTATTGGTAACTCTTTTGGGTCTGGTTAAATATTGGATTTCCCAAAATTTGAGTGGGATGGGTCATTGGTCACACCACCGTAAAGTAATACCGGGGAATAAAGAGGATATAAGGGAGAAGGAAAAAATGTTGAGTCAAGGGGAAAGATTACACCACAACACCTAGGATCTAACATGAGGTTTTCCTGATGGGTAAGGCAAATGTTGTAATGGGTAGGTTATTCTATGATGGGTCCTCTGAAGTAAATATCATCATGTTACTCCATGTGGTGGGTTTTGTAATGAATAATAGTTTTATACTATAGTATAACCTCAGTAAATATGGATGAGTTGTTTGTTCTTGTTGGGAATCTTATTCCACGTCATAACCCAAACTTCCATTCTATAAGGGGTGTATTTCCAAGACATTCAACCATGATCTCTAGGGGTTATGATGCAATGGTCCTTCAATATAGTTTTATTAACTAATGAGATGAATCACTTTTGGGACCATAAAACATACCCCACCCCCCTATAATTCTTTATTTTATGAAAGATATGAGAAGGATGAGATCAAGATAATATCCCTTATAGTTATCCATTTCAACCTGCTTGATATGTGGAAATTAAATTTTTGTTTCAAATTCATTTAAAATATTTCTTTCTCCTTCTTCCACAATTATTCATCTTGTTTATTTTACATTGATTTTTTTGTGATTTCATTTAGTGTGTGATGTCGGTATAACTAGACAATGGTTAAAACGTGCTTGAATTTATGGAGTTTTCATTTTAATTTTCTAGAGGGGAATCCCGAAGGATGAATGGCCTAGGTTTAATTAGTTTTAATTATGTAAATTAATTTTTAAGTGTATTATATTTTTTATCTGTAAGACGAGGTAAGGACGTGATTGGTCCAATCCCATGGAAAATTATTTCAATTAGAAAAAGGCACATTACCCTAGAGGCTGGGAATGAGATAAAAGAACCTTTTGGGGTGAAAAAACATTGATGAGACCTAGGAGACTATAGTTGGTTCCCTAGTCTTGTATTAACTATTAAGTGAATTATAATGAGGGGAATAACATGGTTATAACCTAGTATAAATGATAAAATTGGAATATGTTTTTTTGCATAATATTTCAAACTAGGTAACGATATTTATTTCAAGTGAGTTTCCACGAAATTTGTTTTCGATATGCAGTGATATATAAGTGGGAAAATTTTCCCCTCAATGATTATGATATATAGTAGTATCTGGGAATGATGCATAACCCACCAATTATTTTAATATTAGAGATAGTTCTAATGAGGAGTAGTGTCCTCCCCTTAGTGTTGATGATTATGAGATAGCTCTAGGGTGGGAAAATATTCCCTTAGGTGTTGATGATTATGAGATGGTTCTTGGGTGGGGAGTTTTTCCCCTAGGCGTTAATGATAATGAGATGTTATTAGGGTGGGCGTTATTCCCATATTAGTTTTGTTGATTATGATATGGTTCTTGGGTGGGCTATTATCCCCCCCTCAATGTTGATATTTTTAAGATAGTTCTGGGAAGGATAACTATTATCTTGTGGTGTTTATTTATATATAATATATTTCTATGGTGGGGTGTTACTCTACATAGGTTTTAATGACTATGAGAAGTTTCTTAGATAGGGTGTTATTCTCCATGGGTGTTTCTATATATGAGATGGTTCCAAAAATTAGTGATATTCCTTGTCACACCCTGACCCGTGTGTTTATTTTTTTATGATTTCTTCAGCTTTAAATAATTTTGTTGGGGTTTGTGTTCAGTCTCGGATCATATTTTTTAGCTTAGGATAAAAAGTGATTTTTTTTGTGATGTCATTGGGCATGTGAGCGAAATGGTTTTTGGAAACCTCACACGACTCTGCTCGGGTAACTTCCCATCCCGTTGTCTTAAAAAAGTTGAAATAAAAAGTTTTTATATTTACAACGCACTTTGAATGTTGTGTCTTTTAAATTTTTATTGTGTTAATATTTTTTTTATTATTATTATTATTAAAATGATATGAATATAATGTTTATTTTTATTTAATCATTGTGATTATTGTAATTATTTTTATTACTATTATTATTATCTTTATAACTATATTTGTTATTCCTTTTATTATTATTATTATTATTGTTGTTATTATTATTATGTTATTACAAATTATATTTATTATATTTATTTTTTTATCTTTTTTTGGGTCCACCCTTGTCTTAGGGTTTCTGGCCATCTTCCCCCTTCCCCCTTAGCCCTTGGTGCGTGCTGCGCAATCCACAAAAGTCGCCTCCTCCCCCTCCCAGGCACCTCCTCAGTTCGACGTCCCCTTGCAACACCTCCCAGGCTTACACCACCCCTCCGCCTTGCAGCATCGACGAACCAACAGCCCCCCCCCCCCCATCCCTTTCCCTTACTGGGCATAGGCCTCCCTCGCTGTAAATTCCTCCCCAGCCAGTCGCACACCCTCGTCATGGACCCCCACTGGCTTCCCCCTCCAGCTCCCATTCAACAGCCCCCATCACGAACCCGCACCGGATTCCCCTTCCAGCTCCTGTTCAGCAGCCCCCGTTGCGGACCCCCATAGGCTTCCCCCTTTGGCTCTCGTTTAGCATCCCCCATCGTGGACCCCCACTAGCCTCCCCCTCCGGCTCCCATTCAGCAGCCCCGTCATGGACGCTGTGTCCCCCTCACCTCTGCATCAACCTGTAGTTCCGCCCACTACGCCTCCTCGGCCCTCATCCACCCTATCCAGCACACCCCTCACAGTGCCCTGACACCCTGCTCCAACATCAGGTCCATCCCTTTACAGTGCTCAAGCAACCCATCAGGGTCGAGCTCACTTCCAGCTAGTGTGAAACCCCATCAGAATATGTGTTTGGGGCCCCCACAACCTTTATGGATAACCCGAACCCCCCCCCCCCACCCCCTCCCCGATGTGATAATTCGTTACGCGTCCCCTGTTGGCTGGCGCACCCTTCTCCTTTACGGCATGCGAACAGGCCGGCACTCCGGCCAAGATCCATCCTCCAGCCCGACCTATTCCCGACCAGCCCTTCCCTTTGGTGTAATCATATTCTTTCATTGTGTTATTTTATTTAGTTTGGAGGTTTAATTTTTAGTGGTTATTTTTGTAGGTTTAAGATGTTTAAAAACCCTCGTGAATCAGCCTCAGGTTATTCATTGTCATCGCGCTTCAATTTTTAGGTGAGTGTTTCTCCCCACTACTTGGTTCTGTAAACTCTAGTTGGGTTTTTATTTTTGGTATGTGTTCAAGCCCTTGATGTTTATTTTTCAGCATGTTGGACCTTTCCGCGTGATTGAGAACATGGATTGTTATTGTCGCTCCATGTATCTGAGGTAGGAATCCCATTTCACTTTCCATTTTTAATTTATGAAACTTTAATTCTATGTATTTCACACTTAGTATACATGTTAAATATTGTTTGTGCAAACTTTTGGTTAGTCGCATGGTATGTGGTCTACATTTGGAGTCTTGTTTGTTGTGAATTTATTATGAAATTAATTTTAAAGTAGTATTTTGTGAAAAATTTGGTGTGTTTATGTGGAACCTTGTTGTGCCTCTAGATTTGTGTTTTATAAATTTCTCAACATTATTAAATTATTTTGGTTGTGTGAATTTTAAAAGAGGGTATTTATGGGGTGCGTTCCATTTCAAAAATGGTATTCTTTTGAAGAATGGGTTGTGTGTTGTGTCGAGTTGTGAATACAAAATGTTTACACACATGGTTTGTAAAGTTAAAAACAATGTTCAACAATTTAAATAAAATTATGGCATGTAGACTAGGGTTCATAATTTGTTGGGTGTTAAATTGAAATTGTTTTATTCAACAACGAATTCCATGTTTTCTTTGTTAAATTATCGTTTGGATTTTTGGATTTAAGTGTGATGTAAAATAATTTATTAGAGTTTATAAATTTATCAGCAGCATGCGTAAAAATGTTTTTGGTTCTTTTTGTGGTTTTCCTAGTGGTTTTGATTTTACAAAAGTGTGTATTGTGTTTTAGCATTTTTTAGAATTTTATTAAAAATGGGCAAGTCTTGAGTGTGTATTCTAAATATATTAAAAATAGGTTTATCAATGTTTTGTTGTGATAAATGATGTGTTTACCCCTCCCTTGGAAATTTGAATTATTTTTACAAATATAGATTGTGATTTGATGCTCGCTGACATCTGTTGACTTGCCTTTTTTTATACTGGCGACATGCGAACCTGACATACTGAGATAATTGTCTGAGATGAGTACTGCACTGGTAGGTTATCGTACGGACCAGTTCCCCATAGTATCCAAATATGTTTGGGTTTATTGCTTTGGGATTTTCCCTCGACTTTCCAGATAAATGATGGTCGAGCGTTTTGGAGCGTTAGATTTCATCGTATGTGGAATGCTATTATATATGGGGTCATAGGTATTAGTGTCGTCTTGATTATTCTCAATCTCTCAGGTTCTCCTATGTTTAGTGGTTTCTAACTAATGAACTATTGCTTAGATATTTTCATTCCTATTTGCATTTCCCTTTCTATATCTATCTTGGTACCCTTTGTGTGTGTCGTTTTTCATGAAAAATTGACATTTTGGTTTTCCTAACTCCTATGATAATGTGTTCAAAAAGAAAATGTGTTCCAAACAATTTTGTTCTAGTTTTTTAAATGACTAATATCAATGGTTTGTACTTTGTATTCAAGTAAAAATTATAGAAATCATTCTTTATTATATTGTAGATTAACCATAGAATTGATGTTTCTTAATTTTAAAGGTGGTGCAATGGGAATAGATACTGGGATAGCCTACTGTATTTTAAGACTCACACCTATAATTCTATTCTATTTTTAGTGTTTGTGCAAGATATATATTGGGTGTGCATACCTTGGGTGACGCTCTATCGTTGATTCAGATAGTGACCCGTGGGGTCAAACAGAGTTAGTTCGGACAACGATTTTGGTATGTTTGAAATTTTATTTTTTTTCTTGTTTAGTTGTTTTATATGGTTTATTTATTCTGCACTGCTCTGTAATTTTTCTACTACATTATTTATTTGTAATGGGAGAAATCATTCCCATAGCCTCTGTTGATCCCCTGGCGCTTGTCTCTAGCCCGGGAGGATCAGGAATGCCTCTTGGGAGATATCGCAGACCAGCTCCGGTGACTGGTTCAGGGTCAACCTGGGTTGGTTCGTGCAAAAATGGTATCAGATGAGGTCAAATTTTAGCGGACCTTGATTTTTAGATCACCCTATATTATTTAGGATGTCATGGTAGATGGAGTAGGAATTTCAGGACTCTAGGGGTAGGAGCGGGAAGAGAGTCGCGAACTCTTTCTCATTCTAATCCTTAGGTTTCCAGGGGAATTCTGGTTTAATTTTATTATTTGGGTTTTTATAGAAATGATTTATGATTGGGATACGACAAAGGGAGTTGGGCTAATAGTCCTCCTAATATGAATGGTCTGGAAATCCATGTGTAGCTAGGGGCATGGTCCAAAAAGACTCTATGTGTCAGTGACATGATTTACATATGGCCACAAACCATATGGTCAAGTCGAACACCAACACTACTTCCCAATTTGAGATTTTTTGGGTCTCCTATTACTTCTGAAAGTGGTTCTAATTTGAAAAAATGGGTGTTGAAAAAAAATGGTGGTTTGAAATGACATGTTTAATTTGTGGATTGTTTTAAAAGTAGTTGAATGAATGTTTTTTTTTTGGAAAATGAAGTTTCTTTGTTTTGGCATTGGTGTTCATATGGGTGCTCACAAGCATAGTGGTATTTTGGAAATGTGGATGGATATCTGGTATGGTGGATGGATTCTATGGGTGGCACGGATACATGCATGTGAGTGAGACTCGAAAGAATACCAATGGTGAGGGTTTAACTCACCAAGCTTGTTTTAAATTAAATATGTTTCCCAAATGAATGTTTTGATTTTATGATGGCTCTTTTTCTTGTGTTTAGAGATTTTCATATATGCAGTTTATATTTTTGTGGATTTTTATTTATGAGTTGGACTTGATTGGGTTATTCACTATATTTGTCCGGAGGATTTTCCCTTGAAGCTTCGATGGGTGATTGTAGTACGGTGGATCAACCTAAGGATTTTATGCTTAAGTTTTGGAAGCTAGATCCACCTCTCTTTTATGGTCAAGCATAAACTTCCCTAGCAGAGGAGTGGATGAAAAATATTGAAAGGTACTTTAACCTCGTTGAGATGCCCGAGTCATTGAAGGTCATGTTTGCAAACTTCATGCTTGAGGGTTCACCGTGGATGTGGTAGAAGTCAGTGTCTCAGGGAAAGCCTCATCCGGAGCTTACTTGGGAGTTTTTCAAGGCCGTTTACATTCGTTAGTATTTATTGGAGGAAGAATGGGTGAGAAAGGGGATGGAGATGTGTTGTCTACAGTAGGGCGATGGATCCGTGTTGGAATATTTCCAGCGATTTGTGGAACTGGTCCGTTATGATTCAGGTTATGCCACATATGAATCCATGAAGGCACGACGTTTCATGGCAGGTCTCCGCCCCAATATACAATATATGGTGTCAGAGCCCAACCTAACTTCTTTTGTCGATGTGGCGGGACATGATTTTCATGTCGAAGCAGTGATGGCAGGAGTTCTCGAAGTAGCCCTCCCTCCTTCAATCCCTATGGGCAGCGGTGAAGATTCTGGAAATGAGATGAGGAAGTGATCAAAAGTTAATGGAGCATGCCATGGAATCAAAAGGCCTTAGAATCATTTATCAACCACTTCGGAGCGAGAAATCATCATGTGTTATCAGTGTGGAAAGTTGGGTCACAAGAAGCTATCATGCCCAAGTACTCCAAAACCCTACCCGGCATGTGGACATCTGGGTCACTTGCGACGATTCTGTCGGGGCATTGCAGGGAAGCATCGTGGATGAAGTTCTCAAAAGTGATGTGTTGTTAGGTTTTTGTTCAATGTTTCCTGTGTAAGATTCATTTCAGTGTAAGGGGTCATTTATCATTGCAGTTGTAGTGATAGTGTTTTGGGTTTTGAAATGTATGAAAATTTTGTGGGTCTTTTGATGAACTCCAGTTTTCAATGCCAGTGTGGATTTCTTTTTGAAATGATGTCTCTTCTTTTGAGAAATCAAAAGTTTTATGTTTCATATTGGTATTATCAAAACCTAACTACGAGGTAGGATACACATCATCCATCAGAGATCCATCCAAAATGCCTCCGAATGAAGTCGACAAATAGTCAGGAACCCTGGGGGAATATCAAGGAGTCTGGTTAAGGTTGTTCCCCTATCGTCATGGTGAGACATTTTTAGTGTTTCTGTTGTGGTTTATCTATCATCGTAAATTCTATCTCATCGAAAAAGGGTGTGATGGACTTATCCCTCACGTAATGTTAGTAATTGTTCATTTTTGGATGAAAGTTGCTGAATAGTGGCCTTGCGTGGACAACCAATGTGAATCAGTTGTGACTTCAGTTTGTGTCCATCCCGAAGTGAAGGTTCATGAGTAGTTGTCCATTGTGATTTAAATTATCCAATCCTTGGGGAGTCCCTCCAGACCCGTTCGGCTAGGGTTTATAGTTCATATGGAGTTTTTGATTTAGATCTTATCACAATAGGATGAGAGTGAGTGGTTTAAATGTCCTTGTTGGGCTCTTTCTAGCTTGAGTAAGGCCTGGTGCAGGTCTAAGTTGTTTTTTCTGGTTGGGCGCTACTAGGTTGGTTCCTTATGGTGGGGGGAACCACCATATCTTTGGGTCTTCTCTTAAGTCATTATCGGGTGTCAGTTGAGTCCATATGGTGGGGAGTCCGTTCAGGCCTCCCCTTTACTGGTGATCTGTTTCAGGAAATGGGGTTGAGTCCTGTAGCTGGTCGATGGAATGTTCTTGGGTTAAGAGGTTGGATCATGTTTCTTTGTAATCCTTAGGTGTTGATTTATTGGATGGATAGTGTTATGGCTTTTCGGGTGCAGAAACTATTATGGTGGGGAGAAGTTTCACACCCCAACCTGTGTGTTTATTTTATTTTATGATTTTATTCGGTTTTAAATTATTTTGTTGGGGTTCATGTTCAGTCTCAGAACAGATTTTTGAGCTTCGGATAAAAAGTGTTTTTTTTGTCACGTCATAGGATGTGTGAGCGGAATGGGTTTTAGAAACCTCATGCGGCTCCACTCGGGTAACTACACATTCCACTGTCTTCAGAAAATTGAAATAAAAAGTTTTTATATTTACAATGCCCTTTAAATGTTGTGCCGTTTAAATTTTTATTGTGTTAAGAATTTTCTTTATTACTATTATTATTATAATGATATGAATACAATGTTTATTTTTATTTAATCATTGTGATTATTTTTATTACTATTATTGTTATCTTTATAATTATCTTTATTATTCCTTTTATTATTATTATTATTATTATTATTATGTTGTTATTAGAAATTTTATTTATTTATTTTATTTTTATCTTTTTTTGGGCTCACCCATGTTTTAGGGTTTAGGTCCTCTTCCCCTTTTACCCCTTAGGCCTTGGTGCATGTGGCACAATCCACAGAAGCCACCTCCTCCCCCTCTGAGGCACCTCCTCAGTTCGGCTTCCCCTTTCAACACCTCTCAGGCTTGCACCGCCCCGCCGCCTTACAGCATCGACGAACCAGGAGCCCCCGGCCCTTTACCTTGCAGCGCACATGACTCCCTCGCTATAACTTCCTCCCCAGCTCATCGCACTCCCCCTTCGTGGACCCCCACCAGCTTCCCCCTCGGGCTCCCATTTAACAGCCCACATGACTGACCTCCGTTGGCTACCCCCTCCAGCTCCTGTTCAGCAGCCCCCATCACAGACCCCCGCCGGCTTCCCCCTCCAGCTCCCATTCAGCATCCCCATTCGTAGACACCCACCAGCTTCACCCTCCATCTCCCCTTTAGCATCCCTCATCGCGGACCCCCACTGGCCTCCCCCTCTGTCTCCCGTTCAACAGCCTCGTCATGGACGTGGCGTCCCCCTCACCTCGGACACTCCCTATAGTGCCACTCATCACACCACCTTGGCCCTTAGCCACCCTAGCCAGTGTACCCCTCATAGTGTCCGAACAACCTGCCTCAACCTTAGGTCCCTCCCTTTGTTGCGCTCGAGAAATCCATCAGCACCGGGCCAACTTCCGGCTAGTGTGCAACCCCCTCGGACTTCGTGTTTGGTGTGTCGCCACCTCTCCAGCCGACCCAACCCCCCCCCCCCCCCCGATGTGATAATTACTTTTGCGGCCCCTGTTGGCTAGTGCACCCTTCTCCTTTTCGGTGTGTGAGCAGGCCAGCACTTCGGTCAAGACCCCTCCTCCTGCCCGACCTCCACCCGATAAGCCCTTCCCTTTGGTATAATCATATTATTTCATTGTTTTATTTTAGTTAGTTTGGAGGTATAATTGTTAGTGGTTATTTTGGTAGGTTTAGGATATTTTAAAACCCCCGTGAAGCAGTCTTGGGTTTTTCGTAGTCGTCTCGCTTTAGTTTTGAGGTGAGAGTTTCTCCCTTCCGCTTGGTTTTACATACTTGAGTTGGGTTTTTATTTTTGGTCTGTGTTCAAGCCTTTGATGTTTATTTTGCAGAACATTGGACCTTACCATGTGGTTGCGGACATGCTTTGTTATCGTGGAGCCACATATCTGAGTTAGGAATCCCATTGCACTTTCCTTTTTTAATTTATGAAACATTAATTTTATGTCTTTCTCACTTAGTATACATGTTAAATTTTGTTTCTTCAACCTTCTGTTTAGTCTCTCGGTATGTGGTCTACGTTTGGAGTCTTTTTTGTTATGAATTTATTGTGCAATTAATTTTAAAGTAGTGTTTTGTTAAAAATTGGGTGTGTTTATGTAGAACCCTGTTGTGCCTCTGGATTTTTGTTTTATAAATTTTTCAACATTGTTAAATTATTTTCGTAGTTCAAATTTTAAAAGATGGTATTTCTGGGGTGCGTTCCATTTCAAAAATTGTTTTCTTTTTATGAATGGGTTGTGTGGTGTGTCGATTTGTGAATACCAGATGTTTACACACATGGTTTATAAAGTTAAAAACAAGGATCAACAATTTAAATAAAAGTATGGCATGCAGACTGGGGTCTTAATTCATTGGGTGTTAAATTGAAATTATTTTATTCAACAATGCATGCCTGGTTTTCTTTATAAAATGTCCGTTTGGATTTTCAGAGTAAATTGTGATGTAAAATGAATTGTTGGAGTTTATAAATGTATCAACAGCAAGTAGAACAATGTTTTCCGTTCTTTTTTATGTTTTCCAAGTGGTTTGGCTTTTACTAAAGTGTATATTGTGTTTTAGCATGTTTTTTCATTTTATTAAAAATGGTTGGGTCTTGAGTGTGTAGCCTAAATATATTAAAAATATTTTTATCAATGTTTGGGTGTGATAAATGATGTGTTTACACCTCCCTTAGAAATTTGATTTATTTTTATAATTATAGATTGTGATTTGATGCTCTATGACATCTGTTGACTCGCCTCTTTTTTTTATACTTGCGACATGCGAACCTGATATATTGAGAGAATTGTCTAAGACGAGTACTCCACTGGTAGGTTATGGAACTGACCAGTGGCCCATAGTAGGCAGATATGTTTGGGGTTATTTCTAGGGTTTTTTGCCTCCGCCTTCCTGGGAAAGGATAGTCGAGCGTTTTGGAGCGTTATATTTCATCGTATGTGGCATGATACTGTAGATGGGGTCGCAGTTATTAGTGTCGGCTGGATTATTCTCGCTCTCTAGGGTTCGCCTATGTCTAGTGTTTTCAAGATAATGAACATTCGTCAGGATATTTTCATTCTTATTTACATTTCACTTGCTATATCTGTCTTGGTACCCTTTGTGTGTGGTGTTTTTCATGAAAAGTGAAATTTATGTTTTCCTAACTCCTATGACAATGTTTTCAAAAAGAAAATGTGTTCCAAACTCTTTTGTTCTGGTTTTTCAAATGACTAAGGACAATGGTTAGTACTTTGTATTCAATTAAAAATTATAGAAATTCATACTTTAATATATTGTAGTTCAAATATAGAATTGAGGTTTCTTAATTTAAAAGGTAGTTCATTGGGAATAGATATTGGGCTATCCTACTGAGTTTTAAGACTCACGCCTATAGTTATCTTCTATTTTTAGTGTTTGTGAAGTCTCCATCTTGGGTGTGCTCACCTTGGGAGATGCTCTATCGTTGAGTCAGAGAGTGACCCGCAGGGTCACACGGAGTTAGTTCGGACGTCGAGTTTGGTTAGTTTTAATTTTCTTTTGTTCATGTTTTTTGTTTTATTAGGTTTATTTATTCTTCAGTACTCTGTAATTTTTCATCTGCTTTATTTTTTTGTAATGGTCGAAATTGTTCCCACAACCTATGTTGATGCCCTGGCACTTGTCGCCAACTCAGGAGGATCAGGAATGCCTCTTGGGTGATATCACAGACCAGCTTAGGTGACCAGTTCAGGGTCAACCCGGGTTGGTTCGTGACATTCCTAGATGGTGTTGATGTGTCATACTCAGAGAAATATGGTACAATATGATTAAAGTATGGACTAACTTGGGTGGCTATGAAGGAACCCACTATCATGAAAATTATTTTTTATATATTTTTTGAATTATTCATTACAGGAATATCACATTGTACATGCGGTTTATATCCTTGATAAGATAATGACATAGTAGATGTGGCCTACTGAGTAGTACTCACACACTACTTGGGTGGCATTGGTGTATTTTTACTTGATCTGGCCCCATGATCACCAGTAGAGGTGGGGAAGAATCTTGGTATTGAATAGTTGAGCTATATAACTCAAACAGAGTTAGAATATGGAACTGGTATGGGACTCAGGACTGGGTTTTGTTTTTAGTTATTTACATTTAATATGATTCGTGTATGATCAACACATGGTAGATCATGTTTTTGTATTCTAAACTCAAGTTTCATTTGAGATAGTTTGTTCTGTTTTATCATTAGTTCAATTTATTCTTTTTTATCATGGTAATGATGTTTCATTTAATTATATTTGATATTTTTTGGAATGGTTTGATGTTTTTAATTATGTTTTATTCTAATCTCATATAAGGGTATATTTTCTTCATGGTGACAACCAAGACTCTCACTGCTAGTCGGTAGCCTCAAATATATGGGGAAGTATAATTGAATACTTGTGATTTTATAACCATGTTACCATGCAGTGAGCTAGAGAGGGACATTATAAACCCAATGGTGGGGATTTTCATCCTGATCCCACTGAGTCAACATACAAAGGACCTACTGGATAGTTTTTTAAAGGGTATACCTATCATTTTAGGGTCTTCATCCTTCTATATTTATATAGTTAGGTTCTTGGGATATGGTATTAGATCATCCTAATCCCCCATATTTCTTCCCTATTAACCCCCTCAGTTCCACCTTAGATTCATGGTTTACCGAGAGTATTTTCACCATGATAAGAAGAAGAAATTATTACTTTTCTTACAATATTGTTCATTCCTCTTGAATCCACTATCTTTTAAATTTTATAAGCATGGGTTTTTGTAATACTTCACTATGTCATAGTGAAATATGATTGGAATGATGGTTCTTCATAGTGAAGTAGCTTAAGGATGTTTGAAATTGGAAAATACCCCTCATCTTTCATTATTCCAATATAGGTAGGTCTCCCTAGGGAAATTTCAAGGGATTCTGAAAAATTGGCTAGAAATTACAGATAATTGGGGGAAAACACATTTATATTTAATTAAAATTAGTTTTAGTGGGATGGGGTTAGCCCTTCAAATACAATTTGTTTTGATTTTAGTGTCACAATGATTCTTGGTAAGTAACCAATGATTTTTTGTCCTTAGATTAATTTTTTTCATCAATTTTAAATATTTATTACTAATTAATGGATCCTTTTGGTGTTAGATAGTGTCTTGAGAGATAATTTACCCATGTATTAATATTGGATTTGATCTCCGGTGATGGTGGATAAGGGAGGGTAACTCTACAATTAAGTTTTGTGTTCCCTTTCATTCTTAACCATATACGTGTACTCTTGTTCTCATGTATACATACTTGGAGATCAAGTTTGGAAATGTAAAAATAATTCATTAGGATTTAAAATCACATAGTTATTGGATATATTCTCCTTATATCAGTATAGGTACCCCATGTGTTATCAAGGAATTTATGTGTACCTAGTGATTACATTTCCAATGTTCACCAAGGCTTGTTATGTCAATGAACACCCTGAGGATTTTTCGTCAGAATGTGAATACGGGGAATCTTTTTAATGGGTTTTGAGTAAGACCCTTAATCATTGGTGGTTTTATAAGAAGTAAATAATTTTATGTTTTTAGGTTTAGTAAATCATTTTTTAACTAGTTAGTCCTAGTGTATCATGGTGATTATATTACTCAAAGTAGCACAAGGGTGTGACCCCTTAGCTTGGGTGTTCATATAAGAACTTGGATATGATTATATGGGGGGAATGATCTCTATTGAACATGGAGTTCCCCTTCAACTGAGACAGAATCACGGAATGAGCATGGGAAGCTCGCAAGGATCATAGAGATTACTATCCTAGGAATAATGGGACACAATATTTTGTTGGGTTTTCTCCTAATGTATAGAGAGTGATGCATATGTTGTCTTTCTTAGCTAGTTTTCAGAGATTATTTCCTTCGTGTTGAAAATGGTTCCCTAGAACCAATAGGTATTAGTAATTTTAATTATGAGAACACATTTATTATTATCACATACTTATTATTATTTAGTATAATAGTGATTTGATAATTTCCTCAATGTATTTTTGACATAAAAGAGTTATCATGATCCCTCATTTTAATGATAACTTATAGATTCAACGATAATAGTATTAAGTAATATATTATATAGTATAGACATATTAATATGAATGGGAATGGATTATGTCTAATTATTAGGTGTTAAGGGCCTAGAAATATTTATACTTATTCTCATTAAGTTAAAAGTTAGTTATTTTTAGGAAGGGAGCCTTTGACTGTACACCCACCAGTAGAAATTCTATATGTTTTATATATCTATGGTTATTACTCTCTATTATAGTGTGTGTTGGTCCTTCTAACTAAGAAATTATTTATGTGTATCATGAATCACACACTTTATTTAATGGAAAAAAATTGTGAGGATTTATGCTGATGGTGGGGTGAGGGGAAAGAGATCCCCACCCAACTTAATAGAAAAATATATCTCTATAAATTTGATTGAGATGGAAATGTCTGATAAAAATCTATTTTCACTATAGTTTATAGACAAGATCTCATAATAAAAAAAATATAATGATTAATCAAGCATATATGATGATGAAAAATGTATGAATCTTGCTTGATTAGATATTGGCTAACAAAGGTATTATATTACATAATATCATTTATGGGAAGGTTTTTGTAGTTTCAATAACAACTTTTTTCTCTATAGGTTTTATTCTATTTTGCAAGATTTGAATATTTGAAATAGGTATATTTTACCTATTACTATTGAGAAATGATATTATAGTATCCAAAATAATTTTATTCAAAAACGCATTAAAATATTTTTAATTTAATATTAAGAATAAATTTATTCTCATGTGGAGGTTTAATATGTATTCCCAAATAGTTGATACTAAAAATAAATCATAAAATTTTAAATTTTAAAATTTGTGAGTTGAATTTTATCTCTTGAATTTTTATTCACTAGTATAAGGGATATATGTATTTATTTATTCACATGTTTAGTGAATAGTGTGAAACATGAATTTTATCCATGTAATGGGAAAATAAATTAAAATAAATAAATATTCTCAAGTTTACTAGACATAATATCCATTTTATTTGATCAAAAAAATTTATTTTATTCAAGGTTTGATATTTTTTTGGTAGGATATGGAAAAAATTTAATGATCTAATAAAAATGATTTATTTTATATTATATCATTTAAATAAAAAATTATTTATATATTTAACAAATTATATTAGATAAATCAAATGTCATGTAAAAAAATAATTATTTCATTGTTTTTTTATTAATTGTGGAATGGGCTATGACTTATATTAAATAAAAGGATAATATCCTTTATGTAATTATCTTATTTGAGCCAAAGAATATATACTAAAATATTTCATTTCAATTGTAGATATTCTTAGATGTTTTTAAAAATTATCTTGATCCAAAAGGGGAATTATTCGTTTTTTCATCTCAAAAGAACCAATAGAGAGGAAAATCGACTCTTATTGAAATCAGCAGCGATGGATAAAAAATTAGTTTTACATATCACATGAGCACTTTAGATTATAAGAATTCCATGCAGAGTTTTGTAGAGCATGTGTTGATAGTTTTAGAGGGATCCTCGATTGAATTCTTCAACACAATGACAATATAAAAGAGTGAAAATGAATTCAATTGGTCAAGAATAGCCTCTAAGATGTGGTAATTATATTTAAATTAATGATAAATTAAATGTTCATGATCATATCTATTAAATTATTTTGAGCATTCAGCATGTTCATTGAATTTTGTCTATTGACATAATGAAATACAAAAATCACATTTCCACCTAAAACATTCACTATTCCCTATTACATTCTAGTGTAATCAGAATAGTTTTATTTTTATTTAAATTAATTATAATTATATGAGTAATTTTTATACATTTGTTTTTGAGTATTTATTTTCTGGTTTCTATTCTATCTCCAACAGTCGATAAGACCCATTAATCTGATAAGGTATACCCAATAATATTCTAGAAAAAACACTAAGAACTCTAAGAGGGTCCATCTATAGGTGTGAGGTCATTGGATACATGAAATAGTTATAATATGAGTACAAAATGAGGATAAAATAAGTTATTGTTGTCACTCTAAATAAGGTACACACCTTGTATTAAATGACGTGTCTTGTTGGTCAATACTTGTTGTTATTACCACGTCATGTATTGAATGATAGAATGGTAAATGGCATGTAATATCTAGGAAAACATATTTTACATAACATGGATTTACCTAGGTAAACATTGTATACACTAATCAAATTTCATGTGGTCAAACACACCTTATAGTATGTAAAATTTGACCATCGGAAGTTGAACATCGCATATGTAACAACATTCCATGTGGGAATTACATGATGTGTAGTATTTGTAAAATCATGTAGCCTAAATATATGATTAATCACATGATGATTCATGTCTCATGACATACTATGTTGTCATTACATCCCCAAGAAAACGATTAAATATGACAAAGGGTATACACTCTATGTTACCTCTATAGTATATGTCGTGTAATTAATTAATTTATATTAAATTAAATTACATTAATATCATTTATTATAGTTAATGGGGTTCTATAATACATCTAAATGGAAAATAATTAGATATAAAATAATAAAATGAGTTAATTTAATAATATAGTTGTTTATTTATTTTATAATTAATTTATCTTAAAGGGAATAATTTTAAATAAATTCTTATAATTATTTAATGTGTTTTCCATTTCCTATTATGAATTATCATCATATTTTATCAACCTGCACATCAGTTTATCTATATTATTTATTTTTAAAAATTTATATTATGCGATAATTATAATTTAATTAAAAATAATCATAAATAAATAATCCCTTTCTCTTTAAACTTGTACAAAGTGAGGTATCCAAGGATTATTTAATTAAACTTAAATCCCTAGTACCCATCAATTGTAAGTGAGTATATATTTTTAAAGTAAGGAGATACCAAATTAAGAAGACGGTTTAGAAGGCTAGGGGTCGATTACCTCATCGAGCTAGTCTAGAGTTTACCCAGTTCATTTCTCACAAACAGCTTTTGGGTATGGTATTTCTAGGGAGGTGTTTCATATAGTGCAACAATCAGAGAGGTTCTCATCGTATATGGTTCTGGTTGGATCTTTGTCTGGATAATGTTCATTTTATCTCTACTTTCTAGAATTCAAGGCTATTTCATTTGGCCTAAATCATATCTTACCACTCCCCCATTCTTATTGATATCTTTCCTAGCTTGGAGAGATTTTTTTCCATTGGATTCTCCCATTCACAGATCAAGTTCTAGAATTATCATCACACTATGGATTTATCATGGAATAAACACATGCATGGGAATTCATGGGAAAGATTAAAAAAACTAAGGCATCTCCTGGAGGATCTTTGCGCGCGGGTTTCCATCTATCCACCTTTGTCATGGGACATATATGGGATCAAGAAGGATATTTAGTGCATGGAGTTCAGTTTTGGAAATTTACTGGATTGAGGAAATGTTCCGGGTGATAGTTGTGAAGATGAAGAAAATGGTTGAGATGCTCCTAAGGGAGGAACGTATTGCCCGTGATGAACAGAGAGTGAGTTTTCTTTGTGATGGGTACCATAACTCAGTATATTTTCATGCATGCATTAAGAAAAAGAGGAGGAATGCTCGGACTAATAAACGAGTGGAGGATGGTTACTACACAGATGGCAAAGACACTGTTCTGGGATTAGCAGAGACATTCTTTATGGACATTCATACAGGACCAAACCCTAGGATGGTCGAAGGGTATCCGAGTGGTAATGAAGAAATTGTTAATGTTACCTAAAGGGTGTTGTCTGAGCATGAAAATGAAATGCTCAAGTCCATACCGTATGTGGAAGAAATATTTTGGTCTATGAATAACCTGAATCTGGATAGCACCCTATGCCTGGATAGGTTTCCAGGTTCCTTCTTCTAAGCCTCTTAGAGTATGGGCAAGGATGATGTTGTGCTCGTTATACAGGATTTCTTCAATGGCGGAACCCTTCCTCGTTCCACCAATTCCACAACCATGATTCTAATTCCCAATGTCATGAAACCATCCCTCCTCCACCATTACCATCCTTTGAGAATGTGTAGATTTACATATAAGATCCTTGACCCTTTCCTCATAAAAAGACTTAGCACTCATCTGCCTCAATTGATCTCTCTTGAGTGGTATGGCTTTGTTAAACAAAGATCAATCCAAGGGTCTACTGCATTGTCTCTAGAGCTCATTGATGGCATTAATACTAGATTCCTTTCTTCTAATATAATAGTTAATTTGTACATGGATTAGGCCTATGACAAGGTGGAGTTGGCTTTTATCATCAAGGTCTTGACTGGTATGGTCTTATCATTGTGGGTTTTTGACCTAATCTTTCAGTTTTTCATTTCTCCATGGATGGTTATCTGCTTCAGGGGAAGGAAATATAGGTTTTTCAAAAAAGTTCATGGGATGATGTAAGGGGTCCATTAGCCCCGAGTCTCTTTGTTCACTCTCAAGACATCCTTAACAACCACATCAATAAGGTTATTGTGTAGGGATTCATCAGGCCGTAATGGTGCAACTCCAGTCCATGAAACATATCTCATTTTATGTATTTGGAATATTAAATTATCTTTATGAATGAAGGCATGCAGTCTATTAGTGGGTTTAACAAAATCCTTGCAAATTATTTCCAATGGTGGGGACATGTGGTTAATTATAATAAGAGAACCTTCTATGTCCTAAAGCGTCTCATGGATAGCAGGGTTGCTTCTTTAATTAGGAGGCTTGGTATACGACATGGTTCATTTCTTATAGAGTATATTGGAGGCCCAATTTCTCCTAGTAGGATGTTAATTTCTCACTTCAGACACATCTCTGGGAAAATTTCAGGAATAATATTGAACGGTAAGAATCAATTTCTATCATATGGAGGCAGAATCAACTTGTAAAATAATGTCTTAACTTCCATTTCATTCCATGACCTCTCGGTCTCTAAGGATCTAAAGGGGTTATTTATAAGATCAAATAAATTCTATACTCTTTCATTTGGGATTTATATGAGGAGGTTATATAACATTATGCATCATGGAATAGGCATTCAAGGCCAATTCATGATGGGGGAATTGGTGTTAAAAGAATTTATAACATGCTGCATGGAATTCAGGCAAAGTTCACTTGGGAGGTTATCGAGTCCCTCACTCTATGGGGTAGTTTCCTGGCCACTCGTATGAGGGGAGGGGGAATGGATCCAATTCATGTATTTCCTCACTATGGTAGATTATTTCCTCTCACATTAAATCCGTGAAACCTCATACCAGATAGATCATGGTTTTGGTGACATTTCCTTTTGGCACCACAATTGGGTTGGTGCTACTCTCAGTTTCCCTAGTTGGTCGGTCACCAACATCACCTTTAAGAAGGAGAGTACGTATCCAGAGTTTATCATTGTGCTATACAGTAAGCAACATATGGCCTTTGATATGATCGGCCTCTCGAATGACCCGAATTGATGTGTCTTTGCCACATCATCTTAAGGTACCTTCTCTTCTGAGGATTACAGGAGGGTGTCTATGAGTATAGACCAGTAGGAATCATGGGGCTCATCCTTATGGTATCAATAAGTCCCATTAAAAATAAGATTTCTCTTTTGGTAAATTAAGAATAGAATGCTACCTACGTATGTGAATGTGAAACACTTAGGTATTAGCTTGGCCTCTCAGTGATTGTGATGTAGGGTATTTAGGAAGTAGAGCTCATACCACCTCTTATTCAATAGTCAATAGTCGTTCCATGTGTGGCTAGCCTT
This sequence comes from Viscum album, assembly GCA_963277665.1. Taxonomy (NCBI): domain Eukaryota; kingdom Viridiplantae; phylum Streptophyta; class Magnoliopsida; order Santalales; family Viscaceae; genus Viscum; species Viscum album. The sequence goes on from OY728160.1 coordinate 636,177,934, forward strand.
CAGTGCCTTCACGGGGTTTTCACTCAGTGATTTGAGGGACCTTTCCTATTAATATTGTTGGTTTCATGGTGATTGTAATGGTGGTCTAGAGAGGAATTTATATTCCAATATTCTTTCTTAAAGGTGATGGTGTATTTGGATGGTTAAAAATATAGCCATACATGAGGGTATTCAGTGAACTAGTTGGTCCTTGGTGTCTAGGATCAAGTTTTTTATCCTTGATATAGTTCATTCCGGAATAAAATAGTATGATTCCCCCTCTCTTTGATCAGTTTAGATGGGCTCTCATGATCTTCTCTCCACAACTCTCATCCATTGGGTTAGATGGTTTCCTCATTCGATTTGGTTGAAGCTAAACTTTGATAGATCGTGTACTATGAACGGCGTGAAATTCGGAGGTGTGTTTTGGGATCCCAAGGGGTAAATCATCCTAGATTTTTCTTCTGACTTTGGTAATGGTAACTCTATCCTGGTTGAGGCTATGTAAATTCTTATAGGTCTCTAGCTTTGCATGAACTGAAGTATTAATCTTTCTTCCATCAAGACTGACTCTCTCATCCTTCACGACTCCATGTATTGTAAATGGAATATCCCCTGGTCTTTAATTTATGTCCTGAGAGGGTTCATGAATCTTCTCAGTGATGGAACCATCCTTTTCACCCATGGATGGAGGTAAATAAGGTTTTTTATCATATTGGCCACTATGGTTGTGCAAGGACTCTGCATTTTTCTTCCCACAGGTGTGAATTATTTCCCAATTAAAAGGAATAACTTGATTAGAGAGGATGCTCAAGGTATCCATAAATTTAGGCCTCTATAGTTTTCCCTTTCACATGGTCTTTCATTAATTTTTTTGTCCATTTTATTTTGTACTCTTCTTATTTTAATCAATAAATAAAACATGATCATGAACACTTTTTTCTTTTTTATTATTTTTTTTATTTTTTTTACATGATCATGAACACTGAGCATTAAGTGAATTACGATATACAATAAAAATAATATTATTTAAATGTGACTGGAACAATCTAGCCATTAAATTGGAAAGTATGAATAGTAATAACCACATTATAAAAAATATTCCTAAAGGATATAAATAATTTAAATATATTGATTGATTCAAAACAAAAAAGAACTTAATTATTTGCAAAGTCATTTTATTCTTCAAAAATATTTTTTCTTAAAAAATTGATTTTATGTAATTTTATTAAACGATGTTATAATTAATTAATTATTATTATTATTTTTATTTGAGAAAATAAATATCATTTTTCAAATAATCATTTAAATAATATCTTATGGTGGATTTTTGTTATTTTTCTAAGAAGCTTTATTTTTCTGTGAATAGTGAAAAATATCGATTCAAAAAAAAACTTCATTTCAAGTTGAAGCCACATTATGTTTTAAAATTGATCATTAAGTAACTTAATTATACCTTAATTAGAAATACTCTAATTTATATATGTTCATTTTTTGGATTTGAAACACATTTTTCTAAAAACCATTTTTATGTCTGCAATGTGTTTGTATCTTAATAAATTAAATTAATCAATATTAATAAATGGTTTTAATTATTTTAAATATTATTTATTCATTTATATATTTTAAGATTCTTTTTATGGTTTTTACATGTCAAGGTATAGTAGTAAATTTAGTTTTATACTTTCAAAATACATTTATCTAAAACTCATTTTCGTTCCATTTTTTCTGAATATGTAATGTTAGATTCTAACAATAAAATATAATTATTCTCATAAAATGGATTACATATTTTTAATAATAATAATTAATATATTTTACTATGGTTAAAATAATTTTCTACCATAATGGATATTAAAAATATTATTATTTTGTTACCATGGTTCAGGCTAAAACAGGTTTAGCAAGGAGTTTAAATCAAGAAATAAGGGTAGGGATGCCACATAACACTATATAATTCTCATTTTTTAATGTTATTTCAACATTATATTATACTAAAATCTAATAATTTTCCATTTTGAGTCAATATTATTTGAAATTTACCATATATTATTCAATTCTTTTAAGGCATCCTATGTGCGTCCCTCCCCTCACTTAAGTACATGAGCCTCATCCCGGTTGGTGAGGACTCGGTAGGTGCATCCAAGAGACCTGAGATCAAATCTGGGTGGAGGCATATTTCTAGGTACTATAGCAGTACTATAGAAGGCACTACAGCAGTACTATAGTAGGCATTGTAGTAGGTATTTTTCAGTACTGTAGTATCCGAAACTATTCATCCATTTGGGAATTTGGGCCATCAGTTTGGGCCTCAAGTCCAGCAAGGCTTTTGTGACACCCAAGGCCTTCGGTCCAATTTATTCTCAAGGCATTCGGGTCACCTTAAGGCCTTAGGTACACTTGATTTCAGATGCACTAGTTTGACTACAAGGAACAAGGCTTCAGATGCGGATTCATGGCAGGTGCATCCACTAGAGCAGAGATAACTATATTAGGAAGAATGAGAGGGTATGGATTTTCCATCAGTACTAGGCTTGTGCATATTTGCATAGGATAGCTAGCTGACCAGCCCAGCAAAGGTTGAGTGCTGATATCAGGACATATGCTGGAGAGGAGCAGTTCCATGTTTTCATGTTTGGGTGATTCCCTCTAAGACCTACGGGTGATGTAATTGTCTCTAAGCCTTCGGGCCTTGTAAGGGTTCCAACTCACCCCTTTAAAGTTGGATTATCAAATAAAAAAATAAAGGCCTTCGGTCTATTCCAACCGACCCTCCCCTCACTTATAAAAGGGAACCTCTTCCCCTCCATTATTCACAAAATTTGGATCATATATGTCATCCATGACCTAATAAAAAATCTTATTATCTTACTTTCCATGATCATAATTATTATTTTATTCCCCTAATACCAATCTATCAAGACATAAGTTTTAGGCCAATAAAGGTCTCTCAATGAAGAGGTATGAATATTAACCAAGATATTTCATTTTTATTTATACTTCAACCTACAATAAATATATTTAATCAATATGAACATAATTAAACCATTATAAAAAATATATTTAGTAGCTATTATGATATTGGAACAACCACTTCTTACCTCTTACACATCAAATGGTAAATACAAGTATCGTCAGTACATACATGTGGACTACCTCCAGCACATAGAGATACGATTCATTTTCCATCACAATTATCATTATTGGTTATTATAAAGGATTTAATATTTCTAAACAATACTTAGGATATAATTATTATTAAATAATTATTATATCATATTTATCTTCTTACCATCCCATCAATTGAAAAATGATAACAACATTTGGGTGTATGAGTGGTCTATCATCTCCACAAAGCGATTTGACATGTTTTTTTCCCTCTTTAGATGAATTGTAATAATGATAGATTTTATGAATATATATGTTATTTATAATATACTAAAAATGACATAAAATGTAATTATAATTTATCATTCTTCCATTTTATCCATCTAAAAGTGGATGCATCGCTCATGTGTGTATATATGGATTATCATATATACAAAGTGATGAAATAATTTTTCATTTCAACTTTATTTGAATGGTTATAAAAGTGTATAAAATGATTAACAATGATACTTATTAAATGGTTATTATTATATAGATTGTGGTCACAAGTACCTTTATTGACGAAACAAAATGTACACGATAAACAAAAAAGGTAACACCCAAAAATGACGATGATAATGAAATATTGTTAATAAACGAAGGATAATTTATTATAAGTAAATATTGTATGGTATTATCCATATAAACATGGTTCTATGATAGAATTATAAGGAAAATAAATTTATTATACATTAGGTTAGATCACTTACGATGCAAGACATACTTCAGATAATGGTTTTCATCTCAAATTCGTCTCTTTGAGAAATTTTTTGTATTGTGCACCTAATATCATTTATGTGTTATATATAATACCACATTTTTATATTATATCATGAATTATATTTTAATAATTATATTTAAATTTCAATCACAAGAACACAATTTCAAGGGTTTTTTAATACAATTCCACTCTATATATAAGGGTTCTTCATCTCAATTTTTTTCGTTAAGACATATTTTATTTTATGAAACTATTTATGTTTCCGAGTTGTATATACTAATAATTTGACTTATTATATCATTTATCCTTATTAATTCATAGTATTTTAATTTATAATTAAAATTATTTTATCCATTATTTTTACTATAATGTCACCAAAGTGGTAAGGGTTTATCATATAAAATTACCTTCTTTGGAATATATGTTATATTATGCACCGATATACATTTATCAGATGTATCTAATACCCATTTAATATGTTTAATCATAATTATACTTATTTTCATGGTATTTCAATTTTCAATTTGGTTTATTTATTTTATGGGGTTATGAATAAAATTTTCTAAAGTAGTAAGGGTTTTGTGTTACAGTCACATTTTTTATTGTGATTATTTTTTATTAATGTAACGATGAAATAAAATCATATATCTCCCCTGAATATAATTACTTGTATTATCATCTAGAAATTTATATGTATTAAATTATTTCATTTCTTTTTTCTCTATTTATGTCCAAAAGAATCGAAATGAATGTTCTTAAGGAAAATCGACTTTATTTCTCCCTTCAGTCTAGAATATTTTCTTCCATGTCCATATTTCATTTAAAATGGGTTAAAAAGATTACCATTCAACAAAGATATATTGTATACATTTTATCAATTTTTTTATTAATATTATATATTTAAAATTAATATTATTATTTTTCTAAATGAGGCACTTTTGACATGTTTTCCTGAAAATATGAATGTAGCCGTTATTTTAATGGACAATGCATGAATGAATTCTCCCACTATCATGAATTCTCATTGATTTAAATATTAATTTACATTATTTAGTTGTTATTTTCAAAGAGATTGTTTTTTTTAATATTTTTGGAAATTTTTATAATTTAAATAAGTGATTTAAAAATTCAAATAGTATTTTCCTCAAGAAATTATCCAACTATCATTTAATGGTATGTAAATATATAATAATTTCATATGTTTTTCCTATGATGTAATTAGGATATGATACAACGTTACCATATTTATTGTTTATCTAGACGTTTTATTATTATGTTGATGAAATGCATATTAAACTCGTTTTTTCCATAGATTATTCTATGATGAAATGTTGAATGTTTTATGATCTTGTTCCACTCGTATGTATGGATTACGATTAAGTGATTGGTGATAAAATTATCTCTCATAATGATGGATTTTTTCATAATATAGCTCCAATGAATTGGGTAATTATGACCGAGTTTAGAGTCACCTAAGAGATTAAGGAATTAATGAACTCCAAATCTATGATGGAGTTGACTAGATGGAAGTTACCCTTGATCGAATGTTTTAAATTACTAGGTTAGCATTTATATTAAAGGAATTTTTCTATAATGATAGTCTTGGGAGTGATACTTGAATAAGGAATTGAATTTCTATGCTTATCTATATTCCAAAAACTAAAATATCTTGCATATGATATGTTATCATTTTTTATGCTTGGTTATTATTGATTCAGTACACTTATGAATTATGTTCTATTGTTGAGATAAAGACTTAAGATGTGATTGAATAAAAATGAAGTTTCACTAATTGGGTATGATTATTGTAAGTTTGGATAATTCTCTCATTACCAAATGTTTATCATATTATCGCTTATGATCATTGGTTTATATCTCTTATGTTTACCCTTACTAAGAATCTAAGATCACCTTTTCTTATATTTCAATTCCTCATGTTATGAAGAATGTGTTTATGTTTTATTTGTCTAAGAAGGATTCTAGTTATTATGATGTTAATGGGAAATGATGTATATCAGTTACATACTAGTTTATTATGATTCCATGTTTTGAAATAAACTAAACCTCTATGGTTTTGGTGTAGATTATATTGATATGAAATGAATTTTAAAAAAAATGATGTAATATTTAAGTATGAATTTTTTGGGTATCTATAGTTTGTATTAGATAAGGGTTCAATTATTTTTTGAAAATAATATTATAAAGATTTAGTTAAAACCCTTATAATATACCTAAGTATAAGATAGTATCCTAATTTATGGTAAGGAATGGAGTATGTTTTTCCAACAAATTAAATCAATTTTTATACACTAGAAATAGAATTCGGTTAGGGTACATAATCACCTAGGGATTCCAACCGAACATGGGATGCCTTGGGTATTCACTAGATTATCACTACTATATGAAGATTTGGCCAAAGACTACACACCTTCATAGACACTCTTGGTGGATATTCTTGGGTTCACTCAATATTTCTCTATAAAACATAATGATTGATTTGAATAAATAATGTGCATCAGTTTCCAAGGATAAACCCTAAGGTTTTATATATTGAAAATAAGGTGTCAAAATTTAGATATCCTATAAATATTTTTTCTTGTTTCCATTATTACTCTTTATGATTATTGTTTCTCACACTATGATATTTTGTTTTAGCTAATGGTCGGAACTAAAATTAATTCTGTTAAAATTGAATGTGATGGGTGATGTAGGGATTGTCCACATGAGAAACCAAATGAAATGGGGGATAAAATAAAAAATATTGTGATTATGCCTAACCAGATATTTAAAAATATGACTAAAAACCATATCATAGGTGAGTTTTGGATGAACCAAATAAGATAAAAATATAGTTTCATGAATTCTATATAGGAAAGAAGATTAATCTTCCTACATGTCAAAAATGTTTAAAGAACCCACTGGGAAATGTCTCAATGGAATGGGATGAACTTTTTGAGTTGAAAAGAATGACATAGAGAAAGTAATTGCTGAGAAAAAATTAATCTTTTGGTTGAAACAATGAATGGAAATAATGGTTTCTATGAGGTATAATATATAGTTGAATTTTATAATTGTCGAATGTATGGGAATTATGTAATTCTATGTCCTTTGAGAAAATCTAAATTAGAGGATCATGAAGGTTATTTGAGTAAACGTTTATCTTTTAACGATAAAGAGATTATGAATGAAATATGAAAGATATAAGTCATAGACAATTATGATTATGTTAAAAGTAAGAATCATGGTTAAATTAAGTTTAATAAATCTTACAAAATAATTCATATTTATTATTGTAGGTGTAAGAACCTGGAATTCGTTTAAGGTACACTTTTCCTTTTTCTGGAGTTTTTAAGAAAAATGGAGTTTCTGGAAAATTTCGAAGTACATGTCGTGTACTTTCTGAGTACACACCGTGTACTACTCTCTAGCTCGAAGTCGTGTGTTGGCCATGCATGGGCCACACACACGGTGTGTAGGGGTGACGTGGAGGCCGATTTTTGCGGAGTACAGAAAAACCCACTACACACTGTGTACTTTAAAAATACACGCCGTGTACTTTTATTTTTTTACTAAACGGACCAGGGTCGTGCCTAATCGCCATATTCACCTTCTTCTAGGTTTGGTTCATTCGAGAGCGACCCATACGGCCGGATCTTCCCCAAGCCCCCACTTATCCGTCCGTTCTTCGATTTAAGCATGGTCGATTGCGTTGGAAGCGCAGCAGTGAGTTCTTCCATATTCTTGAGCCTTGTTTTCCAATTCTTCCTCTTTCTAAAGTTATCTAAGGATGAAATTTTTGTGTGTTTTATCATATCTACGACATTCTAGGGGGAATTATCCATCATGGTTCAAGTATATCGATCTCCTAGGATCGAGGTAGGTGGTATGTGCCTTACCGTTCAATGTCTCTGAGTTTTATGTGCGAATTTTCACTGATACCCGTGAACGGGGTATTGCGTGTTTACCTTTTTTCCCTTGTTGATTTCCTTACATGAATGTATGTTTGTGAAGAGGTAATTTTCCATGTTAGAGGATAAATTGTTTTTCTTGGATGTATTTTCCTTGCTTCGTTCTGTTTATGGCCTTTGGGTCTTGTTTTCCTTTGGCTGTTGCATCTATTTCATGCCTTGCGGTTATAGGTTGAAGTGAAACTCATGATATTCTTGTTGCCTTGTAAATGTTTAGCTACGTATATATATAGGTGTACTTTGGTTATCCAAGTAGCTATATATGTGTACTTTGGCCTTATAGCATTATTATGCACTGACTGGCACGGTGTTGAGAGAACCAAGTGCTATGGACTATAAGGGATAGACCGAGTGAGATTCCCAGAGAGTCTTAGATATTACAGACTATAGAGGGGATGGACCGAGTGAGATCTTAGAGAGTCTTTGTTTTTATAGACTATAGGAGGGTAGACCTAGTGAGCTTCTTCAGAGAGTCTTACCTTGTTTGAATCCCTTTAAGAACCTTCCCAGGCAAGAGGAGGAATTGACCGAGTGAGCTTCCTCAGAGAGTCTGTGGTATACCTAAGGCTATAGGATGAATTGACCAATATAAATTCCTCATAGAGTCTCTAGACCTTGGGGATAATAGGGTTAGACTACGTGATATTCCTCAAGAGAGTCCCTAACTACCCTAGACAATGAGGTGAATTGACCGATTGAGCTTCCCCTGCGAGTCTCATAAATTCATATGACCAAGACAGAGGGGTTAGGCTAATTGCACTGCCCATAGGGTTGTGGTACTTCATGGATAGGACCATAGGGAATGGCTAAAAGTACTTCCCAGAGAGTTTCCAGCCTTTAGCTATTTGTTTCAGTTGATTGGTTGTGGATTGATTACTGGTATGCATCATCATGATTTACTGCTTACTGTTTACTGCCTTCTGTTTTTCTGTTGTTGTTTACGACTTATTGTACATTCACCTGCCATATACTCACTGACTCTTAGGCACAGATCTTCGAGTGAATGCCTTCTGGGATTTTATCCCACAACATGTTTGGGCCATGCTTTTGGTCCCAAGCAGACTATGTGGTTGCAGGTGTACACAAGGGAAAGCGCCCTTCGACTTCTGGAACATGATTGCTTGAAGTAGGGGGGCATGGGACCAATATTTGGCTTGCGATGCTGAGGAGCCATTTAACTTTATTTTTGCACTTATTTTGGTACTGTAGTGTTTTTCCAGCATTGTGACTTTTTTGGCTTCTTTCCTAGTTATGTATCATGCATCATTTCATATATATACATATGTGCTTCAGTTTGTTTCTATAGTCTTCCGCTGTTTACATTGTTGGTTATTTCTACTTCCGCTATTGCATGTTTACTTCTCTACTACTGTGTACTCAGCCAATGAGGGCATAGTTTCCCCACTATTACACCCAAGGCCCTCGCTGCTAGTCGGCATCCTCTGGCGTTTGGGGAAATGCGCTTAAGGCCATGTGACCAACCGGGTATGGGGCGCCTCTGGGTGGCTTCCATAACCAGGACGTCACAAAGTGGTATCAGAGGATTCTTTTCTCTTGCACTACTATTTCGAGGCTTATCCAGGGATAGGACTGATTCGATACTTTGAAATAAGCTGTGCTCGGGAGTAGCTAACCCTTGTATAGGGAAAAGCCATACTACCTCGTTTATTACAACTTTCTGGTTTTGAGATTTTACGGTTGATACGATTTCACCTAGAGTGATTCACAAGTTTTGAACTATTATTGTTTTGATATTATGGTTCTATTTCTGTCGCAACCCAATGAGATGATGGTATTCCATCTCATGCATCATGTAGGAACTTGTAAAAATCACATGCCATGCATTCTTGCCATGCCATTTAGGGTTCATTAGTGATTGCATACTGTTGTGATAGACGTTGTGTAGATTATGTATGTTGTTGTGATAAGTGCTTGATAGAATCTCTTCTGCTTGATAGAGAATTTTTTGTATTGTACATTTTTTAAATGAAGGCCAAATTTTTATTCTTGAGGTGTTATGGGCCCTCTTGAACCGTAAGTTAGTGGATCATGACCCTATTTTCCCTTGTCTATGATTGTGGGAGATGCCATGCTTTGAATTGCGGGGTGTATGGGCCCTCATGGATCGGAATTTGGAACCTCTCTTCCTTTTTTCCGTGTTTTTTGGGATTTTGTGCAGTTTCAAAGCTATTTCCAAGAAAAAACCAGAATACACGGTGTGTACTTTTTGACTACACACCATTTATTTTATAGACTGTGTCACTGACCGTGTGAGCAGGGACATGCTGTTGTAGAAATACCTTCAGGAACACACCGTGTACGGCAGGTACACGCTGTGTGAAAGGACCAGTTTGGGATATACCTAACACTGAGAGGGGGGGGGAGTGAATCAGTGTTGGGGAATTTTTAAACCAATTCCAACTTTTATCCCTGTACCTCTAGACCTGTTAGGATCTTGATTCTCTTATTCTCTTTTCCCTGTCGCATGCAATAATAGAAAGCAGTAAAAAATGTGCACACGATATTTTTACAAGGTTCACCACTCAATAAGAGTAGTTACGTCCTTGCCATGCATGGGTATGACCACTGCATGGATTCTCCACTATAAAGTAAAATGCTGTTACAATGGAGTGGCTAGGAAAATAATCCTCTAGCCAGTGTGAGTCCCTACACTTTGGAGGGGGTGGGAAACAATCCTCTTCCCTGGACTGGTGAAAGCCAAGTCCAACTTGCAGCCTCTATCTGGTTCTTTATACTGCCTATCGAGACAGTCTTCTTCTTTCTTCAAAAGGTTGGTTCTGCTCTTGATCTATTGTAGTGCTCTTCACTTGATTACTTGCAAAGCAGTAGGCAAGCAATTCTCTTCTTTCTTTCTCTTCTTCTCTAGTGCAAAAACAAACTGCACTAGTTCTTCTTCCTTCTTCCTCTTAGTGCAACAACTGACTGCACTAATCACCTTCTTTCTTTAGCTAGAATCACATACACCAATGTGATTATTCAAACACTGAAGATCTGCTCACAAAGCATCATCTGAATTAAACTGCCCTGAATAATTGTCAGCCTTCAGTTGGGCATACTCTGTTCTTCTTCTTCTCTTCCTTCTCTTCTCAATACCAACACCTGAGTGTATTGGTATACTGAATTCTTCATGTGTGCAGATATGAGTTCAATTTCACGTCTAGTTCTTCTTCATTTCGCAAAGAACAACGAGAGTGTTAAACACCAGTCGTGTGAGTGCGGTTCAACTTCTCTTTGTGAAACCGAATGGTTCACTGTTCTTTCTTCTTCACAAAGCTGCTTCGAGAGTGCAATGCACCTATCGAAGGCCTGTGGTACCCTCAAATTTTTCGCACACCCTTCTAGGCGACTTGCGCATAAAATTCAAGCCTTGCGCGGAAAAACACCTTTTGGCGCGAAAAACCTTTTTCGCGCAACTCTTCTTTTTCGCGCAGAACTTCCTATTTCGCGCAGCAGTTCCTTTTTCACGCAGCACTTCTTCTTTTCGCGCAATACTCTATACTTCAATTTTTCCGCGCGTCAGAGCTCAGGATTTGTCTATGTGTCGAGACTCTCTTAATGAGAGGGGTTCACCCCATATTTATAGGCAGTTTTGAACCCGCGCGAAAAACACTAATCCGCGCGTAAAACCTCCTCCATGCGCCTAAAAACTCTTTTATGCAACTTCACATTTCGCGCCATGCTTCAAGTTTTCGCGCACCTCATGCCTTTTCCATTTTTCATCCTTCTAAGCATGAAGCACCAATTGCGCGCAAAATTCCGCACCGCGTTCCATATTGCGCGCAAACCCAATCTTTCCAGCAACGTTAGATTTCGCGCATTGCTCCAATATTTCGCGCATTTTATGCCTTTGCCAATTTTTGATCTTCTGATCTCGAACCATCATTTGCGCAAAAACTTCATTCTTCAATTTCGCGCACCATGCCAATATTTCGCGCATCCCGCAGATTTTTCGCGCAACCCGCTACTATTTCGCGCATCCCGCAGATATTGCGCGCACCACTTTATTTTTGCGCGAAACATGCCTAAATTTCCGCGCACTCCATTCCTTTGTCATTTTTCAACGTTCTGACCTTGAATAACTCTTTTGCACGTATAAACCATCTTCAATCTTATGCGCAACATCCATTGCCAAGCACATTTCTTCATCTCCCGATTTTCAGGCCCTAAAATTTGGCAAACACAGGAAAACGGCGCCACCTTAAACTGTGCTTTTCTGCCATCCCCAGACTGTCTATTGCTTTTCCATTTTATCTCTTTACTGCTTCCCATAACCATTCTTCTGCTCTTATCACAAATCCCACTATCGTGATATTTATCCTTTGATAGATCAGCTTAAGAATCGTCAGAGTTGCAATGAGAACTGAATCTTTCCTATCTTCCAGCAGCATCATTCCTTCCAATCAAAACATTATGTGACTGGCATCATCATTTCTCCCCCTTTCCTTCATAAGGCTTGAATCACAAGTTCTCCTAACTCATGATTTGTGTGAAATACATACCAGCAAAGCATCGTCTGATTTAGAGAAAATGTGAAATGCCTGTCTACCTCAGAATGTCAAGCCCTTCCACATTTTATCTACTTCATAACCATCATTATGCAAATCATATGATTCTATTCTTCAAGTAAGCTCTTGCATGGTTCACATGAAATCATAAATCATTGCATTGTCTTCTTCAAATCCTCATTCTTCTTCAACCATCCTTAGATAGATGATAATTCACCATTCTGCTCCAATCATCCTCAAATGGATGATACTTCTCCATTCTTCATCGTTGTAAACAATGTGTCACCATTGACACATGTACTTTGAACTTAGGATTAGCTCAATAATAGTCTGAATTTATCGTCTAAGAGAATTGCTCAATTATGAAATCCAATGCTATGATTCCATAACAATTCTCCAGGCAACTTCACTTCAACCGATCTCCATTAACTTTGGAGTTCTTCTTCATATCCTTCTTCATTTTGACCCGCATTGACAACTGTTGACAACAAATACAATCTTCATATACAAAGTGGTCCCAACACTGTGTAGTTTAGAGCCGTGTACTTGGTCGTGTCACTAACAACACGGGTCGGGGAAGCTCGATTAGAACACGCCATGTTGTTTTTAGAACACACCATGTAGTCTTGTTCAGGTACCCAGCCGTGTCACGAACAACACGGGTCGACGTTACTTTCTCTTAGACACGCCGTGTTTCTCTGGGAACACGCCGTGTAGTCTTTCCCATGTACCCGGCTATGTCACGAACAAAACAGGATGGTGTCACCTTCTCCCATAGACGTTGTGTTTGTTTGGAAGACACCATGTAAGTGCCAGCCATGTAACCAAAAACACGGGCCGCTGAGTCAGTGTCAAGTACACACAGTGTCCCTAGGGAACATGTCGTGTAGTCTAAGGATAGCGTGGACTCCGTGAGTTAGCCGTGTAAGAAGACTCGGGTAGGGGGATAGTTTTCAAGTACACGCCGTGTAGTTTGAGGCGTTACATGACATGTCGGGCAGGGATACACGCCCATGTTAATGGCTTAAGTAGACACACCGTGTAGTTTTATACACGTCGTGTAGTCGTTTTTTGTAAAACTTGATATTTTATTCCCCCCGTTCCCGTTTTGTACTCTTGTGTTTCTCTCTTTGTTAATCATGATCTAAGGTGTGCTTTTGATTTTTAGGGCTATGCCTCCGAGACATCTTCTGGTCGTACATCTATCATCTGGCAGTGATCAGATGCCAGATATGGCTGATCAGGGACTTCCTGCCGATACTCCAGTCGAGCCAGCCTTGGAACCAGCTGTCATACCCGTTGCAGGCACCGAGGTGCAGTTTAGGGAGGAATTTCTGAGGATGATTTAGACCTTCCAGGGAGTGCCGCCTTCTGCCCTATCAATGGCTGAGTTGACATGAGTTTTCCAGCAGCAGCATCCTCCTAATTTTCAGGGGATGGAAGACCTCAGGTTGCAAAGTCATGGATAGAGGCCACAATGACCATATTTGAGCACCTAGATATATCTCTGGAGAAAAGGGTAAAGCTGGCTACTTATATGCCCCGGGAAAATGCCAAGAGGTGGTGGGAGGTGATCTCGTGGTTAGGAAATCAGCAGGATATGTATTGGGACAAGTTTTGATGCTCCTTCTATGACTACCTCTATCCGAAGAACTAGAGGGCCGATCGAGCCCTGGAGTTTAAGAGCGAGAAGCAGGGTACTCTCTATGATATGGATTACTCATCTCATTTCACTGAGCTGCAGCGTTTTACACCGATCCTAGCAGGTGATGAGTTGTTCCTTACTAGGAAGATCAAGGATGGTCTCAGGAAGGAGATCTGTTCCCAGGTGAATATATTTCAGTTGAATTAGATATCCTCCATCGTCAACCAGACACTGATCACTGAGCGCAATCTAAGAGATTATGGAGCAGTGAGCCAGGGCAGTTTGGTATCCAGAGCTGGTGTTCCTCCTACGTACCGTAGGAAGTGTCACAGAGAGTCTTCTCGAGGAGATCGAGGTTCACGAGATGCATTCTTTGGTAGCCAGGTTGTATGCTACCAGTGCGGTAGGAGTGGGAATACTAGGACTCAGTACCAGAGGGATCCGATGGAGTGTCGGTCTTGCGGAAAGATGGGCCATCTTCAGTGTTTCTGTCACATCTTCTCACCTTCACCTGGTGGTAGGGGTTCTTATATGACCCTGCATTCTGTAGATGCTTCACCATTTTCCCACCAGTCAGGGAACTGGAGTTCTTCCGGCCGTTCGGGCCGAGGTGGAGGTCACGGCCGTGGTGGTCAGTCACCATGTCATCAGCAACTGCAGAGTGGATAAGCTCAGAGCGGTCAGCCAGGGGCACAAGGCCGCGGTGCAGGCCAGTCTTTCACCATGGAGTAGACCTATCAGGAGAAGGATCCCATCCCTTCTACAGTTTGAGATATGATCTTAGTAGCCTCAGTTTTATCTTCAGTTCTTTTTGATATTGGTTCTTCCCATAGCTTCATCTCTGTTGTAGTTGTGGATAGCCTTGGGCTCTGTATCTTTTCGTCTGCCGACTTGTTGACTCTTGACAGGCCATTGGGAACGAGGACATCTAGAGTACGTCAGTGCGGAGAGTGCCCTCTCGAGGTTGCAAGGTGTCTTTTCTTATGGGACCTCTATGTCTTAGAGATGACCTGCTATGATTTCATTCTCGGTATGTACTGGTTGGTTCCCTTCCACACAGTCGTTGATTGCTATCGCTGCAGGGTGAGTTTCATATCACCAAAGGGTGGATCCTTGCTTCATAGAGGCGAGTGGGATGTCCAGGCGGGTAGAGCTGGACCAAAGCATCATGGGCTAGGGGACATTACAGCCCAGATTTCCAGTCTTTATCTGGATGACCAGGGGACTTCACAGTTAGGCTTTCCTCTAGTGGTGGATCATTTTAGGGATTCCTTTACAGAGGACATTTCAGGTTTACCTCCGGAGTGTGAGGTAGACTTCTCGATTGAGCTCATTCCAGGAGCAGCACTAGTGTATATTACTCCCTTTACGATGGCTACACCTGAGATGAAGGAACTCAAGAAGCAGTTGGAGGAGTTGTAGGCAAAGGGTTTCATCCGACCCAACACTTCTCCTTGGGGTTCGCCTGTCCTGTTTGTGAAGAAGGCAGACGGTACCCTTCGTCTTTGTGTGGATTATCGGAAGCAGAACCAGATGACGATCAAGAACTGATATCCCTTGTTGAGGATCGATAACCTCTTTTATCAGCTTTGAGGATCTCGGGTGTTCTCGAAGATCGACTTGAGGTTCGGTTATCATCAGTTGCGTGTTAGACCATCAGATATACCTCTGACAGCATTCAGGAGCAGGTATGGTCTTTATGAATATATAGTCATGTCATTCAGTCTTACGAACACGCATATACTATTCATGGCACTGATGAACCGAGTGTTCTATCCATACTTGGACTCCTTTTTCGTGGTCTTCGTGGATGATATCTTGGTGTACTCTCACACTCGACACGACCATGCCACACATCTTGAGATCGTTCTAAGTACACTGAGAGAGCATCGGCTGTATTCTAAACTCTCAAAGTACAACTTTTGGATGGATAAGATTCACTTCCTGGGTTAGGTAATCTCGAAGACAGGAGTTTTAGTGGGCCCAGAGTAAGTGAGAGCTATAGCTTCCTGGAAGTAGCTGAAGAATGTCTTTGAGGTGCGGAGTTCCCTAGGGTTGGACGGATACTATAGGCACTTCATTCCAAACTTTTCATGCCTAGAGGCACCATTGAAAGGTCTGACCAAGAATGGGGTGAAGTTTTTATGGTCATATTCTTGTGATTTAGCCTTTCAGGAGCTGAAATGGGAGGTTGACGTCAGCACCGATAGTAGTCTTTCCATAGCCGGGAAAGGGCTACACTGTTTACTGTGATGCTTCAGGTGTCGGCCTAGGAGCTGTGCTCATCCAGGGAGATGGAGTCATGGTGTACGGGTCTTGGTAGTTGAGGCCACACGAGAGGAATTACCCTACGCACGATTTGGAGTTAGAAGTAGTTGTTCATGCTTTACGTTGTTGGAGACACTATCTTCTGGGAGAGCACTTTGTGGTTTTCACCAACCACAACAGTCTCAAGTATATCTTCACTCAGCATGATCAGAATCTGAGACAGTGTAGGTGGGTCGATTATCATTAGTCCTTTCACTTCGAGCTTGCCTATATGACGGGAAAGGGAAATGCAGTGGCAGATGCGTTGAGCATACGAACCCAGATTCAGGAAGTTCGGGAGGCCAGTAGTGAGTGGAAGCTTATGGATCTGTTCACTGAGATGCATCTGGAGGTGCACAACAGGCAGGGACAGACTATCGTATCCTTTGTGGTTTTTACCTCTTCACTTCTTGATTGGGTACAAATGAGACAGCTATTAGATTCAGAGGCCTTAGTCCTACGGGAGAGTGTGTCAGGAGGTGACCCTCTTCTTGGATGGACAGTGGGTGAGGATGAGATCTTGCATTTCTAGGGATGCGTATGGGTGCCAGCAAACATACGCGAGGATCTGATGTAGGATTTCCATTCCTCAGTTTGGGTAGTTCATCCTGGTATCACCAAGATATATCAGGATCTTCACACCCAGTACTGGTGGCCAGGTATAAAGAGAGATGTTGCTGGTTTTGTCATGAGATGTTCTACTTATCAGCAAGTGAAAACAGAGCATTAGCGACCAACATGGCTTTTACAGTAGTTACCCATTCTAGAGTGGAAGTGGAACGATGTCGCGATGGACTTTGTGACCAGGTTATCGAGGTCGCCTCGGGGAAGTGATGGTGTTTGGGTCGTCGTTGAAAGACTTACAAAGGTAGCACACTTCTTGCTGATCAAGGAGACCTTCAATGTTGATGATCTGGGACGACTGTACATCTGAGAGATTGTACGTCTACATGGAGTTCCGCACTCCATTGTTTCAGACAAGGATGCGCACTTTACCTCTCGGTTTTGGTAGGGACTTCAGAAATCTTTGGCTACACAGGTACTTTTGAGTACAACATACCATCCCCAAACTGATGGTCAGTCCGAGCACATGATCCAAGTGCCTGAGGATATGCTCCGAGCTTGCATTTTAGACTTCATTAGTTCTTGGGAGAAGCATATACCTCTTGTGGAGTTCACCTACAACAATAGTTTTCAGGCGACCATTCAGATGGCGCCATACGAGGCTCTATATGGTAGGCCATTTCAGTCACCCTTATTCTGGCTAGAGGCAGGAGAGGCATCTTTTCTAGGACCTCGTCTTGTTTGGGAAACCTCCGAGTAGATAGAGTTGATTCAAAAGAGGATGGATACAGCACAGTCTCGACAGAAGTCTTATGCTAATTAGTGGAGACGACCTCTGGAGTTCGAGGTCGGGGATCAGGTTTTCCTTTGTGTCGCATCGAGGTTGGGACACAAGAGGATTCAGAGACAGGGTATTCTTTCACCATGGTACGTCGGTCCGTTTGAGGTATTGGAGAGAGTTGGGTCGGTTTCCTATCGGTTGCAACTACCCTAGAGGTACTAGGATATGCACGAAGTCTTCCACGTCTCTCATCTCCGACGTTACTTTTCAGACCTGTCTCATGTCTTTCAGCCCAAGGAGGTTGATATCGAAGCAGATGCGTCGTTTGAAGAGCATCATATCTAGATTTTTGATTGCAGTAAGGTGGTTCTCCAAGGCTGGTCTGTTTCTATGGTACGAGTACTATGGAAGCACGGGCAAGTACGGGATTAGACTTGGGAGAAGGAGGCTGAGGTTCGATCACAGTGGCTGAAGCTGTTCGAGGTTTCTTCTTCTATGCCCATCTAGGGAAATTCGGGGACAAATTTCTTTAAGGGGGGATGTTTGTAAGAACCCAGATCTTCGTTTCAGGTATGATTTTCCTTTTTCTGGAGTTTTTAAGAAAAATGGAGTTTTTGGAAAATTTCAAAGTACACGCCATGTACTTTCTGAGTACACGCCATGTACTCCTCTCTGGCTCGAAGTCGTGTGCTGGCCATGCCCGAGAGACACACACGGTGTGTATGGGTGATGTGGAGGATGATTTTGGCGGATTTTAGAAAAACCCACTACACGCCATGTACTTTAAAAATACACATCGTGTACATTTCTTTCTTTTTTACTAAATGGACTGGGGTCGCACCTAATCACCATATTCACCTTCTTCTAGGTCTAGTTCCTCTGAGAGCGACCCATACGGCCTGATCCTCCCTGAGCCCCCGCTTCTTTTTCCATTCTCCGATTCGAGCATGGTCAATTGTGTTGGAAGCGCAGCGATGAGTTCTTCCTCCTTCTTGATCCTTGTTTTCCAATTCTTCCTCTTTCTCAAGTTATCTAAGGTTGAACGTTTTGTGTGTTTTCTCAGATCTATGTCGTTCTAGGGAGAATTATCCATTGTGGTTCAATTATATCGATCTCCTAGGATTGAGGTATGTGGTTTGTGCCTCACTGTTCAAAGTCTCTGAGTTTAATGTGCGAATTTTCACCGATACTCATGAACGGGGTATTGAGTGTTTACCTCTTTTCCCTTGTTGATTTCCTGCCTTACCAGTATGCTTGTGTAGAGGTAATTTTCCATGTTAGAGGATAAATTGTTGTTCTTGGATTTATTTGGCTTTCTTCATTCTGTTTACGACCTTTCGGTCTTGTTTGCTTTTGGCTGTTGCATCTGTTTCGTGCCTTGTGGTTATAGGTTGAAGTGAAACTCATGATATGGTTGTTGCCTTGTAGACATTTAGCTAAGTATATCTATAGGTGTACTTTGGTTATCCATGTAGCTCTATAGGTTTACTTTGTCCTTTTAGCATTATTATGCACTGACTGGCACGGGGCTGAGAGAACCTGGTGCTATGGACTACAAGGGATAGACCGAGTGAGCTTCCCAGAGAGTCTTTGATATTACAGACTACAGAGGGGATGGACTAAGTGAGCTCCCAGAGAGTCTTGGTTTTTATAGACTATAGGAGGGTAGACTGAGTGATCTTCCTCAGAGAGTTTTACCTTGTTTGAATCCCTTTAAGAACCTTCCCATGCTAGAGGAGGAATTGACCGAGTGAGCTTCCTCAGAGAGTTTGTGGTATACCTGAGGCTATAAGAGGAATTGACCGAGATATATTCCTCAGAGAGCCTCTAGACCTTCTGGCTAAGAGGGTTAGACTGCATGATCTTACTCAAGAGAGTCCTTGACTTCCCTAGACTATGACGGTAATTGACCGAGTGAGATTCCCCAGAGAGTCTCATAAATTCATATGACCAAGCAAGAGGGGTTAGGCTGAGTGCACTGCCTAGAGGGTTGTGGTACTTCATAGATAGGACCAGTGGGAATTGCTGTGAGTACTTCCCAGAGAGTTTCTGGCCTTTAGCTATTTGTTTCTGTTGATTGGTAGTGGATTGAATGCTGCTATGTATCATCATGTTTTACTGCTTACTGTTTACTACCTACTGTTTTGCTGTTGTTGTTTACTGCTTATTGTACTTTCACCTGCCATATACTCACTGACAGTTAGGCACAGATCTTCAGGATAAATCCTACTGGGATTTTATCTCACACCCTGTTTGGGCCAGGCTTTTGGGCCCAAGTAGACTATGTTGTTGCAGGGGAAGACAAGTGAAAGCGCCCTTCGACTTCTAGAACTTGATTGCTTGGAGCAGGGGAGCATGGGACCAAGCATTGGATTGCGATGATGAAGATCCATTTACCTTTCTTTTGTACTTGTTTTGCTACTATAGTGTTTTTCCAGCATTGTGACTTGTTTGGATGCATTCCTAGTTATGTATCATGCATCATTTCATATATATACATATGTTCTCCAGTTTGTAGATTTAGTCTTCCACTGTTTACAATGTTGGTTATTACTACTTCCGCTATTTCATGTTTACTTCTCTTCCGTTGTGTACTCTTCCAATGAGGGCATAGTTTTCCCACTATCACACAAAAGTCCATCGCTCCTAGTTGGTAGCCTCTGGCATTTGGGGAAATGCACTTGAGGCCATGTGACCAACCGGGTACAGGGCACCTCTGGGTGGCTTCCGGAACCGGGACGTTACAGTAGGACTGAAGTATTAAGGAATCTTTTTTTGATTATAGGGTAATTTTTTATGAAAGAAGTAAAATAATTGAAGTATTAATTTATTGGGATTCTATATTTATGTTGTAGTGGTGTTTTATTAATGAAATTCTTATAATAAGAATCATGAAACATCTTAGGATTTTTTTCTAGTTGTTGTTTTTTTATTTTTTTCAAGAATATGTTGAATGGTACTAATAACCTTGAAAATTGATTTAGTGGTAATGTGATATTTTCAGAGAAAGCATGATTAAGGGAAACATAGACCTTAATATATTCTTATTATTTAGATAATAATGTTAAATCTCGAAGAGTATATTATTGATACTGATAAAGTAAATTGGACAGTATTTGTAACCCTTAAATTGATCATTGATTTGATGAAAATTGTATTTATGATGATTTTTATTTCATTTTTAGATTTGTATAATATAATTAATAGTGTTTGGTTCTATTTTAGAAATAAGGATAGATTTAATTTTTTGAACCATTTATGTGTTTATTGATGTTTTGTGGTGATTCAGGTCATTTTGATAAATTATTAGCATGTTTTAAGAGAATATATGGTTGGTATTCACGTGTTTGGTGTGTGAAATTATGATATATTTTATGTTATATGGGGATAAATGTTATAGTTGAACTTATAAAAAAACAAGTGATCAAATCATTCTAATTTTTTTTAAATTGTTAAAAAAAATATTTTTGTTGATTTTTAAAGTTACCTAATAATGGAATGGGTTAAGAAATACTATGGGAGTGTTTTAGAGTTTAATTTAATATTTTATCATGTGAATATTTATACATATTGGATAATAAGTGCTAAGAATTTTATTTTTGGTAAATATATAGAGCTATAAGGAACGAATTTTCATCTATTTATGGATCTTATGATCCATTATGAGATATTTTTAGTGATTTATGTATGAAAAAATAATCTTGAATGTTAATTTTAAGGATTAAGGGATGAAATAGAAGTGGAAATTGATCAAATCATAAAAGAGGATAAAATTATATTTGAAAAATAGAATGAAAATTATGTTTATTTTTCATGTTATCCACCTTAATAGTAATAAAATTCTTTAAAATTGGAAAATAGGAAAATAAAAATGAAATTTTTTTCATTTTTACAATTATTTCTAATTAATTGACTATTTTTACCCCATACTGATTTATTGTTATGTGGTTAATAACATTATCATTACCATGTTCTCAATAACATTATATTATTCATTTGACAATTTATTTCTATACCCTGAATAAAATTACAATTCTTGATAATATTCTTCTTATCTGACAACCTAACACAACTAGAAAAAATGGCATATTTTCACACTCCTATTCCCACATTTTTAATAATTTTGGAGAAAAAAAACTATTCTAATACCATAGTTTATTTGAAATCAGGGAAATACACGCAATATATCGACCCCTCCCACCATTTTTTTTCATGAAAAATTATCTTACAAAGATGCCCATGTCCACCACTTACCATCTTCATGATTCATCCCAAGCTCTACTCAAGATAATCTTCCCCTGCTGACACAGTCAGCCCACCTCCCTACCAATATGGATTTGGCACAACCTCATCGCCTTTCTATCTTCATGGAACTGATATGGCCTCCCAACCTCCCAATCAATGAGCCTCTGATGCATCCTTCCCACCTCTCCATGATCCTCCTCCGCTAATGTGTCTTAACGTAGCATTGATGTATCCACCCTACCTCCTCGAGATCCTTCTCCTCCAATGCGGCCACCCCACCTCCTGAACCATGACCTAAATGTAAATCCTCAATGTCCATCCCCTTCAGTATGTTTTTTATATTCTTTTATTCATAATTGAATTTATAATTACATTATTCAAATTTAAATTCTTCTATTTTATAGTTTATATTCATCTATTATCTATTTTAAAACATCCTCAAATCATTCACCGGATTATTAGATATATGAACCCTTTTTATTTCTATGTTTTTAATATAAAAATGATTTCTTAAAATTAATAGAATTATCCACAATAAATTACAATTACTTCTCCACATAATTTTTTTTAAAATTAATTATATTTGATTACTTGTAACAAGAATAAAAACCATTCGGTGCCTATATCAACTTTATTTAAGCTTGATATTTGGATTTTGTAAGTTCCAACAAGAATTATTGCTTCATGTTATTATTTTCCCATTAATTTAAAAGTTCCCAATTACAAGAAATTTCTTTACATTTATTATGAAATTATTTATCTGATTCATCTATTTTGTGATATACTTGTTTGTGGAAGGATTAATTCACAGATGTATTGTTTCATAGTTTTATATATATCTCACTTTCTCACCATGATCTAATGTTGAGTTTGATATTGGCATAAAATAATTCTTGAAATATATTATTTTTTGTGAAAACAAAAAATTGCAATTTTATTTCATATTATTTCCTAATGTTTTTTAAACAAGATTCTAAAAGTATTTTTAGAGGTCTACACTCTGTGTATTTATATCATTTTTCATTCTAAATTCACCAGTAAAATTTGAATTTCTTATTATTTATTTTATTACGGAAAAAACATAATTATTGTTAATTTTATGATACTCTATTTAATAATCCCTACTATACTATAGTTATTCATTCATAAAGTGATTTTTAAAATTCATATTTTTATTTTTTGTAAATATTTATTCAATCCAAATATATGTTTATCATTTTATTTGGGACCTTAACAATGAGTGTTATATTTAATATGATAGTAAAAATTCTTAGTGTTATGATAGGTTCCTATGAAAACATATTTATACTCATGCCAAAAGTTTTCCTTTAATTTTGTTTTCATCAAAATTTGTATTACTATAATTTCTAAACATGGAGATTGGATTGAAGATATTAATGAGGATCTCAATAAAATAAAAAATATTTCCACTTAATATTTGGTTACAAGGAATAGTAATAGAAATTTAATTTAAAGTAAGTGGGTAGACAGAAATATATTAAATGATAAGGGTGTGGTGATAGGAAATAAATCCAGACTTTTATGCAAAGGATATTCTTATGTTAAAGGGGTTTCCACAAAGACAAATTTTCTCTAGTTATAATGGTAGAGTCTATATGATTGTTTCTTGTCGTATTAACTCATATGAAGTATATTATTTAACAAATGTATGGTAAATCTACTTTATGAAATGATATGCTAGAATTATAGATTTATATTGAGAATTATAAATTTTTTTCTAGAAAATGATTATTTTAAGTTGTGAAAACTAAAGATGTATTTATATAGGTTGAAGTAAGACCTAAGGTCCTGATATAATAGGATGTACATTTTTCTGAAAGACTTGAAATTAAAAATTGGAAATGTGGTCAAAAACATACATATCAAAGACAGGAAATTGGGTATACTTTTGTAATAGTATATGTTTATGATATAATTTTTCTAGGTGATCAAAAAAATTACATGTTAGAAATTTTCTATGAAAACGAGTAAAAAATATTAGATTACATGATGGGTGATATATGGTACTTATTGAGATTAAATATGATACAAAATGAAAATTTATTACCTTATCCCAAGAGAATCAATCATCATAATTATTTAAAGAAGTTTTAGATGGTGGATTCTAAGATTTTTTCGACAACTATTTAAGTTGGAAAGAAACTATCCTATGATGATAAAGTAGAAGGTGTGGATAAAATTGAGTCCAAAATTTTATTATGATCCTTATTTATCTCTGAGAATATAGACCATATATTTTCTCTATTTTTATCTTAAGACTGAATCATCAAATTTACTCTAAAGAATCACGTGTTATGGATGAAAAAACAATTTTTTGAATACATCAATGGGATAATAAATTATGGGTTATTTAAAATAGGATTGAGTTATAATATGTCAAGATATACGGATTTTGGTTTATAATCTAATTAAAATGATAGGAGGTACACTTTTGGTGGAATCATTTTGTGGGGATATTGTTTTATGTGTTGTAACTGAAATAATATAACAAATTAATAGGTTGTTACAAAGTTTGAATATGTCGCTTCTTCTAATGCTTATTCAAATATGATTTGGATGATGTTTGAGCTTTATTATTTTAGGGTGAATGTTGTAGAACCTCTCAAAATTAATTTTTATAATAAAAAATATATTAAACATTCAAAAAAATTGAAATATTCAAAATCCAAATATATTAATAATTAATTTCATTTCATTTATTAGACATAATCTAATGGTGACATTGAGATATAATTTATTATTAACTAGGAATTATTGGATTATATTTTTACCACTACTATCCTTAAGGATAAATTTGAAACATTGATGCTAAAAATTATTGTTATCCACTTTATCTCTGTCTCTTAATAATATTTTAGTGGATACCCCACATAGAATTGTATTTTGTTTTAAATGTGGGATAAAAGAGTGAAAAAATATTTTCTTGTAAGGAGTATACAATTCCTTTCTAAATAGGATACATATACTTTTTCATTATATCTATTGATCATCTGTTGATTGTGTTAGTTCTGAAAATTAAAAGAAATCAGAAGTATTGGGTTCTTTTGTTCAAGGTGAGAGCAAATTTATCTTTTTTCCAAAATGTTTTTTGGAACATAGAGATTCATTTCAGTCAAAAACACTACTCTAATCTATCGTGTGGTGTTAGTAAGTTTTTTTACAAGATAAAGGTTCTTATTTGGTTCCACATGAATGAGGAACTATGTTTTTCAAAATAGTGGGAAAATTTTGGAAGTCTAAAAGAAGATATTGAATTTCCAGTTGGAATAGTTGAATAATGTTTTAGTCATTGTCAATCAGTTGATTTTAATGTTAAAAATATTGTTTAAATAGTTTTTAATGTGTTTTTTATGGATCGAAATATTCTGAATCATTTCTATGAGTTTTAAATATATTATATAATTTTTTATAGATGTTTTAGTTTTCATTAGTACATACCTCATAAGCTACAAGGATCTCTAATGGTATTTGAGTTCTTATAGTGTAGGTATTAGAAGTTATATTCCTTGTAACTTATAAGGAACTCAGAAGATACAAGGAGATCAAAAGTTACATTAAATATGAAGTTATAATTCCCATAAGGTATTTGGATTAGAGGGTACAAGGTTCTTATTTGATACATGAATTATATGGTTAATAGATCCCAAAATATGGATTATATTGGATGTTTTATAATTTTAATGGTTCTTTAAGAATTTAATGAACATAAAATCAAAATTTATAAGTACAAAAAATGTTCAAAATATTTTGAAACAAAATAGTTATAAAGAGAATAAATTAATATGAGGATTTTTAATTCACGTTTTCTCTAATATATTCTATTGTGGTTCAATCCTAGATTCTTTCCTATTCTATAGGAGACTTGAATTTATATTGAAAAGGTAAAATATCAAGTGAAATTCATTTAGTAAGTTGAATCAAATTTAAATTCATTATATAGAATCAATATAAGAGTGGTCAAAATCATATTGTCTGATTGAAAATCATATTCTTCAATGAAATCCATATAGACCAAACATTAAGGAATTACTATAAAATAAATATGTAAATATTTTTCCTAGTTGTTGAGGGGGTATAAAAGATGAAAAATAAATGAATTTTAATAATGTAGATAATGGAGAAGTGATATGATACTATATCATGTAAGGAAGAATAGATAATGAGGTTGATTAGTGATGTGTTCATGAATTATTATAGAGGATGAAGCCAACTAGTTTATGTTACAGATTATCAAGTTTCATGTTGCATATAAGTAAGGAGGTTATGTTTAAGTATACAAGTTCTAATTCATTAATAGTTCAACTTAAGGAATTGTGTGAAGAGGGAATGAGCGGATGTTCTTTGACTAAGTAGGTGATAGTCCTTTTCCCCATTACAACATACAAAGATGAGTTTTTATGATATTTTGTACATATAAAGGTTTGTTACTTTAAATTTTTTTTATTTTTTAATTACAATAGATGTGTTACACATGACTCTTTATTGAATTGTCATTATTTTGTAACTTGAGAGGAAACTATAACCCAAGTGTATACGTCTAATGTTTTTTTGGAAGATATAATTTTTATATGGAGTAAATAAATTATTTTCCAATAGAAATCCAGAGAAAAGTAAAAAGGATATATCGAGGGAACAAAAGTAACTTTTTGAGCTAAATAAATGGAAATAATGTGGAAAACATTGTTGTAAGAAATGTGTGAAGTATGAGAAAATATTTGTGGGTAATGCACATTCATGTTGATATGCTCTTTAATACCTAATGGATTACAAACACCTTGGTTTTTAATGCATTGTATAAATATATACAACTAATAATTATTTTTATGAAACATTTTGTTTTTATAAACTATGAATTAGTTTAGAAAAGTTACTTTTACAAGTTTAATTTGAATTTTTTTGTTAACCTTCTTATTATCAATTTCACAATCTGTTTTATTCTTCTTAAAGAGTTATATTATTCTAGTATAAAGATAAAATTTGGAATTAAAAATAGAAATTTTTATTTGTGGTAACATTATTGGCCCAAGGTATTTCAATGTATTGATAAATTTATAGTAAATTACATTTTATTCCATTAATAAATATATAAAATAGTCTTATATAGATTTTATCATCCTCTTCCATACATATGATTTCTTTATTAAAATTTTTATCATTCTAATTTGGATTACTATTTTTTTATATTTATTATCAATAATGGGTGATTGTGGGTGTTTTGGTTTATTAAACAAATATAAAGTCAATATATATGTTATTTCTAGAATCTATATTATTCATTGACTACTATTTGGTTATTAAATTTGTTACCAGGTTATAACCATAATATAATGTTTCTTAATATAATTCAAAAGTTATTATATTCTTAAAATATTGCATTTTTATTACAAATATTTTTAGGTTATTAATTGAAATAATAACCCCATTTAGGGTTTCGTCATTATAGTTTTCAATTCTAATGAAAAGTCACAGATCATTGACTACTAATATTATATTAAAATTATGGAATATTCGATCTAAATATTAAAATTTTCCTAACATTATGGTATGCATACCTTGTTTTAATATTATTTCACATATGTATTTTATATGTTTTCATGTTTATTATAACCTTCATTATGCACTTATTTTAAATTTTTAATCAATGTACCTTTTCACAATTTTTATATTAATATTAATGAAAATTTAGTTAATACTTTATTCCCTTCAATATTCATGTCATTCATCATTTTCATAAAATTTGTCAAATATTTTTTTAATCCAATTACATTTTCAAAATCTAACATTATATGATGTATTTAAAAATTATTCATAATGAATTTAATGTATAATTCCTTATAAAAGATTGTTTTTCATAATAAGTAATCTTACACTCATTTAATTAAATAACAATATTGGATATTATTTCATCTATTAATAACGTTTTTATTGAAAAATAATCTACCGCGGGATTTTTATAAAGAATTTTCCACTATAATTGGAAATGAATTCATCCATTTGGATTTTTCCAGCTTAGGGAGGAATAAAATTAAATATCCCTTTTCATCTACTACTATTTCAAATAAAATGAAGTCCGCCAAAATGGAAAATCATTTTTCCTTCAATGGATAGATTTTGTGCTTTGTTGTTTATGATATACTAATGATTTAAAAAAATTATTCCATTATTTTATAACATTTATTTATGATTAATAACTATTCAATATCCACATGAATTATTATATAGAAGATATATTTTTTTAATATCCCCTTTTCAAATGTGTTTTTTGTCTGCATTTTCCTACATATGCATTTTGTTATACCCTTCTCGAGTCTTAGAATATTCTTATGATTATGTCTATTATCATGTAATGAAATGAAGTAAATAAAAATTTATAATTTTATAGTGATTATTTTTGTGTTTATTCTTAATCATGTGTTTACTCTTATTCTTATAGTTATGCTTATACAAATACTATAATACTTAAATAATTTCACATATTGTAATATACAGAGCTGGAAAAGTATATTTTATTTGTCTTGTGCTAATAAAAAAATTGTGTTACACAATAATAAAATATATACCTAATTTTCAAACCACCAGTGAAAATTATTATGTAAATGCTTATGTTTATAGATACACTACAATACATATACATTTTAAAAATTATAGTTCTTATTCTAATTCTTATGGTCTTCCTTTTTCTTATTCTAATGTCATTATATTTCTATATAGTAGTTATTTAAAAATTATGATAATGATGAAATTGGAATTATATCAGTATAATATATAGATTAAGTTTATTAGAATGAATTTAAATAGTTAAAAACATCTAACTATGATTTGAAGGTCAAAAATTATAATTATTGATGAAGGTTAAATATAACTTGGTTCTATGTGTTAGTATTAATCTAATGAAATAATGTTATTGAAAATATGAATAAATATTTTTGTTATTATTTTGATATGTTTTTTATGTTATTTCTTATAAATGTTTGCATAAATTCAAATCATTCAGATTTTTTCTAAAAATAAAATCCATATGATAATATTGTGATGAAATAAATCCTCTAACACCAAGAGCATGATGATCAAACAGATAGATTGAATATTATTGATGAGTGATATTTTTCTTACCCTTAATGTTTGATTTATCTCTAGAGACATAAATTTCTTTATTTATTATGATGAGAACTAACAATAAGAGTTTCTAAGAATAATTCCACTATCACTCATGAGGTATTTGGTTGCATATAGTGGAGTATGATGAAAAAGATAGGTTGTGTGGTGGAAGATATATGATAGTTGCACTCAAATAAATATTATCTTAATGATTGATCTATTTGTGTTAGTGTGTCATTCCCCCCTCAAATTCATGATACTTGTTGAACAGACATTGAGTATCATTGTTATCCCTATTGAAAAAAATAGAACCTAATTGATATACCCATCTTATTATTTGGAAAATGGGTAATGTAATATTGAATGATGGTCAAATTATAGACTATTTATTTTATTTTTAAACTAATGATAATGTTTATTTATTCTCTTTATACATAACTTGAAGACATTATATTTGTTTGGAATTTATGTTATAAAATTTTGGGAATGTGCATTATTTATTCCATGTTGATATGATATCTAATCTATTATTGAGATAAATTCCCACATTGTTATATTTATAAGAATGATGAGTTTTATATTGTATTTACTCTTGAATCATGATAATTCATTGATATTTCATGATAAATATAGAAGGGGAATGTGCATATCTTTTCTTTTAATTATAAATTGTAAAATAATATTAGTCAAATATTGGAATACAAGTACATTATATGGAAGAGTTTTTTTTCATGGTTGAGTAGACACATTACCATGTTACAAATGATAGTTTTTTGCCCTAATTTTATATAAATTTTCCCTTTCCATGCCGAAATATTATGTACATATTCTAGAATTTCACCAAGGTGGAATGGGATGAAAGACAACCCATTACCCAACCTAGATGGGATGGACCGAAAGATAGACTAACCTACAACTCAATATAGATATCTAGTATTCCACATGTATGTATGGTCAGGTTAGTTCACATATAGATCATCCTAATATAGGGTGTTACTTAATACATTCAATGGTTAATATAATGTATACATGTGATATCATTGCCTTTCTTTTTTATTTTCGAATTTATTTTAAAAGTATTTATATTTATTTTAATGGTTAAACATGTTAATAGATAACCATTGTTTTTTACAACTAGGTTGAGTTACATTTTTGGTTTCTTAATGATTATATATATTTCCCACCTATCTTGGTAACCTTGGAGTACCTAAAGATTTTTCTACAATATATTTGGTACCTATTTAGTGATGAAGAATTAATTTGATCTTTCGGATTTCAAGAGATAATGATTTTGAAAAAATATGATGTGCATATAAAAATACAGAAAATATTCTTTAAACCATGTATGGTGATATTGATATTCATATTATCAAAATTGTGATATAGTGAACAAAATAATATAATAAATGACACTTAGCAGTCCTTTTATTTTGATATGATATTAAAATATAAGAGAATATTATGATTGATTGTTCACTTAACAAGGAAATTCCATATCGCTGATAAACTAATTACATATCAAACTATGATTTCTTAGTTTTTTTAATCACCTCATTTTGTATATGTGATATAGTTCAATTGTCTGAAAATATCAATGAAGAGAACACCCTAAAATAATTAATTAGAATGTTTTCCATAAAAGAAAGAAATGCATTATTATAATTTTTTATAACTGGAATTCATTACAAATAATTTTATCCAAAGGTTTTAATTAAATTATAAAATGGTGCAATATTTATGATGTGAATTGTAAATCGTGCTATTTTTTCGTTTGGGAATGTGTTTTAGAACCCCTTAATCATTTTTCCACTAAATCATGTTATATGTTTTGAATTTAGTAGTGTATCATAAGAAATTTGAATAGGGATAACTCATGTGAATATAATATGTTCTATACTTTTTTAAATTACTTTTGAGGTGATTTTTTTATAAGTTATATATCAATAAAAAAAAATTATAAACATTTTTTTTCAAGTGCTCTTAGATATTTTATTGTTGTTATCTATGATATTTGAAATAAAACATTTTTTATTTTTAAAAGAAAATGGGTTTTCAATTGATTTGGACTCTCCCAACAAATTTCATCCCCATAAAATTGAATATGATATGAAAATGACCCTCACTCAACCTCCAATTACCCCTTTGACCCATTACATATATCAATTTGATAACACTATGCCTATTGAAGATTCATATCCAATATTTCTCCCAATTACATCATTAGCTCCCTCAGAACTATCAGACTACATGATAAATGGTTAGAGATACCAGTACATCCCAATAAAAATGAAATTATATTTTCTATTTTTTGAATGTGAGAAATTATTGTATTTTTTTTATAGTACTACTCAGCACAAAATGGGAACATTTACCCATCTATATAACACCACATTCCTCCCAAAATATAATAACACATCCATCTCACAGTAATAATAGAGCCATAGGGTCTTATCCCAATATTACAGGGTCTAATAAAATCCCTATCTCATAAGAGCGAATTATCCACATTTCAACCATGATGAGAAAAGGTTTGATCACCACCAGTAATAGTCTTGAGCAGAAGTAGTATAGATAAGAGCTCCACTAGAATATTAAATTCCATGAAAAAATAGGATAACAAAGGAATGTATCCCACCAACATTATTTGTAATAAGTGTCAGTTTATAAGACACTTAGTATACCTCAAATAAAGTTATTACTATCTAACAAGAACTATTCAGGGAATCATAACAATTTCAGACTACCTATTGACACACATTATCAAATTAAGAATACCATAATGAGGTGATTGAGACATTCTAAATCATATATTATCTCTAGATAATCCAACATCACAAATTACTCTATTATAACATCCTCCCTAAAGGATACAAATTGAAAAATAGTATTTATTCATATATCCAAAATCTATATAATATAGAGGTTCTTTTACAACACCACTCTCTATAATTATAGGAATTCAACAACCTATCCCATGCTCTGGTATACATCAAAGATAAATCACATAACTCACGATACTTTTTCAAGGTCTCCAGTATAGGTGGGAGAATTCCAAAATAAATAAGCCTAACTCAAATCTATCCCTTATGATCTCCTTCAAACTCCCAATCTGTAAAATAATCCATCAAAATCATTAATAATAAGTACCTCATCCTTAAATGTCAATACATTATTAAATATGATCTTTCCACCTTGAAGAGTGTACATATCATTCCATACTCATCCATCATCAAAATTTATGAATATGACCACTTGATAAAAACCTAAAACTCTAACAATAGTTGAGTTTTACAATCACATGTTGTGAAAAATGTCAACAAATTATTAAATAGATTGGAAAATAAAATTATCAATAAAAAATGTTATTTATTTATCTGAGGGGAATAAAATATGGAAAAAATGAATCATTCTATTTAATCAGTCATATCTCACCCAGGGATTTTGATAAGATTATTTACCTCTATTGAATTAATTTCTAGAACATATTTAGAACACATTATATTTAGATAGTTTTATTTAGATAAGTTAGAACTACCATCTACTCTACAAGAAAATATGTATTAGTCATAAATATTAGAGGATGTGCTGTTTTATTTATAGGTAACAATACCTCAAAATAAGAACATAAAATTAACTACCTGTTACTCGACAGATAGGTAGAGTGAGTTTAAAAGATATGTATGGGAACATCTCAATGCTATTTCTAAATATTAGTAAGTTGTTTGTCAGTTATATCATCTATTTGATAGAATGAATCATATTATCATAATAGTGATTCTAGAGACCTAATATATTCCATTTAAGTCTTTAAAATTATTCTATATATACTTTTGGAGCCAGGTGCTGAGACTGCGTGCAATTCCAAAGCCGGGTGTGCCTGAAATTAATTTTTATAAAAGAACTAAATATATATTATATTATACAAGTATTATTTCATAAATAAAATAGTATAACACTTAAATAGAAGCTCGGGTCATAAATCTGATGTAAAGACCCATTATTCCCATATAAATTTCTTTATATGGAATTATTGTGAGACTGTGAAAATTGACAGCACGTGATTTCAAGGCCCGGATTTCCCAGAATGATCCGTCGAAAAAAAATGTTAAGCTTTAAATAGCATGTGTTACTAGTTTTCATGAAAGAGTAGAATAACTATTAAATAGGTTCCTGGATTAGAAATCTAAGGGAACCTTTGCTTTCAGGATGGTGGGTTTACCCTAGGCATGACTTAAGTTTAGTCAGTGCAGGACTCCAGAGAGAAAACCAGAAAATGACATAACCGTCAATAAAATTATTAAATAAAATTATTTTATTTTTTAAATGCTTATAACTCACGAATGGTGACTCAGATTAAAAACTGGATACCACCGCTAAACATATCAGGTTATGCATTCCATAGGCAGATCTTAATATTGGCCAGTGCGGGCCAATAGTGGAAGGTAGTTTTTTACCTAAATAAAATAATTAAGTAACAAATATTTTATTTTTAAATTATTTACCTCCTAAATGGTAACTCAGATTGGAAATATGGGAGTACTGTTGATCTCTTAAGGGTGTTTTCACCTTAGGAAGAGCCTAACCTCGACTGTAACTTTTTTATGTTATGTTCAGTAAATGTGTGAGCTGTGATTTCTATTATTTGAACCGGTGCCCAGCATAAAAATCTATGGGCACTGTTGAATCTGTAGCACCGAGATTCACTTAAGGTAAGCTTATCTTTGAACAGAAAGGGTCGGACAAAAAATTTATTTTCATGGACTTTAGAAAATAATAATAAAATAACTAAAGGTTATATTATTTTCTTTTTTGTAACCATTGGAAAAACAGTGGTGGGACCGCAGTGCAACGCCAGACCTTTTAATGGATTGACTCACAGGTTTTGTAACCACACCGCTAGGAGAATTAATAGGATGATTAACAGCACTGTTGGGAGAATTAATAAGTTCATTAATTAAACTTATAAATGAACCCCATTAATTGTGTAGTGTGTTGTTCCCCTCTTTACTTCTATTTAATCAAAACTTGGTCTTGGGTTATGGGAGAGATATGAGAGTAAGATCGAATAAAAAGCAAGCAAGTTCACCCTCCGATGGATAATGGTGATCGACTGACTGTCGTTGGTGGAATCTACGGACGACAACAAGCGTCGAAGAACACCTTGGGATGAAGACCCTGCATTCTCATCTGCAACAACTTTTTAATAGAAACAAGGTAGAGGGGTTTAGTTGTTTAACTAAGAGATGTTCATTCTTGAAATAATTCTCTTGTTATAATGCTAACGCGGAGGGCGTGGGCCAAAAGTTCAAGGCATGTACTCTCTGCTGATCTCAATATTGGTTTTGTTCTTCATGGGAGATTTAAAGATATAGAGGCAAGGAAGATCCAAGGGCTACATAACGTAGAAACCGTCCTGGGAAGCCGGTAGGTGAAAACGGGAATAACATCTGACCACCAGATCTTCACCGGTGGCCCACAGAAGCTCTGTCGGCATGGAGGCATCAGTGACCAAGGGAGGCGGCGGCTGGCAACTGTCGGCCGCAAAGAGGAGGTGGTGCCCGAAGGCACCACGGTGGACAAGGGCGGAAGGCCGACAATATCCTCTTAAACAATGATGGCGCGTCACAATAGCGCATTACGAAGGAGGGGTGAGACTCCAAGCCACGGCAAATGAAAGTGTCATTCGTCCATCGCCAGCCACGTTGAAGCCGAGAGGCACACAATAGAAGTGTGCCATAGAGGAAGGCCGTAGCTTCGAGTCATGGTAGAGGGAATACCCACACCCCACAGGTCCCATGGGTGTCTAGTCAGAGCGGACTGGCCACGAGGTGTGTCACCAACTGGCGCCGCGGTATTGAAGACCCAAATGACCGAAGGCATTTGTGATGGGAGAAAACCCCCCGCACTTGGATTGCGGGCCGAGTGGTTCCATGGCCCTGTGGGCTGCACCCAGCCAGGTGGGCCGGGCCATCCCACGGTCTAGTGGGTCGAGCGGTTCCATGGCCTAGCAAGCCGAGCTGATGGACCAATGGGCCAGACCAGGCCCAGCTGTATCGGGCTTAGCCCCGCACCCTTCGGGCAATGCCCAACAGGCCTGGTCAGATCGTACCCGAACCCATATTCCCTAGTTATGCTTAAATGGGTATATCACCTAAACCGGACGTTCATTTGACGAACCGTATGCAATGCCGGAACCATTAGGAAAAGGAGGTCCTTTTGAGATGATCTGTGAGAGACTCAGAGAACGTTGGATTTTGGCCAGGTTGGATGGTACCAAAATCCAACCGGGCCCTCGGTACTAAAATAAGTATAACTTACAAATCAGGAATCCAGTTGACGTGTCGTCTATTAATATGGAACACTTATGACATGGAAGATCATCGGGTTACTTATTGTAGGTACTTCGTGCTGATTGAAATAAGACTGATGTCTTGAGGAGTAGTTCTCCCAGGCATGCTACATGTAGAACCCTGTGACTCACTAAGACCTGAAGACTTCTGAATTTCAACTTTTTGTGACTTGACGGCCCAGTGTAAAGCACATTTATGTGTCTTTTTAGGCCCATTATGGGGAGAGGCTCTATGTGATCTGGAAGACCCACAGTACTCGACAGGAGGAGTACCACAGCAGGACATGATGGGGAGCTGCTCTGTGTGACCCGACAGACCCACGATACGTTATGGTGAGGAGCACCTAAGAAGTTCAAGGATAGTGGGAAGCACCTCTGTGTTACTTGGTAGGCCCACTATACTCTATAAAGGAGGAATTATCCAATAGTTTATTTGTTCAATTATTAGATTGATGACGTTACTCTTTCTTCCCTAGAATATACCTAGTGTGAGCTGTCTTTTTCTTGTGCTTTGGGATTGAGATCGTGTTTTGTGGTTTTTCATTTGTTTAATTATAATAGACCTTTGGGGTTATCAGGTTCCCTTATGGGAATTTTTAAACTTACCCCTCCACAGGCTTCACCCATACCTTGTTGTGTCTTGTACAGATGATGGGGAGATTTGACCAAGTCTCGAGGAGCCAGGACTTGATAGTGTATGGAGGTGACCGGTGGATGTGGAGAGCTGCAGTAAAGATCTGTACCTACCCTTCAGGTAGGATCCCTGGAGGATTACCTTAGGATCTTTTTTCCCTTTTTTCTTTATTTCTATTTCAGTTGGGATTGTATTCTGTCCCCTTTACATAAGTACTTACCTTTACACTCTGTGGTGGATTTTAGTTGTGGTTTTTCCTTTCTCCTTTTTTTGTTTTTTACTTGTGCGCAGTGTGCCCTATTTGTGTATGTATAGGTTTTGAGTAAATGTCTTCCCATTTTAGAGATATTCCTTTCCGAATCTAGTCGCAAACCCCAAGCCTTTGGAAGGAGGGCCTAGGGTAGTCATGTCATGGACCCCGAGGGACAGGTCATGAAAAAGTGGTATCAAAGGGTGTTCAGATATTTCAAAAGAACTAAGAGTCCATGTTTTCAATGGGTGATTAGTGTTAAGTGTCTTGAGTGTGGTTTTCAGTTAGGGGAGTCCAGTGTTGGTGTGGCAGCCGTTGTATGAAAACATCAGGACCCTAAGTTTTGATTTTTAACTCAATACACCAAAACAATGATTGTATGTGTTTTGAAAATGTTTTTCTTTGGATCTCTTTTATGTCAACTCACAAGGTATAACATATTAACTGTGGATCATATTGATTCTTTTTCAATATTCCTCCATAGAGACAACCATCCAGGATTCCAATGTGTGACCATGAGGATGGTCCACAGTGTGATCAGGCTTTAGCACAAGGACGGTTGCCTAAAATGGTACCTTTGGGAAGTGTCCCAGTGATACAATTGCATGTTGGTCAGTAGTAACTAAAGAGTCTACCTATAAAAGACACATAGAAGGTTAGTTCCTTACACGATTTTCAGTGATAGATACCCCCATCGAGTTTTGAGACGATCTTGAATCACTAGTGGCTAAGGATTGGATTAAGGTGCTGATCGAGTTTCCATCTAGCCAGGGCAACATGAGATCAAATTGTGTTCCTAGAAGTGAGCATTCTATGTGGATCAGCAGGGCGATGGAAGGGTATTGATTACCCCTATCTTACGATGAGATGGCTTTTTCCATAGACAGATCTTGAGAACCTTCCTTAGAGAAGGGGGTATCTTTCCATTGAAAGCTAAAGGGTTTGTGTTCTAAAGAGATTATATAGTTTCAACAAGATGACATGTCATTAATTTAGTATTCATCGAGATGTACCGACCATTCCAGGTACTTGATGAATACAACACGACCAGTGCTTCAAGGGTCGGACCTCCAAGAGTGATGTGTTTTGGGACATCCAAGACAACACTATTCCTCTATACATTCCTACTTATTTTAGGTTGCTAGAGAGAACCTTTTTGGCTGAAAATTCTTTAGCTGAGTAGATGCAGCCAGTGAATTTCAACAGTGGGAAGAGGAAGTGATAGGGACAGATGAATCTGTAAGGTAGAAAATGTAGAAGTATAGCTAGGAGAGAAGCTGGATGTGGTGTACATTTCGACCTGTTATAACCACCACCCCAATTTGGTCCCCACAAGGCTTAGAGAGTTGGAGTATAGGGGAAGGGAGTTGCTACATGCGGCCAAGGAGTGTGACCTAAAGGCTCAATGAATGATTCGAGGTATGGTCTGTGTCTACTACTAGCTGTCGTATTTAATAGATATAGGTACTAATATTTCCTTCCTCCCACGAATCATGTTCAAGACCTACAGTTTCCTATTAAACTATTGACTTGACCCTTACTTCTGGAGATACCTATGAGTGGAAACTTGATAATCACACTTACACCGATAGGGTGATTGGGACCTTGAGGAGTGAGTTTCAGTTGGAACCTCTTGGTGGCAGCATCGAGGCCTTATGATGTTATTCTGTGTATGAGATGGTCATCCACAGTTCATGCTCAGATTGAATATATTAGGAAAAATGGTTGCGGTATAACTACAGCATTGCAATGGGGTTTTAATTGGTCGGAGAAAAAGGAAACTGAGTCAGCATGGGATCAACTCATGCTTAGAAGGGTGTAGCTGATCACTCTTGAGTCATCCAGCCTTACCATCATGGTACCAGGTGTTTTGATTTTTCAGTTCTCAATAGTACTGGTAGTGTTCGGGAACATCCTTTCAAAATATGTTTCCGGGATTACCTCCCTGTAGGGAGAGGGACTTATGCATTGTCTTGTACTAAAGTATGACACAAATATCTATAATAGTATATCAGATGGCTCCTACGAAGCTCTGGGAGCAGAGAGTATAGTTTGTAGAATAGTTCAATATCTACTCCAATCACAATAGTCTAAGGTATATATTCTTACAGGAGGAACAGAACCTGAGATAGCAAAAATCGCTGGAGTTCCTCCAAAACTATGACTTTGAGATGGCCTACACTCATGGGAAGGGAAATTTGGTGGCAAACACACTAAGGAGGAGGTTTGGGTTGCAGTTACTGAGTGAGGAGATAGAGAAGCTAGCCATTTTACAGTATTCCTTCATGGATAAAAATAGAGCATCATACTTTCACTCTATGACTTTCACTTCCCCAATCCTTTAGCGATTACAGGAGGCACATCTTGGGGACGTTGTCTGCGAGGCCCGATGTACTCAAATATGTTCAAGTTGGGCTCATAAAATATTTTCTGAAGGTGTGGATCATGTAATTATATTCAAAGGATGTACCATGGTACTAGTGAATCTATGAGAGGAGGTGTTGAAAATATCCACACAACCCCTTTGGTGGTACGTCCAGGTGCGGCGAAGATGTACTAGGACCTCGGGCAATAGATCTGGTGGCAAGGGATAAAGAAAGAAGTGGGGGAGTTTTTTTCACAATGCCTCACTTGTTAGCAAGTAATGGTCGAGCATCAAGTACTAGTAGGCTTATATCATCCATTTGAGGTGCTATAAAAGAAGTGGGATGGTGTCTCGATGGAATTTGTGATAGGGCTACCATGTACGTCCATGGGCCATGATTCCATCGGGGTGATCATCGACCAACTCACCAAGTCGGCCCACTTCCTACCTATCCGAGAGCAAGGATCAGTAGAGGGATTGGGACGTCTCTACATAAAGGAAATTGTACAGCTTCACGGTGTACCATCGACGATCGTCTCGGATCATGATGCCCATATTACATCCCGCTAGTGGAAATGATTATAGGAGGCATTCAAATCACAACTATTCCTGAGCACCACCTTTCACCCTCAGATAGTTGGTCAGACAGAAAATACTATACAGACACTCGAGGACATGTTTCATGCTTGTGTCCTTGATTTTGGCCATAGTTGGGAGTACTATCTACCACTTGTGGAGTTCATATACAACAACAGTTGTCACTCCACCATCATCATTGCTTAATTTGAGCCCATGTACGGGCGACCTTGTGTATCACCTCGATGCTAGATAGACTAAGGGGTGCCAGCACTTATGGGTCTAGAGTTGGTATAGGTTACTATAGAGAAGTTGAAAATTAACTTGGAGCATATGAAGAATGCACAGAGCCGACAAAGGTCTTAGACCGACATGAGATGGAGACCCTTGGAGATTGACGAGGGATACCATGTCTTCCTATAGGTCTCACCCTGACGAGGATTGTGGAGATTTTTTCATGGCAGTAAGCAATCTCTGAGATTCATTGGACCTTTACAGATCCTCAGCAGTGTAGGTGAGGTGGTGTACCGCCTACTTCTTCCCCCCACAGATGTACCGGGTGCATAATTTTTTCCATGTGTCGCAATTGAGTAGGTACGTGCATGATATACCACACGTTATTGATTGGGGAGAGAATAAAATTGAAGATGGGGCAACGTTTGTGATGTTCTGGGTGGAGATAGAGGATCAACAGGAGTGGTTCATTCATGGGTGGTTGATTCCTCTAGTGCAAGTACGATGGCAGAACAGGATCCCCCATGAAAACACATGGGAGCGAGAGGCTCAAGTACATGCTCAATACCCCCCATTTGTTTCCCTAGGTTTGTTTTGGGTTTCGGGGATGTAAATCCCCAAGGTGGGGAGAATGTAAAGACCTGATATTTCTATATAATTTTATTTATATGTAATTATTGAGAGACTAAAAAAATTGACAACATGTGATTCTACGGCCTGATGTTCCCAGAATGATCCGTTGAAAAACAATGTTAAGCTTTAAATAGTGTGCATGAGTAGTTTTCTTGAAAATGTGTAAAAACTCTTAAATGGGTACATAGATCAGAAATATGATGGAACTATTGTGTTCACGATGGCAGGTTTGCCCTAGGTGCAACTGATTTTTAGTTAGCACAGGCCTCCTGTGAGAAAACCAGAAAATGGCATAACCATAAATAAAATAATTAAATAAAATTAATTTATTTTTCAAATGCTTATAACTCATGAATGGAAACTCCAGTTAGAAATCTGAGACCACCGCAGAACTCATGTGGGTATGCTTTCCTTAGGAAAATCCTAACATTGGCTGGCATAGGCCAACAGTGGATGTTAGTTTTTTGCCGTAAATAAAATAAATAAGTAACAATTATTTTATTTTGAAATTATTTAAATCCTAACTGGTAACTCGGATAGGAAATATAAGAGTACTGTTGTGCTCGTATGGGAATTTTCCCCTTAGGGAGAGCCTAACCTCGACTGGCCAGGGTTGAGGGTGACTATTAATAATTTTTGAACTTTTTTTAATGTTCATTCACTAAACGTGTGAGCGGAGATTACTATCTTTTTAACAAATGCTCAGATTAAAAATATGAGTGCACTGTTGAATCCGCAGCGCCGAGATTCACAAAAGGGAAGCTTAACTTTCACCGGAAAGGGTTGGATGAAAAATTTATTTTCTTGGAAAATACAAAAATTTAATAAAATAACTAAAGTTTATTTTATTTTTATTTTTTTGCAAAAATTGTACAAATGTTTGTGGGACCGTAGTGAAATGTTATATCATTTAATGGATTGATCCTTATGTTGTGTAATAGCACGGCTGGAAGAATTAATAGGTTGAGTAATCGGACCATTGTGTGAATTAATAGGATCATTATTTAAACTCATTAATGAACCCACTGAATTGTGTGGTGCGTTGTTCCCATATTTAATTTATTTAATCAAAACTCAGACATATGTTTTGGGAGAGCTTGGAGAGGAAGAACAGAATAAACATCGGTGACTTCCCACTCCGACGAAGAATGGTGATCGAGTGACCGTCATTCGAGGAATCGACTGATGACGGCAAGTGCTGACAAACACAGTCAGGTACAGACCCTACTTCCTCATCTGTAGAACCTTCCAAAAAAACAAGGTAGGGGGTTTCATTGTTTAACTAAGAGTTATTTGTTTTTGAAATACTTCCCTTGTTGTAATGCGATCACTGAGGGTGCAGTCTGAACGTACAAGTCCCAGACCCTCCACTAATCTCGGTATTGGTTGAATTCTTCATTGGTGACTGAAAGATATTTCCTCAAGGTGTAACTAAGTGCTGAACAATGTAGGCACCATCCAGGAAAGCCCGTAGGCGCAGACGGGAATTAAATCGGACCACTAGAGCTTCACAAGTGGCCCGCGGAAGCTCCACCAAACCAGTGGCACGGGAAACCGAGGGAGGCGGCAGATGGAAACTGATGGCTACGAAGAGGAGGTGGCGCACAAAGGTGACATAGAAGAAAAGGGAAGATGACTGACATATGCCATGTTGACGATGATGACTTGCCACGGTAGTGCACCATAGAGGAGGGTCGCGCCTACGAGTCACGGCGGACGAAAGTGGTGGTCGGCCATCATCAGTTGTGTTGATGCCAGGAGTCGCACTATGACAGCCCACTGTAAAGGAAGGTCACGCCTTCGAGCCATGGCGGAGGGTGGAGCCATGCCTTGCTGGTCCCATGTTTGACTGGTCTGAGCGGACCGGCTAGGACGTGGGGCGCCAACTGGCACCGCGGCTTTGAAGACCCGAATGACCGAAGCTGTTCAGAAGTGGAGCGGACCTCACACGCTTAGCCCGTTGGCCGAGCGGTTCCATAGCCCTACAGGTCGCACCTAGCCGGGTGGGTCGGGTCGGACCCGCTGTCCAGTGGGCCTCACCAACAGCTAGCGGGGAAATCCCACAGCCCAGCGGGCCAAGCCCGTGACCCTTTGGTCTGGACCAGGTCCTGCTATTCAGGGGTGAGGCCAGCCCCCTTCAGGTCAGGCCCAGTAGGCCGGGTCAGGTCACTCCGACCTGGTCGGATCGTACTCGGACCCCTTTTTTACTACTTACGCTTAAAAGAGCATATCTCTTAAACCAGACATCTGTTTGATGAAATTTCCACAGCGCTGAAATCCTTAGGACGAGGCAGACCTTTTGAGATGCTCAACGAGAGACTCAGAGAAATTTGGAGTTTGGATGGGTAGGATTATACTATAATCAAACCGGGCCCTCGACACTAAAATTCCTATAACTTACCGAATGTGTGTCCGGTTGACGCGTTGTCTGTTGCGATAGAACCCTTATGACATAGCAGATCATCACGTTACTTCTTCACTGGACATTTTTCTAGTAGAAATACAACTGATGTCTTGAGGAGAGGTTCTCCCATGAATGCTATATTCAAAACACTACGATTGGCTGAGACCTGAAGACTGTATACTTTTAACTCTGTGTGACTCAAAGACCAATGGAAATCCCCTTTGTGTGACTTTTCAAGCCCATGATGGGGAGTGACTCTGTGTGACCCGGAAGACACACGGTACTCGATAGGAGGAGTACCTCAGAAGGCCACTATGGGGATATGCTCTGTGTGACTCGGCAGACCCACGATACGTGATGGGGAGAAGTACCTAAGAAGTTCAAGGTTAGTGGGAAGCACCTCTGTGTGACTTGGAAGGCCCACTGTACTCAATAGATGATGATTTCTCCATCAGTAAAGGTGTTAGATGATTAGACTAATGATTCTACTGTTACTACCTCTGTGTGACTTGGCAGGGTCCCTTCTAAGTATTTTTATACTCACCAATAAACGGGCTTCGCCCGCACCTTGTTATGTCTTGTAAAAACGACGGGTTGCTTTGACTAAGTCTTGAGGATCCTAGACTTGATGGTGTATGGAGGTGACCGGTGGATATGGAGAGCCACAATGACAAGTTGTAGCAACCCTTCTGGTATAATCCTTCGCAGATGACCTCGTGAGCTATTTTCCCTTTTTTGTATATTTCCAATTCAGTTGGGCTAGTATTTTGGCCCCTTTACTTCAGTACATACATTTACACTCTATGGTGGTTTTTAGTTGTGGTTATACCTTTCTCCTTCTATTGTGTTTTACTTTTGCGCAGTGTTCCATGTCTGTGTGTGTACATGTGTTGAGGCAATGCCTTCCCATTTTAGGGAAATGCCTTTCTAGTTCTAGTCGCCAACACCTAGCATATGGAAGGAAGGCTTTGGGTTGTCACGACATGGGCCATGGGGGATGGGTTGTGACATCTGAGACCATGTTTGAATCCAAAAAAATGATGTTTAACCTAGGTGCGGCCTAAAAAATCATGATGTGGGGTTTATGGATAAAACGGACATTGGCTTTAAGATCAATGGATTAACTAATTAATTAAGTTAATTCATTCATTATATTATCCTACAAAAATCTTAAAAATCCATAATTATGGAAATTTTTTCAGGGTTAGCCTTATAATCCTTGGAATTTTAGAAGCTTCTCTTTCCTCCTTCTATTGGAAGGTCATATTGGATGACCATGAAACTTTGCATTAGAGTATATCAGAGCACGAAAAATGAAATGAAGATATTAAATAATTTTTTAGATATCTGTTTAATGAAAAATGATCCAATATCTAGGTAGGAATCATAAAACATTGTATTTTTTCCTTTTTAACTGAACTGATTTAGAAGATCAATCCACTCTTTTGGTCTGAGTCAATTATGGCATTTCCATGTTCCTTTGTAACAGTTTCACTGTTTATTCTTTGGTTTTCTTTCCCCAGATATCCTCATTATTTTTCATTGGATAAGAATTGTTTTAAATGGTGAATAATTTTTTTTTTCTGATTTTTCCCTTCAATTCCTTTACCTTCATCACTGGTTGCACCCCGTAGTCCTATTTCAACATTATAGTGTGGTACCGAGCCCAATCGTACCCCTGGAATCATAATGAATCCATGTGTGAGGAATGGATTGGAAATCTATGGATTTTTTTCAGGTAGATTAAGTGATTTGGGTTTTCTTTTCCCCAATCAAGTATCAAATCTTCAATATTGGAGGGACCAAAGGTTTGTGGGACATGCGATGAAACTCTGAAGGCCTGATGAAAATCGATTTCTGACCACTAGATGGTCAATGATGAAAAATCAGGACTCGATACACTGATTGTGGATGGTGTGGTGGAGATATCTATGGTGGAATGGAACAAGTAAAATCTTGGAGAATAGTTATAGATTTATGGGAAACTTCTGACTACACGCTATGTTGTTTGAAAAACAAGTGGCTTACTAGGCCTTGGCTACAGTTGCTAGGGTTTCATCATATTACAAGTATCACATGTCATGTAGGGCCCCACATACTGTGTGACCTTTTTTCGTGGAATCAAGGTGTACACTAGGATTACATGGGCAAGGTCATGTCTAGGAACATCATGTACCAACGTACTCGGACACGTCATTAGTACACAAAAATGGAATGGAAACACGAACATGGAAAAGCACATAGGAAGGACCCCGAGTGGAATTGTCACATTGTGTAGTTATCCCACATGTCATATA
Organism: Viscum album; assembly: GCA_963277665.1. Classification (NCBI taxonomy): domain Eukaryota; kingdom Viridiplantae; phylum Streptophyta; class Magnoliopsida; order Santalales; family Viscaceae; genus Viscum; species Viscum album. The sequence continues at coordinate 636,222,678 of OY728160.1, forward strand.
TACCTACATGGTTGGTGATTCATGTACCTCCTGGGTCTTTTCCAAGTGATGAAGTTAGACCACATTTTTGGTGGTCACCTCAAACCCCGTATACACCTTGGTTCCTTTTTAGAAAACTTCAAACATTTGTATCTCATTTTTTTAACTCATATTTTTTGCTCGAGATTACCCTTTTCTAAGTTTTTTCCACATAGAATGTGATGGTTCCATCCTTTTTAGGGGTAAAATACAAAATTTTTTGGGAATAGATCTTATTTAGGTGGATCCCAATGACTATAAAGATCTTCCATAAGATCACAAGTGTCACTAGATAATAACACCCCCCCCCCATATGCTTAGGTGTGGATCCTTTAATTACCAAGTTGAAATCCCATAAAAGATAGGAAGTGAATCCTAGATGACATGAGTGGAACCCACTTCTCATAGTCAGGCGCGAGACCTCAAACATTAGAGTGGACCCCCCCCCCCCTCCACAAATTTGGAATAGGTCCTCTAATAATAGAGATGAACCCACTTTTAGATAGGGTGTCGGTCCTTGATGAGTAGAGTGGAACCCCATATTTCACCAGGGCATGGGTCCTCTAAATAGAGAGGAATGCCCCCATAATATTGGGCGTGGGTCCTCTACTTTCCGAGTGGAACCCCTATATTGGATAGGGCACAGGTCCTCATGACACAAGAGTGAAACCCCCAGATGGATTATGTCACAGGTCCTCTGGGAATATTTACATATTTGAATCCCCCCCAATTCACTAGGGGATGGCTCCCCTACTTGGATTTTTATGCCCCATATACTATGTGGAATAGTGGTGAGGCATAGACCTTTACATGGTTTCTTTTGACAAGATTCATGAGATGTTGGGAATCATTGTTGGACTTCTGGAATTGATGGAGACTATTTTCTTATGTAGATATATGTGATGGATATTGCCTTTCTCGCTTGTATGGACTGATTTTGACTTCTCATATATATACATTTGTATTCCTACCTCTGGATTTGATTACTCTCCTCCATGGGTTGGAAAGATGACTAAGGTATTCCATGTACATTCCATGTTTAGTTTCTCATGGTAAGATGTGGTTACATTCCTACTATGGGTGGAAAAGACTTGATTTTTAGTTCATCTACACACCATGCTGATCCACTTGTGCTTTGATGGGGTTACTCATTCTCTTTGTTCAAGTTGAACAACATCATGTTTACTACCTACTATATTTTTATTCCTATTGTATCTCTTACTACTACACATTTATCTTTTGGGGTATCCTACTTGGTATGTATATACTTACCCATGCATGGTATTTTCCCGCATTTTTCATGTTTCATTAATACAATGGATAGTTTGATGGTGACTATAGAAGAGCTTAGGGATACCTGGTACTTTGGACCACATACGGTGGTCACAACTTTGATATTAAGATATGGGCTCTCTCATTAGTTTACATTCTATTTTTTTAGGTTTGTACATCTTCTATGTGGGTGTGTACTTTTTCTCTTTACTTTTAATTTTACATTTTCACACTCTTTTACTATATATAAGTTTTACATGAAGGGTTGTTCCCCAAGTATTTTTCATATTTTTATTTTTTTCCCATACACTTTTTAATTGATAGGGTTGTGTGTGTGTCGGTTGGTACTCAATAAAAGGCCTTCCATTTATAATACAACTTTCATTTCTTGTCTCCTCCCCTAGCCTATGGAGGTAGGCTTGGGGTAGTTGTGTCTAGAGCCCTATTTAGGGTCGGTTTATGAAAGATTGGTTTCAGAGTCGTTTGTTACTTGGGATGTTGTTTGGAGCATTCCCCTTACAAGAATTTTGTTGGGATTAGGGAAATAGTTTCAATGTGTTTTCAGTGAATCCCTAAGACTTGGGAATCTAGTGATGGTATAAGAGTCCAATATTTCCAATCACTAGGACCTTGACAACTTGTTTATCGACATAGTATAATGAGACATTGGTTGCAGGGATCAATGGTATATGATTTATATAGGATTGAGTCTTTCACTATCTATGTTGATTTTTCTCCATGTTATTGTTGTCTGTGTATATATATATAAATATATATGATCATCTGACCATGAAAAGTCTTGAATAAATTTTAGTATGCCTCCGTGAAAAAATCCATCTAGGATAAAAATTCCCAATAGTGACGATGATTCAATGAGTGATGTGGCCTCAATTCATGGTCCATCCAATGAGATACTTCCTCTATGGGGGTAGGTAGAATCCCATCAACCATTTGTGTAGAATATCTTCCCATTAGAGTAGACTGAGAAGGTTCATAGGCTTAGCACACTCCTCGAGTTCAATTTATCGAGGATAATGATGTTTCATAGAGATCCATATCCTCAAGTAGTAGATGATTCAATTGATTCAGGGATCTATGTCTTTATGCTCATCTAAGAACCTATTGATCAGGTGTTTATGTTGGTAGCTATCCTTTTCTATGGAGCAGCTTGGTGCTGGTGGTGCCTTCATACCCAGATCCACGATGTGTCGACACTCTCATGGCCTGACTTCAAATATTTATTCTCTGAGGAGTATTACTCCTCTTATTTGTGCTCGGTTCTTATTCAAGAGACTTTGGATATGCATAATGAAGGGATGAGAGTGGGTGAGTAGGCAGAGAGGTTCAAAGGCCTTACTCGGTACTCTTTGGACATAATCATGGATTGATACTTCTTATAATGGATGTTTTATCATGGACACTACACAAATATTTATGCTAGTGTGGTGCCATTCTACATCCATGCCTATGTTGGGGGAGTTGGAGTGGGATCCGGCCATAGAGATTTTCCTATCATTGGGACACCAATCAGTTAAAGATGGCAGTGGACGTCACAAAGATGAGTCATCTACAACATCTAGCAAGTGACATTCGATAGGATCTCTACATAGGATAAATCCCCCTGATTAGGATCAGGTACATTATTTGGGGTGGTAAAGAGGAACCAGGAATCACAAAGATGGGTGGTGCTATGAGTGTGGTGGGTGGGATCACATGCCACACGACTGTCCGAACCGATGTGTTGAGGTGCGCAGGTAGATATCTGATGGACCGCCACGTTTGAGGTGGCTTCGTGATGAGGGATCTCCCAAGAGAGGACATGATGGTCCCTAGTGAGGCAACTCCTGTAGAGGAGTAGGATAATATATGGGTGGGGGATGATTCTATCAGATCATTCAACCACTACCACCAGGATGCTCGTGTCAGTTTCATGGATTACACAGTCGAGGCCACAAACATCTGCAGACTCTGGAGGCTTATGACCCCACAATTTAAAATATGATCTGTGGTATGATCTATGTGTTTTATACTCTTACTTTAGTATTAGTAGATACTATTTTTAGTCATTTTTTCATCTCTATACTCCTGGTTTGAGAGTTGGAGCTCCCATTTGAGGTGGTATCCTAGCAGCTTTGTTTTTAGATTCCTGCGTAGAACACTTCAAATGTATCTTTTATCTACAAGTATTATAAGCTATCTCATTGTGGGGAGAGGTTTATATGGTACATTTTTGTCTTCTTACTGAAACTATATGACATTATCCTAGATATGGACTATTTTTTCATTTTCAGAGCCTAGATTTACTATCGCTATAGAGGATTCATATTCCTATACACTGATGGGATGATATTCGCTTTTTTGGGAAAGAGATATATCATGGAAGAATGAGTGGGATCTATGTGTATGAGGATATATCCCATAACCCATTATTTGGAATGTATATCCCATACTATAGAAGGCTCTTTAGGAATCTATATTTCTTTAATCATGAAGGATTTTATAGATCTCTTCCCTAAAGATGTTCTAGGACTGCCTATGAGGTAGGATATGAATATTTATATCAAATTTCATCATAGGACCACTATGATATCTTATGAATTATATTGGATGGTCCCTAACCATATTTAAATGATGTGGTTATAGTTTTAGGACCATTGATAGAAGGGTTTAACAAGGCCTAGTGTGTCCCAGTGGGAAGATTCAAGGTTGTTCATGAAAATGGTGGATGGGAGCTTATATATTTGTGTGGATTATCATTGCCTAAACCAATCCATGATAAATAAAAAGTGACCCATGATGGGTATTGATAACTGCTTTGATGTGTTTTGATAATTTAGATGGTTCTAGAACATCAATCTCATGTCTGGATACCATCTGTTGAGGGTTCACGAGGCTGATATTCCAAATCTGGAATTCTAGTGTCATTATGGACACTATGAGTTTCTGGTGATTCTCTTTGGTGTGACTAATTCCCCTGCATATATTTATATAATTTATGAAATAGATCTTATATCCATACATGGATCAATTTTTTTCCATCTTCATCAACAACATACTCGTCTACTTTGCATAATTAGAGGATCGTGAAGAGCACTTGAGGATGGTTATAAATTTTATTCGAGAGCACCATATTTATGGGAATCTCTTGAAGTTCATGTTCCTGGTCCATTTGGTTTACATTCCATGGCACGACATTTAGGATAATTTTTTATCCATGTACCTAAATATGATCAATGTAGTTATTACTTAGGTACCACTAATGAGAGTGTCAATGGCGTAGATCATTCTTGGATTCGAGGGGTACTACATTGGGTTTTTGGAATACTTCCCTAGGATGCAATCCACTTTAACTAACCTCACATGGATAGGGATTTTTTTTACTTGGATTTCGTAGATCTAGGTGTATTTCAAGGAGTTTAGTTTGAGGTTGATGAGTTCTTCGGTGTTGACACCACTAGAGAAAGGTCTGGAGTTTGTAGTGTATTTCGATGACTATATGTTGATGTAGCATTAGTTAGTTATCACATATGGGTAAAGGAATTTATGAACCATTGATCCCTAAGGATGTGGAGGCACTACCTTCTCGCAGAGCACTTTTTGGTTTACTTAGACCATCAAAATCTCATTTATGTTTTCATATAGAGAGACTTAATCTGAAGGCAATATTGTTGGTGGGAGTTCCTACAGGAGTATGACTTCAAGACCGTATATACTATAGGAAATAGAATGAAAGTATCAGATTAACATAGTACTAATTCCAAGACTCACTTGGTTCAGGAGGATTATGAGAATTTTTCTTCCTTACAGTTGACCCTAGTAGAGGAGAAGGGTACATCAATTCTTTAATCAATGGTGTTGAATCCTTGAAATCCATTGTGTGTGTGTGAGATTCCAAGATTAGATATATCGAATGTGAGGTCTTTCATGAACACATATCTATAGTGGATTTACCAGATGTATATTCCCAAGGAGGAAATCATGTCATGTTTTTTCAGTTATGGATGGTGGATCCAGTCATGGTACGAGTGGACACGATGCTAGAGTTCAACAATTCTACTTTGGATGTACATCCTAGGGTTTAAAATATGTATAGACAAATTTAATAAAATTTTAGTTTGTCTGGAATTATATAGTTCATAACATACTTTATCTCTTGGTGCCTCACCTATCATCAGGTTAAGGAAAATCACCTGGTTTTGGAAGGTATGTTGCAGCCCTAGGAGATTCCAGAGAAGAAGTTGGGATAGAATATACATGTACTTCATTACAGTTCTTCCACGGATAGTGAAGGTTCATGGTGCCATTTGGGTGATAGATTGATGACTCACAAAGACATCACACTTCCTTTTCTTAAGGGAGTAGAGCTTGATGTATAGTTTTGGAAAATTGTACATATGAGATATTTTTCACATCCCTAGGGTTTCTTTAACAATTTTCTTCGATCATGACACATGGTTTACATCATGGTTGTAGAGGGGAATGAAGGAGGAATTCAAAACCTAGATTGGGATGAGTATATCATTTCACCCCAAACAGATGGAAAGTTCAAGCCCACTATCCAACTGTTAGAGGATGTGTTGAGGGATTATGTGTTGGACTTCAGCCAGAGCTGGGAGGATCAATTTCCATTGGTAGAGTTTGTGTACAACAAAAAATACCACTCTACTATAAAAAAATCATTTTGAGGACATGTATGGGAGACACTATAGGTCATACTTTTTTAGAAATATATTGGAGAGAAATCAATTATAGTTCCAGAGTTGATGCACGTAACAATGGAGAAGGTTCAGGTTATCCATGAGCATATGAAGATGTCTTAGAGCATGATTAAATCTTACATAGATCAATGACATATGACTTTGGAGTTCATATAGGGAAACCACATTTTCCTGAAAGTCTCCCCATGAATAGGATTATAGAGGTTCTCCTAGGGAAGAAATCTATCCCCAAGGTTCATCAGGTTCTTCAGGATCATGAAGAGGGTTGGCAAGGTTACTTACCCCACATCCCTACCCCCACAGTTGGAGCTGGTGCAAGATGTATTCCATGTGTTACAGCTGAATAGATACATGCAGGACCCTACACATCATCAAAAATGGAGATCTGGACATCAAGGAGGTATCAACCTTTTCAGAGTACCAGTTGGAGATTAGTGATCGACAGAAGATGTAAATGTGTGGACAAACATCCCCTTAGTTCATGTGATGTTGAAACATGAGAACATGTATAAGAGATCCTGGGAGAAAGTGAGCCAGATGTGGGATCAGTATCCTAGTTTTTTTAGTTTTAATTTTATTGGAAAAATATTGAAATAGGGGATGATGTAGATACCCTATTTTTTCTATAAATACTTAGAAATTTCTCTAAATATGTTTTCAAATATCTCTATATAGAACACATGTTATACTGATCCTCGATGTGCCCATAATTAATTTTAAATAAAATATTAAATATATCTTATATTACATATGGGTGGATTTTTAAATGAAATGGGATAAAATTTAAATATAAGCTTGGATCAGAAATCTGAGACCACATTTGAGTCTATAATGTTATGTTTACCCTAGGAGTGATAAAAAAATAGGCTAATGTGGGTCATTTTGATAAAATTCTATTTAGTAATATATTTAATAGAATAATTCATTAAATAAATTATTAAATTAATTAACTTAATATAGATAAATATCATATAATTCCAGTATAATTATGATTTCCCCAGTGCTAGTCTCATAATCCATGGATGATTGAGAGCTTCTCTTTCCTCCTTGCATTGGAAGATCGTTTCAGATGACGATTAAACTCTGGATTAGAGAATATTGGTGCGTAGAGAATGCAATTAGGTCCATCAATAATGGGAAAGTAAATTATTCAATGAAGAATAATCCAATATATAGGTAGGACTCATAAAAACATTGATTACTCATTTTTTGATTGAACTAATTGATCAGATCAATCCCATCCTTTAGTCTGAACCAATAAGGCCATTAGCATGTGCCAGTGTACATGTTCAATTACTTATTCTTTAGTTTTATAATTTTTGATATCCCCATTAATGATCATTTTCCAATAATTCTTAGCAATGATTGATAAAAAAAATTTGTTCTTTCCCCCCTCAATTTTTTCATTTCATCACTATTAGTACCATACAGTCCTAGTTCGACATTATCGGGTGGTACTAAGGCCAATCGTACCTGCGAAATCATGGAAAATCCATGTGTAAGGGGTATATCAGCAAAAATGTGTATTTTAAGATATAATATGAGGTTTGGTTGTTCATTTTGATAGTATGGGATCAAATATTCGATGGTGGAAGGACCAGAGGTGTGTGATACATGTGACAGACATCTAAAGACCATTGGAAACTGATTTCTAACCACTGGATGGAAAAAAACGAAAAATATGGACTAGATCCACCAATTAAAGATATTTGTGAGGTGATATCTATTATAGAATGTCTAGATTCAAATCATAAAGAATGAATCTTGATTTATTTAAAAATCCTGACAATATTCCATGTAGTTCAAAGAATATATGGTGTGTCAGTCCCAGGTTGCAGTGGATAGGGTTTTAATGGATTATAAGTAGCACATACCATGTTGGACCCACACACTCTGTGTGACCACATTCTGGAATACTCGATATGTACTTCGAGAGTAAACGAGCATGGATATGGACAAGCATTCCATGTACAAAAGTACAGAAACATGTATTGATTGCATAGACACGGGATGGATAGAAAGACACGTCCAAGCATGTGGGCAAGACCCAAAGTGGAATGGAAATGTCATGTAGTTACCCCACATGTATTTGATACCTACATGGTTAGTGATCCCTATATATCTAAAGACACTGCTAGGTGATCGATTGGGACCAAATTCTTTGTGGGCCCCTCACATTTCATGTATCCCATTGTTCATTTTTAGTAAACTTCAAACATCTATATCTCTATCGGTTGAACTCCGATTTTGGCTTGTGGTATCATATCTTTAGTATTTTTTCATGTAAAACATGATGGAGACCTTCGTTTTCTCTTTTGTGATACGATAATAAATTATCGGGGCATGATTATAATTTATATGGTGCTTAACTATGGTATTGATCAAGAAGATAATCACTAGTGACATAAGATTAGAACCCCCCGCCCCCACCAGTTTTTGTGTGAGTCCTCTACTTACTGACTAAACCCCCTATCAGATTGGGCATGGGTCCTCGATTAAAAAAGTGAACCCCCCCCCCCCCCCCCGTCTCACTAGGGCGAGGTTCCCTAATCTACCAAGTGTAATCCCCCATAAGCACGGGCATGGGTACTCAAAATACTGAGTGTAACTCCTAATCAGATAGGGTGTGGGTCCTCAATGACCAAAATGGACCGCCTCTTCCACACCATGGCACGGTTCCTAGACCTATAGAGTGGAACCCCCTATCATATTGGGAATGGGTCCTCTACTTACTGAGTGGAACACCCTATTTAATAGGGCACAAGTCCTCATGAAACTATATTGGATCCCCTTGATTCATCAAGGCATTGTTCATCTATGGATACAAAGAGATTTTACCCCCTTGATGCACTATAGAGTGATTCCTTTACTTTGAAGTTGTTTCCACTTGATTATGTGGTATAGTGGTGTGGCATGGGCCTTTTCGCAATTTATTCTAATTACATGCGTGACATGTTAGGCATCATTGATCATCTTCTAGAACTTATGCTGACTCTTTTCATAGGTGAAGCTATGAGATGGAGATCCCTTTTCTATCTCATTTGGGATTATTTTGACTAATAATATTTAAACATATATATTCATACCATTTTATTTTGTTTCTCTCATACCATGGGTTATAAAGATGTGTGGGGTAGATCTCATGATTTTTGTTTTTAACTTTTCATGGTTGGATGAATTTCTCTTACAGTGGGTGGAAAAGACTTGATGTGTAGTTCATCTACACACCGTGTTGAACCCCTTGTTCCTAGATAAGGTTAATCTTTATCTTTATTTGGGATAGTAAACATCTTGTTTACTACCTATGACCTTTATGTTCCTATATTATCTCTTATTTCTCCCCCTTCATATTTCAAGTTGTCCTAATGTGTATGTATATACTCACCCTAAATGGGATTTTATTGTATTTTTCATGTCTTATGAAGATGACAGAAAGGTCAGTGGTGACTATACAATATCATAGGGATTCCTAGAACTTTAGACCATGTATGACGGTCATAGTTTGGAGATCTGTATTTTTGATCCCTAAGAATTTTACATTCCTATTATTTTCAGGTTGGGACATTTTCTAGAGGATCATTTATTTTTTCACTTTAATTTTTAGTTTTCACTAATGTACCCTTATAATGTATATAGGTTTTACATGAATTTTTATTCCCCTAGTATTTTTCATCTTTTACTTTTATTCCCCTGCACCTTTTCATCAACATGTATGTGTGTGTGTGTGTGCATACAGGTACTTAAGAAAAGGTCTCCCGTTTAGGATATTCCTTTTGATGCTTTTCTCCACCCCGACCTATGGAGGTAGGTTTTGGGTAGTTACGACTCAATCCCCAATTATGGTCGGATCGTTATAGGTAAATGTTAGAGAAAAAATAAAATATGGAATAAATGATAATGAATTACCACTACATGATACATGTGAAAACATACATGAAACCTAGAAATGATACCTTATGATTCTAAGTAAAGTAATATGATATAAAGGTCTTGGAAAAATTATATTTCTACCACCACTTCTATACTAGGTTTACTAGTAAGATAATAAAACTCATGAACACCATAGAATCACTACCAATATTTATAATCCAATTCATGTCAAACAAAAAACTCTAAACATTTTCCTCAAGACATAAATAACTCTTATATCATTCTAACTTTACTTAACCGGTCGAGGCCCTACTTAGACTAAAATTAAGAAAACTTTTCCTTACAAAAAACATCATTAAATAGTCTTATAGCTAATGGAAATCCCCACTAAGGAATATTAATCAAGTTATGACTAGACATAAAAAAATATATCACAAAACAAATCTCTAAAACCCAAAACAATCCAAAGAAAATTTGATTTCAACAGTTTTATTGGTCTAAAAATAAATTTCATATTCATAATAATATTAGAACTATGTATTCATAAACTAGTTAGTAAAATGACATGACCAGGAAAATTTTAATGTTTTTTGATGAATTTATGTGATATATTTGGGTGGTGATTCTAGAAACACTACAGGAATGGTACCACAACAACTTTTGAATGTTGACATTGAAAATACAACACAGAATGTTTGACATGAGTATTGGAAAAATTAAATTAAGAAAAATATAAATATGATCAATGTGATTTCATCTATATGTTATTCCCTTCCTCATGAGAATTCAATAATGGTTGAAAATTATTTATGTTGCATGCAAATGATTTAGGATGATGGTTTTGTGACACATGTTGATGATGTAGGTGTTGAGGGTGTTGCTGTTAGTGGTGACTATGTTGATGTAGGTGTCAATGATGTAGTTTGTGAAGGTGAAGATGATATTTTTTGATTACTGACAGTATTAATGGTGTATATTTATATATGGTGACATATTAGAAAGCTTTGAGTGTTGGTAATATATGAAATTGAATTTTTGTTTTTACTAATATTTTATAATTTGATTTTTATCTGAACATTTTATGTGGTGTTGTTATAGAATGATACTGGTGGTGGAATTTGGTGAAAAAAAATCAAAAAACATTACGCAAAAAGAATCCTATAATTTTTAGAATTATATAAAAATTGTTAAGAAAAAATCCATAATTATATATTTTAAATCGTAGTAGTAGGAATTAATTGGGACAACTTAACCATTGATTTTACTTTCTAGTTATATTTTTTAAACCATGGTCATATATGGCCTACTTCTATGGCTTAAATCATGGCCATAGGCTTTAATATCCTTGGTTAAGCTGTGGATATATGTAGCTATTTATATAGTTTAATCCTTGTAAATAGATGGCCTACCACCATGTTTTAAGCTATGGCCATATGATTTAATATCCATCGTATAATTATGGAGATAATATGATATTTCTATAATATAAATCATGGATATAGATGGATATTTATATAGTTAAAATCAGGGATTATATGAACCCTATTTGAATGGAAATATCGCACATAGTTTATCTAAATGGTGGTTTTAAGATACAATTATGGGTTTTGGGCCTATTATCATGGTTTCAAACCATGAAAATTGCCTCATTTTATGTTTATGTATTTATATGTTGTTTAAGGTAACATTTATGCTTTCCACATCCCATTTTAGAGGATGTTTTATTAACCCTTTGTAATATATGGGTTTTCAAAAATGGAAGTTTCAAATAATAAACCATTGACTATTGGGATGAAAAACATTTAGAGTAAATTTAATGATTCGTAATAAATAAGAAATAATTTTTTTATAAATTCATTTTGTGCAAGAAAGTAAATATTTTTTTTCACAATGGTGTTTATTTTATTTTTTAGTTAGATATTATAATTTATTCATACAATTTATATAGACTTTATTTTAGGTAATAAAAACAATTATTTAATTCATACTTTCAATCATTTCTTAGGTGTCTTTTTTTGGTATTTTTCAAAAGAGATTTTTTTTAGTAAATTGTTAAAAATATTAATTTTTATAAAATAATAATTTATTTTCAAGTAGAAGCCCTGTTGTGTTTTTAATTTGATCTAAAAGTAACCTAAATACAATTTAATTATAAATAATCAAATTAATTACATAGGAATCATCATTATACATCATTTTGGAAAACATTATTTTTGGCATTCAAACACATTTTCCAAAACACTGCTTTGTTGCATGCAATGTGTTTTTATTATAATAAATGAAATTAATCTATATTTATTAATGATTTAAATTATATTTTAATATTATATATTCAGTCATATAATTGAACAATTATTTTTTATTTTTAAAATCAAGGGAATGAATGTAAATTCAGTTTTATAAATAAATATTCATTTTCTAAAAATGGGTTTTTGTTGCGTATTGTACGCTTATTTAAAATTAAATTATACCACTTATATAAAATTAATATGGTAAAATGGAATAGATATTTTTATTAAAATTAACTAATATAATTTAATATGGACATTTGAATTTTTTTAAATTTGAATAGTCAAAATAGTGAAATTCTGTTATCATGGTTAATGCCAAAATGTGTTTACCTAGGGTTACACAAAGAGATAAAGGTAGTAATTCCACCAAAAGATATATAATTATTATTTTTGAATATATTTCATATTTATATTATCTTTAATTCTATTTATTTTCCATTTGATCCACTTTCAAATGAAATAGACATTATATTATTGAAATCGTTTAATAAATTCAATGTGTGTCCCTCTTCAAACTTATAAAATAGAACTACTTATCCCCCACCCATATTCTTAAATTTTGATCATTTAATATCATAAAATAAATGATAAAAAACATTTATGGATTCCTTAAATTTTTCCTATATATTCTAGTACACATCTAAGACTAATCTTGCATTAATTAAGATGTAATCCTAAAGAAGTCTCTCATAAATGTGGTATGAATCTTAACCAAACTCTCTAAAATTTATTTCTTATTAAAAATTATTTAAGAATATTTTATAAATAAAAATATTATTATTTAAGTATTATAAATATACTCAGATTTTATTATTATGATGGTACAACCATTTCTCATATCTTATCTATCAAATGGGAAATGAAAGTATATTTTGTTCTTATATGTGGACTATCACCTCCACATAATGATATGATTCATTTCCATTTACCATATTTCATGGTTAGTAATTATTATGGATTTAATATTAATATATTACATTTTTGAAATAATTATTCCTAAAAAATTATAATTTCATGTCTTCCTCCTTACCGTCTCATTTTTTGAAAAATGATATTGTCGCTTGTGCGTATGTGAGGACTTCCACCTCCAGGAAACGATGTGATTTATTTTCCTAAAATATTAAATTTGATGGTAAGAAGGATGTATCTAATGAATATATATGATATGTAATTTATAAAGATTATTATATAAACTTCAACTATAATTTATTATTCTTTTTTTCATCCATTGAAAAGTGAAAATATCACTTGCGCATGTGTACGAATTATAATCTCAACAATATGATACACTTAATTTTTCATCACCACATTTTACGAATTGTTATAAAATTGTCTATAATTATTTAATATAATACTTATTAAATGAAAAATAATCAAGATATGATAGAACCGTGATCATAGTATAAGGATTAAAACTATTGAAACAAAATATACATCAGGAATGAAGAAATTAACAATTGAAAGGATGATGATAATGAAATATTTCTAACGAACCAGTGAAAATTAGTTTTAACTAAAAACTATGTGGTATTATAGGTATTAATATGTTTATTTTATATAATTATAATATATTTCAATTTATTTAATTGTATTTTAAAGTTCATATGAAGAAAGACATGCTTGAGGTAAGGGTTTTTTTGTCAAGTTCTGTAACACCCCAAGATTTCAGAGTGTGTTATTTCTTAAAAATAATTCAATAACTTGCACTACACGCAACACCGAGTTCAATCACACCATTAAAAGAGGTCATGAATAGTATTAACTACATTTTGAACTTTATATAATCCTTATAATTTTAGAATCCCTATTATGAGTTTCTTAGTCACAATGCAAGAACAGATTCATTTTCAGTATTTCACTTTTATCAACTTCTAATAGTGAAACCTTTTTAAATACAATATTTTAAACTTTTTGACTAAATGGGGACATCAAAAAATTAAAATGAAACACCCCAAGCTTCCACGGTACGTTTCCCTTTGAATAATGTGATAGCGTGTGTTGTACACAACACCGAGTTCTAACACACCATAACCAATCAAACTAGCCGTTATAAATAGTAATACCTACTTTTTGAAAATATATATATTTTATATTTCAAAATGGACTTCATTTTTGGATTCGGAATATCGAATTTAGCCTAAGGTGAAATTTTGGTACTTTTCGGATAACTTTCATATTTTGATGAATAGTGAAAATTACTAAATTTTAATTAAAAACAACTTTTTTAATCAAAATAATTAATAGTGATATATTATGAATTTGAGTGGTTTTAAAGTATATTTAGAATATATTTTTACAATTTAATATAATGTTGGTCATTAGACATAATTTTACAATTAAACCGAACATAAACAAGTGTCAATCTTTTGATAGTTATTATCTCTTAAAAACACGCTTTTTGTTTTGACAGCGGGAATTAATTTTAAATTAATTTCTTCCACTTCTGTGTTTTGAATTTAGGAAAATGGATTCCATATTTGGAATCAGGATGTTCAAATTGTGTAAATAGGTAACTTTTATTTTTAGACATTTTGAAAAGTTACTGTGGTAAATATTTTATTTACCATGGTTAAAGGGTAAATCCGGTAAATAAGGGTTAAAAAAAATAATATTATAATAATACTAAATTACCCTAAAACGTGTCTTAACCCTATTTGTTGATACATGGTCGACCATGGTCATCTTTGGGTCTATTTTGGGACCCCATGGATCCACTTGTAAGTGATAATGACACATTATATTAATAAAGTTAAAATAAAAATAAAAATGGCATAAGCTTACATCTTTTAGAAGAACAATTTTTACATAGGGCTATACATGTTGGATTTTCGATTATAAATATTCATTAGAAAGATAAAAAGATTTACTACATAATGATATTTTATTTATAATTTTTAGACATTAAATAATTTATTTTATTTATGACACAATGATGATGCAGTAATTACTAAAATAGTGAAAAATTAAAATAATTGATCTTATAAATACCCAAATAATTATAATATGAAACTTTTAATGAATTAAACTAATTTTCTATGATAATATGATATATTAGGATTGATGTAATTGACTTTGTTCGAAGTAATCAATCTGTTAGGAGTTTCACAAAAATCAACTATTGAATAGTGTCAAAATTGACATAAAAGAGTTCTTAAAACAAATATTATATTATTAATTGATATTAAATTCCTAAAAATCTAAGGTTCGGCCAAGAGACTTATATTATGATAGGTTACTCATTAATGGACCACTTGGGGGTCTCTTGGATGTATATAGTAAGTTTATTAACCATATTATATAAAAATACAAAGAGACATTGTAAAAGTGAAACTAATTAACTTAGAGTTAATACTTAAAGATAAGGTTAATATAAGTACCCAAACCTGTCTAAATTCTATTGGTTGAGTGGTTTTAGACCTATCCCCACCTTAACCTTTGAATAGTCAACTTTGGAGCCATTATAAACCGAATATGAATTTATTATAAATTAATATTTCTAGCTTTTCCAAAGGTGCCCCTCACCCCTCTTATAAAAGGGCACTCCTCCTTCTCATTTCTTCACACCTCTAAAGCCTTTTGGTTCGGCCAAACTCTGCCCAAATACTCTCCCAACATCCCTCACTACAACCTAGGGGCCTTAGTTTGATCAGAAAGCCAACCTAAGGAGCCCTTTTGATCAAATCAAAAGGAAGAACCCGAAGAAGAGGTAATGTTTTCACCACCCCTTTTCCAAGTTCATTTCTTCTTCCACTTCTTCTTCCTTTGTTGTTACCACTCTAAAATAATGACTCCAGTATCATTTATATACTGTTATGTTATTATAAATATGGTACAACCATATTCAGTATTCTATCCACCCTTTGAATAACATGTCACCATACGTGCGTACGTACGGCTTACCGTCTCCACGTCGTGGTGTAATTGTTATTCAATATAATATTATTTGGATGGGTATAATAATGATGTGTAACTCATGTAAATAATAAATATAACATGTTAATGATTCTGTATATATGATGTACCATCCATTTATATATTATTTTAATATCAAAAGAATGATATTGTCGCTCGTGCGTACGTACGGACTACCGTCTCCACGAACGCGATGAGATTCATTCTCCATCGTAACCATTAAAGCGTAATTATCATTTTATGATTTAAAAATGATGTTTAAGGACTTGATATCATTCTGGATATGAATAATATACAACCTATCCTTTACAAACATGTCTTACGTAACAAAACATATGAAAGAAAACAAGTAAGTTAACACCCGAAACAACGATAATACTAAGATATTATTATCAAATCAATATTAAAAGATCATATATGATATCATATTAATGTATATGATTCTTGTATAATTTAATAACAATTATTTCACCATTATACAGGAGGTTAACCTACCACAACCAAGGAAAAGTACAAGGTAAGGGTTATTTCACAATCTCTTCATTATTCGAGGTTGTTTATACGTAATAATCTACTGGGATCTCTTTATCATCCACATTCATGTTTCTTCAAAATGTATTTCAAAACATATTTATTATTTACAAGAATATGGGTTAAAGTCATTTATACCCTTATTTGACTTTTTATAAGAGGTTTATAAAGGAATCTTTCCGTCGTTTTCAAAACAAGGTCCTTTTTAACCTTTTCGACAAAATTGAGGTAAGAATGTTTTTTTTTAACTTATACGGAGGGTGCGGTTATTTTCCGCCGTTATAAAATCGTC
Organism: Viscum album; assembly: GCA_963277665.1. Taxonomy (NCBI): domain Eukaryota; kingdom Viridiplantae; phylum Streptophyta; class Magnoliopsida; order Santalales; family Viscaceae; genus Viscum; species Viscum album. The sequence continues at coordinate 636,239,582 of OY728160.1, forward strand.
GAAGCTTTCCTTACAAGCTTATAAGAATATTTTCAAAGAAAATGTTTTATTTTATATGGATCTTAAATGATTTCAAAATAAAAGGAGATACTTCTTTTAAAAGAATTTTGATTTCATCTATGTCAACATCCTTTGATGGATTTTAAGATTATTTGAAGTTGATTTATTATAATACAAAACTTCTATATTGTATTGAAGGTTTTGTGATATGTTTGAATGTGGATGTGCTATTTTATACCATTCATGGTTTATGGTGAAACTATTGACATTTCGTATTCTAGTTTTAACCCGAATGTTTATGTTATATTTCAAACTTTTCTTCAGATGAATGTGCTAAACAAGTATGTTCCGGGTTGGGGACCGGTAAAAGTAAGCCCTCCAGGTTGGGGACTGGTAAAAGTAAGCCCTCCAGGTTGGGGACTGGTTAAAGTAAGCCCTCCAGGTTAGGGACTGGTAAAAGTATGCCCTCCGGGTTGGTGTCCGGTTATTAGAGGCACTCCGGGTTGGTGTCCGGTTATTAGAGGCACTCCGGGTTGGTGTCCGGTTATTAGAGGCACTCCGGGTTGGGTTCCGGTTAGAAGTAACCCCTAGGTCTTGGGATGAGGCCTAGACAATGAAATTAACGTTTGACATTATGCATCCCAACATTATGAAAGTGGTTATTGATTTTTTTCATGTGATTATTCGATTAGTAGAATATCCATGTGAATAAGTAAATGGCATTATTTCATTTTATTTATGCCATACCATGTTGAAAGTTCATATTTAAAAGGCTTTTGTTTTAGTTATACATTGCCTTAAATGTTTATTCTTATTTATGAAAGTTTCCGCTATATTGTTATCCTTACTGGGCATTTGAGCTCACCCCTTTTCTATGTTTTATTTTTCCCAGGAAGTGAAGAAGTAAATTATGAATGACCTGCAGGGATTTTATGAGGGGATAATAGTGTGGTCTATTGAGACATTATGTTGTTGTAGTAGTTTTTCATTTTATAATGTAATGTAAAACTTATGAATATATCTGGCATTTTCCAAGGCTACTAAACCAATCGGTCTTTCGAGATTTGATCTTTCTTGTGATCATGCCAATGTTACGAAGTAATGCACCGACTCTGGGCAGCTGGGGTCGGGGCGTTACAGTTGGTATCAGAGGAAGTTTAGTACAAACCTTGGAAGCTAGATTTAGATAAACTCTGATTAGAGAACGTAGACCTAAGATTAACTTTGAGGATTAGTATAGAAGAACTTCCTAGAATTTTGGTATTGTAGAGATTTTGTGAGTTTTCCGAGCAATACATCCCTGTCTGGATACGAGCAGGTAGAGGCGGCTCTGGCACAGATGTACCTAGGGGTAAAACCCGAAAACACCGCTTTGAGCTAGACTCGAACGGGAACTGGTGCACGACAACGGGCCTTGCTGCACTCTTGGTTACGACACTCCCGGGGGATATGCTTAGGATAACTCTCATTTTCTTTACAAATCATTTTGAAGGGATTATGAGTATATACTTCCTCAAAGAAAACATTCTTATGATTATGGATTATATCCATAAATAGTTCAATTTATGTTAAGTGTTTTATAAGTATGGGATTATGTATTTTGATTCATAAACTGATCTAGTTTATGCCATTGTTTAGAAATGGCGCCCAGTAGAAGGAATGAGAACTCCGGAAATGCACATGATCCAAAGAGAAGGAAGGATCATATCTTTCATGGTCTTAAGCTAGAATTTATAAGAGAAATAGTCTCCCATGTATTGTCATCATATGAAGAAATAATATCATGTATTGATAAGATAAGTAAAGAGATTACTGAGTCCTATGGATTTGAAGGGAAGCAAGAGAAGAAAAGGATAGAAGAGAGAAAGATGGATAAAGGGAAGTGGGAAAAGAAGAATTTTCCCATATGTGGTAACTGTGGAAAGAAACACCCTGGAACTTGCCTGAAAGGAATGGGAGTTTGTTATATGTGTGGAGGAAAAGGGCACAAAGTACGTGACTGCAAGGGTAAGAAAATGGTTTCAAATGTACAATGCTTCATTTGCAAGGAGTTTGGACACTACGCGAACCTATGTCCCAGTCATCAGACTATGACGCAAATGATTCTATTGGATAATAATCAAGTTATGATACTACCATAGATGAAGAGGAATGATTAGAGTTCTTATGTTGATTATGTCAATTGAGTGTTGTATCAACAATGTACTTGTTATAATAATTATGGAGTATATAAGGATTGTACTGAAGTACTATTTCATTAAGGACTTGAGATTGTGTGGAACAATGAAAAGTGACTCAATAGCAGGATAAATTTTTGGAAAATATATGGTTGAGAAAATGATAAACCATAATATAGTTCTGATACCGAGGTAGTGATTTTCGAATAATACATGATTATTTTGAAAAAAATATATTGGATATTCTTGACTACCTTGGAACTGATTAATGATTTGTATATTCCATCATTGTTGGGGTTTAAAACATTTTTGGATTGATGAAGTATATCCAGCATTCTATATGGAATAAGGGAGAATGAATGTAATCAATAAGGAATATGGTAATTCAGGATGTTTCAGTGTATTAAAAGAATACATGATGAAGGTATTCATATGCTATTACGGGGTAAAAAGGATCTACATTATGCTTACCTTCCTTATAAATGTTGGACTGTGAGTTTGGAAAGAAGTATTTTGGATAGTTCTAGTTTGGATTATTTTGGATTTCCATAAAAGGACAACCCGGAGGTCGGGCGGCAACCCATCGCGTCCGGCAAGGCTGCGAGACTTGAACCCGCAACCGAAGGGCGACAAGGGTGTATCACCTACCACTGGCCCACGAGATGTCCTGGATTAAATAATGTAGTTTTTATTAAAAGATATTGTAGATGAATTATAAATTCCTTTATTTTGGAACCCTATACGAATAGTGTAAATAGAATTTTTTTTACATTCTATTATCTTTTAGAGTGAAAGATGAGTTTGTGGTAGAAATTTATTAATGGATAAAACTCTAATTATAAAGTAAGTGTATCTCCTTATGATCTTAGCCAATATCATAAATAAATTCCTCAACATTAAGAAAATCAACTTAGAACAAAAATGTTTTCCTAGATGGTACCTTAAATCATCACTAATTTATGGCTTTGGGATTGTTGGCCTTTTCATAGCCATGTTCTCTACCACTCTCCATCAGATAATTGATGGTTAGATTTTTCTTCCATATCCATATTTTCCTACATGGAACCCTAGTATGTGTTATTTTCGGTAATCTTCATACATTCGACTCTTTATTATAAATAGAGGGCTCATTAATTCATTTTTCGATGTGGGATTTCAACTAAGATATTTTGAAACGTCAAAAATGTGTTATCCTAATACCCTATGTTTTGTTGAACCGATGGTATTTCAAATCATCATAGATTGATGAATTTAAGGACCTAAATTTTACACTTGTTTTTGATTGATGACCTCAATCACTACCTATAAATATTTACGTTTTTCCTCCAATTATATGTCTCTAATTGCCACCAATGTTCTCCTAATCGAGATCATAATTTGGTGGTGACCCTTTCATTTCTCTTTTCCTCATATTAAGACTAAATTTTAGTAACCCAATTTCCGATGTGGTTTTTCCCATAAATATATTTTCTATTTTCAACCTTTTATTTTCGAAGAACAATTTCAAATTGCGAGGACGCAATTTATTGAAGGAGGGGAGAATGTAACACCCCAAGATTTCAGAGTGTGTTATTTCTTAAAAATAATTCAATAACTTGCACTACACGCAACACCGAGTTCAATCACACCATTAAAAGAGGTCATGAATAGTATTAACTACATTTTTAACTTTATATAATCCTTATAATTTTAGAATCCCTATTATGAGTTTCTTAGTCATAATGCAAGAACAGATTCATTTTCAGTATTTCACTTTTATCAACTTCTAATAGTGAAACCTTTTTAAATACAATATTTTAAACTTTTTGACTATATGGGGACATCAAAAAATTAAAATGAAACACCCCAAGCTTCCACGGTACGTTTCCCTTTGAATAATGTGATAGCGTGTGTTGTACACAACACCGAGTTCTAACACACCATAACCAATCAAACTAGCCGTTATAAATAGTAATACCTACTTTTTGAAAATATATATATTTTATATTTCAAAATGGACTTCATTTTTGGATTCGGAATATCGAATTTAGCCTAAGGTGAAATTTTGGTACTTTTCGGATAACTTTCATATTTTGATGAATAGTGAAAATTACTAAATTTTAATTAAAAACAACTTTTTTAATCAAAATAATTAATAGTGATATATTATGAATTTGAGTGGTTTTAAAGTATATTTAGAATATATTTTTACAATTTAATATAATGTTGGTCATTAGACATAATTTTACAATTAAACCGAACATAAACAAGTGTCAATCTTTTGATAGTTATTATCTCTTAAAAACACGCTTTTTGTTTTGACAGCGGGAATTAATTTTAAATTAATTTCTGCCACTTCTGTGTTTTGAATTTAGGAAAATGGATTCCATATTTGGAATCAGGATGTTCAAATTGTGTAAATAGGTAACTTTTATTTTTAGACATTTTGAAAAGTTACTGTGGTAAATATTTTATTTACCATGGTTAAAGGGTAAATCCGGTAAATAAGGGTTAAAAAAAATAATATTATAATAATACTAAATTACCCTAAAACGTGTCTTAACCCTATTGGTTGATACATGGTCGACCATGGGCATCTTTGGGTCTATTTTGGGACCCCATGGATCCACTTGTAAGTGATAATGACACATTATATTAATAAAGTTAAAATAAAAATAAAAATGGCATAAGCTTACATCTTTTAGAAGAACAATTTTTACATAGGGTTATACATGTTGGATTTTCGATTATAAATATTCATTAGAAAGATAAAAAGATTTACTACATAATGATATTTTATTTATAATTTTTAGACATTAAATAATTTATTTTATTTATGACACAATGATGATGCAGTAATTACTAAAATAGTGAAAAATTAAAATAATTGATCTTATAAATACCCAAATAATTATAATATGAAACTTTTAATGAATTAAACTAATTTTCTATGATAATATGATATATTAGGATTGATTTAATTGACTTTGTTCGAAGTAATCAATCTGTTAGGAGTTTCACAAAAATCAACTATTGAATAGTGTCAAAATTGACATAAAAGAGTTCTTAAAACAAATATTATATTATTAATTGATATTAAATTCCTAAAAATCTAAGGTTCGGCCAAGAGACTTATATTATGATAGGTTCCTCATTAATGGACCACTTGGGGGTCGCTTGGATGTATATAGTAAGTTTATTAACCATATTATATAAAAATACAAAGAGACATTGTAAAAGTGAAACTAATTAACTTAGAGTTAATACTTAAAGATAAGGTTAATATAAGTACCCAAACCTGTCTAAATTCTATTGGTTGAGTGGTTTTAGACCTATCCCCACCTTAACCTTTGAATAGTCAACTTTGGAGCCATTAGAAACCGAATATGAATTTATTATAAATTAATATTTCTAGCTTTTCCAAAGGTGCCCCTCACCCCTCTTATAAAAGGGCACTCCTCCTTCTCATTTCTTCACACCTCTAAAGCCTTTTGGTTCGGCCAAACTCTGCCCAAATACTCTCCCAACATCCCTCACTACAACCTAGGGGCCTTAGTTTGATCAGAAAGCCAACCTAAGGAGCCCTTTTGATCAAATCAAAAGGAAGAACCCGAAGAAGAGGTAATGTTTTCACCACCCCTTTTCCAAGTTCATTTCTTCTTCCACTTCTTCTTCCTTTGTTGTTACCACTCTAAAATAATGACTCCAGTATCATTTATATACTGTGATGTTATTATAAATATGGTACAACCATATTCAGTATTCTATCCACCCTTTGAATAACATGTCACCATACGTGCGTACGTACGGCTTACCGTCTCCACGTCGTGGTGTAATTGTTATTCAATATAATATTATTTGGATGGGTATAATAATGATGTGTAACTCATGTAAATAATAAATATAACATGTTAATGATTCTGTATATATGATGTACCATCCATTTATATATTATTTTAATATCAAAAGAATGATATTGTCGCTCGTGCGTACGTACGGACTACCGTCTCCACGAACGCGATGAGATTCATTCTCCATCGTAACCATTAAAGCGTAATTATCATTTTATGATTTAAAAATGATGTTTAAGGAATTGATATCATTCTGGATATGAATAATATACAACCTATCCTTTACAAACATGTCTTACGTAACAAAACATATGAAAGAAAACAAGTAAGTTAACACCCGAAACAACGATAATACTAAGATATTATTATCAAATCAATATTAAAAGATCATATATGATATCATATTAATGTATATGATTCTTGTATAATTTAATAACAATTATTTCACCATTATACAGGAGGTTAACCTACCACAACCAAGGAAAAGTACAAGGTAAGGGTTATTTCACAATCTCTTCATTATTCGAGGTTGTTTATACGTAATAATCTACTGGGATCTCTTTATCATCCACATTCATGTTTCTTCAAAATGTATTTCAAAACATATTTATTATTTACAAGAATATGGGTTAAAGTCATTTATACCCTTATTTGACTTTTTATAAGAGGTTTATAAAGGAATCTTTCCGTCGTTTTCAAAACAAGGTCCTTTTTAACCTTTTCGACAAAATTGAGGTAAGAATGTTTTTTTTTAACTTATACGGAGGGTGCGGTTATTTTCCGCCGTTATAAAATCGTCGAAGCTTTCCTTACAAGCTTATAAGAATATTTTCAAAGAAAATGTTTTATTTTATATGGATCTTAAATGATTTCAAAATAAAAGGAGATACTTCTTTTAAAAGAATTTTGATTTCATCTATGTCAACATCCTTTGATGGATTTTAAGATTATTTGAAGTTGATTTATTATAATACAAAACTTCTATATTGTATTGAAGGTTTTGTGATATGTTTGAATGTGGATGTGCTATTTTATACCATTCATGGTTTATGGTGAAACTATTGACATTTCGTATTCTAGTTTTAACCCGAATGTTTATGTTATATTTCAAACTTTTCTTCAGATGAATGTGCTAAACAAGTATGTTCCGGGTTGGGGACCGGTAAAAGTAAGCCCTCCAGGTTGGGGACTGGTAAAAGTAAGCCCTCCAGGTTGGGGACTGGTTAAAGTAAGCCCTCCAGGTTAGGGACTGGTAAAAGTATGCCCTCCGGGTTGGTGTCCGGTTATTAGAGGCACTCCGGGTTGGTGTCCGGTTATTAGAGGCACTCCGGGTTGGTGTCCGGTTATTAGAGGCACTCCGGGTTGGGTTCCGGTTAGAAGTAACCCCTAGGTCTTGGGATGAGGCCTAGACAATGAAATTAACGTTTGACATTATGCATCCCAACATTATGAAAGTGGTTATTGATTTTTTTCATGTGATTATTCGATTAGTAGAATATCCATGTGAATAAGTAAATGGAATTATTTCATTTTATTTATGCCATACCATGTTGAAAGTTCATATTTAAAAGGCTTTTGTTTTAGTTATACATTGCCTTAAATGTTTATTCTTATTTATGAAAGTTTCCGCTATATTGTTATCCTTACTGGGCATTTGAGCTCACCCCTTTTCTATGTTTTATTTTTCCCAGGAAGTGAAGAAGTAAATTATGAATGACCTGCAGGGATTTTATGAGGGGATAATAGTGTGGTCTATTGAGACATTATGTTGTTGTAGTAGTTTTTCATTTTATAATGTAATGTAAAACATATGAATATATCTGGCATTTTCCAAGGCTACTAAACCAATCGGTCTTTCGAGATTTGATCTTTCTTGTGATCATGCCAATGTTACGAAGTAATGCACCGACTCTGGGCAGCTGGGGTCGGGGCGTTACAGTTGGTATCAGAGGAAGTTTAGTACAAACCTTGGAAGCTAGATTTAGATAAACTCTGATTAGAGCACGTAGACCTAAGATTAACTTTGAGGATTAGTATAGAAGAACTTCCTAGAATTTTGGTATTGTAGAGATTTTGTGAGTTTTCCGAGCAATACATCCCTGTCTGGATACGAGAAGGTAGAGGCGGCTCTGGCACAGATGTACCTAGGGGTAAAACCCGAAAACACCGCTTTGAGCTAGACTCGAACGGGAACTGGTGCACGACAACGGGCCTTGCTGCACTCTTTGTTACGACACTCCCGGGGGATATGCTTAGGATAACTCTCATTTTATTTACAAATCATTTTGAAGGGATTATGAGTATATACTTCCTCAAAGAAAACATTCTTATGATTATGGATTATATCCATAAATAGTTCAATTTATGTTAAGTGTTTTATAAGTATGGGATTATGTATTTTGATTCATAAACTGATCTAGTTTATGCCATTGTTTAGAAATGGCGCCCAGTAGAAGGAATGAGAACTCCGGAAATGCACATGATCCAAAGAGAAGGAAGGATCATATCTTTCATGGTCTTAAGCTAGAATTTATAAGAGAAATAGTCTCCCATGTATTGTCATCATATGAAGAAATAATATCATGTATTGATAAGATAAGTAAAGAGATTACTGAGTCCTATGGATTTGAAGGGAAGCAAGAGAAGAAAAGGATAGAAGAGAGAAAGATGGATAAAGGGAAGTGGGAAAAGAAGAATTTTCCCATATGTGGTAACTGTGGAAAGAAACACCCTGGAACTTGCCTGAAAGGAATGGGAGTTTGTTATAAGTGTGGAGGAAAAGGGCACAAAGTACGTGACTGCAAGGGTAAGAAAATGGTTTCAAATGTACAATGCTTCATTTGCAAGGAGTTTGGACACTACGCGAACCTATGTCCCAGTCATCAGACTATGACGCAAATGATGCTATTGGATAATAATCAAGTTATGATACTACCATAGATGAAGAGGAATGATTAGAGTTCTTATGTTGATTATGTCAATTGAGTGTTGTATCAACAATGTACTTGTTATAATAATTATGGAGTATATAAGGATTGTACTACAGTACTATTTCATTAAGGACTTGAGATTGTGTGGAACAATGAAAAGTGACTCAATAGCAGGATAAATTTTTGGAAAATATATGGTTGAGAGATTGATAAACCATAATATAGTTCTGATACCGAGGTAGTGATTTTCGAATAATACATGATTATTTTGAAAAAAATATATTGGATATTCTTGACTACCTTGGAACTGATTAATGATTTGTATATTCCATCATTGTTGGGGTTTAAAACATTTTTGGATTGATGAAGTATATCCAGCATTCTATATGGAATAAGGGAGAATGAATGTAATCAATAAGGAATATGGTAATTCAGGATGTTTCAGTGTATTAAAAGAATACATGATGAAGGTATTCATATGCTATTACGGGGTAAAAAGGATCTACATTATGCTTACCTTCCTTATAAATGTTGGACTGTGAGTTTGGAAAGAAGTATTTTGGATAGTTCTAGTTTGGATTATTTTGGATTTCCATAAAAGGACAACCCGGAGGTCGGGCGGCAACCCATCGCGTCCGGCAAGGCTGCGAGACTTGAACCCGCAACCGAAGGGCGACAAGGGTGTATCACCTACCACTGGCCCACGAGATGTCCTGGATTAAATAATGTAGTTTTTATTAAAAGATATTGTAGATGAATTATAAATTCCTTTATTTTGGAACCCTATACGAATAGTGTAAATAGAATTTTTTTTACATTCTATTATCTTTTAGAGTGAAAGATGAGTTTGTGGTAGAAATTTATTAATGGATAAAACTCTAATTATAAAGTAAGTGTATCTCCTTATGATCTTAGCCAATATCATAAATAAATTCCTCAACATTAAGAAAATCAACTTAGAACAAAAATGTTTTCCTAGATGGTACCTTAAATCATCACTAATTTATGGCTTTGGGATTGTTGGCCTTTTCATAGCCATGTTCTCTACCACTCTCCATCAGATAATTGATGGTTAGATTTTTCTTCCATATCCATATTTTCCTACATGGAACCCTAGTATGTGTTATTTTCGGTAATCTTCATACATTCGACTCTTTATTATAAATAGAGGGCTCATTAATTCATTTTTCGATGTGGGATTTCAACTAAGATATTTTGAAACGTCAAAAATGTGTTATCCTAATACCCTATGTTTTGTTGAACCGATGGTATTTCAAATCATCATAGATTGATGAATTTAAGGACCTAAATTTTACACTTGTTTGTGATTGATGACCTCAATCACTACCTATAAATATTTACGTTTTTCCTCCAATTATATGTCTCTAATTGCCACCAATGTTCTCCTAATCGAGATCATAATTTGGTGGTGACCCTTTCATTTCTCTTTTCCTCATATTAAGACTAAATTTTAGTAACCCAATTTCCGATGTGGTTTTTCCCACAAATATATTTTCTATTTTCAACCTTTTATTTTCGAAGAACAATTTCAAATTGCGAGGACGCAATTTATTGAAGGAGGGGAGAATGTAACACCCCAAGATTTCAGAGTGTGTTATTTCTTAAAAATAATTCAATAACTTGCACTACACGCAACACCGAGTTCAATCACACCATTAAAAGAGGTCATGAATAGTATTAACTACATTTTGAACTTTATATAATCCTTATAATTTTAGAATCCCTATTATGAGTTTCTTAATCATAATGCAAGAACAGATTCATTTTCAGTATTTCACTTTTATCAACTTCTAATAGTGAAACCTTTTTAAATACAATATTTTAAACTTTTTGACTAAATGGGGATATCAAAAAATTAAAATGAAACACCACAAGCTTCCACGGTACGTTTCCCTTTGAATAATGTGATAGCGTGTGTTGTACACAACACCGAGTTCTAACACACCATAACCAATCAAACTAGCCGTTATAAATAGTAATACCTACTTTTTGAAAATATATATATTTTATATTTCAAAATGGACTTCATTTTTGGATTCGGAATATCGAATTTAGCCTAAGGTGAAATTTTGGTACTTTTCGGATAACTTTCATATTTTGATGAATAGTGAAAATTACTAAATTTTAATTAAAAACAACTTTTTTAATCAAAATAATTAATAGTGATATATTATGAATTTGAGTGGTTTTAAAGTATATTTAGAATATATTTTTACAATTTAATATAATGTTGGTCATTAGACATAATTTTACAATTAAACCGAACATAAACAAGTGTCAATCTTTTGATAGTTATTATCTCTTAAAAACACGCTTTTTGTTTTGACAGCGGGAATTAATTTTAAATTAATTTCTGCCACTTCTGTGTTTTGAATTTAGGAAAATGGATTCCATATTTGGAATCAGGATGTTCAAATTGTGTAAATAGGTAACTTTTATTTTTAGACATTTTGAAAAGTTACTGTGGTAAATATTTTATTTACCATGGTTAAAGGGTAAATCCGGTAAATAAGGGTTAAAAAAAATAATATTATAATAATACTAAATTACCCTAAAACGTGTCTTAACCCTATTGGTTGATACATGGTCGACCATGGGCATCTTTGGGTCTATTTTGGGACCCCATGGATCCACTTGTAAGTGATAATGACACATTATATTAATAAAGTTAAAATAAAAATAAAAATGGCATAAGCTTACATCTTTTAGAAGAACAATTTTTACATAGGGTTATACATGTTGGATTTTCGATTATAAATATTCATTAGAAATATAAAAAGATTTACTACATAATGATATTTTATTTATAATTTTTAGACATTAAATAATTTATTTTATTTATGACACAATGATGATGCAGTAATTACTAAAATAGTGAAAAATTAAAATAATTGATCTTATAAATACCCAAATAATTATAATATGAAACTTTTAATGAATTAAACTAATTTTCTATGATAATATGATATATTAGGATTGATTTAATTGACTTTGTTCGAAGTAATCAATCTGTTAGGAGTTTCACAAAAATCAACTATTGAATAGTGTCAAAATTGACATAAAAGAGTTCTTAAAACAAATATTATATTATTAATTGATATTAAATTCCTAAAAATCTAAGGTTCGGCCAAGAGACTTATATTATGATAGGTTCCTCATTAATGGACCACTTGGGGGTCTCTTGGATGTATATAGTAAGTTTATTAACCATATTATATAAAAATACAAAGAGACATTGTAAAAGTGAAACTAATTAACTTAGAGTTAATACTTAAAGATAAGGTTAATATAAGTACCCAAACCTGTCTAAATTCTATTGGTTGAGTGGTTTTAGACCTATCCCCATCTTAACCTTTGAATAGTCAACTTTGGAGCCATTAGAAACCGAATATGAATTTATTATAAATTAATATTTCTAGCTTTTCCAAAGGTGCCCCTCACCCCTCTTATAAAAGGGCACTCCTCCTTCTCATTTCTTCACACCTCTAAAGCCTTTTGGTTCGGCCAAACTCTGCCCAAATACTCTCCCAACATCCCTCACTACAACCTAGGGGCCTTAGTTTGATCAGAAAGCCAACCTATGGAGCCCTTTTGATCAAATCAAAAGGAAGAACCCGAAGAAGAGGTAATGTTTTCACCACCCCTTTTCCAAGTTCATTTCTTCTTCCACTTCTTCTTCCTTTGTTGTTACCACTCTAAAATAATGACTCCAGTATCATTTATATACTGTGATGTTATTATAAATATGGTACAACCATATTCAGTATTCTATCCACCCTTTGAATAACATGTCACCATACGTGCGTACGTACGGCTTACCGTCTCCACGTCGTGGTGTAATTGTTATTCAATATAATATTATTTGGATGGGTATAATAATGATGTGTAACTCATGTAAATAATAAATATAACATGTTAATGATTCTGTATATATGATGTACCATCCATTTATATATTATTTTAATATCAAAAGAATGATATTGTCGCTCGTGCGTACGTACGGACTACCGTCTCCACGAACGCGATGAGATTCATTCTCCATCGTAACCATTAAAGCGTAATTATCATTTTATGATTTAAAAATGATGTTTAAGGACTTGATATCATTCTGGATATGAATAATATACAACCTATCCTTTACAAACATGTCTTACGTAACAAAACATATGAAAGAAAACAAGTAAGTTAACACCCGAAACAACGATAATACTAAGATATTATTATCAAATCAATATTAAAAGATCATATATGATATCATATTAATGTATATGATTCTTGTATAATTTAATAACAATTATTTCACCATTATACAGGAGGTTAACCTACCACAACCAAGGAAATGTACAAGGTAAGGGTTATTTCACAATCTCTTCATTATTCGAGGTTGTTTATACGTAATAATCTACTGGGATCTCTTTATCATCCACATTCATGTTTCTTCAAAATGTATTTCAAAACATATTTATTATTTACAAGAATATGGGTTAAAGTCATTTATACCCTTATTTGACTTTTTATAAGAGGTTTATAAAGGAATCTTTCCGTCGTTTTCAAAACAAGGTCCTTTTTAACCTTTTCGACAAAATTGAGGTAAGAATGTTTTTTTTTAACTTATACGGAGGGTGCGGTTATTTTCCGCCGTTATAAAATCGTCGAAGCTTTCCTTAAAAGCTTATAAGAATATTTTCAAAGAAAATGTTTTATTTTATATGGATCTTAAATGATTTCAAAATAAAAGGAAATACTTCTTTTAAAAGAATTTTGATTTCATCTATGTCAACATCCTTTGATGGATTTTAAGATTATTTGAAGTTGATTTATTATAATACAAAACTTCTATATTGTATTGAAGGTTTTGTGATATGTTTGAATGTGGATGTGCTATTTTATACCATTCATGGTTTATGGTGAAACTATTGACATTTCGTATTCTAGTTTTAACCCGAATGTTTATGTTATATTTCAAACTTTTCTTCAGATGAATGTGCTAAACAAGTATGTTCCGGGTTGGGGACCGGTAAAAGTAAGCCCTCCAGGTTGGGGACTGGTAAAAGTAAGCCGTCCAGGTTGGGGACTGGTTAAAGTAAGCCCTCCAGGTTAGGGACTGGTAAAAGTATGCCCTCCGGGTTGGTGTCCGGTTATTAGAGGCACTCCGGGTTGGTGTCCGGTTATTAGAGGCACTCCGGGTTGGTGTCCGGTTATTAGAGGCACTCCGGGTTGGGTTCCGGTTAGAAGTAACCCCTAGGTCTTGGGATGAGGCCTAGACAATGAAATTAACGTTTGACATTATGCATCCCAACATTATGAAAGTGGTTATTGATTTTTTTCATGTGATTATTCGATTAGTAGAATATCCATGTGAATAAGTAAATGGCATTATTTCATTTTATTTATGCCATACCATGTTGAAAGTTCATATTTAAAAGGCTTTTGTTTTAGTTATACATTGCCTTAAATGTTTATTCTTATTTATGAAAGTTTCCGCTATATTGTTATCCTTACTGGGCATTTGAGCTCACCCCTTTTCTATGTTTTATTTTTCCCAGGAAGTGAAGAAGTAAATTATGAATGACCTGCAGGGATTTTATGAGGGGATAATAGTGTGGTCTATTGAGACATTATGTTGTTGTAGTAGTTTTTCATTTTATAATGTAATGTAAAACTTATGAATATATCTGGCATTTTCCAAGGCTACTAAACCAATCGGTCTTTCGAGATTTGATCTTTCTTGTGATCATGCCAATGTTACGAAGTAATGCACCGACTCTGGGCAGCTGGGGTCGGGGCGTTACAGTTGGTATCAGAGGAAGTTTAGTACAAACCTTGGAAGCTAGATTTAGATAAACTCTGATTAGAGCACGTAGACCTAAGATTAACTTTGAGGATTAGTATAGAAGAACTTCCTAGAATTTTGGTATTGTAGAGATTTTGTGAGTTTTCCGAGCAATACATCCCTGTATGGATACGAGCAGGTAGAGGCGGCTCTGGCACAGATGTACCTAGGGGTAAAACCCGAAAACACCGCTTTGAGCTAGACTCGAACGGGAACTGGTGCACGACAACGGGCCTTGCTGCACTCTTGGTTACGACACTCCCGGGGGATATGCTTAGGATAACTCTCATTTTCTTTACAAATCATTTTGAAGGGATTATGAGTATATACTTCCTCAAAGAAAACATTCTTATGATTATGGATTATATCCATAAATAGTTCAATTTATGTTAAGTGTTTTATAAGTATGGGATTATGTATTTTGATTCATAAACTGATCTAGTTTATGCCATTGTTTAGAAATGGCGCCCAGTAGAAGGAATGAGAACTCCGGAAATGCACATGATCCAAAGAGAAGGAAGGATCATATCTTTCATGGTCTTAAGCTAGAATTTATAAGAGAAATAGTCTCCCATGTATTGTCATCATATGAAGAAATAATATCATGTATTGATAAGATAAGTAAAGAGATTACTGAGTCCTATGGATTTGAAGGGAAGCAAGAGAAGAAAAGGATAGAAGAGAGAAAGATGGATAAAGGGAAGTGGGAAAAGAAGAATTTTCCCATATGTGGTAACTGTGGAAAGAAACACCCTGGAACTTGCCTGAAAGGAATGGGAGTTTGTTATAAGTGTGGAGGAAAAGGGCACAAAGTACGTGACTGCAAGGGTAAGAAAATAGTTTCAAATGTACAATGCTTCATTTGCAAGGAGTTTGGACACTACGCGAACCTATGTCCCAGTCATCAGACTATGACGCAAATGATTCTATTGGATAATAATCAAGTTATGATACTACCATAGATGAAGAGGAATGATTAGAGTTCTTATGTTGATTATGTCAATTGAGTGTTGTATCAACAATGTACTTGTTATAATAATTATGGAGTATATAAGGATTGTACTGCAGTACTATTTCATTAAGGACTTGAGATTGTGTGGAACAATGAAAAGTGACTCAATAGCAGGATAAATTTTTGGAAAATATATGGTTGAGAGAATGATAAACCATAATATAGTTCTGATACCGAGGTAGTGATTTTCGAATAATACATGATTATTTTGAAAAAAATATATTGGATATTCTTGACTACCTTGGAACTGATTAATGATTTGTATATTCCATCATTGTTGGGGTTTAAAACATTTTTGGATTGATGAAGTATATCCAACATTCTATATGGAATAAGGGAGAATGAATGTAATCAATAAGGAATATGGTAATTCAGGATGTTTCAGTGTATTAAAAGAATACATGATGAAGGTATTCATATGCTATTACGGGGTAAAAAGGATCTACATTATGCTTACCTTCCTTATAAATGTTGGACTGTGAGTTTGGAAAGAAGTATTTTGGATAGTTCTAGTTTGGATTATTTTGGATTTCCATAAAAGGACAACCCGGAGGTCGGGCGGCAACCCATCGCGTCCGGCAAGGCTGCGAGACTTGAACCCGCAACCGAAGGGCGACAAGGGTGTATCACCTACCACTGGCCCACGAGATGTCCTGGATTAAATAATGTAGTTTTTATTAAAAGATATTGTAGATGAATTATAAATTCCTTTATTTTGGAACCCTATACGAATAGTGTAAATAGAATTTTTTTTACATTCTATTATCTTTTAGAGTGAAAGATGAGTTTGTGGTAGAAATTTATTAATGGATAAAACTCTAATTATAAAGTAAGTGTATCTCCTTATGATCTTAGCCAATATCATAAATAAATTCCTCAACATTAAGAAAATCAACTTAGAACAAAAATGTTTTCCTAGATGGTACCTTAAATCATCACTAATTTATGGCTTTGGGATTGTTGGCCTTTTCATAGCCATGTTCTCTACCACTCTCCATCAGATAATTGATGGTTAGATTTTTCTTCCATATCCATATTTTCCTACATGGAACCCTAGTATGTGTTATTTTCGGTAATCTTCATACATTCGACTCTTTATTATAAATAGAGGGCTCATTAATTCATTTTTCGATGTGGGATTTCAACTAAGATATTTTGAAACGTCAAAAATGTGTTATCCTAATACCCTATGTTTTGTTGAACCGATGGTATTTCAAATCATCATAGATTGATGAATTTAAGGACCTAAATTTTACACTTGTTTTTGATTGATGACCTCAATCACTACCTATAAATATTTACGTTTTTCCTCCAATTATATGTCTCTAATTGCCACCAATGTTCTCCTAATCGAGATCATAATTTGGTGGTGACCCTTTCATTTCTCTTTTCCTCATATTAAGACTAAATTTTAGTAACCCAATTTCCGATGTGGTTTTTCCCACAAATATATTTTCTATTTTCAACCTTTTATTTTCGAAGAACAATTTCAAATTGCGAGGACGCAATTTATTGAAGGAGGGGAGAATGTAACACCCCAAGATTTCAGAGTGTGTTATTTCTTAAAAATAATTCAATAACTTGCACTACACGCAACACCGAGTTCAATCACACCATTAAAAGAGGTCATGAATAGTATTAACTACATTTTGAACTTTATATAATCCTTATAATTTTAGAATCCCTATTATGAGTTTCTTAGTCATAATGCAAGAACAGATTCATTTTCAGTATTTCACTTTTATCAACTTCTAATAGTGAAACCTTTTTAAATACAATATTTTAAACTTTTTGACTAAATGGGGACATCAAAAAATTAAAATGAAACACCCCAAGCTTCCACGGTACGTTTCCCTTTGAATAATGTGATAGCGTGTGTTGTACACAACACCGAGTTCTAACACACCATAACCAATCAAACTAGCCGTTATAAATAGTAATACCTACTTTTTGAAAATATATATATTTTATATTTCAAAATGGACTTCATTTTTGGATTCGGAATATCGAATTTAGCCTAAGGTGAAATTTTGGTACTTTTCGGATAACTTTCATATTTTGATGAATAGTGAAAATTACTAAATTTTAATTAAAAACAACTTTTTTAATCAAAATAATTAATAGTGATATATTATGAATTTGAGTGGTTTTAAAGTATATTTAGAATATATTTTTACAATTTAATATAATGTTGGTCATTAGACATAATTTTACAATTAAACCGAACATAAACAAGTGTCAATCTTTTGATAGTTATTATCTCTTAAAAACACGCTTTTTGTTTTGACAGCGGGAATTAATTTTAAATTAATTTCTGCCACTTCTGTGTTTTGAATTTAGGAAAATGGATTCCATATTTGGAATCAGGATGTTCAAATTGTGTAAATAGGTAACTTTTATTTTTAGACATTTTGAAAAGATACTGTGGTAAATATTTTATTTACCATGGTTAAAGGGTAAATCCGGTAAATAAGGGTTAAAAAAAATAATATTATAATAATACTAAATTACCCTAAAACGTGTCTTAACCCTATTGGTTGATACATGGTCGACCATGGGCATCTTTGGGTCTATTTTGGGACCCCATGGATCCACTTGTAAGTGATAATGACACATTATATTAATAAAGTTAAAATAAAAATAAAAATGGCATAAGCTTACATCTTTTAGAAGAACAATTTTTACATAGGGTTATACATGTTGGATTTTCGATTATAAATATTCATTAGAAAGATAAAAAGATTTACTACATAATGAGATTTTATTTATAATTTTTAGACATTAAATAATTTATTTTATTTATGACACAATGATGATGCAGTAATTACTAAAATAGTGAAAAATTAAAATAATTGATCTTATAAATACCCAAATAATTATAATATGAAACTTTTAATGAATTAAACTAATTTTCTATGATAATATGATATATTAGGATTGATTTAATTGACTTTGTTCGAAGTAATCAATCTGTTAGGAGTTTCACAAAAATCAACTATTGAATAGTGTCAAAATTGACATAAAAGAGTTCTTAAAACAAATATTATATTATTAATTGATATTAAATTCCTAAAAATCTAAGGTTCGGCCAAGAGACTTATATTATGATAGGTTCCTCATTAATGGACCACTTGGGGGTCGCTTGGATGTATATAGTAAGTTTATTAACCATATTATATAAAAATACAAAGAGACATTGTAAAAGTGAAACTAATTAACTTAGAGTTAATACTTAAAGATAAGGTTAATATAAGTACCCAAACCTGTCTAAATTCTATTGGTTGAGTGTTTTTAGACCTATCCCCACCTTAACCTTTGAATAGTCAACTTTGGAGCCATTAGAAACCGAATATGAATTTATTATAAATTAATATTTCTAGCTTTTCCAAAGGTGCCCCTCACCCCTCTTATAAAAGGGCACTCCTCCTTCTCATTTCTTCACACCTCTAAAGCCTTTTGGTTCGGCCAAACTCTGCCCAAATACTCTACCAACATCCCTCACTACAACATAGGGGCCTTAGTTTGATCAGAAAGCCAACCTAAGGAGCCCTTTTGATCAAATCAAAAGGAAGAACCCGAAGAAGAGGTAATGTTTTCACCACCCCTTTTCCAAGTTCATTTCTTCTTCCACTTCTTCTTCCTTTGTTGTTACCACTCTAAAATAATGACTCCAGTATCATTTATATACTGTGATGTTATTATAAATATGGTACAACCATATTCAGTATTCTATCCACCCTTTGAATAACATGTCACCATACGTGCGTACGTACGGCTTACCGTCTCCACGTCGTGGTGTAATTGTTATTCAATATAATATTATTTGGATGGGTATAATAATGATGTGTAACTCATGTAAATAATAAATATAACATGTTAATGATTCTGTATATATGATGTACCATCCATTTATATATTATTTTAATATCAAAAGAATGATATTGTCGCTCGTGCGTACGTACGGACTACCGTCTCCACGAACGCGATGAGATTCATTCTCCATCGTAACCATTAAAGCGTAATTATCATTTTATGATTTAAAAATGATGTTTAAGGACTTGATATCATTCTGGATATGAATAATATACAACCTATCCTTTACAAACATGTCTTACGTAACAAAACATATGAAAGAAAACAAGTAAGTTAACACCCGAAACAACGATAATACTAAGATATTATTATCAAATCAATATTAAAAGATCATATATGATATCATATTAATGTATATGATTCTTCTATAATTTAATAACAATTATTTCACCATTATACAGGAGGTTAACCTACCACAACCAAGGAAAAGTACAAGGTAAGGGTTATTTCACAATCTCTTCATTATTCGAGGTTGTTTATACGTAATAATCTACTGGGATCTCTTTATCATCCACATTCATGTTTCTTCAAAATGTATTTCAAAACATATTTATTATTTACAAGAATATGGGTTAAAGTCATTTATACCCTTATTTGACTTTTTATAAGAGGTTTATAAAGGAATCTTTCCGTCGTTTTCAAAACAAGGTCCTTTTTAACCTTTTCGACAAAATTGAGGTAAGAATGTTTTTTTTAACTTATACGGAGGGTGCGGTTATTTTCCGCCGTTATAAAATCGTCGAAGCTTTCCTTACAAGCTTATAAGAATATTTTCAAAGAAAATGTTTTATTTTATATGGATCTTAAATGATTTCAAAATAAAAGGAGATACTTGTTTTAAAAGAATTTTGATTTCATCTATGTCAACATCCTTTGATGGATTTTAAGATTATTTGAAGTTGATTTATTATAATACAAAACTTCTATATTGTATTGAAGGTTTTGTGATATTTTTGAATGTGGATGTGCTATTTTATACCATTCATGGTTTATGGTGAAACTATTGACATTTCGTATTCTAGTTTTAACCCGAATGATTATGTTATATTTCAAACTTTTCTTCAGATGAATGTGCTAAACAAGTATGTTCCGGGTTGGGGACCGGTAAAAGTAAGCCCTCCAGGTTGGGGACTGGTAAAAGTAAGCCCTCCAGGTTGGGGACTGGTTAAAGTAATCCCTCCAGGTTAGGGACTGGTAAAAGTATGCCCTCCGGGTTGGTGTCCGGTTATTAGAGGCACTCCGGGTTGGTGTCCAGTTATTAGAGGCACTCCGGGTTGGTGTCCGGTTATTAGAGGCACTCCGGGTTGGGTTCCGGTTAGAAGTAACCCCTAGGTCTTGGGATGAGGCCTAGACAATGAAATTAACGTTTGACATTATGCTTTCCAACATTATGAAAGTGGTTATTGATTTTTTTTCATGTGATTATTCGATTAGTAGAATATCCATGTGAATAAGTAAATGGAATTATTTCATTTTATTTATGCCATACCATGTTGAAAGTTCATATTTAAAAGGCTTTTGTTTTAGTTATACATTGCCTTAAATGTTTATTCTTATTTATGAAAGTTTCCGCTATATTGTTATCCTTACTGGGCATTTGAGCTCACCCCTTTTCTATGTTTTATTTTTCCCAGGAAGTGAAGAAGTAAATTATGAATGACCTGCAGGGATTTTATGAGGGGATAATAGTGTGGTCTATTGAGACATTATGTTGTTGTAGTAGTTTTTCATTTTATAATGTAATGTAAAACTTATGAATATATCTGGCATTTTCCAAGGCTACTAAACCAATCGGTCTTTCGAGATTTGATCTTTCTTGTGATCATGCCAATGTTACGAAGTAATGCACCGACTCTGGGCAGCTGGGGTCGGGGCGTTACAAGTTCCCCACTTTGAGAAACAAATTTTATTATACACAAAATTTCATTTATATGGTGTATATAGTAACCATTTTGTATATTATATAATTGATTATATTTTATTAATTATATTTTATGTTGAATTTCAATCCCTCTATTTCAAGGGTTTTTGATTAAAATGTTACTCAAGTTGTGAGGGTTCTTTGACTAAAATTTGTTTCATTAAGACAAACCTAATATTTTGAACCTATTTGTGTTTATTTGGAGTTTATATTGATCCATTGATATTAAATAGCATTTATCCTTCTTAGATACCCATATTTAAGGTAAAATTTAAAATTATTTTATCCAAGGTTTTTTTAATTCAAAAGTTTCCAATGTATTAACGGTTAATCGTCTCAAATTATCTTCATTAAGATATATGATATATTATAATCCTATATTAATTTATGAGTAGTATTTACTTCCAATTTAATTTTATGAATCATTAATATCTTTATTTTAGTGGTATTTAAGTATTCATTTTATATTATTGATTTCATGGGGGGTTCGGAATCAAAAGTTACCAAAGCGGTAATGTTATTATGTTACAATATCATTTTTACAGGGATTTTTTAAGATTAAATATTTGATAATGAAATTATAAGACATATTTCCCTAAAATAATTTGAATTTTCCTGTGAAATTTTTATTTTTTAGGAATACAGGTTTTCTTATCATTATCCTCTCTTTAAGTACATAAGTGGTCAAGAGAATTTTTTTAAGGAAACCCAACTTTATTTCTCTCTTCGATTTTAAATATTTTATTCCCAACCCATATTACCATTAAAATGGTTTCAATAATATTTTTACTATTATAAAGATTATTATTAAATTCATTTTCCAAACTTTTAATATTTAAATTTCTTTTAAATAAATATTATTATCTTTTTCGAAATTATGTACTTTACAGTTATTTTTCTGAAAATGTGAAATAAATATATTTTATCCAAACACCACATGAACAAGTATTCCTACCACCATAACATCACAATTATTTGAATCTTCCATTAAAACATTTCATGATTCATTTCATGTTATATGTTTCCCATAATATTTTGGAATTTTTTTTGATTTTATATAAGTTATTGTGAAATGAATAGTGTATTTTTCTCAAGAAATGTTCTTGAGATATTTTAAAAGTCTTTTCATATATAACAACATCTTTCGATGATTCTTATTATTTATTTGGGGTATAATACAATGTTACCATATTTATTCTATCTCTAAATTATTTATTATTATGTTAATGAAATTTTTTTATGAAATTCATTTACTTTCCAGTGTTATTCTATAATGAAATTATTAATGTTTTATAATTTTATTAAACTTATTTGTATGGAATATAATTATGTGATAGGTGATCCCAATATAGATCATGATGATTTATAGGTCCGTTATATCTCTTTAATGTATTGGGTAACGATAATATAGTAGAGAAAATCTGAACAGTTGATGGAGTTAGTAAACTCTGAAGAGATGATGCAATTAACTGGATGGAAGTTACTCTTAAGAAAATGTTGGGAATGGATTCTTAGACATTTCCATTATGGGACCATGATTACAATGATAGTATTTGAATTGAAACTTGACTAAGGAAGTGATTTTAAATTATTATATGTGTCAAAAAAACCTATTTCTTATGCTCATGATACATTCTCATGGATCATGATTTATTATTGATGCTTTCAAACACATATGAATTATATCTACTATTGTGAAAATGAGTTATGAAATGATTTATGATAAATGATCATTTACCAAATGCGTAGAGTTATTTTAAGTCATGATCATGTTCTCATACCCATATTATTATCTTATTCTCTCATAATATCATTGAGTAAAGTCTATTATCTTTAACCCTACAAAGAAACTAAGCTCATCCTTTCTTCTATTTATTTTCTCCATGTTTTGATGAATGGTTTAAAGTATAATATGACTAATAAGGGTACCAGTTATCAATATCTTAATTGAAAATGATATAGACCATTTATTCACTAGTTGTTTTTGAATCCGTGTTTCTAAAGACTCTAAACCATTATGTTTCTACTCTAGGTTATTTTGATATTAATGAATATTGAAATAAAATGATGAAATATTTATGTATTGAAGGTTTGGGTCATTATATAGTTATTTTTCCAAGTTTCTATGTTAATTTATCACTACTCAATATAAAAAACCAATATGTAATGTTTTAGATCATTTCACATCCTTATTTTATATTATTATGGTATAGTTATTTATTTATTTATTTCTGTGACACATTGTTTATTTAATCACATTATTAAATGTGATCATATATTATAAATAAATTAAAAACATGCTAAGATTAAATCGAATAAATTTCATATGATTTATTTTAGGAGGTATAGTTAATTATTTATAAAAGTACGTAAAAAATTAATCCACAAGTATACTATGAATAAACTATGTTATCTTATAAAATTAAATTTTACACAAATATGTACCTTATTTTTATCAGACATTATTACTTATTTACTTATGCTTCATATAAATTTTTACAAGTAATGTAAGGAAAAAATTAATAGGATTTACATATAAGTTAATAGATTCCCTTAAACTAAAATATTAAGTTATAAAATGTATTTCATCACTCCACATAGAATACAAAAAAAATCGATGTGTTATTATTTCCTTTATTAGAGTACTTTTAACTAACTTTGGGTTCTAAAACAATTTTTTTTAACTTAACAAAATTATTATTAAGAGAATTAATCATTGTATTATTGGTGTAATTTGGAGGAAAGGGTTGAAAATATCCATGTATAGTATTTCAATAATTATGATACCACTCAAGAGACCAAAGAACATTGTGTTAATATACTTTCAAATAATAAATCATAACTAAATTCCTTTTAATAATTTTAAAAGTCATGTGACCTGGTTATGTGAATGGAATTATGAATCCTTTCTTCTAGAACATCCTTATGACATGGTATTCATAATCAAATTCTGAGTTCAATTTGGTTTTGATAAAATAGTGGTAGTTGTAGTTATAAAATTATTTTATTATTTAAAAATTAGTAATAAAAATAAAATAACAAAATTATAATTTTATTTTTTTGTATAATGAAATGAAATTGAAGAAATTCAGTATAATTTTGATCTATGTTGAAAAAGGAAAATATCCTTACTCGGGTAAATTTAAAGGATTTTTATAGGAATTTACATATTATACTATGATAAGAATGTAAGTATTATGTATTTGAATCCCCATTTCCCATTAAACCATCTCAATAAGTGGTAAAGGGATAAAAGGATGACCACAGAAAAAAAAAATTGACGATGAATTGGTTGTGCAATGCATTATTGTTTCATACATGTATAGAGAGATACAAAACATCACGAAGATAATGGTTGTTTTTATATATTGTCTCATTTAAATGTATTATACAATGAGATATATATATACAATAATATTATGAGATCGGGAAAACAAAGTTAACATTAATGGTGGTTGAGGGTATCCCTTTTAGAAAACATGTACTCAAAATGATAGGGTGCATTGATTTTTTAACAAGTATGATATTAAAGCTAGGTAATAATTTATCCAAATATATAATTCTCTCATATGTTCCTTCCAGATTATAAAGAATAATTTTTAATTTTAATATGTAAAATATTGAGAAGTCACTTCTTGATCTCATAATAATGATTTTACAAGAATATGGGGAAATTTAAAGGTGTGATTTTTTAATCCTTATGGTGATAAAAATAATAGAAAGGGAAAATATCATAAATTAGGAACTAATATAAAGTTTCCTTTTAATCATCCTTCAAATAAATATAAGATCGAGAGGGAATCTATTGGGAAAGAAGCTGTTTCTTCATTTGGTAGTAAGGGATAGTATAAGAATAATTGTACCTATATAAAGTAGCAATGGTAATATTATGCTACATTCATTATAAAAAATAATATTTCTATTTATATTGTTTGGTTATTAGATATAGATTGTAGATAAAATATTTATATCAAAATAAAATATACATATAGATTCCAAAAGATTAAAAAATGTGTGGATCGTATTAGAACTTCTGATCAAGCGATACTAGCTACGCTAGCTATTGAATACTATTATATCTCATTACCAAATCATTTTATCTAAGTTTTAAATAATAGTTATTGTGTTCATCATGTAACTAAAACCATTATTTTAATATATTTTTAAAATAAGGATGAATTTTGTTTTTAATTATAGAATAATGGTTTTTATAGATATAGCATGTGTTATGATAAAGAACATAAGAATAGTTGTCTTCGCATTCTAGAATTAAAAAATAAATTATTGTAAATTGATAAATAAAATAATTCAAAATAATCATATTATACTTTTTAAGGCAATTTTCAAATTGGTTATATAAAACAAAAAATGTGATGAAATTATATCAAGAGAGAGAATTAGGTTCTTTTGAGTTCAAAACCATAAATATTTTTCATTATTTTTTTCAAGGAAAATGACCAAGAATAATTTTAGTGTAAAATGTGTCAAATCTATATATCATATAAAATTAGTTTACATAGATGTGTGTGGATAATTTCAAAAAAAATGATAGAGGTGGATTTTCATACTTCAAAACTTTTACTAATCATTTCTGTTGATATGTATATATTTACGTGATGATGTATAAGCCTTTTTCCATTGATAAATTAATGAAACACAAAAAAATAGTGTGTAGAATCATATTATAAAAAAGAAAAAGAAACTTCTCTTGGATAGTTGTAGTGAATATCTTAACCAGTAATTTATTGGAAATTAAAAATAGTTTGGGATAATATATCAACAATCACTTTTATATATACCTAAGTGGAATGGTGTCAGCGAAAGTAGGAATCACACTTTCTTAGCTATAGGGAGATCAATGATGTGTCATAAAAATATTCAATTGTCCTTTTCAAGATATGAATTACAATAATTATCATAATAACTAAACCCTATTCTAATTAAAGTGATAAATGGAATCCCATATGATTTTTGGTATGAGAAGAATTTTGTTTTAGGGAATATTTTGTATATGAAATAAACAAAATTTTTAGTGTATTCATAGAAAGACTCATCATAAGGTATATATTGTATCTTTAGAGGATATCTTGAAGAGGTAATATGATATCTTGTATATGATCCCATGGATAAATAACTAATTTTTTTATAACATTCAATGTTTCAAGAAAGGTATAATATCTCTAAAAGAGACATAGGGAGAAATAAATACTTTGAAAAAGTTGAGGCTCAAGATATAAATGAGTTTTTATTGAAAAAAATCTAGAAGATGCAGTTGAAGAATTTATTCCATAGATAAAAATATAATAAAGCTTAGTTATAGAAATTATAGAACAATAGTGATATGTTTTCATAGTTATAAATGAAGGCAACACAATATTCATTTATAATAATTAATCATTTTAGAATAAGTAAGTAGTAAATATTTCAAAAGTTAATATGTGACATTAAGATATGAATTCTAAATAATATCCCATGTTCCATAATTATGTTTGAATTTTTGTAGATCTACCAGTTGATATAAAACTAGTTGGTTGTCAATGGGTATCAAAGAAAAAACTGTACATGGATGGTAATTCTAGTACCTATAAAGCATTATTTTTTTTATTTCTAATTTTATGAAACATCAAGATAATGATTATGATAAAACCTTTTCCCCAAAAGTAATTGTAAATTCCTTTCGAATACTTCTTGAATAACAGTATAGCATGATTTGGAAATTTTTTAAATGGTTATCAAGAACATTATAATAAATGGAAAAACATTTTAAGATATCAATATAAAAAAACAAGAATTGGTTATGGCACCAATTGAATCGAAAAAGTAATATAAGTTAGAAAATGACATTTATGTATTAAATCAAGAATCAACATCATATAATATCAATTTTTATTAGTCTATAAAATAATTCTGTCATAAAAAATTAAAGTGATCAATTTTCCTATAAAAATATTATTCTGTGTATGATCATTACATTAATGACAAATATTAATGATATATTAATAATGGGAATTAATATATCTTTCATGTAGACAATAAAAACATGGTTGAATGATTCATTCTCTATAAAGTACATATGTTAAGTAGCCTGTATCTTTTAGATTAATACAAACAAATATATATATAATAAGAAACTTATACTATATAAAATTAATTATTTCAAACATGTATAGAAAAAGACAAAATACAAGATAATTTAAGTGAGTGTTGACACTGATGTCATGTAGAATATATATATCTTAGAATATGTGTCTATAAACACAAGGAGAAATAAAATATATGAAGAAAATTATTTTTCATTTATGATTGGATATATTATTTTTTTCATTCTATATTCTAGACTTGATAGTGTTTATGATTTAATAATATTAGGAAGATAATAAGTAGATCTAGGAGAGATACATTAGATAGTACACTACTAGAAATACAGGTATTTGCGACGGGTCATTTGCGACGGGATCCCGTCGCAAATGGCCTTTGCGATGGGGCCCCGTCTCAAACGACCCGTTGCAGAAAACGGCGTCGCAACTAATTTTTTTGCGATGGGCCCGTCACAAAAAAATTTACTTGCGACGGAAAATGGGCCCGTTGCAAATAGATTTCTGGTTTAAAAAAACATTTGCGATGGGCTTGTCGCAACAAAGTATTTGCGACGGGCCCTTTTCTGGTCGCAAATACTCTCTTCGAAGAGTTTTTTACGACGGGAATATATTCTCGTCCCAAATAATAATAATAAAATTAAAAAAATTTAAAAAAATTAAAAAATTATTTATTAATATTTAAATATATTAATCTATTTATATTTAAATAAATATAATATTTATTTTATAAATATGTTTTTGAAAGGATCTATGGAAATATAATATTAATTTATATGATATTTAATAAA
Organism: Viscum album; assembly: GCA_963277665.1. Taxonomy (NCBI): domain Eukaryota; kingdom Viridiplantae; phylum Streptophyta; class Magnoliopsida; order Santalales; family Viscaceae; genus Viscum; species Viscum album. The sequence continues at coordinate 636,268,065 of OY728160.1, forward strand.
AGTGGATTATAAAATAAATTAAAAAATATTTTTAGTTAGTAATTATGTAATTTTTATCAATTAATAGTCATTTAATAACTTTTTGAATATAAAAAAAATAAAAAAAATAATGAAAGATCAAAAATAAGTTGAAAATGAAACCCAAACTTCAAACATCCATAACTTTTGATCTGGGACTCCGTTTGAGCTCTACAGCATATCAAATCGAAGCCTGAGACGAGCTCGACAGCCCAATGAATTATTGCAACCCATCCAAGGTTTTTTTGAGGCCAAAAAAGGCCCAGAAGTCCTCTAAAACTAAGTTTTTAGTCGGGGTACCCCGGTTTTTTACTATTCAAACAGCTATAACTTCTGATCCTGATATTTGATAAACCTATACCATATATCATATCAATGATCGTTTCATATTCTTTGATTTGACTAATTGTAAAGCTAAAACGGACTCCTGGATTAGAAGTTATTGTCGTTTTAACATTCAAATGGCTATAACATCCGATCCGGATGTCCGTTTGGCCCGTACCACATATCATATCGAAGATCATTTCATGTTCTTCGATTTTACTGGTTGTGGAGTTGAAACGGACTTACGGATTAGAAGTTGTAGCCGTTTTAACATTCTCGATGGATTTTACCCCCTCATTTCTATGTATTAATTCACAACTATACAAATATATATCTGTGTGTGTGTGTGTGTGTGTTGTATATATGTATGAATTTATTTATGTATTTATAAATACACATAAAAAAGCTTATTTTATAAATTTATTTAAAACTATGCTTATAAATATATATTAATATACAAATAAATAAACAAATAAAAATTTATAACTACATATATATATAAATAGATATAAATATATATTCATATACGAATAAATATATATATTAATATATGAATATATATATTTATTTATTTATTCATATAACAAAATATATTTATATTAATATAAATCAATATTAATATATGAATAAATTTAACTATATATATAGATAGATGATTAAATGTATAAAAAATAAAATGGCTTAGTTGTAAAGGTTAATGCATGCATGGGGGAGTTTTATTAATAATTATTAGTAATTATTAGTAATTATTAGTAATTATTCCTATTTTTTCTTATTTTTTCATAATTGTTCCTAATTATTCCCTAATTATTCTTAATTATTCTAAATTATTACTAATTATTACTGTTTATTCCTAATTATTAATATTTATTACTAATTATTAGTATTTATTCTTAATTATGACTAATTATTAATAATTATTCCTAATTACCATTAGCTATGAACAATTAATACTAATAATTTAAATTTATTAAGTAACAAAACAATCTAAACATAATTAAATTACAACTAATTATGAATAATTAAAACTAATAAAAAAATTTAAAATAAATATTAAATTAAAATGAACATAAATACCTTTAAAATTGATCTGAGGTTGATCTTTGATCGTTGTTGAAGACTTCAATATCAACTCTGGAAATAAAAATTAACCTTAAGAAACTGTGAACTCTAAAAATAGAGTTTTGAGAGAAGTAGAAGATAGAGTTTGAGAATGAATGAAAAAAACGGATGGAGGTATTTATAGGTTAGCTTATTTGTGACGGGTATCCCGTCGCAAATAGTTTATCCCGCATTTATCGCGGTAAACAGTTAAATAGTTATTTGTGACGGGTCCTGTCGAAAATAATAACCTGCCGACATACTATTTGCGATGGGGGTATATTCCCATCGCAAAGTTTTTTTACCGCCGCCGGTTATTTGTGACGGGGGGTTACCACCCGTCGCAAATAACTTTCCCGCGAATAACCTTGTGCGACTGGTGAGCTTTCCCTGTCGCAAAATTTTTTTACCGCCGCCGGTTATTTGCGACGGGTGGTAACACCCTGTCGCAAATAACTTTCCCGCGATTTGGCTTACATTGCGTGCCAAAAATTTTGCGACGGGTTAGCTTTCCCCATCGCAAATAAGTAGTTATTTGCGACGGGAAAATGCCCCCATTGCAAATAATTTTCAAACAGTACTATTTGCGACGGGATTTATCCCCGTCGCAAATAACCCATCGCAAATACCCCTTTTTCCCGTAGTGGTATTTCAAATAATATGTATGTCCTTAAGACGTATAAAGGATGTGATCATGATATATGAAGGTGGTGAAAAACTATTTGTAATGGGATAGAAATATGAAAGTTTCTAAAAAAATTGAGTTTATCTAAAATCATAATCATGGTATGTGTTATTCCTCGATAGAGGAATGGTGTAACTCCCCAAAATTTTATTATATGCCATCCTTTAAATAAATCTATTGTGTTCAATAGCATTCTAACCAGACAATAGAAATCTAAAACGAGCTATGAAATATTAAATGGATATTATTAATAAAATTAAAATAATAAAAAACACTTTTAAATAAAAATATATTAATCAATTAATTTTTTATATTTATTGGATAAATATATAATATGATTTTATATTAGAAGGACTATTGTTTCTCAAATAAATGTTTCTTAAAATAGTTTTATATTTTACCCTAGTAAATTAAAATTAAAATTTTGAAAATATTTTTATATGTGAACTAATTTATTAAAATAATTAAAATTAGAAATTTTTATTAAATAATATTAATAACACTTTAAAATTTTATTTTTCAATAAAATAGTTCTTATTCATGTTTTTTATTTTCAACTAAAAAAAGTAAAAAATTAATAATTTGAATTTTATAAAATTAATATCATTTTGTAATTAATAATATAAAATTTATTTTAGGCTCTATTTTTTGTATTTTTCTTAAAAGATTGATTTTTATAGATATAGTGAAAAATACGATTTTTATTGAAACCATAGTGTTTTTGAATTTATCATGATCTAATCAGGACATAAAAATATAACCAAAAAATATAATCAACATGAATGTTTTTAAAGATTCAAATGATTCATTTAGAAATATTATTTTTTACTTAGAAAATCCATGTTTAACATTTTGATACTTAAGTAATCTTTTATTCTAATAAAAAATTATTTTTCCTATTTTTCTTTTAATTTGGTTTTCACAAGGTGGAATTATATTTTTTATTTCCTTAAAATGTAAATAACACTTATTTAATTAATAATTATCTAATTAATATCATCTAAATTATAAAAATTTACAATTTTATAATAAATTATATTTTTAAACATAAAAATACATATTTTAAACAACTAGTTTTCACATGTTATGTGTGATGATATTAAAATTAATTTTTTATCACCCTTAAAAAAAGTTGGAAAAAATGCATTTCATACTTTTTAATAATTAGATAATATTTATTTATCAATTTGGGTTTTATTTTTTAGGCATTAAAAATGAACTACTTATGTTAAAATTTGTTGCCATAATAAAAACCAAAATGTTTAATTTGAAAAATATAATATTAAAAGAATTAAATACATATTAAAACATTTTTTTTAAATGTATGGTTCTATATTACCATAACATAACCCTTACCCCAATCCCTTATTGTTCATTATTTGATCTACATAACCATTGAATAGTTACTTTACCTTTTATATTATGAGAAAAAACATACTCCTCGCCATTATAAAAGAATCCATTAGCACCCCACATCTATTTGCACTCCAAGCTTCATTGATTCGATGAAAATATGACGAAATAACTCCCTAAAACACCAATACACTTCTTATTGGTCTTTTTATTTCCAAAATATACCACATCACAAGTCCTTAATAGAATTTTCAAATGTGGTCTTCCAAAGAGTAAGGTAAAATTCTCAATTACTCATTTTCCATACCATTTCCTTTCTTTCTTATTTTACATCATCTGCATATAATCTACCCATGAATACATAATTACATAAGTATCATAAGTATACTTTAATCCTATTATTGTTATATGATAACCATTTTCTACCATCCTCCCAACAACTTGGAAAATGAAAATATCTCTTGGGTAATGTACAGACTTCCTCCTCCATAAGCGGTGTGATATGATTTTCATTTCCACCATACAAGCATGGTTTAATGTTAGTATTTTATGAATAAAATTGATAAATAAAAAATTATTAAGAGTATAAAAATATTGAACAATTTCTAACTTCTTTACATTTAACATAATATGAAAAATACTCGCATGTGTATAAACATACTACCACCTATACAGGGTGACATATCTTGTATTCCATATCACTTATAATTTCTTATTTATATAAATCTATTAAAATATATTTTACCACCAAAATTACATCAAAAATATATATTTATACTTCTATAATAATGATATTATTCCAGAAGAATAACTTTATTTAACATACTCCCTAATCGATTATAGTGTGTTCATGTTTGGGTCGGTCTAAACAAATGTTGAGTAATGATATAAATTTCCATCCTAGATGGCTATGGTCGTAATGATCCGAGATTTTACTTTATATTTTAATTAAAGAAATTTTATATTGTATAGATTTATCCACATGAAAAACTAAACTAAATAAATTTGGGACATATTAGATGAATATTATTAATACAATTTAAGAATAATAAAACCTCTAGTAAATAAAAATATTTAAATTAATTAAAAATTCACACAAAATGGTATTAAGAACACATAGATTTTTCAAGGTTATTTTTTATTAAATTTTTTGTTTTTATTTAGAAGATAAATTTTTAAATTTTGGTAAAGGAGTTTTTAAATTGAATTTCATTTTTTAACTGAGCATTACAAAATTAGATTAGGATGAATTTTTTAGATTTTTCAATAATAGTTGTTTTTTATTTCAATAGGGAAAAGCTATAGATTTTTTAATATTGTCACTTTCAAGAGTTAATATTATTTGTAAACAAGTATATATAAAATTATATATTTATAAAGAAAAATAAATCTTTTAAAAATAATATGTTCAATATATAAAACTCAGGATTAAGGTTTTGGAAAAATAAGTAATATATTAATTTAAAAAATATTTTTATTCTTTGATATTAAAAATTAGTTTTTATCCCTTTTAGCAATTAAATATAAATAAATTGGAATTTTATTTTATATAAAATTTTTATATAATTTTATAAGTTGAATAACTTTTTTAGGTATAAAAATATGATTATTAATATTATTGTTAATGACCATGATAATAATTAAAGTGTTATTTTTGAAGAATTATTTTATTCATATTATGTAATTTTTTATCTAACAAAATAAATTTATCTATATTTTAAAATAAATCTTATGTGACTTAAATATATAAATATATAAATATATTATCACTATTTCAATTTATTTTCATACTAAATAATATTAGAAACACTTGAGTAAAAACAAACGTTTTCTATAAAATGGTTTTTATATATTTTAAATAATTTTTAAAAAATTTAGTGTTTCCATATTTTGATAATAAATAAGAAAATATAAGGAAAAATTTTCTCTTTATACTTTAAAAATTTTGTTACAAGTGTTATATTATATTTTTAATGAAATATAAACTAATAGGGTAAAAAAGGTAAAATATAAAAATTAAGTGGTAAAAGGCTTGAAACTTATTTAAAACATCGGGAAAAATGGGTTTTGGATCCTTTATCAAAACCATTTCACCAAAAAATATATTATTTATCAATTTGGAAACCATTTACTCATGAATAGTGTCAATACATTACTAAAAATTAATGGGTGTTCACCATAATTCTATTTTCATCACTTATAAAAGGGGATCCCTTCCAAACACTGAAATTTAATCATACCATTAAAATTACCCATTAATAAATTCCTAATTTTCTACACATTTAATTAACTTTCAGAAATGAATTCACCTTGCCACTATATGTTATCCTAATCTGTTCATTTCCAAGGAATATATTAAGAGAATATTTAAAGTCCCAAAGTGAGTATTACCTAATCAGTATCCTTTTCTTATTAATATTTATATTCCCAAAATAATCTAACCATATTAATAAAACTAACTGAGTATCATTATTATATTATATTTTTATTATATTTATGGAATATTCATTATTTATTACATTAAGTTTACTTAAAATAAAAGAACATTGATCATGTGTTTGTGCATACTACCACCTCAACAAAGCAGCATGCTTTTTTCCATCACCACTTAAAATATATGACATTAAAGTTTTATATAAGGAAAAAATGATATTAATTACAATATTAATATTATATAATGAAAATATTGCACATTATATAAACGATATTAATAATAAATGATTATAGTGAACTTAACAACCTAAAATGAACAAATCAGAGTACGATTTCTATTTTGAGTTCATTTTATAAAAACATATATAACTATAAAAAATTTATAATAATACAATTTTAAATTACATACGGCTTTAAAATTACAGATATTATGACATTATACTACAACATATTTAACCATAGCCATCATACAAAAAGATTTATATATATATTGAATTCACCACCTCAAATAAACAACATAAGAAAAAACTATATAATAAATAAATAGAATATAATACTAAATAGTCCATTGTAATAAAAGTATATATGATGAAATTTTTTAATAATTTATCTAATAAACTTAATTTGAATATTAAGATATTTAGGTTCACACATGGAGTGAATCTGAATCAAGTTAATGGTTTCTGTTAACTCAATTTTCATTCATTGAGTATCAAATATTCTAATTGAACTCTATTGTTATGAGTATTATTTACTCTACTTAAGGAATAAGTTATATAAAATTTAATCTCTCTTCTATGGGGTCCTAAAATTATTCATTATAACCACATTATATCATTATTCTTACCTCAATGATTATGTTACCAAAAAGGGGTTTCATGGATTCAATTCCTATTTCTTAAGAGATGCTTCTTTTTATACACCAATTTAATTTTATGTAGTTAAAATACAGCATATTAGTCTTGTTATATAATGAATTATATTTTATTCCTGATATTTTAATTTCACTTTCATTCCATTTCTCATTAAATGTTTTTTATTTAAATATTACTCAAGATGTAAAGTTTTTTGCCCCATCATTATTTTAAAATCAAAGTCTATATTAAATAATAACCCACCAGGAGAATTTTTATAGTCATTCATTTCAATATCAAAATCATTTTATTAATCTATTATTATCTTTGGTGATATATTTTTTTCTTTATCTTACTTTAAATTTGAATTTTTTATCCTTTATAATGATTTAATTGTCAAGAAAAGTATTCTAAAAATAAAAAATAATGGAATTTATTTTTATTCTTCTATATTTATATTTGAATCCATATTTTATAGATATCCCTATATTTACTTTTAAAATTTTAAAATTTATTTTCATCTAATGTGAATTTATTTTAAAATATTTTAAAATATATTCATTTTAATGTCTTTTGTAACAGACATTTTTGTTAAAAAAAGGTCCCTTTTGGAATTTCAATATAAAAAACCATCCATATGACTTTTTCATTTTATATGAACCATTATATTTATGTTTTCATGAATTCTAAAAGAAAATATTATTCTCCTAGTTTTATAAAATATTTATTCTAACACTATTTCAAACGATCAATGATATTTATTATTTCTAAAGTGATTTTTTTAAAGCTCCAAAAAATTCTTATAAGTCATTAAACTTTGAAATATATTATGACTGATCAAGTATATTCTTTAAATATTAGCATAAAACACATTTATCTAGATGGTATATATAATGTTCTTTTCTATAAATTATATGATCTATCATTGCCTTTGTATTTTCTAACTATCCACTATGAAAAGCCGAATATTTCTTTCAAATGCATTTCCTTTGTGAATACACTGTTTTCATTTCAGTAATTAAAAGGTGTTCAACTAGATTCTATACATCATTTTAGTTGATAAATTATTGACTTAATTTCATAACCTTTATCTATATAGTTTAAATTCCATAAGATTTATTATCTTTATTGAATCCAATTTACCTATAAAGTTACTGAATATATTTGGATAACCATTAATGTTAACTATTTTTTATTATTAGGATTATTGATAGAGTTATGAATGATGTATTTCTGTGATTCCAAGAGAAAAGTATATGGAACCCATTTTTCATTCCATGTGTTCTCAATGATGCATTGAATGATTATTTTAAATATTCACACATATGTTTGGATGAATGAAAGTTTAGGTCTTATATCACCATTCAATACATTGTAAAATTTTATATCACATGGAATCAAATGGGTATGTGGGGTGATTTATCCAAAGACCAAAGGTACATGGGAGTATTTATCCCATGAAAAATGGTATGTGGGAGGATGTTTCACAAGAGAAAGGGTATAGATGGATATATGTTCCATGAAAATAGATACACAAGATAATATATCCAAATCCAAATGAAACATAGTATGATTTACCCTAATCTAATAGATACACCAGAAGATTATTCTAACCATAAGGGTATATGATTGGATATTCCAAGCCCAAGATGGAACATAGGTGATTATATCAATCCTAATATGTAATGATTGTCTTGGTGGGTATCTTTGACCTATTATTTCTATCATTATGTTTATTCCATGATATATGAATCATGATTTTTTATCTAGGTTTTCTGGGATGTGATTTTATAATGATTCTAGATTATACGAATATTCTCACTTATGATATTTGATTTTCATCACCTATGTTTACCCTTACTAAGAATCTAAGCTCACCCCTTTTGAAATGGCCCGAACCTCTATGGTCCATTATTTTTTTTAAATCTAGTGTTTGAGAAGTTAGACGAGGTCATGGTGACTCGTTTCAAGAGTTTTACATTTTTCCAGTTTTCCAATAGCAGCTTGTTTCATCAGTGAGTCAGGAATGGTGAATCCTTAATGGTGACTCGTGATAGTAGATCACTAAATGGGGACTCACAATGTTAGCTCACTGAATGGTGACTCATGATAGTATCTCACCAAATGGTGACTCCCAAATATTGTCTCACCAAATGATAGCTCACCGAACAATGACTCACAGAATGGTGAATCACCAAATGATGACTCACCTAATAGTATCTCACCAAATAGTCACTCGTGTAATGGTGAGTCATCCAATGGTTAGTCATCCAATATTGACTCCTCCAACAGTGATTTTTCTAATGGTTATTCATCCAATGGTGACTCATCCAATGGTGAATAGTCCAATGTTGAACCATCAAATGGTGACTCCTCCAACGGTGATTCCTCCAATAGTGACTCACCCAATGGTGAGTCATCCTATAGTGAATCATCAAATAGTTAGTCCTCCAATAGTGAATTGTCCAATGGTGAATCATCCAATAGTGACTCATCAAATGGTGACTCTTCCAATGGTTACTCGTCTAATAGAGATTCATGAATTTTGTTTCCATTTTCCTATAGTTATGCCCCTTTGATGTTATATTTGATGTAAAATGCATTCAAATCCCTGCAGTACTGGATATTTTGGTTATAGACAAGGATTATAAAAAATGATTCTACATTTAACCTAAATCCATGACCATAATGATAGCCATGGCTATACCCCCCCCCCCTCAAGCGTACTCTTCACTATCCCCCTCCCTCCCTCGTGATGCCTCACATTTCTTCCCTCACCTGTTATCCCTCCCCCGCAAATCCACCTCCCCCTCCACCCCTCTTCGGACACAGCCTCCCCACATCCTCACCGATACAGATCTGATGCACCCAAGCCACCTCTATTCCTAAGCGGCCTCCCTACCTCTTTTTCTATAGAGATCCAACAACCCCCACCTCACCGCTACCCTCCTCCTATATCGTGGCTCGTTGCTACTCAACACTACTCTGACGTGACAACACCACCTTCCATAATCCTCATCAAATGCGACCACCCCACCTCCCCAAGATCCTTCTCCTCTGATGTTGCCAACCCACCTATATCTTATTTATTCCATAGGTTTTTTTTTGATTTCATAACTTTAGCCTCTCTGATTTTCACTAGTATAATTTATTTGTTTTGATTTATTATCTTTTAAAGTCATACAAGAACAGATTCTATCATGCATCTATGAAAATATCAAAATGATATGAAGGAGATGAATCAAAAGTTTCAAAATTTCACATATTAGAATAAATTATATTTTATGTTTTTGAAGTTTTTTGAGGTAAGCCAACATCCTATTAGAACTGATCCATCATCCAAATATTGAAGTTCTTGAAGGGATTCATAAGATTCAAAAGAACATGACAAGTCTATGAAATATAAAAGATAAATCAAAATTTTATAAATAACACAACTAAGTGATGATTTATTATTATTTAATTGATCATTATAAATATTTAGAGTACAACGCAGATGTAAATGTAGTTAAGGTTATATATTTACTAGAATTTCAAGAGGTAAAATTGAGTAAATAGATCTATTTTTGTGATTTAGTGACATCTTCATGCATATGAAAGATCATATCCTCTAGTAAGGGTTATATGACCATTGTCAATTTGAAGTATTTGATATAAATAAACAATCTAGAGATAGCTAACTATCTATATATGGTATTGAGTTATAGATGATATGTTCCCACCAAGTGTAGGTGTTGAGTTAGAGATGATACAAGCTCACCCATTATAATCACTTTTAATACATGTGGAAAAAAATTTGTCTCATGCTTAACATGAACATAATAAGAATTTTTTCACCCACATTGGGGTCTAATAATTTAAAAATATTATGTGTTTTTCAATCATTACTTTCGGCCATGCATACAATGTGAATGTTGTAGTTTATGTGTATGAGATCCAATAATCATAACATTTGAATTGGATTAAACAAGTAAAATGAAAAATAATTTAGTAAAACATTACTTGATCTAATTCAACATACCCCTCTTGGTGTGAATACACATGATCAAGAGGGATTTAAATTGGTATTAGAGAGTAAGTTAACACCTCTTATTGGATCTATTTTTTCTCCAAATTTTTTTTATCAGCTATTATTGATGTGAAAATTTGAAAAAGTTAGTGATATGATTTTTTTTTATGAATAAATAATTTGTCACATTAAAAATGGATGTTTCTACTGTAAAATTGAAAAGGCTAAATAAGGATATGAATGTGGATATTGGTTTAAGGGATATAACTCATGTGAAAAGTGATATAGAGTATTCACTTCTAAATAATAAAAATAAAAGGAGTAATATTTATATAATAACTGTTGATAATATTCCACTAAATAATATAGTTCATAATCTTAAGAGTATGTTCAAATTGAATAACGTAATGATTTTTATGCTTAATTTAAGGATTACTTAAACAATTTCCCTATTGAGTTTATTACACATATAATTACATTTATTAACGGTCAATATGATGAAAAAGAACAACTTTAGCTGGAATAAGATTATATGGGATAAGAATAATATAAAAAGGTGAAAAAGTGAGATTATTATTCTAAACATATTGAACCCAAATAAATAATTCCTTGATATATAAGAAAACAATTATTGGATAAAGAATTATTGAAAATTTCATTAATAAGAAATATGATCCAATGAAATTTTATGTGGAGAAATCCATGTACTACAAAAAAACACAAAAATCTGTAACTGATATCAAGAATTCTTAGTTTAAGGTTAAATCTAAAATAATAAAATAGATTTAAATTTATCTATTAGAAAATAATATGTTTTCTAAATACAATGTTGAGATGAGAAAAAACAAATGCGAATAAATCGAGAAATATCTTCAGTATAAAGAGAATAATCTGAATCTAATGTGTATTGAGTTGGAGGAAAATCTGAAAAACGTGGATGTATCCCAAGATGAATCATCAAAAAAAGTTTAAATTATAGAAGTATCCATGTATATTTTGATAATAGTCTTTTTTATAAAAATTATCATTTTACTGCCCAAATGGGTAGGGAATAATCTGAAGAACATTTTACTATAATATCACATAAAAATGAAAACCATACAAAAAAACAATTGTGCATTAATAATGTTTCCATCAAAATTTCGTGTTAATTTTTTTTTTGGAAACATATAGGGATAGATAAAAGTTCTAACAAAGTCATTGCTTTATCAAATGGGGATTTTAGAAAAAGTATAAGTTTATTCCCAAAGAATAAAATAAAAAGAATATATCTTTTTATAAATGCAGCAAGGTACTAATGTTTTCTAGATTATTTTATAAATGAAGAAATAAAGGATTATTGAATACTATTAGTCCTGTGAAAACATTGGGTTCAATGTAACATATTTCTTTCATTATATTTCACTAATTAAAAGTCAATAATGGCCGACACTCAAGTTAAGAAAATATGAATACATGATAAATAAGACTGAGTTTAAGAAATACTCACAAAAGAATTAAAATATATTTACTTTTAATATATTCAAATATCATTATAATTTATATAAAAATTTAGAATAAAAAAATTACTTATTGTTATATTGAGTGAAGTTCACACCTACCAATAATAATTTATTTAACTTCATAAAAATAATTATATAGAAAAAAGAAAATTAGTTCACCTTGGGGTGTAAGAAAAAGGATAAAGTTAATAAAAAAAACCTAAGAACAATGTAGTGAAAGATGATACACTAATGAAGATATTCTAATAATATGGAAGGAAATAAATCTAATATTATTAATATTAAAAAAATTAATATAAAATAACAAGGAGCATCAATCCATGAAAGTATCAAAATAATTGGATGGGCAGAAGACATCAAAGAAGTGGAAGTAGAAATTCATGAGAATTTTATAAAAAGGTTGACTTAAAGGTTATTCAAAAATATTTTTGAAGAAGAAAACATGCTTTACACACTCCTAAAAATTGCACGAATTACTACTATGATTTGATAAGTAAGTGAATAAAAGGAAAAATGAATTGAGGAATTCTTGTGATACAAAGGATATTATGAAGAATGTATTTTAACATGAGGAGAAAGTTAACCATCTTCCTAAAGAACATCTGATTATTTAGCCAGAAAAATTCGGAATAGAAAATAAGGTAAAGAAAGCATAAGAGATTAAATTTTACTTTCTAGATAATATGAATATATAAATTTCCTATAAAATAATATTGAAGAACAAGATATAATTTGTGATTATAAAGATTTATTTAGCAGAGTTGAATAAAGTGAGATTATATAAAATTATAGAGTTTGTGTTCTTTATGTTTTATTTCTAGTAGATGAAATTTTATATGTTAAAATTTTTTGTAGTCTAAGGCATCATTAAGGATGAGATAATTTAAATATATTTTGAAAAACACTTGAATACATATTTCTGAATTGGTATCACATGTTTCATTTTTTATCTGTAACATAAATGTCTAGATTAATCTTTTTGTTTTCAAAATAGAGATTTTATCACATAGACCTAGATTAGTTTTATTTATATCACATTAACATATGATTTGTTATTCCATCCTCCTATCAATAAAAATCTATTTTAATCTTAATAATATAGAAGATAAAGTGGATAATATGAAATTTCAAATAATGATTATTGAATAAAGTGAGTGACACTTTACATTACCTAAGAACCTTAAACAATAAAGATAAAAGTGATGTCTCATATATTTTCAAAATTGGGGAGAGTAATTGAGAATAATATTGACTTTAGAATCCAAATTGGAATTGAAAAAAATCCAACGTGGGGGAATGAAGTAGAGAAATAAATTTTCATTATCAGAATCTTATTTTTCTTTAATTATAAGTAAATAAAATATATTCCAAATTGAAGGTGATGAATGAATAAGTGAAAACTAATAAAGTAATAATTTCATCCCCATGGTTTTTTCCATAAATAAATATTCATAATTTAGAAGTCCCACTTTTATGTTGATAATAAGTTGATCTAAAATATAATCCAAATGTTTCAAAAGATATCATTCTGACATAATCAAAGTCTGAATCTACTTTCAATAGGTAACAATGAAGTACATTGTGATTCCAAATCGTTAATATATAAAATAAAAATTACTTTTTTCCAAAAGTAATGAAGTTGATTTAATATTGAATATATTGATTTTATTGATTTTTTCAAAAACAAACTTATATATTTGATTATTTGTGGGATGGTTATTAATAGGAATCAATTTAAAGTGTGTATAGTTAAGGTGACCACTATCTACTAAATGTTCCTACTATAGTTTAAGAGAATCCATCCTTTTTTTTATAAAGTATGAAAATTAATGATGAAAATTGAACTACACATGGATTCTGCTAAAAGAGTTTATTTAGAATAAAAAATGCTTCTCTAAGTCATAATTATGAAAGAAACATTATCGAAATAAGAATGTGTTTATCTATATATTTATCAAGAAAAGTTATTTATATAATATTAATTTTCAAGAATGTAATAAGGATCTAAAGGTATTAGATCTAGGAAAACAAAGTACTGAGAGGATGTACATTGTTAAAATATGATTCATGGACTTAAAATGAGGTGTATTTGGAATATGAGGTTATCATAAGATTGTTAGTGACTTTGAGATTACAATTAAAGTCATAAAATTCTCTATGAGGTTGGTATTGGAGTCATGTATCATTTATCATGTACAACTGACACATTGGTCACATATATTTATGATTTCTTTATATATTTATTCTTTTCCCATTATTTCTTTATTAGTGGTTTCTTATGATGAGGTCAGTTCTATTCACTAAAATCAAAGGCAGTGAGTTCGATGTCAGATTCGAGTAAGTTTTCTCCTATTTTTATTCTTTGGACCAATTTTAATTAGGGATTTGGTGATTTTTGGGTTTCCAATAACTTTGTTGTGTTTTTTGGATCTTGTTGAGGTAGATTCTATCCTCTTGACGAAGGTGGCTTATTGCGTATGCAAAAGTAAGAATATATATAATAAGTTCTTCTTTTATATGTATGTCTTCCCAGGGTTTTGCGATTTCATATAAGGGGCTAGGTGTGATTATGTATATATATTGAAAATGCATACATGTGGGGGTGATAACGGGCTTATTCATGTGACAATATATATATAAGGATCCTCTTATGTGAGTTCAAGGCCATGAGGACATGTACATAGGGTTAGGGCGTCCTTATGTATATGAAAAGGTTTATATTTCTGGAGTATGGATGGAGTAGATTAGAGTTTCCACTGATAAAACTGTCAATCACTGAGTGTGGCTTGGCTCCTTTGAGGTAGGGTCCCTCTCCCAGCCTCTTTAATTCAAGAATTTTTTAAATTACATTGAAGTACCTTCTTAATTATTCCTTTTTATATTAAATTATAATTATTGAATAAGAGTTAGTTAATATAATTGTTTTTTTAATAAAAAAGTCATTGTTTTGTAATAAAACCCCTATAATAGAGGTGTATTGTCTGCGAAAACTCACAGTGGTAGTTTATGCTTGTATAGCTTGACTGGCATTATGGAATTGATGTTTTCCATTTTAATCCTTACCCTTTATACACTTATTTTAGACACCATGAGTATCTCCAAATATTTTTTTACTCATAGTTTCTCATAGGAAAATTATAATCTTAACACAATCACAAAAACACCCCTTAGTAATTAACTATGGTGTGGCTACGTTTTCATTTCACATCACCCTATAAATAGTTTCCATATCTTCACCATTAATAACAATTACCTTGATAAAATTTTTTGTAATCCCAAATATAACTTTATAAAGTTACTACAAATCATATATGACCCTTACATAGCCATAATCGTTCTCGTATGACCTTTACATAGGTTATGAATTACCTTCATACAGTCTTCTTTTCTTTAGTATGACCTTTAAGTTGGTCTTAAATGACCATTATGTAACTTTGTATCACCTTAACTAGCCCATAGATTATTTACATACCTTTATATAGTGCTTATAATACCTTTATATAGGTAGTTAAATCTCTAAATGACTATTATACAAAATGATTTCACTTTTAATATTTCTCTAATTACCTTTATGCATCTACCAAATTTCAGTGAAACCTTTATATATATCATCAATTACATTTGTAAAACTATCGAATCCCTAACATACCTTTATATAGGATTCATAATACTTTTATAAAAGTAGTTAACTTCAAGTATTACCTTTATTTACTCACCATAGATCTCGATTTAACATTACATAGGTAACAGTTTCAACTCAAAATGAATTCATACAATTCTCAATCAATACCAAGGACATAAATGTTCAATAAAATGATATAGACATGGTTTCTTCACCCATCAAAACTTTTATTTTTATTCAATATTCAGAACTAAATTTAGAACTTTGTATTGAACCTCTTTACTTAATTTCTTCAAGTTTAAGCCTTAAAACCCATCATAAATTAACTGTATTTCATAAAATCCATATTGAAAATAAATAAAATTTCATGATTAGGGAACATCAAAATACCCCTTTGTAGTTTTTTATCTATAACCTATTAAACTTCACTAAGTTCAGAGAAATTCATTCCCCATTATTTCAATCAATTCTCTTCAAATTTGTATAAATAAAATAAAGGGAATAATGATGTGTTACCTTTCCCTTTAGTGAGAGCATGAATTTTTAGCAATTCCTATCAACCAGGATCATCTATACTTCCCAATTATATCATTGGGGATACTCTTCATGATTTTCCCCCAAATTTCTTATCATTTCCTTATTTTAAGGGTAAGTGGGAGGGATTTTGGGTTCAAGGGTGTGTAGGGGGGAGTGCAACGGGGTTGGGGTAGGGTAGAGGGGTTAGTAGGGTGGTGTACATTGGGGGTGCACGGGGTGTCCAAGGGGGTGTGCAAGAGGGCAAGGGGTGTGCATGGGAGGGTGAAGGGGGTGTGTAGGGGGAAGGGGGTGTTTAGGGGGTGAAATGTGGGGTATGAAAGGGGTAGGGGTGTATAGATAATGGGTGGAGGGGTGGTACAATGTGGTGCAAGGGGGTGGTTTGGAGGTGGGTGTGTAGGGGGTGAAAGGGGAAAGGGTCAGTTGCAGGTGCAGGGGTGATGAAAGGGGTGTGCACTGGGAAGGGGGTGTGGGGGTGAAATGGGTAGGGGCAGGGTGTAGGGGTGGTGCACGGGGTGTGTATGGGGTTGTGCAAGGGGTGAAGGTGGAGTGTAATGGGGCAGGGGGCGTGCATGGGGGTGCAACGGTGTGCAGGGGGTGTGCAAGGTGCAGGGGTAGGAAGCAGGGGTAGGGTGCAGGGGTGTGCATGGGGTATGCATACGGGGTGTGAGGGAGTGTTCAACGTCGTGTGTAAGAGGGTAGGGGGTGTGAAGGGGAGGGGGTGCAAGGAATGTGCAAGGGGTGTGACAGTGGGTAGGGGGTGTAAGGTGGGGTGTGCAAGGGGGAGGGGTGTGCAGGGGAGGGGGTGCATGGGAGGTGCAAGGGGGTTCAAGGGGTGTGGTGTGCAGGGGGGAAGTGAAGGGGGTATATGGGGTAGGGGTCAGGTAGAGGGGTGGTGTAAGGGGTGTTCACGGGGTTGGGGTGCAATGGGGGGCAAGGGGAAGGGGTTGGGTGTAGGGGGTGTACATGGGGTGCAAGGGGAAGGGATAAAAAGACATGTTTGAGAAGGATATAAGAAAAATGATGGTTGATATAGGTTGTTCTAAAGAACATTCCAGAAGTTTAAGAAAAATGGAAATGTTTGAGTCCATAATAAATGTTGTTGCAGAACATCACATTTCATGTGAATGCATGCGGTTGTGTTGAACAAAAATAGGAGAACCATATAATTCTAAGTGTTTCATGATTGTTCATGACATCCATGATATTCCACCTACCATGTTCCAATGAACTGTTAATATCTTCTTAGTTATATATTGGGTGTTAAATATGTGACTTTCCATATATGGAAAAAATATTCGGATCCATCTTCACTAGATGATAACTGATGTGTGAGGGGGGTTGTGCTAATTTAGTACTGATTCTTTGATAATTTTATACATCTTATGTTATGAAATCCATTTAATTTAGTACTTGCATGTAAATTTATATTGGTTCTTCTTCAAGACACAACTGTTGGAGGTATAATGAGTTATTTTATCACCTCTTATATATTCACTTTGATTCCCATGAAAATCACATTGTTGGAGTGTAATTTTGGGTAATGGCCACCATACTAGAGGATGATTTAGTGCAGCTTCAGGGGTTGTCTAGGAGGGGGGTTGTCCAGGAGGTAGGGGTGTCAAGGAGGGGGTGTCTACGGGGTGTCCAAGAGGAAGTGCGTTGTTTGGGGGGGTGTCCATGAGGGAGTGGATATCTAGGAGGGGGGTGTTCTGGGGTGTCTAGGAGGAATGGGTGGTTGTCCAGGATGGATGGGGGTTGTCCAGGGGGTGCAAGGGGGTCTACAGGGGGGTTGTGCAGGGGGAGGGGTGGGGTCAGTCCAGGGTGGTGGGGTTGTCCAGGAATGAGGGGGTCTATCCAGAAAGTGGGGGAAAGGGGGTGTTCATGGATTGCAAGGGGGTCTTCAAGGGGGAGGTGGTCGGCAGGGGTGGGGGTGTGTAGGGGGGGTCTGACCAGGGAAGGGTGGGGGTTTGTCAGGGGCTGTTTTTAATGAAATGAGAATGGAGAGGGGGTGGGGCTATCCAGGGGTTGTTTAAGAGGGAGAGGGATATCCATGGGGGGCATCCTGGAGGGGGGTTGTCCAGGAGGGATGTGGGCTTTTTAAGGGGGGGTCTATGTGGGATGGGGGCTATCTAGTGGGAAGTAGGGGACCTTTAGGGGGATGTGGTTTTTTGTGGGTGGGGGATATCTAGGGAGGGGTGGGGTTTTTTAGGGTGGGTGGGTCTATACAGGGGGTCTATCTAGGGTGGGGGTTTTCTAGGAAGGAGGGGGCTGTCCAGGAAGGATATAAGGGGTGAAAGGGGGTGTGTTGGGGTGGGGGTTCAAGGGGGTCTGCGGGGGGGAGGGGTTCTATAGAAGGTGGGGTTGTTCTCTCCAGGGTGGGGGAGTTTTTATAGGGGGTGTTTTTTTTATGAAATGGGAAGGGATATAGAAACAGTTTCAAACCATGTCTATAAATCTTTAGCCACAGTTTGAACCCTGACTATAGACCTTTAACAACAGGTTGAAACTATGGTTACAGACCTTGTGTGGCTTAAGCTTCTACTAGAGTTTCAAACCATGGATATGTAGCTTTAGCCAGGGTTCAAACCGTGGCTATAGACATATATATACAGTTTGAACGGTGTCTATAGGACTTTGTAAATGGTTTAAAACCGTGAATATAGGTTTTTTCCTATAGCTACGCCAATATCATCCATAGGATTATGGGCTTATAGAAACGGTTTGTAACCATGGATATAACATAAATTTCTAGTGGTGTTTTTAATGGATTTAAGGCTTATTCAAATCCCATAACTCCTATATAAATTTTCCGGGTTCCTTTGCCCGGTTAAAACGTGTAATCTTAATCAGATCTACCTTTAATGGAAAATCGAAAATTTATCTATATCGCTGCTCCATTTAGATTTTAGAAAGGCTAAGATACCATCCACCCTTGTTCTACCTCCATTTTTCAATGTTCCTCAATCTATCTCATACAATTTCTTCTTTACAAATGAGGGTCTGTGATCTCCATGTTTCTAATGAATCTTTCTTGGTTGTTGGTTGTCGTGGTGGTGTCACGGTGTCGTCGAGTGGATGTAGTCATTGTAGGAGAGGTGATCATGATCTGTTGTGTTGGCCTGTTATCATGTAAAGGACATTGAAGACCTTTTGAGATAGGGGATTCGATACTTCTCTATATATTTACATGAAATCATATAGATAGCATGATTTATCCCTTTGGATCACAATGAAATTTATATAATAAATATTTGAACTGGATTAAATAATTGGTATCAGTTTCTTAGCAATGATATTTCCTCTTGATTTTCTAGACAGTGTTATATCTATGATTTTCTTGTTTATAATTTCATTCTAGATAGATATTTGTAGATAATGTAAAGAAGAGATTAATTGTAAATTCTTTGGATAAAGGATTAAAGATGCATGTTGATGAATCTGGTTGTTTTTTTTTCTGATTTGATGATAATCAACTGCATGGAGTAATGCATGTTTAATTGAATCAATTAATTCAAGGTGGAATAAAAACCAGATGTGTGATAAAAATTTAATTAATTATGGGGTATGAATTAAACTCTTTATTGTTAAGGACAAGTTTCCTATTCTTTGGAGTGGTGAGAGCTCGTTGTGTGTGAAGAATGGATGCCTTATTTTAGGGACAAGAGCACAGTTTCTATGTCTTTTTCGATCTACTTGTGTTTTATTGTGAGCCTGGGATAACTGATCCTGGAGGGTTGTTATGATATGTGGGGGTAGGGAGGCCTAGTGGTTGTGGCAGTAGTTGATGCCTAGAGTGGTGAGATGCATTGTTTTGTGTATGAGGGTGTCGAGGAGGGCACTAGAGATGATGGAACTAGTTGAAACTGGGCTAACCCATTGATATAAAAGATGGATGCTTGTTGAATATATTTTTTGCTTATGTGATTTAATTTCCCCAAAGATTTAAGTAAATGGTATTTCTTACCATCCTCCCAAAAGAGGTGATGATGCATGAGGTATTCCATATGCTTTCTCTGTTTAGCTTCTTGAGGATGGATGGATCTATGCTCCTTCTATAGGTGGTGAAGCCTCGACTTGTAGTTCTTCTACTCACTGTAATGATCCCCCTATGGTTTTTGTATATTAGAATGTTTTCCTAGAATGCATAGAAATATGAAAATATGAAATGATTCAATGTTGTTAATAAATTAATAAATGATGTTTAACTCATGGGGTTGGAGCTTGTTGGGATGCAATCACTACATGAAAATAGAGTTTTAGCGGGGGGTTTTTCATGACGGTTTTCAAAATCACCGTTAAATTTTTGATCGAAAAAAAAATTAATGATTGTTTTCAATATCGTCGTGAGAAAACCATCGCAAAATTTTATTAAAACATTTTTCATAAATGTTTTAAAAATTTCATTAAAAAAATTTATAGTTTTTTTATCGGTGATTTTTTCAAAACAATCGCAAAATTAAATAAAAAAATAAAAAAATATTATTTATTATTTATTATTTATTATTTATTATTTATTATTTATTATTTATTATTTAGTATTTAGAAACAATTATAGGTTTATTATTTGTAATTTTAATTATATATAATGTTTCAATTAATAAATAATTATAACTATTAGAAAATATTAATTTTAAACTGAAAACAAATATTCAATAAGTTGAAAAATAGATTTCGGTATCAAATGACCATAACTTCTGATCTCAGAGTCTATTTCAGTTTTACAACCAGTAAAATCGAATCTTATCAAATAAGGTAAAACTAAGTGATTTTTAAATCATGTGATAATCAAAGGAATAAAATTTATTAAAATTTCAAAATTAATCGAACACGAACTTCAAACTGCACTAACTTTTAATTCCGGAGTCTGTTTGGGTTCCACCACATATCAAATCAAACGATTTGGTGAGATCTATTCCATTTAGGTCTGGTACCAAATTTATGAGTATTTTACCCATTCTTATACTGCCAAAAGGCCTAGAAGTCCTTTGAAATAGAAATTTCAGTTGGAGACCCGAATTTCTTAAAATTCAAACAATTATAACTTTCGATCTAGGCATTAGTTTGAATTTTACTGCATATAATATCGAAGCTTATTTCATAATCCTCTATTTAACTGGTTGTGGTGCTAAAAAAGGAGTACCAGATCAAATTTTATATTCATTTCAATGTTATTAGGGTTTTCCGAGGTTCTTAACATTTTATGGTTTATTTATTTATTTATTTATTCATTCATTCATTTATTTATTATTTTTTTGTTTATTTATTTATTTATCTAATATTTATTTATTAATTAATTAATTATTAATTATTATTTATTTATCTATTATTTTTCTATTTATTTATCAATTTATTTACTGTTAAGTTTATTTATTTATTTCATATTTAATATTTATTAATTTATTTATAATTTTGTTATTATGTACATATTAATTTTTAATTTATTATTAAATTATTAATTATTTATTAATTGTTTATTTATTATTATTTTATTATTAACTTATAATTTTTAATTTATTTATTCTTTATTTATCATTTGTTCATTATTTATTAATTAACTATTAATTAATTTTTTATTTTTTATTTTTTATTTTTTATTTATTAAATATTAAATAAGGAAAATTAAATATTAAATATTAAAATATGATTTATTAATTAAGAATTATTTATTATTAATAATCAATTATTAATTATTAGTTATTATTAATTATTAATTGTTTATTATTAATTTATTTAATTACTTCTCTATTTATTTATTTATTATTTATTTATTTATTATTTATTATTTATTATTTATTATTTATTATTTATTATTTATTATTTATTATTTATTATTTATTATTTATTATTTATTTATGTATTATTTATTTATGTATTATTAATTTGTTATTTATTAGTCATATATTAAATTTTTTTATATTTAATTTATTATTTATACATTACTTATATATATTATATGTTTTATATTATATAAAATATATTATATATTTCGTATTTGGTATTTTGTATTATGTATTATATATTATATATTATGTATTATATATTATCTATTATGTATTATATATTATATATTACATATTATATATTATATTTTACATATTATATATTATATATTATATATTATATATTATATATTATATATTATATATTATATATTATATATTATATATTATATATTATATATTATATATTATATATTATATATTATATATTATATATTATATATTATATAGCCCCATAGGGCACAATTCAGGGGTTCCGCCCCTGCTGTACCTGTGGTGGGGAGTTGAGGAGGTCCGGTTTCGAGCCTCCGCGTCTGCAGTTTTTCTTTCCTTTGTTCCCCTTCCCCTGGACCTACCATGTATTATCTATTTTCTATTATATATTATTTATTATGTATTATGTATTATGTATTATGTATTATATATTATGTATTATATATTATATATCATATCTTTTGTCTTATATATTCTTTAGTATTTAGTATTTAGTATTTATTACTTACAAGTTACTATTTTCTATTTACTACTTACTATTTAATATTTATTATTTACTATTTAGTATTTATTATTACTATTTTTTATTTACAATTATTTCTATATAATATATTTATTTATTTATTATTCATTTATATTCTCTTTATTAACTGTTAATTTGTGATTAGTAATTATTAAATATTAAAAATTTATTTTTTATTTTTTATTATTAATTATTGACTGTTGATTAATCATTAATGATTAATAATTATTTTATGTGTATCTATTGGTTATGTATAATTTTATTTTCCTATTAATATATATATATATATATTAATTCAATTTATTGACCATATAAAGAGTATGTTATAATTGTAAAATCTCTGCAACAGGTGAGTGGTTCAAATCTCACCCAACAGAGAATTTATATATATGGCATTGGCATGTGCATGAATATGAGCTTATTCATAGAGATGACCTTGAGAATTTTAATAATAAATAACAAATTATAAATAAATATGTAATAAATAATTAATTAAATAATTAAATAAATAATGTAATTATGGTAATTAATTAATTAATTAAGAAAATAAAAAAACTAATTAATAATATTTAATATTTAATATATAATAATTAATAATATTAATTAAATAATAAATATTAAATAAATAATAAATAATAAATAATAAATAAATAACTAATAATAAATAACGAAAATAAAAAAATAAAAAAATCAACAAATTAAAAAAAATTAAAAATAATAAAAAATAATAAAAAATAGTTTGCGACGGTTTAAATCGCTGCTAAACAAATAAACCACTGCAAAATCATTCGGTGATGATTTTAAAAAACCACCACTAATTGATTACTGACACACGACTTAGTAGTGAATTTCTGAAACCGTCACAGAATGATTTAGTGGCGGTTTATACGGCCGCTAAATGCAAATTTTGGCATAGGGAACGATGGGTTTTTATTTCTTAGAAACCATGGACTCAGTTTGGTTTTTCCTAGAGGGCCAAGATATTTGTTTAAATGCTAATGTAATGGAACGTGGAAAATGATGATGGTCAATTATAGGTAAAATAATTAATTAACATGACAAAAATTTGATGAAAAGGGATAAAGTAACTTAATATAGCTCTTTAAATGGTTGTGTGCTTATAGGATATCTTGTTTTAGTCATGGTTGTTGGGATTCTGAGATACATTAGCTAAAGTTGAGTCTAATACTAGGTTTTTTCCATAGTGTGGTTGTGAGCTATATTATATATTGTACTTTTGGTGTTTCTCTACGCTACTCCACCCGATCAGTTAGGGATAGTAACACCCACTACTAAAAAAATGGGCAAGGAAAGCGACACCCTTTATTGCTCTAAAAAATCACTGATAACGGGGGCGCCTTTATCAGCGCAAAAAAAAAGCGCTGATAAAGGGACACTTTTTATAGCGCTAAAAAACACTATTAAAAGTGACTCATTATCAGCGCTTTTTTTAGCGCTGATAAAGCCCCCCCCCTATCAGTGTTTTTTAGTGCTAATAAAGGGGTCCCCTTTATCAACACTCTTTTTAGTAGTGCTGATAAAGGGAAAATTTATCGGTTCTTTTTCCTAGCGTTGATAAAATTTATATTTAAGAAAAATCATGAAAATTAATATATTGTTATATAAGTATATTTAAATTGATATAAATATAATATATATTTTTTAAAATATGTTTCAGAAAAGTATAAATAGATTATTACATTAAATATATAAAACATTTATTGAAAATGGCTTGAAAATATTTTAAAAAATATTTTTAATTAAAAATTTCCTAATTATCATCGATTAATAATCATTTAATAACAATCTAAAGACACAAAAAATCAAAAAACATGAATAAAAGATCTAAATTAAGTTGAAAATGTAACTCAAACTTCAAACGGCCATAACTTTTGATCCGGGTGTCTGTTTGAGATCTAAAACATATAAAATCGAAGTTTGCAATGATATCTACGTGCTAGTGACACAAGGGAACCTTCTCTCACATTTTTCGAGGCCCAAAAAGTTCCAAAAGGCCTCCAAAAATGATTTTTTAATTATGATACCCCGATTGTTTAACATTCAAAAAGGGATAACTTCTGGTCTATTTGTCCTCTAGGCCTGTAACAAATATCATATCTAATATTGTTTCATTTTCTTTTATTTTACTAGTTTTGGAGTTAAAATGGACTTATGTATTAGAAGTTATGGTCATTTGAACATTCTATGTCTTTTCAAAAACACACACACATATATATATATATATGTATTTATTCATAAATATGTGTGTGTGTGTGTGTGTGTCTGTCTCACTGTGTGTGTGTGTGTGTGTTGTATATATGTGTGTATGTATGTATTTATTTATTTATAAACACAAACAAAAAAACATATTTTATAAATGTATTTTAAACTAATATTATAAATATATATTAATATATATATAATTGTATCGATAAAAATTTATAACTAAAAATATATATATAAATAAATATAAATATAAATTAATATATGAATAAATATATATACACTAATATATGAAAAAATATATATGTATTAATATAAATATATATTAATATACGAATATATATATATATATTAATAAATGAATAAATATATATTTATTAATATAACTAAATATATTTATATTAATATGAATCTATATTAATATTTGAATAAATATAACCATATATATATATCATTAAATAGAGAAAAAACGAAATGCCTTAGTGGTAAAGGTGTAGGCCCGCAAGGGGAGAGGTTGCAGGTTCGAGTTCGGGTGGAAGCAAGAAGGTGCATGCGGGCATGTTGGGCGATGCACGGGAAAGGGCAGCGTACGGGTGAGTCTGCCTAGCGCTGATAATGGGGGGGGTCAAGTACTGTTAAAAGATCCCCCCCCCCAGCATTATATTTTTTTCTTTTTTTTTCTTTTTTTAACTTTTATCAGTGCATTTTGAAAGTGCTGAAAAAGGTCCCCTTTTATCAGCACTTGTTTTTTAGTGCTGATAAAGGGGTCTTTTATCAATGCTTTTTTAGCACTGATAAAAGGGGATTTTATTAGCGCTTTTCTGAGTGATGATAAAAGGGGCCCCCTTTATCTTCGCCTCGATTAACAGCTCTTTTTTTGTGCTAGTAATGCACTTTTCCAGTGCTGATAAAGGCCATATTTTTATTAGTGACCCCATGGACTCTAAGCCCTGGGGTTTTTTTCCCAACATCCCAATGGGAGAATAGATGACTACCTACCTCCTTTCTCCCCACACTCTTCACTTGGTAGTTACTTGTGCTGGTAGGCACAGTGGTTTGTTTTCCCCATATATGTATAAAGAGGGTTTAATGGATTATGGTTATTTCACACACATATATTCTGGATATAGTTTCTTAAGGACTTCTCAAGGTATAACGTGCATTAGTTGGGATGGCTTCTGGATCCTTACTCAGTGTATGGGCTGTGATGGCTTGAGGTATAATATTCAACATATGATACATGTTATGTGAGCTGTGGTGGCACCCCAAAACTACCTAGTTACTTTGGGTTATAATGATATGATGGTGTGTTGCATGAGGTGCATGTTGAGGTTCTTCACTTAGGTGTCTTTGGGCCAGCCTTTTAGTGGTGAGATTTTCAGGATGTGCACTGATGGGGAAAAGTGGAAAACTAATGGGGAAGTGGTAGCGAGGTACCCATGATATTATTTATTATATTATATACTCTTATTTGTGATACGTGGTGAGTGTAGACATAGTGAGTCTTGGAACATCATATACATGTTTAGGTGATAAGTTGGTTTCACTTTTACTTCAATGTGATTTTGCATTCTTTATTTACTTTTTTATGAGTAGTTCTAGGAAGGATCCAACTGACTATACTCTAATAATCACCCTACATTTATACAAATTGTTTCCAGGTTAGTTGGAGAAGGTTGAAGATCAGGTTGGTTATTACTAGCTTTTGGGTTGTAAGAGCTATTTGGGCTTTGTGGACATTGTCACATTTACTTTATTTTGGTACGTACAGTTTTCCTTTTCATTTGTATTAGTTATTTCATGACATTACATATATACACTTGGGTTTCTTTTACTTTACGTTTTGAGGAGTGAAGGTTCTGGGCGCAGTGGAAGCGCGTGGGTTGATGTGCCCACTTGGATTTTTGTCATTAGAAATGATCAATCCAGGATCAATACGACAATAAACGCCAGTATCCATGGATCGAATCATAGAAATAGTCAAAAATAAATAGAAATTCATGGAACCACGAAGTAGGATCGTTACAGGTTGATTATAATTAATTTAATTAATTGAAAAGAAATACCTTTTGCGGTGTTCTTTCTTTTTTGATGTTTTTGATCACATTCCGATGTGATTCGTCGTTGCATCGCAGAAGCCATGTGTAGACTTCCTCTAGAAGTGATCCACACATGTACCTATTATCTCGGGACGTCGCCAAAGGATTCTTCGGGTGCTAGCGTGGAGAAACCTTTGCTTGCATTGTCCGCCTTAGATCATCTTGATCCGATGGAAGAGAATCTCTCTCGGTCTTGAGAGTGTTCTTGGAGGAAGAGGTTTTTTCAGACTTAAAATAATTCTCTAGAGATGTTGTGTGTTAGAAAAGAGTTGGGATTGTGAGGATATTTATAATCAGGTGTGTGGGGTTATAGAGTTATGAAAATAAATAAACATGTTTCGCGTTTTATTTATTTCATTAACTCTTATTGAAAACCCCATGTCGAATAATTAATTCCTTGAAATGTGCCCATGCTGATTATAATAAATATCATTTAAAAGAATATTATGTCGTCAAAATCCCGACTGGAAAAACTACACGGCGTGTATTAATAAATACACGGCGTGTACTTGTTTTTCATTGAAAACTACACGGCGTGTATATTCAATGTACACAGTGTGTATATCTTGTTTTCATTTATTCATTTATTTTCCATAAAGAAAACTACACGGGGTGTAATTATTAATACACGGTGTGTACATGTTTTCCATGAAAAACTACACGGTGTGTAATCTTTAATACACGGCGTGTATATCTTATTTTTCATTTCCTTCTTCCTCCATCATTAAAATTAGTTAGGCTTCCTTTAATAATTATTAAATCACGTATGGGAATAATATTTATACTACTTTAGATACTTGAATACACTTAGTGTGTGACCCTCTAGGTCTTTTTCTCTTTGGCATTAAGTGGGCTTGCCAAAAGTGCAAGATTACTGTCTAGCAACGGGTCAAGGCACCCAAGAGAAAGAAGTTGACGCCGAATTGACGTATCACCACATACGAACACTTACTGTGTAATTTAATCCCTTTGTCTAGATATCTCATCAAGTAGGTTTCATGGAAGTGTCATAAACCAATATGCTTGATCTGTCGTTCATTTACTTCCTAAAATAAACTCGTCATTTACACCATGGCCATGGAATTTAATGGGACAGTTCTATTTCAATCAAGTGGATGAGATATCAACTTCCATAAACGGAAGGGACAAATCCTTCCTTGACTTATCCATTAACAACATGTCACTCATGACGCACCCAACGTACCCTACATCCTGCCAACTATCTACGTGACGGTTTTCATCTGTAAATCTAAATGCGTGAGTCATGACATGGTTTTCATCAGTAAATCTACAAGGCACAGCATGTAATTATTAATACACGGTATGTATATTATGTGTCCTATCATAGTTTGTCATCCAACTGTAGAACTTTATTTAATAATATTGTTATATAATTTCAAGGTTATCATCATAGCGGGGATCTTCCATGACCTTATCAATGCAACAAATATTCCAGGACATTATTATATTATAGTCATGCAGAACAATGAACAATATATAATAAGTTAACATTCATGTAATCAAAGTACAAAACAGTTGGATCTCAAGACACGAACCCATACAAACTCCCACTTGGACTAGAGCCAGCTGCCTACGACTTTTAGTCTGCTAGACCTCACATGAGGATCATGTTTCTGCTGAGTCAAGGCTTTAGTCAAGGGGTCCTCCATGTTGTCTTCCATGGAAATACTACTCCCTGCAACTTCAACTCTCTGAGAAAAATCCCTCAAGAGATGATACTTCCAAAGTATGTGCTTTGTCCACTGATGTGACCTTGGCTCTTTAGCAAGTGTCACCGCTGCAGTATTATTACAACAGAGTGTGATAGGATCTTTACTGCTTGGTACTAAATCTAGCTCTTGGACGAATCTTCACATCCATACAACTTCTTTAGCTACCTCAGAAGCTGTGATATACTCGGAATCCACTGTAGAATTTGCCACCACACTTTGCTTTGAGCTCTTCTAGATCATTTCACCTCCATCCAAACTGAAGATGTATCCAGTCTGAGAGTTCATGTCATCTTGATCAGTCTGGAAACTAGAATCTACATGTCCTCTGATGAATAGTTCCTCAACTCCTCCATAAACCAGGAACATATCCTTAGTATGCCTCAGATACTTAAGGATAGTCTTAACTACCATCCAATGGCGGTCTCCGGGATCATTTTGATATCTTCCTAACGAACTTAATGCGTAAGAAACATCTATCCTTGTACATATCATAGCATACATGACTAACCCAATCGCGGATGCATAAGGTATCCTTGACATTCTCTTTCTTTCCTCATGTGTCTGAGGATACATTTTCTGCGAAAGATGACTGCCATGTGACACTGGCAATAATCCCCTCTTGGACTGTTCCATACTAAATCTCTTAAGTATCTTGTCAATGTATGTACTTTGACTCAGGCCCAGCATTCTCTTGGATCTTTCACGATGGATCATGATCCCAAGAATATATGCTTCCTCTCCCAAGTCTTTCATGGAGAAGAATTTATGCAACCATGCCTTAATTGACTGTAAGACAGGTACTTCGTTTCCAATTATTAATATATCATCAACATATACTATTAGGAAAACAACGACACTTCCACTAAACCTCATGTAGACACAAGGATCACATTCATTCTTAACAGATCCAAATTCTGTTACAGCTTCATCAAAACAAATATTCCATGACCTTGATGGTTGCTTTAATCCATAAATTGATTTCTGCAACTTTCATACCTTGTTGGCATCCTTTGGAGTCACAAACCCTTCAGGTTGTGTCATGTAGACATCTTCCTGGAGGTTCCCATTAAGGAATGTTGTTTTTACATCCATTTTCCAAATTTAAAAGTCATGGTAAGTGGAAATGGCCAATAGGATTCTGATGGATTTTAGCATCACAACCGGTGAAAAATTTTCATCATAGTCAATTCCTTGACACTGTCTAAAACCTTTTGCAACCAGTCGTTCCTTGTAGGTGATGACTTTCCCCTCCATGTCCAGTTTCTTCTTGAATACCCATTTATTACCAATAGGATTTACATCAACTGGAGGATCTACCAAAATCCAGACATGGTTTTGGTACATGGAATCCATTTCAGAATTCATGGCTTCTTGCCACTTGGAAACGTCTGTTCCTTCAACTGCTTCCTTGTAGGTAAAAGGATCATAATTTTCCACCAATAATGAGTCACCATCCTTGGTGACAATAAAACCATATCGTTCTAGTTTTCTCACCTCTCTCATGCTTCTACGTAGTTCTTCTGTCTCTAGAATGGATTGTTCTTCCACGGGGCTTTTTGGAATCTGTTCTTGTACCAACTCTTGTGTATCTTGAGCCTCGACTTCATTGAAGTCTATCTCACTCCCACTATCTCATTTGGTGATGTACTCCCTCTCAAAGAATATGGAGTGTCTTTCCACTGTAACATTTTTGTCTGAGGGGTTGTATAGGTAATATCCCCTTGTTTCTTTGGGATATCCTATAAAGATACACTTTGTGCCTCGGGGTGAATGTTTGTTACCTGAAGAGGCCTTAACAAATGCTTTGCTACCCCACACATGTAAATTCGATAACATGGATTTGCATCCACTCCATTACTCCTATGGAATACCAATTATCGATTTAGTTGGTTCTTGGTTTAGTATGTTCACCTCTATTTATAATGCATATCTCCAAAATGATAATGGAAGATTCGCATGCTCATCATTGATCTCACCATGTCCAACAGGGCGTGGTCCCTCCTTTGACTTACACCATTCCACTGTGGTGTGTAAGGAGGAGTGGGTTGAGAGAGAATCCCAAACTCCAGTAAGAAATCAATGAAGTCCCGATTAAGATATTATCCTCCTCTTTCTAAGAGGAGTTTCTTAATCTTCTTACCAAGCTGGTTCTCAACCTCATTCTTGTATTCTTTGAACCGATCAAAAGAATCTGACTTATACCTCATTAAGTAGTTATATCCATATCTACTAAAATCATCAGTAAAAGTTATGAAGAACGAGAACCCACCCCTTGCTTCAACTGGAAATGGTCCACACACATCTGTGTGAACTAATTCTTGAAGCTCTTTAGCTCTTTCACCTTTCCCACTAAATGGGGCTTTGGTCATTTTTCCTTGTAGACACGCATGAAATACACCAAGTGGTTTTAGTTCGAAAGAATCTAAATACCCATCTTGATGTAATATTGTCAGACGTTTCTCGTTGACATGACCTATCTGGTGATGCCAAAGTTGGGTGCGGTATGAGTCATGTGAATTGAATTTTTCATCGAATGTCATTACTTGGTTTGTGTAGTCTAACACATAAAGGTCATTATATAAATGTGCCCTACCAAAAAATGATATCTTTATAAAAGTAGCAACATTCATTTCCAAACTTGAAAATGAATCTATGAGTATCTAATCTGGATACTTAAATAATTTTTTTAGTAATAGAAGGCACATAATAACAACCCTTTAACACCAAGATCATTCTAGTTGGCAATGTGAGGTGGTAGTATCTGATAGCTACAACAGCAAGTCTGGCTCTATTGGATTCTCGTAGATCTACCTCCCCTCGATCAATCTTATTGAATCTACATGGTTCCTATATTTGGATACAGATATTATCACCACAAGCATTATCTAATACCCAATTAGTAGAACTATATAGATTTCATTCGATAACAATTGCACCTGAAGCTTCCCCTTACTTCCTTGGCTGGGTGCAGTGTTTCTTCCAGTGGCCCTTCTTTCCACATGCGAAACAAACTGAATCCTGTTCCTTTTCCTCCCCTTTGATCTTTGTTTTCTTGTAAGGCCTTGAAGAAGCTTTGGGCTTAAACCTCTTCAACTTCCCATTCTTTTTATTCACCATAAGGACAGAAGGATTTTCACGCTTCATGTCATTGTCCACTTGGCGAATAAGGATAAGAAGATCAGATAGAGACTTCTCAATGTTGGTCATGTTGAAACTAACAACAATGTTTGAGAAGCTCTGGGGGGAGTGATGCAAGAATGAGATCGGTACCCAGTTCTTCGGGGAGTTTAAACCCTAGAACCTCCAAGCGCTCAATGTAGCCAATGATCTTGACTACATGAGGCCCAGTTGGGGAACCCTCTCCAAGATTCCTCCGAAATAGAGACTTGGAGATATCAAACCTTTCATGTCTTGCTCTCTCCTGGTATAGACCACAGAGGTTCTCGAGCATGCTATAGGTATCCATGTCTTCATGAGACTTCATGAAATCACTAGACATCGGTGATAGCATCAAACATTGAACATCGAGAGCATCGTTCAAATGTTGATCATAGACCAGGAAATCTTCATCACTCGCCCCTGGGGCCGTAGAATCAGGATGTGAGGACTCCATCATGTAAAACATTCGTTCATGGCGTAGGATAACCCAAATGCGCCTAAAACATTCCTAAAAGTTACTGTCATTGAGGATATTGTCTTTATCCAGTATTGATCACAGAGAAAGTGTGGTTGATGAGTTTGTCATCTTGATTCTACAATTTAAAAGAGAATATTTATTAATACTTACATGATTACAATTTATGAGAAATAATGAATTAATTAATTAATTCTCCAACTATTTTATCAAGTCCCAATGACCCTCACCATTGAACTCAGAATGTTCAGTTACTTTGACATTCTAGTGGCAAGGATCCATATTCCCCTTCGCAAAACCCCAACAAGGGTTGGTCAAGCTATTTGAAGGTTTTTAGGTAGACAGGTCTTTGCCAACTGTGAGCTTACTGTTCCTTGATCTGTTGAGTGGATTCCCCAATCCTGAAATCCTGTCTTGGATTTCCTCAACTCTTGCCTCCAATATTACACCATGTCTAGCAAGGGATACTTCTCTTGATGTAATATGGTTAAGTTAACCCGAAACCTTTCATAAGGGCTTCCTTTATAAAGTAAGTGTCCCAAAAAGGGTTGGTCAAACACATAGTTTTATTGAGTCTTTCCCTTAATCAGGTAACGGAAGGCTTGGTCTAACCTAATATGGTATTGAGGGATTTTAGTCCTTTATGCGTAGTTTTCTCATTATCACATGCTTGTTAATATTAAGTGATGCTTGCTTAAGTGATTAACCAAGTTCTGATAATGTTTACGCTTTGTCTGGTTTTTATTTTATTCTATCTTTGCATGCTTGTTCATTTTATTAATTATGTGATCGTGACAACACATACATAATAAATAAACCATGCAATCAGACAGAAATAAAATAAGATGGAATGATCATGAGCTTCTATTTGGTTAGCTTATCTAACGGTTTTGATAGGCTAACCCTAACCTAGGGAAAACACCTTGAACCTGATGGTTCGTGTTTTGCAGCTCCCACATTTCCACCTTTGTATCTTCTTTTGTTGGTTTCACCTTGGCTTCGGGATTTGAACCATCTGCTCTGGCTTGGGAGATCCTCCAATACAAGGATTTACATTAACGAAACCATGGGCACGCAGGCCCTATATTTTATTGGAAGAAGGCTCGCAGGCCAACAAATTTAAATTAAATAAATTCAAATGAAACCATACACATACAAAGGGTATTTGGTCTATCTCATGATCATCCATATCATGCAATGACATTTACGCATATTTAGAATTCAAATTCTTTTAACTGTTCTTTCATTTAAGACAATTCAAGCTTGATTTTAATTAATTCTGATCTTATAATTAATTAATTCATTATCTTAAATTCCTTTATGAATTTACTTTAGATTCTTCTTGTCCATATTCCTGGTACGAGACTTTGTACATTGGAGGAAACCTTGTGAAATTCCATTTCTGGAAAGTACATGGCGTGTATTTTATAATTACACGGCATGTATTTTTTTCACCCTTTATCCAAAGTACCCACCGGGGGATTTGGCGTGTTTTCTTTACTTTGGAAATGTTGGAGTTCACGGCATGTAGATAAATCATACATGGAGTGTAATTCCTTGTTACGTGGTAACCAGCCTGGCGATCCCATGTACACAGTACGCGGTTTATCCTTGTACACAGTTTCACCTGGGCCGAAACGGACTACACGGCGTGTTGCTCCAACATACACACTGTGTATTCCGATTTCCACACACTGTTCAATTCTGGTCAACACGGCATGATTAATACCTAGGCATATTTAATTCACACGGCGTGGTTTGGCGGACCACTACCAGTTCTTTGAACCTAAGTACACGGCGTGTAGTTTCAATTACACGTCGTGTAATACCGTGTTGTACAGTCAGAAAGAGTGGCTCCTCCAGATGAGTTCCTCATATTTTTTAATCAAAATTAATATTAAAAGGTCGTTTCTATGATATGAATCGAGAAATGAAGGAAGAAGAACAGATCTTGTTTATTCAGATTTATAGAATGATTTATTTCGAATTGAATCAAATATAAATGTGAAAATTATCAACGAAAATTAAATAACTATAATCAACATAGTAACCTCCCTCTGATACCATTTGAAGGTTCCGGTCGTAGCAGAAGCGCGTGGGTGGATGTGACCACTTGGCTTTTTGTCATTACCAATGATCAATCTAGGATCAATACGACGATAAATGCCAGTATCCATGGATCGAATCACAGAAATAGAAAAAATAAATAGAAAGTCTAGGAACCATAAAGTAGGATCGTTACATGTTGATTATAATTAATTTAATTAATTGAAAATTAATACCTTTTACGGTGTTCTTTCGTCGTTGATGTTTTTGATCACGTTCCGATGTGATTCATCGTTGCGTCGCAGAAGCCAAGTGTAGAATTCCTCTAGCGGTGATCCACACGTGTACCACATATCTCGGGACGTCACCGAAGGATTCTCCAGGTGCTAGCGTGGAGAAACCTTTGCTTGTGTTGTCCGCCTTAGATCATCTTGATCTGATGGAAAAGGATCTCTCTCGGTCTTGAGAGATTTCTTGGAGGAAGAGGTTCTGTCGGCCTTGAAAGAATTCTCCAGAGATGTTGTGTGTCAGAAAAGAGTTGAGGATTTGAGGATATTTATAATCGGGTGTGTGGGGTTATAGAGTTATGACAATAAATAAACGTGTTACAAATTTTATTTATTTCATTAACTCTTATTGAAAACCCCATGTCGAATAATTAATTCCTTGACATGAGCCCACGCTGATTATAGTAAATATCATTTAAAACAATATTATATCCTCAAAATCCCGACTGGAAAAACTACACTGCGTGTATTAATAAATACACGGTGTGTACTTGTTTTTTGTTGAAAACTACACGGTGTGTACATTAAATGTAAACGACGTGTATATCTTTTTTTCATTTATTCAATTTTTTTCCATAAAGAAAACTACACGGCGTGTAATTATTAATACACGGCGTGTACTTGTTTTCCCTGAAAAACTACACTGCGTGTAATCTTTAATACACGGCATGTATATCTTATTTTTCATTTCCTTCTTCCTCCACCATAAAAACGATTTAGGCTTCCTTGAATAATTATTAAACCGCGTACGAAAATAATCTTTATTCTACTTGAGATACTTGAATACACTTAGTGTGTGACCCTCTAGGCCTCTTTCTTGTTGGCATTAGGTGGGCTTGCCTAAAGTCAAAGATTAATGTCTAGAAACGGGTCAAGGTACCCAAGAGAAAGAAGTTGACACTGCATTGACGTATCACCACATACGAACGCTTACTGTGTAATTTAATCCCTTTGTCTCGATATCTCATCAAGAAGGTCTCATGGCAGTGTCATAAACCTATATGCTTGATCTGTCATTCTTTGACTTCCTAAAATAAAATCATCGTTTACACCATGGACATGGAATTTAATGAGACAGTTCTATTTCAATCAAAGGGCCGAGATATCAACTTCCATAAATGGAAGGGACAAATCCTTCCTCGACTTATCCATTAACAACATGTCACTCGTGACGCACCCAACGTACCCTACTTCCCGCCAACTGTCTAGGTGACGGTTTTCGTCAGTAAATCTAAGTGCGCAAGTCATGACATGAGTTAATGATAATCTTCCATTCTATGGACCATTACACACGCTCATAGATAGAAATGTCTGATGACACCAAGACAAGCAGAATTTCTACTGGCGGGTCTGTTCTCATAACCCCCCAACTTGGAGATTACCTAGTGCGAACTCCATGAGACAGAGTCTCATTTTCTTACGAGTGCTCGCACATGACGGTCTGTATACTATGTGTCCTATCATAGTATGTCATCCAACCGTAGAACTTTATTAAAGAATATTGTTATAGCATTTCAAGGTTCTAATCATAACGGGGATCTTCCATGACCTTATCAATGCAACAAATATTCTAGGGCATTATCATATTATAGTCATGCAGAACAATGAACAATATATAAAAAGTAAACATTCATGTAATCAAAGTACAAAACAGTTGGTTCTCAGGACACCAACCCTTACAAGGAAGAGTTGGTTGGTGTCTGTCTTATCTCTCTTTTTCACATGTGTTCTCTTTGAGGGTAATGCCTCTCATCTGTGTGTTTACTGTAACCTCGATGCTAGTCGCCAAACCGGGGCCTATTGTAGGAAAGTCTCGAGTGTCACTATCTCTCTTCTCCCACTGTTGTCCTATGATGGGTACACTTTGAGGGGGGGTTTATGATATAGTGGTACCAGAAAGGCCCAGAAGGCCTCTGAAACCGAAATTTCATTTGAAGACCCCAATTTCTTAAAATTCAAACAGTTATAACTTTCGATCTAGCTGTTTGTTCAGATTGTACCGCATATAATATCGAAGATTATTTCATGATCTTCGATTTAACTAGTTGTGGCACTAAAAAAGGAGTACCATATCAAATTATATAGTCATTTCAATGTTATTAGGGTTTTCAGAGGTTCTAAACATTTTATGATTTATTTATTTATTTATTCATTCATTCATTTATTTATTATTTATTTTTTATTTATTTATTTATTTAATATTTATTTATATATTTATTAATTATTAATTATTAATTAATTATTATTTATTTATTTATTTATCAATTTATTTATTGTTAAGTTTATTTATTTATTTAACATTTAATATTTATTTATTTATTTATAATTTAGTTATTATGTACATATTAATTTTTAATTTAATATTAATTAATTATTAATTAATTATTAATTAATTAAATAATTATTATTTTATTATTCACTTATAATTTTTTTATTTATTCTTTATTTATTCTTTATTCATTATTTATTAATTAACTACTAATTAATTAATTATTATTTATTAATTATTATTTATTTATAAAAAATTAAATAATGAAAATTAAATATTATATATTAAAATATAAATTAATAATGAATAAATATTGATTATTAATTATCAATTATAAATTATTAGTTATTATTAATTATTAATTATTAATTATTAATTTCTTTATTTATTTGTTTATTTTTTTATTTTTTTATTTTTTATTTTTTATTTATTATTTATTATTTATTATTTATTATTTATTATTTATTAAATTATTTTTAATTTACTAAATATTAATTGATTATTAGTTTATTGTACATTTATTACTTATTTATTTATTTATTTATTATTTATTCAATATTCATTATTCCTTAATTATTTATTATTTATGTATTAATAATTTATTTATAATTTATTAATTATTTATAAATTTCTCAATATTATTTATTAATTATGAATTATTCATTTTTAATTATCAATTATTAATTATTAGTTATAATTAATTATTAAATATTATATGTTATTTATAATTTATTTATTATTTGTTGTTTATTTATCTATTATTTGTTAATTTGTTATTATTTTGTTATTTATTTGTCATATATTAAATTAATTTTTATTTAATTTATTATTTATACATTTCTTAAATATTATATGTTATATATTATATATTATATATTATATATATTTTATTTTGTATTATGTATTTTGTATTATATATTATCTATTATCTATTATCTATTATGTATTATATATTATATATTATATATTATATATTATATATTTTTATATTATCTATTATATATTATCTATTATCTATTATCTATTATATATTATATATTATATATTATGTATTATGTATTATGTATTATGTATTATGTATTACGTATTATGTATTATGTATTATATATTTTATATTATGTATTATGTATTTTGTATTATGTATTATATATTATGTATTATATATAATGTATTATATATTTTATATTTTTTATCATATCTTATATCTTATATCTTATATCTTATATATTATTTCGTATTTAGTATTTAGTATTTAATATTTATTATTTACAAGTTAATATTTTTTATTTACTATTTACTATTTAATATTAAATTATTTACTATTTAGTATTTATTATTACTATTTTTTATTTACAATTATTTCTATATTATAAATTTCTATATTTGTTATTCATTTATATTCTCTTTATTAATCGGTAATTTGTAATTAGTAATTATTAATTATTAAAAAGTAATTTTTAATTTTTAATTTTTAATTATTGATTAATGATTATTCATTAATGATTAATAATTATTTTCTATATATATATTTGTAATGTATTATTATTTTTCATATTAATATATATATATAAGTATATTAAATTCAATTTATTGACCATAGGAAGAGTATGTTATAATGGTAAAATCTTTAGAGAATAAGCAAGAGGTGAGTGGTTCAAATCCCACCCAATAGATGATTTATATATATGGAATGGGCATGTGCATGAATATGAGCTTGTGCATAGAGATGACTATGAGCATTTTAATAGTAAATAATAAATTATAAATAAATAAATAATAATTAAATAATTAAATAATTAAATAAATAATGTAATTATGAAAATTAATTAATTAATTAAGAAAATAAAAAATTATTTAATAATATTTAATATTTAATAATTAATAAATAATAATAATAATAATTAATAATTAATAAATATAGAAAAATAAAAAATAATAAATAAATAACAATAATTAAAAAATTAAAAAATTCAATAAATTAAAAAATTAAAAACAAATTAAAAACAAATGAGTTAGTGATGGTTAAAATCACCGCTAAACAAATAAACCACTACTAAATCATTCAGTGATGATTTCAAAAAACCGCCACTAATTGATTACTAACACACGTCTTAGTAGTGATTTTTTGAAACCGTCACAGAATGATTTAGAGGCGGTTTAAACTACTGCGAAATGCAAATTTTAGCATAGCGAATGTTGGGTTTGTATTTCTATGAAACCGTGGAATCAGTTTGCTTATGCGTAGAGGGCCAAGATATTTGTTGAAATGCTAAATTAATGGAATTTGCAAAATGATGATGATTAATTATATGTAAAATAATTAATTAACGTGACAAAAAATTGATGAAAAGGGATAAAGTAAATTTATATAGCTCTTTATATGGTTGTGTGCTTATAAGATATTTTGTTTTAGTCGTGGCGTTTGGGATTCTGAGATACATTATCTAAAGATGAGTCTAAGACTAGGTTTTTTCTATAGTGTGGTTGTGAGCTATATTATATATTGTACTTTTGGTGTTTCTATACGCTACTCCACCCTATCAGTTAGGGATAGTGACACCCACTACTACAAAAACGGGCATGGGAAGCGCCACTCTTCATTGCTCTAAAAAACAACTGATAAAGGGGGGCCTTTATAAGCGTTAAAAAAACGCTGATAAAGGGGAACTTTTTATAGCGCTAAAAATGCTATTAGGCATGGATCTTTATCAGTGCTTTTTTAGCACTGATAAAGCCCCCTACCCCTTTATCAGTGCTTCTTTTAGCGCGGATAAAGGGGACCCATTTATCAACAATTTTTTTAGTATCGATGATAATGGGGGGATTTATTAGCTCTTTTTCCTAGCACTAATAAAATTTATATTTAAAAAATCATGAAAAATAATATATTGTTATATAAGTATATTTATATTGTTATAAATATAATATATATTTTTTAAATATGATTTAGATAAGTATAAATAGATTATTAGATTTAATATATAACAAATTTAGTGAAAATTTCTTGAAATAATTTTAAAAAATATTATTAATTAAAAATTTCCTAATTATCATTAATTAATAATCATTTAATAACAATCTGAAGACACGAAAAATAAAAAAAATGAATAAAAGATCAAAATTAAACTGAAAATGTAACTCAAACTTTAGACGACCATAACTTTTGATTCGGGAGTCCGTTTGAGCTCTACAGCATATAAAATCGAAGTTTGTGATGATATTTACACGCTAGTGACCCAAGGGAACCTTTTGTCACATTTTTCAAGGCCCAAAAAGGCCCAGAAGGCCTCCAAAACTGAGTTTTTAATTTTGATACCTTGACTATTTAACATTCAAACAGGGATAACTTCTGATCTGGATGTCCTCTAGGCCTGTACCAAATATCATATCTAATATTGTGTCATTTTCATTGATTTTACTAGTTGTGGAGTTGAAATGGACTTATGGATTAGAAGTTATGGCCATTTGAACATTCTGTAGCTTTTCAAATACACATATATATGTATTTATTAGTATATATATATATATATATTTGTGTGTGTGTGTCTGTCTATGTGTGTGTGTGTGTTGTATATATATATGTATGTATGTATGTATGTATGTATGTATTTATTTATTTATTTATTTATAAACACACACACAAAACATATTTTATAAATGAATTTAAAACTAATCTTATAAATATATATTAATATACAAATAATTGTATGGATAAATATTTATAACTATATATATATATATAAATCAATATATGAATAAATATATATATACTAATATATGAAAAAATATATACATATTTATATAACTAAATTTATTTATATTAATATGAATCTATATTAAAATATAAATAAATATAACTATATATATATATAAATATATATTAATATACGAATAAATATATATATGTGTTAATAAATGAATAAATATATATGTATTAATATATCTAAATATATTTATATCAATATGAATCTATATTAATATTTGAATAAAAATAACCACATATATATATATATATATATATCATTAAAAATAGA
Organism: Viscum album; assembly: GCA_963277665.1. Classification (NCBI taxonomy): domain Eukaryota; kingdom Viridiplantae; phylum Streptophyta; class Magnoliopsida; order Santalales; family Viscaceae; genus Viscum; species Viscum album. The sequence continues at coordinate 636,309,344 of OY728160.1, forward strand.
AAAAACGAAATGACTTAGTGGTAAAGGTGCAGACCCGCAAGGGGAGAGGTCGTAGGTTCGAGTTCAGGTGGAAGCAAAGTGGTGCGCGCAGGAATGTTGGGAGATGCATGGGAAAGGGAAATGCGCGGGAGAGTCTTCCTTGCGCTGATAATGGGGGGTTCAAGTGCTGTTAAAATCTCCCCCCCCCCCCCCCCGCATAATATTTTCTTTTTTATTTTTTTTAATTTTTTTAACTTTTATCAACGTATTTTGAAAGCGCTGAAAAAGGAACCCTTTTATCAACGCTTGTTTTTTAGCGCTGATAAAGGGGTCTTCCATAAATGCTTTTTTAGCACTGATAAAAGGGGCTTTTATCAACGCTTTTCTGAGAGCTGATAAAAGGGACCCCCTTTATCTTCGCCTCGATTAACAGTGCTTTTTTTAGTGCTAGTAATACAGTTTTCTAGTTCTGATAAAGGCCATATTTTTAGTAGTGACCCCATGGATTTTGAGCTCTGGGGGCTGTTTTCCCCAACATCCTAATAGGAGAATGGATGACCACCTACCTCTTTTTTCCCCACTCTCTTCGCTTGGTAGTTAATTTTGCTGGTAGGCACAGCTGTTAGTTTTCTCCATATATTTGTATAGAGAGTTTTCATGGATTATGGTTATTTCACACACATATATTCTGGATATAGTTTCCTAAGGACTTCTATAGGTACAATGTTCATTAGTTGTGATGGATTCTGGTTCCTTACTCGGTGTATGGGTTGTGATGGCTTGAGGTATAATATCCGACATATGATACATGTTATGTGAGCTCTGGTGGATCCCCGAAACTACCTAGTTACTTTGGGTTATAAGGATTTGATGGTGTGTTGCATGAGGTGCATGTTGTGGTCCTTCGCTCAGGTGTCTTTGGGCCAGCCTTTTAGGGGTGAGATTTTGAGGGTGTGCATTGATGGGGAAAAGTGGAAAACAAATGGGTAAGTAGTAGCAGGGTACCCATGATATTATTTATTATATTATATACTCTTATATGTGATACATGGTGATCGTAGCCATGGTGAGGCTTGGAACATCGTATACATGTTTAGCTGATAATTTATTTTCACATTTTCTTCAATATGCTTTTGCATGCTTTATTTAATTCTTTATGAGTAGTTATAGGAAGGATCCTACCGACTATATTGTTATACTCACCCTATATGATTTATGATAAATTATCATTTACCGAATGGGTAGAGTTATTATAAGTCGTGATCATGTTCTCATACCCATATTATTATCTTATTCTCTCATAATATCATTGAGTAAAGTCTATTATGTTTATCCTTACAAAGAAACTAACCTCATCCTTTCTTGTATTTGTTTTCCCCAGGTTATGAAGAAAGGATTCAAGTATAATATGACTAATAACGGTACAAGTTATTAAGATCTCAATTGAAAATGATGTAGATCATTTATTCACTAGTTGTTTATGTATCCATGTTTCCAAAGACTCTAAACCTTTATTGTTCTAGTCTGGTTTATTTTGATATGTAAAGAATATTGAAACAAAATGATGAATTATTTATGTAGTGAAGGTTCAGATCATTATATAGTTATTTTTCCAAGGTTCTATGTTAATTTATCACTACTCAATATAAAAAAATACCAATATGTAAAGTTTTTGATCATTTCACATCCTTATTTTACTTTATTATCGTATGGTTATTTATTTATTTATGTGACGCGTTGTTTATTTAATTACTTTGTTAAATGTGATCACATATTATAAATAAATTAAAAACATGCTAAAATGAAATCGAATAAATTTCATAAGATTTATTTTATGAGGTATAGATAATTTTTTATATAAGTACTTAAAAAAGTAATTAACATGTATACTAAGAATAACAAGTTCTATCTTATAAAATTAAATTTTAAACAAATATGTACATTATGTTTATCAGACATTATTACTTATTTACTTATGTTTCATATAAATTTTTACTAGTAATGTAAAGAAAAAATTAATTGGATTTACATATAAGTCAATATGTTCCCTTGACCTAAAATATTAAGTTATAAAATGTATTTCATCACTCAACTTAGAATACAAAAAATGTTCAATGTGTTATTGTTTCTTTTATTAGAGTACTTCTAAACAAATTGGGGTTCTAAAATAATTTTTTTATTAACTTAACAAAATTATTATTAAGAGAATTCATCGTTGTATTATTAGTGTAATTTGGAGGAAAGGGTTGAGAATATCCATGTATAGTATTTCAAGAATTATGAGACCACTCGAGAGACCAAATAACATTTTGTTAATATAATTTAAAATAAAAAATCATAACTAAATTCCTTTGAATAATTTGAAAAGTCATATGCCCTGGTTATCAGAATGGAAATATGAATCCTTTCTGCTAGAACATCCTTACGACATGTTATTCTGAATCCAATTATGAGTCTATTTGGTTTTGATAAAATAGTGGGAGTTGTAATTATAAACTTAATTTATTATTTAAATATTATAAATAAAAATAAACCAAAAAAATTATAATTTTATTTTTTGTGTATAATGAAATGAAATTGTAGAAATTCACAATCATTTTGATTAATGTTTAAAACAGAAAATATCCTTACTTGAGTAAATTTAATTGATTTTTATAGGAATTTACATATTATACTATGATAAGAGTGGAAGTATTATGTATTTGAATCCCGATTTCCCATTAAACCATCTCTATAAGTGGTAAATGATGAAAAGTATGACCATAGAAAAAAATTGATGATGAATTGGTTGTGCAATGCATTATTATTTCATAAATGTATAGAGAGATACAAAACATCATGAAGATAATGATTGTTTTTATATATTGTCTCATCTCAATGTATTATACAATTAGAGATAAATACAATAATATTATGAGATCTTCAAAACAAGGTTAATATTAACGGTGGTTGAGGGTGTCCGTTTTAGACAACATGTTCTCAAAATGATAGGGTGCATTGAGTTTTTAACAAGAATGATATTAAAGCTAGGTAAAAGTTTAGCCAAAGATATAATTATCTCATATGATCCTTCCATATTATAAATATTCATTTTTAATTTTAATATGTAAAATATTGAGAAGTCACTTCTTGATCTCATAATAATGATTTTAGAAGAATATGGGGAAATTTAAATGTATGATTTTTTAATCGTTATAGTGATAAAAAAGAACAGAAAGTGAAAATATCATAAGTTAGGATCTAATATAAAGGTTCCTTATCATCCTTCAAATAAATATAAGATCGAGAGGGAATATTGTCACGACCCGTCCTTGGGGCCCGTGTCGTGACTACCCCAAGCCCGCCTTCCATAGGCCAGGGGCAGGCGACTAGCACCAAATGTGTAAATCCCGATAATTGGGAAGGCATTGCCTTTATAAAAGAAAACAAGCACCACAGAGTACAAGTGAAAAAAACACTAAGTACAAAAGAAATGCTGAAAAGTAAATGGGCCAGAATACAAACCCAAAAAGAAGTACAACTACAACTGAACAAGGTACAACAGCAAAAAGAAAAACAGATAGAAGAAGGAAGCAGCTCCGGGGTCGTCCTCCTCGGATCCTACCTGAAGGGTAGGTACAGATAGCGCAGCTCATGGTTATCCACCAAGGATCCTACCTGAAGGGTAGGTACAGATAGCCTCCTCCACGCTCTCGTCCGTCAACCTCCTTTCTGTGTCGTCTCGTCGTGTAGTCCACCTCCGGGTACTGACTCATCGTGTAGTCCACCTCTGGGTACTGACTCGTCATGTAGTCCACCTCCGGGTACTGACTCGTCGTGTAGTACACCTCTGGGTACCGACCAGTCCTTGAACACTCGACCTCTGTCAGCACTTCTCGTCATCTGCAACCAATACAACGAGGTGCGGGCATAGCCCGTGCAGGGGTGAGTATAACGATACTCAGTAGGGACCCCGAGACCCTCAAGATCTCACTAAACCAACAAGGATAACCACAAGAAGATCTCAACAGATAACCTCTACTTAGACATATTCCCATACATATACCTAAGTTATCAAGTAACCCATCTCAATCATGAGGAAACACAAGGATTGTGAAATCAACGGATAACCACTACCCAGGTATATGCCCATACATATACCTAAGTTATCAAGTAACCCATCTCAATCATGAGGAAACATAAGGACTGTGAAATCAACGGATAACCACTACCCAGGTATATGCCCATACTTATACCTATGTTATCAAGTGACTCATCTCAATCATGAGGTAAACACAAGGTCAAAAGTCTCAGCGCATACTAGGATTTTCATTATCGAAACCGTAACTGCTGAAGAGCTCCGTCTCTAGAGTGTACAGTGGTCCTGTCACGACTCTGAGGTACTACTCACTAACCTAAGACTGCTGAAGTACTCCTCCTATTGAGTACCGCAGGCCAGCCACCCAAACACAGTAGTGCTTCCCGCCGAGGTATGTCACCCAAACACAGTAGTGCATACCCCCTAGTAGCCTGCTGAGGGACTCTCCGGACGAGTACCGCGGGTCTGCACTGTCACACAGGTAGTGCTCCATCTGCCATGGGTCTGCACCTCAAAAAGTAGTGATCTGTCCAATAGTCTAGTCGAATCACTCCAAGTCGAGTCGGTCAAACAGTCGTCAGGTCTCAGTCAGCTACACGGTCTCCGTACTCCGCACGCTCGTCTCTGGGAGGGTCTTCTCCACGAGCTACAGGTCGATACTCCAAGTATCTCAAAGTCCCACGAAGAAGTATCTCAAAGGACCGCCTCATCATCGGGGTCTCAACGCAACAGACGGCGCGTCAATCGGACGCCCGGTCTGTGAGTTACTAGCCTTTTTGTCCCAGCGGCCCTGTTGGTTTCGTGTGCGAACCAACCCGGCCGTATCTCAACTCTACCCCGAACTCTCATATGGTATGCTTGTAGGGACCGTTTTTCAACGTGATCACCAACACCGCTGACAGTTCATCAAACGGACGTCCAGTCTGAAAGATATCAGCTTTTCCGTTCTAGGGGCCCGGTTAGATTTCGGGTGCGATCCAACCCGGCCACTACCAACTGTATCCAAAACTCGGGCGAACGATGCCAAAAGTTCCGTATCATCAACAGGAACGCAACGAGATAGATGGTGCGTCAATCAGATGCCCGGTCTGTGAGTTATTGGCCTTTCTGTCTCACACCCACCCTGAGAAACTTCCAAGGAGGTCACCCATCCTGATCACTACTCTAGGCCAAGAACGCTTAACTATGGAGTTTTAACCACGTAGGCTCCCGAAAAGGAAGGTGCACCTTGACTATAGTATACCGAAACGACCGTCTTGATCCAAGGATCGCTACGCAACTGACGGTTCGTCGATCGGATGTCTGCAGCCCAAGTTATGGGCATTTGAACCAATCTTGTCCAAAGACGGGGGGGTCTGGGCCCGGTCCGACCCGTCCCGGTACCCCCTGGCCCGGCCCGAACCGGGTCGACCCGGACCGAGTGGCGGCCCGACCCAGTGGCTCAGTCCGACCAGCGGCTCGTCTCGGCCGGCGGCGCTGCGGCGCGGTGGCGCGACGGCTCGGCGGCTCGGCGGCGCGGCGGCTCGACGGCACAGCGGATTGGCCAGCGCAACGCGCTAAAGGGAGGGGGCATTGCCCCCCTTTAATTTTTAAAATGGCGGCCCCTTTAAGGACCCGTGCCATGTGTATTGTCGGGGGGTTACACCCCCGATCTCCCCCCTGTAACTGCCGGCCAGCGCGGGGCTGGCCGTGTTCTCGCCGCGGGACCCCGCGGTCCCGCTCCTTTCGGCGTCGGCGGCCGGATTTCCTGCCGCCTTTTTCGAGTTCTCCGGTGGCCGGTTTTTCCGGCTGCCACTTCCAAGATGAACGTGAATCCATTCGACGCGGCGTGACGACGCCGCGTCCTTCTACCGCGGTCCGACTCCAGCCGCGGCCTCGTTTGAAACCTACGGCGCGACACGATGGCGCCGTGTTCCTTCATCGCAGCTCGCTCCGGTCGTGTTTTCTTTTGTTCCTGCGCGGTGCGACGACACCGCGCTATCTTCGCTAAATCAACACCAAAGATTAGAATGGGGAGGAGAATCGGTCGTATTCGTGTGGTCCGGTCTCCTCCCGTTATAACGATAACAGTCGGCCAATCGTAAAAACACAACGATGAACTTTTCACAATTTTTAATAAAATTTGGAACAACGTCCAACAGATTATTCTTTCATGTTCGAGGGAAAGAAACACGTAATTTGAAAAAAAAGACAAAACCCCTACCTCGGATTCAAAGTTCATTCGTCGCCGATGCAGAAATCGGTGTCGCGGAAGACATCCTCGCGGAACGTGCCTCAGTAATCGTCATTGACGAAGTCACGGATCTAAGCGGTGCTGGTACATTGACGTCGGGAAACGTTCGAAGATGAAGAGTCATCGATGTTCCTTGCAGACGACGCCCATTCATTCAACACGGAAGGAGGTCATGGAAAGGAAGAAGAAGTGTCGTCTTTCTACTTTGGAAAAAGGCGTTCTTCGTTGGAGAACTCTAATTCTCCCAAGTGTTGGGCGTCGCGGTACTTTACCAGCGTTCCGTCGCTTGGTGAAGCCGTCCCCCAAACCCTCTCCCAAGATCCCGATATATAGGTGAGGGGGAGAGGTATGTAACCATCGCGGTTACATAATTTTTTTTTAAAAAAAAAGGGGGGTCGGGTGAAAAAAATTGCGTTGACGCAATTAAAGAGGTCTGTTGGCACCACTTAAGAGGGGAGGGTGCCAAGGAGTTTCTCCCAATTTAATGGGGAGTTGAGGAATTAAGAGGCTCTCCCTCATTAATGAGGGAGAGTTGGGAGGTTTCCTCTCCTCCCATTAATTGGGGGGGTAAGCCCCGTGTGGTCCCCACCACAATAAACCACCCATGGGAGGTTTAGTTTGGGTGGGCCCCACCACCATAACCTCTCAAGGGAGGTTAAGGTGTGGTGGCCCCACCTCCAACCTCCATGAGGAGGTTTCAACCACATCACTCCCAATGGCGGCTGAAATAAAATAAAGTGCAACATGGCACGTTATTTTATTATTACACTTTTAAAGAAAACCCAAAAAAAAACCTCTGCTCTGGATAAAACGCAACTACAGAAAAAGTCTCCTTAAGAAAATACCGGCATTGCGAGTTCATCGGTGCCCTCAGATTTCACTTCCGAGCACCGGTTCAAAAGACATAAAATCCCGCTCGTTCGTTCACTGAACGTACCCGAGCAAAACTTTGGAAATTGATTCTGGGCACACCGGGCCTCAGAATCAGGCGCCGTCAGAAACTGCGTTCTTGTAAAATTCCAAGGAAAATTTAGGAAAAAAAATTCCCTTGAAATTTCCGGGTCTTTACATTACTCCCACCTCAGGGCTTTACGTCCTCGTAAAGCTTTATCACAACTAAGGTCACAAAAGCGGTAGAAAGCACGCATCTGAGCCTTTCGCTCCCATGTGCTCACCTGGAGGTTCCTGTACTGTCAAAGAAAGTGCACCCAAGGAATCGATCGTCCCCGTATGACCACCCCTGTCGATCCTTGATCCCCACTGGAACCTCCGTGCTTGTCGCCCTATCACCATCGTCCAGCTCCTCATGGTCGATGATATGCGAAGGGTCGAGCACGTATCTCCTCAGTTGAGATACGTGGAAGTCGTCGTGCACCAGGTGCAACTGAGGTGGATGGGTCAAGCGGTAAACCACCACGCCTACCCAGCTGAGGACCTAAGAAGGTCCGCCGAACCTTGGAGATAACTTGCCGCTTCGGCCACATCTCCATAAACCTCGTCGAGGTTAGGCCCGTATAAGGACGTGATCCTCAACCTCGAACTCCAGAAGTATCCAATTCTTGCTAGAATTGAAACTCAAAACAACTGCTGCCACGGGGTTGACTGACTCAAGAGTGATCGGTCGCACCCTACTGTGCATGAGTTTATCCTGTGCTACCTGAGGTTTTCTTTCCACCAACCAAGGAAAACCCATCCCGACGTCGTGGTTAAACCACAACCTTTTTTCTTAATACCGTCAATTTGTGTATGAACTGTGATTGCCCAGTCCATACTCAAACCAACGTCGTAAGGCCTCAACGCTACCACCAAGAGATTCCAACCGAAACTCTCGCCTCGAGGGTCTGACCACACCGTCAGCATAAGTGTGATTATCGAGTCTCCTCCCAAGGTATCTCTAGACGTGAGGGTCAAGTCCACGGCTTACAGGAAACTCTAGGTCTGGGACAAGATTTGTGAAAGCGAGGAATGATACATATCGACGTCTGTTACTACAGCAGCTAGTAGTGGACACAGACGTCCCTTGAATCATTTTTAGAGCCATTGGGTCACACTCCTTGACCGCATGCAGCCGCACTCTTCCTCCGCCCTCCATCTCCCTGAGCCTGGCGGGGATAACTAAGGCGGGTGGTTGTAGCATGTTAAGATGTACACCACCTCATGCTGCTCTCCTAGCTCTACGTCTGCCGCTTCGTAGACTCAACTCTATTTAAAGCTTCCTATTCATGAAACATTTAACACGCCCGAGTCTCTAACACTGGCACCGGTTTCCTGTTTCTTACTGCACTGTGCAGTCTTCATCCGCTCTTGGATGACCTGGACCTCCTTTAGTCCCACAACAGCTGCTAAAATTTCTCCTTTTCCAATAAGAGAAATCCGGTATCATCCCCTAGATGAACCACACCCATTGCCTAATACAGTCAATCCTGACATGAAGGATGCATTCATGCCATGGATGACGTCGTAAAGCCTCGACGTAACTACTAAGAGATCCAACTGTCACTCTCACCTCCAAGGGTCGAGTCACACTGCCGGCATCAGTGTGAGGTCACTGGGTCTCCTACAGTAGGAATCTCAAAAGTGAGGGTCAATTCAACAGTCTTAACCAGGACCACTTAGTATCAACCAAACAAAAGGGTAGGAAAGAAAACATCACAAAGATAAGTGTCTTTTTATTATTTCAGCTCATAATACAAAGACACATATATAACAGAAACATGGAACTAGAAGTACAAGAGACGTATCCACTAGTTCCGCTCCTGTCCACCTGCTCCAGGAGCTCTACTGCCTTGTCCACTGTTCGGCTGTTACTCAAGCACTCGTCGCTGCTTCTGTCTCGGTGGCTCCCCCAAAGCCTGTGGATCATCTGTACGAGGAGTCAGACAATCACGTGCCAGATGACCCTTTCCGCCGCACGAGTAACACAATCTGCTTCTGGCACGCCTAGCTCTGACCCCACCCCGGGTGCCCCGCACCACCGGTCCTAAAACCCGAGATCGCCCAACTGCTGGTCTGGTCCTCCTGGATCTCTGTACCATCTATCTACTTCCCACAGATGACTCGGCTACTGATCGAAAAACACGCGGCAAAGGCAGCAGCTCCTGAACACGCTCAGGGTGTAGAGCTACTGGCACAAACTCCACCCTGAAGAAGGTATCGATGTCTTCCCATGTGAATTTCATCCCATCGCAAAACTGGAACAAGTGGCTCCACCACCTGCCTACTTCTTCCTGAAGAAGGCTGGAAGAAAAGATCACCATGAAGTCTGTCGGCGTCCCCACTAGCCTGAAGACTCTCACCACAGCCTCCATCCAACCCTCAGCCACCAGCGGGTCCGTCTCTCCCCAGAACCTGGGTGGCCTCTGGTGCTGGAACTCGTGCAGCACACTCAAGTAGCGTGCATCGCCTACTGCTAGGGCTGGTGGCATCGGTGGCCCAACGTATGGTAGTACCGCTGGTGCCTCCGCTGGTGCCTCAACTGCAAGAGGGCCCTGTACCGAAGCCTCTTCACTCGGTAGGTTATCAGTACGTACATCCCCCTGGGCTCTAGCTAGTCTTCTGAGAAAAGGCATCCTGAAAGAAACATCTTATCACGGTCAAACGATTATACCTGGTGAGCTGACCTGGTTCGAGCTGTTTTAAGGGAAAACCTTTGAAAACACACACGCAATCAGTTTTTTTGTGCACAAAGTCAGAAATCAGTTGTCAGAGTCCTGGTGTATGGATACGTCGGCCGCCCGCACTAACACTGGACTCCTTCAACTGAAAACCACACTCGGTACCCTTAACACTATTTCTTCACAGAATAAATATCAGAGTCTGCGGTAGAACCGACCAGCTCTGATACCAATTTGTCACGACCCGTCCTCGGGGCCCGTGCTGTGACTACCCCAAGCCAGCCTTCCATAGGCCAGGGGCTGGCGACTAGCACCAAAGGCGTAAATCCCGATAATTGGGAAGGAATTGCCTTTATAAAAGAAAACAAGCACCACAGAGTACAAGCAAAAACAAAACAATAAGTACAAAAGAAATGCTGAAAAGTAAATGGGCCAGAATACAAACCCAAAAAGAAGTACAACTACAACTGAACAAGGTACAATAGCAAAAAAGACAAACAGCTGGAAGAAGGAAGCAGCTCCTGGGTCATCCTCCTCGGATTCTACCTGAAGGGTAGGTACAGATAGCGCAGCTCCTGGTCGTCCACCACGGATCCTACCTGAAGGGTAGGTACAGATAGCCTCCTCCATGATCTCGTCCGTCAACCTCCTATGTGTGTCGTCTCGTCGTGTAGTCCACCTCCAGGTACTGACTCGTCGTGTAGTCCACCTCCGGTTACAGACCAATCCTTGAACACTCGGCCTCTGTCAGCACTTTCCGTCGTCTGCAACCAACACAACGAGGTGCGGGCATAGCCCGTGTAGGGGTGAGTATAACGATACTCAGTAGGGACCCCGAGACCCTCAAGGTCTCACTAAACCAACAAGGATAACCACAAGAAGATCTCAACCGATAACCTCTACTTAGATATATGCCCATACATATACCTAAGTTATCAAGTAACCCATCTCAATCATGAGGAAACACAAGGATTGTGAAATCAACAGATAACCACTACCCAGGAATATGCCCATACATATACCTAAGTTATCAAGTAACTCATCTCAATCATGAGGAAACACAAGGATTGTGAAATCGACGTATAACAACTACCCAGGTATATGCCCATACATATACCTAAGTTATCAAGTGACCCATCTCAATCATGAGGTAAACACAAGGTCAAAAGCCTCAGCTCAAACCAGGATTTTCATTATCGAAACCGTAACTGCTGAAGAGATCCGTCTCTAGAGTGTACAGTGGTCCTGTCACGACTCTGAGGTACTGCTCACTAACCTAAGACTGCTGAAGTACTCCTCCTGTCAAGTACCGCGGGCCAGCCACCCAAACACAGTAGTGCTTCCCGCCGAGGTATGTCACCCAAACATAGTAGTGCATACCCCCTAGTAGCCTGCTGAGGTACTCTCCGGATGAGTACCGCGGGTCTGCACTGTCAAACAGGTAGTGCTCCGTTCGCCATGGGTTTGCACCTCAGAAAGTAGTGCTCCGTCCACTGGGCTAGTCGACTCACTTCAAGTCGAGTCGGTCAAGCAGTCGTCAGGTCTCAGTCAGCTACACGGTATTCGTACTCCGCACGCTCGTCTCTAGGAGGGTCCGCTCCACGAGCTACAGGTCGATACTCCAAGTATCTCAAAGTCCCACGAAGAAGTATCTCAATGGACCGCCTCGTCATAGGGGTCTCAACGCAACAGACGGCGCATCACTCGGACACCCGGTCTGTGAGTTACTAGCTTTTTTGTCCCAGGGGCCCGGTTGGTTTCGTGTGCGAACCAACCCGACCGTATCTCAACTGTACCCCGAACTCTCATAGGGTATGCTCATAGGGACCGTTTCTCAACGTGATCACCAACACCGCTGAATTTTCATCAAACGGACGTCCAGTCTGAAAGATATCAGCTTTTCCGTTCCAGGGGCCCGGTTAGATTCCGGGTGCGATCCAACTCATCCACTACCAATTGTATACAAATCTCGGGCGAAGGATGCCAAAAGTTCCGTATCGTCAACAGGAACGCAACGAGATAGACGGCGCGTCAATCGGACGCCTGGTCTGTGAGTTATTGGCCTTTCCGTCTCACAACCACCCTGGGAAACTTCCCAAGAGGTCACCCATCCGGATCACTACTCTAGGCCAATCACGCTTAACTATGGAGTTTTAACCACGTAGGCTCTCTAAAAGGATGGTACACCTTGAGTATAGTATACCGAAACGCCCGTCTCGATCCAAGTATCGCTACGCAACTGGCGGTTCGTCGATCGGATGTCTGCAGCCCAAGTTATGGGCATTTAAACCAATCCTGTCTGAAGACGGGGGGGTCTGGGCCCGGTCCGACCCGGCCCAGTACCCCCTGGGCCGGCCCGAGTGGCGGCCCGACCCGGCGGCTCAGCCCGGCCAGCGGCTCGTCCCGGCCAGCGACGCGGCGGCGCGGTGGCGCGACGTCTCGGCGGCTCGGCGGCGCGGCGGCTCGACGACACGGCGGCTCGGCCAGCGCGGCGCGCTAAGGGAGGGGGCATTGCCCCCCTTTAATTTTTAAAATGGCAGCCCCTTTAAGGGGCCGCGCCATGTGTATTGCCGGGGGGTTACACCCCCGAGCTCCCCCCTCTAACGGCCGGCCAGCGCGGGGCTGGCCGGGTTCTCGCCACGGGACCCCGCAGTCCCGCTCCTTCCGGCGCCGGCGGCCGGATTTCCATCCACCTCCTTCGAGTTCTCCGGCGGCCGGTTTTTCCGGCCGCCACTTCCAAGATGAACGTGAATCTGTTCGACGCGGCGTGACGACGCCGCGTCCTTCCTCCGCGGTCCGACTCCGGCCGCGGCCTCGTTTGAAACCTACGGCGCGACACGATGGTGTCGCGTTCCTTCGTCGCAGCCCGCACCGGTCGTGTTTTCTTTTGTTCCTGCGCGGTGCGACGACACCGCACTGTCTTTTCTAAATCAACACCAAAGATTAGAAGGGGGAGGAGAATCGGCCGTGTTCATGCGGTCCGGTCTCCTCCCATTATAAAGATAACAGTCGGCCAATCGTAAAAACACAACGATGAACTTTTCACAATTTTTAATAAAATTTGGAACAATGTCCAACAGATTATTCTTTCATGTTCGAGGGAAAGAAACACGTAATTTGAAAAAAAGACAAAACCCCTACCTCGGATTCGAAGTTCATTCGTCACCGATGCGGAAATCGGTGTCGCGGAAGACATCCTCGCGGAACGTGCCTCCGTAATCGTCATTGATGAAGTCATGGATCTAAGCGGTGCCAGTTCGTTGACGTCAGGAAATGTTCAAAGATGAAGAGTCATCGATGTTCCTTGCAGACGACACCCATTCATTCAACACGGAAGGAGGTCGTGGAAAGGAAGAAGAAGTGCCGTCTTTCTGCTTTGGAAAAAGGCGTTCTTCGTTGGAGAACTCTAATTCTCCCAAGTGTTGGGCGTCGCGGTACTTTACCAGCGTTCTGTCGCTTGGTGAAGCCGTCCCCCAAACCCTCTCCCAAGATCCCTATATATAGGTGAGGGGGAGAGGTATGTAACCATCGTGGTTACATAATTTTTTTTTAAAAAAAAGGGGGGTCGGGTGAAAAAAATTGCGTTGACGCAATTAAAGAGGTCCGTTGGCACCACTTAAGAGGGGAGGGTGCCAAGGAGTTTCTCCCCATTTAATGGGGAGTTGAGGAATTAAGAGGCTCTCCCTCATTAATGAGGGAGAGTTGGGAGGTTTCCTCTCCTCCCATTAATTGGGGGGTTAAGACCCGTGTGGTCCCCACCACAATAAACCACCCATGTGAGGTTTAGTTTGGGTGGGCCCCACCACCATAACCTCTCAAGGGAGGTTATGGTGTGGTGGCCCCACCTCCAACCTCCATGAGGAGGTTTCAAACACCTCACTCCCAATGGCGGCTGAAATAAAATAAAGTGCAACATGGCACGTTATTTTATTATTACACTTTTAATGAAAACCCAAAAAAACAAACCTCTGCTCTCGATATAACGCAACTACGGAAAAAGTCTCCTTAAGCAAATACCGGCGTTGCGAGTTCATCGCTGCCCTCAGATTTCAATTCTGAGCACTGGTGCAGAAGATAGAAAATCCCGCTCGTTCGTTCACTGAACGTACCTGAGCTAAACTTCATAAATTGATTCTGGGCACACCGGGCGTCGGAATCAGGCACCGTCAGAAACTGCGTTCTTGTAAAATTCCAAGGAAAATTTAGGAAAAAAATTTCCCTTGAAATTTCCGGGTCTTTACAATTATATTGGGAAAGAAGATGTATTTTAATTTGTTAGTAAGGGATACTATAAGAATTATTGTACCTATATAAAGTAGCAAGGTGAATCTTATGCTACATTCATTATCAAAAAATAATTTTCTATTTATATTATTTTGTTATTAGATATTTATTATAGATAAAATATTTATATCAAAATACAAGATACATATAGATTTCAAAAGATTAAAAAATGTTGGGATCATCTTAGAACTTCTGATAAAGTGATACTGGCAATGCTAGCTATTGAATACTATTATCTCTCATTACCAAATAATTTTATCTAAGTTTTAAATAATAGTTACTGTGTTCATCATGTAACTAAAAACATTATTTTAATATATTTTTTAAATAAGGATGTATTTTTTTTAATTATAGAATAAATTTATTTTATATAAATATAGCATGTGTTATGATATAAAACATCGGAATAGTTGTCTTCACATTCTAAAATTAAAAAATAAGGTATTGGAAATTTATAAAGAAAATAATTCACAATACTCATATTACACTTTGTAAGAGAATTTTCAACTTGGTTATATAAACCAAAAAATTTGATGAAATTATATCAAGAGAGAGAATTAGATTCTATTGAGTTTAAACCCATAAATATTTTTCATTCTTGTTTTCAAGGAAAAATGTCCAAGAATACTTTTAGTGTAAAATGTGTCAAATCTATATAGCATCTAAAATTAGTTTACATAGATGTGTGTGGATAATTTCAAAAAAAATGATATAGGTGGATTTTCATACTTCAAAACTTTTACTAATCATTTTTATATATATGTATATATTTACATGATGATGTATAAGCCTTTTTTCATTGATTAATTAATAGAACACAAAAAATAGAGTATATAATCATGTTATAATAAAGAAAAATAAACTTCTCATGGATAATAGTAATGAATATCTTAACCAGTAATTCATTAGAAATCAAAAATAGTTTGGGATAATATACTAACAATCACTTTTATATATACCTATGTGGAATGGTGTTAGTGAATGTTGGAATCACACTTTCTTTGATATAGGGAGATTGATGATGAGTCATTAAATTATTCAATTGTCCTTTTCAAGATATGAATTACAATAATTGTCATAATAAATAAACCCTATTCTAACTAAAGTGATAAATGGAATCCATTATGATTTTTTATTTGAAGAATTTTGTTTTGGTGGAATATTATTTATATGAAATAAACGAAATTTTTTGTGTAATCATAGAAAAAATCATCATAAGGTATATATTGTATCTTTAGAGGATATATTGAAGAGGTAATATGATATCTTGTAAATGATCCCATGGATAAAAAACTAATTTTTTTATAACATTCCATGTTTCAAGAAAGGTATAATATCTCTAAAGGAGACATAGGGAGAAATAAATACTTTGAAAAAGTTGAGGCGCATGATATAAATGAGTTTTTATAGAAAAAAATTCTATAAGATCTAGTTGAAGAATGTATTCCATAGAGACAAATACTATAAAGGTTAGCTTTTGAAATTATATAACTAGAGTGATATGGTTTCTTAGTTATAAATGAAAGCTACACAATATTAATTTATAATAATTATTCATTTTACAATAAGTAATTAGTAAATATTTCAAATGTTACAATGTGATATAAAGCTATGAATTCTAAATAAGATGTCATGTTCCAAAATCATGTTTGAATTTTGGTAGATCTTCTAGTTGATATAAACCTAGTTGGTTGTGAATGGGTATCAAAGAAAAAACTATAAATGGATGGTAATGTTAGTACCTATAAATCATTATTTTTGTTTGTTTGTAGTTTTATAAAACATCAAGATATTGATTATGACAAAACCTTTTACCTAACAGTAATTCTAAAATCCTTTTGAATACTTCTTGAATAACAACATACAATGATTATAAAATTTTTTAAATGGATATAAAGAACACTATAATAAATGGACAATTTTTATAAGATATCAATATAAAAAACAACAATTTTTTCTAGCACCAATTGAATCCAATAAGTTATATAAGTTAGAAAGATACATCTATGTATTAAATAAAGAATCAACATCATGGAATATCAATTTTTATTAGTCCATAAAATAATGTTTTCATAAAAAAATTAAAGTGATCAATTTTCCTATAAAAAAATTATTTTGTGTATGATCATTCCATTAATAACAAATATTAGTGTTATATTACAAATGGGAATTAATATTTCATTCATTTAGTCAATAAAAAAATGGTTGAATGATTCATTCTCTATAAAGGACATATATTAAGTAGCCTGTATCTGTTGGATTAAGATAAAAATATATATATATATAATAGGAAACTTCTACTACATAAAATTACTTATATCAAACATGTATAGAAAAGACAAAATACAAGAAAATTTAATTGAGTGTTGATATTGATGTCACGTGGAATATATCTGTCTAAGAATATGTGTCCATAAACACGAGGCGAAACTAAACATATGAATAAAATTATTTTTAATTTACGATTAGATATATTATTTTTTTCATTATATATTCTAGACTAGATATTGATTATGATTTGATAATATTAAGAAGATAACAAATAGATCTATGAGAGCTATGTTAGACAGTAGTTGAAAAAATATGTATGTCCTTAAGACATATAAAGGATGTGATCCTGATATATGAAGGTGATGCAAAACTATTTGTGATGGGATAGAAATATGAAAGTTTCTAAAATAATTGACTTGATCTAAAATCATAATCATGGTATGTGTTATGCCTCGATAGAGGAATGGTGTAACACCCTAAAAGTTTACTATATGTCACCCTTTAAATAAATCTATTATGTCCAATAGCATTCTATCCAGACAATAGAAATCTAAAATGAGCTATGAAATATTTAATGGATATTATTAATAAAATTTAAATTATAAAAACCACTATTAAATAAAAATATATTTTTCAATTAATAATTTTATATTTATAGGATAAATATTTAATATGATTTTATATTATAAGGGCTATTATTTCTCAAATAAATGTTTCTTAAAATAGTTTTATATTTTACCCTAATAAATTAAATTTAAAAATTTGAAAATATTTATATAAGAGAAATAATATATTAACATCATTTAAATTAGAAATTTTTATGAAACAATATTAATAACACTTTAAAATTTTATTTTTCAATAAAATAATTCTTATTCATGTATTTTATTTTCAACTAAATAAACTAAAAAATTAAGAATTTGAATTTTATAAAATTAATATCATTTTGTAATTAATCATATAAAATTTATTTTAGGATCTATTTTTTTATTTTTCTTAAAATATTGATTTTTATAGAAATAGACAAAAATACAGTTTTTATTAATGCTGTACTGTTTTTGGATTTATCATCATCTAATCAGGACATAAAAATATAAACAAAAAATATAATCAACATGAATGTTTGTAAAGATTGAAATGATTCATTTAGAAATATTATTTTTACTTTGAAAATCCATGTTCAACATTTTTATACTTAAGTAATATTTTATTCTAATAAAAAAAAATTTTCTTATCTTTCATTTAATTTGGTTTTAACAAGGTGGAAATATATTTTTTCTTTCCTTGAAATATAAATAACACTTATTCAATTAATAATTATCAAATTAATATCATCTAAATTAGAAAAAATTGAAGTTTTATAATAAATTTTATTTTTAAACATAAAAATACACATTTTAAAAAACTATTTTGCACATGTTATGTGTGATGATATTAAAATTAATTTTTTATCACCCTTAAAAAAAATTGGAAAAAAATCAATTCTTATTTTTAATAATTAGATAATATTTATTTATCAATTTGGGTTTTATTTTTTAGGCTTTAAAAGTAAACTACTTATGTTAAAATTAGTTCCCATAGTAAAAACCAAGATGTTAAATGTGAAAAATATAATATTAAAAGAATTAAATACATGTTAAATATGTTTTTAAATGTATGGTTCTATATTTCCATTACATAACCCTTACCCCAATCCCTTATTTTTCATTATTTGATCTATATAACCTTTGAATAGTGACTTTACCCTTTATATTATGATAAAAAACCTACTCCACACCCTTATAAAAGAATCCATATGCACCCCACATCTCTCTACACTCTAATCATCCTTGATTTGATGAAAATATTCCCAAATAACTCTCCAAAACACCAATACACTTCTTATAGGTCTTTTTATTTCCAAAAATATTACATCGTAAGTCCTTAATAGAATTTTCAAAGGTGGTCTTCCAAGGAGTAAGCTTAAATTCTCAATTACACATTTTCCAAACCTTTTCCTTTCTTTATTATTTTACATCATCTGGATATAATCTACCCATGAAGACATAAATATATATATATCATAAGTATACAATAATACTATTATTATTATGTGACAACAAATTTCTACCATCCTCCCAACAAATCGGAAAATGAAAATGTCACTTGTGTAATGTACAGACATCCTCCTCCATAAGTGGTGTGATATGAATTTCATTTCCACCATACAAGGATGGTTTAATTTTAGTATTTTATGAATAAATTTGATAAATAAAAAATTATTAAGAGTATAAAAATATAAAACAATTCATGACTTCTTTACATTCAATATAATATGAAAAATATCCTCATGTGTATATACATACTACCACCTCTACAAGGTGACATATCTCGTATTCCATATCACTTGTAATTTCTTATTTATATAAATTTATTAAAATATATTTTACCAGAAAAATGACATCAAAAATATATATTTATACGTCTATAATAATGATATTATTCTAGAAGAATAACTTTATTTAACATACTCCCTAATAGATTATAGTGTGTTCATGTTTGGGTCGGTTTAAACAGTTGTTGAGTAATGATATAAATTTCCATCCTAGATGACTATGGTCATAATGATCCTAGATTTTACTTTATTTTTTAATTAATGAAATTTTATATTGTATAGATTTATTCACATGAAAAACTAAACTAAATAAATTTGGGACATATTAGATGAATATTATTAATAGAATTTAAGAATAATAAAACCTCTAGTAAATAAAAATATTTAAATTAATTAAAAATTCACACAAAATGGTATTAAGAACACCTAGATTTTTCAAGGTTCTTTTTTATTAAGATTTTTGTTCTTATTTAAAAGATAAATTTTTAAATTTTGGAATAGGAATTTTTTAAAATGAATTTCATTTTTTAACTGATAATTTCTAAATTCTATTAGGGTGAATTTTTTAGATTTTTCAAAAATAGTTGATTTTTATTTCAGTGGGGAAAATATATATATTTTTTAATATTGTCATGTTCAAGAGTTAATATTATTTGAAAACAAGTTTATATAAAAATATATATATTTATAAAGAAAAATACATCTTTTAAAAATACTATGTTAAATATATAAATCCTATGCTTAAGGTTTTAGAAAAATAAGTAATCTTTTTATTTTAATTTTTTTCCTTGATATTAAAAATCAGTTTTTATCCCTTTTAGAAATTAAATATATAAGAAATTAGATTTTTATTTTATATAAAATTGTCATATAAGGTTATAAGTTGAATAACGTTTTTAGGTATAAAAATATGATTATTAATATTATTGATAATGACCATTATAATTGCTAAGGTGTTATTTTTGAAGAATTATTTTATTCATATTATGTAATTTTTTATCTAATAAAATAAATTTATCTATATTTTATAATAAATATTATGTGACTTAAAAATATATATAAAAATATATTATCACTTTTCACTTGATTTTTATACTAAATAATATTAAAAACACTTTAGTAAAAACAACATTTTTCTATAAAATGGTTTTTATATATTTTAAATAATTTTTTTAAAATTTAATGTTTCCATATTTTGATATTAAATATGAAAATATAAGGAAAATATTTCTCTTTATGCTTTTAAAATTTTGATACAAGTGTTATATTATATTTTAAATGAAATATAAACTAATAGTGTAAAAAACAAAAAGGTAGAATATAAAAATTAAGTGGTAAAAGGCTTGAAACTTATTTAAAAAATAATGTAAACTGGTTTTTAGAGAAACCATTTACTCATGAATAGTATCGATAAATTATTAAAAACTAATGGGTGTTCACCAAAATTCTATTTTCTTCACTTATAAAAGGGGGTCCCTTCCATACCCTCAAATTTAAACATACCATTAAAATTATCCATGAACAAATTCCTAATTTTCCACTAATTTAATTAACTTTCAGGAACTAATTCACCTTGCCACTATATCTTATCCTAATCTGTTCATTTCTAAGGATGCTTTCAAGAGAATATTTAAAGTCCCAAAGTGAGTATTACCTAATCCTTATCCTTTTCTTATTAATATTTATATTCCAAAAATAATCTAACCATATTAATAAAACTAACTCAGTATCATTATTATAATATATTTTTATTAGATTTATGGAATAATCATTATTTATTACATTAAGTTTACTTAAAATAAAAGAACATTGATCATGAGTTTTTGCAGACTACGACCGCAACAAAGCAACATGCTTTTTTCATCACCACTTAAAATATATGACATTAAAGTTTTATATAAGGAAAAAATGATATTAATTACACTATTAATATTTAATAATGATAATATTATACATTCTATAAATGATATTATTAATAAATGATTATAGTGAACTTAACAACCTAAAATGTACAAATCAGAGTACGATTTCTATTTTGTGTTCATTTTATAAAAACGTATATAACTATAAATTTTTTATAATAATATAATTTTAAATTACATACAAATTTAAAAATATAGATATTATGACATGATACTACAACATCCTTAACCATGGTCATCATACAAAAAGAGTTATGTAGATATTGAATTCACCACCTCAAATAAACAACATAAGAAAAAACTATATAATAAATAAATAGAATATAACACTAAATAGTACATAGTAATGGAAATATATATGATGGTGTTTTTTAATAATTTATCTAATAAACATTATTTGAATATTTAGAGATTTCGGTGCACACGCAGAGTGAATCAGAACCAAGTTAATGGTTTGTGTGAACTCAATTTTCATTCATTGAGTAACAAATATTATTATTAAACTCTATTGTTATGAGTCTTATTTACTATACTTAAGGAATAATGTATATCACATTTAATCTATCTTTTATGGGGTCCTAAAATTATTCATTATAACCACATTATATCATGATTCTTACCTCAATGATTATGTTACCAAAAAGGGGTTTCTTGGATTCAATTCCTATTTCTTAAGAGATGCTTCTTTTTATAAACCAATTTAATTTTATATGGTGCAAATACATCATATTAGTCTTGTTATATAATTAATTATATTTTATTCTTGATATTTTAATTTCACTTTCATTCCATTTCACATTAAATGTTTTTTATTTAAATGTTACTCAATATGTAATGTTTCTTTCCGTAACATTATTTTAAAATCAAGGTCTATCATAAATGATAACCCACCAGGATAATTTTAATATTCATTCATTTCAATATCATAATCATTTTATTCATATATTATTATCTTTGGTGATATATTTTTTCCATTATATTATTTTAAATTTGAACTTTTTTATCTTTTATAATGATTTAATTATCATGAAAAGTATTCTAAAAATATAAAATAATAGAATTATTTTTATGCTTATATATTTATATTTGAATCCATATTTTCTATATATCCCTATATTTACTTTTAAAATTTAAAAATTTATTTTCATCTAATGTGAATTTATTTTAAAATATTTTAAAATATAATCATTTTAATGGCTTTTGTATGAGTCATTTTTGTTAAAAAAATTTCCCTTTTGGAATTTAAATATAAAAAACCATCCATATGACTTTTTCATTTTATATTATCCTTTATCTTTATGTTTTCATGAATTCTAAAAGAAAATATTATTCTCATAGTTTTATAAAATATTTATTCTAACATTATTTTAAAGGATCAATGATATTTATTATTTCTAAAGTTATTTTTTTAAAGCTCCTAAAAAATTCATATAAGTCCTTAAACATTGAAATATATTATGATTGATCAAGCATATTATTTAAATATTAACAAAAAACACATTTATCTAAATGGTATATATAATGTTCTTTTCTTTAAATTATATGATCCATCATTGCCTTTGTATTTCCTAACTATCCACTATGAAAAGACAAATATTTACTTCAAATTCATTTCCTTTTTGAATACATTGTTTTCATTTCAGTGACTAAAAGGTGTTCAAGTAGATTCTATACATCATTTTATTGGAGAAATCATTGACTTAATTTCATACCCTTTATCTATATAGTTTAAATTCCATAAGATTTACTATCTTTATTGAATCCAATTTACCTAGAAAGTTACTAAATATATTTGGATAACCATTTATGTTAAATTATTATTATTATTATTATTTTTGATAGAGTTATGAATTATGTATTTCTATGATTCTAAGAGAAAAGTATATGGAAACCATTTTTCATTCCATGTGTTCTCAATGATGCATTGAATGATTATTTTATATATTCACACATATGTTTGGATGAATGAAAGTTTAGGTCTTATATCACCATTCAATACATTGTAAAATTTTATATCACATGGGATCGAATGGGTATCTGGGGGGATTTATCCCAAGACCAAAGGTACATGGGAGTATTTATCCCATGAAAAAAGGTATGTGGGAGGATTTTTCACAAGAGAAAGGGTAAAGAGGGATATGTTTTCCATGAAAACAGGTACACAAGATAATATATCCCAATCCAAAGGAAACACATGAGGATTTTCCCTAAGCTAATAGATACACAAGAGGATTATTCTAACCATAAGGGTATATTATTGGATATTACAAGCCTAAGATGGCACATAGGTGATTATCTCAATCCTAATATGTAATGATTGTCTTGGTAGGTATCATTGACCTATTAGTTCTATCATTATGTTTATTCCATTATATATGAATCGTGATTTTTTATCTAGGTTTTGTTGGATGTGATTTTATGATGATTCTAGATTATAAAAATATTCTCACTTATGATATTTTATTTTCATCACTTATGTTTTCCCTTACTAAGAATCTAAGCTCACCCCTTTTGAAATGGCCTGGACCTCTCAAGTCCATTACATTTTTGAAATCTAGTGTTTGAGGAGTTAGAGGAGGTCATGGTGACTCATTTCAAGAGTTTTCCAATTTTCCAGTTTTCCAATAGTAGCTTGCTTCATCAGTGAGTCGGGAATGGTGAGTGCTCAGTGATGACTCGCGACAATAGATCACTAAATGGGGACTCACAATGGTAGCTCACCTAATGGTGACTCGCGACAGTAGCTCACCAAATGGTGACTCCCAAATAGTGGCTCGCCAAATGATAGCTAACCGAACAATGACTCATGGAATGGTGAATCACCAAACGGTTAATCACCTAATAGTATCTCACCAAATAATCACTCGTCTAACGGTGAGTCGTCTAATGCTTAATCATCCAATATTCACTCCTCCAGTAGTGATTATTCCAATGGTTATTCATCCAATGGTGACTCATCCAGTGGTGAATAGTCTAATGGTGAACCATCCAATGGTGACTCCTCCAACGGTGAGTCCTCCAATAGTGACTCACCCAATGGTGAGTCATCCTATAGTGACTCATCCAATAGTGAGTCCTCCAATAGTGAATTTTCCAATGGTGACTCATCCCACAGTGACTCATCTAATGGTGACTCTTCCAATGGTGAATCATCCAATGTGTCTATATCTAACCTAAATCCATGACCCTAAGGATAGTCATGGCTATACCCCCCCCCCCCTCAAGCTTACTCTGCACTAGCCCCCTCCCTCCCTCGCGATGCCTCTCTTTTCTTCCCTCACCCGTGATCCCTCCCTCCCAATTCCTCCTCCCCCTCCACCCCTCATCCGACGCAGCCTCCCTACATCCTCACTGACACAGATTTGAAGCACCCAAGCCACCTCCATGCCTACGAGGCCTCCCTAACTCCTTGTCTATAGAGCTCCAACGACCCCCACCTCACCGCTACCCTTCTCCTCTATCATGGCTCTTCGCTTCTCAGCACTACTCTGACGTGACAACACTACCTTCCACAATCCTCATCAAATGAAACCACCCCACCTCCCCAAGATCCTTCTCCTCTGACATGGCCAACCCAGCACCATCTTATTTATTCCATAGGGTTTCTTTGATTCCAGAACTTCAACCTCCTTGATTTTCACTTGTATTATTTATTTTTTTGATTTATTGTCTTTTTAAGTCATACAAGAATAGATTTTGTCTTGCATATTTGAAAATATCAAATTTATATGAAAGAGATGAATCAAAATTTTCAAAAGTTCACAGATTAGAATAAATTATATTTTATGTTTTTGAATTTTGGTGAGGCAAGTCAACATCCTATTAGAACCAATCCATCATCCAAATATTGAAGTTCTTTAAGGGATTCATAAAAATATAGAGAATACGATATGTGTATGAAATATAAAATATAAATCAAAATTTGATAAATAATACAACTAGGATATGCTTTATTATTATTTAATTGATCATTATAAAGATTTAGAGTACAAGGAAGATTTAAATGCAGTTAAGGTTATATATTTACTATAATTTTAAGAGCTAAAGTTGAGGAAATAAATATATTTTTGTAATTTAGTGACATCTTCATGCATATGAAAGATCATATCCTTTAGTAAGGGTTATAAGACCATTGTCAATATGAAAGATTTTATATAAATAACCTATCGAGAGACAACTAACTATCTAGATATGTTATTGAGTTATAGATGATATGTTCCCACCAAGTGTAGGTGTTGAGTTATAGATGATACATGCTCACCCATTATAATCACTTTTTATACATGTGATAAAAATATTGTGTCATTCTTAACATGAACATAATAAGAATTTTTTCACCCACATTGGGGTCCAATAATTTAAAAATATTATATGGTTTACTATCATTACTTCCGGCCCTACATACAATGGGAATGTTGCAGTTTATGTTTACGAGATCCAATAATCATAACATTTGAATTGGATTAAACAAGTAAAATGAAAAATAATTCAGTAAAACATTACATGAGCTAATTCAACATCCCCCTCTTGGTGTGACTACACATGATAAATAGGAATTTAAATTGGTATTAGATAGTAAGTTGACACCTCTTATTGGATATTTTTTTTATAAAAATTATTTTTATCAACTATTATTAATGTGAAAATTTGAAAAAGTCAGTGATATGCTTTTTTTTTATGAATAAATAATTTTTCACATTAAAAATGGACGTTTCTATAAGAAAATTGAAAAAAATGAATAAGGATAAGAATGTGGATATTGGTTTAAGGGATATAACTCATGTGAAATGGGATATAGAGGATTCACTTCTAAATAATATAAATAAAAGGAGTAATATTTATATAATAACTGTTGATAATTATCCACTAAATAATATAGTTAATAATCTATAGAGTATGTTCAAATTTAATAACTTAGTGATTTTTATGCTTAATTTAAGTATTACTTAAACAATTTCCTATTGATTTTATCACACATATAATTACATTTATTAAGGGTCAATATGATGACAAAGAAAAAATTTAGATGGAATAAGATTCTATGGGAAAAGAATAATATGAGAAGGTGAAACAGTGAAATTATTTTTCTAAACTTGTTCATCCCAAATAATATATTTCCTTGATATATAAGAAAAAAATTATTGGATAAAGAATTATTGAATATTTAATTAATGAGAAATATGATACAGTCAAATTTAATGTGGAGAAATCCATGTACTTAAAAAAACTCATAAATTTGTAACTAATATTAATAATTCTTAGTTTAAGGTTAAATCTAAAATAATAAAATAGATTTAAATTTATCTATAAGAAAATAATATGTTTTCTAAATACAATGTTGAGATGAGAAAAAACAAATGTGAAGAAATAGAGAAATATCTTCAGTATAAAGACAATAATCTGAATCTAAAGTGTCTTGAGTTGCAGGTAAATTTGAAAAATGTGGATGTATCCCAAGATGAATCCTCACAAAAAGTCCAAATTAAGGAAGTATCCATGAATATTTTGATAAGATTCTAATTTTTAAAAAGTTTCATTTTACTGCCCAGAACTGTAGAAAATAATCTAAGGAAAATTTTACTATAATGTCACATAAAAATGAAACCCTTATATAAAAACAGTTGTGAATTAATAATGTTTCCATCAAAATTTCATGTTACAATTTTTTTTGGAAATATATATGCATAGATAAAAGTTCTAAAAAACCCATTGCTTTATCAAAGGGGGATTTTAGAAAGAGTAGAAATTTATTCCCAAAGAATATAAGAAAAAGAATATATCTTTGTATAGACACAACAAGGTACTCATGTTTTCTAGATTATTTTACAAAGGATGAAATAAAGGATTATTGAATACTATTAGTGCTGTGAAAACATTGTGTTCAAAGTAATAAATTTATTTCATTATATTTCAATCATTAAATGTCAATAATGGCCAACACTCAAGTTGAGAAAATCTGAATACATGAAAATTAAGATTGAGTTTAAGAAATACTCAAAAAAGAAGTAAAATATATTTACATTTAATATATTCAAATATCATTATATTTTATATAGAGATTTATAAGAAAAAAGTTTACTTATTTTTATATTGAGTGAAGTTCACACCTACCAATAATAATTTATTTAATTTTATAAAAATAAATATATATAAAAAAGAAAATTATATCACCTTGGGGTGTAAGAAAAAGTATAAAGTTAAAAAAACACACCTAAGAACAATGTAGTGAAAGATGATACACTGATGAAGATATTCTAATACTATGGAAGGAAATAAATATAATATTATTAATATTAAATAAAGTAATATGAAATAACAAGGAGCATTAATCCATGAAAGGATCAAAATTATTGGTTGTGCAGAAGACATCAAAGAAGGGGAAGTAGAAATTCATGAGAATTTTCCAAAAAGGGTGACTTAAAGGTTATTCAAAAATATTGTCGAAGATGAAAACATGCTTTACACACTCTTAAAAATTTCAGGAATTACTGCTATGATTTGATAAGTAAGAGAATAAGAAGAAAAATGAATTGAGGAATTCATCTGATACAAAGTATATTATGAAGAATGTATTTTAACATGAGGAGAAAGTTAACCATCTTCCAAAAGAACATCTGATTATTTAGCCAGGACAATTTGAAATAGAAAATAAGCTACAGAAAGGACAAGAGAATGAAGTTTACTTTCTAGATAATATGAATATATAAATTTCATATAAAAATAATGTTGAAGAATATAATATAATTTGGTATTATAAAGATTTATTAAGAATAGGTGAATGAACTGAGATTATATAAAATTGTAGAGTTTGTATTCTTTATGTTGTATTTCTAGTAGATGAGATTTTATATGTTGAAATTTTTTACAGTCTAAGGCATCATTAAGGATGGTATAATTTTAATATCTTTTGAAAAACAATCGAATACATATTTCTGAGTTGGTTCACATGTTTCATTTTATATCTGTAACATTATTGTCTAGATTAATATTTCTGATTTTTAAAATAGAGCTTTTATCACATAGACATAGATTAGTTTTATTTATATCACATTAACATATGATTTGTTATGTCATCCTCCTATCAATAAAAATCTGTTTTACTCTTCATAATTTATAAGATAAAGGGGAAAATATGAAATTTCAAATAATGATTATTGAATAAGGTGATTGACACTTCACATTACCAAATAACCTTAAACAATAAAGATAAAAGTCATGTTGCACTTATTTTCAAAATTGGGGAGAGAAAATGAGAATAATATAGACTTTAGAATCAAAATTGGAATTGAAAAAAATCCAACGTGGGGGAATGAAGTATATAAATGAATTGTATTTATCAGAATCCTATTTTTCTTTAATTATAAGTAAATAAAATATATTCAGAAGTGAAGTTGATGAATTAATAAGAGAAACAAATAAAGTAATAAGTTCATCCCTATGGTTTTTTCCATAAATAAATATTAATAATTTATAAGTCCCACTATTATGATGATAATAAGTTTATCTAAAATATAATCCAAATGTTTCTAAAGATATCATTATAACAAAATGGAAGATACTTTTTTTCAAAAATAATGAAGTTGATTTAATATTGAATATGTTGTTTTTACTATTTATCGAGAAACAAACTTATATATTTGTGGATTTGTTGGATGGGTATTAATAGGAATCATAAATATATAAAATGGAAGATACTTTTTTTCAAAAGTAATGAAGTTGATTTAATATTTAATATGTTTTTTTTATTGATTTTTTGAGAAACAAACTTATATATTTGATGATTTGTTGGATGGGTATTAACAAGAATCGTTAATATATAAAATGGAAGATACTTTTTTTCAAAAGTAATGAAGTTGATTTAATATTGAATATGTTGTTTTTAATGATTTTTTGAGAAACAAACTTATATATTTTATGATTTTTTTGATGGGTATTAATAGGAATCAATAAAAAGTGTGTATGGTTAAGGCGACCACTATCTGCTAAATGTTCATACTATGGTTTAAGTGAATACATCATTTTTTTATAAAGTATGAAAATTAATGATGAAAATCTAACTACACATGGATGATGATGAAGTAGTTTATTTAGAATAAAAAATGCTTCTGGAAGTCATAATTATTAAAGAACATTATTGATATAAGAATGTGTTTATCTATATATTTATCAAGAAAATATATTTAAATAAGATGACTTTTCAAGAATGTAATAAGTATCTAAAGGTATTAGATCTAGAAAAATGAAGTACTAAGAGGATGTACATTGTTAAAAGATGATTCATGGATTCAAATTGAGCTGTATTTGTAGGATGAGGTTATCATAAGATTGTTAGTGATTTTGAGATTACTATTAAAGGTATACAATGGTCTATGACGTTGGTACTGGAGTCATGTATCAATTATCATGTGCAATTGACACATTGGTCACATATATTTATGATGTCTTTATATCTTTATTCTTTTCCTGTTATTTCCTTATTGGTGGTTTCTTATGATGTGGTCAGTACTATCCACTAACATCAATGGCAGTGAGTTCGATGTCAGATTCAAGTTTGTTTTCTCCTATTTTTATTCTTTGGCCCAATTTTAATTAGCGATTTGGTGATTTTTGGGTTTCCAATAATTTTGTTGTGTTTTTTGGATCTTGTTGAGGTAGATTAGATCCGCTTGTCAAACGTGGTTCATCACATATGAATAATTAAGAAAATATATAATAAGTTTTCCTATTATATGTATATCTTCCCAGGGTAGTGAGATTGCATATAAGGGACTAGGTGTGATTATGTATATATATGGAAAATTCATACATGTGTTGGTGATAACGGGCTTATTCATGTGAGCATATATATATAAGGATCCTTTTATGTGAGTTCAAGGCCATAAGTACACGTACATAAGGTTAGGGCATACTTATGTATATGAAAGGGTTTATATTTCTAGAGGATGGATGGAGTAGATTAGAGTTGTCACTGATAAAACTGTCAAGCACTGAGTGTGTCTTGGCTCCTTTGAGGTAGGGTCCCTAACCCAGCCTCTTTAATTCAATTATTTTTTAAATTACATTTAAGTTCCTTTTTAATTATTCTTTTTTATATAGAACTCCTATTATAGAATAAGTGTTTGTTAATATAATTGTTTTTTTGATTAAAAAGTCATTGTTTTGTAATAAAACCCCTACAACAAATGTGTGTTGTCTACAAAAACTCACAGTGGTCATTTATGCTTATATAGCTTGCTTGACATTATTGCATTGATGTTTTCCATTTCCATCCTTACCTCTTATTCTCTTATTTCAGACACCATGAGTATCTCAAAATATTTTTTACTCATTGTTTCTCATAGAAAAATTATAATCTTACCACAATCACCAAAACACCCCTTTGTAATTAACTATGGTGTCGCTACGTTTTCATTTCACATCACCCTATAAATGGTTTTCATCTCTTCACCATGGAAAAAAATTCCCTTGATGCATTTTTTTAATCCCAAATATAACTTTATAAAGTTATTACAAATCATATATGACCCTTATATAGCCATAATCTTTCTCGGATGACCTTTATATAGGTTACGAATTACCTTGATATAGTCTTCTTTTCTTTAGTGTGACCTTTAAGTAGGTCTTGAATAACCATTTTGTAGCTCGGTATCACCTTAACTAGCCCATAGATTATTTATTTACCTTTATAGAGTTCTTAAAATACCTTTATATAGGTAGTTAAATCTCTAAATGACCATTATGCAATGTGATTTATCTTTTACATAGGTCTCCAATTAGCTTTATTCATCTACCTAATTTTAGTAAAACCTTTATATAGAGCTTCAATTACATTTGTAAAACTATATAATCCCTAACATACCTTTATATAGGATTTATAATACTTTTATAAAATTAATTAACTTCAAGTATTACCTTTATTTACTCACCAAAAATCTCGATTTAACTTTACATAGGTAACAATTTCAACTAAAATGAATTCATACAATTCTAAATTAATACAAAGGACTTCAAAGTTCAGTCAAATTAGGTAGACATGGTTTTTTCACCCATCAAAACATTTATTTTTATTCAAGATTCAAAAATTAAATTTAGAACATTGTATTGAACCTCTTTAATTAATTTCTTCAAGTTTAAGCCTTAAAACTCATATTACATTTACTGTACTTCTCAAAAACCATTTTGAAAATAAATAAAATTTCATGATTAGGGATCATCAATATACCCCTTTTTAGTTTTTTATCTATACCCTCTTAAACTTCTCCAAGTTAAAAGAAATTCATGCCCCCTTATTTCAATAAATTCTCTACAAGTTTGTATAAATAAAATAAAGATAATAATGATGGGTTACCTTTCCCTTTAGTGAGAGCATGAAGGTTGAGGAATTCCTATCAACATGGATCATCTATACTTCCCAAATATATCATTGGGGATACTCATCAAGATGTTCCCCCAATTTTATTATCATTTTTCTATTATAAGGGGAGTGGGAGGGTGTAGGGGTGAAAGAGTGTGTAGGGGGTGTTCAAGGGGGTTGTGGTAGGGTGGAGGGGTCAGTAGGGTGGTGTGAACAGGGGGTGCATGGGGGTGTGCAGGGGGGTGTGCAATTGGGCAAGGGGTGTTCAGGGGAGGGGGTGCAAGGGGTGTGCAGGAGGTAGGGGTGTGTAGGGGGGGTGAAAGGTTGGGTGTTAAAGGGGTAGGGGTGTACAGGGAAGGGGGGGTGGGGTGGTGCAATGGGGTTCAAGGGGTTGTGTGGAGGTGGGTGTGTAGGGGGTGAAAGGGGAAAGGGTCAGGTGTAGGGGTGATGAAAGGGGTGTGCACGGGGAAGGGGGTGTGGGGGTGAAAGGGGTAGGGGTAGGGTGTATTGGGGGTGCATGGGGAGTGTAGGGGGGTGTGTAGGGGGTGATAGGGGGAGTGAAATGGGGCAGGGGGTGTGCATGGGGTTGCAAGGGTGTTTAGGGGGTGTTCAAGGTGCAGGGGTAGGGAGCAGGGGTAGGGTGCAGGGGTAGGGTGCAGGGTTGTGCAGGGGGTATGCATAAGGGGTGTAAGGGGGTGTGCAAGGTGGTTTGTAAGATGGTAGGGGGTGTGTAGGGGAGGGGGTGCAAGGAATGTGGATGGGGTGTGACAGGGGGCAGGGGGTGTAATGTGGGGTGTGCAAGCGAGGAGGGGTGTGCAGGGGTGGTGCAAGGGGGTTCAAGGGGGGTGGTGTGCAGGGGGGAAGTGCAGGGGGTGAAAATGGTAGGGGTTAGGTAGAGGGGTAGTGTAACGGGTGTGCACAGGGTAGGGGTGCAATGGGGTGCAAGGGGAAGGGGTTGGGTGCAGGGGGTGTACAGGGGGTACAAGGTAAAGGGATAAAAAGACATGTTTGAGAAGGATATAAGAAAAATGATTGTTCATATAGGTTGTTCTAAAGAAAATTCCAGAAGTTTAAGAAACATGGAAATGTGTGAGTCCATAATAAAATTTTTTGCAGAACATCACATTTCATGTGCATGCATACAGTTGTGTTGAACTAAAGTAGGAGAACCATATAATTCCATGTGTTTCATGATTGATCATGACATCCATGATATTCCACCTACCATGTGCCAATTAACTTTTAATATCTTCTTAGTTATATATTGGGTGTTAAATATGTGACTTCCCATATAAGGAAAAAATATTTGAATCCATCTTCACTAGATCATAACATGTGTGTGAGCGGGGCTGTGATAATTGAGTACCAATGGTTTGATAATTTTATTCATATTATGTTATGAATTCCATTTAATTTAGTACATGCATGTAAATTTATACTGGTTCTTATTAAAGACACAACTCTTAGAGGTATAATGAGTTATTTTCTCACCTCCTATATATTCACTTTTATTCCCATGAAAATCACATTGTTTGAATGTTATTTTGGGTAATGTCCACCATAATAGAGGATGATTTAGTGAAGCTTAATGGGATGTCTAGGAGGGGGGAGTCTAGGAGGGAGGGTTGTCCAGGAGGGAGGGGATGTCAAGGAGGGGGTGTCTAGGGGGTGTCCAAGACACTACTGGAAAATGGACCTATCCCCATGGTTTTCACCAAAACCGTGGGGATAGACCCCCCCCCCATACCCACGGTTTTTGAAAACCGTGGGTATAGGTGCTCTTTCAAGACCTATACCCACGGTTCCCCACGGTTTTCCAAAACTGTGGGGATAGGTCCTGAAAAGTGACCTATACCCACGGTTGCCCAAAACCGTGGGAATAGGGGTACCTATCCCCACGGTCTTGGGGAAAACCATGGGGATAGGTCTCGGCTAAAATACCTATACCCACGGATATGAAAAACAGTGGGTATAGGTCACTTTTGTGTGCGTGGGGGATTTTTTTTTCCGCGAGAAGGAATTTTTTTTTGGCGGGAACCCTATACCCACGGTTCACCCCTCTATACCCACAGTTTTTATAACTATATTTAACTATATATATATATATACATATAGGTGATGTTAGGGTAGTGGTTAGACGCGGTGTTTGTAGCGAAGACGTTGCAGGATCGAAACTCGGCGCCTGCATTATTTTAGGACCTATACCCACAGTTTTGAAACCGTGGGTAAAAGTCGTTGAAACCGTGGAAATTGGCTATGTTTCGGTGACACGGTGGCAGGACACCTATACCAACGGTTTTGGAAAACCGTGGGTATAGGCTGGGGACCTATACCAACGTCGTTCCAGCCCACGGTTCCTAAAACAGTGGGTATAGCCTATACCCACGGTTTTGGTGGCTATACCCACAGTTTTGAACCGTTGGTATATGGATTTTTCCAGTAGTGGGAGGAAGGGGTCTGTCTGGGGGGTGTCCAGGAGGGAGTGGATATCTCAGAGGGGGGATTTTTGGGGGTGTCCAGGAGGAATGTAATGTATTCTAGGAAGTATGGGGGTTGTCCAGGGGTGCAAGGGGTCTATAGGGGGTTTTGTAGGGGGGAAGGGAGTTCGTGTAGGGAGGGGTGGTGTCAGTCCAGGGGGGTCTATCTAGGGGGTATGTCTAGGGTGGGGGGGTTGTCCATGAAGGAGGGGTTCTGTCCAGGAAGTGGGGGAAAGGGGGTGTTCATGGGGTGAAAGGGGGTCTGCAAGGGGGAGGGCGTCTGCAGGGGTGGGGGTGTGTAGGGGGGTCTGACCAGGGAAGGGTGGGGGTCTGTCTGGGGGTGTTTTTTATGAAATGAAAAGGGAGAGGGGGGGGGGCTATCCAGCGGTTGTTTAAGAGGGAGGGGTTTATCCATGGGGGGAGTCCTGGAGGGGGGTTTTCCAGGAGGGATGTGGTCTTTTTAGGGGGGGTGTCCAAGAGGGAAGGGGGATGTCTAGGGGCAGTAGCATGGCCTTTAGGGGGGGTGTGGTTTTTTGTGGGGGGGGGGGCTGTCTAGGTTAGGGGTGTGGTTTTTCCAGGGTGGTTTGGTCTATCTAGGGGGTATATCTAGGGTGGGGGTTTTCTAGGAAGGAGGGGGGTGTCCAGGAAGGATATAGAGGGTGAAAGGGGGAGTGTTGGGGGGGGGGGGGGGTCAAGGGGATCTGCAAGGGGGAGGGGGTCTGTAGGAGGTGGGTGTGTTTAGGGGGTTCTATCCATGGTGGGGGGAGCTTTTTTAGGGGTGTTTTTTTTTGTAATGGGAAGGGATATATCCCATGTTTCAAAATGTGTCTATAAATCTTTATCCATAGTTTGAACCCTGACTATAGGCCTATAACAACGGGTTGAAACTGTAGTTATAGACCATGTGTGGCTTAATCTTCTACCAGAGTTTCAAACCCTGGCTATAAAGCTTTAGCCAGGGTTCAAACCATGGCTATAGAAATATATCCACGGTCTGAATGGTGGCTATAGGACTTTGGCCATGGTTTAAAATTGTGACTATAGGTTTTTTCCTATAGCCACACCAATATCAGTCACAGGTTTTTGGGCTTATAGAAATTGTTTGTAACCATGGATGTAGCCTAAATTTATAGTGGTGTTTTTTAATAGATTTAATGCTGATTAAAATCCCATAACTCCTATGTAAAATTTCTAGGTACCTTTTCCCGATTAAAACGTGTAATCTTGATCAGATCTATCTTTAATGGAAATTCTGAAATTTATCTAAATCGCTGCTCCATTTATATTTTTAAAAGGCTAAGATACCTTCCACTCTTGTTCTACCTCCATTTTTCTAGGTTCATCAATCTATATCACACCATTTCTCCTTTCCAAGTGAGGAAATGTGATCTCGATGTTTTTAATGAATCTTTATCGGTTGTTGGTTGTCGTGGTGGTGTCACGGCATCGTCGAGTGGATGTATTCATTATAGGAGAGGTGATCATGATCTGTTGTGTTTTCCTATTATCATGTAAAGAACATTGAAGATATTTTGAGATAGGGGATTATCTACTTCTCTATATATTCACATGCAATCATAGAGATAGCATGATTTATCCCTTTGGATCACAATGAAATTTACATAATAAATATTTGAACTAAAATAAAAAATTGGTATCAGTTTCTTAGCAATGATATTTCCTCTTGATTTTCTAGATAGTGTAATATCTATGATTTTCTTGTTTAGAATTTCTTTCGTGATGGATATTTATAGAGAATGTAAAGCCGAGATTAATTGTAAATTCTTTGAATAAATGATTATAGATGCATGTTAATCAATCTGGTTGTTTTTTTTGTGATTTGATGATAATAAACTGCATGGAGTAATGCATGTTTAATTGAATCAATTAATTCAAGGTGGAATAAAAACCGGATGTGTGAAAAAAAATTAATTAATTAGGGGGTATGAATTACACTCTTAATTATTAATGACAAGTTCCCTATTATTTGGAGTTGTGAGAGAACATTGTGTGTGAAGGATGGATTCCTTATTTTAGGGACAAGAGCCCAGTTTCTATGTCTTTTTCCTTTTACTTGTGTTTTATTGTGAGCCTGGGATAACTGATCCTGGAGGGTTGTTATGATATGTGGGGGTAGGGAGGCCTAGTGGTTGTGGAAGTAGTGATGCCTAGAGTGGTGAGATGCATCATTTTGTGTATAAGGGTGTCGAAGAGGGAACTAGAGAAAATGGAACTAGTTGAAGCTGGGCTTACCCATTGATATGAAAGTTTGATGCTTGTTGAATATATTGTTTGTTTATGTGACTTAACTTTCCCAATGATTTATGTAGATGGTCTTTCTTACCCTCTTCCCAAAAGAGGTGATGATACATGAGGCTTTCCATATGCTTTCTGTGTTTAACTTCTTGAGGATGGATGGATCTATGCTCCTTCTATAGGTGGTGAAGCCTCGACTTGTAGTTCTTCTACTCACTTTGATGATACCACTGTGTTTTTGTATATTAGAATTTTTTCCTAGAATAACTATAAATATAGAAATATTAAATGATTTAATGTTGTTAATAAATGAATAAATGATGTTTAACTCTTGGGGTTGGAGCTTGTTGGGATGCAATCACTGCACGAAAACAGAGTTTTAGCGGGGTTTTTTCATAACGGTTTTCAAAATCACTATTAAATTTTTGATCGAAAGAAATTGATGATTGTTTTCAAAAATGCCATGAAAAAACCATAGAAAAATGTTTTTAAAACATTTCTAATAAATGTTTTAAAATTTCTTCAAAAAAAATTTACACTTTTTTTATCGGTGATTTTTTCACAACCACCCCAAAATTCAATAAAAAATAAAAAAATTATTTATTATTTATTATTTATTATTTACAAACAAATATAGTTTATTATTTATAATTTTTATTATATATAATTTTTCAATTAATAAAATAATTTTAACTATTAGAAAATATTAATTATAAACTGAAAACAAATTATCAATAAGTTGAAAAACATATTTCGGTATCAAATGACCATAACTTCTGATCTGGGAGTCCATTTCAGTTTTTACACCAATAAAATCGAAGCTTATCAAATAAGGTAAAACTATGTGATTTTTAAATCATGTGATAGTCAAAGTAATATAATATATTCAAATTTCAAAAGTAATCGAATGTGAACTTCAAACTGCACTATCTTTTAATCCGGGGGTCTGTTTAGGCTTTACCACATATCAAATCGAACCATTCAGGGAGATCTACGCCATTTAGGTCTGGTACCAACTTTATGAATATTTTACCCCTTCTTATACTGCTAGAAAGGCCCAGAAGGCCTCTAAAACAGAAATTTTAGTTGGAGTCCCGAATTTCTTAAAATTCAAACAGTTATATCTTTCGATCTAAGCGTTAGTTCAGATTGTACCACATATATTATCAAAGCTTATGTCATGATCTTCGATTTAACTGGTTGTGGATTTTATATTCATTCCAATGTTATTATGGTTTTCAGAGGTTCTAAACATTTTATGATTTATTTATTTATTTATTTATTTATTTATTTATTTATTATTTGTTTGTTTGTTTATTTATTTAATTAATATTTTTTTTATCTATTTATGAATTTTTAATTTTTAATTAATTAATTTTTATTAATTTATCTATTATTTATTTATTTATTTATCAATTTATTTATTGTTAAGTTTATTTATTTATTTAATAATTAATATTTATTTATTTATTTATTTATTTATAACTTAGTTATTATGTACATATTAATTTTTAATTTATTATTAATTTATTAATTAATTATTAATTAATTAATTATTATTATTTTATTATTCACTTATAATTTTTTTATTTATTCTTTATTTATTCTTTATTCATTATTTATTAATTAACTATTAATTGTTTATTTATTATTTATTATTTATTATTTATTTATTAAATATTAAATAATAAAAATTAAAAATTAAAAATTAAATAATGAAAATTAAAAATTAAATATTAAAATATAAATTATTAATTAATACTTATTGATTATTAATTATCAATTATTAATTATTAGTTATTATTAATTTTTAATTTTTTTATTTACTTTTCTATTTATTTATTATTTATTATTTATTTATTATTTATTATTTATTAAATTATTTTTCATTTACTAAATATTAATTTATTATTATTTTATTGTTCATTTATTATTTATTTTTTTATTCAATATTCATCATTAATTAATTAATTATTATTTATTTATTAATAATTTCATTATAATTTATTAATTATTGATAAATTTTTAAATATTATTTATTAATTATGAATTATTCATTGTTAATTATCAATTTTGAATTATTAGTTATAATTATTTATTATTTATTATTTATTATTTATTATTTATTTATTATTTGTTATTTATTATTTATTATTTATTTATCTATTATTTATTAATTTGTTATTAATTTGTTATATATTTTTCATATATTAAATTAGTTTTTATTTAATTTATTATTTATACATTACTTATATATTATATGTTATATATTATATATTATATACTATATATTTTGTATTCTGTATTTTGTATTATATATTATATATTATGTATTATATATTATCTATTATGTATTATGTATTATATATTATATATTATATATTATATATTATATATTATATATTATATATTATATATTATATATTATATATTATATATTATATATTATATATTATATATGTTATATATTATATATTATATATTACATATTATATATTATATATTATATATTACATATTATATATTATATATTATATATTATATATTATATATTATCTATTATCTATTATCTATTATCTATTATCTATTATCTATTATCTATTATCTATTATCTATTATATATTATCTATTATATATTATGTATTATGTATTATGTATTACGTATTATGTGTTACGTATTATATATTTTATATTATGTATTATGTATTATATATTATGTATTATATACTAAGTATTATATATTATGTATTATATATTATGTATTATATATTATGTATTATATATTATTTATTACATATTATATATTATATATCATATCTTATATCTTATATCTTATATATTATTTAGTATTTAGTATTTAGTATTTAATATTTATTATTTATAAGTTACTATTTTCTATTTACTATTTAATATTTATTATTTATTATTTAGTATTTATTATTACTATTTTTTACTTACAATTATTTCTATATGATATATATCTTTATTTGTTACTCCTTTATATTCTCTTTATTAATTGGTAATTTGTAATTAGTGATTATTAAATATTAAAAATTAATTTTTAATTTTTAATTTTTAATTATTGATTGTTGATTAATCATTAATGATTAATAATTATTTTCGGTGTACCTATTTGTTATGTATTATTTTTTTCATATTAATATATATATATATATATGTATATTAAATTCAATTTATTGACCATATGAAGAGTATGTTATAATGGTAAAATCTCTGGAGAATAAGCAAGAGGTGAGTGGTTCAAATCACAGATAAACAAATAAACCACTGCTAAATCATTGAGTGGTGATTTTAAAAAACCGCCACTAATTGATTACTAACACACAACATAGTAGTGATTTTCTGAAATCGTCACAGAATGATTTAGCGGCGGTTTAAACTGCCGCTAAATGCAAATTTTGGCATATGGAATGCTGGGTTTGTATTTCTAAGAAACCATGGATTCATTTTGGTAATGCCTGGAGGGCCAAGATATTTGTTGAAATGCTAATGTGATGGAATATAAAAAATGATGATTGCTAATTATAGGTAAAATAATTAATTAACGTGACAAAAAATTGATGAAAAGTGATAAAGTAACTTAATATAGCTCTTTAAATGGTTGCGTGCTTATAGGATATTTTGTTTTAGTCCTGGCATTTGGGATTCTGAGATACATTAGCAAAAGTTGAGTCTAAGACTAGGTTTTTCCTATAGTGTGGTTGTGAGCTATATTATATATTGTACTTTTGGTGTTTCTATACGCTACTCCACCATATCAGTTTGGGATAGTGACACCCACTACTACAAAAACGGGCAAGGGAAGCACCACCCTTTATTGCTCTAAAATATCACTGATAAAGGGGGGGCCTTTATCACTGCTAAAAAAAAGCGCGGATAAAGGGGAACTTTTTATAGCACTAAAAATGCTATTAAAAGTGAATATTTATCAGCAATTTTTTTTAGAGCTGATAAATCCCCCCCACCCCTTTATGAGTACTTCTTTTAGAGATGATAAAGGGGACCCCGTTATTAACACTTTTTTTAGTAGCGCTGATAAATATGGGATTTATCAGCTCTTTTTCTTAGTGTTGAAAAAATTAATATTTAAAAAAATTATGAAAAAAAAATATTGTTATATAAGTATATTTATATTGATATAAATAAAATATATATTTTTTAAATATGATTTAGAAAACTATAAATATATTATTAGATTTAATATATAATAAATTTAGTGAAAATGGCTTTAAATTATTTTAAAAAGTATTATTAATTAAATATTTCTTAATTATCATCGATTAATAATCATTTAATAACAGTCTGAAGACACAAAAAATCAAAAAAAATGAATAAATGATCTAAATTAAGTTGAAAATGTAACTCAAACTTCAAATGGCCAAAACTTTTGATCTGGGGGTCCGTTTTAGCTCTACAGCATATAAAATCGAAGTTTGCGATGATATCTACGCGCTAGCGACACAAGGGAACCTTCTGTCACATTTTTCAAGGCCCAAAAGGCCCATAAGTCCTCCAAAACTGAGTTTTTCAGTATGATACCCTGATTCTTTAACATTCAAATAGATATAACTTCTTATCTGGATGTCCTCTAGGCCTGTACCAAATATCATATCTATTATTGTTTCTTTTTCTTTGATTCGACTGGTTGTGGAGTTCAAATGGTCTTATGGATTAAAATTTATGGTCATTTGAACATTATATAGCTTTTCAAATACACATATATATGTATTTACTAGTAAATATATATATGTGTGTGCGTGTGTGTGTGTGTGGGTCTGTGTGTGTGTGTTGTATATATGTATGTATGTATGTATGTATTTATTTATTTATTTATAAAAACACAGAAAAAAACATATTTTATAAATGTATTTAAAACTTATCTTATAAATATATATTAATATACAGATAATTGTATGGATAAAAATTTATAACTATATATATATATAAATAAATATAAATGTAAATTAACATAGGAATAAATATAAATAATAATATATGAAAAAATATATACTTATTTATATAACTATATTTATTTATATTAATATGAATCAATATTAATATACAAATAAATATAACTATATATATATAAATAACTATAAATATATATTAATATACAAATAAATATATAAATATATATATATATATTAATAAATGAATAAATATGTATGTATTAATAAAACTAAATATATTTATATTAATATGAATCTATATTAATATTTGAATAAATATAACCATATATATATATTTAAATAAAGAAAAAAAGAAATGACTTAGTGGTAAAGGTGCAGGCATGCAAGGGGAGAGGTCGCAGGTTCGAGTTCGGGTGGAAGCAAGGAGGTGCACGCGGGCATGTTCGACAATGCACATGAAAGGGAAGTATGCAGGAGAGTCTGCCTATTGCTGATAATGGAGGGGGGGGGGGTCAAGTGCTGTTAAAAGCGCCCCCCCCCCCCCCCCCCCCCCCCGCGCATTATATTTTCTTTTTAAATTTTTTAAATTTTTTTTACTTTTATCAGCGCATTTCGAAAGCGCTGAAAGAGGACCGCTTTTATCAGCACTTGTTTTTTAGCACTAATAAATGCGTCTTTTATCAATGCTTTTTTAGTACTGATAAAAGGAACTTTTATCAGCGCTTTTCTGAGCGCTGATAAAAGGGAACCCCTTTATCTTCGCCTCGATTAACAACGCTTTTTTGGTGCTAGTAATGCACTTTTCTAGTGCTGATAAAGGACATATTTTTAGTAGTGATCCCAGGGATTCTAATCCCTGGGGGTTGTTTTCCCAACATCCCAATGGGAGAATGTATGACTACCTACCTCTTTTCTCCCCAATCTCTTCGCTTGGTAGTTACTTGTTCTGTTAGGCACAACGGTTAGATATCCCCATATATGTGTATAGAGGGTTTAATTGATTATGGTTATTTCACACACATATATTCTGGATAATGTTTCCTAAGGACTTCTATAGGTATAACGTGCATTAGTTTTGATGGCTTCTGGATCCTTACTCGGTGTATGGGATGTGATGGCTTGAGGTTTAATATCTGACATATGATACATGTTATGTGAGCAGCAGTGGCTCCCTAAAACTACCTTGTTACTTGGGGTTATAATGATATGATGGTGTGTTTCATGAGGTGCATGTTGTGGTGCTTCACTCGGTAGGGGTGAGATTTTCAGGATGTGCGTTGATGGGGAAAAGTGTAAAACCAATGGGGAAGTGGTAGTGGGGTACCCATGATATTATTTATTATATTATATACTCTTATTTGTGATACGTGGTGAGCGTAGCCATGGTGAGGCTTGGAACATCGTATACATGTTTAGGTGATAAGTTAGGTTCACTTTTAATTCATGGTGCTTTTTCATGATTTATTTACTTTTTTATGAGTAGTTCTAGCAAGGACCCTACTGACTATACTGTTATACTCACCCTACATTTATACAAATTGTTTTCAGGTTAGTTGGAGCCGGATGGAGATCATGTTGGTTTTTACTAGCTCGTGGGTGGTAGGAGCTATTTAGGATTTGTGGTCATTGTCGCCTTTACTTTCTTTTGGTACATACAGTTTTCCTTTTCATTTTTAGTATTTATTTCATGACATTACATATATACACTTGGGTTTCTTTTACTTTACGTTTTGAGGAGGAGTTGGTTGCTGTCTATCTTATCTCTCTCTTTCACATGTGTTCTCTTTGAGGGTAATGCCTCCCATCTGTGTGTTTACTATAGCCTCGATTCTAGTCACCAACCTAGGGCCTATTGAAGGAAAGTCTCGAGTGTCATTATCTCTTTTCCCCACTATCGTCCTAGTATGGGTAAACTTTTAGGGGAGGGGTTTATGACAGAGTGGTATCAGAGGTCTGGTTGAGAGATAAGATGATGTTTTGAGTTTGGCCTAGGTGAGGTTGCATGTGTTAGTAGGGAAATGGTGTCAACTAAGTTTATAAAGCACTATAAACATGAGATATTGGCCTAGACATGGGTATTTAGGTCCCCCTATGATCTGATGCATGAACCATTAAACTTATAGTAGCAACTAAACTAAGTGAAACTGGTTTTGGGGTGGAGAACTAGTAAGTATCACGCATCATTCTATTTTCCCTATATGTTTGAATAGGTAGAACATGTGATAGGTTGACCTAAAAAGAATTAAAAAAATTAATTAATGTTAAAATATTCTATATTCCAGGATTAAGATCTCTAGATTTTTTTTCTTTTGAAGGTATTGCTCCAGGTCAACATCCTCATCACATTCATGTAGAATTTTTTCAGTAGGTTGAAATAGAATATCATTGAATAGTAGGGGTTGAAAATGATGATGATGCTTGGAGGAGGATACTCTGAGTGTTTGAGTACAAGAGTTATGTTTTAGATGTAGTCATGGAAGACTGGTTGGAGGAGGTTTAGATAGTCTTCAGTTCGATTTGTGCTCGGAAGGAGCACTGGTTATCATTGGTAGTGATGATGCTACATGGGTCTGTGACAAAGTGGTCACTCTTATTCCTCAGGGATTATGAGGAGTCGATATTCTCTTAGAAAGATTTTGGAGACCAATTCAGAGCTAAGTTTCTTTCTTCAACCATAAATGTGGTTTGTCACTAGGAGTTACTTACCCTTTGGAGTGGGATCTATAGTGTGTGAGTGTTTGGAATCCTTTTCAAGAACCTTCTACAATATGTTCCAGAACTATTTCCAAATGTGGAGACTAGGGATAGGAATTTTAAGGAGTCTTTGAATGATGAGATCTAGCACCAGGTCACCTCATTTATATTGATGACATATCTTGGGGTGTTGGGGAGGGAAGAGGTCATCCAAAGTACATTATTTTGAACTGAATCATCACGTGATGGAAGTTTCAAGTGTTCCTCATGAAATAGATCTATGGTATGGGGTTCTCAGTTTTCAGGGAATAAGAATATTATTTAGGATGGGGGTAGGTCCCAACCCTCAATGACTCATTTCTTCAGGGGAAGTGAATCTGAGGCCTATGCTATGGGATCAGGAACAGGTTTTTCTTGTGGAGTATGAGGTCATTAGTGACATGAGTGTCTAATATTTCTAATTAATCAGCATGTTTTATGTGTTCCTCTTCATTTTCCTCCATTGAGGTAGTTCAATCCATGGTAGTAGCAGTTGGTAGCACCATATTTGGATCAGCAGAGAGAAGATGGGGTAGGAAAAGGATAG
This sequence comes from Viscum album, assembly GCA_963277665.1. Classification (NCBI taxonomy): domain Eukaryota; kingdom Viridiplantae; phylum Streptophyta; class Magnoliopsida; order Santalales; family Viscaceae; genus Viscum; species Viscum album. Next base: position 636,353,397 of record OY728160.1, read on the forward strand.
CCCTAGGATGATCCCCTTCCTCATAGAGTAGAGTGCATCCATTGAGGTAGTCATTAGTATGGTCCAAGAGGTTGTGGAGTAGGTAATGGTTAGCTTCATGCATTAGTGTTCTCAACACTAGGAGATCCAGACGTAGTTCAATGTACCCTTTTCTTGTTTTATACTTTGGTGCAGGCCTTTTTTGATTCAGGAGTGTCACACTCCTTCATATCACAAACCATTTTCCATGTCTTGGGACTTGAGGTTGAGAGGCTTCCAGTACCATTTTCCTTGACTACAGTAGTTAGAGGTTGAGCTAACATGATTGATGTATGTAGATACTATAGGATAATGTTGGGGTAGCACCACTCTTGGTGAGATTTATTATGTTTACATATATAAACATATGATTTCATCCTTGACATGGATTGGTTGTATTCAGTGAAGGCTATCATGAATTTCTTTTGGAGTTTGGTGGTGTTCTTCGATGATGAATGACATCTAGTAGTGTTTTTGGCTAGTGATTCACTCGGATGGGTCAGTGGTGTGTTCCATCCTTATCATCCTTGATGGCTGAGATGATGTTGACTTCATCGGAGATTCAATAGTTGGAATTTTTTAGGGTCATGGAAGAATACCCTCATGCCTTCCCAGAGGATGTTGTAGCATTACCCCCTCGATGTGAGATCAATATTGAGAGAGAACTATAGTCAATCATGTCTCCTATCTCGATTTCTCTGTATAGTATGGTGCCTTCTGAGATGTGAGATCTACGAATAGATCTCTATGTTCCATTTCAGTTCGTTTTTTTTTTCAGCCAAGTGTGTCATCAAGGGTTTCACTAGTTTTTTGATGAATAAGGTTGATGGTAGTTTTTCATTGAGTATAGATTATTATTGTTTAAACAGAGTGAAAGTGAAGAACTGATATCCTCTTTTATGGATTGGTGATTTATTTTATCAACTAAAGGGTGAAATTTGGTTCCCAAATATCAATTTCTGGTTAGGATATCATCATATGCATGTGAAGGGTTGGTATATCTATAAGACTACTTTTTATTTTCTTCATGGGCATTACGAGTTCATTGTGATATCATTCATTGTCATGAATTCTCGAGTTGTGTTCATGGGGTTGATGAAAGTTGTGTTTTGTGAATTTCTGGATATGTTCATGGTGGTTTTCATCGATGAAATTATTCTATACCCCATATCGGATGAGAAGAATGCAGAAACTTTGTGAGTCGTTTTGGGAGTTATCTGTCACCAAAAGATATTTGGGAAGTTTTATAAGTGTGATTTTGGGCTCGAGATGTCAATTTGTTTGGGAATGTTGTGTCCTAGTAGAGATTAGTTTGGATCAATCAAATATATAAGTAGTTGTGTCTTGGGAAACCCCCAATACAGTGGTGGAGGTGTGAAGTTTCATTGGTCTCACAGGATTTTATAGGATGTTCATAGAAAATTTCTCTCATGTTTTGATTCCTATAATAGTGTTTCCTAGAAAAGATCACGTGTTCGTGTGGAATGATTAGTGTCAATAATATTTTCAGTATATGAGGGATAAATTTGTCTATGCTCTATTTTTTTTTCTTCGAGAAGAAGGAGTTTAGTTTTAGGTTTTCTATGATGCTTCATGTCTAGGGTTAGGCTATGTTCGGATGTAGCATAAATCATTAGTTTCTTATGGGTCTTGGTAGTTGCATCCGCACAAACATAATTATGCCTCCCACGATCTCAATTTGTTTATAGAGGTGTTTTCCCTGAGGTTGTGGAGACATTACCTCATTGGTGATCACTTTGTGATCTTCATTGTTCAAAAGAGCCTAAGGTACATTTTCTACCAGGGTTACTTGAACTTGTGATAGTGTTATCATATGGATTTATTATAGGATTATGACATTGAAATTTCATATACACCTAGAAATTGGAATATTGTAGCTGATTTACTGAGTAGGAAGTTTCATAGTGATGTAGAGTGTGAATCAATAGATTCTTAGAGAGTGATGTAAGAACATTCACAATTATATCCGAATATGGGATAAGTGTGGGTAGGAGGTTGTCTTTTTCAGATTATTGTGAAATCATCTTTGGTGCAGCAGGTACAAGAGTCCTAGCTTGGGGATCTTGAGTTGGATGTCTACAGATATCATGTTGTTTGTGGAGAGACTCTAATGGTTAGTCTAAGGATAAAAAACACAAGGTGTTATTTCAGGGAGTGATTTTTGTTCTTTTGGTGATGTTTGAGGTGTTTCTTAGAGAATTCCATAGTTCACACTTAGCAGTACATCCTGCTGTTAAAAATATTTACCGACCATTGAGAGGTCCTTTTTTGTGGCTTGGGATTAAATGCGAAGTTGTAGATCTTGAGTCTCGATGTTTGGTATGCCAGAAGGTAATGGTCAATCATCGAGTTCCCGGTGGATTGTTCTGTCCATTAGATCACCCCCAGTGGAAGTGGGAGGACATCTCGATGGAATTTTTTACCGGTTTACCTTGAGATCAGGGAGGTTGTGGATCTATATGGGTATTAGTGGATCATTTGATGAAATCATCCCACTTTATAATAGTCAGGTAGTTGAGCTCAGTGGAGGTTATGTCAAGGAAATATTTAGAAAAGGTGGTGAGACTTCACAGAGTCCCAAGGATGATCATTTTAGATAGAGATCCTCATTTTACCTATAGGTTGTAGAGAGGCCTCCCGCATTATTTTTGTTCTCAGCCATACCTTACCACAATTTTTCATTCACAGATGAACAATAATATAGAACAGACCATCCAGACTCTTGAAGACATGTTTCACTCTTATGTCATGCATTTTGGAGTTTTTTTAATGAGGCACTTACCCTTGGTAGAGTTCACTTAAAAAAATAGTTTTCATTCAACCATTGGTATGGAACCATTTGAAGCATTGTATGGAAAACCTTTATGTTCTCTGTTGTGTTGAACTGAGGTCAAAGATTCATCAATTGTTAGGCTGGAACTAGTACATATTACAACATATATGGTTTTGGTGATTCACGAGCGAATGCTATAAATACAATATTGTCAGAAGTCCTATGTCGATCATAAGAGGATGCATTCGCAGTTTGAATTTGGGGATCATGTGTTTCTGATGATGACTCCTTGTCAGGGGTAGTAAAGGTTTTCCCATGGGAGTAAGCTTTCTCCTTGGTTTTTTGGGACTTTTCAGGTGTTTTCTCATGTTAGAGATGTGGAGTATCTTGTGGCACTTCACTCATATATGAGATGGACACACGATGTTTTTCGTGTGTCATAGCTTTGTACTTACCATCATGAGGACCCTCACATCATCGATTAGAGGATATCAATGTTGACGATGATGAGACCATTGAGGAGTGGCCAGTAGATATCCAGAACGGCAATGAGAAGGTGTTGTGTGGGTGTGTTATCCCCTTATTCTATGTCTTTTGGTGACATAGTGGCATGGAGCAGAGTACATGGGAATGTGACTCATAAATACGTGCTCAGTACCCCTTGTTGTTTTATGTTTAACTCATCACTTTTAACGTTGTTTATATGCTGGTGGTACACCCTTTCCAGTTATGGGATGTCATTATCTTGTTTTTTGTTGTGCCTAACTCACTTTTGAGATGTATCTCCCTTAGGAGAGTGTTTAGGAGATGGTCGTGGTTGTCTCATGGATTCATATAGTTCCTTATGAAGCGGTTGAGCTCCTATAGTGGCAATATCTTGGACAGGTTTCTCGAAAGGTGGTTGTTTGGACCACCTTTCTATTTCCTCTATGTGTTGGTTTGGGATTATCAAGGGAAACAATAGTTTGAGAGGTATCTAATTTAACGGAAAGGACCTCTCTAGTCAATTATTTTGTTAAAATATAGTGTTTGAGGTGTTTTGGGAGGTCAAGGTGACCCATTTCATGAGTTTTCAAGATTTTCAGTTTTCCATCAATAACTTATTTCACTAGTGTGTTAGGAATGGTTAGTCAGCATTGTTGACTCACAATGATGACTCGCAATAGTATCTCACCAAACGGTGAATCATGAAAAGTGGCTCATCGAATGGTACCTCACAGAAGGTGACTTATTGAACGGTCACTCACCAAATGGTGACTCTCCAAATGGTAGCTCACTAAATGGTCACTCGTCGAATGGTGAGTCATCCAATGGAAAGTCATCCAAAAGTGACCTATCTGACAGTGAGTCATACAATGGTGACTTATCCAATGGTGAGTCATCCAACAATGACTCGTCCAATAGTGAGTCATCTAATAGTGACTCCTCCAACGGTGTGTCCTCTGATAGCGACTCATTCAACAGTGACTAATCCAACGTTGACTTATCTAACGGTGAGTCCTCTAATAGTGACTCGTCCAATGGTGACTCATCCAGTGGTGAGTCATCCAATGGTGACTCATCGAATTGTGACTTGTCCAATGGTGATTCATGAACTATGTTTCCAATTTCCTATAGTTACTCCCCTTTGATGTCATATTTAACATAAAACATATTAAAAGACTTGTTTTAAGGTATTTAAGGCTAAATCCAAGCCCATTACCCATAACTAAATTTTCCAATGGTTCAGGGTGCCTTTACTTGGTCAAAATGAGTAATCTTGACCAGATATTCATTTAATGTCAAATGTAAAACGTATCTAAACTTTTTATCAGGTTAGATTATCAAAAGGTCAAAATATCATTTTCCCTTGTTCTTCATTCTTGATTTTCTATGGTACAGGACTCCTAGAGTTATTCCTCCCATAGGATTTTTTCATTGTGATGTATCCTTTGATCATGTTTCCCATCGAGGTTTCTTACTACATGCGCACCCCCTATTTTGGTGAAACCAGGAAGTTTCGTTCCGTATTTGATATATGGATTGTTCTGCCTCTATTCTTATGGGTTCATCAATATATCTCCTCCAATTTCTCCCTACCATGTGATGGAATTTGATCTCAATGTTTCTAATGGAGATTTTTCAGTTTTTGGTTGGCGTGATGGCATTGTGGTGACCTCGGGTGGATGCAATCATTGTAGGATACGGGATTGTGATCTGTTGTGTTGGCATGTTCTCATGAAAATATTGTTGAAGAACTTTTGAGTTATGTAATTCACTACTTATCTATATATTTACTTGAAATTAAAAACAAGATGTATCCCATTCAATAATAATGTAGTTTACATAATAAATACTTGAACCAGATTAATGAATTGGTATTAATTTCATAGTGATGTTATTGCCTCTTTATTTTCTAGATAGTGTGATATCTATGCTTTTATTTTTTTCATATGGATATTAATGGAAAATGGTAATGAATGAAAATATGGAATTAATTTTAAATTGTTTGGATAATGGATTAAATAGGCATGTTAATTAATCTATTTGTTGTTGTTGTTATTTTATGATAATAAAATGGATGAAGTTATCCAGGTTCAATTGAGTTAGTTAATTAAAGGTGGAATTAGAATCAGGTGTCTGATAAAAAGTTAATAACTTATTGGGTTTTAATTATCCAATTTCTTGTAAAGTCAAAGTGCCTTATGATTTGGATTTATGAGAGATTGTTGTGTGGGAAAGCTGGATGCTATTTTTTAGGGCCAGATCCTTGTTGCTATGTTTGTTTCCTATTGATTGTGTTGTGTTGTGTTCCTAGGATATCTAATCCTAGAGGGATGTTGTGATGTGTGTGGGAAGGAAGGCCCCATGGTTGTGGTATTAGTTTACACCTGGAGTGGTGAGATGAATCTATATATGCTTGAGGGTGTCAGGGAGGGTACTGGGGATGATGGAATGGGTTGAATCTTAGCTTACCTGTTGATATGAAAGTTGTATGCTTGTTGAAAATGTTGTTTATTTATCTTCTATACATTCCCCACTAATTGATATAGATGGTCTTTCATACCCACCTTCCAAAATATTCAAATACATGTGGGATATTACATATTCTTTCCATGTTTAGATTCTTGAGGATTGGTGTGTTTATGCTCCTACTATAGTTGGCGAAGAATCAAGGGGTAGTTCATCTACTCACCTTGTTGATCCCCTTGTGTTTAATAGCATAGAATTTTTTCCTAGAATACCTAGAAATATGGAAATATTTAAAGTTTTAATTTTCTTAATAAATGAATAAATGATGTTTAACCCATGGGGTTAGAGCCTTCTATGATGCAATGATGGTGTCATATTTTTGAGAAACCATGGAGTTCGTTTGGTTATTCCTGGAGGGCATTGATCTTTGTTGGAATGTTAATGTAATGGAATGTCGAAAATATGATGGTTAATTAATGGTTAAAAAACTAATTAACATAAAGTAAAATTGATGTAAAGGGATAAAGTAACTTACTTTTGATATTTAAATGGTTGTGTGCTTCAAGGATATCTAGTGTTAGTTGTGGTAGTTAGGAGTCTAAGGGACGTTAGCTGCAGTTGATTCTAAGACTAGGTTTTTTCTATAATGTGGTTTTGATCTATATTATATCTTGTACTTTTTGTGTTTCTATATGATAATCCACTATATTGGTTAGGGTAACAAACACCCTCAGAATTCTAAGCCCTGGGGGTGTTTTCCCCCAACATCCTGGTGGAAGGATGGATGACTGACTACCCCCTTTCCACATGGTCTCTTTTTTGGAAGTTAGTTGTTCTGGTGGGCATGGTGGTTAGTTTCTCCCCTATATGTGTGTAGAGGGATATAATGGCTTGGGGTTATTTCACAAACATATATTCTTTATATAGTTTCATATGCACAACTATAGGTATAACATCCATTGGCTGTGATGGATTAAGGATCCTTACTCGATGTATGGGTTCTGATGGCTTGAGTTATAATACTCGACATATGATCAATGTTACACTATTTGTGGTGGCTCCATGAAACTATCTGGTTACTTTTGGTTATGTGGATTTGGTGGTTAGTTGAATGAGGTGCATGTTGTGGTTCTTCGCCTAGGTGTCTTTGGGCAAAAGTTTTTTTAGAGTGATTCTTAGGACGTGCGATGTTGTAGAGAAGAGGAAAACAATGGGGAAGTGGTAGTGGGGTACCCTTGATATCATTTATTATACAATATACTCTTGCAGGAGAAACATGGTGCGAGTAACTATGGTGAGTCTGGGAATATAGTATACATGCTTGGGTGATGAGTTAGTTTCACTTGTTGTTCACTATGCTTTAGCATGATTTCTTAATTTTGTACGAGAGGCTCTGGGGAGGATCCTACAAGATGTACTATTATACTCACCCTAAATTTATAAAAACTATTTTTCAGGTTAGTTATAGTCAGTTGGAGATCAGTCTGGTTAATACTAGTTTGTGGGTTGCAGGAGCTGTTTGGGATTTATGGTCGTTGTCATATTAACTTTCTTTCGGTACTTGAAGTTTTCCTTTTCAGTTGTAGAAATTATTGTATGAAATTACATATATTCAATTGGGTTTATTTTACTTTTCATTATAATCAGGGTTTGGTTGGTGTCTATATTATCTCTCTCCCTTTTTCATGTTTTCTATTAGAGGTTAATGCCTCATATCTATTTGTTTAATATACCCTCGATGCTAGTCACCAACATGGGGCCTATAGAAGGTGGGACTTGGGTTTCACTCTCTATCTTCTCTGATTGCCAACCTAGGAGGGGTACACTTTTTTAAGAACCTAGACCTTCTTTTCAGGTATGTTTTTCTTTTTTTGGTCATTTTTTAGAAAGCATAAATTATCGAATTTTTTTAAGTACACACCGTGTACTTTATGAGTACACACCGTGTACTGCCTTGTCGCAGGAGGCCGTTTGATGGCCGTGTAGAAGCCACACATATGGCTATGTGGGAGTGACTGGGACACCTCCAAATGCAGAGAATAGAAATGACAAGTACACGTAGTGTACTCCAAAATTACACGCCGTGTATTTTGTTTTTTTCATTAAACACACTGGGGTCACCTCTGACAGATAGAACACCCTTCTTCTAGGTCCCGTTTTCTTGAGAGTGTCTGTATGGACACATATATTTGACGAACCCCTGAGCCTCCATTCATCCTCAGAATCGAACATTGTTGGTTGCATTGGAATCAAATCTGTGAGCTCTCTCCTCTGCCGGAGACTCGTTTCTGGATTACTCTTCTTTTCCAAGTTATCGTGGGTTAAAAAAATTATACATTTCAAAAATATATGGAATTATAAGTAAATTCAGGCTTCTATCTTCACATATAGTGATCTCCTAACCCCGAGGTAGGTTGTCTGTTCCTTTTCATTCGAAGTCTTTGAGTATTATGTGAAAATTCCACCAATACCCTTGAACGGGTTATTGCGTGTTTACCGTTATACCCCTTTTGATTGTCTTCCATGCTTGTATTCTTGTGTATATGTAATTTGGATATGAATAGGGATAATTTCTATGCTTTGGATTTTTTCCCATGCATGTTCTGTTTACGACTATTTGATCCTATTTATCCAGTTTGGTTGTCGTGCCTATTTTCCATGCCTGTTGCTATAGGATGGAGAGATTGTATTCTGACATGATTGTTATGTTATAGACTGATTAGTCAAATAGTTCTGTATGTTTCATTTGTCCGTATTAAACTGCTATGCTCGTTGACCTACACAGGGCCGTGAGAACCTGATGTAGTAGACTATAAGGGAAATTGACTGATGGAGCTTCCTTAGAGATTCTTTGAGCACCTAGACTATAAGGGGGGATTAACCGAGTGAGAATCCTTAGAGATCCTAGAACCACTGGGGGATATAAGGGGAATTTCCCGAGTGAGCATCATCAGAGAGTCCTTGAGTTCTTTAGACTATAAGGGGATTGACCGTGTGAGCTTCCTCAGAGGGTCTTTTTTTGAATTGTACGACCTGGGCTGTAAGGGGAATTGACCGAGTGAGCTTTCTCAGAGAGTCCTAGACCGTGGGGCTATAAGGGGAATTGACTATGTGAGCTTCCTTAGAGATTCCTTCACTAAATTAGACTATACGGGGAATGGACTGTGTGAGCTTCCTCATAGAGTATTGATTTAACTTTTACTATAAGGAGAATTGACTATGAGCGCTTCCTCAGAGTGTCTTATTATATTCTTATGACTGAACCCGAGGGGTTAGGCTGAGTGTACTTCCAAAAGGGTTGTTTGTACTTCTTAGGTAGCACCGGAGGTGATGGCTGTGAGTACTTCCCAGAGGGTTACATGTTTTAGGTTTAGCTATTTGTTTCACTATTGATCGATTGGAATTGTGGATTTTTTATTACCAAACACTTTCATGTTTACTTCTTTCTGTTCTTTTAACTTCCATATATTCACTGACTATTAGGTATAGATCTTCATGTGGTTTCCTTCTGGGATTTATTCTCACAAACTGTTTGGTCCATGCTTTTGGGCCCAAATAGATTATATTGCTGCAGGTATAGATAAGGGAAAGGGACCTTCTACTTCAGGTACTTGACTTGCTATGGAGGTGGAGAGCATGTGACCTATCATATGCTTGCGATGATGAGGGATTGTTTATCTTTTATTTTTTACTTTGGTTTAGTATTGTTTTTATTCTAGCATTGTGACTTGTTTGGCTGCTTTCCTAGACAAATGTATCATGCATCAATTACATATGTGCTCCAGTTGTTTCTACTTTCAGTCTTCTGATGTTTACTCTTGTATGAATGTTTACTGCTTCTGTTATTGCCTTTGTTTTTCTTCCACTATGTACTCTCCCAATAAGGGCATAGTTTCCCCACTATCACACCAAAGGCCCTCATTTCTAGTCGGCAGCCTCTGCCGTTTGGGGAAATGCACTTGAGGCCATGTGACCAGCCGGGTATAGGGCACCTCTGGCTTGCTTCTGAAATCGGAACGTTATATTGTGGTATTAGAGGAATTATTTTCTCTAGACTATGGGATAGGAAGGAATAAGTACTTGGTAATAAGTTTTTCCCAATAGTATCTAACCTGTGTACTGGGAAAATTCTATCTACCTCGTTTAAAGGGCTATTTTTCTGGTTTTTCAATTATTACAGTTGATCTGATTTCACCTTGAGTGATTCAAATGATTTGTGTTGTTGTTTTTCATATTATTAAGGTTCTATTTATGTTGCAACTGGATGATATGAGGGTATTCCATCTCACGAATTGTATAGACACTTGCTATAAATCACATGTCATGCATTTTTTCAATGCCATCTAGGATGCATTAGTGATTGCATATTGTTGTGATAGATGATGTGTAAAATATGCATGATGTTGTGATAGTAGCCTTGATAGAACTACCTGCTATTTGATAGGGAATTGATTTGTGTAGATAATTTCCTGAATTAATGCCAAACTTTGGTTCTTTAGGTGTTATGGTCCCTTAGGGACTGAAATTCGGTAGATCATTGCCTTGTTTTCCATGTTTTAATGTGTACAAGATTCCAAACATTGATTCGTGGGGAGTAAGGGTCTCCACGGAGTGTAATTTGGAACTTTCTATGCTCGTATCATTGTTTTCTGGGTTCCGGAGTAGTTTATGAGGATTACTATCCAGAAAAACCCAGAATAAACATTGCATAATGTTAAGTACACATTGTGTGTTCTTCTGTTCGGGAAGAAACTATTTTTCTTAAGTACATGTCGTGTACTTCATATACATGTCGTGTAGTCTCTAACCATGTCATAGGTCATGTGGGAAGAGAAATGGGATGGGGAAAGTCTGGTTGGAACATGTCGTATACCCATTGAACACACCGTGTAGTCTGACCCAGGTACCCAGACGTGTCATGAACAACATGGGTTGGTGTTACCCTTTCACGTACATGCTATGTCTGCCATGAACATATCATGTAGTTGGACCCAAGTACCCAGTCGTGTCACGAACAACAAGGGTCAGTGTTATCCTTTAACATACATGCCATGTCCATTTGGAACACGTAGTGTAGTGTGAGCCGTGTGTCAGGTCGTGTCACTAACAACACGGGCCAAGTGAATCTTGTCTAGTACATGCCGTGTAGGAATTGTACACATCGTATAGTCTTGCCTTAGGAGAGTCGTGTGGCTTAACCATGTAGAAAGACTCGGGCAGGGGAATAGGATTCAAGTACACATCATGTGTCAGGACATCACAGTGTGTGTATGGTGTGTTACATGATTAGATTATGATGGAGTACACGCCCATGTAAATGAATTCAGGGAACACGCCGTGTAGGAAATGTACATGCCTTGTAGTCATTTTTTGTAAAACATGAGTGATTTATTTCTCATGTTCCCTTCTTACACTCATTTTTTTCATTCCTTTATAATATTAATCTAAGGTGTGTGTTTGACCTTGTAGATTCATGCCGCTGAGACATCCTCCGATTATGCACCAGTTTCCAGATGGTGATCTAACACTAGACATGGTAGATCAGGGACTACCTACAGATCCTCTAGTTGTGCAAGCCATGGCACCAGCCTTTGTGCCAAACAGAGGTGTTGATGCATAGTTCAGGGAGGACTTTCTAAAGATGATGCAGACCTTTCAGAGAGTGCCGCCTCCTGCCTAGTCGATGGATGATTTGACATGGGTCTTTCTACAACAGCATCCTCCCACTTTCTTAGTGGATGGAGGACCCCAGGCTACAGATTCATGGATAGAAGCCACACAGATGATTTTCAATAATCTGGAGATACCTTCAGAGAAGAGGGTGAAGCTTGCTACCTACATGCTCCGAGACTCCGCCAAGAGGTGGTGGGATGTAATCTCACAGGTGGGATGCTAACTAAATATGGCTTGGGATGAGTTTCAGTGTATCTTCTACGATTAATTTTATCCAGAGACCTTGAGGGACAATCAAACCTGAGAGTTCATGAGTCTAGAGTAGATTTCTCTTTCTGTTAATGAGTATTCCTCTCACTTCACAGAGCTGCAGCGTTTCACACCTATTCCAGGAGGTGATGATTTGTTCCTTGCACGGAAGTTTGAGGATGGTCTGAGGCACGACATCCAATCGTAGGTGAACATCTTCAGGTTGACTTTGATATCATCTATCATCAACCAGGTGCTGATCATAGAGCACAAGTTGAGGGATTATGGAGCAGTCAGTCAGGGCAGTTTAGCATCAAGAGTTCGTATTCCTCCTTCTGATATCAGGAAGCTCCGCAAGGAGATTTCACGAGGATATTAGAGTATGCGGGATGCATCTTCAGGTAGCTAGGTGGCCTGCTACCAGTGTGGGAAGAGCAGTAATATGAGTCCATGTCATCTGAGAGACCCAATGGAGTGCTGATCTTAGGGAAATATGGGCCATCTTCATTGTTTCTGCCAATTATTCTCACTAGAAGCTGGTGACATGTGTTCTTATATGACTCATCATTTCGGACCAGCGCCACCAGTTTCTCACCAGTCTGGGAACTGGAGTTCTTCCGACCCTTCAGGCTAAGGTGGTGGTCTTGGTCATGGTAGTCAGTCACCGGTTCGTCAGCGATAAGAGGTTGGATCATCTCAGAGTGGTTAGGAAGGTCACAGGGCTGCGGCATAGGCTATACTATTGTAGTGGAGCAGACCCAGTAGGATAAGGATCACGGAACCTCCATAGTTTGAGGTACGATCTTAGTTGCCTCAATTTTATCTTCAAATCTTTTCAACACAGGGGGTTCCCCTAGATTTATATCCGTTCCTGTTGTGGAGAGCCTTGGTATCTGTATATTTTCCTCTAACGATATTTCTGACTCTAGACACACCATTGGGGACTAGAATGGCTAGTGTACGTCAGTGCAGAGAGTGCCCTCTAGAGGTTGGTGGGTGTCACTTCTTATGGGACCTCTATGTCCTAGAGATGACATGCAATGATTTCATTCTTAGAATGGACCGGCTATTTCCCTTTTAGGTAGTCGTCGATTGTTATCATCGTAGGGTAAGTTTCATATCACCATAGGGTGGATCCTTTCTTCATAGGGGCGAATGGTATGTTCAGGAGGGCAGAGCGGGTCCAGAGAATCATGCATTCGGAGGAGTTATAGCCCTGATTGTTAGTCTATATCTAGATGACCAGGGGAATTCATAGTTAGACATTCCTCTAGTGGTGGATCGTTTCAAAGATTTCTTTCCAGAGGACTTTTCAGGTTTGCCTCTAGATCACGAGGTAGAATTCTTGATTGAGCACTGGTGTTCATTCCTCCTTATAGGATGGCTACACCAGAGTTGCAGGAGATTAAGAAACCGTTACAGGATTTACAGGAAAAGGGTTTCATCCAACCCAGTACTTCTCCATGGGGTTCACCTATCCTGATTATGAAGAAGGAAAACAGAACCCTCAGGCTTTGCATGGACTATCGGAAGTTGAACCAGTTGGCAGTCAAGAACCGGTATCCCTTCCCTAGGATTGATGATCTCTTTGATCAGATTCGTGGAGCCCGGGTGTTCTCAATGATTGACTTGTGATCCGGTTATCATCAGTTAAGTGTTAGACCATCAGATATATCTCTTACAGCCTTCCGGAGTAGGTATAGTCTATACGAGTATATTGTTATGCCGTCCAATCTCACGAATTCGACTGCAGTTTTCTTGGCACTGATGAACCGAGTGTTCCATCAATACTTATATTCCTTTGTGGTTGTTTTCATAGACGATATCTAGGTGTACTCTCACACTCGACATGACCATGCTTCCCATCTTGAGATCATTTTGAGTACACTGAGGTAGAATCAGTTATATTCTAAGCTCTCAAAGTGCCACTTTTGGATGGATTATATTCACTTCTTGAGATATATTATCTCAATGGAAAGAGTATCAGTAGATCCAAAGAAAGTGAGAGAAATAGTTTCCTTGGAGTAGCCGAAGAACGTCTATGAGGTGTAGAGTTTTCTAGGGCTGGCTGGATACTATAGATGTCTCATACAGGATTTTTCATGCATAGAAGCACTAATGACGGGTCTGACTAAGAAGGGTATGAAGATCTTATGGTCAGATTCTTTTGAGTCAGCCATTCAGGATTTGAAAGGGAAGTTGACTTCAGCACCGATACTAGTCTTGCCAAATATGGGGAAGGGAAACATAGTGGATAATGCTTTGAGTAGAAGGACTTAGATACAGTCAGTTCAGGAGGCCAATATTGAGTGGTAGCTTATGGCTCTGTTCTCTGAGATTAATTTGGAGGAGCATGACATATAGGGACAGACTTTTCTATCTTCTATAGCTGTTAACTCTAATCTTCTCGATCAAGTTCGAATGAGGAAGCTATTAGATTCTGAAGGTCTAGTCCTATAGGAGAGTGTGTTAGGACATGATCCAATTCCTGGATGGAAAGTAGGTGGGGATGAGATCTTTCATTTCTAGGGGAGGATATGGATGTCGGAAGACATACACGAGTAGCTGACGTATGCCTTTCATTCCTCTGTTTGGGCAGTTCATCCTGACATCACTAAGATGTATCGTGATCTACACTGTTAGTGTTGGTGGCCAGGTATGAAGAGTGACGCCGCTGGTTTTGTTATGAGGTGTTCAACCTATCAACTGGTGAAGGAGGAGCATCAGTGGCTAGTTGGGCTCTTACAACAGTTACCCATTCTTGAGTGGAAGTTAAATGATGTTGTGATGGACTTCGTGACTGGTTTACTGAGGTCTCCTTGAGGGAATGATGCACTATGGGTTGTCATTGAAAGACTCACGAAGGTTTCTCACTTCTTTCTGATCAAAGAGACCTTTAGTGTTGATGATCTGGGACAGTTGTGCATCTAAGAGGTTGTAAGTATTCATGGAGTTCCACACTCCATTGTTTCATATAGGTATATGCATTTTACTTCTCGGGTCTGGCAGGGGCTTCAGAAGGCATTAGGTACACATGTACTTTTGAGTACAGCCTACCATCCTCAGACAGATGGTCAGTCTGAGCGTACGATTCAAGTGCTTGAGGACATGCATTGAGCATGCATTCTTGATTTTGGAGGTTCTTTGGAGAAGTATATACCTCTTATGGAGTTTTCCTATAATAATAGTTTTCAAGAAACTATTCATATGGAACATTATGAGGAATTGTATGGTAGGCCATGGAGATCATCCTTATGTTGGCTGGAGGTAGGAGGGGAAGCTTTACTGGGACCTCATCTATTTTAGGAGGCCACAAATATGATAGAGTTGATTCAGAAGAGGATTTCTACTGCACAATATCTTCAGAAGTTTTATACTGGTCAGTAGAGACGACATCTGGAATTCAAGGTCAGAGATCAGTTTTTCCTGCGTGTCACACCGAGGTTGGGACACAAGATGATTAGGAGGTAGGGTAAGCTTTCACTGAGGTACATCGGTCCATTTGAGGTGTTGGAGAGAGTTGGGCTGGTTTCTTATCGGTTGCAGTTAACTCAGAGGTATTGGGATATGCACGACGTCTTCCATGTTTCTTAGCTTCGACGTTACTTTTCAGACTCATCTCATGTCTTTCAACCTAAGGAGGTTGAGCTCAAAGTGGATGCGTCATTTGAAAAGAATCCTATCTTGATTGTGGATCACAGTACAAATGTTCTCTATGACTGGTATGTTCCTCTAGTATGAGTACTATGGAAGCATGGGCGGGTGCAGGATGAGACTTGGGAGAGGGAGGCCGATGTACGAGCATAGTGGCGGGAACTATTCGAGTTTTACTCTTCTACACCACACTTGGGAAATTCAGGGATGAATTTCTTCAAGGGGGGAAGTTTTTAAGAACTCATACCTTCTTTTCAGGTATGATTTTCTTTTTCTAGTCATTTTTGAGAAAAATAGAAAATTTTGAAAATTTTCTAAGTACACGTCCTGTACTTTATGAGTACATGCCATGTACTACCTTTCCGTAGTAGGTCGTGTGTTGGCCGTGTTGTAGCCACACACACGGTTGCATGGGAGTGACTTGGAGGCCACCTAATGTAGAGTACGGAAGAGATAAGTACATTTTTTGTACTCCATTATTGCACGCTGTGTATTTTGTTTTTTTTCATTAAACGCACCGGGGTTGTATATCATGCACAGAACACCCTTTTCTAGATATCGTTCATCCAATAGATCCATATGACCGTGGATATTCGACGAGCCCCCAAGCCTCCATCCGTCCTCCGAATTGAACACCATTGGTAGCATTGGAATTGGATCGGTGAGTTCTCTCTTCTGTTGGAGCCTCATTTCATGATTCCTCTTCTTTTCCAAGTTATCGTGGGTTGAAAGTTTAATATGTTTTCTTAGATCTACGATATTCTAAGAAGATTCATGCATCGAGGTTTACATATAGATATCCCCTAACACCGATGAAGGTTGTTTATGAATATCCATTATAAGTCTTTGAGTATTATGTGCAAATTCCGCCAAAACCCTTGAACGGGGTATTGCGTGTTTACCGTTTTACCCCTGTTGATTGTATTCCATGCTTGTATGCTTGTGTAGAGGAAATTTAGATATAAAAAAGGATAATTTCTATGCTTTGGATGTTTTTCCCATGCATGTTCTATTTATGATCGTTTGGTCCTGTTTAGCCAGTTTGGTTGCCTTGCCTGTTTTCCATGCCCGTTGTTGTAGGATGGAGAGTTTGTATTCTGACCTGCTTGTTATGGTGTAGAATGGTTATCCAAGTATTTATGTAGGCTTACTTTTGCCATATTACATTTCTATGCTCATTAACCTACACAGGGCCGTGAGAACCTGGTGTAGTAGACTATTAGGTGAATTGACCGAGTGAGCTTTCTCAGAGAGTCTTTGAGCATTTAGTCTATAAGGGGGGATTGACTAATTGAGCATCCTTAGAGAGCCTAGAACCACTTGGGGATATAAAAGGAATTAACCGAGTGAGATTCCTTAGAGAGTCCTTGGTTTCTTTAGACTATAAGGGGATTTACTGCATGAGCTTCCTCAGAGAGTCTTTGTTTGAATTGTATGACCTGGGTTATAAAGGGAATTGACTGAGTGAGCTTCCTTAGAGAGTCCTAGACCTTGGGCCTATAAATGGAATTGACCATGTGAGCTTCCTCCAAGAGTCCTTGACTACAATAGACTATACAGGGAATGGACTGTGTGAGCTTCCTCAAAGAGTCTTGCTTTACCTTTGACTATAAGGGGAATTGACTGTGAGTGCTTCCTCAGAGAGTCTTATTATATGCTTATGACTGAACCAGAGGGGTTAGGCTGAGTGTACTTCCCAAAGGGTTGTTTTTACTTCTTAGGTAGGACCAGAGGGGATGGTTGTGAGTACTTCCCAGGGGGTTACCTATTTGAGGTTTAGCTGTTTGTTTCATTGTTTCTTGATTGAAATTGTGGATTATTTATTGTTGAACACTTTCTTGTTTACTACTTTCTGTACTTTTACCTACCATATATTCACTGACTGTTAGGCACAAATCTTCGGGTGGTTGCCTACTTGGATTTATTCTCACACCCTGTTTGGGCAATTCTTTTGGCCCCAAATAGATTATATTGTTGTAGGTATAGATAAGGGAAATTACCCTTCTACTTCAGGTACTTGACTTTCTGTGGAGCTAGAGATCATGTGACCAAGAATATACTTGCAATGATAAGGATATTTTTGTCTTTTATTTTGTACTTTGGTTTAGTACTGTTTGTATTATAGCATTGTGACTTGTTTGGCTGCTTTCCTAGACATATGTATCATGAATCAATTATATATGTGCTCCAGTTGTTTTTACTTTTAGTCTTCCACTGTTTACTCTTATATGAATGTTTACTACTTCTGATATTTCCTTTAATTTTCTTCTGCTGTGTACTCTGAAAATGAGGGAATAGTTTCCTCACTATCACACCCAAGGCCCTCCCGGCTAGTCGGTAGCCTCTAGTATTTGGGGAAATGTGCTTGAGGCTATGTGACCAACTGGGTAATGGTCACCTCTTGGTGGCTTCCGAAACCAGTACATTACAACTTTGAGGGGATGGGGTTGTGAAACCTTTATTATGATTCCATTTTCCAGGTAATGAATATAAAAAAAAAAATTTCTAGAAGAGTGTATTATGTGAAGAATCAATTGAAGATATTGAAGACTTGTTATTGATTAAGAAGTTTCCCATAGAGTGGGAAAATGTCCATTTTTGAAAAGGATAACAGTTTTTTTTGTTTATAGTTTTTCCTAACTCTATAAAACTATAAACCTGAAAGTAATTATGATGAATGTAATGAAATATTTTCTTTATTTCATGTAGTTGAGATAGTTACATCCATGGGGAATCATAATTGGTATTAGAGCCTTTTTTATATAAATTTAGAGGTTGGGATATTAGTTTAGAATAATCAATTTGACGATAAGTTTAGGTTGATCATAATTTAAAAGTTATAGATAACTTTATAGGTTATTTGAGGTAATATTGAATATTTTAGGTATTGAGAGAAGATAACATTAGTAAAACCCCTAGGTATATATACAAGTATACGAAATTATCAACATGTTTTGGTAAAGTATATATTGTTTTGTTCTTATAGAAATTTCATCACTATCTGGATACTGGAAAATGGATGGGGTTGTGGACGGTGTTGTGGAATATATACTCCAAGTTGAAATTACCCATATAAATATTTGTTGAGTATAATCTAAATTTTTACTCTAATGCTTGATTTGTGGGCCTAATATTGAACACATGTCAAGATGATATCTGAGAATACAATATTGTTAATTGACATTCTCTTTAATGAACCATTATTAATGATTTTATTATGATGTTTACTAATTATATTAGAGAACCTAATAAAAAAATGTCCAAGGATAAGAAAGTATTGAAAAATGAGATTCATATGTTGACCCAAATGTATCATATGTTATAAAAGAAGGTGTGAGAGGTGAATACATATTTATATTGATTTTTTTAGATTCATATTTTTGATGTTATCATAACCTTTTTCTTGTAATTTTATTAAATAGGATCATAAAAATGAAGCTAATGATGTTATGTATAAATTAATCATTATGTGTTATAATAGAATAAGGGAGTATAAATACATTTTTTATAATCTTATTATATTCCCATTATGAAGGAAAATGTGAGTTTGATAGACTTGACAAAGCATGTGAGGTTGATATGTTAATATAAATTAAATTTTGAAACACATAACTATTTTCACTAGTGAGTGATATTTATTGATGGTATTCATGTATATTCTAAAAATTTATGAGGATTATATGAAACATATCAAGAGTTTTCTTCATTAGTATTCTTTAAAGGTTTGGAAATATATATTAAATGGAATCAAAAAACATAATATATGATATTATGACAATCATATATTTTTTGGGAGAATTATTTGAGAAAACATGTTTGAGGTATGGATAATTCTTAAGTTTCATATATGCTTGATGTTGAGGTAATAAAGGGCTGATTGATTTTTATAAATTTTAGTTATATAATTTTGATTACCTTGGAATTTATTATTAATTTAATGAAAAATTTATCCATGGTATTTTTGGTGATGTTTATCTTATTTTTTTTGGATTGGGATATATATTGACTAGAGTATGATTTTATTGAAAATGATTAATACTATTTAATAGTAAAAAATATTGCTAATCTGTTGAAGAATATACATCTTTGTGTTGGATTCATTTATTGGAGATTCAAATTGTTTTTGGGAAATGTACTTCTTGGATAACGTACAATTAAGGTATAAACATACATGGGTATATGATAGTATGAATGATTATTATTGTTTAAATAAATAACACAACTTGATATTACATAAGAGTGTAAGGTAGATATCATATTAAAAATTATATCCTAAATTATGAATATGTTAAGAATACCCTCACCTATTTTCATCTGAGATTAATAATTAAAATATCAATGATGTAATTTATTTAATTTGGTAGAATATAATGGCTTAATATTTCACTATATATTTTATATAAAGAAATATTGTGTTTGATACCATTCTCCACACAAAAAACTAAACAAAAATAATATACTCATATTAGATAAATATTATTATGAAAATTTAATAATAATAAAAACTTGACTAACTAAAAATATTTTCATCAATTACAAATACATTCAAAATTGTATTATGAACACTTATAGTTTTAAAAGGGAGTTTTTATCTTATATATTATTCATTCATTTAAAAGGTAAAATTATAAATTTTAGGATTTTGATTTTTTAAAATAGACTTCATTTTTTAATTGAACATTTCATAATTATCTTATCATGAATTTTTGATATTTTTATAAAAAAATATATATTTAGGTGGATAGTTAAAAAATACCAATTTTTCTAATATTGTACATTTTAAGAAATAAAGGTATTTGAAACCATTTTTTATAAAAATATATATTTATAAAGTAAAATAAATATTTAAAAATGTTATTTTCAATTTATAAAACTAATGGTTAATGTTTTAGAAATATAGGTATTATTTTACTTTAAAAATGATTTTTTTTCTTATTTTAAAAATTAGTTTTCATCTCTTATAGAAATTAAATATAATAAAATATATTTCATATTTTAGATCAAAATATATATATTATTGAATAATTTGAATTTATTTTTAGTCATTAAATCATGATTACAAAGATTAAGGTTACTGACCATGATGATAGTGATATGGTTATTTTCAAATAATTTTTTTAATATCGTTTAACTTTGGTATAATAAATAAAATTGAATTATTTTTTATAGTGACTTTATTTTTATTTTTTATATTTATTTGAAAATATAATTTTACTCATTAGGTTGATAATAAACGTTAAATAATATTGAGAACCCTAAGTGGTAAAAATAATATTTTTCTTCCCAGAAGTTTTTCCTTACCATCCACTTTGAAAAACAAAGGAACTTTGACCATGTGTCTGTGTGAATTACCATATCCACAAAGCAGTGTGACTTGTTTTCCATCGTAGCCTAACAAGGGTGAAAATAAAAATTTATTCAGGTTACAAATTCTATATTTATGACAATATTAATGTTATAGAAAGATAATGTCATACATTCTATTAGTGGTATTAATAATAAATGGCTATAGTAAACTGGGCCACCTAAAATGAACATATTGAAGTACCTTATATAATAAGAGTAAATTGCGTAAAATACTATATAAATATATAAATTTTATTCTAATATAATAATAAAGGAAATATTCTCTTATAATTCTAGATATTATGAAATTATACTACAACATATTTATCCATGTTCAACATACTAAAAGAGTTACATAGAAATTTATTAAACCACCTCAAATAATCGGAATAAGAGAAAAATATTTGAAAAACTATATTATGATACTAAATTTTCAAAAAATAACTCAACCTCCCCTAAACCAAACACCCATTCCAATAAACGTAAGGCCTAAATGGAATTCCAAATTATCTTGGTTAGTAACAAGCATTGGGTTGTCCACAAGAATGCATTGGGAATGACTTCTAACAACAATAATAACAAGTTATCAATAGAATAATAATAATAATAAAAGGTAAATAAAACAGTAACTCCAATATAATAAATAAATAAAATTCATGGTCCAGGAATAATAGTCCTGTGGCTAGTATAACTAATAACAAGAACAAATAGATACAAAAATACCACCAAGAACAAGCCGCCATTTTCTACTTAGGAAACTCATCTTTGACCTCTACCAAACTAGAACCAAGAGATCCATGAACATCAACTAAAACCAAGTGGGCTACTAAAACATAATATATGGGAATTACCCAAAAATACCAGAAGGTCTCTATGCTCCAACCCAATGTATGAAAATTTAAAACTAAATATATAACATGCCAGTTTAAAAATAGATGTATAAAGTGGGTTTTTATGATTTTAAAATTTAAAAAATTATCAAGTACTTTCCTTTGAAAAACACCCCACTTTCAAAAACTGAGTCTTTTTCCAAAAAAAATAATATATTTCCATTTCAAAATCATTTATAAATTTCACATAAATTTTTTTTTACATAAAAACTTAAAATAAAGTGAATTACATTTTCAAAAAATAGTAAGGATCTATGTCCTAGATTCCTACGTACTAAAGAGAAACATATTTTCTATAATTTTACATAAAATATGATGTATGCACACATTATAATGGTTTTATAAATAGAGGCAAGAGATCACACACACATATAAACCATTTCAAAAACATGATTCAATAGTCAATAATGATAACAAAACCATTTATCACCATGGTAATTATTTCTAATTTATGTCATTTTTTGTTTATCTAGGATCCTCACACCACATGTTACCAAGGAAAATAAATAAATGGGTACCCACTCACTTCCTAGGAACTCAGACTTAGGGATGAGAGATCACCATTATGTTTCTCCCTAACTTACCAATATTTTGTTAGAGTTCTCATATATATATAATGAGAGGGAGGAAAACCATACTAACATATTATTTTCCAAGACTATCCAACAAATTTCCATGATCTCTTAGGTTTTACACCCTCATGGAGGAACAATTTTAAGGATTAAAATCATTTCAAATGGTTGTTTTGTCAATAAAAATCCAAATTTATCAAAGAAAAACAAGTCTACAAAAAATAGGGCTTGAATGGGAATGAAAATAATTTCCATCATCGATTCATTTTCCACATTAAAATTAGATTTTAAGAATTCAAAATCGCAAAATTAAATAATTTAATGCCAATTTTTTAAACAAGAAATCAAGGTTTCATATAACAAATCATTTTCTTTCTAAGAAAACATAAAAATTTCTTACAAATAATTCCCAAATATCTACTTGGGATTTAGTCTTTCAAATCAATTCAAATATGAAATCATCAAATATCCGACCAAGAATTTCAATTTCCAAAATAATTCTTCAACCATTAAAATATATTTAAAGATCAATTCACATGAAATCCCCCATTTTATCATTTATTGAAAACTCATGAAAATTGGCATCCTTTGACATAGTTAAGAAAATATTAGTGGAAACATTGATATAAGACTAAAACTCATCAAGAAAGAAAAAGTAATAATATAATTGATTTTAAGGAAGGGTGTATTGGAAACCCTCCTCAAATATCATCTCTTTTAAATGTCACAATGCTAATCTGTCACAACATGGCCCAAGAATCCCTAGGAATCCAAAATGAATTTCTAAAAACTCTAAAAATATGAGACCTCAAATTTAAAAATGAGTATAATGAACCCCTAGGACGTCAATACCATTAAAGTGACAGAATGACTATGAAGAAGAATAAAAGGAATGGAGAAAGAGTTTTAGATTTATTTACCAATAATAATATATCATAATCTTGAGTAAATAACATGGGAATCACTATGAACATGATAGGGAATAATGAAAAATATTCCTTGGAAGATGGGGTTGAAATAGGGTGAAACAAGACCCCAAAAATGCATTTATTTGGAAAGGTAAATTTGAAATTTTAGAAAAATTTGGAGTCTTACTAGGATAATTCATGGTGGGAAGTGAAAATTTATTACATGAATGAATAGACCTTTGATATTTTATAGGAGGAGGACCTATATATTCAGTTCCACAGCTTATCAGACCCATTTTAATTACCTAAGAAATAAAATAAACACCTCTAAATCCAAAAGTCACCTAAAAATAAATAAATAAATGGAAAAGAGAGTTTTGGATGTGAAAATACTCCCCACAAAAGCACTTTATGCCCTAAACATTCTCAAGTTCAATAGTTAATCAGGTTTAATAAGAAACTCATAGTGAGAAAATATAAAATCTTTCCAGGAGTATAAATCCGAAACCCATCAACAAACCAAAACTCAAGAAACACCAAACACCTAATGAATCCTTAAACAATAAATCTCTAAAAAGAAACCACTCAATAAATGAAACCATTAACAAACAAGGAACTCTCAGGAATGACGATGAATCATAGGATCATATTGGAATACTAAAAAAAATCCAAGTACCTTTTACAAAATCCTCCCAAACCATGCTGTTTTCAAATCCTCAATTTTGTTAACTGAAATCAATATTACCATTTGAATTTCAAAATTAAACCATATCTAAATTTATGTTTCTGAATTGAATTTAAAAATGATCTTAAAAAACCAAATTTCCCTCTTGAATGCTACTTTGAATATTCATATACGTGGTTAAATTTCTATTTATCTTAGAAATTCCAATAATTAATTTCAAATTGAACATAAAATATTTTCTCATCACAATTCCATCAACTTTTAATTTGAAACCATTCTAATGTTTAATTCACATGACTCCTTCCAAACCACTTTAGAAAAAATCATTTATCACTTTCTAGTAAAATATTAACTTTCCAATGAAGACCATTAATGTTTAGAATATTTTTTTTTTGATTTCCAATATTCAATTTCAATAAAATTCCCAACATAAAATACCTTTATCAGTTTTCAAAACCTGAATCATTTTTTATTTTTAAAACTAGCACACACTATTGTTTGACTGATAATTTTTTTTATTCCTCATAGAAAAATGGGAAAAACTCCCATCAACCAACTAGAAGTCAAGGAGGTATAAAATAGTGAAGTCCAAGGGCATTCCCTTGGACAAAATTACTACATTCCAATGGTAACGATCCCAATCTCAAGAAAATGATAATCTGACCATGAGCATTGCACCCCCGAGAGAGAGCGTCTCTCACAAATTTGGCCTCTCTTTTAACATGTCGAACCGCACAATCCTGGTTAATCTCCAAAAGACACCTTCATACCAAATAAATCAAATTACATAGAGGAACCTATTTACTATGCAATGTTCGGACTAGAGTTTATGAGTCTGATTCAACCTTTGAAACCACCAGTGTAAGACTCTTTCAAAGCACAAATCCTGACAGTAATTCCCTCACTTTGGCACCTAACAAACTCCCTACACTGTAACAGAAATTGAAAGCCACCAAAACCGAACCATTTTCATTACATAGAAGACCACCCCCATGCATCTGGACATACATAGAGGATCCATCTATATTAAATTTAAATCCAAATGTTGGAGGATTCCAACTATCCCAAATTCCATACAATCAAGTATTATACACTTGTCTGTTGGGAAGACTACAAATGATAGGAAAATACAGACCACCCTTAACCAAGGAACTCAACTCGTGCAACATCACCTTCAATATTATCTATAAAAAATAAACCAGAGGTTTCAAATATATTCTTGACTTGTTATGTGCCTCTTAAAGAGTCCAAAAAATAATAATAAAGATGATGGCATGTATCTTGACCTTCGTATCCTGATTTCGTATTAAAAAACCATCTAATAATGAATTCATCCATGGAATCACTTTTTGGATCATAAAAACCCCACTTACCAATAACAAAACAAATATTGACCACCCATTCACTCAAAACAAACAAGTCAAAGGTTGACTCTCTTTTAGGATACAAGAAACAGAGACACTTTTAAGAAAAAATAAACTCCCTTTCTTGGAATATTATCCTCCATAAGAATAGCTTGATTTCTCAACCTCCAAACTTGGAAGTTCATATTCCTAGGGACCTCCTTTCACCATAATCATGAGGGAAACTTGTCCCGAACACCACCTTTCTGAGGCATATGCCGATAAACATTCCCTATAAAATACCCAGAACCTAATCCAGTATTGCAGCACTAATCATCCTCCTCCAAAAATACAATTTCATTAAAAGTGATCAACTGCTCCTGGTTTAGGATGCACTCGATAAACCTTGGAAGCCATATATCCTCCTTGATAGTCTTATCCTACACTAGGAAAACCAAAAAAATCCTTCTCCCCAATGTTGTTATCATTCCAAAAGTTAATATCGCCTCTTCCAACCACCAAGAAAGTGGCATCATAAAGAACCTCCAGATGGAAAAGAAAATTTTAAGCCAGACTAGAGAGATTCTGTCAATCCTAGTCCTCCCAACCCTACCCATATTTGGCCTTCATATTATTATCCCAAAGAGACTTTCCCTCAATGACATCCCATGCGAGACGACCCAGCATGGACTGCATAGTAGTCGACATGTCCCTGAGGTCCAGTCCCCCCTTCTCAACAGGTTTCACGAGGACACTCCACAAAGCCTAGGGGCATCTGCCCATTTCATTGGTATCCTAAATAAACTTATTAATAAAACTATCCATCGTACTAATGACCCCTTTGGGAGGAGTGATTATGGAAACAACATTCATTGGGATAGAAATAAGGACACTGTTTATCTGTGAGACACGACCACCAAATGATAAAAACTTGCTTTTATAGCTAAGAATCCAGCAAATAATTTTGTTGAAAAGATTCTAAAATAAAATCTTCCTCACTTAGTTGTTATAAATTTTATCCTTGAGGTATATCATTGGAAATTACTTCCACTTAATTCCCAATATCTCCCGAATGACTCGAACCCTCCTTCTAGAACACTTACTAGAAATAATAACACTGAACTTTTTGAAATTGACTCATTGTCCACTTAGACTACCATGAGCAATCACAACCTCCATTAGACTTGAATGGAATACCTATTTCCATTCAAGAAAATAATAATATCATCATAAAACATCAGATGAGAGAATGTGACATCCGAAGTGTGAAAATTATAAGGTAGTATTCTCCCATCCTCCAAACCATCGTGAAAATTAAGAGACAAAGTCTTCTGAGACATGATAAAAATATTGGGATACAAGGGATATCCTTTTTTCACACCTCGGACACTTTCATATAAACTAAAACATTTCCCCATAAGAGAAATGATGAGCTATAGAGATGAGTAACACAAAAAACAAAGATCACAAACCCACTCGTGGAAACCCAGTATCCTCACGGTCTGAATTTTAAAGCTATACTTCAATTTTTCGCATGATTTATCCATGTCAACTTTAATTTTGATGTTGGACATGGTCACACTTCTATTAACATATTCCACTAGTTCTTCCGCAATTCTGATCACTCCTTGGATACCCCTCCCTTTAATAAAGTCGTGTTTCTCCCGATAGATAACTTTCAGTATCACCTTGTCCAACCATTTACTTATTACTCTTGCCAAAATCTTATAAGAAACATTACATAGTGATATGGATCTATAATGGTAAATAGCCAAGAGGTTCTTGGTTTTTGGAACTAAAACCACACTGGAGGAAGTAGTACTTATATTTAAACTACCTCTTTGAAAAAAATCCTGGATATCCTCAGTCAATTGAACAGAAACAAAATCAAAATCCACCACATAAAAATCACCTAAAAATCCATCCGGACTAGGGGTTCTATCTAGGGGAATATTATGAAAAGTTTCCCAGACATCTTTTCCATCCATAAGATCTCTAAGAAAGTCATTCTACTATTCCATGATGCTACTGTGAAATCCATCTATAAAGGTCGCTTGTTCCTCTGACCTTGCATTAATTCCTGGAGAGGTCGATCTATTACCCGTGAGGTGGGTTTTGAAATTCTCTATGGCCAACCTACCAGCCACATCAATATTAGATGAATAAGAACCTTCCGCAAGCTTAATCTAAATTTTCATCGACTGATGTTCTTTAACACATGAATGAAAAAACACCGTATTGCGGTCACCCTCCTACATCCATTTGACCCTAGAATGTTGTCTAAAACATCATTCAACCTCTAACAGCCTCTCATCCATAAAGACGCCTTTGTCGTAGATCCTCAAGAAGATACTTTCATCCCAACCCTGTTGCAGTTTGACCTCGAGCCTCTCAATTTCACAGTGCAACAGCTCCATTGTATTGTAAACCACGTTATTATCAAGAAACCACTAGCCAATATCATTCTGGAGACTCTTTAGAAGCGCAGAAACCCCAAACAAAGCACTCTGAGGGAACTCATGCTCCCACAAACTCTTCATCAATTTCCAGAACCCCTCAAAGCGATGTCAGCTTTAACACCCCGACCCCAGTTACCCAGAGTTGGTGCCTTATTACATAACATTGGCATGATCACAAAATATCATGTCTTGAAAGATAGATTAGTTATTAGCCCTGGAAACACTAGATACATTCATAAGTCTTACATTACATCATAAAGTGAAAAACTACAACAACATAGTCTCCATAGTCCACACTCATATCCCCTTAGACTATCCCTACAGGTCAAAAATAAAATACTTCTTCACCTCCTGGGAAAAATAAAACATAGAAAGGGGTGAGCTTAGATTCTTAGTAAGGATAAAAATATAGTGGAAACTTTCATAAATAAGCATAAATATTTAAGCCAATGTATAACTAAAACAAAATCTTTTTAAACTTGAACTTCAGCATAATATGGCAAAGATAAAATGAAATAATTCCATTTACTTATTCTCATGGATATTCTAATATTATACTAATCACATGAAATATCAATAACCACTTTCATAATAATAGAATGCATAATGCTAGACTATCATAACCACATAGTAAAGGCCTTATGCCAAGACTACAAATAAGATTTTGTCAAGGCCTTATGCCAAGACACTAGTTTGTCTCCTGAGACCTATCGATGCAACGAGGAGCTATAGTGCGCTCCACTTGTCAATTACTAAGTCCAATTCATTCCTCATATGAAAAGTTTAAAACATAATATGAATATTCGTATTAAAACTAGCATAAAAAATGTCAATATTTTAACCACAAACCATTAATGGTATAAAAATATAATATCCACAGTCATCCATAACTCATTCAATACAATATAAAAGATTGTATTATAATATATCAACCTCAATAGAGAATAATGAATGATACAAACATAGACGAATACAATCATCAAAACTATTTGAGAGAAATATCCCCCTTTTTCTTGAAAACATTTAAAAGCCTCCCTATTTATCAAGAATACAATTAAAACAGATTTTTGAATCAAAGTGTCTCATACCACTTTCAAACTTTTAAAAGGAATTTTAATTTTAAAACTTTAATTTACATATGAATAAATCCTTAAAACCATTTTTAAAACATGGACATTGATGAGAAAGATTTAGAATAATAAATCTTTAAAACATTTTAAAATGGTATTTTAGTTAGAGTTTCTAACCAAAAGAGAGACACATGAATACAAATAATTTAGGTAATAAAAACTTTTACTATCATGAGAATAAATAGATTCAAGATATACTATGTTAAATTACATTATATACCCCATATAAAAGTGATTTGGTGTATAATAACAAAGGATTCTCAATGGAATGTAAATTGAGATGAAATCTCTCATAAAGTCTGTATCCTTAGGTTAAAGATAAATCAATGACATAATTATGTGTGAAAAATATAAATACACTCAATATGATTGGATATTAAGTGTAAAACAATCAGAGGACATTCACACATATTCTTGTAAAAACAACACCAATGAATTAGATGTTTAACTCAATAAATGGAGATTGAGTTAAAATTACTCTTATCAAGATTATATCGATGACTTAAGGATTTATCGATGGAGTGATTTTGTGTATCAAAAGTATATCCACATAAAGGGGAGTGGAAATTATGACATAATAAAATAAATAGTTATTCCACACATAATCTCAGAGTAAAATAATCGATGAAGTGTGTATAAAGTCGAATGAGTGGAAATTGAAATTTCAAATTCCCTTATTGATTTGGTAACTTAAAAAACATACACCCATGAAATAAGGATCATAAATTGATGATTTAAATATCGATAAATTAAATTATATTTCACAATGAATACAATCATGGGCAGTACACACACCACATGTAATAAATAATTGGTGAACAATGGAAATCTCACGGAATTAAAAGTGAGATAATAAACCCCTTACTTTGTACGTTTTCCTTGGTAGAGGGTAGGTTAACCTACTTTATAATGGTGGAATAACTGTTATTGAATTATAAAACAATCATATACATTAATATGATATCATATATGATCTTTTAACATTGATTTGTTAATAGTATCTTAGTATTGTCGTCGTTTCGGGTGTTAACGGATTCATTTTCCTTTATATTCATTGTTATGTGAGCCATATTTTTATGGATAGGTTGTATCTTATTCATATACACAATTATATAAAGTACTTAAAAATTACTTTTAATCATCATGTGAAAATTAGTTTTGAATGGATACGATGGGGAATGAATGTCATCGCGTTCGTGGAGACGGTTTTCCGTACGTACGCACGAGCGACAATATCATTTTTTTGATATTAAAATCATATATAATTGGATGTTATATCAAATATACAGAATCTTTATAAATTTATATTTATTATTTACTTCAATTAAATATCATTTTCATACCCATACAAATAATAATGTTTTGAATAACAATTACACCACGACGTGGAGACGGTAAGCCGTACTGACACACGTATGGTAGCATCTCATTCAAAGGATCGATAGAATTCTGAATATGGTTGTACCATATTTATAATAACATAAAAATATATAGAATATAATGCAGTTATTATTTTATAATGTAAATAACAAATAATGAAGAAGTGGAAGAGGAAAGGAACTTGAAAGAGGGTGGTGAAAACCTTACCTCTTCTTCGAGTTCTTCGTTTTGATTTGATCAAAATGGATCCTTAGGCTGTATTTCTGATCAAACTAAGGCCTATAGGATGAATTGAGGGATGTTGAGAGATTATTTTGGTAGAGCCAAAAGGCTTTGAAGGTGTTAATTAAAGAGAAGGGGGAGTTCCCTTTTTATAATAGGGGTGAGGGGCACCTTAGGAGAAGCTAGAAATATTATTTTATAATAAATTAATATTCGGTTTCTAATGGCTCCAAAGAGGATTATTTAAAGTTTAATGTGGGTATTGGTCGAAAACAACTAAACTAATAGTTATTATACAGGTTTGGGTTACTATATTAACATTATCTTTTTTATTTAACTCTTAGTTAAATAGTTTGACATTTACCATGTCTCTTTGTATTTTTATATTATATAGTTAATAAACTTACTGTATACTTCCAAGAGACCCCCAAGTGGTCCATTAATTATACACCTATAATTATATAAGTCCTTTTTCCTAACCTTAGATTTTTAGGAATATAATATCAATTAATAATATAATATTTGTTTTTAAAATTCCTTAATGTCAATTTTGACACTATTTAATAATTGATTTTTTGTTAAAGTATTAAAAACTTAATTAATTCAAAAAAATATTATTTATGTAATGCTAACATGTCATATTAACAAATAAAATTTGTTTATGTCATCAAAACTTTCACATTATATTTATTTTAACATTTATAATACCAATTATTTGATTCTTTCATTAATAAAGAAAATACTGCATCATTATGGTGTCATAAATAAATTTATTTATTAAATGTTTAAAAATTATAAATATGATACCATTATGTAGGAAATATTATTATCTTTATAATTAACACTTATAGTCAAAAATATAATATATATAACCCTATGTGAAAACTGTTTTTCTAAAAGATATATTCTTATGTCATTTTTGTGTTTACTTTAACTTAATTAATATAGTGTCATTATCACTTACAAGTGGCACAATTGGGTCCCAAAATCGACTCAAAGATTCCCATGGTCGGATATGTATCAACCAATAGGTTTAGGACACATTTTATGGTAATTTAATATTATTATAATATTATTGTTTTACCTTTATTTATTGGATTTACCCTTTAACAATGGTAAATAAAATATTTACTGAAGTAATTAATCAAAATTTTAAAAATAAAAGATACCTATTTAAAAAAATTTTACCCCTTGATTCTAAATATGGAATCCATTATTATAAATTCAAAACACATAAGTGGCATAAATTAATTTAAAACTAATTCATGTTGTCAAAATAAAAAAGCGTGTTTTTAAGAAATAATAATTATCAAAAGATTGACACTTGCTTATATCAAGTTTAAATTTCAAATTAAGTCCAATGAACAATATTGAATTAAATGGTAAAAATATAATCGAATTATACTTTAAAACCACTCAAACTCATAATTTATTACTATTAATTACTTTGATTAAAAAAGCTGTTTTTAATTAAAATTTAGTAATTTTCACTATTCATCAAAATATGAAAGTTATCAGAAAAGTACCAAAAATTCACCCTAAGATAATTTTGATATTCTAAATCCAATAATTAAGTCCATTTTTAAAGATAAATGTATAAAATTTCAAGAATTGGGTATTACTATTCATAATGGCTAGTTTGATTGGTTGTGGTGTGTTAGAACTTGAAGTTGCGTACAACACACGCTACTGTATTATTCAAAGAGAAGCGTACCATGAAATATTGGGGTGTTAAATTATCCCCTCCTTCAATAAATTGCATCCTATAAATTTATGATCGGTATTGGAAACTTGGGTTTGACATTTCAAAATATCTTAGTTGAAATCCCACATTGAAAAATGGATTAATGAGGCCTCAATTTAAAATAAAGAGTTGTAAGTATGAAGGTTACCGAAAATAACACATAATAGGGTTCCATGTAGGAAAAAACGAATATGGTAGAGAAATATAACCATTAATATCTGATGGAGAGTGGTAGAGAACATGGATTTGAAAAGTCCAACAATCACAAAGCCATAAATTTGTGATGATCTAAGGTACCATCTAGGACAACATTTTTGTTCTAAGTTCCTTTTCTTAATGTTGAGGAAATTATTTATGAGATTGGATAAGATCATAAGGAGATATACTTACTTTACAATTATAGTTTTATCCATTAATAAATTTCTACCACAAACTCATCTTTCACTCCAAAACATAATACAAATCAAAAATACTCTATTTATCATAATCGTATAGGGTTCCAAATATAATGAATTTATAATTCACATATCAGAACCTTTAAAAAAAGAAACTATGTTATACCATCTAGGAAATTCATATAGTTCTGTGGTAGGTGATAAATCCCAATTGCACTATGGTGGTGGGTTCGATTCTCGTGGCTTTGTTCGATGTGATGGGTTCTCACACAGTCTGCGTGTTGTCCTTTTATAAAAATTCAAAAATAACCTTTCAAACTTAATCCATTCCAACATTTAGACTTCTCCAAAATAGTTCTATCCAAACTCACAGTCCAAAATTTATAAGGAATTTAAACATAATGAAGATCCTTTTTCCATGTAATAACATGTGAACACCTTCATCATGTGTTATTTTAAAACATGGTAACATCCTGAATTACCATAAAACCTTATTGATTACATTCATTCTCCCTTATTCTTTATACAATAATTGATATAATCCTTCTATCCAAAAATGTTTTAAACTCCAAAAATGAAAAATCATTAATCAATTTTAAGGTAGTCAAGAATATACAATATAATTTATTCAAATCAACCATCTCTTATTCCAAAATCACTACCTCATTATCAGGACCATATTAAGGATTACCTTTCCTTAAACCATCTATTTTACCAAAAGTGTTGCTCACTATTAAGTCACTTTTCTTAGAACCATATAATCTCAAATCCTCAATAAAATAGTTTTGTAGTACAATCCTTATTTATCTCCATAATTCATATAACCGGTATATTGTTGATACAACACTCAAATGAAATAATCCTTTAATAACAACAAAAGAACACTAGTCATTCTTCTTCATCTGAGGTAGTATCATAACTTGATTATTATCCAATAGCATCATTTCAGGCATACTCTGATGACTTGGACATTGGTTCGCGTAGTGTCCCAACTTCTTACAGATGAAGCATTGTACATTTGAAACCTTTTTCTTACCCTAGCAGTCACGTACTTGGTTTTCCTTTTTCTCCACACTTATAATAAACTCACATTCCCTTCAGGCAATTTCCAGGGTTTTTCTTCCCACAATTATCACATATGGGAAAATTCTTCTTTTCCCTCTTCCCTTTATCCATATTTCTCTCTTCCATCCTTTTCTTCTCTTTCTTCCCTTCAAAGCCATAGGACTCAGAGAATTATTTACTTATCTTATTAACAAATGATAATATTTCTTCATATGTTGAGAAAATATGAGAGACTATTTCCCGTCTAAATGTTGGCTTAATACCTTGGAAGATATGATCCTTCTTACTCTTTGGATCATATTTTTTGTTATAGTTCACATTCCTTCTACTGGGATCCATTTCTATACAATGGCATACACTAAGTCAGTTTATGAATTGAAATGATTAATTACAAACTTGTAAAGTACCTAAGGTAAAATAAACAGTTTATGGATATAATCCACAATCATAAAAATGTTTTCTTTGAGGAAGTATTTACTCATAAACCCTTCATAATTGTTTTTAAAGAAAATTATAATTATCCTATGAATATCCCCTGGAGTGTAGTAACCAAGAGTGTAGCAAGCTCGTTGTCGTGAACCAGTTCTCGTTCGAGTTTAGCTCAAAGCGGTGTTTCCGTGTTTTACCCCTTGGTACATCTGTGTCAGAGCTTCCTCTTCCTGCTCGTATCCATACAGGGATGTATTTCTTGGAAAACTCACAAAATCTCTACAATACCAAAATTCTAGGAAGTTATTCTATACTAATCCTCAAAGTCTATCTTAGGGCTATGTGCTCTAATCAGAGTTTATATAAAACAAGCTTCCAAGGTTTGTATTAAACTTCCTCTGATACCAACTAAAACGCCCTAAACCCAGTTACCCAGAGTTGGTGAATTATTACATAACATTGGCATGATCACAAAAGATCAAGTCTCGAAATACCGTTTAGTTTAATAGCCTTGGAAACACTACATACATTCATAAGTCTTACATTACATCATAAAGTAAAAAACTACAACAACAAAGTCTCCATAGTCCACACTCATATCCCCTCAGACTGTCCCTACAGGTCAGTCATAAAATACTTCTTCACATCCTAGGAAAAAATAAAACATAGAAAGGTGTGAGCTCAGATGCTCAGTAAGGATAAAAATATAGCAGAAACTTTCATAAATAAGCATAAACATTTAAGGAAATGTATAACTAAAACAAAAACTTTTTAAACTTGAACTTCAGCATAATATGGAAAAGATAAATTGAAATAATTTCATTTACTTATTCACATGGATATTCTACTAGTCGAATAATCACATGCATAATCAATAACTACTTTCATAATAATGGAATGCATAATGCCCGACTATCATAACCACATAGTCAAGTCCTTGTGCCAAGACTACAAATAAGATTTTGTCAAGGCCTTGTGCCAAGACACTAGTTTTTCTCATGATACCTACTGATGCATCTAGGAGCTATAGCAGGCTCCACCCATCAATTACTAAGTCCAATGCATTCCTCATATGAAAAGGTTGAAACATAATCTGAACAATCGTATTAAAACTATCATACAAAATGTCAATACTTTAACCACAAACCATGAATGGTATAAAAATAGTACATCCACAGTCAAACATAAATCATTCAATACAATATGTAAGATTGTATTATAATAGATCAACCTCAATAGAGAATAATGAATGATACTGACATAGGTGAAAATAATCATCAAAACTATTTGAGAGAAATATCTCCCTTTTTCTTGAAAACATTTAAAAGTCTCTCTATTTATCAAGAATCCATTTAAAATAGATTTTTGAACCAAGTGTCCCATACCACTTTGAAACTTTTAAAAGGAATTTTAATTTTAAAACTTTAATTTCCATATGAATAAATCCTTAAAACCATTTTCAAAACATGGACATTGATGAGAAAGATTTAGAATAATAATTCTTTAAAACATTTTAAAATTCTATTTTAGTTAGAGTTCCTAACCAAAATAGAGACACTTGAATACAAATAATTTAGGTAATCATAACTTTGTAATATCATGAGAATAAAGGGATTCATGATATACTATGTCAAAGTACATTATATACACCATATAAAAGTGATTTGGTGTATAACAACAAAGGAGTCTCAATGGAATGTAAATTGAGATGAAATACCTCATAAAGACCGTATCATTAGGTTAAGGATAAATCAACGACATAATTATGTATGAAAAATATAAATACACTCAATATGATTGGATATTCAGTGTAAAATAATCAAAGAAAATTCACACATATTCTTGTAAAAACAACACCAATGAATTAGATGTTTAACTCAATAAATGGAGATTGAGTTAATATTACTCTTATCAAGTTCATATCGATGACTTGAGGATTTATCAATGGAGTGATTATGTGTATCAAAAGTATATCCATATAAAAGGGAGTGGAAATTAGGACATAAGAAAATAAATAGTGATTTCACACATAATCTTGGAGTAAAATAATCAATGAAGTATGCGAAAATCCTAATGAGTGGAAATTGAAATTTTAAATTCCCTTATTGATTTGGTAACTTACGAAACATACACCCATGAAAGAAGGGTCATACAATGATGATGTAAATATCCATAAATTAAAGTATATTACACAATTAATACAATCATGGGCAGTACACACACCACATGCAATAAATAAGTGGTGAACAATGGAAATCACATGGAATTAAAAGTGAGATAAGAAACCCCTTACTTTGTACTTTTTACTTGGTTGATGGTAGGTTAACCTCCTGTATAATGGTGAAAAAAATTTATTGAATTATACAAAAATCATATAAATTAATATGATATCATATATGATCTTTTAACATTGATTTGTTAATAATATCTTAGTATTATCATTGTTTTGGGTGTTAATGGATTTGTTTTCCTTTATATTCTTTGTTATGTGAGACATATTTGTTATGGATAGGTTGTATCTTATTCATATCCAGAATGATATAAAGTCCTTAAACATTACTTTTAATCATCAAATGAGAATTATTCTTTAATGGTTACGATGGGGAATGAATCTCATCACGTTCGTGGAGACGGTAGTCCGTACGTACCCACGAGCGAGAATATCATTTTTTTGATATTAAAATCATATATAATTGGAAGTTATATAAAATATTCAGAATAATTATATTGTTATATTTATTATTTAATTAAATTAAATATCATTATCATACCCATCCAAATAATAATGTTTTCAATAACAATTACACCACGACGTGGAGACGGTAAGCCGTACGTATGCACGTATGGTGACATGTCATTAAAAAGATGGATAGAATACTGAATATGATTGTAAAATATTTATAATAACATAACAGTATATAGAATATACCGGAGTTATTATTTTATAATGGAAATAACAAAGAAAGTAGAAGTTGAAGAAGAAAGGAACTTAAAAGAGGGTGGTGAAAACATTACTTCTTCTTCGGGTTCTTTTTTTATTTGATCAAAAGGGCTCCTTAGGTTGGATTTATGATCATAATAAGGACTCTAGGTTTAATTTAGGGATGTTTGAAGAATATTTGGGCAGGGTTTGGCCGAGCCAAAAGGCTTTGAAGGTGTGAATTATAGAGAAGGGGGAGTGCCCTTTTTATAAGAGGGGTGAGGGGAACCTTAGGAAAAACGAGAAATTTTATTTTATAATAAATTCATATTAGGTATATAATGGCTCTAAAGTGGATTATTGAAATTTTAAGGTGGGTACAGGTCAAAAACAACTCAACCAATAGTTATTAGATAGGTTTGGGTTACTATGTTAACTTTATCTTTTTTATTTAACTCTTAGTTAAATAGTTTGACATTTACCATGTCTCTTTGTATTTTTTTTATTATATAGTTAATAAACTTACTTTATACATTCAAGATACCCCAAAGTCGTCTATAAATGATACGTATATCACTATATAAGTCCTTTGGTCGAACCTTATATTTTTAGGAATAGAATATCAATTAATAATATAATATTTTTTTTAAAAACTCCTTTTTGTCAATTTTGACACTATTTAATAATTGATTTTTTTTAAATGTATTAAAAACATTATTTAATCGAAAACAATTCATTTATGAAATCCTAGAATGTCATATTAACCAATAAAATTTTTTTATGTCATAAAAACTTTAAAATTATATTTATTTTAACATTTATAATACCAATTATTTGATTCTTTCATTAATAAGGAAAATACTGCATCATTATTCTATCGTAAATAAATTTAATTATTAAATGTCTAAAAATTAAAAATAAAAAACCATTATGTAGTAAATATTTTTATATTTATAATTAATATTTATAGTCGAAAATATAACATATATAACCCTATGTAAAAATTGTTTTTCTAAAAGATATATGCTTATGTCATTTTTGTATTTACTTTAACTTAATTAATATAAAGTGTCATTATCACTTAAAAGTGGCTCCATGGGGTCCCAAAATAGACCCAAATATTCCCATGGTCGGACATGTATCAAAGAATATGGTTACAAAACGTTTTAGGGTAATTTAATATTTTTATAACATTATTTGTTTACCCTTATTTACCGGATTTACCCTTTAACCATGGTAAATAAAATATTTACCGAAGTAATTATTCAAAATGTATAAAAATAAAATTTACCTATTTACACAATTTGGACCCCCGGATTATAAATATGGAATCCATTTTTCTAAATTCAAAACACATAATTAGCATAAATTAATTTAAAATTAATCCCCGTTGTCAAAACAAAAAACGAGATTTTAAGAAATAGTAATTATCAAAAGATTGACACATTCTTATGTTTAGTTTAAATGTGAAATTAAGTCCAATGGCCAACATTGGATTAAATGGTAAAAATATAATCTAATTATACTTTAAAACCACTGAAATTCATAATTTATTACTGTTAATTATTTAAATTAAAAAAGTTGTTTTTAATTAAAATTTTGTAATGTTCATTATTCATCAAAATATGAAAGTTATCAGAAAAGGACCAAAAATTCACCCTAAGCTAATTTCGATATTCCAAATCCAAAAATGAAGTCCATTTTGAAAGATAAAATGTATAAAATTTTAAAAAGTGGGTATTACTATTCATAATGGCTAGTTTGATTAGTTGTGGTGTGTTAGAACTCGAAGTTGCGTACAACACACGATACTTTATTATTTAAAGAGAAGCGTACCGTGGAAGCTTGGGGTGTTACACCAACTGGAAAAATACATGAAGGGTTTGATATCCTATCTCCCTTGATTCAACTCAACCAGAAGTGGGGAATGATCTTAGAGATCGTGGGATAGATTGGTCACCAATGAACTAGAGAAGGATTATAGTACTTGAATATTTAAAAGGCATCTGTCCAATCTACTCTATATCATGCTTACACCATGAAGGTTGTTGTACTAGGTATACATTCACCCATTGAATCCCAAATACAGAAGTCCCATACTATAAATTAAGGTTTTAAAATAAACCATACCATTGGAAAAACTTCCCAACCCACCTATCTTCTCTGAAACTTCAACAATTGAGTTGAAGTCACCACCAACAAACCAAGGGAGACCCATAAGATCAAATGAGTCCAGACACTTAAACAAGGACCTTATAACTGGGACATCGATAATTTCATGAATTAATTAGAAAAGTATAACCCAACCTATAAACTTGATCTTCACTATAATACAATGATCAGAGGTTTGGATCAGCTCTACCTACAAAGAATGCTTCCAGCAAAGCCAAATGTTCCTATTCACTATGTGACCATGAAAATGAAACCCACACCCTGTATTTTTAGCAACAAAATTTAAAATAATGGGATTTTTTTAGGTTCATGAATGGAAACATGGGAATAAATAGATCTTTGAGACTTAGAATCCAAGAATGAACACTTTCCACAAACACCCAGCCTGTGAGCATTCTAGATAATTAACGAAATAATTAATGGAGAAACTGTTTGGCCTTCCAGATGCTAGTAACTAACCCTGGATAAAATAATATACTCCCACACAAATCCTTGTCCATCGAATGATTCACTGGTCTTGAGGATCCTTCTGTAGAATAATTCTACTTTGGAATAACAGTATTTCACTTCAAAGAGATATCTTCCTACTCTAACAGAGAAAACGTGTTTTTCAAAGTAACTTAAGGCTTGACTTGTTCTAAATCCTCCTAAAGAAGGGATTTCAGCACCAGACGATAGGGATGGATTTGGGACAGGATGATTTGCTTCGTTACTCCCTATGAATAATAACTCAACCAATGGTTATCATCATCAACCTTGAATCCCCCCATCGATGTTGGGAGAGAACCCTTAAGAGAATCATTTGAAAGAAAGGAAGGAATATTCACACAAAAGTAAGGTGGAGAAAGTACTTTGGGAATGCTCAGAATGACACATGTAGAAAAAAATCTCACACCTCTAGAAAGTAGAAGATTTCCCACCATCAAACAATACTCAGTCACCTGGATCTCATTCTCTGAGAAAAACTCCATGAGAGAATAATCAACCATAGGAGAACCCACAAGAACAACCTCCTTAAATGTACTCACTAAGAGGCCTCCATACGAAAGAGACCCATCCACCCTACAAACCACTAGAGAAGGAAGAACTCCTACATGAACTATTGTGTAGGATCAAAACTAATACCACTCAAACACCCAATAGAGTCTCAACAACTTAGATACAACCCAACCCATGGGGAAACCATGAAATATTCTATTAGGATTCAATAGCCTCACTTGATTTAAAATCAAGTTTGAATGCACAAGGTTGAAGGAAATCATGATTCAATTTAGGGTCAACTAATATACACATAATGATCCTAAATAAAGGGATAAAAGAACTAATTTATGTGTTCAACTTGTAATTTAGTCTACCCACTATATTATAATTTCACTAGACCACTGGCTCTACAAAAACCACTAGCCTCTTCCAAAGAATTTATAGAGGAAAAAAGACACATCAAAAGAAAGAAAAAATATAAAGTGGATTCACTAACTAATATTTCATTACAGTCTGGAAGAAAGTTCTTTAATAACTTCATCATAACATAAACCTTAACAACCTGATAAATCCATAATCATTGCATTAGAATAATTAATTCCATAATATTACCCATTCAAGTAAAGAAACTGAGATACATCACATAAGAGAACAATGGATATCAATTGGAAATTCATCAGAATTAATTATTTATCAATAAGAATTACACAAAGTACCCTTAGCTAAAGTGAGGGTAACCCCAGATTGTGCTTCTAGAACTTAAGATCCTGGTGAATCAAATAGAACATCAAAGTTTATCCAACACCGGCTTCTTGTCCTCCTAAAACTTATACAAGCTTTCTTATATACAACCATTCATAAATAATGGTCCAAAAGAAGGACTACATCACAATAATATAATAAAATAACAATAAATCATAGAAAAAATATCATTCCCAATGAAACTAAAATCCCACGCTGAATATTAAAGAGATCAAATAAAATATGAAACTACTCAAAGATTTTATGACACTGGGGAATCCATCTCATTTTAGGAACTATTTTATGTAACCCACAATTTCAAAATCTTCAAACACATATCAATAAAGTAGAGAAACTTGAAACATGAGAAAAAAATAATTTGAAAATCTATATAAATAGAATATTTACATCACCAAGATAGAATCTATTAATAAAATTGAGAAATTTCAAAATGTTACTACAAGAAAATAGAAATAACAAAAATAAAACTCCATAAATCACAATATTAAAAGGGGGAAACAAAAAAATCAAATGAAAACACAAAAACCCAAAATAATAATCATAATGGAATTTATGAATGAATTATACATTAAAACCCTTATTTTAACGGTATTTTTGAGGCTTATTCAAAATAACATACTTCCACCACTTCTAACTCTGCCCCTCAAGAATCAAGTTTATAATCCCCACATATAATTATAAATAAAGTCCAATATATATTAATACATCATCAACACTTAGTAGTGATACCAATCCTTCTAGAGAATAATTTATTCCATAAAAAAGATGAGGATTAAGTTTCAAAAACTCTAAAATAAGATCCACACATAGGGGAAGGAGAGGAAGAATAACCATCCAAAAAAAATATAGATCAACCAATGAGCCTTTTTTAATCTGTACGAGGGAATCACTAAGGATAAGAAATAATAAAACAATCCAAAAAAATCCAAACCATGAGCCTCTTGAGACAATCAATAATTTAATAAGTGGTTTCAAAACACCTTTTAAATAAACCACAAATCCATTTTTTTCAAAATTCACAATAAAGAAAAAAATCCTAATAAATATTTTTTTGAATAAGTGAAATATATTCATCTCTATGACATAGTGTAAATTTATAATTTAGGCTATGAACCTCAACTTACAAAATATATGATATCTTCATTTATATTCCCAAAAATATCAAAAAATAGTTCACAATGTGAATATATGTGTCACACCAAGAAATAGTTCTAAAATGGTGCTAAAACATCTCTCCAAAATGGTTAATAAAAATTCATTTCAAAAAGAATATGCAATCATTTAATTATTTTTTTTACCCAAAATATTTTATGAAACACGTTTTAATAAAATAGAAGATGTATTCATTAGGAAACTATTTTAAATTTTCATCTTTTGAGAAACACTCATAACATTTTAGTGGTGCAAAATCATATGATTTAAAATTAATAATAACTAAACCACTTAATCCAGTTAAGCTTTCTTAATATCACTTGAAATCTGTTAAAATAAATTTCACTATCCCATTTTTTCCAAAGGCATTAAAGAACATTCAAAAAACCACTCATCATTTTAAATCGAAAAAATTTTATAAACATTTCTAAATCCATATATCATTTTGAAAGTATTCCCAATTTTTTATATCAAAATTGGACCCTTTCCAAATAAAATCAAGCATTCCTTTTTAAAATTTCTATTTCAATTTAAATCCAAAAATATAAAAACACTAAAACACCACAATTAAAACTTAAAGAAAATGGAAATAGCTCAAAATCCACAAAGACTAAAAAAATTCAAGATCCTGGAAACTCAAGGAAATATTAGGATTAATTACGCTTTTTGGATAACTCTATACTAAACATATGAAGTCCCATAGAATTCAATTAGGTTACATTCTATGTTTATGGTATAAAAAACCTTTTATAGGTACCATATACCCCAAACTTCCACCGTACTCCCAATAAAACTGATAAATCAAAAAAAATCTAAAGACCACAATTCTCAAACAACTCAGAACCAACCAAGATAACAAGAAATACTCATCCTAGATAACTATGGAAACATAAGTATTATCATAGTAGATTATGATTATGAACCAAATTTTGATTTACCTCATGAGTTACAATAATTCATGATCCTATCTAATAAAGTTTCACAAATAAAAAAAACCCACCTTTGATACCAATTTGTCACAAGACAACCTAAGTCACTCCAAAAATGGGTACCCAAGGCAGTCCATGCTAAGGCCTAAAGCACATTACCAATCCCCACATGATAGAAAAAATATCTTGATCATCAATAAGAAATAATTGAGTATGATCTTCCCAAATATAATAATAATTAAGTAATATAATGGGAAAAATAAAAGTAAATAAACTAGGAAATCCAATATAAAAATTAAGCAACATGATACATTATCTAGAAATATGTGGTTGATGGATGATACAACTGATGACAATAAAAAATAAATACAAAAATGGAACCATATACAAGTCCTTATGTGAAGGTGAGGTAACACCACTTTCACCTCAACTAAATAATATCCAAGAGATCCCCAAACATTTCCAATATCTAAGCATCATGCTAACCCATAATATAAATGCAAGAGAAAAAAATAGTAAGTAACCACTTGTTGTCCCAATGAAAAAAACTTTAAATGAAAAGTTATAACATGACTATTTGAAAATAGAGGTATAGAATAGGGTTCCATGGTTTCAAAATTTAAAATTACTTTCAAATAATTACATTTTTAGAAACAAAAAACTTTCACAAAACCAACTTTATTTCCCAAAAATCTGTAATTTATTTC
This sequence comes from Viscum album, assembly GCA_963277665.1. Classification (NCBI taxonomy): domain Eukaryota; kingdom Viridiplantae; phylum Streptophyta; class Magnoliopsida; order Santalales; family Viscaceae; genus Viscum; species Viscum album. The sequence continues at coordinate 636,396,928 of OY728160.1, forward strand.
CATTAAAAAATCACACATAAATTGTAGTTATAAAAATTTTAAGAAAACCTTTAAAGAAACTATAACTAATTTTCCAAAATAGAAAATATTAATTTCCTGGAATCATAGGTTCTTATTAGTCTCCAAAAAGGGTTTTAGAGTGAGATTACCATAATATGGGGAGATTTAGTGTATTTAATGCTTAGGATATTAATCACTTTCTCTTTTAACTATATCTACCATTAAATGGATATTAACCTCTCAACCTTGAGGGTAACTTTCTCTATTAATTTTATTATAAATTTATCTATTTCAACCAATTCAATATACATTTATTACTAGATATTATTTAAGATTAATTTCATCCTCTTTATTTATGCACATGTAAATTAGATAGGGAAAAGAAAATTTACATGGTTCTCCCTCACTAGGAAACTCCAGGTAGCATGATTCAGTTATGTTCCATGCACCAAATCATTTTTATGAAGCCTTCAACCCTAGTATCCCAGATCCAATGTCTACTTTAATATATTTTTTCTAGATACATGTGGTTACATCAAAACAAACTGAATATTTTAGTATTCTTGGTAAACTAGATACTTATTTGATTCCCATATTACATTTTTATACACAAAATTTAAAATATTTTTTCAATAATATCATTATTACCTATAGAATATCCTTTAAAATAATTCATAGTACACTTACAGGATTCCTAGGAAAGGAAAAAAATAAGGGTGACCTCAAATTCTGAGTAAGGAATATGTATAGTGGAAAATATCATGAAAAAATAAAGAGTGATAAATAAGTCATGATAAAATGGAAAGTTAAATATCTGAACAGACTTGTTATTTAACCAATAAATTGACTATATTTATTAGATAAATCATCAATATGAAAAGATAAATATTTGATCACATGTTCCATTTAATAAATAAATTGAGTATAAAATTAATCCATGAATAAAATCACTATAATAATCACAAGGATAAAAATAACATAAATACATGTTCCTTTTCCATAAATACATTTTTCATAGATAGTTTAACTAATTGGTATATATAAACAAAAAATCCATTTAAACAATTCTAGCCAACTGATTCATCTCATGAGACTACCAATGCATCGAGGTAATATGTATAATATGCCACCCCCCCCCCCAATTTTAGGTCCAACACATTCATTATATATGAAATGATAAATTTTATTCATGAACAATATTCCATATCAAAAAAATTGTATCAAGTAAGGAATATGGATAAACAATAATTTTCCCAGATAATCATATATCTCTCAAAGTAAATTACTATCTTTAGAAATGATATAAGGTATGTGTAATAATCATATCAATGAGAAATGATATGGATATTTAGGAGAAATGTAATGTCTAATGCTCCCAAAAAAATGAATATTTCAAGGGAATGTTAATGATTATGAAAACTAATAATGAAAGAGGATGTCAAAACTTTATTTGGTCAAATTGATCATAAACCACCTATATAAAGAATAAAGATGGAATCATTACAACATATCTCACTGGGAGTATAAGTAAAATAAATTGTTATTGTCTTTGATTAATAGAAATACCATAAAAAGACATTTTAAAATGTTCATGAGGAAAAAACCTTTTAACATTGAAAAAAACATTTCTAAAAAAATTCGACAATATTAGAAACAATATTTTCTTTAAAAATAACCATTTAAAAATCTAATGGAATATATAAATAAATAATGGTTCATGATGGAATGAAGTTTTTTTATGAAAATGTCGTTAAAAACAAATATTCATTGTGTATTTTATATAAAAAAATGTCAAAAAGTACCTTGTTTGGAAACTTATAGGAATATTACATTTAAAAAATATTATGAAAATCCTATTATGGGTAAAAAAGAAATTAAAAAATCATAGTAAAACTATTTTGAAAACATTTTTAAAAATGTTGTATTTCTACAAAAAAAGCATTTTTGTCCAAAGAATGAAATGAAGTTAGGTTTTGTTAAAAACATTTTCTAAATAATTTTAAGTACCAAAGAATGGAAAATGTAACTATTACTTGAAAAATTCATGAATAACCAAATTAGAAGAAAATTAAAGGGTTTTATTATAAAATGGTAAAATAATTTCCTTTGATGGATTTTCAAGTATAAATAATCTTGATTAAAATGGTATTTGAACATAAATCTCTTACCACTTTAGTAACATTTGAATCATAAACACCATGAATGAAATAAAATCAAATGAAACATTAAATACAATAAATATAAATAGATTCATCGTAAAAATTATAAAATGGCTAGTAGATACTCTTTTTAAATTAATATATGTGTACAATATGACATATATTCCAAAGAAGAAAATTTGAGACGAGAAACCCTTACGATGATCATAACATTGAAGTGAGAATTAATAAATAAATCAATTATTTGTATTAAATGTAAATCCAAATAAAAAAATTTAAATAGAAAATAATATAATATAAATTCATTATACACATAATCTAATCATATCAAAAACAATAATGATGTAACAAAATCCAGTGAAAATTAATTGAGTTATGAAATTATTTCCCACTTGGTGTATTTCAAGTTAAATTTCTTTTGATGAAATAATTCAAATTGGAACAAAAAATACCATAAATTATGATGGGTTCATCATATTTCATGTAATATGTTCATTATATAGAATATAAAAAATAAAATAGGTTAATAATATTACAATATTCCTTAATGAATGCAAATTAAGAAAAAATCAATTAACTCACACTTCCTTTTGGTTTACCTCACATTAAACTATTGTATAGTGATTTTAGACTTGTTAATAACTGATAAAAAACCATATTAATATTTATAATATCATATATTATCACTTTATAATATTTTAACACTTGTTTGTTAATAATATTACATTATTAATATTATTTTCGTTGTTAAATTTCTTGTTTTATCATGCATGTTTAACATGAAAGTTGTGGTTATTGAGAATATTATATAGTTCCATAATCTATAGAATGATATTAATTTCATAAATATAATTATTTTGAGATACATTTTTTTAATAATTATTTAAATTTTAGAATGGAGAATGAATCAAATATTTTTATGAAGATTGTAGGTCATATATAAGCATGAATAACATTATCATTTCTTTAATAGGTGAAAGGCTTAGAAAATAGGTGATATATTAATTTTCACGAATCAATATCATGTCATATATATCACATATATTCATTAAATTTATCATTAATACATTTTATGTAATTAATAAGTGAACAAAATCACATCACATCATGTGGTGATAATCCGCCATACAGACAAGTGACATTATCGTATTTTAAATATAATGGAAAGGAAGAAGGTATGTGTGAATTTAAAAATAAAAAATATAATTGTATACTAAATATTATATTTATACATTAAATAAATATTTAAACCCTATCATGAGTGGTGTTGATAGAAAATTACTCACATCATCTCATGAGGCGGTTGTCCACTGTACACACAACTGTCAATTTTGTTTCCCATTTGATGGAAGAGTATATAGATATTAGTTATTATATTAACATGATAACATCTAATTATATGAGAGATAATTTTACTATTTTATTTTAATTGTTAATGTAACACCCTAAGACTTTTCAACATTTTAATTTTTGAATAAATTTAATTATTTTTCATTCTTTCTTTTCATGAAACACTATTTTAAGCTTAAACTACAGACAATAATGATTGGACTTACATTACATGCAAGGCCCAGTTTTACCAAAAAACAATATATTAATAAAATATTATTATTTAATATAATATATAACCTACCCATTAAATTAGCTGTTATGAATATTATTAACCACATTTCTAATTTTATATATTCCAAATAATTTTAACATTCATCTGATGTAGTTTCTAGAGATAACATGAGAAAAAATAAAATTTTACAGATAAAAAAAATATTCTTCTTAGAAATGAAGTTTTTCCACATTTTCATGGTGAATCCATGTTAAATATAGGTTTTGAAACTTTATTATATTCTATTTGACAAAATAAAATTCTTATTTTAAAATGCAGTATCCACATTAACTTTGTTTTATTTTGTTTTATTTTTTCTGATAATTTTCATGTTTTGATGAGTAGTGAAAAATAAAGAATTTTAATTGAAAATATCTTTTTTAATCAAAAATAATTTATAGTGTTAAATTATAATTTGGATTTTTTATAGTATATTTAGATTATATTTTTATTATTTAATCTAATTTAGGTCATTGTAATTATTTTTACATTAAAATTCGATATAAACACATGTCAATTTTTGATGTTTTTTACTTTTAAAACCTCGTTTTCCCATTCCATCAACGAGGTTAATTTTAATTTAATTACTATAAATTATATGTTTTTAATTTTTAAAAATGGATTCCATATATGTAATCAGTGTGTCCAAATTATATAAATATTTTTTTATGAAACTATGAATGGTAACTTTTGTAATTTTTTTATTACCAAAGTTAAGGGAAAATCGGGTAATTAATGGAAAAAATAATATTATAAAATTACTCTAAAATAGATCAAAATCATATTTTATGACTAAATTATTCCCTTATGACCTATTTTGTGATATGTAATCATTTAATTGACATGTTTCTATGAATATGACATGAATATTATTAAAATTAATTAATATGACAAAATGTCACACTCTCATTTCCTATAAGTATAGTAATTTTAATATAGAGATGTCTAGAGGATAAAATCGATTAAAAATAGTATCTGGAAAGATAAAATAATTACCTAAATCATTTAAATTTATTTAAAATTTTTATAGATTAAATAAATATCATTAATGGTGACACAATTGTGATGAAAAAATTATTTTATTAATAAAAATAACAAATAAGTAATATTAAAAATATTAAAATAAATATAATTTGACATAATTAAGGAAATAAACAAATTTTTTAAATAAAATATACATGTTATAAACATATTTTATGTATTTTTTCTAATTTATCAACTTTTTTTATTTTAAAAACAATGAAAATATTGAATAGTATAAAAATTGACATAAATGATACTTTAAAAAATAATATTTTATTAAATGTTATAAAATTAATAAGAATATCAGGCTTGAAAAACTTACTTTTATATTGTGGAGGATTTTATAAATGATCTAATTGGGGTTTTTTTGTAATTTTATAGTAACTATATTAACGATGTATTATAAAAAAACAGGTAAACATGGTAAGAATTAAACTGTTTAATTAATGGTTAAATCCAAAAGATAAGGTTACTTTTGTGATATAAAATTTAATAAAAATTAATTTCACAGATTATTTCTACCCATAATCATCATATACTTGAAATGACTCACTTAGGATCCATTTTAAATTGAAAATGAATTTATAATTGATTAATAGTTTTGGAGTTTCCAAAAGTGTGCCTCCCCTATCTTGTAAAAGGGAACCCTTACTTTTCTTTTATTCACACCTCTAAATACCTTTATTTCATCCAAAACATACCCATTTCTCCTCCAAAAGTCCCTCACTTCTTTATATAATCCATAATTTGGGTAGAAATGTTATCTAGGTAGTTATTTTGGGAGAATCAAAAGGATATACCCAAAGAAGAGATAATCATTTTATTAACTCATTCAAAGCTATTTTCATATTCTACTTCCACATACTATGTTACTTGAATAATAAAGTAATAACTCTAGTATAATATAAATTATGATATTTTATTATTATTATGGTATATCCATGTTCTTTTTTATCCACTCTATGAATAAAAATACCATCATGTGTGAGTATGTACGGATTACCATCTCCACACCATGGTGTAATTTTTTATTCACCACTACTTTATTTGGATGGGTATAATGATGAGTATAATGGATATAAATAATTAATATAACATGATAATTATTCTTTTTAATTAATATAAAATCTAATTCTTTTACATTTAACAATGAAGGGAATGATATCGTCGCTCGTGCTTACGTATGGCATACCGTATCCATGACGCAGTGAAATTTGTTCTCCATGTTTACACTTCAACAATGATTATTAAATTTATATGATTATTAAAATAGAATTTATTAACTTAATATCATTCTATATATGAATAAAATAAATCTTATGCATAAAAAACGTGAAATACACATAAAAACATGAATCGAAAAATCAAGCAGTTAAGACCTCCAAAAATGGTAAATCTGAAATACTACTAACAAAATGATATAAAAAGATAATATATGATATCATAAAAATGGTTATGGTCTTCATATAAATTAATAACATGATTTAAATATTATAAAGGAGTTTAACACTCCATCAAATAAAGTAAACTATAAGGTAAGGTTTAATTTTACAATCTCATTATTTTATGACATTGTTTATACATAAGTATCTAGTGGGACTTCTTTATCATCCATGTTTATGTTTCATAAAATGTATTTCAAAATATTATTGAAAATTTCATCAAGAAATTTTTACCCATGTTTTATTTTTTATATATTTTTTTTGAAAGGAATCTTACTATCGTTTTCCAAATGAGTTACTTTATGACCTTTTCGACAAATTAAAGAAAGAATGTTTTTTTACTTATACAATATGAGAAGTTATTTTCTACCATTATGACACCTTAAAATTATGAAGTTTCCATTATAATATTATATGTTTTTTCAAAATAAATGTTTCATTTTATAATTTAACAGGCTTTTAAATGAATTTCAAAGTAAAAAATGGATATTTCTCTCAAAGAGTTTTAATGATTTTATTAGATTATTTTCATCTATGTCAATATCCTTTGTTGGATTTTATGTTTAATTGAGGTTTATTTGTTATGATAAAGTATTCCATATTTTATTTAAGGGTATATGATATTTTTGACTGTGGATATGATATTTTGATTCCATTCATATCTTATAGATTAAGTATTTATTTTTTCATATGGTATTCTTAATATGAATGTTTACGTTGGTTATATTTTACCCCTTTCATAAGAGGAAAGAATTGGACTTTGTAAGTGTCGGGCGGGGCCCTATATAGCCCCTCAATTAATTAGTATGTATCATGAGACAATTATGTTTGGGTTTTAGCTAATATATTACCCAATTATGTATGGTTTCTAGGCCTAATCCTTGATGGTATGTGTAATATTTCCTGCATTATGCATTCCCCCTTTTTTAAATTAGCTACTACAAGTGATTATTTAAATTGTAGAATGTCCATGTGTATATTTATATGGTAATATTTAATTTATTATTTCCAAATTATAATAATTATTATGTTTAAAATGATTGTGTTTTTATTATACATCTTTCCGTTAAAGTGTACACGGATTATGATAACTTTCACTGAATTATTTACCCTTACTGAGCATACGGTGATGGGCCCGTAAAGGGCGGAGCATAAGCGAGAGCTGCCTTAGTGTCTAGGGTTTCCCAACTTCCACCACTCCTCCCTCTGTCCCTTCTCATCTTCCGGTGTGCTAGGGTTTCTTCTACTCTTCTCCTTCATCTTCTCCCCTCATTTCAGGTTTTTTCTTTTACTACTTTGGGTTTGGATATGTCAACACTCGAATTAGCGATTCCGCTAGGACCCCTATCAGTGAGCAACCCCCTTCAACAGAGCGATGCGTGTGGTCAAGATCTATGGAGCAACACATGCTGTCTGGAGTGACGGAGCGACACGATTTCTATCGATGAACCCTTTGGCAGAGCAAGGATTTCAGTTTCACCTAGGGATATCACCATGTTTCGGTTGTTTGGATTCAATGGACTCGGTATGAGGCACGAGCATCATTTCCATTTTCTAAAGGTAGTATGCAGATATGGATGGAATATGGCTCGGTACCTATGATGTCTTTTACTCAAAATTCATCCCTTCTAGTTTGATTTGAGGTTGGAACAAGGTAGTGTCATCGTCTTCTACCCAGGTAAATAGAAGGTTGCAGTGGGAGACCCTAGGAATGCTTAGAGCTGGAAAAGTTTCATCGCCTGTTCTACCCTATTCGGTGATGTTTGGTCCTTTGGGGTTCTAGTTTTGTGTTCTAGGGTTTGGCTCCGCCATTATCGGATTCTCCTCTTCTCTTTTCGCTTTACCCTTCCCATACGCCCCCACTATGGACTAGTTCGAAGGATTATTTGGAAAATTAGGATGGTGTTGGTGGATTTGATACTGGAGGCTCTGATCTTGGAGGATTTTGGGTATGGTTCATTGGTGGGTTCTAGGTGATATGTTTGATCATGTAGGTTTATTGGTGACACGGGCTCGTGCGAGGCTGGGTGGTTCTAAACATGTTCCCCTACATTTACCTACTTTTGGTGCAGGTCTAATCTAGGATTGGGTTCCATGATAGGTTTGGTTTGCCTCTATATTGGTGTTTTGGGTTGATTCTATCATGTGTTTATAATGGTGGATCCCCTTGGACATGCTTCTTTATTTGTTGTTCTTCTTGTTTGGGTTCTCACATAGCCTCAAAGTGATTTGTTTTAGGTTATAACTCACCCATAAAGTGATTTATTTGAAAATACAAAAAAAATTCTTCTTAGCATATGAGATCACCCCTTTCTTATTTTTCATTTTCCTCAGGATAAAAAGATGAAAATTGTGAATGACTTATAGGGATGAGGAAATGGAATAATAATTTTTTCAAAGGAGTTTCTATGTTGTCTTTCATTTCAAGATGTAATGTAAAAATTATGTTTTTATCTAGTATTTCTATGCCTATTGAACTGATCGGTCTTTTAGGATTTTATTTCTCGTGATCATTCCAATGTAACATAAAATAATGCACAGAATATGGGAAAATGGGTTCAGGGTGTTATAGTTAGTACATAATTTAAGTTTTTAAAAGAAGAAATAAAAATAAAGATCTTCATTAAGAATATTACATTCTCTTAGAGAAACCACCTTGTGATATCTTCTTAAGGACACTAGGTTTGGAATATTTAGAACAAAAGAAGCACAATAATGTTATAAGGGGGTTTGGGAGGGTTTTTTTGTAGTTTTCTATCTATCCAAATTTCTTGAGATCTATGAATAAGTGAGGGGAGTAAGTACCCTTTTATAATTGAGGACAAGTGACATTTTTAAAATTACCAAAAATTGTTCAATAATGGGAAGTCATTATCACCCCAAGTGAATCCAAGATTGATAAATAAATTATTTCATGGATTTTATGGTCAATACACATATTCTCCGAAAAAAATACATTTTTTGAAAATTTTATTCTTTATCCTTTATGATTAATTTTACCATTTTGGTTTTCAAAAGGTAATTAGTTTTATTAACTTAGGTAATTAATACTTTTAGAATAAAACAAAATTATCTTTATTAAATAATTTTGAAAAAATTAATCATAATATTAAATCCAATTTATCAAAAAAATCTATGTTTGTTGAAAATTAATTTTATTACCAGTGCATGTAACGTGTAAAGCCTTGTTTAAACCTTAAAGGTGGTAATGAACTTTTCACTATTTAGAAATAAAAGGAAAAATTGTCCATTGATGGAAAATGGATAATATTTTTAAAGATATAATAATGAAATGAAATAATATAGAATTTTTTGGAATTATAAATCATTTAATAAAATATTACTAATTTTAAAATAACATTAGTGTCAATTTTAACATTATTCATATAATTTGAAATTAAAAATATCATGGAAAATATGGAATAACAATATATTCTTTTAACACCATTATAAAATATTTTATTTACCTATAAAATTAATGGAACACAGTAATTCATTAAATTTATATTACTTCTAATAGTTTTAGTGTCACTTATTTTATTTTTCTATTAATTAATTAATTATTTTGTCATCATTATGTGTGCATTTGAGGTAATAATATAATTTATAAAAATATAAAATAAATTAATCTCATGAAAGTAATTTTATTATGCTGAAAACTACGATCAATATTCATTTACAACTTAATTTTTTTCTTATATTAGATCACAATTGAAATTTGAAATCCTAAGGCTGACAATTTGTTAGTTTCTTTTCTTAAATTAGTATATGGGTCAATTTTTTGTAAAAGTGTCCCAAAAAACATAAAAATAAAACATAAGGTGATAAGAATTAAAATAAAATCATACATTAATATTTAATTTGAATGATGGGGTCATTATCCCTTAGTTTTAAACTGAGTTCAATGAATTTACCCCTTTACCCTAGTCACAAATATTTTATTATATTTACTATTAATTATAACGAAAAATACTATTTAAATTATTATATCATATTAAAAATAATTATTAAAAATATGGAATAAATTTTATCAAATTTAGTTCAATGAAGTGAAATTTTTTAATTTAAAATTAAACCCACAAACGTGTCAAAAAAATGATTTATCAAGAATTTCATATTTTTAACCATAAGATGATATTATAATAAATGTATTATAAGTAATAATAGTTATATTAATTTCAATTAATATTTATAGATATAAAATTTAAAAATTTCATTTAAATTATTCCTCATCAGTGGTAAATTTAATTAGTTAAAATGGATAAATATTATACAATTTAAAATAATATTCAGAAAAAATATGTTTTAAAGCCTAAAAATAAACGTATACCAAAATCTGGCATAAATATTATTAAAAAAATTAATAAGATAAAATATAAATCTAGGATACTTATTTCATTTTGAAAAAAACCAAATAAAATTGTGACTTTAAAATTACTTAATTGGATGAAATGAAATAACAGTATTAAAAAAAATAGTATTTTTTCACTATTCACTGAAAAATCACCCTTTTCATAATAATATCAAAATTTTACCCTAAGATAATTTTATATGTTGATTTAAAAAAAATTATATTCTATTTATAAAATACAATTTCTAAATTCAGTATAAATTAATTACAATTCCAAACCATAAAATGTAAAATAAAAACATTTTTAAAGAAAAGTGAATTTTAAAGCATAAAATGAATTTACTAAAAACTCAATTGATTATTTTCTAATTATTTATCAAAAAAAATTATTCAATAATATATATATATATATATCCTAATTTATTTAATCTTATTCATAGCTTTCAATTCAGTGGTTATGCTATAAACTTCATATTTAAATTATATATTTCATTGGTCGTTTATGCTCAATGTTATGTGTTGTATAGGCTATAGATTATAATGTTATTATTTTATAGTATTGGGGTTTCATGTACCAAAAATATATAATACATATTAAATTTATTTAAAAAATATATATATTATAAAACCTTGAGGTGTAATATTCTCCCTACGTTTAATAAATTATGTCTTCACAATTTAAACTTGCATTCAAAAATCAAGGGTTTGATATTTAAAAAAACATTTATTTAAAACAAAAATAATAAAAAGGGTTAAAAAAATAATAAAATAGGGAAAGTATATTATGAATCTTGTCTGTTAAAACACATAAATAGCTTACTAAGTAAGAGTACATTGGTGGGAAGTGAAGATATAGATTTAGAAAAGATATCCATTAATTAGATAATGTTATAAACTTTGGTGAGATAAGAGAGTATAGATTTATTGAAAATAAATAAAATTTTAATTTAGAGAACCTTTTACTAAATTTTAGTATTTAATTTAACATCTAGAATAATAATATAAGGAAATATTCTTATTTGACAAGTAAAATTTCATCCTTTAATAAATATTTTACAAAATATCAACTTTTACTCCAAACTATTAGTATTAAAGATGATTTTTTATGCTTAAAGGGATAAAATTAATTATAATTGATCAAATGATTCCAAAAAATCAGATAATCTAAATTTAATTAACATAAATGGTCATATTAATCCTAAATTTTATCAATACCTTTAAACTTAAATAAAAAATATGTAAAGTCGTTATTCCTTGAATAAATTTTTACTAAATCCAATATTAATCTAAAGGGTTGTCTTACCATAAATGTATCCTAAAAAACTATTAATAATTTTTTAATTCCATCTACTAAAACTTCAAAATAAGTATCTATGATTTTATATATATGGTCTTATTTTTACATATCATCCCAGGAAACATTCTTTTTATCCCATATCACAGTGGATTATCATAGGTTTCCATAGGTTCTATACTCTAATTCATCATAATGTTTCATAAAGAAAATATGAATTAACGAAATTGTATCCCTTGGGAGTGTCAAAATCAGTGATCATTAAGAATACCCTCATAATTCACTAGAATAATTTTTTTTATATACTCTACCAACTATTTTTGGGTTTATTAACCATAGATATAGTTGTTATAAATCCACAGGAACTTGTATTATCAAGATAAAGATGTATTTATTTTAAAACCTCATGATATATACCATGAAAAAACATTAGGATGTAATCTTATACTTGGACTTATCCTAAAAGTTAGTCTAATTATTTTTTCTCTAATTTATGTTCTCCTAAATCTAGTTCCCAATGTTACTACTAATCATTCTCTGATACCAACTATAAAGATCCCAACCCTAGTAGCATAAAGTCAATGTCCAATTTATTATATTAGTTCTAGATACAAATGATAACATCCGAAAGAATGAATAGTTTAGTAGTCTTGGTAAAATAGATACATAAATGATTCCCACATTAAATTTGAATACACAAATTATATGATTTTTTTAGAATATTATTATTCCCTCTAGTATATCCATTCATATCATTCAAAGTAAACATTATGGATTCCTGGGAAAGGAAACAAATAAATGTGAACTCAAATTATCAGTAAGGGTTACGTATAGAGGAAGTTATCAAGAGTAAATAGATCATGATCAAAAAGTAATAATCAATATGGAAAGCTAAATATCTGAACCTCCATTCCATTTAGTCAATGACTTGGCTATCATGACTAGATAAGTCATAATCAACTTGAGATGAAAAATAACAAAAATCATGTTCATTTAATCAATAACTTCTTTAAAAATGGATCCATGGATAATATCTATGTAATAATCCCATGGATTATAATAACTAAATTATTAATGAATGGGATTATTAATATTGTACTTTATGATCCCAGGCATCAGGACAAATTTATCATCAATACCTCATTTCAATATAGTTTATCTGATAGGTAGGTATATACTATAAAACCATTTAAATGAGATTAGATAACTGATTCTTCTCCTGAGGCTACTAATGCATCGAGGTAATATCTATAATCAGAACTAATATATAATTGCATGCCCAATTCATTTCTCATATAAAAAAGGATTTATTTAAATCAATAACAAAATTCCATATCCGTAAATTTTCATATCGAGTAAGCATTATGGATTAAAAGTAATTTCCTCAATCAATCATAAATCTTTTAAAGTAAAGTGACATATGTAGAAATGATTCACGGTTTAGGTAATAATAATATTCATGAGAAATAATATGTATATTTAGGTGAAATTTAATGTCTAATGATCAATATAAAGTGAATATTTTAAGAGAAAATTTATAATTACAAAAATAATTAAGGGAGATGGAGGATATCAATACTTTCCTTTGTCAAAATAATATTAAACAATCCATTTAAATAACAATTATGGTATAATTAAAATATATTTCTAGGTTATTATATATAAAATAAATGTTTGTTATCAATAATAAATATAAATACCATAAAAATATCTTTAAAACATTCTTGAGGAAAATATTTGTTTCACTTTTAAAATCACTTTCAAAGACTAAAAGTTTTAGAATATTATAAGAAACAAATTACTATAAAAATATAATATTAAACTATTAAATTATTATTTAAGGAAGTGATTCTTAATGATTATGGAAGGTTTATTTCATGTTGAATACATTAAAAACAAATATTTCATTCACATTTTTTGTAATAAAATTCAAAAACTACCTTGTTCAGAAAATTACTAGAAGGTTACTTTTAAAAAAATTTTTGAAAATCAAGTAATGGGTAAAAATGAACTTAAAAAATCACAACAATTAATTTTAAACATTTTTATTAAATAAATATTTTTAAGAAAAATTATTTTCGTTCCAAGAGATAAATGAATTCTGATTTTATTAAAAATATTTTATCAGCCGCTTTATGTCCCAATGGGAGGAAAATGGTACTATTACATGAAAAATTAATCATTAACCATAGGAGAATAAAATTAACAGGGTTTATTAGAAAAAATAATAAATAATTTCCTTTAATAGAAATTTAAGCATAAATAATCCCGATTAAAATGAGAAGGAATCATAAATCTCATACCACTTTGGAAACTTTTGAATTTAAAACCCCTTGAAAGGAATAACATCAAATGAAACACTAAATACCATGAACATAAAGATATTCATGATATAAAATATCATTTTTATGTTGATACGCCTCATAAATTAATATAGGTGTGTGACATGACATATTTCCCAGAGAAGAAAATTTTAGATGAGCAACCCTTATAATGATCATAACATTAAAGTGAGAATTAATTAATGAATCTATTATGAAGGATTCATTATATTACATGTAAATTTTTAATTATATACACCATATAAAAGAAAATTGGTGCATAATATTATAATAAGCCTTACTGAAAGGGAATTGAGACAAAATATCTTACCTCACGCTTCCTCTTGGTTGAACATTATTTGTCCTCATATATAGTGGTTTTAAACAAGTTATTGAATTATAAAAGAACAATATTAATATATATAATATCATATATGATCCTTTCATAAAATCTTATCATCCATTCATTAATAATCATCTATTATTACTATTTTTTGAGTGTTAACTCCCTTATTTACTCATGCATGTTTTAAAGGGAATGTTCCGGGTCATGAGTATATTATATAGTTCGATCATCTATAGAATGATATTAATGTTGTAAATATAATTTTTTATATTATATATATTTTTATAATTATTATTGATATTTTAAAATGCATAATTGATCGCATCGCTTCATGGAGATGGTATGTTGTACGTATGCATGAGCGACATTAACATTTCATTAATGGGTGAAAGGGTAAGGAAGTGGGTGATATATTAATTTTTTAGAATAAACATCATGTCATATATATCATATATATATATATATATTAAATTTATCCTTTTTACCTTACATGTAAATTTTATGTGAAAAAAATCACATTGCTTCTTGAGGAAATAGTCTTTCGTACAAATGACCAATGTTATCATATTTTAAATGGAATGTAAAGTAAGAAGTTATAAGTGATATTAAAATTTCATAAATATAATTATATCATAATTATTATATATATACATTAAATTCTTCATTATATCCAAACCATAGAGGTGTGTATGGAAAATGAGTCACATCGGTTCGTAAAGCGGCACACCATCGTACAAATGATGATTGATTTTGTTTCCCATTTGATAGAAGATGAGATGGATATAGGTTTTTACATTAAAATATTAACATATTAGTATATGATAGATTGCAGTGCTTTTTTATTCTAGTTTTTAAATATCATGACCCCCTCCCACAAGGATATCGTAACGGGGGGCGAGAGATGGTGACTTCTCGAGTCCCGCCTCCAGTACAGCCCGGGTTGGTGACTAGCACCGTGGGTATTATAAACATGTATATGGGAGGCATTGACCTGAAATATAGATATGATGTAAAAAGAGATAAAACCACCAACACCTGATCAGATATATATATATATATAAAACCTATGTGCAAGCATGAAATTTTATGGAGAAATAAACTAAAAGGAAACTACAAGTACCAAAAATGTAAAGATGGAAGTGACCACGAAGCTCAATCAGATCATGCTAAACCTTGAGCTAGTAATATCCATCATATTCATCAACCTTCTCAAACTGATCTGAAAAATGGTTTACATATACATATAATGATTATAATAATATACATAGTAGGATCCTTCCTGGAAAATGTGGGGAAAAATAAAAAGAAAGCATTGAAAAACACAGTGAAACTAACTTGTCACCTAAACATGAATACTAGGTTCCAAACCTCACCATTGATAACTATCAACAAGTAATTTATACAAGAGATAGTATAATATAATAATAAAATTTAAAGGGTAACCATCTTCTGCTTCCCCAAAATCTTTCAGCTCAGCCCCAACATCGTACGTCATGAGCATATCACTCCATAAGTAAGCCTATACATTGACATCTAGGCAAGGAATCACAAAAATCACCTCAGGCAACACATAACCACAGCATCTTGTATCAAAAACATATAGTAACCAAGTTTTATTTGGAATCCATCACAACCTATATGGTTTATATCGAACGTCGAGTATTATACCTCGATCCATTACAACCCATACACCGAGTAAGCATCTTAATCCATCACATCCTATACATGTCATATCTATAATAATAATTTGGATTCCATATCTAGTAATGCATGAATGTGAAATGGTCACAAGTCATCACAAAAATCTACATACATATATTTGAAAACTAATTGTCTTGTATACTGGTACATATAACTATGATGATAAGAGAGAGGGGCCATAGAAGGTAGTCATCCATCCATCCTCAAACCAAAATATTGGGAAAAATAGCCTTCCAAAGTCCACTGGATGCCAATTTCCTGAACCAATATGGCTGAGGCAGTGTATGAAATCAAAAATTATACATGATATATTATAGATCACAACCACACTATGGGAATAACCTAGGATTAGACTCAACTCTAGAAAATGTCTCTCAGACTCTCAGTTATCACTGTCAATACCAGATATCCTATAAGCACAAAAGAATATAAAAGAGATAAATTAAATTAATTCTTTACATTACTATTTCCTTATATTAATTAATTCATTATAAATTAATTAACTAGTTATATTATTCCACACTATATTACTTTGAACTAATCATAAAAGTAAAGTTCATTCCCTCTAAGTATAGTCCAAACCAATTTCATGGTTTATCAAGATTAACATTATTTATGAAACAACATTACATTATAAACTAAACCCATTGATTAAGAATTTTTTATTCATTATTATAATCATTATATATCTAGGTAATCTATGAAAACCATACTAATCTACCACCAAGAGGAAAACAAGAAACCAAACACCTCCAGTTACCTCAATCAGTGGAGAAAGGGAAGCAGATAAAATAAGAAACTCATCCATTAGATGTTAAAAAGATTCACAAGCATGCTAGATCTCAGCATATCATTAATGGGTAAGCCTTACTTTAACACATTCCATCACCTTGGGTTCCATCACCGACACCCACATGCATTTACCAGTGTATCTCACTATCACAGGAATAATCTAATGCCACAACATCCAGACCTCCCTATCCCATATCAAAACATACATCCCAAGTTCATCCAACCAAGGATCACATCACATATGAGCCTCCCCTCCCTATATCACACATCATCCCTACAAGCTCAGTCATAGCTGTATAATATCATAGGTTCATATACAGATCACATTACAAAGTAGATGAAAAAAAAGCAATTAAGAGGGAAACTGGTCCCTCAAAACAAGTCATGAACCATCTCATGAAAATGAAAAAACCAGGCCCAAAAAAAGATGTTATATTTATCTCACTATCGGTTCTTATCATATCTTAAATTAACTAATTCATTTAATAACTAATTTCAACTACAATAAACCAGAGGTTTCAAGGTATAACAAGCTATCACAAATTAATTAAAATAATTAATTTAACATGCTTATAATAATACATTCTATGTTCAACAAAATCTGGAATTACAACATCCCTTTAATTATTTCATCGACAAAAATTAACAAGAATCATATTATTTATCAATCCCAAAAAACATAAAAAAGATCAATTTAGTTAAACATTCTATTGTATCAATTTTATTATCATAAAATTATATTAACCACCATATTAAAAACATGCCTATTTAATTTCTTAATCCAATTAATTATCAATTAATTAAACCATTAAATTCTTTACCAATTCCATAATAGAAAAATTATAATACATAGAATAAAAACATGATATCAAGAAATGAATAGATATCAAAATATCTATAAAGTCATGAGGGAATCCTCTATAAAGTTGTAAATCAATACCATTGGAAGCATGAGATCTCTATTCAATTCCTTAATCTGGTTCAATATTTATTAGCACAATTTTTAACCATATAAAGGGAAAAAGCATGATAAATATATGATTTCATCTAAAATTGATAAATAATAAATTAATCCCCTACCTTAAAGGACTTAAATGTTATTCACACAATAATGGGAGATGTTAGGATCTCTGATCACCTCCCCCTCAAGAACTACATCCATCTGAGGACACTATGTCAAAACCCCACTAACAACAACAAAGAAAACCCCATTAGAAACATGAGAGATAAAACTCCCTATCATGGTGAGATGATACGAGAGTAAATGATATCAAACTATGAGAACCCTCTAGAAAATTAAGGAATAACACACCATAGATCACCATGAATATCCATAAATTGAAGATGAAAGAGTCAGATCATCCCATAGTTGAAGGGATATTGAAATTTTGGAAGGAGGATTATGGATGTCATAGAACAAAGGAGACAAAATCATTGGTCGTAGGGTTTGTATAAAAACATGATAATTTGAAATGTTTAAAGACATATGGAATTGGGGATTTACATGAAGTTTAATCCCCTGTCATGTCATGTGAATTTAGGGGTACACTTTTCACCAAAAAAATGTGTCACTTTTGTTATTTTACCTTGAATATTTTCACATCATGAACCTTCCCTAAAAAATTCATGTACCACACATATATAGCATTTAATGCTTTAATGGAATGTAATATCCTTATTTCTATATTTTTGGCAACCAACGCCTCTAGACTTATTATAAGCCTCCTCTGAGCTCCCCTAGCCTTAGAAACTAACAAATGGTTGTACCACATGGATTTGGGCCCTTACATTAGATACCACATAAATAATTCTCATCCTCGAGAATCCAAATCCAAACTACATAGAGAAATAAGAAGTGTTTATCTGAACAACCTCCTTGTGAGATACCTCTCCAAGATCTTTCCACCACAAGAGCTTAGCCACCTCACTATAGGAGCAAGTGAAAAACCATAGAACAACTATAAATAGCTCCCAAACACTCTCCTGGGGGAGATACCTCTCAAAAGATAGTAAGGACACAATAATAAATAATAGGAATCCATATTATAAACCAGAAAGGGTCAACATATACAAGAAAAAAATGTTATAAGAGAAGAGATAAACATCAAACAACATATGGTACTGAGCATATATCTGCAACTCACTTTCTTAGGTATTCTCCACCATGCCACCATGTTGACACAAGACATGAACCAAGGGAATATCACATCCACATACCACCTTCTCTTAGTGGTCCTAGATCTGTATAAGCTAATCCTCAAGGGTTGGGTTGTCATCAACCTCGATCTTGCCTCAATCTATGACACAACACTCTTCATTAATATGATGATGGATCAGAGACATGTGAAAAACATCATGTATCTAGATCATCTATAGAGGAAGTTCTATTTGATACGCCATAGCTCCAACATGTGCCAACACCTAAAATGGCCCAACAAACTCGGGATAAATCTTACTCCCATGAACAAACCATTACTTCCCATGATGAGGATTCACCATTAGGAACACATGATCTCGAACATCTAACTACAGGGGTCACATAATATGGTTAGTATTGCATATATAATGATCATACAATGCTTTCAACCTCTCACAAATTACTTGAACAGTATCTTTTGTACCATTAATAGATTCGTCCGGAAAATTGGTGCCACTCCAACCCCATTTAAAAGAAATAGAGAATGAAAATTTCATCCATACAAAAAAAATGGATCCATACCAATGGTGTAGTGGAAAATATTATTGTATGAAAAGTCTTTCAATTGAAGGTGCCTCATCCACGAATGTACAAAATACCAAACATAGGAGTGAAACATGTCTTCAGTAGTTTTGATGGTTTGATCTGTCTTTCCGTCTATCTATAGATAAAAATCAGTGCTAAGTCATAATTTATAACCAAAATAATGTGGGATACCTATCAACACTCTGTAGGTAAAATTAGGATCCTAATCAAATATGATCATACTCATGACTCCACGAAGTCACATAACCTAGTCTAAGTACTGTCTTGACAAAACCTCCACTGATCTCGACTCCATGGTCGATATAAAGTGGTCAAATTTCTTCAAACGACACAATATCACCCATATAATATCATACCCTCCATAATATCAAGGTAAACTAGTAACAAAGTCCATCGATATTTCCCCCCACTTCCACCAGGGAATATATAATGGTTAAACCAAGCCACCTGGAATACTGTCAGTTGACTTCAACTTCTAGAAGACCAAACGATAAGAAACAAACTCTAAAACTACATGCTTAAACCCAGGACACGAAAAAATACCTCTCAGATCTTCATACATCCTGGTTACAGTAGGATGTGATGCCAATGGTAAGCTATGGACTCCCAAAGAACCATTCCCCGCATCTCTGAAAAACAAAAATACTTCCCTTGAACAACACCTAGTGTTTTCCATCCTCAAACTAGCCATCAGAGGTATCTCGAAAAACAACTTGGTCTCTCCATACCTCCACCTCAGAATCCCCCAACCGGGACTCCCCCACCTACTTCACCAAAGATTCCTACACAATCATATTGAAAAGAAAACATATACAACCAACCTATTCTATATCAAGATGCATCACGGAGATTTCCTCCACCAGTCTCTCATAAACTTCGGATTCACTCATGAAATCACTACATGACTTCCTGCTTAGAGAATCATCTAAAACATTCCCTTTTCCTAGAATATATGAAATTTCAAAGACATAATACAGAAATAATTCCATTCATTAACGTTTTCGTAATTTCAAATCATGCTGGGAGAATACACACCTCATGCTCTTATGGTCAATAAAAACCATAAAATACTCACTAATGAGGTAATTTCACCACAACTTGAAAGAAAAAACCATTGTTTCCAACTAAGTATCTTAGGAAGGATAGTTATGATCATGGGGAAGTAGCTATAGATACCCATAAGAAACAACTGAGATTCTCTACATCATAACGTAACCCAATCCAGGAAACAATGAGTTACAAAGAACCTCAAACTGAACTCCCTATGCTGGAAAAAAAAGAAATGGATCACAAACTAACTTCTCCTTAATGTACTCAAAAGCTTCTTGAAATCGGTCAATCCACAAAAATGATTGATCCTTACCAGTCAAGGCTATCAAATAATTTGTAACCTAAGAAAAAATTAGCTATAACCCTCCTTTATTAGCCTGTAAGACCAAGGAAAATCTGAACTATAGCTACAATTTTGGGGGCTACCCAAGACACAAATACCTCTATATTCAAAGGATATAGAGCTACTCCCTACTGGGATACCGGGTTCCCCAAGAAACAGACTTCATGATCCCTGAAATCACACTTCTAAAACTTCCCAAATATCTTCTAAATACAAAGAACTCTCAAAATTGCACATATATTCTATTAAGGATCCTCCTCAGACATGAGTACACAAGGATGTTGTTGATGAAAACCACCATGAACTTATTCAAGAACTCTCTAAACACTTCATTCATTAACCCCAAGAACATAGTTGAAGCATTCTCTATGATGAACCACATAGAAAAAAACTCATAATGCACATAATTACCATGAAATGTGGTCTAATGAATATCCTCATCCTTCACTCATATCAGATGATATACAAACCATAAATAAATTTTCATGAACCAACTTTCTCCTTTAATCTTATCAAATAAGTCATCAATCCATGGAAGATGATAGAATTTCTTCACTATCACATGGGTTGAGTGACGATAATCGACATAGAGATGCAAACTTCCATCGTCCTTCTTCGTGAACAAAACTTGTTCACCCCAAGGTGACACATTCAAGAGAATAAAACCATTGTAAAATATATTATTGAGTTGTACTTTCATCTCTCGTAACTCAGAAGGTGACATACTATATGGAGACATCAATATAGGAGACATTCATAGTTATATCTTAATCCAAAAACTGATCTCCCCTCATGGGGGAAATGATACAACCTCCATTGGAAATACATTAGGGTACTCTTCCAAAAAACAAATAAACACTAACTATTGAACCTTCGATGAACTAAGAATCCTTTTTTCCATAAATAAAGATAATTATGGAGCATTCCTCTGACGCATAAAAGGGTATCACTCACCAATAGACACAGATGGCACTCCATTAACATCAGAGTACACAAACTGCCTCCTAAAGAAATCCATGATAGGATACACCAAATAAAAAAATACATGATGAGGATTATGTCATAAGGATATATTCATAAACATGGGTAATCTCCCCAAGGGTGGTTTTTCCCCAACACTAGCTCACTGTCTCAACATACTTCATACAAGTAAGCTCAATCTCTAACAAGCATAGTTAATGCCAAGGGAACTGGAAGCCTCTCCACCTCAAGTCCCAAATCATTGATGATTGTATGTGATATAAAGATTTATGTTTCTCATAAATAAAAAAAAGAATCCACCCAAGTAGAAAACAAGAAAAGGGTGCCTCAAATGGCATCTATATCACCTAGTTCTAGAAAAGATAAAGCATGAATCTAACCACGACCTGATCTATGGCCTCTCTAACACTGATAATGACTAACATTGTAGTTTATCTCTATACTATGAGGGAAAGGATAATCGTAGGGTTATCCTTTGAATTATCCATCTTCCCTCTACTTATCTCAAAATGGACCACCCCACTCCTACTTCCACAGCTAAAACTATATCAATAGAGAAACCAAAAGCAGAACATGTGGCACACATTGACTCCTCAGAAAATTCGAGCACTCTTTCCACTAATCAAATTGACCTACTCAAGAAAAATTTGTGTCTTATCCCTTGTAATTGGTTTGGAAGCTTCCACCCCTTGATAAATGAGATGTTGAGGGATGGGAACTACCCATGGATGACAAAAAACTCTTATGTCCTCAAAACTAGGAACCTTAAACTACACCTCTGTATCATGAGGAATCGGGATGAATCCTTTTTCATGATGACTTAGTTCCGTACAACAACCTACCTATAACCTATAATCATTCCATAACCTCGAGATTAGTATTAAACATAAATGGGTTGATCTGGAGATGGATATATAGACACTAAGAATCATTGATATTTCTCAACTTGGCCTCCTCTAATAGAAACAGGACTGAAGCATGTCATAGAAGGGTCCTAAAAAGGATGTCTAACTCTAACACACTGGACCTCCCCAATCGAAGGTTATGTATCAACTGGTGACTATCCACCTTCATAGTTTAAGAAATAAAATCTTCTCTAGACTAGTCTTGGAACTTCTCTCATGAGACTAATGACTCTATGTGATCCACAAGGAATAATAACTACCACATCCTCACTCCTCTATATAGCATCACCATGGAAAAAAACCGAGTGCTCCTTCCATGAATGGATCTAACTAAAATCTATCTAAGCCTCCTCCAACCATTATTCTATGACAACATCTGAAATATATCCCTCATAGTTATAAATACTATGTCACTAAAACTATTGGATGTCCTCCTCCAAGTGTTGTCATCATCGACCACCACTCTGTCGCGATCTTATGACACATCTTGTTGAACATTTGCGGTGCTACCATAATGAGGGCATCAACCTCGAGCCATTCTAGTAAAAATAACAAACTTTTTATAACTCTTAAACCAAGAATATAGAATATTTTACTTTACTTAATTAATTATTTAGCTATATTTTTTATGTTTTTAACCTATCCCATGATCTACCCATTTCAAACCTCGGTGTAAAGAATAAGGAAGTGTGATTATTTCCTAGGTTTCTACCCTGCAAGAAGTATCATGTCATTTAGTAGGCTTAGTAAACTTAAAGTTACATGAATCAGATCACAGGAGGGCCAAAATACTAATTTCTCATCTATTCTTCCATCGTTACATCACTTACTAAACTTAGTTGCGACTGTTGTAATACCAACCCATGAAACCTAATATGTGCCTAACTCCAAACTTCATCCTATCCCTCAAACCAAAACATTTGATAATACTCTATCATTACCCTCTCCCAACAAAGATACTGCAATGAGGGGAGTGAGGTTGTGACTACCCGAGTCCCACCTCCAGTAAGCCCAGGGTTGGGGACAATCACCGAGGGTAGATTAATCATGCATAGGGAGGCATTACCCTCTATGATAGACATGTGAAAGAGAGATATAATAAGGATACAGAAACAAACACTTTCTTAGAAATATTTATATAAATAAAACCCAAATAAAAACATGAAACTTCATATAATACTAAACAACTAAAAGGAAATTATAAGTACCAAATAGGTAAACATGATAGTGACCACGAATCCCAAAACAAATCCAGCTAAACCCTGAGGTAGTAATATCTATCCTGATCAAAATCGTATTCCAAATGACCATAAAAATAGTTTATATATTCATAGGGGGCTTATTAAAGTATACTTTGATAGATCCACCCTGGAGCCTCTCATGAAAAATATAAATAAATCATTCTAAAGCATAGTGAACAGAAGTGAAATTAAATCATCACCTAAACGGTATAATATGTTCCCAACCTCACCATAGATAACTCTCAGAAAGTAAATCCTGAAAGAGATAAGATATTATAATAATAAAATATCAAGGGTACCCACTCCCACTTCCTAACTAGATTTCCACTCTTCCCAAACATCGCACGTCCTGAGCATCTCTCTCCAAAAGTAAGTCAGACCAAAGACGCCTAAGAAAGGAGTCACAAAATGAACCTCATGCATTACATAACCACACCATCCTGTATCACAAACCATATAGTAACCAAGTAGTTTCTAGAATACTCCATATAATGTATGGAATAAATCAAACACCATGTATTAGAGCTCAAGCCAATACATCCCACACACTGAGAAAGTACCCCAAGCCATCACAACCTATACCAGGCATACCTATAATAGTCTTTTGGATACCATATCTGGTAATACCTATGTGTGAAATAACCACAATCAATCACATACCTCTACAAACATATATGGGAAAACTAACTGTTATACATACAAGAACAAGTAAATACTAAGAGAAGAGATCGAGGCCAAAGGGTGTAGTCAGCCATCCATCCTCACACTGTGATGTTGAGAAAAAGACCCTCCCATAGTCCACTGGGTGTTAGTTTCACTAACCAAATGGGTGGGGAATCATATGAAATCATAGAATAATAATGATATTATATAGATCGCAACCACACTATAGGAATAACCAACTCTTAAACTCAACTGTATCTAATGTCGCTAGGACTCCCAACTTCCACTATTAATACTAGATATCCGATAAGAACAAAATCATATAAAAATGATACATTAAATTCATTATTTACTTTATTATTTACTTCTATTAATTAATTAATTGTAAATTAATTAATCATTTACATTAATCCAAATTACATTAAATTTAAATAATCATCAAAGTAATGTTCATGCCCTCGATACAAAATCCAAATCATGACCATGGTCTATCATGATTAACATCTTTAAAGAAGATGAATTCCATCATCCCCCAACCCAGTGGGTTAAACATTATTTATTGATTATTGAAATCATTCCATATCTAGGTACACTAGGAAAACCATCTTAATATACCACCAAGATGAAATCATAAAAAACAAACTCCTCCTTCTACCTCAGATAGTGGGGAAAGGAATGCAGATAAAACAAGCAAATCATCTATTGACCATTAAAAAGATTCAAAAGTAAGAATATCATATTTCATCATGTCATCAATGGGTAAGACTAGATATAACCCATTCCATCACCTTAGGATCCATCCCTGACAAACACATGCACATATTTTTGCATCTCACCATCGCATGCATCATCAGTTTCTACATCGTCTGGGCCTCCATGCCCCATATAACAACAAAAATCATAGGCTCGTCAAACATAGGATCACAACACACATGGGCCTCCCCAAACCATTTCACACATCATCCCTCTAGGATAAGACATACTAGGCTCATTTCAAAAGCTCATATCCAAATCATATCACAAATTAGTAGGAACCAACAAGAAATCAAAAGGGAAATTGGGTCCTTGAAACAAGGTACCTATCCTTCTCAAAGAAATAGTCATCTCAAGACCTAGAAAAAGACATTGTAATTATCACACAACTAGATATAATTCTATCTTGAATTAACTGATTCATTTGAAAATAGTTTTCAACTATGGGAAACCTAAGGCATCATGTTATGAAAAGATATCACAAATTAATTAAGAAATTAATTTAATAGGATTATACGCATATATTCCAAGTTCAATAGACTTAGGAATTACAACATGACTTTAATTAATTTATCAAAAAATCATTAACATGATTCATATTGTTTATAAATTCCAAAAAAATATATAGAAGACCAATTCAATTAAACATTCCATTACATCAATTTGATTATCCTAAAATTACATTAACTACCATATTACAAACATGCATCTTTAAATTCATAATCTAATTAATTATCAAATAATTCCATCATTACATTATTTACCAATTAAATAAGAATAACATGATACCCCATATCATAAAAAAATTATAACAAGAAAGGAATGCATATCACACTATGTGGTAATTCGTCATCATGGTATAAAGAAACAACATCAACAACATGACATCACTATCAAATTAATTAATATGGTTAAAAAAATTTAGGTCCATTTCATTGCCATAAAAATAGATAATTCATGATAAATTAATGACTTAACATAATATATATATATATATAAGTAATGAATCCCCTACCTCAAAAGCTGACAACATTCTTTGAAAAAGAACATACCATGCCAAGAATATCCAATCACCTCTCTTAAAAGAACTACATATATCTGAGGATAGAGCAACAAAAATGTACCAAAAACTAAAAAATGACATTAGAAACATGGGAGATAAAATTCCATAGCATGGTGAGAAGATACTAGAGGAAATAATATCAAACCGGGAAAAAATAATAGAAAATAAAGGAAGAACACACCTGGAATCACCATCGATCACCACAAATTGAAGATGAAAGCCAAATATTAATCCCCTATTGATGGGATCTCGAATGGTTGAAATAATGGATTAAAATAGCCTAGAAAGAGGGATATAGACCCACTATCCATAGGGTTTGGAGAAAACCGAAGTGTATGTAATATTTGAAGACATACAACATCGAGGATTTACATGATGTTTAATCCCCTTTCACAATGTGTTAATATAAGGGTATGGTTTTTACCAAAAAATATTTTCCCTTTTTATTAATTAACCCGAAATATTTATACACCATGAACCTTCCCTACAAATTTTTTGAACCACACTTACACATCTTGTAAGGCTTACAGGGCATGTAATCTCCCTCTTTCTGGTTTTTCAGTAGCCAACACATCTGAACTTATTCCAATCCTCCTCTAAGCACCCTTGTTCTTGTAAACTCACTAAGGGATGGACCACATGAATATAGTCCCTTAAATTAATATAGAATTATGGGTTTTAAAAGAAGAAATAAAATGTAAATTGTTTCTTTAAGATGATTACCTCCTATTAGAGAAACAATAATTGGATATCTTCTTAAGTACACCAGGGCTAGTCTTTTTGGAAGACCAGAAACTCTATAATGTGTATAAGGGTGTTTAAGATATATTTTTTATGGTTTGGTAGACCAAAATGGATTATGAGGTGTCCAAATTTAGGTTAATATGTTCCCTTTTATAATTGATGAGGCGTGGCATTTTGGAAATAACAAAAACTATTCCATAATGGGAAGTCACCCCCACCCCAAGTGCCACCAAAATTGATAAATAATGGATTTTGTGGAATTAATGGTTGATCAAAAACCTTAACCATAAAAAGGCATAATTATTAAATATGTTATTTATTTTCCTTTCAGTGTACTTACTTTTCTAGTTTTACTTTTCAACATAGTAATTAGTTTCTTCTTCAAACGTGATTAACACATTAATAATAAAATAAAATGATCCTAGATATATAATTTAGACCAACTAATTATAAATATGAAATAAAAATAATAAAATAAAACATTTATCTGTTTGAAAGATTAATTTTAAGTCAAGTTCATGTTACACACAAAACCCCATTTTAACCTTAACCATGGTAATGAAGTTTTCACAATTCAGGTGTCAATATAGTTAATATAAAGAGGAAAATGGTCCATGAAGGGACTATGATTAATATTTATAATAATATAACATTAAATTGAAAAAATATATGATTTATTATAATTTTTAAATCATTTAATAAAATATTATTCATTTTAAAATAACATTATTGTAATTTTTAATAGTATTCATTTGATTTGAATTTCAAAACATAAAGAAAAAGATGGAATTAGAATATATTCCTTTCAAAACTGTATAGAATTATATATTTACCTATAAAATTCATGTAGAACCATAATTCATTCAATTTATATTGCTTTTAATATTTTTGTAATCATTTATTTTATTTTTATCCTAATTAAATAATTACTTTGTCGGTGTTGTGTGAAATTTTAGGTAATTATATAATTACAAAAAATTATAAATAAATAAGTCTCATTAAAATAATTTAATTATTCTCAAAATGAACATAAAAATTCGTTTAGAATTTACTTTTTCACAATGTGATAACATAATTAAAATTTAAAATCAAGAGGGGGATATTTTGTCATTTTCATTACAAAATTTGTTATATGGGTTAGTTTCATGGAAAAGTGTCCCAAAAACACTAAACAATATAGCCTAATGTGATACATTTTGACAAATATTCATCGAATAATATTAAATATGAAATATGGTATCCTTATCACTAAATTATAACCTGAATTCACTCTTTATACCCTTTTACTACGGTCATAATTTGTTTTTCTATTTTTACTATTCATAACGACAAAAAATTAATGTAAAAATATTCGATAAAATTAATCACACTTACTCAAAATATAGAGTCATATTTATCAACTTCAATTCAAATATGTTTCAAAAAATTATAATTAAACCCATGTATATGTCAAAAACATATCGGTCTTTAAGAAATGCATTTTTATGTATAAGCTGATCTAATAATAACTATATGACACGTAATAATAATTAAATTAATTTCAAATAATATTTATAGTTTTATAATATATAAACTTAATTTAAATCATTCATAATTATCGGTTATTTTAATTTTTTAATATATAGAAATATTATTTACTTTAAAACTGTTTTCATAAAAAGAAATTCTAAAGCCTAAAAATAAACTTATATCAAAATCTTCTATAAACATGATTCAAAATTAATTAGTTATATTTAATATAAATTCAAAATACTTATGTAACTTTTAAATCAAATAAGAAGTATAATGGGACTTTAAAATTAATTATTCCGATGACAAGATATAACACTATTTAAAAAAGGGATTTTCACTATTCACAGAAAAATACCTCTTTTAAGAAAAATCCCATAAATTCACCATAATAAAAATGATTATTTAAATTTAAAAATAATATTATTTTCTAAAATAAAATTTTTATTTTTGGTATAAATAAAATATAATTAACAAATATTAAATGTAAAACAAAACTATTTTTAAATAAAATGTATTTTGAAGCATAAAATGTAACACCCCAACCCCAGTTACCCGGATCTAGTGAATTGTTTCATTAAATTGGCATGGTTACAAGAAATTTGTTTCCTAAAGAACAAAATAGTTGAGTAGTTTTGGAAAATCAGATGCATACATATGTTCAAAATTACAAATTAAAAGGAATTACAATATAAAAAGTCATTCGAAAATATCCATAACTCCTAGGTTATCCTTGAAGGTCATTCATAATATACTTCTTCACATACTAGAATGATAAAACATAAGAAAATGGGTGGTCTTGGATGATCTTAAATGGTTAGTATTATAGCGGAAGATATCATATACATAAACATTATGCATAGTGAATAAATAAGAACACATGCCTTTAAAAATAATTTTGAACATAACATGGCATTAATAACAGATAAATAAATAATCCCATAATGAAACATAAACATTGGTATTATACTAGTCAAATAACCACATGGAATATCAATTACCAGTTTTTAAATGAGGTAATCTATAATGTCGGACATCATAATCATTCTGTTAAAGCCTCGTGTCAAGACCATACAAAAATGGGTAAAAATCCAAACTAGTTTGTCTCATGAGACCTACCGATGCATCAAGGGGATATAGTGGGCCCCAATTATCACTTGATAGGTCTAATTAATTCCTCAAATAAAAGGATCTAAACATAAACAACATGAACACATGAAATAACTTTCCCCAATCTGTACATATAAACACTAACCATTCTGGGTAGTAAAGTTAATGGCATCAAGATAACATATACCCAGTAAAACTAATAATAAACCATTAAATAAAATATTTTAGATGATAAAAATAAGATATTAACCTCATTAAGATATAAAATTCAATATATTTCTTGAAATAAACAAAAATACTCTAATAAAATCATCGAGTAATTTTTGAGAGACAAACACTTTTACTTTGAAAAAGAAGAGTTATTTTTGAATAATAATTGAATAAAACCATAAATTAAATAAGTTATTTTTTCCATGATGAAATGAGTTGTTTTAGAAAAATAATTATGGCTTAAAATAGATTATAATGTTCCCGTAAAATAGGTAAGAATTTGAGAAGTTCCCTTGAATCGGGCTTGTTTATCGAGAAGAATTGAGAAAAATCTTTATAAAACATATAACTCCCCATAACATAAATAAAGATAATTATTGGTAAAAAAATGTTTAACAAATAGTTTTCAAAGATTAAATAATAATATTTAATAATTTAATTGGTAATCATAGAGACAAAGTGTAACCTAAAAGAAAATGAAGGTCTGGGTAGAAAACCCTTACCTTATGTCTAAACATGTTCTGCACTTAACCTTAACATCCTGGATAATCAAATTAAATCAATTGATTAATTAATTAAAACCATATATAAATTTATTTGATTCATTATATATTTATTAAGTTTATTTATGTCCTTTTTGATAAGTTATATGATTGAATTATCTCCTTCTAGTTTGTTCATTTCCTTGATTTCATGATCAGTTTTCATGATTATAAGTAATGGAGTTTATTTAAAATTCGTATAATTCTTCAGAATTGGAATTTCATGTTTTTAAATAGAATATATACTTTTAGATGGATATAAACATCATTTTTTTACATATTATGAGAATGAATCATTAGATAATACATTTTGTGATAATCGTTTAGATTATTGCGAGGGTTATTGATAGTAACGAACTCATTTTTTTTATCATTTAGTATTATGTAAACATGTTACTTTAAGAACATAAAAATTGTTATATTATAAATTTTAAAAGCTATATTAACCATTAAATTTGTTTCATGAATAAATTTGAAGAATAATTTGAATAATGCAACATCATCATCCATGAAGGATGTAAATTGGCACCTCCCGAACGACTATTTAGTTTATATAATAAAAGAAACAGAGAACAAGGAGATTACTGATGGTTATTTCATTAAAATGATATAATTACATTATATAAATGATATTGGATTTATCAATTTCATTTGGGCAGAGAAGGTGAGGATATGATTATATAATAAAATAAATTGAAATGAAATTAAAATAAAAGGAAGAGGATTTACCTCTTGAATCAACCTCTTTCAGAACCTCCTTAAGAGAAGGAGTTTTTGTCTTTTGGAAATAAAAAGTTATCCTATACATGGGTAGGGAATAGGGAACATTATTTGTGTAAAACATTGAGAAGCTTCAAGGCATTGTGGATTGAATAGAAGAGGGAGTGAGGGGTGGTTTATATAGTGAAGGAAAGGAGTTCTTTTTAAACATATTATTCATTATTTTATTATGTTTCTCAAGAAAAGAAATATTATTTATTCTTATGAAAAAATAGTAATAAGAGCATTTTATATCAACCCAATTTTCATTTACATCATCCATGATTCGTGCATGATGCATAAATTCATTTATTTAGCATATTTCGTAAATTATCGAATTTCACTATTCACCAAAATTCAAGTATTTCATAAAAATACCAAAAATTCACCCTAACCATTTTTTGATATGTAGAATTAAAAAATGAACACCATTTTATCAAAATATTTTTCTAAATAAGATAAATTTAAATATTAAATAAAATCATAATTTACATGAAAACTATAGATTTTAAATTTAAAACTGATTTTATAATACTTTCAACAATTATCCAAAGTCTCATAAAATTATCCTAAAATAATAGGAAAATATATTTATTTTTGATACATGTTATGAAAATAAATTTTATTTATTTATTAATTTATAATTTTCATTAAATATTTATTACGCACAAAAATATAAATAATTAATTATTATTTTTTAAAATATTCACTCTCATTTATTTGGTGCCTAAATTTTATTTATACTTACATGGATGAGGTTAATATTTATAATATTACATTACTATTTATAAGGGTAAGTTACTATTCATAAGGGTAAGTTTCTATTTACTAAAATGTAAGTTGATCTTATCATACTCTAAATATCCTACTGATCGCAACTCTGTATATCAGTTTTTCGAAATTTAAATCTCAAAAGCGAAAAATTTATGTTCATTGGATTGGTTTTAAAAAAATTATGTTTCATGGAGTCTTTGTGTTTCCTACATTCAACATTAAATTCATTTGCAAATTCTTGGGATTCTCCAAAAATGACTTTGCTAAAATTTTGAGTGATTATTTTCTACGCATTTGTCAACAAATATTTATTAATTAATACATATATATATATATCATAATTAAATTAATCCTATTCATACATTTCAATTCAATTATTAGGTTATAGAGGTCATATTTAAATAATATATTTCACTAGTCATTTAAGATTAGTGTTCTGCGTTTTATAAGATATTGAACACAATGTTCTTCATTTAAAGTCTTGAGGATGCATGTACCAAAAGCTATAAAAGAGAATAAATGTATTTAAATGAAATATTATGGAAAATATCAGGTTGTTATATATACATATCATACTTATCATATATTTTCATTCAGGATAGGTCACTCTTTTCCTAGGCACGCCACCATAAAAAGTTTTGGGTGAACTCACTACCCTTATTCACATTCACTCACCACTCTGGAAAAATATCTAAGATGTTTAGGGAAATGATGTTCCCTTCAACATATTCACTTTATTTTATAAAAGGATATAGTATAAATATATTTACTATTTTATTCTCATTGGGATTATCCTTTATAATCTTTTTATATCCCTTTGTTGCAGCTCCTTCCAGAATGACACTAGAACTCCTATTCCCTTTTTCATTTCATAGAAATTCCTTCATCCCATTTGAAATTTTATTTCATGGTTTCCAAGACATTATTATTCCATCCAAAACCTCTCCTAGAGCACCAATCTCTTCTTAAAATTTAGATATGAAAAACTTTCAAGCCTTTATTACTGATCTTACTTCCAATCGATCAATTATAAAATGGGGAATAATGAAAAAAATATCAGACATCTCCCATCAACATTAGGAGCCATTAAATATTCTCATAACTCTTATATGATTTTCTTAGATGATCTCCATAACATAAGTCAACATAAAATAGATTCAAGGCTCCATTTATCTCTCCTTTTTAGTTTTAATTAATTCTCAATTAATTCACCTTTGAATCATTGAAAATTGGAATTTATTCTAGCATGAATCATAGCCTAAATTCATGGATCAATATATATGAAACATTGATGAATAGTTCATACATCATCTAATTCAACTAAAATGTATTTGGTGTATCCCCAACTGACACACTCACTAACACAACTATCCTTTAAATACAATAACATGGTCTTTATATCTCCAAGATAACACACTCTTCAACACAAATTTATCCATGGCATATTGGCCACTATTTCTTCTCCTATAGTACAATGATAAGACACTTCCTTTTCTCAAGAAAATCATATCACCATGGAAAACACCATGAACCTAATGGTCATTTTTGTGTCTCATAGGTATACTCCTAGAACAAGACTCCCATCCCCACAGTGTGTTCAATATCCCTTGGTTGTTTTGACCACTTAGTTATTTGTGTCTTCAATGTAGTACAAACTCTTGACCACAGATACTCCCCTACAGTGTGGCACTAAATATTTTCATCTGTTTCACTCAATATATAATGTTTCATGGTATATTAAAACTTTATCTAACTATGTTTCTCTACCATATCTTATATGAATTCCAAATACATTTAAATTCATTATAACCATGTATGGGATTTTTCATGTTATACAAGTGCTCTGGAATTCCGTAATAGGGATGACCAAGGCGTGTCCTATTCTAGATTTCTCATGTTGGTAATCTCCTACTCTACCACAACCATAATCCACAGTGTGGTCACACATGGATTATTCTTCAGCTTCTCCATGCCCACTAATAGTGGATTGATATTTAATGTGTTGGGAGGCTTCAATATAACATGAAAAAAATACACTTTTATTTGGTGTAATAATCCTATGAATTTCTATAAGATTTCTTCAAAACATATATATCCCATATCATGACCCAAAGGGATCGTTATAGAGTTCCTTCATAACTTCATATTATATCCTATCTCTACTCAATACATATAGATAATGAATCCAACAAAAAAAACTTATTTTCAAAAAATGAAATAGAATCCTTTATGATTACTAATAATCTATCCCTTTGGATTTTATTGACAATATCCAACACAAATTCCCATTATTTTCTACATCCATTTATTGTAAATGAAATAAAAATGGAATTTACACTTCTATTAAAAGTGGGTATCTTCCTATATGTATAATATCCCCCATTGAATGGGTTATCTACTTTTATTTTAAAAGCATTATAACCTTTAATGTGTGCGAATAAATTCTATTAAATCTATACTCTCCCTATATCTTCAACATCCAAGAGAACTTTTTCATGGGTTTTAACTCCTAATTTGATGATATGTAATGTCTATTAATTACTTTTCATATCCCACTATGTCTTAATCCTTTATAATCAACCACCGTTAGATTATCCAAAACCTTTGAAACTGATAAAAACAATTTTTTGTTTGAATGCCCAACTATAGGATACTCTCACAATCCAATCTTCAGAACAACTGAAATAATTAATAAATCCATTGAGTGAGACACTAATATAGAATTTGGGCTTTTAAAAAATCCTCTAAGACTATTAATCCTATCATTGGTTTAGAAAACAACAATTTTGTAGACAACCCCAATGTTTTCCATGTCATTCATGAATACCAATGACACCTCATAGAATATTTTTCCTTTTAAACTCTAAAAAAACATGTGATCTCCATCACTTCCATGAAAAATAGTATGTAGATAAATAAAAAATCAATTGGTGGTGACGTTTATACCAAATGAATAGTCACATGGTACCACTAGTTGAAATTAGAATATGTTATAACAAATGAACTGAAATCTTCTTTAGCACTTCAAATACATTAAAAATCCATTGTGAGGATTAAAATAAAAAAATTTCATCATAAATCCCTTTGAGACTTTAGATATTAACTCTAATAGTTGATGTTAAAATTGGGGACACCTATTTTCAGAAAGAAAATCCATTTTATAAACATTTGGAATCTTGTATATCAATATAGCTAATACCAACTGTTAGAAAAAATATAAATATGAAATTAATGTGTTTTTTTATACTTTCTCTTTTCTAGTGTCCTAAAACCACATACTACATCATTGTCAGATCTTATTGCAGCTCAATAACGTGTTCCTTTCTATAACAACAACACCATGGATCATATCTCCACCTTACAACAACAATTATCAGACAATAGTTATAAAAAAATAAATCATATAGTGAGAGGCGTACATAAATCATCTATGAGTATAGGAGTGGGGCTAGTTAGGATGTACAAACTATTCATCTTGCGTCATTCCTTTTCAATTGTCTAACTTCTGGGAAATTAATTCCACTATCTATTCAACATATTCATCATAATTTGTATCATACCCTCACAAACTCTTGAAAAAGGTTCTCCCTGTATGTAACCACCCCCAAACTTCTCTTCATGAATGTGATAAGTGGAATGCTTTCTTGTCCTTGGTTTTTCCATAGTAATGTAATTGATCACTCTTGAAAAAATATCTCCTTGAGTTTCATTAGTGGTGGATCTCACCTATGGATTTCATTTACAGTACATCTTTATATTTTTTCCTTTTAGTGTATTTTTAAGGTCCTCTTAGGTACATCTATTCCTTGATGTCCATGAGTTCTATCTATTATTCATTATAAAAGGCATATTCTTATTTATATACCTCACTTTAACAATTAAAACAACTCTTGGATTTTGTTTTCATATTTTTATCCATTCCATAGAAGAGATTTACCATGAGTATCTATATCTTGGTGAATGATACACCTTTTATTGTGTCTCATCTTTATTCTCCAAAAAATTGAACCTATTTTCTACCCTAGTAGGACTTTTTTATTATAAACTCTTTAATTATATATCATAGATTGGGGTTCATTCTTATGGAATCCTTACCCTTACACACATTATTCCAATTGAAATAACATTCCATGTGACATAGGTTTGATAAAATAAATCATTTTCCATAATAATCATACCTCGTATGGTCTATCCTTGAGCGATATGTTGGTACTACTGGATAACTTCTCTCAATTTGGGATTTTCGGCAATATATAACGTTCTCATATTGTGCTCAAGACTTTTACAATAGTACCAATTTAGTGCCACCTTATTTTTTGGATCCTCTATTTTATATTTTTCATGGAAATTATCTTCTATTATAGATTTTAGATAAGGATTAATTTTTTGATTTGGAGCTTCCTTATAAAGGATTTTCATCTTCTCATTTAGGATATTTATCTCATCCATTATTTATATGATCTTATCATATTTTTCATTCAACTGTGCATCCATCACGAAAATTCTTAACGAAACATCAATCTTATTTTGTCTTATTTCTTTATGTTGATCCTTTAGTGTAATGATTCTTGTATTTAATTACTTATTCATGAAAATTTTCTTCAAACAAATTGTTTAAATCTCTCCAATCATGTTACTTTTTTTTGGGTTCCCATTTTATTTAAAAAAAATTGAAGTTCATTAATTCTCTATTTTACCTCTATTTCTCCAAGGAATGATCATAAACCATTAAAAAATAGACTTCATGCATAACTTACCATTGTTAAACCTTCTCTAATATAATTTGTATCTCTTATTGGCCATTGAATGGAAATTCCCTTGATTGGAAACATGATGTTGTTCCCACCTCTGCATCACATATTATTTTCATATACAAAATAGAGTATGAAGTTCCAAACACTTTCTCTAAACTAGTGTTAAAAAAACATGAAATTAGAATCATATTTTTTTATCGTGGAAGGAGAACTCAACTTCTAAGAATAATTTTTCTTGTTCTTATTCTCACCTTTATACATAACCAAACTTTTATCTGATGATTTTTTATTTTCAAATGGATCTTCCAACTACAACCACACATCTTTAGAGAATCTTCAATGATAAATTTAATTATACTCTTATTCTTATTATTTATTTTTAACACATTAATTCCTTTATAACTAATGCATTAATCTCTATATATCATTAATTTGTCTCAAATATAATTGTATTTCAACTTAACAATACAATTTTATCTATTAAAACCTCTTGAAGAAGTACTAGTGAATTGTATATGAATGAAATTAAATCCATTTTTAAATTCATTTAAATTCATTCCATGAAACACTTAATCGTTCATTATAGATTCCATTTCACATTAGTAAACTTTAGATCAAGTGAGAGAAAAAATACAATAAAAATAAAAATTCCCCTTTAATTTGTATCACCCTCAGTTTGTGGTATGTAGCCCTTTCTATGCCTTTTTATGTGTTTAAAGTGCTTGGGATGAGTTGGGAAGAGGTTAGGAGAGTTTGGAATAAATTTTAATAAGTTTGGTGGCTTTTCTAAGGGTGTACGGTTTTAGCACGGTTAGGGGAAACCGTGTGGGTTCTCTAGGTAACCGTGCAGGGGGAGACAATAGCCTTCGCACGGCCTGTGCAGGGTTTTACAAACAATGTGAGGAAACTGTGTGTATCCGCTCTCTAGAGGTAGTGGCTTGTGAACAGTTTGTGCAAGGTTTGACAAACCATGAGGGCTAATTGTGCTGCCACTGAACAATAGGGTTTCTAAATCAGGGCTCCCTCAGGCATGCCACTTTTCACTCCAATTATTCTTCCACTCAATCCTCACTCAATATTTTGGTCTCTCAGGGGTTTAAGGTTCTCTCCCACTCACTTTTTAAGAAAATAGAATGGTTATCAATGTGGTTAGAAGGTGGTTTCTCCCGGGTAAGTCTCTCCTCTTGGCTTCTTTTGGTTTGTCACTAGATCTACTCTTCCCTCGTTCTTGGTTTTCTAGATATACATCTGTTGCATGTTGATATGGGGTTGGGGTTTCCTTGGTTGTTGATTTTAATGCTTGTAGATGTTAGTAAAGGGGATCTAGAGGGGTTTTGGTGGTGCGTTCTCTAGATTTGAGGTGTTATTGCTTGTGGGTTGATTTCATCGGAACCATAAAGGTAGGTGGATTCTCTCTTGACTCCACTTTGATAGAACATAAATCTTGGTTACAATTAATTTGTTGTTCTTGAGATTAATTGTGTTTTTGATGTGAAAAATTAGTTGGAATTCCATTTAGTGATGTTTTGGGGATTTTTTGGGGAAAAATGTTTTGTGGTGAAATTCTCTTGTTATGATTTTAAAATGGATATTTTAAAATGGTTTGATTTGTTGGCTTAATTAAGATGTCCTGTGAAATGGTTTTTCACTAAATGGGTTGTTTTATTAATATGGGAATTGGCATGTAAAATGGTTTAAGGGTGTTTTCAATAAATGTGTGATTTATTGAAGTGGATTGACACGTAATGGAAATGGTTGGTTGCATGTTGGTGTGGCCTTGGTGGCTAATATTCTTGGTTATGGATTGTTTTAAATGTTGTGTGGAGGTGGGATAGAAGTACCACTTTAATAAGGGGATGATTAGTGGAAAAAAGGGCCACCATCAAAGGATAATTTGGTGGGAAGTACCACTATTAGGAATGGGGGAATGGGTTTGCTGAAAGCTCCACCGTTTGGGTTTCCTTGTTGTTCATTTATTTTTAAGATGGAAATTGTTGTTCTAAAGTGTAATTGATGAAAATTCATATGGAATGTTTGTTTGGATTTCTCTTGGTTTCTTGGTTTGGGTGATGTGGCTTGGTAAGGGTGTGTTTGGATTATTTTAATGGTTTTACTTGTGATTATTTTATATAAACTGCTTTATATAAATGTGCTAATGGTTTTATCAGAGTGGTGTGAGTAGGGAAGTCATTCGGGGAAAAACTTATGAGCCTTAGTAATCACCCCTAGATTTGTTATTTTGGTGATTTTGTAGATGTCGTATTCCGGGACATAGGTAAAGGTAAAGAAGCTCATTTTTAGTGGATTGTGGTGATTCTTGGGACATGTGTTTGTGCTTGGAGCATGGAGGTTAGTGTGGAGCTGTGGAGTGTTTCTTGGTTTATTTTGGGTTATCCTGTTTAGTCTTCCTCATAGTACTTTGATTTTTTGTTGGGTTTTATTGGGTTTGTGTTGTATTATGGAACAACTTGGTTGTCTTTTGGTAATACATTCTTGAATGTTTTATTGACATGAATCATATATTCCTTGTGAGTGGATGGTTTCGTTGGTTTTGTCTTAAGGGAAAAACATTCCCCAATTTGTTCTCGAAGCCCTTAGCATTTATTGCCAGCCTTTGGCGCCTTGGGAACATTTCTTAAGGAAGCATTACATTAACCCACCATCTCAAGCTAATTGGATGGGGAGGGATGTTACAAGTTGTATTAGTTTGTTCAGTACTTGGCTTTAAAGTGAGAGTAGTTGTTCGATCCATGGTGTTGATCGTTGGTCTTGGTGTTGACATTCGTTCTGGTACTATTCTATGAGTCGGGATGGTAGCAAGGTATAGGATTTCCGGAACATGGAATGTATAGCATAAAATGATGTAGCTAACCCATTTGTGATGAACAAAAAGTTACCAAGGAATTGTGTACATAAGTGGTTGGAGACACCTATAGGCATTGGATATCTCATTATCGTGGGTGTATTCAATGATATGGGCATGGAATGCATGGTTGAAATGACTTCCCACTAGTATGCATGTTTCACTAGGGTAAAATAAATTATGGTTTGATATGAATGTGATGATTTTAAAAATCTGTAATGGGTTTCAAAATGGAAGGATTTGAAACATAGAATCTGGTGGTATTTTTAAAATGTTTTGAATTTTAAAACTTGGTGGATTTTCTTAAATAGTGAAATATGGGAAATATAAACTGGTGGAAACATTGGTTCTGATAGTTTTTATGTAATTGAATTAGAAAGTTGTACACCCTTTATTATTAAGGGAGTTAAACTTATTGTTATTTTTATGTTGATAGAAATGGAAGTGAATAGGAATTGTAGAGACCAACTAGAGGAAGTTGCAGAAAATATGGTTGCACCTGAGCCCCATGGGAACCAACAGCTAGTGCAGAGTATAGTGAAAGTATTCCAAGTTGTAGGAAGTGTGAATAAAGCAGATGAACCAAGGTATGTGGATCATGTGGTTTAGTTTCAGAGGCATAATCCACCCATATTTAGGGGTGATTCAGAGACAAAGTGGTCTGAAGCAGGACATGACAGAATGAATAAGAAATTTTCCTTCTTGGGAAAACCATAACATATGACAGTGAAACTAGACACATATATATTGGAAGATCTTGCCTTCAGTGGTGGGAGTTGGAGGTCCAAGATGGGACAGACCAAAGTGTGACATGGGAGGGGTTTGAGGAATTGATTAAAAACAATTCTACCTCCATACATTTAAAATCCAACGTACAATGGATTTATTCAGTTTGAAGAAAGGGAACATGGTAGTGACAGAATATGCAGCTATGTTTTTTAACATCGTGTAGTTTTAACGAGAGGTTTCAGGTAATAAATTGTTGAAAGCACAAATTTTTGATGTTGGTCTGAACTAGGTAATTCATTCCAAGATAGTGGTGCTGTGTGTAGATGATTACACTGAAATGGTGAACCGAGCCATGGTGGATGAGTGGGAAGTTATGGGGGATACAGGCAGGGTATGTATGTTAGTACCCATGAGAAATAGTGGGAACTCAAATGATGGGTTCTAGCAGAAGAAGGACACTTATTTCTAAGGTTGGAGTATAGATCAGAATCCAACGGCAGGATCGGTGAATCCTCCTCTAAATCCTCAGAGTAAGATGAGATGTTTTCAGTGTGTATATATGAGTCACATCAAGTGGGATTGTATGACACAACCTCGATCATGTCATAATTGTAAGAAGATGGTCATCTGCAATGGTATTGTCAAAATGATCTAAGTTTGGGTGGTCGTGACACTCCTCAGGGGTCATAGGGGTCATATTCCTCGATGGGACGGGGGATCTAACATACCCCTCGGTAGTAGAGTAAAGTGGGTCAGGGTGATTCTCAGAATACCAAGATGCCTCAGTAGGAAAATAAAGAGCTTAGTGTTGCAGGCAAACAGTATTTTGGAGCAGAGAAGATTGTAGTGGATGATCAGTTGGGACCATCCAAGGTGTGAGGTATGGTTCTTTTAAATTCCACGTTGATGCAAGCATTTTTTGATATGGGTGCTTTGTGTTCTTCTCTTGATTCTCACATAGTTGATTTTTTGGGATTACACAAGGAAATAATGCCTTCTATTTTGAAACTACAAACTCCTCTAGGTCAGAGAGAGTGTCAAAACTTTCTATGTTGAGTTTTCTGTTAAGTTGTGGAGGGAATTGAATTGACGTGGGACTTATCGGTTATTGATATGATAGTTTATGATATAATCTTCGGAATGGATTGGTTGAAAATGTTTAAGCCACACATTGACCTGTTATAAATGAACAGTTAGTTTTGTGATGGAGGATGGCATGAGAGATCTATTTAGAGGGGAGAATAAAGAGAAGCAGCGTGCAATAGGCTTGTTGGAACCAGTGGTTGGCACGATATCATACCGGTTAGCAGATTTATATTTTCCAGTAGTGGAATGTTTTGAGGAAAGTGTTCTTCCAGTAGTCATGGATCAGTTTATGGATGTATTTCCTAAATAATTCTCAGGGTTTCCACCCATGAGAGTAGTGGAGTTAATTATTGATCTTTTTCTGGCGACCAACCCTATCTCACGTTTTTCTTACTGAATGGAACCAGTAGAATTCCAAGAATTAAAGGTGCATTTGGAATTTTTAGAAAACAATTTTTTCATCTGGCATATCACGTCTCTGTAGGCAGCATCGGTTCGGCTCTGTGTTGATTATCATAGACTTAATTAGCATACGCTAAATAAATGATATCCACTTCCATGACTTGAGGATTTTTTTTTTACCAGTTTAGGGGAGCATAGTAGTTATCTAAGATTGAATAACAATCAGGGTTTCATCAGATGATGGTGCGGAAGGAGGATTTTCCAAAAACAACTCTCAGAAGTGGATATGGCCATTACGAGAATGTGGTTATTCCCTTTGGTATAACGAATTCACCATTAGTGTTCATGTAATTGATGAATCAGATATTTTAGTGATATCTAGATTCTTTAGTGGTGGTATTTATTGATGATATACTATTGTATTTGAGGACAAGGGTAGAGCATGAGCAGCACTTGGAGATCGTATTGAGGATCTTGAGGGACTATCGGTTGTATACAAAATTGTCAAATTGTGAATTTTGGATACAGGAGGTTCATTTACTTGGACATGTTATTTCTGAGAGGGGTGTTTCTGTTGATCTGGAAAATATAGAGGTGGTTATCGCCTGGAAACCGCCAAAGAACATTTTCAAGATACAGGGATTCCTTGGTCTAGATGGTTATTATCGATGTTTTGTTCATGATTAATCAAGATTGGTGTCACCGATGATAGCATTTATAAGGAATAATGTTCCATTTTAATGGGATGAGCAGTGTCAGAAATGTTTTGAATAGCTAAAGGGTCTCTTTACATTAGCACCAATCTTGGTTTTTTTGGAACCAGTGAAAGGGTACTTGGTGTATTGTTATGCATCGGGATCAAGGTTAGGGTGTGTTCTAATGAAAGGGGATCATGTGGCTGCATATGCCTCACGGTTGTTGAGGTTTCATGAGAATAACTAACCAACACATGATTTGGAGTTGGCAGCAGTGGTTCATGCTTTAAAAATGTGGCATCACTTTCTCTTTGGTGATATATTTACAGTGTTTACTGACTATAAGAGCTTTAATCATATCTTCTCACAAAGATATTTGAACATTAGGAAAAGGAGATGGATGGAATATCTCCATATGTTTTATTTCGACTTAATATACATAGTTTGTAAGGGAAATTCGGTGGCAGATCCATTAAGTTGGAAATCATATGCTCAAGTGGTGAAGAAGAGATCAGATCAGTGGAAGTATATGTTCGTCATAGCCGACGTGTGGTAGGAATGTTAGGACCGGGGTGACAGAGCAGTCTTCATTCCAGTTTATTTAGTTCATGATAAGGCTGGTTTGGTTAAAGAGGCACAGACATCTGATTTCAAGTGTATGGAGATGAGGTCAAAACTCAATGGTGGGGAGACCATTAAAAAATGGGAACTGAATGGGAATTCAGTCTAGTGTTTTCAGAATCGGATGGTGGTACAAGTGACTTTTTAAAGAGAAAATTTTTAGGCATTAACATAATTCTAGGTGGGTTCTCCATCCTAGATTTATGAAAATGTATAAAGCATTTAAGGAATAGTTTTTGTGGTTATGTTTGAAGAGGGATTTGGCCGAGTTTGTTTTGAGACACCTGGCTTGTCAGAAAGTCAAGGCAGGGCATCAGTGGCCAGCAGCCATGTAGCAATGTTTACCTAT
Source organism: Viscum album (assembly GCA_963277665.1). Classification (NCBI taxonomy): domain Eukaryota; kingdom Viridiplantae; phylum Streptophyta; class Magnoliopsida; order Santalales; family Viscaceae; genus Viscum; species Viscum album. The sequence continues at coordinate 636,440,849 of OY728160.1, forward strand.
CCCAGTGTGGAAATGGGAGCAACTTGAAATGTATTTGGTGATGGGTTTCCCAAGATCGTTCAGGAAACATGATTCCATATGGGTGATAGTGGATCGGCTCACAAAGTCATCCCATTTCATCCCGATTTGTGAATCTCATATAGTGGAGGATCTTTCTGAAATCTATATCTGGGAGGTGGTAAAGAGGCATGGTGTTCTAGTTTTGATTGTATCTTACAGAGATATAAGGTTTATATATTTCTTTTGGAAATTGTTGCAGAAATCCCTTGGGACATAGTTGGCTTTGAACGTGGCATATCATCCGTAGAAGGATGGCCAATACGAGAGGATGATACAAACCTCAGAGGATATTTTAATGGCTTGTGTGATGGATTTTGTTGGTTTATGGAAGAAACAGTTACCGTTGGTGGATTTATCATATAATAAAGGTTATCATGCCTCCATATATATGGATTCATTTGAGGATTTATATGGGCATTTATGTTGTTCTCCACTATGTTGGGTGGAAACATGAGAGACTTCGATGATCAGACCAAGCCTTGTCCAAGAGACTAATGAGAAAAAAAGTTGATCAGGAAGAGGATGGAGATGGCTCAAAGTCATCATAAATCATATGAAGACCATTTTTGATGACCGTTGCCATTTAAGGTGGGTGATAATGTGATTTTTAGAATCTCTCCTAGGTTGGGACATCGTCGGTTTGGGAAGCAGGGTAAGTTATCTCCAAGGAATACAGGGCATTTTGAGATACTCAAGAGGATTAGATAGGTGGCTTATCATTTTTCTTTTCCTCCATGATTTAGTGAGGTGAAAAATTTGTTTCATGTGACATGGTTGAAAAAGTATCACTTTGAATGTGACAATGTGATTCTTTAGGATCATGGTGAGATAGAACTGGATGCTTCCTTGGTGCACATGCTAGTGAGGATTATGGATAGGCAAGAGAAAGTATTGTGTGGTAAAAGCATCAGTTTAGGTCATGTTTTGTGGAATCATGGTCAGATTTAAGAGGAGACTTGTTGGCGGGAGAAAGATATGGTCGAGCAATGAACGGAGCTCTTTTGGCAAAGCAATAGTTCCCTACTAACCAAAGATGGAAAGTCTAATGGTGGGGAGAATGTAGCACCCCCAATTTGAGTTTTGTAGACTTTTTGTTATTTTTTATGTGTTTAAAGTGATTTAGATGAGTTGAGAATAGGTTGGGAGAGTTTGGAATGGTTTTGAATAAGTTTGGAGGCTTTTCTAAGGGCGCATGGTTTGAACACGATTAGGGGAAACTGTGCGGGTTCTCTAGGAAACTGTGTAGGGGGAGACAGTAGCGTTCGTACGGCCTACCCATGGTTTGCAAAACCAAGTGAGGAAACCATGAAGGCCCACTCTCTCGAGGTAGTGGCTTGCGCATGGTTAGCACACAGTTTTCCAAACCATGTGTGCTAACTATGCGGGCTAACCGTGCAACCACTTAAAATAGGGTTTTTAAATACGAGATCCCTTGGGGTGCCACTTTTCAATCCAATTCTTCTCCCACTCAAGCCTCACTTGAGATTTTGGGTTCTCAAGGGTTTAGGGATCTCTCCCACTCACTTTTAAATCAAATATAAGGGATTTCAAGGTGGTTTGAAGGTGGTTTCTCCAATGTAAGTCTCTCCTATTGGATTCTTTTGGTTTCTCTCTAGATCTACTCTTCCCTCTTTATCGGTTCTCTATATCTACATCTGTTGAATGTATTTATAGGGTTGGGGTTGCCTTGGGTGTTTAATTTAAGGCTTGTGCATATTAGAGAAGGGGATCTAGATCAGTTTTGGTGGTGCATTTTCTGAATTTTAGGACTGATTGCTTGTGGGTCTATTTTACAAGAACCCTAAAGGTGGGTGGATTCTCTCTCGACTCCACTTTGATAGAACATAAATCATGGTTAGAATTAATATTTCATGCTTGAGATTAATTTTTTTTTAATGTGAGAAATTGTTTGTAAATCCATTTGGTGATGTTTTGGGGATTTTTGGGGAAAAGAGGCTTTGTGGTGAAATGATCTTGTTGTGATTTTAAAATGGAGATTTTAAAATGGTTTGTTGTGTTGGATTAATTAAGATGGATTTTGATATGGTTTTTAACTAAAGGGGTTGTTTTATTGAGATGGTAATTGGCATGTAAAATGGTTAAAGGTTGTTTTCAATAAATGTGATATTTATTAAAGTGGATTGACATGTAATTTAAATGGTTGGTTGCTTGTTGTTCTATCCTTGGTGGGTCATATTCTTGGTTATGTTTGTTCTAAAATGTTGTGTGGAAGTGGGAAAAAAGTACCACTATAATAAGGGGATGGTTAGTGGATGGAATGGACACCATCAGAGTATAAGTGGGTGGGAAGTACCACTAGAAGGAATGGGGGAACCGGTTGTATAGAAGCTCCACTGTTTGCATTTCATTGTTGTTCATTTCTTTTCAAGATGTAAATTGTTGTGCTAATGTGTAAATGATGAAATGGATCACGACATGTTTGTTTGTATTTCTCTTGGTTTCTTGGTTTGGGTGAGGTGGCTTGGTAAGGGTGTGTTTGGCTTATGGTAATGGTTGCACTTGTGATTATTTTATATAAACCGCTTTATATATAATGTGATAACAGTTTTATCCTAGTGGCGTGTGTAGGGATGTCATTTGGGGAAAACCTACTGAATATTAGTACTCACCCCCCTACTTTGGAACTTTGTTTATTTTGCGGATGTCCTATTCCGGGACATAGGTAAAGGTAAATAACTCATTGCTAGTGGATTATGGTGATGCTTGGGAGATTTGTTGGTTCTTGTAGCATGGAGCTTGGCGTGGATCTATGGAGTGTGTCTTGGTTTATTTTCGGGTCGCTTGTTTAGTCTTCCACATAGTACTCTAAAATTTTGCTGGGTTGTGTTGGTTTTGGGTGGTATTGAAGAAAAACTTGGTTGTCTTTTAGAAATAAATACTTGAATGTTTTATTGAAATGAATCATATAGTCCTTGTGAGAGGATGGTTTGGTTGGTTTTGTCTTAAGGGTGAATTGTTCCCCAATTTTTTATCGAATTCCTTAGCATTTATTCCCAGTCTTTGGTGCCTTGGGAATGTCTCTTAATGCCAAGTAACATTCCCCCTCCCTCTCAAGCTAATGGTATGGAGTGGAATGTTACATAATTACACTTTTTAGTAAATAAATAGGGTTATAGAGTGATATTACCCTCATAGGTGGTGAATCATGGTATTTAATACATACCTAATTAATCACTTTTTCCTTCAACTCTCACTTCCTTTAAATGGATGTTAACCTCTAAATCTTAAGGTTCAGTTGTTAAGAACATTTAATTATATTTTGATCTAATATAATCACTTTATTATCCCTTTATTAATCAATATTTATTAAGATTCCTTTTATCATACTTTTTTTGAATTCATAAACTAAATAGGGAAATGATAATTTACTCAGTCTACCCACATAGAGATACTCCACAAATCATGCATTGTTGGTGTGTCATTCTCGAAATCAATATAATATTAAAAACTCTCCAAATGGGATTTATAATAGGTTACTCTTTTAGTATGATCACTACCATATAATGTTTAGGTTCAACTGTCCATCACCTAAGGCTCATTACCGATTCACTTCCCTTATTCTCCTTTCCTCACTACTCTGAGAAGATCACCATATTTTTTATCGATATGTCGATCCCTTCACTAGCTTCACTTGTTTGGACTGTATCCTTAAGTATAGATATATGTACTATTGAATTCCCACATGGATTCTCCTTTATGATATTGTAATGCATCCCAATTACAACTCATTTTTCTTCCAAAATGTCACAAGAACCCCTCTTTTCTTTGCTATTACAAAGTGATTAGTTCCTACTTTTTTATAAATATATTCAATTGATTACTAGACTTTTCTCTTCCTTTTAGCTACTCACCTATAACACCTCTCTCTTATTCAAGTTTAGATATGAAAAAAAAACTTTTTCCCACTTTCTTATCAATCTTCCTTGCGGTCACTTATAAAATAAGGGGGAATGCTCAAACAAATTGGACACAGATTAGCATCGTAATGGGAAATTTAAATCACCCATAACTTCCCAGTGATTTTCCTCTATGCTCTACAAAATTGTAATCAATATATAACTACTTCATATCTTCAGTTATCTCTCCTTTTTATCTTGAATTATTTCTCAATTAATTTATCTTTAGATATCTACAGAAACCCTTTGATTCCATATTGAATCATGGTCCAAATTTGAAACCAATGATATATGAAACATTAAATAATTGTTCGTGTATTTTCTGAGTAAAATCCTCTACCATTTATGAATCTGTAGAAAATGTGTCCACTAACACATCATGACGTTGAACACTACAACATGGAATTTTTATCTCTATGATAAAACACTCTCTAAAATAGTATTCTCCATCGATTATTTTCTAACTTATATTTTCTAGTGGGATCCAAGTAATCCAATCTCATATTTTGAAAAAATTACATCACCATTACCACAACCATGACCACAACGATCCTTCACTTGGCTCCCAAGTAGACTCTCAAAATAAAACATCCATCACCACAGCGTGTTCTATCTCCAATAGTAATTTTGAATACATCTAGATTGATGCCTTAAATTCTATACAAATTCTTAACCATAGTGAATCCTTTATGGCCTAGAATAAAAAACATTCTCATGTTATACTTCCAATAACATGTTTCATGGTGTATTCAATCTCCATCATATATTGTTTCTCCCCTATATCTTTTATGAATTCCAAATTCATAAAAACATCATACCACTATGTTTAGGATTCATTATGTTGCACAGGAGATCCATAATTCCACCATGGGGACCATTATAGCATTCCCCATTCTATAATTCCTATGTGTGGAATCTACTTATCTAACATGACCATAAGATGTGGCATGGTTGTATTAGTATTCTTCTTTATCTTCACAAACCCCACTAAAAATTTCATGGTGTATCGTATGTTGGGAACCATCAACACAACATTAAAACCTACCTTGTGTTACTACATAATGATCCTATAAATTTATCCATGTTTCCTTCAACATAAATCTAGAACTTTTCTTAATCATTTAGGATCCTTGTAAAATTACATTTCACATCTAGATTACCTATATACTCCACTCTCTTTGTATGGAAAAAGTTTCTAACATAATAACCTTACAGTTAAAAAAATCCAAGAAAATATGTTTGGATTTCTAATAGTTCTAAAGTGGAAATTTTTTATACTTTTATAGAAAAACTATGGACACTTTAAAATATTTTTATAAATAAATACATGTTAAATAATTTTAACTTATTAAAAAAACATGGTAATCAACCATTGCATAACAGTCTAAAAATAACACATATAGACACAAACCATTGTCAAAACATGAACCAATAATCAATGATGATGTTAAAACCAATTATAACCACGGTAAGGAGTCTTAAATTATATCAGGATAGATATAGTAGGGATCCTCACAGCTCATGTGACTTTGAAAATAAATAAATGGGTGTACACTCACTTCCCTCGAAATCAATCCTAAGGATTATAGATCATCATTTGCTATCTTCTTAACATACCAATTATTAGTTATAGTTGTCATATATATTTAATTTTAGGGAGGGTAAATACACATATTTGTGCTTGTCCAAGACTATCCACTAAATATCTAGGCACGAATGGGAAATCCCCCTCTTATAGGGGAACCAGTTTTTAAATTAAATTTAATTCAAATGGGTATTTTTTCAATCCAATTCAATGTTTATCAAAATGATACAAAAATCACAAAAACAGGTTATCAACATTCCTAGAAATCATTTTCACCAATATTTCATTTTCTATATTCAAAAAATATTTCAAGAAGTTAAACAAAATCCTTTAAAAAATTTAAAACCTATTTTGAAAACATGAAAAAAAGAATAATTCTTATGAAAAAATCATTTCTTTCATGAAACCATAGAAATTTCCAATTGGAAATTTCGAAGTATCCAATTAGGATTGTGGCTTTACAAAAAATTCGTGGATGTACCATCAAAGAATCAACCCTGAATTTCAACATCAAAAATAATTCATAAAACATTAAGTTATATTTAAAGATAAATTGACCTAAAAATCACAATTTTCATTTGTTTATGAATTTATAAATAAATAATCCTTTTTCTATCACTACCAAAATTTAAGTATAAAAATTAATTCACAATAAAACTCGGAAAAAACACAATAAATCAATGATTTGATTTTAAATGGTGGTTTATGGGACACCAATCACAAATCTCATCGTTTTTGACAAGAATGATGTTATCCCACCACAGAACATCCAATTTATCCCTAGGAATACCTAAAAACTCTAAAACCTAGAAATAAAAAATTAAAAAATGATTGGAATGAAACCATTAGTCGCTATAACTATGATAGGAAAAGAACAAAGATGATGAGGTAGAAAATGAATGGAGGGATATGTTTGGATTTATTAACTTTGAATAATCTAACATAAAATTGAATAAATACAATGATAATTTGTAAGGATATTATTTGGAAGGAATGGGATAGATATAATGAGTTATGGGATCAAAATTGGGGAATAAGAAACCCCAAATTATCTTCAATTAAAAGGAAAATCATTGAATTTTAGAAACAGTTTGAGTATCTATGGGATAATTCTGGTATTGAAGCACAATTTCAGGAAAGGAATTAATTTCCCCATAAAATTTCATGATATGAAAAAATAGTTAATGAGTTTAACTTCTATAGGATCATACCTATAGCATCACGTAACTTTTGATCCACCCAAGAAACAACTAAAACACCTAGGAACTCAAAAGTAACTAATAAATAAATAAAAAATGAAAATTCAGGTCAGGAAATGAAATAAATGGTTCTTAGTAATTGAAATAAAGATGAATAAGGTTCTTAATATGAATCTTAATAAATATGATTTTAATATTTATGAATTTTGGTGCATGGGGAGAGTGAATTAGGACTAATGTAAGGGTTTTTCTAACTCAATTTTTTTCCACTGAGTTACAAACATTTATTTGGGACCCTCTTATTCAAATTTTGGTTTATTCTACATAATTTACACTTTTTATCATATTTCATACTATTACTATGATTCTAAAATTCTTCCTTATAACCTCATTTTCATTGATTCTTACCTAAAATATTATGTTACCTAAAATGGGTTTATTGTTCTCAATTCCTATTTCTAGAGATATATATATTTTTATTAACTAATTTACTTTTATGTGGTGTATATGCTTTCTATTTGTTATATTATACCACTAATTATGCTTTATTCATTTTATTTGATGTTCTCTTTAAATATATTTCTCATTAAATGGGTTTTCAGCTAAAACATAATCAAGTTGTAAGGTTCATTTTCCGAACATCATTTCGAAATTTAGATCTCTAAAATTGGATCACCAATTAGGGGAATTTTTATAGTCTTCCATCCTATATCACAATCATTTTCTTCCCCACTAATTATTATTGGTGAGCTTTTTTACTATTTATCATTTTTAAATTGTAAGATTAATAATATTTCAAAATTTTGTTGTTTTTAAAAAAAGTATTTTAAAAATACAAAAAAAATGGAATTTCACTTTATGCTTGTATTTTTATCTTATGCTAAATATTTTTTGGATATCCTTATATTAATTTTGAAAATAAAAAAATTTAAAACTAAAATAAATGAGTCCATTAACAACACTATAATAAGCCTTTATCAGTGCAAGAAAAGTACTGACTACCTCAGCGAGGTTAAAAGGACAAGGCTTTTATCAGCACAAGAAAAGCTCTAATAAAGGTTATCTCTATCAGCGTAAATAAAAGCACTAGTAAAGCATAATTTTATCAACACATTTAAAAGAGCTGATAAAATAAACTATTTGTTAGTGTTTTTTCGCAGCATTGATAAATAGGCCCTTTATCAGTGCTTTTAGAAATGTTGATAAAGATTCATTTTTCAGTACTTTAAAAAGAGATGATAAAGGATCCCTTTATCGGTATTTCCACAAGTGATGATAAAGGGTTTCTTATTAGTGTTTTTTAAAAGCACTAGTAAATAGATATTTATTAGTTATTTCTAATGTGCTGATAAAGGGATCCCATGTCACTGCACTTAGTAGTGCTGATAAAGTGGAATACTGAAGTGTGATGCTATAACACACTACAACACCAGAAATTGGGCATGAAGTGTGCTTTAAAAACACACTGTATCACCAGAAAAAACAACATAAGTTAACAAAATCAGGTAAAAATACTAAATTTAAATGAAAAAAACATATTAAGAAAATAAAAGAAAAAATACTACTATAAGGTATGTCATTTGTTTTTTTACTAAAATTAATGTTGATATTGAACAAAAATGCAAACTTTGAGTCATTTAGCTCATGCTATGAGTCAGATTGAGGTAAAACTAATCCCAACCCATCAAAAATGACTTATGGATCTTTTTTATAAATTACCAAAGGAATCTAAATTAATTTTTTCAGTTTTGAGTATGTTAATTTTTATTTAATAAAATTAATGTCATTTTGAATAAAATGTCACACTTGGAAACATATTAATCATACATTAATTCAGATTGAGGTGAGGTTGATTCTTAAATATATGAAATTACATATGGACTATTATACTAATGTAACAAAAAAACAAATTTATTTTATTGGTTTGAAGTATGCCAATCATTTTTTCACTAAAGTTAATGTCAATTTTGAATAAAAATATTCACTTGGGGCTATACGAGTCACACTTTGTGTCAGATTGGGGTGTGGAAAATTACTACATGTCCCAAATGGCTTATGGATCATTTTCCTAAAGTATCAAAGCGATTAGAATGTGTTTCCTCATTTTTGTGTATTCCACTTGTGTTTCTTACTAAAATTTCATTTTAAAAGGAACGCATGAACATTGAGTCATAAAGGTGGTGTCGTGTGTGGGTTTCACATGAGATTGATTCATACACATCATAAATGAAATTTGAATCATTTTACAAAATTATCAAGACAATCTGAGTTTTTTTCTCGGTTTTTAGGGTGGGGCCCTTTTTTGCATGAAAAGTAAATTTTAAACAGATAATGCACACTGAGTCATACCGGTCACACAGTGCCTCAAATTGAGTTTTGGATTATTTTTATATTTCTCAAATGACATATGTATAATTTTCATAGGGTACCAAAACAATATAAATATTTTTTCTTGATTTTGAGTATGTCAGTTGTTTTTTTCAATAAAATTAATTTCATTTTTGAATAAAAAGACACACTTTGAGTTATACCAGTCACACAATGCATTGGATTGAGGGGTCACTAATTACTACATGTCCCAAATGAATTATGGATCATTTTTATAAAGTATAAAAACAATTATAATTATTTTCCATAGTTTTGATAATGACACTTGTGTTTCTTTCTAAAATGTCATTTTAAATTAGAAACACATAATTTGAGTCATACAGGTCGCATCGTGTGTGGGTTTGTCATGAGACTGATTCATATAAGTGAAAAATGAATCATAAATTGTTTTCTTAATTTATTAAGTAAATATGAGCAGGTTTTCTTCTTTTTTTAGTGAATGATAATTTTCTGTATTAAAATTTTAATTTAAAACTGATAAAGGACACTTTGAGTCATATCAGTCACACCATGAGTCATATTGAGATGTAGATGATTCAAGCATGTCAAAAATGACTTTTGTATCATTTTCTTAAATTAAAAAAATAATATTAATTCATTTTCTCATTTTTGAGTATGTCGATTGTTTTTTCACAAAAATTAATGTCAATTTTGAATAGAAATATGTACTTTGAGTCATACCTATCACACCATGCATTGGATTGTAGTGCAGATGATTTATATATATATAAAATAACATATGTATAATATTCCTAATGTTTCAAAAAAATATCAATTAATTTCCTTAGTGTTGAGTTAACAACTTATGTTTTTTACTAAAGTGTCATTTTAAATTGGAAAACGCACTTTGAGTCATATAAGTCGCATTATGTATGCTTTTGATATGATAAATATGTATACAAATCAAAAATGAGTTGTGAATTATTATCACCAACTATCAAGATAGTCTAAGAGTGTTTGATTGATTTTTAGTGAGTGATAGTATTTTGTATTAAAATGTCAATTCTAAACTGATAACGAACAATTTGAGTTGTACCAGTCACACCATGAGTCGACATAAGATGTGTCTGATTTCCACATCTCAAAAAAAATTTATGGATATTTTTTGTAAAGTAAAAAAATGAATGTTTTTCTCGGTTTTTAGTATGTCAGTTTTTTTCACTACAATTAATGTCAATTTTTAATAAAAATATGCACTTTGAGTCATACCAGTCACACCATGATTCGGATTGAGGTGTGGCTGATTCCTACATTTCCCAAATAACTAATAGATCATTATATTAAAGTATCAAAGTAATCCGAATGTGTTTCTTCATTTTTTAGTATGCCACTTGTGTTTTTTTACTAATATGTAATTTTGACAAGGAAAAATGATCTTTGAGTCATATCATGTATGGGATTGAAATGATAATGATTCATACATGGAAAAAATGAATTATGAACCATTTTTCTATGTTATAATTAAAATATAAGCATGTTTTTAAAATTTTTATTAAGTGAAACATTTTTTTTAATGTAAATTTTGAACTGATAATGGATAATTTGACAATAACCCTCCTCAATGACCATGATATATCAATCTGGGTTTTCTAGTAATAGTTATTTCATACACCTTTTAGCTTCGTTGGTTGATTACACACATATTTATTCGAACATTTAAGTTCTATTATGTACATGTTTGATGAATGAGAGAAGTACAGATGTTTATTCAATAACACTAGTGGATAAATTGAAGCTTCTAACACACAATGATCTTACATGTGGATTACTACCCTGTATAAAATCACATAAGGAAGTGGTGAAAAATATTATTTAAATAATCCAACTAAAACACTTTCAAAATGGATATTACCTTAACTGAAAAGTTTTGTGTGAAATTTTCAAAAAAAATATCAAACACAATCGTGGTATGATCCTCATTCTACATCATTTACCAATAATTTTCTTATTCTTACTCCAGCGCTTCATCTCCTCCTCCTCCTCAGTCTCCACCTCGGTCTTCCCCTCTGTCCCCTCCTTTATGATTGTCTCCAACTCCAACTCTACCTCCACCTTCACCTCCACCTCTGCCTCCGCTTCCACCACCACCTCTACCTCTACCTCTGCCACCATGACTACCCAATAATTTTATTATTTACTGGCTAGTGATATTTAAAAAATTTATTTCTTCCATTATAATTTTTCTTTAGAAATATATTAAAATAATATATATGAATTCAAACACTAATTCTTTACAAGAAAAATATATTTTGAAGGTCATAACTCAGACTAGATCACAAACATAGCAGTTAATCACCTAAATTTCTTTTCATCATACATTCTACTAAAAATTATGTTTCCCACTCATCTTTAAAAATATTATTTACACTTTTGATTATAGAGGTTTTTATAAATCTTAATAGTACTAAGAAAATATTGACAAACAAATGATTATGAAATATATTTAATGAAATTTTAATTACCTTCAGAAATTACCTATTGGGGATGATATTATTTTCATGATTTATGATTTCTATCATAAATTTGAAAACATAATATCTACAATTAATGCCATTATCTTGTTTCTGAAAGTATAGAAACATTGAAAAATATAAGTAAATTGTTTTGAAATATTTTTATAGTAAAATATTTTTATAGATACCTCAATTTTTTCCCATGTGTAGTAATTCACAGGCTTTATCCCTTCAGAAACCTACTTCAGCCATGATCTAGCTAATATTTAGTATAGTGATATTACCTTGATGTGTGTAGATATTATAAAATAATAATATAATATATACATATACGTCTAAATACTATATTAGTTAAGTGTCATTGGAAACTTGGAAACATAAAAAACCTATTCATGATACATTTTTATCTTCTACCACCTATTTCTTCATAACTATACCCCTTTTTGACATATCAAACTAATTACCTTTCTTTATATCCTATAGAAAAGAAACATTAGAAAGGGTGAGCTCGGATTCTCAGTAAGGGTTAAGAGGGAAGATATCTAATAATAACAAGAACATAAGGGTATGAAAACATGATCATAACATTTGAAGATCATACCCTGAATATCAAAAGATCATATACATGAGTCATGGAATAAATATTGGAAGTTCATAAGAAATGAATCATAAGTAAGTAATGAACATAATCCATGAATTCACAACATTAAAATTAGAAATAAATTTTGGAATATACATTAAATTGTAAGTTAATGAACATGTATAAATAGTAGTTGGTTCAATCATTAAATAGAGAACCTGAAATCAAGCCCTTGTATAAATATATAGACATAAAAACCAGGTCTATACATAAGCTTATGGACATGAAAATCATGTACATGCATATAATTGTGACCATGAAATCATGTTCACACATAACATATTTACCTCATGAGTTATCCATCTTTACCCAATACATTATAGGGAGATATAGGTCCCACCCATATCATAATATAATCATACATACATGTGCCACAAGATCATAAACAATCATATCATAACCAAGGTAATGGAAAGGCTTTCATAAAAATGTAATCATATCATAACCTATGTAAAATATACATTTTTCATATTCATTTAATCAAAATAATAACCCGTGAAAAGAATCAGGTATCTCAAAGATCATTTCATAAAAACATAAACCAGTCGGAGAAAAAATATGAATGGTAAAGTATGACATCTTAGATGTGGAAGGATTTTAAAAGATTACATGGAACATGAAAATCACTTTTTAGATCATAAAATAACTTCAAAATCTTTTTTCTTTGAAACAAATTTGAAAACATATAAAAGAATAATGAAAAATCATTTAAAATAGTTTTTTATGAAAATATCCTTTTTTCATTGAAATTTTTTCCTTTTCATAAAATGTTGCACAATTTTAAAAGAAATAATTTTATTTTAGAATAACCTTACAATCTCGTAAGGGATGATTCATGTAAATATGGCATCATTAATGAATAAAAATCCATTCATGTCGTATAAGCTAAAAAAACATTCTTCTAATAATTTTATTGAAAAAGTAAAAGTACCTCTTTAGGAAAATAAAAAAATATTACTTCCAAATAATTTAATAAAAATTTATAAATCTGTAAAGAGGAAATTAAACAATTTAATAATAATAGAAAAAATATTTTAGAAAACTATTTTACGATACAAGTAAATGGATTATAAATATACCCCAGTAATTACTTACTTATAAACAATCTCAGAAAATAGTGAGATTGTTAAATTATCCCTTATAGCTTTATAATCAGTAGAATGGTATGGACTATAAAATAATGGAAATTATATGGATATAAAAATACCATAATTCTATGGTTAACACTCATAAAATACATGCATGGGTAGTATATACCCCACGTAGAATAAATAAATAGTGTATGAGGCATGTGTCTCATAGAATTCAAGGTGAGTCAAAAATCAATTATCTTAGGTCCGGGTTCCTTCATATGTATCAAAAACACCTATATAACAGATTAAATAATGTTATCAACTTATTATAGAACCATATTTATATTTAGTACATCATATATGATCATATTAGAACTTGTTAAATAATATTTATTTATTACAGTTCTTTCAGGTGATAATTGCTTCATTTTCATACTCATGTTTGGTCGTATAAGTTCTAGTTATTGAATATAGAATAAATTTATATAATTCACATAATTATATGGTATTATTGATTCTATAAATTTATATAATCATTCTTTAATGGTGATCATAGAGAATTAATCGCACCACGTCGTGGAGGCGGTAGGTCGTACGTACGCATGAACAACGATATCATTCCCTTAATTGTGAAATGGTATTAAAATGAATGGCATATATATTATTCAAGATTATATATAATATTATAATAATAATATATAGTTACTAGTTCCATCATTATACTCATCCAAATAAGTGCTAATGAAAAACAGACTACACCGTAGTGTGGAGACAGTAAGTCATACGTATGCACGCGTGGTTATTTCATTTTTCATAGGATAGATAGAAAGTGAATTATGGTTGTTCAATAATCATGGTAACATATCAACATATAAGTGATACAATTGTTATTACTTTATAGTGGAAATAACTCATGAATAGGAATTATAAGAATAAATAATTTTGAAATAATGAGTAGCGGAGATTACTTCTTCTTTGATGAGATCCCACTAGATATCCTTTTAGAGGAACTAAAGTTGGTGTTTTGAGTAGATCAGAACTTCTATAATGTGACTAGATAACTTTATAAGGTAAATGGGAAGTTACGGAGGATCTTTGGGGCTCAATTTTAAGTGAATAAGTGATGTAAGAGGTTCTCTTTTATAATTGAGGCCATGAGTACATTTGGAAATCCCCAAAAAATTAAAATATAATAAGAATATTCTAGATCATTATACATAAAAACGAACCAAAAATGAAACTTAGAAAAACGTTAGACATGATATTATACCCTTGTTATTATTTAACCTTTTTTAGTTTTAAATAAATTAATAATAAATTAATTCAATGTGATATCATTATTGTCAAATTTAATACTATTAATTTAATTTGATATAAATTAAATAAATAAATTATGGTAATTAGAATATAATAATTTCACACACCTATAATATATCATATAGACATATTAAATTCTTTATACTCATTAAATAATACAAAATATAATATAATTCATATTATTAAAATCAATTATTCTATTTTTCTCTTAATTAAATAAATATTGTTCTAGAATGGAATGAGTTTTTGGGGTAATTATATAACTTATAAAAATTCAAAATAAATTTATATAATGAAAATAATTTCATATATATCAAAATACACATTTATATTCATTAATAGCTTGATTTTGTCAATATGTGAACTTATAGAAGATATTAAATACAAGAGAGAGATACTTTGTAACTATCTTTGATCTAAATAATGCACAATTTATTTTGGTGTAAAAGTTTCCATTAACCAACTAAAAATCAATCATAAAGTTATAAGGTCGAATACACTTCATCAGTTAATTTTTGGACAATTTAGGTTTTATTTTAAAACTTACCATTTTGATTTTCCATTAATTATTTTATTGTAATTTTAATTGTGGCAACATCATTTTAAATATTAAGATGTTATAAATTATTAATTATATAAGGTCAATTGTCTCTAAATGGAAACTATAAAATTTTAGACCTTATCAAAATCTATTTTTATTTTTTAAATATTTTTATGATTTTTAGTTAATTTAATAAAATTTTATTTTATAAAATATCATTAGTGTCAATTTTGACACTATTCATAACTTTGTCTTTATATAAAATCCAAAAAACAAGTTAATTTCCAAAAAACCATTTAAGACAATCCAATAATGTCATATTAGCTTATTTAATTCATGTATCACATTAATCAATTAAAATTATATTTAGTTCAATAATTTTATTATCATATATTAGATCATTTTATTAACTAAACAATTATTTCATCATCATTATGTCACATTTTAGGTTAAATAATTTGTCACTAAAAATATATACATAAATTATAATAATATATATAATAATTTTATCTTTTTAACGACTATTTATAGTCAATTTTATCTTTGGTATAACCCTATATTAAAAATTAATTACTTATAAAAATTATGATGGTGACATTTTTAGCTTCTCTTTGAACAAAATATAATAAATTTTATATTCATATCCATGAAGATTATAAAGGTTATTATTTAATTATAAGGTTTATTTTAGTTTAAACCCACTTATTTAAAGAAATTAGGACAAGTATTAGCGTAATTTTATAATATTATAATAGTATTATTACATTAAATTATCCAATTCATCCTTAACTGAGGTAAATAAAAATATACGAAAGTTACTATTCACAAAATATTATGTTCATCCTATTAGAACAAAAAATTTATTCTTATTACAACCATGTATTTACATTTTTTCAAATTAAATTCATAGAAGTAACATAATTAATTTTAACACTAATCTTGCATACGTGGTGAGAAGGCGGGTAAAAGATACATTCAAAAGTTCAATAAATTTGTATATTGAATTTCATTATAAAAATGATTAAAATTACCTAAATTGGATTAACAAATTTATTATTTATCTATTCTGATTGTAGAAATAAATTTAATGTATAATATTTATTTAAACCAAAAAGTCTGTTGTTATCTATAATGGAGTGTTTTTTACTATTCATCAAAAAATGAAACTTCTCAGAAAAATACTGAAAATTATCCCTAAGTTAATTTTGACTTTAAAAACTAAAAAATGAATATTATTTTAAATAATTAAATTTATAATAGAGTCAAAAATTAATTTTATTGTTTTTTATAGAAGGACCTGAAAAGAAGTTTATTTGAGACAATAGTACTTTTAAATATATAAAGACCTTACCAAAAATTATATTTTTCATTATCAAAATAATTGTAAATAATATTTGAAAAGTATTTTTACTATTTATATTACAAGTTTAATGAATATGTTATAATAATATCATCAAAATAATTATAATAGTTTAGTGTTGTTTTGGAAAAACTCAATGTCACGTGTAACGAAAACCAAGTTACTGTTGTGTGTATGGAAAAATTACCTTGGTGTTATATATAATTTAATCCAAACACAGTTGTTTCATATAATAACCAATATCTATTTTCATTGTTTTATTAAGTCAAAATATCAAATATGTTAAATTAATTTGAAAAACAATAATTCACAAAATCTCGAGGTGTTAAATTCTACCCTCCTTAAAATGAATTTCTCCTTTGAAATTAATATGAGTAATCAAAGGTTTAATAATTTAAAGTTACTTCCATGGAATCCTATATCATAGAAAAAACTAAAACTTCCTTTTAAAAATAAAAGTTAAAAACATAACATTTACCCAAAATATCTCATAACTTGGTTTCCAAATAATAGAACATATGTGAAAAATTAGAAATAGAGTAAAAGCATAAATAATCATAGAGGTTGATAAATATAAATAATCACAAAAAAGTTGGCGATCCAGAGAATTTTAACATTCAAAAAACCATAAACTAAAGAAACATGAAAGTGTTCATTTATATCATTAATAGGGGTGATAACAAGACAACCTTTTACATCACGATGCTTTTCTTAATGGTAATGTATTTTCAATAGAATATATACTTATTTGAATTTAGAAAAAATTCACCTTTTTTGTTCCTAGATAAATTTACACTTAATCTCATATTATAACAAATGAAGTTGAATTTTTAATTACTATATCAATAGAATATCTTGAGAAGAACGATAGGTCATTCTATTTATCTTCAACAAAAAGCTTAGCACAAGTTATAAAATATGTATAAATCCAACTATTATGTGATAATAATTTAATCTCACAAACATATCCAGATTTTAACTTAAACATTATATAAATGGATAAGCCTAAAATATTTCTGAAAGTATAAAATCCAAAACATTAGATAGAGGTTCACTAAATCAACTTAATATTTATCTCCCATATATCATAAGTTAGTTCTTGGTTCTCACATTCCAAACATGTCAATACCTTAATCATGTATTCTCTTGAAATATAGAAATAATTTGAATTATCATACATCCTTATTTAAAACATGTCTGTTTCCTTATTTCAATGTTTATTGGATATATTTCTAAAGTCCAAATCGCTATAAACTTCATCCTTGATAGCATACGCCACTTTTCAACAAATCCTTAATAAATTCCAAGTAAATAATTATCATTCCGCTAACTTATTCATATTCAACATATCTTTATCCCAATATCATTATCTCGTCATAATTAACATATTAAGGGTTATCCCTCCCTTAATCATGTGTTTGCAAAAAATATCACCTTATTACCTCAATTGCTTTTCATGGTTACCAATAC
Source organism: Viscum album (assembly GCA_963277665.1). Classification (NCBI taxonomy): domain Eukaryota; kingdom Viridiplantae; phylum Streptophyta; class Magnoliopsida; order Santalales; family Viscaceae; genus Viscum; species Viscum album. Next base: position 636,458,852 of record OY728160.1, read on the forward strand.
CATTCATCATATTCTATTAAATCCATAAGGAAAAATTAAAGTGGGCCAATTATTAGATGTTCACATATTCCATAATACCATAAGTATAATTCTACAACAGTATTCTTGAATACCATTACGTAAATACTTCAATCATCCAGCTTTATTCAAAAACCTTTACTCAAGTTTCGTCATATTAATCATTCCTTGAATATGAAATACGAAATATGTCTTAAAGTTACTTACACTAAATCTTATCATTCTTCTTATGTATAAAATGAATAATACAATAAGAACATCACATACCATTCACAAGTCATTTTTGGCCAATTAATCCTTAGTAGTGTAACCAATACTCATTCCATCTTATTGATTCTCTTCTTGAGATTTCCTTTTAGGAAATTGATTTCCATGATGCCCATAATTTCCACATCTAAATAATTTAATTTTAACCTAGTTCCTTATATTTAACTCTATTTACTAAGACCATAAATAATAGTGTGAGAAATAATTATCAAAGAAGAAAAACACATAATCAGGAAAAATTACTAATAGGATACCTAAATCATGATACATACTTTTAAATATATGGCACCATAGGATTATCCTTTGAGACATTCTTAGAAATATCCTTCTAAATATCACTAGGGATCTCACTAATTATTCACATCATGGTTTCCAATAATTAACAAAACGTTCACTCTAACACCAACTATAGTGACCCAGTCTTGATGTACATGGATATTACATCATAATTTTGGAATACATAAACACATGCCCAAATTCCGTATTAGTTTAGCATATTTGGAAACTTTTAAACATAAAATATTGGTTCATAACACATCTACATATTCTCTCGTCTATTTATTAGTAACTAGACCCCTTTTGACATATCATAATTATCACCTTTATTTGTATCCTAGGGAAAAGAAACATAAGAAAGGGTGAGATTAGATGCTCATTAATAGTAAACATGGATGATATTTAAGAATTATAAGAACATAAGGGTATGAAAAAATGAGTATAACATTTCAATACTATATCATTCATATCAAAACATAATATTCATGAGTTATGGAATAAATATTAGCAGCTCATAAGACATAAATCATAAGGAAATAATGAATATAATCCCTAAATTCATTTAATTAACATAAGAATGAAATTGGGGAATACACATCAACATGTGTCTTTTTAAACATGTATAAATAGTATTAGGTTCACTCATTAAATTAAGGATAATAAATCGAACCCTTTCATAAACATATGGATATAAAATCTAAGTCTACACCTAAAATTATAGACATAAAAAAGGGTCCACATATATAATTGTGGAGATGAAATCAGTTTCATGTATAACGTTTATACCTCATGAGTTATCAATCATTATCCAATTCATTAGAGAGATATATATGTCTCACCCATATCATAATTAAATCATACATACATGTTCCAAAATGTCATAAACAATCATATCATAACTAATGTAAGTTAATGGGTGTCTTAAACATGTAACAATATCATAACCTGTGGAAAAGATTCAGTTTTCATAATCATTTCATCGAAATCATAACCCGTGAAAAGAAGTGAGTTTCTAAAACATCATGTAATCCAAACATAAACCATTCATAGAATGAATATGAATGGTTCTCTTGAACTATAAAAAATTATGTAATATTATATGGTGAAGTATTTTTAATGATCACTTGGAAAATTAAAATCACTTTTTAAAAGATAAAATATTTTCAAAACCCTTTTCTTTGAAACCACTTTGAATATTAAAAATCATTTAAAAAAGTTCTTGAGGAAAATAACCTTTATTCATTAAAAATATTTCATTTTATTAAAATGTTGTAAAATTTTAAAAGAAAACATTTTATTTGAAGATAACCTTGTATTCTTGTAAGGGAATATTAAATGAAACAAGGAATCATGAAATCCTAAAAATGTCTTTATACAAATAAGTTAAAAAACATTCTTCTCAAACTTTTACTGAAAATTTAAAAAAGTAATTCCTTAGGAAAATGAAAAAACATTCCTTTAAATCCTTTTAATAAAAATTAGTACATGGGTAAAACTTAATTTAAATAATTTTATAAGAATATTAAAAATATTCTAGAAAACTATTTTAAGAATCATGGACATCGTTGATAAATATACCCCAATAATTACTTCTATATAAATAGTCTCCGAAAATATTGAGATTGTGAAATTGGACCATATAACATTATAATTAGTTGAATCGTATACCCCATGAAATAACAAAAAATATATGGATATTAAAATACCATAATTGTTGTTTATTTCCCATAAAATACATTCGTGGGTAGTATATACACCACGTAGAAGAACCAAATAGTGTATGTGGCATGTGTCTCACCAAATTAAAGGTGATACAGAAATACCTTACCTTAGGTTTGGGTTCATTTTTATGTATCATAAAATACTTTATAATCGATTAAATAATGTTATTAACTTCTTCCGGAATCATATTTATATTTAGGATATCATATATGATCCTATTAACACCTATTTAATAATATTCCATTGTTGTGCTTCTTTTGGGTGTTAACTGCTTCATTTTATTATGCATATTTTGTCGTATAAGTTTGGTTTTTTTCACATAGAATATAGTTCTATAATTTATATAATTATATCAAATCATTCATTATATACATTTATATAATAATTCTTTAAGGATGATCAAGGATAATGAATCACATCGCACCATGGAGACGATAAGTCGTACGTATGTACGAGCGACGATATCATTCCCTTAATTATGAAATGGAATTAAAATAGATTCTTTATATATTATTCCATAATAAATATCATGTTATAATAATCATATATATTTATTAGTTCCATAATTATACCCATACAAGTAAAGTGGGGATTAAAAACAAATTACACCATTGTGTGGAGGCGGTAAGTCGTACGTATGTACGTGTGGTGATTTCATTTTTCATAGGATAGATAAAAGGTGGAATATTGATTTTCTATAATCATAATAACATCTCATATTATAAGTGATACTTTATTTATTACTTTAGAATTAAAAAAACTTAGGACGAAGAAGTATAAGAAGAAATGATTTCGAAAGAATTGGTAGAGGAGATTACCTCTTTTTTGAAGAGCTCTCAATAGATCTCCACTTAAAGTCACTAGATATCGTCTTTTAAGAATACATGAACCTCTATAATGTGACTAGGGAAGTTTATAATGGAAATGGTAAGGGTATGGCTAATATTTAAGATTCAATGTGAATTTAAGAAGTGAGGTAAGAGGTTCATTTTTATAATTGAGGTGAGGGGCCTTTTGGAAATCCCCATAATATTAAAATATAATATGATTATTCTAGATCTAAATTATTAAAAGAGGATCGTAAATGAAATTTACAAAAAAAATTTGACCATTTTATTTACCCTGGTGATTTTTTACCATTTTTTTATTTTAAAATCATTTAATAATAAATTAATTCAATAAGTTATCATTATTATCAAATTTAATACTGTTCATTTAATTTGACTTCAAATAAATCAATACAATATGGTAATTCTAATATAACACATTAAAACAACTATAATATATCCTATATATTTATTAAATTATTTAAAAAATATTAAACAATCAAAAATATATCAAAATTAATATTATTAAAATTAATTATTCTATTTTTCTGTTAATTATATAAATATTTTTCTAACATTAAAGAAGTTTTTATGATAATTATATGACTTAAAAAAAATAAAAATAAATTTTTATTCTAAAATAAATTTAATTTACAAAAAAAATATACATTTATATTCGTTCATAGCTTGATTTTTCCCCTATGTGAACACATAAAAGATACTAAATACAAGAGAGTGACACTTTTCAACTATCTTTGATTTAAATAATATATATTTTATTTTCCTAGAAAAGTCTCCATTAAATAACTAAAAATGATCAAAAAGTGATAAAGTCATAATAATATTCATCCAATAATTTTTGGACATGTTTTGGTTTTATTTTATACCTTACCATTTTGATTTACCCTTAATTATTCTATTGGAATTTTAATTGTGGTAACAACCTTATAAATATTAAGAGGTTCTAAATTAATACTTATATGTTATCAATTTTCGATAAATAGAAACTTTATGAAATTTTATACATTATCATATTCTATTTTTTAAAATATTTTTATATATTTTAGTTAAATTAATTAAATAATATTTCATAAAATATCATTAGTGCTAATTTTGAAACTATTCACAACTTTGTCTTTATATAAAATCCAAGCAGCAAGTTAATTTCCAACCAACCCATTTAAGATACTCCTAACATGTCTTAATCACCTATAAAATTTATGGAGCACATTAATTAAATCAAATTATATTTGTTAAATATTTTTAACATCATTTATTTGATCCTTTAATTAAATAAACAATTACTACATCATCTTTGTGTCACATTTTAAGGTAATTATTTTATCACTATAATTTTTAAATAAATTATCATGATATAAGTAAAACATTTATCTTTAAAATGACTATTTATAGTCTAATTTATCCTCTGTATAACCCAATATTAAAAATGGTTTACTTATTACAATTACGAGTATGACATTTTTAACTTAACTTTAAATAAAATATAATAAATTTCATATTTATACCCAAGTGGTCTAAAAAGATTCTAATTTAGTTATAAGGTTTACTTTAGTCAAAACCCACTTATCCAATGAAATTTTTAGAAGTGTTAGGGAAATTTTATAATATTATAATATTATTTTTACGTTTAATTGTCAAATTTACCTTTAACAGTGGAAAATAAAAATATACTAAAGTTACTATTCAACAAAAATTCACTTAGTCCTATTAGAACTAAAAAATCCTAATTATTAAAACCATGTATTCCCATTTTTACAAATTCAACTCCTAGCATTTACTAAATTAAGTTTAACACTACTCCAGCAGATGTAGTGAAAAGACGGGTAAAAGAGATGTTCAAAAGTTCAATAAGTTTTTATATATAATTTCACTATAAAAAAGATTAAAACTACCTACATTGTCTTTATATAAGCATTATTGATATATTATGACTTTAAAATCAATTTAAATTACAATAATTATTTAAAACAAAAAGGCATTTTTTATCTACAATGTAATATTTTCCACTATTCATTAAAAAAATGAAACTTCTCAAAAAAATACAAAAAATTCACCCTCAGTTAATTTTGACATTAAAATTTTAAAAATGGTGTTTTTTATAAAATTCAATTTCTAACAGTGTCAAAAATTAATTATATTGTTTTTCAAAGAAGGATATTAAAAGAAATTCATTTGAGAAAATAGTACGTTTAAACATATAAAGACATTACCAAAAATTATATTTTTCATTATCAAAACCATTATAACTAATATTTGAAAAATAATTATTAATATTAATATTACATGTTAAATGGATAGGTTATAACTATCTCATCTAAATAATTATAACAGAAATGTTTTGTTTCATAGAAATTCATGTTGTGTGTAATGAAAGCTAAGTCGTTGTTGCGTACGATGAAAGCTTCCCTTTGTGTTGCGTATAATGTAATCCAATCATTGTTATTTTATATAATAACCAAAATATATATTCCGTGTTTCATGAATTGTAAAAATCAAAATTATTAAATTAATTCCAAAATAATAATTCACAAAATCTCGGGGACTTACATTTAGTCATTGCCCTATCATAACAAAAATCATATTAAGACACAAACTAAACATAAAATTTTATGTTTATCTTTAAAATATTGATTTTATTATGTTGCATATTTACAATACACTACATGTGTGGTCGGTTGGTTTCATATCCGCCCACTGGATCCGAAAAATAAATATCTGATGTGTCCATATTGACTGTGATTAGCATCCAGTATGCCATAAAAATACAAAAACAATTAAGTAATGAAAAAACATTTTGTGATTAGATTGTAGATTTTTACATTTTTATTATAGGAATCAAAAATATTTTGTCATCTAATTCTTTTTTATCAAACTCTAAGAGTAACTCTTCTTTTTTCTTCTCAATTGTTATCGTATCCAAAGTAAGTTCTTCTGTAGAAATGATAGAGGGATGAATAAATCCAAATCGTGGTTCAAACTATCTTCCCTTTATATAGTGGGGATATAAATTTCTATACAAAATAGGAATATTTATTAACTTTAATAGACATATTATCTTACTATTTGGATAGATGTATTATGAAAATGTACCAAAAATATGTCTTCACAACTAAAATTCCCAGCCATTCATGCTTGAGAATCTCATTTAGAGTCTCGATACAAATTATTTCTATCAAGGAATATACATATATTTATTCTTCATATAAAATGTGATACATATTTTTATCTATAAATGTGGTATGTCCATGAACTTTTAATGAAAATAAATGTTTCTCTGGAACTAGCATGGAGAAGGTACTCTCAGAAGGTCCATTGGTTTTATCATTCGAATCACTATATTTTTTTTATTCTACCTTCTATTTCTCCACCACTTTATTTATCTGTAATATCATACCTCACTTCATACATTTATCATCAACTATTATAGGTTTTTCATAGGAATTTTTTTAAAATATGTACCTTAGGTATCTTTATAAAATTAAATGTTCATGTTATGAAAGATATAATGACATCATTGAAAGTTGTAATATCCAGACCATCAAGTGGAATAGGGAACTTAGCAGTCGTCTCATGACATGCCTCAATTGCTGCTCTCATGTGATAGTTCTGGATGTCTAAATAGTGTATATGGTCTCCCGATATATTATACAAGGTACCCATCACAATACAACGGTGAGTGGGTCTTGACATATACAAATCACACACAAATATACCCAATAGAATTTTAGAAATATAAAGTTATTGAAACTTGTTTTATTAACATTTAAGAGAAATATTAATTAAAAAATTTATTACCCCGGGTAATGTATGTGGATGGGGGGGACGACTATCCTCAAAGCTAATGGGATCATTTGGTTTATGTGTAGATATTTGCTTCACTTCCGGATCACTTTGATCCTTACTTATATAGTGGTCTTCCAGACCAGACTATAAAATAATATATTTTGTTCAGTCTATTTTTGTTTTCAATCATCTAACTATATTATAAGTATCTTCATGTGGTTTTAACTTCTCGATATATGTTCGAGGAGATACTCCAAAACCTAATCCTCTAACGCGGCCATATTGTTCAGGCCCCTTTAAAGCTGCTCAAAGTATCTTTTCTTGTAGTACGACCTTTGTTGATTCTTGTGTCTAAACCATATAAAAAATATATATGTAAATAAATAGATATTTTAATTTAATATTATTATAATTTATAATCAATTACAATTATGTCATTCTTACAAATTCTTCCCATGCTATTTTTGTGTTTTCATCATCTAATTTACCCACCATTTATACATGAGGCTCCATCCATAGCACAAGGCGTGGGATGGAAGTGGAATCATATTTTGATTCAACAATCTACATATAAAAAAATGACATTTTTTTTTCATATCACATAATTAAACTTTTATTATTGATTGAAAATACATACCAATTTATTCTCTAATGAAGCATACCCTGTCCTTTCTTTGCGATAGAGGTACGTTGGTTTTGATGCATGTTATTTATTTTCAGTACTCTCTTTCTATTTCATAAATTATATTTTTTGAATCAAGTTGGATGATATAAATGATGTAAAATAATTTATTGTTGACTGTAATGCACCTGAAATGATTTATCATTTTGAAAATTAATGAAATCGTCCCATGTTTTCTGCATTATAATGTGTGCATATCTAACTACTGGGTGGGGATTTATTTTCCCCTCAACATCCCTAAGATGTAACTTCTTAAGAAGATTTTGAAAGCCTATATGGGATTTTCAAGTGGTCATTAAGAAAAATTTCTTAGGAATATATTCTAACAAAAAATAACTCTTCAAGGAATAAATAAAATTAAATCAGTGTTTCATTATATAACATTTCAATAAAATAGAGAAAGTATATTGTAAAACTATTGTTATATCTTTTCAAAGTATTTAAATCATCACAATTTGAAACTGGTTCCATGAATCAATATAAATTGGCATATTCTTCTTCGTTGAGACCCCAAGATTACTAATAAAAATTTAATTTTTAGGGTCAATAGGTTGGCCGTGTTGATTCCCACCAACCTCAAATTTTATACACCATCTTCTTACCTATATAATTTTATTCACCACTGTGATGTTGCATCATTTTTGTTTTTTTATCATTATGTTTTTGATTCCATAATAATTCTATAGTTTCAACAACAACAGTCTATTCTTCCTTGGGATTGGTAACATCATCATGCAGAGAAGGTATTTTAGTCATGAGTAGTAAAACATTTATTTTTTCTAAAATAACAACAATAAAATAAACTCCATGGATAAAATTCCATACTTTCATGAATCTTGCAGGAACATTATTACTGTATTGAATAGAGATATAATTCAACAATACTTAGATTCAAATAGACATTACTACATTTATTTAATCTGTCCTTAGAAACATGATTATCTTCCATCTCTTAATGATGGATTGGACTCCCACTTTCAAAATAACCTTCCTCCCATCATTTTGGTTCCAAAGTTCCTTGATGAAATACACCCAAAAAGTTATTATTTTAATTTTTTGTTTGATATATATCCCCTAATTTTTTGGACATCCACCTATGTTTGTTTAAATACACTAACCAAAAGTCATCCCTTACCGAGTACTAGTGATCATTTGGGATGTCTACTACAAAGTGAAGTTCAAACAACATAGAAGATATTGGGGATGAGTCTCAAAAAATAATAATAATTGTTCCAAAGATAAAAATTGAGTTTCCAATGAGGTTCAAAACAAAATAAATGAAATTTTAATTTTGGCTTATAACATATTACATATCAAAAATAAAGGAATTAACTTTCAAATCCACATGACTTCCACTCGCAGTCATTTTCTTCCACTCACAAACATTTATTATTTTCTACTTCCTCTAAAATGTTTATTTTCTGGGTAGGGCTTAGAGGAGATAATAATGTGGTGGTATTCATGTGAGGTGGATTGGTGAACTTGAAAACCAGTTATTTAGCTAATCTTCCATGATCAATTATCCTGAAGATGAAGTCTATAAAAATAATAGAGTGCTTTTCTCATTATGTGTGGAATAACTTTGAGTATCATATTGGAACCCTTTTAAATTTATTAAGGCTGAAGGAGAAGAGAATAAAAAGGTGTGTTTGGAATTTTTTTCAAAAAAAATATGAAAAATGATTATTTTCAGAATTTCACTCCCTATAGTAGTATTCACATCCAAGTATGCTAAACTTCAGAGTTATAATATAATCCAATGTGTCCACACACAAAATAAACATAATTTTTGATAAAGTTTTGTCAAAATTAACTAAGTGAGTCATATAAGAAAATTAATATCAAGAATCCAAAAAAATAATCTATTATGTTTTCATTAATTTTTAGGTTCTAGTTTTTGTGTTCCTAGGAAGTAATAAATGGTGATAATGAAAGGATAAAATAGGTGAAGAATGAGTTGGGCGATATAGTATACAAATTTCTATAAACGGATTTGATGGAGATTAATGAATACAATCCAAGTGGCAGGTATGTAATCAAGTAACTTTGGAACCATAATGATGGGAGGAAGGATAGTTTGAAAGAGGAAGTTAATCCTATCATCAAGAGATGGATGGAAATCAAGCGTCTGAGGACAAATTAACTAAAAGACGTGAAAGTTATTTGTACTATGGTATTGAAGTATTGTATCTATGTTCAAGATAGTAAAACTTTTCATGCAAGATGCATCAAATTGATGAATTTTATACAACAAGTGTATTTTATTATATATCTATCTTACCAAAATGAATCCTTCTTTACAAAACCTTATTTGTGAAACTTGTGGTCCTTTTATGAAAATTTATTTATGTTCTTTATGACTATTATGTGTTTTATGTTTCATTCACAACATCGGATGGATATGCAGTTCATAGTGGTCTCGTATGAAGCTAGAATGAGTTTACAGAGTATGGGTATCATTGTGTAGGCATAGGTAAGTGAGACATAAAGAGAGAGAGAGATATTGTGGTTTTATTGATGTTCAAATATTATGGTTACCTTTTGGATCCCAAGGAGGATTATGCACACGGATCCAGTAACACAAAAATAGTATGATGAAATCTAGTTTACTATATCAATAAAAAGTGTAATTATATGATGAGGAAATACTATATATACTTATAAATTAATTATAAAACACGCTATATGATCCCCCTCTTCTGGTTATGGGATTTTTCTTTAGTAAATTAATCTATTGTTTTCATTGGACATTGCTTTTTAATAATACAAAAAAATGATTATTCATAAATTGTGACTAAAAAGTCAAGATATTCATGCCATCCACAAGCTTCTATTGTGCACAGCACCTACATGAAGTAATCGATTGGTTTTCAGGACAATCTGAACATATACTTTTTGAAAAAGATGAAGTGGAATAACTATTGATTGAATTAGGCATCCAGATAGTGGAATGATAAATTCAATGATTTCATGACAGAGAGAGGTTTAACACAGAGAAATGTGGATAGGAATGTGGGGGGGGTCTAGATGAGGGGTAGGTTAGTAATTTCTAGGGGTATAATTTTAATTTCGAATATACAGTTGTTGTGGCTGTAGGATGTATATGAGAATAATTAATATGGTAAGGGGTTGTAGGTGGAGGGGGATTCTATTTCCTCTAACTTAAAGATAGAATATTTCGATGTTTTTTTCATTGGCCTTATGGTGCTCCATCCATATGGAGTCATATTCCTCTGAATTCTACAAAATGTTCAATAATTCCTCTTGAATTTACTTATCCACTATGGACAATATAATTGTCTAAGTTTATTCTTCTATTCTTTTAAGTATTGTGCTGATGATTTTGATCGATTTATGATTTCATTGAGAGAGTAACATTACATTAAAAGGATTTAGGATTATTGTACCACGATGGAGATGTGAGTATCTTTATTTTAATTTTTAAGAGAATCTCTTGAATAGTTGGAGTAAGAGCTTGTGAATAAAATGAAGAAGAAAAATATGTTGTGGAATCAATTGTAGGAACATAGAGGATAATGAAATAAAGAAAGGATAAAAATGATTCTAGATGTATTTTGGTTATATGAGAGTGAGAATTAGCCATATGAGATTCTATAGACTAATCAGGGAAAAATAAGATCTTTCTTAGACTTTTATATTTGATAGTTTTCTCCTAGATTTTAAAAACTCAGGTATTATGTTTCCACTCACAAAGTAGTACAGTTTGGTGAAAAATATATTTTATTTATCCATATAGTCCCATACAAATATGTTAACTAACCTTGCCATATAAAAATATCCTTCTCTTTCTTCAAAACCATTTTCTATAGATGAAAAAGATGAAACAGAACCACTCGTTGTATTTCAGTGGTGAGGATATGAGATGTCAGGTTTTTCATGAAACAAATAGTGCAAAAACACAAAAAGTTGAACCCAAAAAATCAAAAAATGATAGAGTAAAAATAGAAAATATCATACATTATATTCTATACCTAATTCGTCCTAGGGAACATAGAGGAGTTGCATCGACAATAGAGGAGTTCTGCTGGATCTTGAGAATCGTGAATGATAGGGTCGCGTTTAGGGTTCTTTTAAATAGAACAGAGACACTTTTAACAGGACTTTCAAAAAATCGCTAATAAATATCCCTTTTATTAGCGCTAAATTGATAAGCCCTGATAAAAAGGATATTTATCAGTGCTAACATTTTATCGATAATAAATATTTCTTTCAATAGGGTTTTCTAGTCCTGATAAAGATCGATCTTTATCACTGCTAAAAAAGTGCTGATAATATTCCTTTTATCAATGCTAAAACTATATCACTCATAAAGGATTCAAAATTATAATTATTCAAATATATTTATTATAAATTTATAATTATTTAAATAAATATAATTATTTATTTATAATTATATAATATTTATTTAAAAATAATATATATTTACTGAATATAATTATAAATTTATAAATTTATAAATATATTAAATAAATATTTATAAATATTTTAATTTATAAATATATTTTTAATATTATTAGTGGATATATAATCTTAAATACATGACTTATAAAAATGAGTTAAATTTAACAATTCAGAAATGATTACACTTTAAAAATATTGAAAAATGGAAAAGTTTTATTAATTACATATGAATTATTTAAAAATGTTCATATAAATATATACTTAAGTAAATTTGAATACATATTGAAAATATCAAAACATAGTAAGTAAACATATATAAATAAATAATAGAAAATGATAAAATTAAAAAATAAAATACAAAATAAATAATAACAAAAAATATTAAAAATGAATAAATAATTACCTAACTGTAAAAGTATTAAAAATAAATAAAATTTACCATAATATATTAATTATATCATTATATAATTAAATTATAAAATATACTAAAATATGAATAAATTACTTAAATATTATGTGTATATGTTCCTATATAAGATTATATTAAATACAAAAATATATTTGTGTGTGGGTTATATATAAAAATGAATTAATTATATATATATATATATTAAATCAATGTAACACATGATGTTTGATATATGTTAAACTGAAAAATAAAACAACATAAAAATGAAAAAAACCTTAATTTGTTTTTAATTATTAAATTTTCTTCATTTTCTATATATTTATATTTAATATGTATAATTTATTACTATTTATAATTAATATATATATATATATATTATACTTATTCATTTTTATTAATAATTTTTTCATTAATAAATTTTTAAATAATTTTATAATTTATTCATTTTTATATTTTTTATTTAATTATTACAATTTATTCTTTTTATATATCTATAAATAATATATAATACTTATTAATATTTATAATCTATATATATGAATATTAAATTTATTCATTTTTATCAATAATTATTTAATTAATAAATTGTTTAATATTTTTCTTAATTTACTCATTTTATATTTTTATTTGTTTAATTATTTCATTTTATTCATTGTAAATATCTATATATTTAATATATAATATTTATTAACTATTAACATATATATTTATATATATTCATTTTATTTATTTTAAAATGTAATTATTTAATTAATAAACTGTTAAAATTTTATTTTTATTTCTTTAATTATTACATTTTATTCTAAACTTTTATCAGTGCTAAAAGGGCGTTGATAAAGGGTTCCCTTTATCAGTGCTAAAAATAAAGAGCTGATAAATGGCTCCATTTATTTGTGCTTGTTTTAGCATTGATAAAGATAAACTTTATCACTGTATTTTTCTAGTGATGATAAATTCCAGCATTGTTAAAGACCTCTTTTATAGTAGTGTTGTTTTAAACTACCTTGAATATCTTTACAAATTGTTTCAAATAAAATAAATTAATTATTTTCCATATGGGTGTTTGTTAGTAAAAAGACTCCCTTTTAATGTTTCTTAGTGAACATATCTTCCTGCCTCTTTTCATTTTATAATTTCTCTCTATGTTATATTGGTTTCTAAAAGAAATATTTTTATCATGGTTTTATAAAATATTTCATTTAATGTGATTTCAAAAGATCAATGATTTTTCATATTTCAAAATTGGTTTTGTTTCTTAAGATCCTAAAAAGTTTTTTAATCTAAGTCAATGTCTTTTGACCTATCTTATACTTCCTCGAGGATATTCTTCTAATATTATCGTCCTTTTTATTTCTATGGATGGCTTATATAATATTATTTTCAGGAAATATGTGATCCATCACTAAATTTTCAATACCTAACCATCAACTATGAATTCTCATAAAATTAATTATAATTTCATTCCATTATGAATACCTTGTTTCCATTTATTTCATTGAAGGTTGATCACCTAGATTCCATCAATCAATTGATTTTGGGAAATTATCAGATTAATTATATATCTTTTAACTATATGGTGTAAATAAAATATTCTTTATTGTCTTGGTTAATAGGTATTACCAAGAATATTTCTAAATATCTATAGATACCCATTTATTTCCCAAAGGTTTGTCATTTTATGATTATTGATCAAATTATTAATTATTTATTTATGTGATTTTATTTGAATAGTATATGAAACCCATTTTTATTTTCCTGGGTTCTTAATGATGTGGTGAATGATTGTTTTCAAGTATAACACATGTGTATATATGAATGATGCATGGGGAACTATTTATCCCTTCAATATATTAGTAAAGTATATATCTAATGATCTCAAAAGGGAATACAAGTGGACTTTTCTCAATTCAATGGTATAAGGAAGAATTTATCCCAAACCAAATGGTGCATGGGAGGATATGTCCAATCAAAATGGGTAAGTAAGAGGATTTATCCAAAGTAAAAAAAGAAACACAGAAGGACTTATACTGAGATAAAGGGAATATAGAGGATTTATCCTTGGCCAAAGTTTATACAGGAGGATTATCCAAAGCACAATGGTATACAAAATGATTATCCCATGCCCAAGATAGTACAGAAATGATTATTCTAATACTAATATGTGATGAATGTAATGGTGGTATCCTTCACATATGATTTCTAGGTTTATGTTTGTGTCATGGATTATGAATCATGATTTACTATCTATGTTTTTTTGTTATGATTTTATTATATATCATGATTATACTTATATGATCATATTATTATCATATATGATATTGGATTTCTATCTCTTATGTTTACCCTTACTAAGCATCTGAGTACACCCATTTTCTTATATTTCCATTTACCTATATTATAAAGAAAAGAAAAGTGTGAACTCTTTAGAATATTATCATATATAGAGAATTAGTTGGAAATGTTGAAGAATTATTGTGCATTAATCATTTTCTTATATATTGAAAACATTGTCCATTATTTGAAAAAGATGTGGGTTTTATTTGTTTTTGGTTTTTTCTGAATCTCTAAAACTCTTGACCAAAATGTTTTTGGTAATATATGTAATGAAATATTTTCTTTATATCATGTAGTTGAGATTGTCTCATACATGGCGCATCATAGATTGAATCAGATCAAGGTTTGGATAAATTGAAATTTTAGGGTGTTAGTTGAGGATATTTTAACGCTTGATAAGTTTTGGTTAATAATGGATTAAAAATTATTGAAAACCCATTATTATATTTAAGTTAATATTGAATATCTTACAGATTAGGATAATATAAACTTAGTGAAAACCCTAGTGATAAATATAAAGTATAATTCTATATATAAGATAACATCTCAAAATTTTGGTAAAGTAGATATTGTGTGTATCTCCTATCAATTCCATCCATGTAAGGATACTATAAATTGGATGATATTGTGAAACAAATCTACTAAGGGGTAATCACACCCAAAAAAATATGGTTTAATATAAAATCAATCTCCACTCTGGTGTGTGATGGGTGGTCCTAAGACTACACACCATGATAGAAACTCCCAAGGGATATGATATGGTTAATTAACATGCTTTTTAGTAAACCATTATGAAGGATTTGAGTACGATGTTAAATAATTAGGATAGATAACCTAATATAAAAATGGACATGTATTACCATTTATTGAATAAATATATTCATAGGTTAAACTTAAAGTATCATATGTTACAAACGAATGTGGCAAAGGGTGAATACATCTTCATATTGATGTTTAGATATTAACATTTTTAATATTACCATAAACTTTTGGATTTTAGTATTTTTGATGGGGGGTTGTGAAAATAAAGATGAAAAATTTATGTATCTATATCCACTATGTCATACAACTGAATAAGGGAGCATACTTTAATGGTTAAGAATTTTATTATATGCTTGTTTTAATAGAAATTGTTATTTTCTTAGACATACCCTAGGTAGTGTTGTTGATATCTTAATATAAATATAATCTTGATACTCTTAGTTATTTTCACAATTGAGTTATATTAATCGATCATATTCTAGTATAATATAAAAGATAAGATCGTTTTTTGAAACATATAAAGATTGTCCTTCATTAGTTTTCCATTAAAGGTTTGGAAAATATATCAAATGGTATTAATAACATAGAAAATTTATTCTATAGAGAGTACGTTTTTGGGGGGTTAACTAAGGTAGAACACAAGACTAAGATATAAATAACCCTTGGGTTTTATTAATAATTGATGTTGATGTCATAAAGGGTTGATTGATTTTTAGAAAATTGAGTTATATATAATTGAGGGCCTTGAAATTTATTGTTGAATGAATGAAAAATTGATCCATGATATATTTACTTGAATTTATCTCATTTTTTTGGATTGTGATATATATTTAGTAGATTTTTATTTTAAGGTCAAGTGATTAATATCGTTTGATATTTAAATATAGTGTTAACTTATGAAATAGTATATGGTTTTTTTGTGCTTTACTGTTTTAGAGATTCATGTAGTTTTGGGAAAGGTATATTTTGGATAATACATTATTATGAAATATATATATATGATTGTGTGAATGATTAATTTTGTATGAGAAAGATTGGTAACTTGATATGTCATAAGAGTGTACAGTAAATATCATATAATAAGTTATATTTCAAATGATGAATATGTTAGGAATACTCTCAACTATTTTTATTAATGAGTTATAATTAAAATTGAGAGGATGCAATTTATTTTATGGGATTGAATGTAATGATCCCTGATCACATTATGTATTTTCTTTAAAGAAATATTTTTTTTGATATCATTCTCTAGAAAAAATAACAAATTAAAATTATTCTAGGTATACTATATAAATATTATTATAGGTATTAAATAATAATAAAACATGTACTAAGTAAAAAATAATAATCAATTAGAAATGCATACAAAATAATATCAAAAACAAATAGAGTTTTAAAAGGTTATTTTCCCATTAAATGATATATTTTAATTTAAAAGATAAATTTATAAATTTTATAATTTTAGTTTAGAATAATTAACGTTGTCGTTGAATTTATCTTTTCAAAATTGTCTTATGGTAAATCTTTGATGTTTTTCTAAAATAATTTATTTTTAGGAGAATAGTGAAAAAACAAAAATTTTTCTTCTATCATTACTTTTATTAATAAAAAGTATTAAATATAATTTCTATATAAAAATAAATATATATAAACTTAAATAAATCATTTAAAAATACTATGGTTAATTAATAAAACTCATGTTTAACATTTCACAATCTTAAGTCACATTTTCTTCTAAAAACTATTTTTATTCATTTATATTAAAATTTTGTTTCTTCCAATTATAAAAATAAATTATAAAAAATTGTTAAAATATTTTATATCAATATTTTAATATTATGAAATCATTTGAAAATCATTTTCAGACCTAAAATTATTCTTACTAAGATTCATGTTGATAACCAGGATAATAGTGAAAGGATTATTTTCAAAGAATTTTTTTAATAAGGATGTGTAAAGTATATATAGTAAATTGAATTTATATATTTTATATATTAGAATCTAGGTGCTATTTATCAATATATAGATATCTTTTATCACTCATTCTATTGATGATAAATATTAAATAATGTTTAGTACACTTAATGATAAAAATACATTTTCCTATCGAACAATTTTTCTATATATTCAATTTTTTCATTTATAAGTAAATTTTATAATATTTATAAATTGAATTAGATTATATGTATAGTAAATTTAGGTTTATAACATCAAAAATTGTTTATAATTTTCATCATAAATTTTTAATAAAATATTAAATACTAGGTTAAATACTAGTTACCAAAGTAAAAAACCAAAATAGTAGAATATAAATATCAAGTGGTAAATGGATTGAATTTTTTTAACACATGTGAGTAAATGGGTTGTAAAGTATTTAATGACATTATATCACCACAAAATCCATTATTTTTTTACCTTTGGAATAATTGACCACTAAACAATGTCATTCTATTTTTTAAAAATATTGTTTTTTCACAAAAGTTCCCTATTCATCACTTATAAAAGTGGATCACTTACACCATCTCATAGTGACACATAATCAAGTAAATTTCCTTAATAATTATCCCAATTGGATTCCCCTTGAATCCCCTTTAAGGACCTAAAGTAGTTGTTCACCAAAAGTTATCCATATCTATTTATTTCCAAGGAAACACTAAAGTTAAAGTTCAATGTCCCAAATTCAGTATTACTTAGTCTATATCTATGTCATATTAATATTTATCTTTAATAACTACAACTAAAATAGAGATATAATGAAATAATTATAATTATTATACTATATTTTCATTATATTAATGGGGAAACACATATTTATTTATTCCTATCCACTTTTGAAATATAAAAGAACATTGATCATGTGTTTGTGCAGATTATTGCCTCCAAAAGGTAGTTCCATTAATTTTCTATCACCATAAAATAGATACAATTAAAAATATAATTCCGTAGCCCATGTTACACTACAATTGGTGGACCTATATTGTGCAGTATGTGACCATATATATTCCTCCCCATATGCCACAGGCTTCCGACTAACATTGAAGTTCTATAGAGATAATTTGGGGAGACTAACCCTCTTATAAAAGTAAAAACATATTAGAATTAATAAAATAATATATAAGAACTAGAAATAATAATAATTGGACATCATATATAAAGATCTAAAAACTAACCAAGTAACACATTTTATAATAAAAATATTAATACATTACATGTAAGGTAGTGATACAAATAAAATCACCAAAACCAAAACTACCAAAAAGATCTCAAACCCATATATGAGTCCCAACATAGTCCTGAAATACCATTTTACAACCCATCATCCCAATCATAAACCAAACATTGGGTCCATATCTTGAACCTATTAATTAAAAAAAGAAGCATCTTCTTCGGTACCCAAGTGTCATGGTCACATGAGCATGGTATGAGTACAACTTAGTAGGCTACCACCAATGGTTCTAAAGAAATATCCCATCTGTACAGCAGTGTATCCAGATAAACAGAGTGAAATAAATAAATAAATAATGATGAAAACATGTTTTACATTAAATCATTTATTAATTATCAATTTACATTCACTAAGTTACATCTTATCATCACCATGGAAATTCTACCATTTTCTTTCACAATTCCGTTCTTTTATCAATTACTTTAATCCAGTATATCGTAGAGTATCTGTCTGGGTACCCATACCATAAATCATAGGGGTCACAAGACACCAATCAAGGAACCTAAATCCAAGAATCAAATTGGAATCTGATATGTTGTTTACGTTCATCCCAACCACTAGGTCAAAAGTCATCAAAAATGGAGCACAAAACAATGGATCCAACCTAGACTCATAACACTATATATAACCATCCCAACCTTGATATGAAACACCATGTACATAACCTTGTGTTTTGGAGTGTTATTCCTTCCCCCGAAAAACTATGATGCACTACGGTGCCAGGAACATCACACTGGCATGCCCAAAACTAGGGAGTGGCGCATCAGTACATCATCCCAAAACCATTAGTCATAGGTTAGAAAACATGGAAAATATATCTAGAAATAAAATTGGGATTCATCATGACTCATCTGACAATCCCCAACCATTCCATTATTATTCACTTCTATCTTTATCACATAATTTATCAAAAACAATTACCATTAATCATTCTTCATTTAATAAGGTACCAATAGATGCTTAAACCAAAAACATCACAATAAGGACCAATCCCTTTTTTCAATTTCATAATCAACTCATAAAATTTTGAGGGCCTTAACAAAACTACACCCTTCATCAAAATTATAAAAAAATCCCTCAAAAAGGGTCTTTTACATTAAATAACCAACATGGTCAAAGTCCAACCTTTACCTTTAATTCATTAGAAGAAACAACCATAGAGTTTTCTCAAGTGTAAAAACACACACACAAATCGAACCCCATTTGAAATCTGATAAGAACCCCTTTTCAAACCCTTTGAGGTCAACACCTCCTTTTTAAAACATTTTTCAATTCAAAACAATCATTTTACTTTATTGAAAAATATGATTGGATGAGAATCCAAAACACATCATTTAAACCATTTGAAAATCCTCTTAGGTATTTCAAAAAACATAAAAAAATAACTATTTCATTTATCCCATTAACCATGCTTACAAGAAAATATCAATTCTTAACCCATTCCCTTTCATTATTACCCTATCTCAATGTGTACCCAAGTATTTCACCATTTAAAGAGGTTTGGAATACCACATGGGTAACCCTTGGTCTAAGTCAAATCATCAATAGAACCCACAGGGTACGTGAAGGGTATCACACCACACATTAATGCCCAAAATACTTTCCTTATTAAAATACATAAAACATAGAAATGCCTCAAATTGAAACAACCACAACCACATATATAAATATTAATACTATGGGAAAAATTATAGACCACCTATGCCATGATTCTAGACAAATAATCATACATCCTTGGACCTTGATTCTATCCAAAACAACCATTAACGTCCATACCAATGACTTGATGGAAGAAGAGGGTTTTAGGGATTCTGAAGGAGAGGAAACCCCACACTGAGCCCCTTTTAGAAAATTAAAGGAAACATATTTTAAGACTCACCCAAATTTTTTATTTTCACCCAACAACACTACAAAAACCTATGAGTTAAAGGATAAATATACGTGGATGAGGATGATGCTTCTGGTTATTCACCCAAGCTGGGGGTGGTCGAATATGGGAGAAATTTGGGTTAGAATCCTTAAGCGTGAAAATGGAAAAGTGGAAATTCCCACATTTTAAACGTCACAAGGTTTTAAAATCATATACCAACCATGTGGCTCCCTCTATCCAATAGGGGTTAGGTCGCACGATCTCCTGGGGATCCCACATGGTTTGAAACACCATGTCGTGGCTTTGAAAAAGGTCTCTATCCAAGTATTCATGGTTTGGTTCACAACCAAGTATGTTTTCCCTATCCATGCACACCCCTTATACATGCCACATGATTTTGGAGCACTATTACTAGAAACTATGTCCTAACCATGATCCCAATATAGATTGGACTTTTTTCCATCCTTTCAGGCCTTGAACCCCCAGGACACCCCTGAGACATGTCTGAATCTCAAAAAACATTCCATAAAACCCAAAATTCAAAATATGATGCACCTTATCTCTGGGTTGGCATCATACAACATCCCACCTTGAAACATTCCATCCTAAAGATACATTCTCCAGCATCACCAAGCCTCCAAAAAAATGGTTCAACCACTGGTCCCAGTCATCAAATTTCATCCCAAAAGTTTCCTTCTAAACAACACCATGTCAACACAATAATCTGAACTGAGAAATAGTTATACCCTGAATAATTCCCTATGGTGGTTCACAACATGAACCTGATACTCATTAAAGGACACATCAATCTCACTCAAAATCATCAAAACCAACCCAAAAAAATACCCTATTACACCTGGAGTTATTCGAATGAACAGAAGATCATCCAAATCTGAATATCTATAGTCAAACATTTGGAACACAACCAAATCAAAACATTCATCACAAATGTGTAAACATTCAAATTCTCAGCCAATACCCATTTCCAAAAATTGAACACCAAAAATGGATTTTCCAAACCCATCAAACCTGAATCACCGATCACACCATCAACCAACCACTTACCCATTATGGTTCTCCCCACCATACCCTTTAGCTAAAAACCACCATATTTCACTGTTTGGAACTTCCTTTTTAAGAAAAGGACTATATGAACCTTGAATTCAAAATTCACTATGTTCCTGATTTGTTTCCCAACTCATAGTTCCCAAACATCCATAAGCACACCACCCAAAATCAGCATCCATCCTTTCCATCAAAATTACTCGGAACGGACATGCCTCATCCATCCGTGCATGAAATAAGGAAGACTTATCTTCCTTAAAGGTTGGCTTCCAATCCTAAAACACATTATCCATTGAACACATCAATTTGAGATGATTTATAACTCAAAATTATTATTATTTTTATTACCATGAAAAGTCAAACCATCTCCATTTGACTCGTCCAGATACTCCCAAATCCTACAGTTGGGATGTTACCACTTTACCTAGAAATGGGTCCTTCACCCTATGGCACACCACCTCTATCGGAATGCTGTGTCTAGAGTCCATACCCACCTCTCAATAAAACTACACCATCTAAACATCTAATTCCCCACCAATAACCATTTTCATACTCTACAACACCCACATACACTCCTATGAAACAGCACCCTAGTTTACCTTGAGAACCACCCCAATCCTGAATCCAATGATTGGATCAAATAACCACTACATCTAAGGCCCACCTAGCCTTCCCCAGGGTATCCAACATGTACCTCTTAGGTTATCATTTGAATCCCATTTCCACTACATCCAATACATGGTTCTCTTCCCACTTCTAATAATTAAATATCACTCCCACTATAGGAGTGTCATTTTCACAACCTCACCCTACTGATTTCGTCCTCTAGGGCTCACACATCCATCACAACTGAGTGCAGGAAGAGGATGTGGCCATGTTACACCAACCTGAGCGACAAAAAAATGCTAACCATTATCTGTCTCTGGATTTCTAGAATGGATCATTGATCAATGTATGATAATTAAAACATCACATGTGTCTCATTTTGAGATAGACAATAGTGCCCCTCCCACCACACGGCTTCAGTATTAACTTTTCACAAAGGAAAAACCTTCAATAATTCCCATCATCCCACCAGAAGAAAACATTATGTGGATTAGAATATGGACAATGATTTCTTTTTGTACTATGGATGTTGTCAATATATTGGGAATGATCATATCAATTCTTTAAGTGCACAAAGATTACATTAAAGAATTACACCCCAACTGATTCAAAACCAATGGGTGTATCACATAACCAAGGCTTACCACCTGATCTGATAAAAAAGACAGGTGTTTATCCCAGGACACCTGTTAACATACCCCAACTAGCACCATGCCTCCCCCTCACACACCCATGTCAGGACCTCATTAGAACTCTCGCGGTCAAGTACTATACTATTAGAACTTATTAAAAAAATGATAAACCTCGTGATTCATACATTATCAGATCTAGTCCCAACTGAATGCTTTCATGACTACCCATATCACTTGGTTATTTATCCTCATAGGACTCAAGGAATTCTCAACACTCACATAAATTAACCCAAAATTTTTCATAAACAATATCAACCAAGATACAATATATTAACCCTAGGTGTAACTTCCACTACAAAAGAATCTATTTTTTATTTGGTCACCCCTGTCTTGTTTGTCAAATTCTAACATTGTGTCCCTCATTAATCACCATCAACCAGATGGGTCAGGAACCCAAATGAAACTTCCTATTCCAAAAGATGACCCTATTACCAAGCACAATAATTTCGGTGTCTTCCAAAAAACTAAACCAAACCATAACCATGAACTTTAACAAAAGATGAAGGCACCCACCATGCATCCATACCAACTCTGAAGCCCAAACAAGTCTTCACCATTCAAGGCACCTGTTACACAGGTCTAACCTCCTTTGAGGATATCTATAATTTCAGAACCCACCTCTTTATTACCACAACTCAATTCAGATTACAAAAAATATTGAGTTTCCCACTTAACCCTCTAGGATGAACCCACACCAGACAATGCTCTATTCCCACTATTATCAAGGTCCAAAACATCATCATGTTTCATACACACCAAAAATTACTAGAAACCTGAATGACCTCTATCATAGGACATCCTTAAATATCATACTACATCAACTCCCTAGACTATAGTCACATCTAGAAAGATCCACTAGCTCTCCCTATAATCCATACATGTCAAACCTTAAAAAGTTTCTTCCTATAGGAGGCACTACTACACTTGTTCTGAAACTCACTATTACCACACATTCAAACAAACATTAACTCTTGGTTACATACCCATAACAACACAAACACCACTACAGTACCATGACTAAGGGACATCTAAATTATCATAAAACATCCCATTACCTCTAGGTCATAACCTAATTGATGGAACAATAAACAATATCCCACTATCCAGTACATCAAACCCATCAAGGCCTCCTAACCCATAACACAAATTCACAGAACTAAGGTACTCTCATTGTCCAAACATCCCATACACAGGGTCCATTCACAACACTAGGGATACCTATTTCCAACATCTCAAGGTTACATCATTATACATTACTTTTTAATTCACAGTACCATTTAGTGAATCAAGAATTGAAATTTCAAAACATTCCATTTTATTAACCCAAGAATGTAAACTTTTCAATACCTTTTTATTACCCATAATTTCAAAAATTAAAGCTTTACTCAGATTAAAATTTTAAATATTTTCATTAAAAAAATATTTTAATAAATGATCAATAGGAATAAACCACAGAAAAAAGTAACACTACCAGTATATAGATCCTAGGGACTATCAATCATATGAAACATATGGATGAACTGTCAATCCTATGTGCCTAGATTGATGTGAAAACACACACACTCTCTCTTTCCAAACAAGTCCAAGAGATAAAGCCTCATAAATAAATAAAATCACATCCAAGTGTTCCACTAAAGTTGGAATTATCCATCAACTAAAAAATATAGAATAGAATTTAAATTACCACCATTGGAAACTTGGGTTTTCCCTCATACATGGGGATACAAGAACATAGGCATGATCTCATTAACAATACTTAACAAGATCCTAGTCTCCTATCTGCCATGACCCAAATAGTCATAGAAAAGAAACCCTCTAATACAACATTGTAAAATCTCATCTCAGGTTCCACTAAAACTAGTTCCATGAGAACGTTTGGTTTATGACCTTAGGTGTGCCTCAATATGCCCCAAAGGATGTCAAGTAGTATTAAAGGTCTATGTAGTGTCCATGGATTAGTTAGATGATACTGAGAGGGGGTAAATCAATAGTAAACTATTTTTACAAATTCATTTAATTTTGATTCAATCATTGTGACTGATTAATTTCTTGATCCCTCATATTTAATAGTTTCCCTCACCCTTCAAGAAGTAATGACATAACATAAGGATTTACAGGGTATAGTACAAAGACCTACTTCTTGTTGTTTGGGTTATACCCCCAACATGAATTCTCCACTATATCAGATGGTGATTACAATAGTAATTGGGTAGACCACCCAATTTCATTTTGGTTATACCCCCAATTCCAACTAGTCTTCAATAGTCGGTTAAACTCCCTACTGCGTCTTCTTCACAGGGATCGGTTAGACACCCAATCACAGTCTTCATCAACTAGGTACTCCCTTGAGTTGAATCCTTCAATTTAATATGGCTTGATCCACTATAGAAATACAAACTAAATATCATCCACCATAGGATTTTTGGATCACACTAAATTGTGTTCGATTTCATATACTTCTTTAATAAAGCTAGTCTTACTCAAATTATATTGTATTAGTGCATATAACCTGCTTCTTCAATGTAAAAATACTTAGGAGAAAATTCTTCCTTCTGTAGAATACTTGGTGTCACTGAACACTAAAAGCTCGGATATGAATTCCTTATGAATCACTGATATAAATAATTTCCCAACATTAGTCTCAAATCATTGCACACAGATTATGAAATTTATATTGAATGTGAACTTTTCAACATTAATTCATGAATAAAATGCATGGATGTATCATTATTCATGAATGGATAAAAAATTCATGGCCTTCTTTATTTTGTGAAATAATCTAAAAGCACAATATCTTCACTTTTCTAGTTGTTTATTTCCACACACATTGTATGCAGTCACATTTTCCAATTTTTATTTAGTTTGGGTATAATGAATGTGTGTCATATATGTGAACCCAAATATACATGGTCATGAATGAATGTATGCATGTGGTGTTTTTTTCATGGAATAAAAACACATAGTACACCTATTTTTTTAGGTTCAGTGCATGTGTATCATGCACATTATCATCAATTTTAATCTTTGAAATAATCTGAATGGGTGTAGCATATCCTACACACAAGTCTCACTGCTCACTTGATTCATGAAAACAAGACTTATGAACTATTTTCCTATGTGAAATTTTCCTCTTCTCCTTCACGTACCTAAGTATATATAACATTGTCACATGATTTCTCAAACTTCCACATGCCAGATAAAAAGCCGCGATTTCTTGAAGATCTTCACACAATTCGTGGAGATCACACACATTATGTTGTCCATAAATTCACCATGGAAACAAGTGTCATCGTGAAACAAAACTAATGTGAGATGAACATGTATTATCCTCATGGGATCACTACTTCTTCTTCTCACAAATAGAAAATGAATGGGACATATGCCTTTATTGAACAGGAGAGGATCGATGTACTCTATTTTTATGAAATGAGAGTGTCTCAAATATATGATAAAACTACTTACACAAGTGTTCCAAGATTCAAGTATTTATGGAAAAAAATACATACTCAACCCATGATGACCATGTTAACTTTTCATATAAACCACCATATCTCTTGCTTCGAAATAAAGTAAGAACACCATCACTGGAATATTTATTTAGCTAACTTTAATTTTTCAATGTTTTTATCTTCATTTTATAATGAAAATGGAAATGCATGTGATTTGGATCAGATTATAACCAACATAACACTAAAATGCAGCTCAAAGTCATTGGTTCAATAAACTTTTGATGTTGTATTGAGATCTTGGCATACAGAATCCCTCTAATGAATCTTGATGAAGAAGATGACCACTGGGAATGATCGAACGAGACAGGATAATCAGATTGATGATAATGGTTCCTTTCATATTTTTTTAAACGTAGCTATATTAATGCTAAGAATAAAATCCTACATCAAAACAGTTGGAATTTATTAACTTATTTATGATACAATCCATGTTTGAAGGTAAACATAAGTTGTTACTAGTCCAACCCACACATATTCTACACTTCTTTGTGATGGAGCTTTTCCCTACCAATGTGTTGCCTCGCACGGTGTCTTGTCATTGCTCATACACCTTCTTGTAGGTGGGACTTGCACAATCTCTTATACCATTCAAGCTAAGACTATAGGTATCACCTACCCACTTTAGTAGTGTTTCTTTTACTCATTATAGAAATTAAAGTTGCTCATCCTTTAATATAAAGACCATTAAAATACTGAGCCAAAATTCACATGAAGTGAAAATCCAAATTACTACTCTCATTCTTCCAATGTCATGAACATTATATCAACACAAATAACTAGTGAAACATGTTTTTAAAACTATTAAATAGATAAAAAATCATCATATTAAAACCTAAAAACATATTTAATTCTTCTCCCAAACACGTATTAACAAAAATAATTAATTCACTTGACACTTCAATCTCAACCTTTGTATTCATTGTCAATACTCACATGTCAATATGTTTTCTTTTCGTTCTCCCCATTATTGGAAGCGAATAAAAAGGTGAATTTAGGAGTGGTAGATTCAACCAACTTCTCCTCATCTTTAGTTTATTCTAAAATAGTGAAACCATGCTCAACAAAAGGAATGAACTTTAAATTAATCAACCCTATGTCTATGTAGGAAATCCCAATGTAGAAAACTAGAGTGATGCCACCAAAGCATCCAGGCTATTAAAAATTTGTAATGTGATACCATGCTCAAAAATCTTTTGATAACTTCACTAGAGGAGATATTTAAGAAATATTATTAAGAAATTTACACCATATATCTCAACAAACACATAAAAAATTTCATGTCAAAAAACCTATAGCTCTCTATTTTTCAGGTGAATATCAACTCTCTTAAGATAATAGTTTTTCAAAAATATTCACAATATAACTTTTATATGGATTATCATTTTACAAAGATTGTGAATATTTTATGGCTTAAAATCATCAATGATCCCCCTAAATAGATGAATCCATATCCTTCAATTCCATGAATGTTAGTACAGAATCATTTATATAAGTAAATAAGGAGGAACATCTTTATTTCGTTGAAATAACACTCAGGATGAGAGTTGCCTATCAACCTTTCATTTCCCTTCTATATCTCAAACTTAGATTTGGAAGAGTTATCCTTCATCTCTTGGGATGTTAAAAGTTTCTTACAATGTTCTATTTCATTCCCAATTTGTTCACACATTTCACACTTCATAATTTTTAGGTCATCATTTGTAGATGAATCCTCATCATCATTAAAATCATCAATTTTTACCAATTTCTTTTCTTTTTCTTTGATAATGATCTGATATATTTCAAATTGCATCACCTTCTCAGAAAATTCACTAGTGGTGGTATCTTTAGTTACTATCTAACTTCTCTTATCATTTTCACAATAAAAATATCACCTAATAATTAAAATATTATTATTTTTAATTGTTACCTTCTTGAACAAATATAAAAAAATCATTCATGTAATCATATAAGTTTTGTATTGAATGTTAAGAATTCAAGATAACATGATTCTCTTTCTAATAATATGTTCTCATATGCTTAGTATTTCACCCCATGATTCATGACCTTTCTTTGGTAGTGAAATTTTATACCAGCATGAATAAGTTTTATGAAAAAAACACTATACAACACCGATAGTAACCTCTGAACATTAATCTTCTGAACTGATAGTGATTTGGATTTGAAGATTTTAGTTGTTTCTTTTTCACATATTTTGGTTAAATATTCTTAGGAGGAAAAATTATGGCTAAATTAGTACACTCTTACTTTGTGAAATATATTTTATTATTTTTTTCCTGATAGATCTATTCTTTTATTTCATAACTTCAATATTAGACATACCACATATACATTAATATTCATTTAGTCTAAAATCAACCATTTTTTATGGATCCCTCTACTCTACATCTTTAGAAGATTCACCCATAAGATCAAAAGATTTGCTGAAGTCTTCTTTTTATCTTCCTTAATTAAATTTGAGATACATGGAAAATAGATCGTTTCATAGAGAATTCTTCATCTTTATAAACAAGTATTTATTAAATATCAATCACAATATTCTCACATTAAGAAAATTACATGATTTTTTTATTCTATTAAAAAAATGTTGATTATTCCTTGTCAATATATTCCTTTTCAATAGTTTTCATATTTCCTTCATGATTAGATATTTTCATCTTATTTTCTCTTATTTCATTAAGATGAATCTCAACTTTCTTAACAAATTATTTATTTTAAAATGAGATCTTTTCAATTTTATTCATCAGTTTTTTATTTTCCTTCTTGAGTTGCATATTAACCTCAAGAGTATATTACATATTTCCTTTTAACATCCATTATAAATCTGTTATCCCATTACCTTCATCGCCTTAAAATGAGTCCATATATTTATTGGATTTACCCATAATGCACAAATGATTCTTAGAATATCTTTCATCTTCAGAATCAATACTTGATGATGGAAATTCATCAATTTCTATACTCATCATATTTCTATTTTTGGAAGTAAATATATTATTATGATTTATACACTCCCTTTTCTGATACTTCTTATCCTCTTCATCTCATTCAGGTTCATCATCCTTCTTCTTTGGATAGTTACTAAAAAAATGACCAATTTTGTGAAAATTAAATTGCATTGATGTTTGTGTTCTATTTCCTTTCAATCATTCCATTTTGAACATACTTGAAAATAATAAAATCCTTGTTAGGTCCACTAGGTTAGATAGCCTGAGAGGGGGTGAATTAGGGTATGAAAGATTAAAACAACTGCCCTTATTGATCTTGTCTCACAGTTAATAAAGACTCTCTTCTCTCTCTTTCCTGCAGAAAAGTATAAACAAAAACTAAAACACGCACAAGACACAACGATTTTTACTTGGTTCACCCTCATTGGGATATGTCCATGGAGCATACACCGGATATGTGTTGATGTACCAAATCCACTAAAAGCACAATGCTATTTATAAATTTCGGGATAGATCACTTATATTCCCAGGCTCACTGCCTTTAAAATGTTTAGGGTTAGCTCACTACTTTCCCAAGGGTCACTCCATGTTTCTCTCTCTCTGGATCACTACCGGTGGAGAGGATCACATTCTTCCTCTTATTTGTCTCACTGCTCTATAAAATATCCACTCATAGTTTATAAACCTAGAGTTATCTTTATTATCACTAATGAATACATCCTCTGTTGTATGTAGATGCTCTGTTGAAGTCCAACTTTCCCCCATAGATGAATCTCACTTTGTACTGAAGGTATCGAGAAATATTCCAGCTTTCAGGCATCCCTGAATCACGGTCATGCTTCAACAATACATGGCACCCTTCTCCAAGCGAGTGCGCAAGTCTGAGTGCGCAAGTTAAAACTGGTGCACAAGTTCACCTCAACCACTTGCGTGACGCTAGCTTCTTCAACTCCAAACTTGCGCAACTCACACCCTTTTATGCCCAAACAAATTTTGGCATGCAACCATAAACTGTCATGATTCTTCAAAACCTAGAGCGCAAGTTTCACCAAACCAATTGCACGACACCCCCTTCTTCAGCTCAAAACATGGGCGACTCCCTTCCTTTCTCGCCCAAACCTACATGGGCGTGCAACAAACAACTGGCGTACAACTTCTACTTGCGCGACCACACCCCCACTTGCATAACCACCACACCTGCATGACGGGAGCTCTGATTTTCTATAAGTGTTGAATTCGTACAGAATGAGGAGGGGTTGACCTCTATTTATAGGCATTTGGACACCCTGAACAACAGCGTGCAAGTCTCCCCTCGGCGCCAAGTCTTGTTGCCCTAGTCTCTACTGTGCAAATCACTTGCGCGACCAACCCTAAAACTTTGGCACCCCTTTTCCCTTTTCCATATTTTGATTTTCTGATCTTGAAAAACATATGGCATGAAAGTTTCCTCTCCATCAAGTAAATGGAATGCAAGTCCCTTTTCCAAAACCACTTTTCTCCATTTGTTGATTTTCAGGCCTAAAACTTGGAAAACACTGGAAAACGATTCCACCTTGTATATTCTCTTTGTGTACCACCTCTAGATCAACCATTCCTTTTTCGACGTTCTTGAATCAAACATAGATCGTTAACCACAACCCTTGAACTCGAAATGCCACCATGAAATCCCATTTGTCAACAAATTTGTATGTCATGGTTTTCTTTTTCAACAACCACAACACAGATTTCCACTTTGTTAATAAACACAATCACCTAATAAATGCTTCAATGATACCTTGAGGGATTTTTTCCCAACAATCCCCCCCTTTGGGTTTGTTGAAAAATATTCCATAAAAAGATACATCATTAATTCTTTAGCCACCATTATCCTATTGTGATTCCGATAGCAATCAAGGATTTACTCAACACATACTCTAAGCCCACATTAGCAATGCTCGGCGTGAGAAACAAGAGTAAATGAAAATTTCATCAAAGAATCACTTCAACTCTGACTCCCACTATTGACAAAAAAGTGATCCCAATTTTTGGAAATAATCTTACCACATTCCAACACCACTCTTCTTCGTTTATCATGATCATCAACTGTCATGATATCTATTCTTTGATCGATCACTTCTAGCATCATCAAATTTAAAACGCTCCCCCTATTTGTCTTCTCCTTCAACTCCCCCTATCTGGATGCTCCACCTGTCAGCTTCTCCCCCTATCTATCATGATTTCCAAAATATCCACATCATCTCCCCTTTAAACAATCACTATTTTATCCCCCTTTGTCAAAAAAAACCCAAAGGTCACTCCTTTGCAGTCTGTAAGAGAGTAAAGAACACATATCAGCATATTAGGGAAAAACACATCATACCTCATGCAGAGGGGGGTTCCATATCCACACTCTTTCAAGTGCAGGGAGTCAATTGAACTCCCACATCCAGTCGATGTCTCTCAAAAGCTTCCTTGCATAAGGCCTTTGTCAGAATGTCTACAACCTATAGCTCTGAAGGCACATACTCTAACTTTACGATTCCCTGCTCAAACTTCTCCTTGATAAAATTATACTTTATCTAAATGTTCTTTGTCCATGAATGATGTATGGGATATTTGCTAAGATTGATAGAACATGAGTTATCGCACTGGATTCTAATCAGAGACTTCACTTCAACTCCCATATCTTTAAGATGCCACTTCATCCATAATAACTATGTGCAATCTTGAGTGGCCGCAATATACTCAGTTCTTACGGTGCTTAATGAAATATGATCCTGCTTCTTGCTTAACCAAGAAATACATAGTCCACAAAGATAGAATGCACCTCCAGATTTTGATTTCCTATCATCCGTTGAACTTACCCAATCAGTATCAGTATATCCCAATAACTATGTCTGATATTTGTCATTATATGTCAAGCCAAAGTCCACCGTGTCCTTGATATACTGAAGTATTCTTTTCACTGCAAGCATGTGGATTTACTGGGTATTACTCTGATATCTCGCTTCTTGGCATGTGGAAAAAAAAATATCAGGCCTTGTTGTGGTCAAGTACAACAAACTTCCAATAATTTGCCAATATTCTGTGATATTAACTATCTTTCCATCCTCATCTTTGGACAGTTTCATCCTGGTAGCAACTGGAGTCTTCATATCCTTAGAATTTTCCATTTCAAACCTTTTAAAAACCTCCTTGGCATATTTGGATTGATAAATGAATGTTCCATTACTTCCTTGTGTCACCTGTAGACCAAGAAAAAAACATTAGCTATCCAAACATTGACATTTAAAACTCACTTTTCATGAATTCAGAAAACTATATGCACTGAGCTTCATCTGATCCGCCAAATATTATGTGATTTACATAAACCAACACCATCATCCTTTGATTACTATCGTTGATTAAATAGATATTGTAATCAACTCCACCATGCTAGAAACCAAGCTTCTTCAAGTAATGATCAAGCCTTGAGTATCATGCTCTTGGTGCTTTTTTAGCCCATACAATGCCTTCTTCAGTCTTCAAACTTTGTTCTCATCTTCATGAATGATAAAAACACCTAGCTGCTCAATATACACCTCTTCATCCAGAACCCCATTCAACAATGTAGATTTGACATCCATCTGGAACACTTTGAACTTTCTTTTCACTGATATGGCTAAAAATAATCTGATTGTCTCCATCCTTGCAATCGGTGCAAATGTCTCATCAACATCAATGCCCTCTATATGTGAGTATCTTTTACACACCATTCGTTCATTATTTCGAATCACTATTCCAAATTCGTTCATCTTGTTGTGAAAAACCCATTTAGTCCCAATGACATTCTTATCTGCTGGCTTTGAAACAATCTCCCACGTATGATTCTTCTCAATCTAGTCTAATTCTTCATTCATAGCCTGAACCCAGTGCTCATCTTCAGCTACATCGGAAAAACATTTTGGCTCTTCTTGAGATAAAAATGATGTTTTCTGTAATGATTTCATTCTTCTTATATGAATTGGAGCTGATTGATCACAATTGATATTTTTCCTTTCAATTTCAGCATGACTGCTTGGCTTCTGTGTAGAAGCTGATTTTTCTTCTTCATGCTCATCATCAGTATC
Organism: Viscum album; assembly: GCA_963277665.1. Taxonomy (NCBI): domain Eukaryota; kingdom Viridiplantae; phylum Streptophyta; class Magnoliopsida; order Santalales; family Viscaceae; genus Viscum; species Viscum album. The sequence goes on from OY728160.1 coordinate 636,492,379, forward strand.
TTCTTCTTAATCAGCATCAGTCACTTCTGCTCCTCCTGCATTGCATACCTAGTCATCACTTTCATCCAGAATCTTTTCACTGAGTCATTGAGTATTTTGTTCATCTTCTACTATAGTGACGTCATTTCTCTCAACAATTTTTCTCATCCTTTTTTTGAAGCATTTATACACTTTTCTTTTACCTGAGTAGCCAAGGAATATCCCCTCATCTTTTCGTGACTCAAACATCCTATGATTTTTTTTTTTGAGAATGAAACACTTAATTCCAAAGATAAGAAAATATTTCAACGTTGATTTCTTTCCGTACAACATTTCATATGGAGTCTTTACTTCCTTCGGAAACAACAGAGCCATGTTCGAAATATAGACCGATGTCAAAATTGCTTCCTTCAAAAATTTCTCTGGTAGGTCCTTTTCAATAAGCATCATTCTAGCCATGTTGTTGATGATCCAATTTCTCCTTTAAACTACTCCATTTGGTTTAGGAGTTCTCACTAATGAAACTTGATTTCTTATCTCGTGTTTCTTGAGATAGTCTTCTACTTGACTGTTTGTGAATTTTGTACCATTATCAGTACGAAACATCATAATTTTCTTCTCAAGCATCCTTTCATATTCCCTTTGATACTACTTTATACAAATGAACACATCTGAGTTATGGGAAATGAAAAATACCTAGGCCATTCTATTAAAATCATCAATGAAAAGGAAATAGTACCTTTCCCATTTATGGCTCGTGGTGAGATAGGTCCAAATACATCAGCATGCACCAATTCGAGCACTCTGGTTGATTTCTGTTCCTTTGACTTGTATGTCTTTTGATTGGTCTTCTTTTGCTGGCAAGCATCGCATGCATGAGTATGATCATGTGACAGTTTAGGAAGGTCCCTAGAATAATCACACTTTACCAGATCGTCCATAGATGGTTGGCATAGATGACCAAGTCGCTTATGCCATAGCTTATTTTCTTCCTCTCTGGATAAAGGGAATCTATCTTCTTCCCCACTTACAAGGTAAAGATTTCCCTTTGTCATTTTCACCTTTAGAACACCTGCTCTATCTTTTCCTTTCACAAAACACATCATCTTGGTAAATCGGATAGAGTGCCTAAGGTCACATAGTTGACTGACACTGAGCAAGTTATGACTGAGACCCTCTACTACCAAGACATCATCACGCCTCATTTCTTTTCCCCCAAATTTAGCCTTTACGGAACCAATAATCTTCAGCCCTTCATTGTTCCCAAACTTTACAACACCTTCTTTGTCATATTTAATTCCTGTAATGAGATCCTTGTTACCTGTCATATGGAATGTGCAACCACTATAAAGGATCCATACTCCTGAATGATCTGAAGCTTTAAGGGAAATTTTCATAACTAATTCCTTATCATCCTTTTTCTTTTTGATCCATGTCTTAGACTTCACACTCGGTGTGGTTTGGAGAAGTTTATCTTCTTTAGAGTGTGATGGACTAGCTTCATCCTGTAGAGATGCAAATCGATTTTGTGTTTTCAGCTCACTTGACTATTCCCTAACTTGCTACTTACGACTGCTCGAGATTTTATTTGGCACATTCCTTTTTATGATTGATGTGCAATGTCTAGCCATGTTCCAAAATCCTCCACACCAAAAACAATAACCATAAAAGGATGTCCTATAATATTGAGTTCTGTTTGGCTGCCACCATTGTTCGTGTGCCCTTTGGTATCTATTGGCTATAGAACACACATTTTTTGAGTTTCCCATCTTTCCACAGAAATATCACCTAATGTAAGATGCATTCCTGTGTGTCACTTCTGCACTACTGGTTTTTCCTTGGGATCTGCTAATATTTCGTTTTGTACCCAAATCTATCTTCACTCTCGGAATGGGTGCTTGTGGTCTGACATCAATATTTACAGTTTTTTGTTTTCGACCAAGCCCCAATTCTGCTTTAATGCATGAGCTTGATTGCTGCTTCTTTCCTGTTGAACTACTAGGATCCTCTTTCATCTTTCTAGTATTCATAATATTCTGATTTCCAAAGAACGTGTTGGGAATCAAAGGTTTTTCATGATACTTAACTTTTTTCCACAGACCGACGACTTCCTATTCAAGCACTTCGATATACTTGATGTGATCTTTCACTGTGATATTAAAGCCATCAATCTTCTTCTTTTGTTCTTCAATATTGAGTTTGTACTCACTAACTGATTCTAAATTTTATGGCACTGATGACCTGAGTTTCTCAATTTCTTTCATTAGCTCAGAATTCTCTTCTTCTTTCTGTTGTATGGAGAGTTTGGCGTCATGGACAACTTTGTTGGCTTTATTTGTTTTATCACTCCAAACATATATCTCTTAAAGAGCAGCCTCTAACTCAGATTTCATGTCCACTCTTCATTCAACTTCTTCTTCTTCATCAATGTCAGTTTTTTCCTTATTTTGAGCACTTCCAAAAACTACCACCATAGAATTTTACCCACAATCTTTGCATTTTTTAATATTCTTATCCTCTTTATCCTCAGACTCATCTGAACTTCCAAATTCTTGAGAAAGAAGATTCTTCTTCTAGAAGAAATTTCTCTTGAATTGTTTCTTCCCTTTCAGAAATGTTGAAGAATTTTTCTTGGGAATTTCAAATTCCTCATCATCATTGTCGTTATCTTGAAACTTTTTGGGGAACATTTTCGCAAGATGACCAACCTTTCCACATCAAAAGCATGCTAGTGGAAGTTTCCCTTTAAACTTTCCTTTTCCTCTTTTAGATTTGACGAAAGGAATGACCTCACCTCATCTGTCTCTTCTTCTTCTTGAGAATCTTCAATGGTGAGATTTTTCATGGAATTGAATGCCACTTCATTGGACATTCCCTTTTCCACTGTATCATTATCATCATTTCTCAATTCATATGCAACAAGTGTGTTGTGCAGGTTATCCATTGTTAGCTCTTTTAGGTCATTATCTTCCAAAACTGAAACTTTCAGATTAAACTAAGGTGGAAGTTTCCTCAGTATTTTCTTCACAATTTTTATATCTTCAATAACTTCTCCAATACCACTCATGTACCCCACTACAATATTTACCATTTCAAATAATGCATCAACAGATTCATTCGGGTTCATTCTCATATCTTCATACATGTTCCACAACACTAGAATCTTCACTTCTCTGACCTTCATATCACTTTCGTATATGTTCAATAGATTTTCCCACATAGCATGTGATGTTTTTCATGACATCACCTTGGTATAAATATCATTGGATAGGGAACCCCCTAAAGAATTTATGCCCTTGGCGTCAGAATCCAATTCTCTTTGCTCGACTTCTGATAATGCCCCACTATTGATGTTAGCTATTATACCATGCATTGCTGCTATGAATACATCCATTCCCAAAGATAGGAAGTAGTGTCGCATCCAATTCTTCCATAGCTTTAAATTGTTCCGGTCGAAGATTGGAGTCCCTTTATGATTGGTGACCTCCATTTGAGAGAGAACCACTGATATTAACCTTTCCCTCTCATGCCAATTGTTAGGTCCACTAGGTTATATACCCTGATAGGGGGGGTGAATCAGGGTATGACATATTAAAACAACTTCCCCTATTGATCTTGTCTCGCTTTTAAGAAAGACGCTCTTCTCTCTCTTTCCTACAACAAAGTATAAATAGAAACTAAAGCATGCACATGAAACAGCGATTTTTACTTGGTTCACCCTCATTGGGCTACGTCCAAGGAGCATACACCGGAAATGTGTCGATGTACCAAATCCACTAAAAGTGCACTTCTATTTACAAATTTCGGGATAGATCGCTTGTACTCTCAAGATCACTACCTTTACAATGTTTAGGGTCATCTCACTACTTTCCCAAGGGTCACTCCTTGTTTCTCTCTCTCTGGCTCACTGCTGGTGGAGAGGATCACCTTCTTCCTCTTCCTTTGCTCACTACTCTGGAAAGGATTCACTCAGATTTTATAGACCTGTAGGTATCTTCATTATAACTAATGAATACATCCCATGTTTTATATAGAAGCTCTGTTGAAGTCCACCTTTCACCCATAGATGAATCACACTTTTCACCGAAGGTATTGAGCAATCTTCCATCTTTCACACAGCCCTGAATCACTATCGTACTTCAACCATACCTGGAACCCTTCTCTAAGCTGTCGCGCAAGTCTCGGTGTGCAAGATAAAACTGGCACGCAATTTCACCTCGACAACTTTCACGACGACGACTTCCTCAATACCAAACTTTCACGACTCGCACACTTTTATGCCCAAACCAATTTTGGCACGCAACCATCAACTGTCGCGCTTCTTCAAAACCTGGCGCGCAAGTGTCACGAAACCACTTGCGCGACACCCCCTTCTTCAACTCAAAACTTGGGTGACTCCCTTCCATTATTTCCCAAACCTCCTTCGGCGCGCAACAAACAACTGGTGTGCCACTTCTACTTGCTCGACCAACCACCACTTGCGCGACCACCACACCAGCGTGATGGGAGATCTAATTTTCTCTAAGTGTTGAACTCGTACAGAATGAGGAGGGTTCAATCTCAATTTATAAGAATTTTTACACCTTACGCGATGACACGCAAGTCTCCCCTCGGCGCGCAAGTCTCGCCGCCCTTGTCTCTGTCGCGCAAATCACTTGTGCGACCAACCCTAAAACTTGGGCGCCACTTTTCCCTTTTCCATATTTTGGTATTCTAATATTGAAAAACATATAGTGCACAAGTTTTCTATCCTTCAATTCAACGGAACACAAGTCCCTTTTCCAAAACCACATTTCTCCATTTGTCTATTTTCAAGCACAAAATTTGGAAAACACTAGAAAATGATGCCACCTTGTATCTGCTCTTTTTGTACTACCTTCAGATCAACCATTTATTTGTCAAAGTTCTTTAATCAAACATTTATCATTAGCCAAAACCCTTAAACTCGACGTGCCACCATGAAATCCCATTTTTCAACAAATTTGTATGTCATGGTTTCCTTTGTCAACAATCACAACACAGATGTCTACTTTGTCAACAACCACAATCACCTCAAAAATTATTCAATGATACCTTGAGGGATTTTTTCCCAACAATAATTTTACTAAATTATTTTTCATCTTCTTCATACTTAGAATCACTTAATTTTGATTCTTCTTGGATTTTAGTTTTACCTTTCATCATAGCTTAAATGGCTTTCTCATCTCTTTCCTTTTTCTTGAATGCTAGCACTATTCTCATTTCATAAGATATGAGATTATTATAAAGTTCATCCAATGATAGATATTGTCTCTCTTCTAGTGAATAAATATTAGGAAGTTTATTCAATGATAGATATTATCAATCTAGGAAATATCTCAGAATATTTTTCACAATAATCGAATCATCAATCTTCCCTCGAATAGCTCTGATATTGCTAATAATTTCATTTACTCTTGTAAATTAGTCATCAATAATTTCATCATCATCCAATTTTGATATAATATAACCAATTTATATAGATTTTGAACTTTAATTCTTTGACTCTAATAATTTTTTCTTAAAATATTCCCAGTTTATCACAAACCACCTTGGTTATTTGGTGACCCATCACTTTAGGGTATAATTTTTCAAATAAATCCATAAAAATTTCATTGTAAGCCTTTACATAAAATTTTATATTTATATTATCAATTGAGTAATATTACAATTCCCATTGGTAGGTGGGAAAACCACTATTTATACATATCTCACTTCCTGGAAAATAGATAGAAGGTAAGGAAGCATCCTATTCCATCATCTATGATGGCTCATCCCATCAAAAGTAGGAATTTGTCAGCTATTAATGAAATTAAAATTATCAATTTCTAAAAAAAATTGGATCAAAAGAGGGTACCTTATTCTCTAATACCAATTTCAGTGTCCAAGGATCATTTAGATACCACTGGGAGGATGGGTGAATTAGTGGTACAGTATTTTTAAAAATTCGGTTAAATTTGATTCAACCTTTGTGACAGATTAAAGTCTCAACCCCTCATATTTAATGAAATGCCTCACCCTGTAAGTAGTAATAAAAAATAAAACATAACACACTATTATTTATAGGGTTCTGTACAAAGATCTAATCCTTATCATATTGGTTAGACCCCCCACCCCCATACACAGATTCTCCACTGTAGCATAAGGTGGTTGTAATATTAATTGGCTAGACCCACCCCCCAATTAAAAACGTGTTATACCCCCCAATTATAATCAACCTTCAATAGTTGATTAGACCCCAACCAAACCTTCTATATAGTGATTGGACACCCCCCCCCCCTAATCACAATATTCAGAAACTTGTTAGACACTCAAGCTGAAACCTTCAATTTTTGAATGGATGCATCCACTATAGAAATATCAATTGAAGATCCTCCTCCACATGCCACTTTGATTACACTGGTCTTTGTACAATTTCAAGAAACTTTAAAATAATGTTGTTCTTCCTCAAATAATATCAAGTCGATCCATATAATAAGTTTCCTTAGTGAAACACTCCTTGGGAAATAATTCTTTCTTCTACAGAAGACAGAACCTTACTGAACGCTAAGTCAGATATGAATTCATTCTGAATCACTAATTGAAATATTATCCTATCTTTAGTCACAAATCATTGAAAACTGATTATGTAATTTTTTTCTATCTCACTTGTCAACCTCTATGCATGAATACAATTTGTGGATGTCTCCAACTTCATGAATGTATAAACAAAACATTGTGATATTTATTTTGTGAAATAATATAAAAGCACAATCTCTTCACTTTTCTATTTGTTTCTTTCCACACACATAGTAAGAACTCACATTGTCCAATTTTTTTTGATTTTTGGTAAAATAAATGTGTTTCATGTATTTTAATCCACATATGCATGGTCATTCATGAATGTATGCATGTTTTTTTTCTCATGGAATCTGAACACATTCTACTCTTATATTTTTACCTTCAATGCATGTGTATCATGCACGTGCTCATCTATTGTATAATTTGAAATAATCTGAATGGGTGTGTCTTATCCTATAGACAATTCTCACTACCTTCTTGATTCATGAAAATAGTACTTATAACTATTTTCCTATGTGATATATTATTCTTCTCCTTCATATATCTTAGTGTAGATGACATTGTCGCATGATTTCTCAAAATTCCATGAGCCAGATAGAAAGGCATGATTTCTTGAAGATCTTCACTCAATCCATAGAGATCACACACATTATGTTTTATGGAAATTTTCCATGAAAATAAGTGTCATTGTGAAACAATAATAGTGTGAAATGAACATGTTGTATTCCCATGGGATCACTACTTCTTATTCACACAAATAGAAAATTCATGGAACCTATGCCTTTTGTGAAAAAAAAGAGGATCGATGTCCTCTATATATATAAAATGAGAGTTTCATAGATATGTGATAAAAACTACTCACACAAGTGTTTATGGCCTCAAGTATTTATAGAAAACAAACAACTGACTAAAACCATGCTCACCACCTTAACCTTTCATACACACCACCATTGCTCACACTTCCCAATAAAGGAATAACACCATCACTAAAAAATTTATTTAGCTAATTTCTTTTTTTCAACGGTTTGATATTAATTTTGTCATGCAGATGAATATGTGTGTGATTTGACCACATTAGGAGAAACAGAATACTAAAATGGAGCTCCAAGTCTTTGGTTCGATCAACTGTTGACATTACATAGAGATCTTGTCATACATAATCCCTTTGATGAGACTTGATAAAGAAGGTGACCACTATGAATGATCGAATGACATAGGATAATCAAATTTATGACCATAATTCTTTCTGTATTTTTTAAATGGAGCTCTAGTAATGCTCAAAATTAAATCTCACATAAAAAAAATAGGAATTTAATCACTTCTTTATAATATAATCCATGGTCGAATGTGATAGTATGTCATTACTAGTCCACCCCTCACATATTCTACACAGCACTATGTCAGTGCTCTTCCCTGCCACTATGTTTCCCTAAACTATGGATTTTTGTTGCTCATGTGTCTTCCTATAGGTGTGCCTGGAATAGTCTCTTCCACTATTCTGGATGAGCCTAGAGTTAGCACTTTACCACCTCAGTAGTGGTGTAGGTCCTCATTCTAGAAAGTAAGGTTGGTAATCGTTTATTATACAAACCACTAAAATACTTATCCAAAATTCACTTGAAGTCCACATCCAAATTCCAAATCTCATTTTCCCATTGTTATGAACATTGTGTCAACTCAAATCACTAATGATGTAGGTTTTCTGAATAATTAATCAGTTCAAAAATCATCACATTAAAACCTCAAAACATATTGAAATCTTCTCCCAAACACTTATTGAAAAAAAATGTAATTCACTTGACACTTCAATCTCCAAATTTGTATTTATTGTCAATACTCACGTGTCAATATGTTTTTTTATTTCACCCCATTAGTGGAAATGAATACATAGGTGAATTTAGTACTGTTAACTTCAACCAAATTCTCCAAAGGTTCAGCTTATTCTCAAATAATGAAACCACACTCAATGAAATAAATTATATTTTAGTTAATTAACCCTAAGTCTATGTGGTAATTCCCATTGTAGAACACAAGTGTGATATAACCAAAAAATACAAGCTATTCAAATTGTGTAATGTGATTCCTTCCTCAAACTTGTTGCAATAACTTCATTATAGGGGATATTTGATAAATATTGTTATTAAATTTAATGCACACATCTCAACAAAAACATAAGAATGTTCTAATGAAAAAAATAAATCTCACCCTTTTTAGTAGAATATCAAATATCTTAAGATAATAGTTTTACAAAAAAATATTCATAATATAAATTTGAGATTGATCATCATTTTTAAAATATTGGGAATATTTTATGGCTTCAAATCATATATGCTCCCCCTAAAGGGATGAATCTATATCTTTAAATTCCCTTCATGTTAGTGAACAAGAAATTATATAAGGAAATAAGGAGGAACCTTTTAATTTCATAGAAATAATACTTTGGAAGGGAGTTTCCTCTCAACCTTTCATTTCCCTTATTACTATTATACTTAGATTTGGCAGAGTTGTCCTCTATATATTAGGATGTTAAGAGTTTCATTATATGTTCTATATAATTCCCAATCTATTCACATGTTTCACACTTCATAATTTTCAGGTCATCATTTGTAGATAACTCCTTGTCATCATTAAATTCATCCATTTTCACCACATTAATTTCTTTTTCTTTGAAAATTTATGATATTTTTCAAAAAAAATCACTTTCTCATAAAATTTACTTGTGATTATAGCTTTATTTACTATCAAGATTATATTTTCATTTGCACTATGAAGGTGTCAGCATAAAAAAATCACCATTTCTCTTATTTGTAACCTTCTTGACCAAATATATAACGAACTTCATTCATGAATTCATATAATTTCTGCATTGAAAGTTTATAAGTTTTGATCACATGATTCTCTTCCTGGTAATCTAATCTCAGATGCTAAGTATTAATACCCCTTGATTCATTCCTTCTCTTTGGTAGTGAAATTTTAGACCAGCATGAATAAGTTTTATGATCAAACACCATACAACACTGATAGTAGCCTCTAAACCTTAATCTTTTTAATTGATAGTGAATCATCTCTGAAGATTGTAGTTTTTTCTTTTTCATTGATTGTGGTTGAATCTTCTTAGTATAAAGCCTTCTAGTTAAATTAGTACACACTTCCTTTGGGAATGATATTTTATAATTTTTTTCAAATTAATCCAATATTTTATTTTAGACCTAAATTATTAGACATACCACATGTACATTGATATTCATTTAGTCTAAAATCAACCTTCTTATATGGATCCTTTCTTTTAGCATCTTTAGAATATTCACCCATAAGACTAAAAGTATTGGGGAAGTCTTCTTTCATCTTCCACAATTCAATTTGAGATACAAAGAAAATTGATTATGTCACAAATAATTCTTCATGTTTCTCTACAAATCATTCTCAAAGCTCAATCACCATCTTCTCAAATTCAGATAAAATAAATTATTTTTTTATTATCTTTAACAAATTTTGATTCTTACTTGTCAAGATATTGATTTCAAATATTTTTCATCTTTCCTTCAAGATAATCCATTTTCATATTATTTTATCTTATTTTCATTATGATGAATCTCTTCTTTCATAACATGTTATTTATTTTTTAAATGAGAACTTGTCAATTGCATTCTTCAGTTTTTTCTTTTATTTCTTGAGTTCCATATTATCCACAAGATTAGCTTCCATATTTTCCTTTAACATCCATTTTAAATCAGTTATCTCATCACCTTCAATGCCTTCAAATAATTTTATATATTTCTTGGATTCACCAATAAAGAACAATGGATTCTTAGAATTTCTTCTGTCTTCTGACTCACTACTTGATGATGTATATTCATCCATTTCTATATTAATCGAATTTCTATTCTTGGAATTAAATTTATCATTATTCTTTAACTACTATTTTTTCCAATACTTCTTATCCTCTTCATCTAATTCAGGATCATCATCCTTCTTATTTGGATAGTTATATGAAAAATGACCAATTTTGTGAAAATACCAGCACATTGATGGTTGTGTTCTATTTCCTTTCCATATTCTCATTTTGAACATCCATGAAAATAAGGCCATAATTTGGTCATAGTCTTGTTTAACTTATTCATCCTTAGAATCACTTGATTCATATTCTTCTATCATTTTAGTTTTACCTTTTATCATAGATTAAAAGGACCTCTCATTTCTTTCCTTTTTCTTGAATGTTGGTACTATTCTCATTTGATAAGATATGAGGTTATTATGAATTTCATACAATGATAGATAGTGTCTGTCTTCTAGGGAAAAAATATTATGATGTTTATCCAATGATAGCTATTATCTATCTAGGAAATTTATCATAAGATTCTTCACAATAATAGAATCACCCAGCTTCTATCCAAAACCTATGATATTGCTGATAATTTCATTTACTCTAAAAAATTATTCATCAATACATTATTCATAATCTATTTTTTATATCATATAACCTAGTTATATAGATTTTCAACTTGGATTATTTGACTGTAATATTTATTTCCTAAAATTTTCTCAATTTATCCTAGATCACCTTTCTTGTTGGGTGACCCACCACTTTAGTGGATAATTGTTCTAATAAATCCATCAAAATTTCATTATAAGCCTTTACATAAACTTTTATATTTCTATCATCATCTTGAGTCATAGAAAAATACTCATTGGTATGTGGGAAACACATATTCGATACATCTCTCACTTCAAGGCCAATAGATAAAAGGTAAGCAAGCATCTTATTCCTTCAGCTCTGATAGCTCATCCCATCAAAATTAGGAATTCCTCACATATTCACTAAATTCATATTATCAATTTCTCAAAAAAAAAATTCTCACTCAAAAGAGGGTACCATGTTCTCTAATACCAATTTTAGTGTCCAAGGATCAATTAGATACCACTGGGAAGGGTGGTGAATTAGTGGTACACTATTTTCAAAAAAATTTAAAAATTGGATTCAATATCTTTGATAGATTAAAGTCTCGACCCCTCATATCTATTATTATTCCTCACCTTGAAATTAGTAATAAAAATAAAACATAACAAACTAGGATTTATAGGGTTTAGTATAAAGAACTACTCCTTATCGTGTTGCCTAGACCCCCCCCCCCCCCCAAAATTAAAAACTCGTTATACCCCCAGGTTCCAATCAGCCTTGAATAATTTGTTAAACCCCAAAAAACCTTCTTTATAGTGACTTGTCGGACCCCCCCCCCCCCCCCATCACAATATTTAGAAACTGGTTAGACAGTCTAGCTACAACCTTTAATTACCAATGGATTCATGCACTATAGAAATATCAATTGAAGATCCTCCTCCACATGCCTCTTTGATCACACTGGACTTTGTACAATTTCAAGTACCTTTACAATAATGTTGGTATACCTCAAATAATATCTATCATTATATATAATAAGTTTCTTTAGTGAAACACTACTTTGGAAATAATTGTCTCTTCTACAGAAGACCCGGAGTCACTGAACACTAAAAACTCGGATATGAATTCATTCTGAATCACTGATAGAAATATTATCCTACCTTTATTCACAAATCAATACAAACACATAATGTAATTTTTATTTCATGTTTACTTTTCAACCTCCATTAATGAATAAAATTCATGTATTTCTCATTCTTCATGAATGTATAAACAACACATTGCCTTCTTTATTTTGTGAAATAATACAAAAGAACAATCTCTTCACTTTTCTGTTTGTTTCTTTCCACGTAAATAGTTTGCACTCAAATTGCCGAATGTTTACTTAGTTTGGGTAAAATAAATGTGTTTCATGTATTTGAATCCACATATGCATGGTCATTCATGAATGTATGCATGTGGTGGTTTTCGCATGGAATTCGAACACATTATAATTTTATATTTTTATCTTCAATTCAAGTGTATCATGCAAGTGCTCATCCATTGTATCCTTTGAAAAAATCTGAATGGGTGTGTCTTATCCTACACATAGTTATCACTACCATCTTGATTCATGAAAATATTACATATGAACAATTTTCCAATGTGATATATTCCTATTCTCCTTAATGTATCTTAGTGTAGATGACATTGTCGCATCATTTCTCAAAATTCAACATGCCAGATAGAAAGGCATGATTTCTTGAAGATATCCACTCAGTCCACAGAGATCACACACATTATGTTGTCTGAAATTCTCCACAGAAACAAGTTTCATTGTGAAACAAAACTAGTGTGAAATGAACATGTAGTATTCGCTTGGGATTTTTACTTCTTCTTCGTACAAACAGAAAATGCATGGAAGCTATGATTTTTGTGAACAAGAGAATATCGATGTTCTCTATTTATATGAAATGAGAGTGTCTTATATATGTGATAAAAAATACTCACACAAGTTTTCCCGGCCTCAGGTATTTATAGAAAACAAACAACTGACTAAAACCATGTTCACCACCTTAACTTTTCATACACACCACCATAGCTCACAATTAGAAATAATGGAAGAACACCATCACAAAAAAATGTATTCAGATAATTTCTATTTTTATCAATGGTTTGATCTTCATATTATCATACCAATGGATATGCAAGTGATTTCGACCATATTATAAGAAACTGAACACTAAAATGGAGCTCCAAGTCTTTGGTTCGATCAACTATTGAAATTGCATGGATATATAGGCATACATAATGCCTCTAACGAGGGTTGATAAAGAATATGACCATTGAGAATGATTTAACAACATAGTATAATCAGATTGATAACCATAATTCTTTCATTATTTTTTAAACTGATCTACAATAATGCTCAAAATAAAATCTCGCATCAAAATGGTTGGAATTTATTGACTTCTTTTTAATATAATCCATGGTTGAAGGTGACCATATTTTATTACTAGTCCACCCATCACATATGCTACATTGTACTGTGTTAGTGCTCTTCCCTAACAATATGTTTCCTTATATTATGCCTTCTTGTTGCTCATGTGTCTTCTTGTAGGTGCGCCTTGCATAGTCTCTTCCACCTTGAGGTAGCACTTTTCTACCTTAGTAGTCGTGCAGGTCCTCATTATATAAAGTAAGGTGGGTTATCTTTTATTATATAAACCATTAAAATACTTATCCAAAATTCGCATGAAGTACATAGCCAGATTCCAACTCTCATTTTCCAAATGTTATGAACATTGTGTCAACTCAAATCACCAATGACGCGTGTTTTCTAAACTGTTAACCAGTTCAAAAATTATCATATTAAAACCTCAAAACATATTGAAATTTTCTCCCAAACACTTATTGACAAAAAAATTAATTCACTTGACACTTCAATATCCCCCTTTGTATTTATTGTTAATACTCACATGTTAATATGTTTTCTTTCTTTTTCCTCTCCCTTATTGGAAATGAACACAAATGTGAATTTTAAAGTGTTAACTTCAACCAAATTCTCCTAAACTTCAGTTTATTCTCAAATAATGAAACCAAACTCAACAAAAGAAATGAATTTTTAGTTAATCAACCTTAAGTCGACATGGGAAATACTGGTGTAGAAAACAAGAGTGATACTGCTAAAGCATCCAGGCTATTCAAATTTTTTAATGTGATTCTGTCCTCAAACTTGTTTCAATAACTTCATTTTAAGGGATATTTGATCAATATTGTTAATAAATTTAATGCACACATATCAAAAATCACAGTATAATGTTCCAGTGAAAACCTATAGCTCAAACATTTAAGATTAATATCAACTATCTTATATAAATTTGAGATTGATAATCATTTTTAAAAGATTGAGAATATTTTATGGCTTCGGATAATCTATGATCCCCCTAAAGGGATGAATATATATACTTCAATTCCCTGATTACAAAAGTATTTTTATAATAAAATAAGGAGGAACCATATAATTTCATAGAAATAACACTCAGGAATAGAGTTTCTTCTCAACCTTTCATTTCCCTTCTTCCTATTAAACTTAGATTTGGAAGTGTAATCCTTTATATCATGGTATGTTAGGTGTTTCATGAAATGTTATATGTTATTACCAATTTGTTCACACATTCCACACTTCATAATTTTCAAGTGATCATTTTTATATGACTCATCTTCATCATTAAATTTATCAATTTTCCCAACTTTATTTTTTTTTCTTTGAAATGTTTTGATATTTTTCAAATTGTTTCACATTCTCATAAAATTCACTGGTGAATGTAGATTTATTTACTATCTGTATTCTCTTTTAATTTTCACTATAACGACATCACCATATAAACAAAATCATTATTTCTCATCTTTGTGACCTTGACCAAATCGATAACAAACTTCATTCATGAATTCATATAATTTTTTCATTGAATGTTTATAAGTATTGATCACCTAATTCTATTCCAGATAATTTGATCTCAAATTCTAATTATTTCTACCACTTGATTCATGACATCTCTTTGTTAGTGAAATTTTATACCTGCATGAATAAGTTTTATGATCAAACACTATACCACACCGATAGTAGCCTATAAACCTTAATCTTCCAAACTGATAGTGATTCATCTCTGACGATTATAGTTGTTTCTCTTTCATAGATTGGGGTTGAATCTTATTTGGAGAAAAAACATCTAGTTAAATTAGTAATCACTTACTTTGTGAGATATATTTTATCATTTTTTTCAAATTAATCCATTATTTTATTTTAGACCTACAATATTAAACATGCCACATGTACATTGATATTCATTTAGTCTAAAATCAACCTTTCTCTGTGGATCCTTATTCTCAACATCTTTAGAAGATTCACCCGTAAGATAAAAAGAGCTGGTGAAGTCTTATTTCATCTTCCTCAATTAAATTTGAGATACAAAGAAAATAGATTTTTTCATAGATAATTCTTCATCTTTCTCAACAAATCATTCTTTAAGATCAATCACCATCTTCTCAAATTCAGCTAATATAAATTATTTTTTTATTCTATTTAACAAATGTTGATTCTTCAATGTCAAGATAATCCTTTAAAATATATTTTATCTTTCCTTCATGATTATCCATTTTCATATTATTTTCCCTCATTTCATTACGATAAATATCCTCTTTCTAAACACGTTATTTATTTTAAAAGGAGATCTGGTCAATTGAATTCTTCCATTTTTAATTTTATGACTTGAGTTACATATTTTCCTCAAGATTAGCTTCTATATTTTCCTTTAACATCCATTATAAATTTGTTATCTCATAACCTTAATTGCCTTCAAATCAATTTATATATTTCTAGGATTAACCAATAAAGAACAATTTATTCTTTGAATATATTCCATCTTCTGATTGATGATGGAAATTCATCCATTTCTGTACTCATTGTATTTATATTCTTGTAATTAAATTTATAATTATGATTTATCCACTCTTTTCCTAAAACTTCTTATCCTCTTCATCTCATTTAGTGTCACCATCCTTCTTTGAATAGTTACTAGTAAATTGACCAATTTTGTGAAAATTCCATCATATTTATTGTTGTGTTATGTTTCCCTTCCATCAGGACATTATCAAAATCCTTGAAAATCGGTCCATTCTTTTAATAAATTCTTTTTTAGCTTCTTCATCCATAAAATCTATTGATTCTGATTCTTCTTTGATTTTAGTTTTACATTTTATCACGACATAAAAGGCCCTATAATTTATTATCTTATTCTTGAATGTTAGTATTATTCTCATTTCATAAGATATGAGAGTCTTATGTTGTTCATCCAATGATAGATATTATCTCTCTTCTAATGAAGAATTATTTGAGTCGAATATATCAAAGAAATTTATCATAATATTATTCAAAATAATTAAATCATCTAGATTCTCTCCAAAATCTATGATATTGCTAACAATTTCATTTACTCTAGTAAAGTAGTCATCAATACTTTCATCATCATTTATTTTTGATATCTTATAATGTTTTTTTATAGATTTGAAACCTAGATTATTTTAATTTAACATTTCTTTCATAAAATATTCTCAGTTTATCCCAGGTCTCCTTGGCATTTTTTTGACCCATCAATTTAGTGTATAATTTTTCTGATAAATCCATCAAAATTGCAATGTGGTTCTTTAAATCAACATTTATATTTCTATTATCAATTTGAGTCATATAAAAATCCTCATTTATAGGTGGGAAACAAACTTTTTCTACATCTCTCACATCTAGGCCAAGGATATAAGGTAATGAAGCATCCACTTCCTTCAGCTGTGATTGCTCATCCCATAAAAAGTAGAAATTCCTCGCCTATTCACTAAATTAAAATTCTCAATTTCATAGAAATTTTTCTGGATCAACAAAGCATACCTTTTTCTCTAAATACCAATTCCATTTTCCAAGGATCAATTAGATACCACTATGAGGAGGGGTGAAGTAGTGGAACAAAATTTTTACAAACTCATTTAAATTTGATTCACCCTCTATCACTGATTAAAGTCTTGGTTCCTCGTCTTTAATACTTTGCCTCACCATGTAAGTAGTAATAAAACATAAAACACAACACAATAGGATTTAAAAGGTTTGGTACAAATACTAACTCCTGTCAAGTGGGTTAAACCCCTCAACAAAAATTCTCCACTATGTGAGAAAGTGGTTATAATATTAATTGGTTAGACTCCACCCCCAATTAAAAACTAGTTACACCCACCATTTTGAATCAGCCTTCAATAGTAGGTTAGACCCTCAAACTACACCTTCTTCATAGTTATTTATTAGACCCCCCCCAAATCATAATCTTAAGAAATTGGTTAGACACTCTAGCTGCAATATTGAATTTCAAATGGTCTGATCCACTATAGAAATATCAAATAAAGATCCACATCCATAGGCCTCTTTGATCACACTGGTTTTTGAACAATTTCTAGTAACTTTACAATATTTTTTTTCTTCCTATAATAATATTTGACCATGGTATATAATAAGTTTCCTTAGTGAAACACTTATTGGGAAATAATTCATTCTTCTGCAGAAGACTCATCCTCACTAAACACTAAAAACATGGATATAAATTCATTTTGAATCACTGATAGAAATATTATCCAATATTTAATCCCAAATAACTGCGAACTAATTCTATAATTTATATTTCATGTTCAGTTTTCAAACACATTTCATGAATACAATGCAGGGATGTCTCATTATTAATACATCTATAGAAAATACATGGCCTTCTTCATTTTGTGTAATAATGAAAAAATCATAATCTCCTCACTCTTCTTCATTATTTCTTCCAACACACATTATATGCCCTAACATTTTCCAATGTTTATTTAGTTTTGGTACAATGTATTTTGGTCCTGTATGTGAATCCATATATGCATAGTCATGAATGAATGCATTCATGTGGTGTTTATCTCATGGAATTTGAACACACTATCCACCTCTATTTTTAGGTTAAATTTATGTTTATCATGCATAAGAAAATCCATTATCTTATTTTAAATAATTTAAATTGGTGTAATTTATCCTATTCACAAGTCTCACTACCAACTTAAATCATGAAAATAGTATTTACGAACTATTTTCTTGTGGAAAATATTACTCTCCTCCTTCATGTAACAATGTGTAGATGAAACTACCTCACAATTTCAAAAATTTCCCCACACTAGATAGACATGCGTGAGTTCATGAAGAACTTTAAACAATCCATGGAGATCATTCAAATTAAGCACTCACAAAAATATTCATGGAGAAAAGTTTCATCTTGAAATAGAAAGAGTGTTCATTGCACATGTAGTATGCATGTGGGATCACTACTTATTCTTTGCACAACCAAAGAGTGTGAAGAACCCGTGACTTTCCCAAAAGAGATAGGATCGTTATACTCTATTTATTTGAAATGAAAGGGTCTCAGATATGAGATAAAAACAACTCATGAAAATGAGCTCGACCTTGGGTATTTATAGACAACTAACCACTAAATCAACTCATGTGCACCACATTTTCTTTTCATATTCACTACCACAACTCACACTTCATGAATACTGAAAAACACTATCACCCAAAAAATCTTTTTCTCATTTTTATTTTATTATTGTTTTTTTCTTCTTTTTATCATGAAAATGGTTCTTCATGTGATTTATATCATATTGGAATTATCATAACACTCAAATGGATCTCAGAGGCTTTGGTTCGATTGACTACCGATGTTGCATGGATATCTCGGCATACATAATCCCTCCAATGAGGATTTATGACGAAAAATATTGTTGGGAATGATGGAAAAATACAAAATAATCAAATCGATTGCCCTAGTGAATTTCATATTTTTAAAACGAATCTATAGCTTTTCCCAAAATCAAATACCACATTAAAACGTTAGGAATTTCCTCACATATTTATAATAAAATCCATGCCCAAAGGGGACCATAATTCATTACTGGTGTTCCCCTCACATATGTTGGACTGCTCCATCCATGTGTTATACCCCGTCATTGTTTCGTCCTGCACAGTGGCTTTCTGCTGCTCATGCTCCTTCCTATACACATGCCTTGCATGGTATATTCAACCATTCAGGACTAGCATAGAGTTATCACTAACTCACCACAACAGTGGTGTGGGTTCTTCATTATGACCAGTAAGGTTTTTCAACTTTTAGTATACAAACCATTAAAATACTTAGCCAAAATCCATATGAAGTGCAACGCCAAATTTTAACTATCATTCTTCAAATGTTATAAATATTGTGTCAAATCAAATAACCAATGAAATGGGTTTTATGAACAATTATGAAGTTCAAAAATCATCTCATTAAAATGTCAAAACATATTGAAATATTCTCCTAAACACTTATTGAAAACACATGAAATTCACTAGATACTTAATTTTATCGAGATAATTTTGGGAGAATATACATGATTATCAGAGTAAAACTACAATAGTAATAACATGAAAAAATATAATAACTAGAAAAAATAATAAATGGACATCATATAGAAAGATAAAACAAGTAAATAAGTTCTATAATAATAAGATGAATACACTAAATATAATTCAGTCATACAGATAAAATCACAAAAACCAAAAGTACCAAAATGATCTCGAACATGAACCTGAGCCCCAACCTAGTCCTAACATACCATTCCCCAATCCATCATCCCATATATAAACTAAAAAATACGTCCCTATCCTAAAACAATGATAGAAAATAAGAATCATTTTTCATGCTCCCAAGTACCATGGATGCCAGAACAGGGTGTAAGTACAACTTAGCAGGCCACCACCAACCATTTCTAAAGAAATAGCTAGTCTGTACAGTAGTTTGTGTAGATAAATATATTGAAATAAATAAATAAACATCCAAGAAAAAACATTTTTTTATTTTAAACATTTATTAATTATACATTAATATTCTTTATGTTATGTCATATCATCGCCATTTGAATTGTACCATTTTCTTTCACAAGGCCATTCTTTTATCAATTACTTTAATCCAGTATACCACATAGCATGAGTCTGGGTACCCATAACATATATCCTAGAGTTCACAGGTTGAAAATCAAGGAACCTCAGTCCAAGATTCCAAATTGGTTCCAGTTCTTCATATTCGGCCATCTGAATCACTATATCATAGGTTCAGAAACAAAGGGCATCAATACATGAAACCAAACGGGACATAGAACTTCATGTTTGGACATCCTGAAATTTATATAGAATTACATGTCTATACCGTTGGGTTTAGGATCATAAGTCTTTCCCCCAAATAATTAGTGTGCACCAGGGCTCCTAGATCCTTAGTTTAGCCTGCCTAAAACTAGGGAGTGGATCGTTAGATCAATATCTGAAAACCATTAGTCACATATCGGAGAACAAAGATCATCAATCCGTAAATATAAAGAGGATTTGTCACTTCTCATCTGACCAACCTCAACTATCCCATTATTATTCATTTACATCTTTATCAAGCCATTTATCAAAAACTGTTACCGTTAATCATTCATCATTTAACATGGTCCCAACGGACCCTTAAACCAAACACGTCAAAATAATGCCAAACCACTTTTCACAATTTTATAAACACCATATAACATTTTGATGACCCTTAAAGAACCACACACATCATCAAAAAAATTAAAAATAACCCTTAAACATGGGTATTTCCCCTTAAACAACCAACAATGAAATAATCCAACCTTTTGCTTTAATTCATTAAAATAAACCCCCATATAATTTTCTCAAGTGTAAAAACACACACACAAATAAAACCCAATTTGAAATATGATAAGAACCCGTCTTATAACACTTTGAGGTCAACTACTATTTTCTAAATATTACCCAATTCAAAACATCATTTACCTTCATTTAAAATAGTGGTAGGATAAAAATCCAAAACGCATCATCTAAACCATTTCAAAATCCTATTAGTCATTTAAAAAAAGATAAAAAAAAATAACCACTTAATTTATCCCATTAACCATTAATACATCCAAATCACAATTCACAACCCATTCCCTTTTATAATTACCCAATCTCAATGTGTACCCATGTTTTTCACCATTTTCAAATGTTTGGCATACCCCATTGGTAAACATATTTCTAGGTCAAATCATTAATTGGCCCAATGGGGTATATGTAGGTTCTTCCACTACACATTAATGCCCAAATTACTTTACTTATTCAAAGACATAAAAAACATAATATGGTAAAAACATGGAACAACCACATACACACATATTAACATCAATAATATAGGGAAAATATTATAAACCACCTACCTCATGATTGTAGACAACCGATCATACAACCATGAATATTTATTATAAATCAAAAAACCTTTCACATCCATACCTTGGATCTGATCAAAAAGAGGGTTTTATGGATTTGGAATGAAATAAAATACCACACCAAGAATCTTCTAGAAAATGGAAGGAAATAGAGTCGAAGACTTACCCTGAGCACTAATTCGTACACAATAACACTCCAAGTTCCTAATAATTGAAGGAGAAACACCTAAAGAGGATGATGAAGTATCTAGTTCATCACATAAGATATAGGAGTTTGAATAGAATAGAAATTTGGGTTATCACCCTTAGGGACTGAGAAGAAAAAATAGAAATTCCCACTTTTTAAAGGTATCATGGTTAGGCCGCATAGTAGGAAGAATTAAATTCCAACCAGGTGGATACATATTTCCAAGAGGGTCTAGGTTATACAATCAAATAGATATCCCACATGATTTCAAAAAACCATGTGGTGGTTGAGTAGAATGACTATATCCATGTCTTCGTGGTTTGGTTCCCCACCATGCACAGTTTCCCAAACCATGCACACCCCTTCTATAGGTTTCACAATTATGGAACACAGTCACTAATAAACATATTCAACCCATACTCCCAACACATATTGGCCTATTTTTTATCTATTTCTTAAATTTAACCCCCAAGACACCCTTGAGACCTTTCCTACTCCTGGGGAAAATTCAATAAACCCAAAAATTTAAATCGAGGCATTCTTTATCTCATGGTCAGGAACTTACAAAAATTTTATTAAAGGTAAAAACATAATATTTATGAAACTATTAATATTATATAAATATAATATTGTTGACTATATAAGTGATATTAATAATAAAGTTTCACATTCAACTTAACCATGAAAGATGAACAAATCATAATATTTTTTCTAATATGAGTTTTTTTATAAAAACCTACAAAAATGTATAAATTGTATGCTGATATAATAATAAATAAATACACCACTAGAATTATATATATTATGAAGTTATACTGCAATGCCTTTAAGTATCCTAAAATGGTATTGAATAAACATAATTTTTTTATTCGTGAATTTATGTGCATACATAGAATGAATCCATACCAAGGTAAGGGTTTTTGCTAACTCAATTTTATTCAATTGTGTTACAAACATTGTTAGAACACTATTTCTTTATGTTTGATTATTATAACTAATTAAAAAAATTATATCTTATTTAATTCTAATTTTTTTGGTAATACAATTATTCCTTATAACCTCATTATCAAAATACTTTTACTTCAAAGATTATTTCACCTAAAATGGGTATCTAAGTCTCAAATTCTATTTCTTGAGACATGTTTCTTATTATACACTAATTTACTCTAATATGGTGTATATACAACCTATTTTTAATGTTATATCATGAATTATTTTTTATTAATGTCACTCACTCATGTTTTTTATCTAAATGTTACTCATGTCATTCGACTTCTTTTCCCAACCTCATTTCAAAATCGAGATCTCAAAAATATGATAACCCCTCTAGGGAATTTTTAGAGTCTTTCATTATTATATCCCAATAATTTTATTTCCCTTACTTTATCCTTCATGATATTTTCAATCATTTATCCTGTTCTAAATAATAATATTTATATTCTTTTAAATTGATGTGGATTCAAACAATAGTATTTTTAAAATAAAATAAATGGATATTCCTTTTATGGTAGCATTTTTTTTTCATCTCCATAGTTTTTGGATATCCATATATTTATTTCAAAACTAAAATTTCCATTTTTAACTACCTCTAATTTCTTTTAAAATGATGTAAAATAAAATCATTTTAAAATTTTCTTAATTTTTTATTTTTGGAAAAAATAAGTCACTTTTAGTATTTTCATGTGATCATATTTTTTACTAAATTAATATTTTTATATGAAACGTTCTCCATAAGTTTTAATGGTTAAAAAATAAACTATTTTCCTCCTAGATTTATGAAACATTTATTTTAACATGATTTCAAAGGTTAATTTATATTTTTTATTTTCAAAGTGAATTTTTTCAAAAGTGAAAAAACAATTTCATCAAAGCCACTATACTTTGAAATATAATTTGCTTAATCAAGTATATGAATAAAATATGACCATCCACCTTATTTATCTAGAATAATTGTGTAATTCTATTTTTGATCGATGATGTAGTCCATCACTACCTTTTCTATTCCAAATCGGGCACTGTGAATAGGCATTCGTTTTATTCCAATTAATTTCCTTTATTAATACATTTTTTCCATTTCATTGATTAAAGAGTGTTTTACTAGATTACATATATCTATTTATTAGGATAATTATTGACTTAATGGTATATTATTTATTTATATGATGTAAAAACCATAATATTTATTAAAGTGTTTTTACATATAAGGTTACAAATTATATTTAGATACCCATTTATTTTCCTTGGGTTTATTATATTGTGATTATCGATGGAATTATGAAATATTTATTTATGTGATTACATTTTAAAATTATAATAAGCCCATTTTTCTTTTTATAAGTTCTTAATAATGTGAAAAATTATTGTTTCCGAGTGGAACACATATGTATGGATGAATGATGGGTGGGTTCCTTTATCACCCTTCAATAAATTGGTAAATTTTATATCTCATGAGAACGAAATGGTACATAGGAGGATTTAGCCAATGAAAAACTATATAAAGGGGGATTTATCCATTCAAAAATGGTACACTATAAGATTTCTTCCAAGATAAATAATAAATGGGGGGATTTATGTAAAGAAAAATTAGACATGGGAGAATTTATCTCAAGATAAATTGTATAAAGGGGATTTATACCAAGAAAGAGGGTACACAAGAGGATTATCCCAAGACCAAAGGTAAATAGTAATATTATATAAAGACCAAGATGATACCATGGCGATTATCCCAATCATAATATATGATGAATATCTTGGTTTGTATCCTTGACATATTATTTTTATTTTTATGTTTCTTCCAAGCCACATGAATCAAGATGTATGATATATTTTTTATTGGGTATTATTTTCTTATATATCATGATTATATCCATATTATATTCATATAATCATTTATTATCTTTGAATGTTGTCGCTTATGCTTACCATTACTGAGAATCTGATCTCACTATTTTCTTATGATTCCATTTCCCTAGGTTATAAAGATAAAAAAAATATAAAATATCTAGAATAGTATCTTATGTGGATAATTAATACAATATGATAATTACTTATAATTAATTTTCCTGCTACTTATATTGTGGAAAAAAATCCCGCCAATTGAAAGTTTCATGGATTTTATTGGTATATAGTTTTTCTTAACTATCAAAAACTCTAAAATTAAAATGTCTTGGGAATGTATCTAATTAAATGTTTTATTTATACCTTTTAGGTGATACGGTCTCATCTATGGGGAATAAAAGTAGATACTATCATATAGTTTGGATAACATTAGAGGTTTGAATATTTTTTGGATAATTTAAGGGTTGTTAAGTTAAGGAAATTCATTATTTAAAAGGTATATATAACACTATAGGTTACTTGAAGTAATATTTAATATTTTATGGATTGGTCTAAGATAAATTTTGTGAAAACTCTCGTAAAAAATACAAGGGATAATTCTAAGTATACGATAACATCCAAATGTTTTGAAAAAGTAGATATTGTGTGGTTTTCATAGATATTGCATCCCTATAACGATATTGTATAGTGGATATTGTTATGGAAGAAATTCACATGTGGGTAATCACTAAAAAATGATTATTGTATATCAAATCAATCTTAACTCTAATGAATGATGAGTGAGACTAATACTGTACACCAAGGTAGACACTCTCTAGGTATATTCTATAGTTAATTAAAATTCTTTATAATGATTCATTATAATGGATTTGAGTATGATTTTCACTAATTAGGTTATAGATCCTAATAGAAAACTTTTTTTGGATAAATAAGGATTAAACAATGATAGTCAAAAGTTCATCTGAATGTATCATATGTTATAAAAAAGGTAGAATTTGGGAGGAAATATTCATATTAATTTTTTCATATTTATACTTTCTATTTTATCATAAAATTTTTGGTTTTAGTAATTATTGATCTACGATCATGAAAATAATTTTGTGAAATATATGTCCCTGTAAACCACTATGTCTTATAAATGAATAATGGAGAATACATAAATTGTTGGGAGTCTTATTATATTGCTATTATGATGGAAAATATGACTTTACTAGTCATAAATAAGCTAGTGAGATTTATATCTTAATAAAAATTAAATCTTTATAATCTTAGTTATTTTCACTAGTGAGGGATATTTTTCAATGATATTGTTGTATATTCTAAAATTTTATGAGTATTGTGTGGAACATCAAAGTTTTGTTATTAATTTCTATTTTATTAATGGTTTGTAAACTTATATTAAATTTTATCAATAACCTTAAAATTTTATTTTATTAAAAAGTTATATTTTTTGCGATAATATTAGGAGAACTGATGATTAAGGTATTGATAATTAGAAGTATTAAAATAAGATTTACGATGAGGTAATAATTGTTTGACTGATTTTTAGAAAAGTGAGTTTGATTGTATTTATATCTCTATAAATTATTATTTATTTAATGAAAAACATATCCATGTTATTTTTTTATGAATTTTATCTCATTTTTTGTATTAGATTTGTATTGACAACTGTGTGCTTTTATGACCAAGCGGTTAATATAGTTAGAGAGTAAATGATAATGTTTATTTCTGTAAGAATATGTGGTTTTATTGTTGTATAATGTCTTAAAGATTCATATGGTTTTAGAAAAGATATTTTTGGGATGATATATTATTATGGTATATACATTTAGGTTTATATTATTGTATTGATGATTAATGTAGTTTGAGGAAAGATAAGTAACTTTATATGGCCTAATATTGTAAGCTAAAAGTCATATTAAAAATTATATCCAAAATTATGAATATGTTAAGAATACACTCACCTTATTTAATAAAATATTGATAATTAAAATTATATGTATGAAATTTATTTAAGGGGTAAAATGCAATGGAATGTGGTTTCATTATGTATTTTATTAAAGAAGTATTATTTTCAATAGAATTCTCCAAATGAAGCACAAAATTAAAATGAATTGAGATATATTTGATAAATATTATTAAGAAAATTTTGGAATAATAAAACCTCCACTAAATATTTTTTTTATCAATTAGAATTGAATGAAAATAACATTAAAAATGATTAGAATTTTAAAAGAGGGTTTTTTATTTATAAATTCTATTTTAATTTTAAATAAAAATTTATAAATTTTAGAATTTTAATTTTATAATATTAATTTTTCTTAATTAATCTTTTCCAAACTAGATTAAGATTAGTTTTTTAGATTTTTCTAAAATAACCCATTTAAGGTGAATAGTAAAAAATTGATTTTTCTAATATCATCACTATTATGAATTAAATGAATTTCAAAAACCTCTTTATATAAAAATTTATAATTTTAATTTAAAATGAAACATTTAAAAATAGTATGAAAATTTTATAAAACTCATGTTTAATGGTTTGGAAACTTAAGAAATGTTTTACTCTAAAAACTATTTTAATTCATCTATATTAGAAAATAGTTTTCATAACATATAGAAATTAAATATAAAAAAATTGATTTTATATTTTGGATCATAATTTTCATATTATCTATTAATTTCAATATAATTTTTTGGCATAAAATTATGACTACTATGATTATAGTTAATGACAGTGATAATGGTGAAAGTGTTATTTTCAATAAATTGTTTTATTAATGTTGTATAATTTTTATCGAGTAAATTAAATATATCTTCTATATATAATTACAATTATTTATTTTTTAAATATATATAAAAATATATTTTCAATCATTCAATTGATAATAAATATTAATAACATTAGGAACACTTAAAGGTAAAAAACATTTTCCCTAAACACCAGTTTTGTATATGTTAGATGTATTAATTTAGAAATAAAAATTATATAATTTATAATATAAATTAGATTATATTAATACTTAATGTAGGTTTATAAAATAAAAATTTTGTTTTAAGGGTGACTTTATATTTATAATAAAATATAAACTACTATGGTTATATCTAGTTACTATGGCAAAACAAAACATGGTTAAATGTAACAATCAAGTGGTAAAAGGACTGAGGAATGTTTAAAACATTTGGTAAAATAGTTTTTGAATGATTTATATACCTAATATCAACCTAAAGTAAATTATTTCACACTTTTGTAACCATTAACCCCTAAATAGTTTCATTCTATTATTGTAAATTTATGGTCATTTACAAAAGTGTTGTTTTCTTAACTTATGAAAGGGGATCACTATAACCTTATCAAAGAAAAATATATCATTAAATATTTCTCTTAAACCTAGAGAAATATTTCTATACTATATTTTAATTGAATTAACTAAATCCCTTGGTCACCATAAGGTAGAATATACCCTTTATTTTCAAGGATACTTTCAAAAGAAAGTTCAAAGCACCAAATTGAGTATTACTTAATCCTTATCCATTTCTTCATAATATTTATATTCCATACCTTCCATAAAAAAAAGTAATATAAGGACATTATTATAATTATTATACTATATATTTATTATATTAATGGAACAATCCTTATTTATTTCTTCCAATCCACTTTGAAAAATAAAAGAATGTTGATCGTGTGTTTGTGTGGACCATCTCCTCCACAAAGCGAATTCATTTTTTCCCATCACCAAATAAAATAGATGAAAAGAAAAATTCAACTAGAGTATAAAAATTATATTCTTAAAACTATTAATATTATATAATGATTATATTATAAATTATATAATTTATATTTATAATAAACGGTCATAGTAATCTTAACCCCCTAAAATGAACATATTGGAGTACCTTTCCTAATTTGAGTTTAATTTATAAAAACCTAGATACTTGTATAAATTTTATTTAAATACTATAATAAATAAAATAAACAAATAAATATAAATATATTATGAAGTTATATTAAAACACCTTTAACCATGATCAACATATGAAAATTTTACATAGAAATTGACTGAACCACCTTAAATAACCAACATAAGAAAAAACACTATAATAAATAAACAGAATATGGTAATACAGGGACATTATTAAATAAAATATAAATTAATAAGGTACTTAATAAGTTATATAATAAAATTAATTTCATTATTTTCAAATTTAGGTTCATGCACGAATTGAATCATGCCAAAGTTGTGAGTTTGTTCAAGATAAATTTTCTTTAGTTGAGTTATAAACATTCTTACTGAACTCTATTATTATTAACATTATTTAATCTACCTAATAAATAATATGAATCCCATTTATGAATTTTTTTTATACGGTTATATAATTCATCCTTATAACCTGATTATCAAATGATTCATACCACAAACATTATGTTTCCTACACGGGGTTTCTTGGTCTTAATTCCTATTTCTTGAGAGATGCTTATTGTTATACACCAATTTACTTTTATATCATGTATATAATTCATATTTTTTATGTTATATCAAGAATTATATTTTATTAATTGTATTTCAATTTAATTTTAACCAATTTATCATTCATGAAGTTTTAATTTAAATGTTGCTTAAGTTATAAGGAATCTTTTATGAGTTTCATTTTAAAATAAACATCTATCAAATGTGATAACCCATCTGGGTAATTTTCAAATTATTTAATTCCTATATCATAATGATTTTATTCCCATATTTTTTTTCCTTTGTGATATTTTTCCCATTTACCATTTTTTTAATTGTAATTTTTATAATATTTTAAAATGATGTGGTTTTCAAAAAAAAGAATTAAAAAAATATTAAAAAATAGAATTTATTTTCATGATTGTATTTTTAACTTCAACTCTGAATTTTTTGGATATCCATGTATTTATTTAAAAATTTGAAAACAAATCATTTTTAAATATCCTTATTTTTTAAAATTGATTTAAAATAATTTAATATTAATGGTTTCTATATGTGAGGATTTTAGTAAAGATAGTCCATTTTTCATTTCTCTGTGAATATATTTTCTTCTAAGTTTATCATTTTATACAAAACATTATATCTATGTTTCCATGGTTAATACAAGAAATTGTTTCTCTCAAAGTTTTATGGAATATTTTTTTAACATGATTCTCAATGATAAATGATATTTATTATTTCCAATGTGATTTTTTATAAAGCCTCAAAAAAAGTGTTTTTCATCTAATCCATTGTCCTTTAACATATGTGTAACTCCATGGTTTTTATATTATGTAAGAAAAAATTTAATTCAAGTTTATTTCCCTGTTTTTTTACCT
The DNA here is from genome assembly GCA_963277665.1 of Viscum album. NCBI lineage: Eukaryota > Viridiplantae > Streptophyta > Magnoliopsida > Santalales > Viscaceae > Viscum > Viscum album. Next base: position 636,522,022 of record OY728160.1, read on the forward strand.
AATATGAAATCCTAATGAGGATTCATTATTTTAGATGGTGTATGGGGATTCATGGGATCCTGGATCCCCATGTTCTTGTCGAAATACATAGGTCACACATATAGTATAAATCATGATGTTCAATCTGCATAGTCTTTTAAAATTCTGTTAGGTACTCCAATACACAATAAGGGGGTTTACAGTTTATCCTAACTATGTATCCTATGAAACACTATTGTGAAAATTGTGTTTCACTCATTATAGAAGTGTTTGTAAGGGATGTGCATAGTTAGTCAAATCACATGCCTAACCCGTGCATGGGGTGCCTTAAAATAGTGTTTTTGTATGGTTTGTTTGGGGTTGGGAAAACTGTGTGGCCAAAACATGTAACCGCTTTTTAAAGGGTTAAATTACCAAATATTACTCTTTTCTTTAAAAACATATACCCTATTTTATTTCCTCATTCCTCTGGTATCTACTCCCATGTGAATATATCCCCTTTGGCCTCAAACTAGGCATTTGATATCCCTTCTTCACAACCATACACTACATAAAATCATTCTTCATAACCCGGTGAAATGAAATGTAATAAAGGTTGAGATCAGATGATTAGTAATAGTAATAAAGGGAGATATGTATGAAAAACATGAACATAAGGGTATGATAAGATGATAATAAAATTTTAAAACCATACCCTGTATATGAAAAATCATAATCTTGACTCATGGAATAATGATTGGTAGTTAATAATACATGAAACATAGGGGAATCAACGATCATGATCCCTGAGATCATAAATTTTGCATAAAACAAATACTTGTGTCACATACATAATCATAGAAAATATTATTTCAAGGCTACCCACTAAGTCATTCATAACATGTTAGTCTTAGGCTAACCACCCATGTACATGCTTCATGCTTGGGATAAACTGACATGTACCCTCTTTTAGGATTTGGATAAACTCCCGTCTACCCTCTTTCAAAATTGGGATAACCTCACATGTAGCCACTTTTGGGCTTGGGATAACCTCCCATGTACCATCTTTTTGGCTTGTAATAAACTCATGCCTACCCTTTCAGCTTATATGACATTAAGTGTTGCGTAATTAATTTTAGAGAGATATAGGTCCCACAAATCACATGATGAAAATCATATTTATATGTTCCACATGATCATAAAACATTCATCATATAATAATCCTTAAAATTAAATGGGTTCCATTGACCTTTCATCATATCATAACATAACGAAAAGAGACAGGTTTCATAATAATTTAATTATTTCATCATAGCATAACCCATTAAATGAATTGGGTTTCAAAATAATTTTATCGTGGTATATCCTGTGGAAGAGAATTATATTTTTTAAGAACCTTTTCATCATAAAAATAAACTATTCTGAGAATGAATAATAATGGTATCCTAGGACTATATCACAATTAAAACACAAGTAGTATCAAGAGATTTCATACTAGATTGAAAACGATTTCAAAAGATAATTTAAAACATTTCTTGCGGAAAATATCATTTCTTTGAAAACTAATTTTTAAAAATATAAATTCATAAAATATTATAAAAATTCTATTCACTTAAAATAACCCTAAAAACATATAAATAAATCACTAAAAATAAGTTAAAACATTTCTGGGTGAAAATAAAATTTCCTTGAAAATCACCTTTTGAAACTAAAAATTCATCAAATAATTTTTACATAATTTTAATTTAAAATAACCTTGATAAATTATAAATAATTATTTGAAATCATTTAAAAAATTATTGGGGATGATTTCCTTTCCAGTTTGAAAGAAAAAAATTCATAAAACTTAAAAAAAAAATTAAATAATTTTCTTTGAAAATGATGTTGAAAACATATAAAGTATGATTCAAAGAAAATAATGATCATGATAGTGGAAAATTTTATCCATGTCATATACATCAAAATAAATATTCCTTTTCCATTTTCAGTATAAAGAATATGGGAATTATTTTGAAAAATAAATGAATATTACATTCAAAAAAATTCTAAAAATGAAAAAATGCGTAAAAATTATTTATAAAAATTATTTTCATAATGTTAAAAATATTTTTGATAACATTTTTAGAAAAAATGTTTTGGAAGGAAAAGGGTTTTCGAAAGAAGAGAGAAATGAAGATGATTTTTCTTAAAACCCTTCTTTTGAACTCTTGAGTACATAGAGAGTAAAATGAAGGGAAAACAAGTATTATCAATAAATAACCTTATGAGAATAAAATTATTGAGTTTTTTGATAGATGTATCATAATATTTTATCATCATAAATATAATTATAAACAATATCGATAAAGGATGAGATTGTAACACAAAATAATTTCCACTTTGGTAATTTTGAATAGTAATCCCCATGAAAAAATAACATTAACTTTAACTTTGAATATCATGATTGTAAATAAATTCAGGATGTTAAATGTTAAATGGTTAAACCTCATAAAAGAATATTGGTTCATAACATAACATATGTCTCAAATAAGGAAAATGGAGACAAAAATCCTTCAACACTTTGGTATCTTTTTAATCATAAACCCCATCAAACAGAGATCCTACAATGGATATATAAATACAAATAATTTTTAAGATCATAATCAAAAAATAAATTCTAGGTAATGGTATAAACAATAGAAATGAAATCGGTTGTGAATATCGCATGTGTCTCATAGAAGTAAAAATTGAGACGAAAATCCCTTCCATAAGTCTCGAATTCCTACGAACATGTTCAAACATCCTGTAAAATAAATATAATTTTATTATGAATATATTAAATAACCATAAATATATATATATATATATATATCATACAACATATTATTTAATTATGACATTTTATTACCCGTTTATTAACAATTTCATGTTAATGTAAAGTTTTAGTCAATATTGCTTTGTTTTTTGTGTATGTTTTGATTTGTTTTTTTTGTTATCCAAATTTGATCATGGTTACATAATATAAAATATGTAATAAACTATAAAAATATAATATATATTAATTATGCATATATTCATTGTGATCCATAAAATATAGAGATATAAAATAAAAAACATCATTCATGGGGACGGTTGGTCATACGTACGCATTAACGTTGATTCCATTTTTTCCCATAGAAATAAACAAATAAAATTAAATAATATATTAAAATTAAAGTAACATTTTGGTTTCATATATATTATATATTTTAATTAAACCTATCCACATTACCTTCCATGTAAAGCATGAATGAATCATATCACTTCGCAAGTTGGTAGTTTACCGTACACTCGAGTGACATTATCGTATTCCAAAAACATGAAAGGTAAGAAGGTATATGTGATATAATAATACCATAAACATAATAATATGATAAATATCATCTATAAACAATAAATCCATTATCATATCTATCCTTTAGAGGTGGTGATGGAAAACGAATAACAATGGTTTGCGAGGCGGTAGTCTATCGCACACAAGAATGATGATTTCATAGCCCATTTTATGGTAGTGGATAAGGATTTATGTCATTAAATTAACATAATATAATATTATTTTATTTAATATACCTATTTTTTATATCATCATTTTTCATTATAATTTAATTTTTTAAATGAATAAACAAAACAAAACAATTGGTTATGGGTGTTACCTCTTCTTCTGAAAACTTTTTTTAGTTTGCACCAAAAGGAATCTTAGGATTTATTTGTAAAAAACTAAGTCTCATAGGATGATATGATTAAATTATTTATGTTATGTTCTGAACCAAAGGTTTTTTTACATGTTAATATGAGAGGATAGGGGAGTCCTTTCATATGTGAGGTGAGTAGAACACATTAAATTTTTGAAAAAAAAATTGTGACCCATATTTTTCAAAATAAAAAAGTAACCTAAAAGGAAATTTATCTATTATATATGATAAAGGTGAATATAATGGTTTAAAATTTGTTTTTTATGATTTTGAGTCATTTTTAGCCCTTAACATTATAGTTTAACCCCTTGATGAACCCAGTTTTACCTTAATCATGGTAAATAATTTTTACTACTTTTAATATTCATTAAGGTAAAAAATTAAGTTAAAATTATTATATAATATAAATTGAGAATATTCCAAATATGTAATATATTTTTATAAATTCCATTCACAAAATTCTAAATACTAAATTTAAAATTAATCCTGCTAACACGAGGAGAAAGCGAGTTTTTAAAGAGAAATTGTTCAAATGTTTAAAAATTTATATAAAAATTCAATATTAAAATGATTTAAATTACTTAAATTGAATTAATATATATATATATATAATTTAACAAATTTTTATTCTAAAACTATTTAAAAAAAATGAAGTTTTTTAAATCTTTAAAAAATGAAAATTCTGAATAAAAAACATTAGTTTTCACTATTTATCGAAAATTTTATCTTCTCAGAAAATTATCAAAAATTATTCATATTGTAATTTTGAAATAAAAATTTAAAAAAATCTAAAAGTGTCAAAAAAACATCTTTATAATAAGTGCACAATATTTTATAAAACTACTTTTTGGAAAAATAATTTTTTTAAACATAAAATTCAATTTTTTATTACCTCTAGTCTAGAAAACACATAAAAAATGTTAAACATTTGATATAATATTTAATATATAAATTTCATTAAAATAATTCACCAAATGTTATTTGTTTAATTTATTTAAGTGAAGCACATTTTTGTGCAAAAATATAGTTTTTCAAAAAATATTTTTTTATTTCCAAATAGTTTTTATCTTTATTTATAAATAATTGATTAACCAAGAATTAATTATATATATATATGTAGAATATATATTTTCATAATTTATTTAAAACTATTCATACATTCCATTATAACCACTAGGTAATAACAATCATATTAAATAATAATTTTAAAACAGTATGTCACATTGTGTTTAAACTCGGTGTAGTGTATGATGCATGATAAACATAGTGTTTCATGTAATGTAAGATAAAATCAGTGTTGTGCATAATTAAAAATATCTAAAAGATTGTAGTTTTTGGAAAAATTATATTTCCAAAAATATCAGGGTGTCTCATTCTACCACCATTAAAATGAATTTTTCTCTCAAATTTGATCACTTTAGTACCAATAAAAGAAGATACTTCTTCCTCATTACATCCTCATGTTCCCATATAGTTTTCTCAAGTTGGTGGTTTCCCTACAAAACATTTATCAGATAAGTGGTCTTATTTCATAAAACTTTCTCTATTTGATTTAGAATCTCTATAAATTATTCCTTATATAAAATAACATTCTCCAGTGGTAAGACCTATGAGTTAATTATATTTGATGGATTAGGTATGTACTTTGTCAATAGGGATACATGGAAAAAATCATTAACATGAGAGAGGTTTGGTGGATGTACAATATGATAAGTTATTGTCCCGATGCAATCATGAATTTCAAAGGTACTGATGTATCAAGGGCTTAGTTTTCCCTTATTTATTACTTAAATAAATTCATAGAAATAACTTCTCACCAAATTAAAATTCCAGATCGTAATAATGATTATCAACAAAATATTTATGTAAACTTTTTGCTACCCATACAAGTTGTCGAATTTCTCTAGCCTTATCTATAATCTCATCATCTTACACAGGTTTTAATATATTTATTACTATAACTTCATTACAGTATGTTCCAGTTCTACATTCCACTCCATAAAGGGATTCATAAGGAGGCTTCTAAATTCTCATGTGAAATATATTTTTGCAGGAAAACTCAACTTGAGAAAGGTCTTTATCCCAATAACCTTTTAAATCCATAGCACAACATCCTAGAATATATTTTATGGTTTGAATTGTTATCTCAGACAGACTATCTCTCTAAGTATGATATTCAGTGCTAAAACTCAGCTATATATTAAGATCTTGTTGAAGGCTTCTCCAAAACGTCAAGTTAAATTTAAAATCTTGAGCAAATAAAATTTAATCTGATTCCACATGAAAACTTACCAATTCCTTAATGTTTATTCTATAAAGTAGATCAATGGAGAAATATACTTTGATGGAAACGAAGTAATCTATCTTAATAAGGTGATCAAATAAAACCCAAAATTACCTCAATATCACATATAAGAAACACCCTGAAGGTTACCAGTACCTTTAATCATATTTCTACAAAGTTTAAAATAATTCATCCTTATATGACTTTGTCACTGAAAAATATAATAAACCAAAGGTTGGTATTTCCATAAATGTCTCTTAAAACATTATTAATCTTGTTAAACTCCCTTCACATAAAACCTCAAAAAGGGTGTCAATGAATTTAAACTTATGATCAAAATAAAACTCATAAATACATGATAGTATTCATAAATATTAATTTAATCTTACATTGATATATATACACTTAAAAATTTAATTCACCATTTATTCCTTATATAATCTCATATCTTATACAAAATCATTTTCATTGGAAACATGTTTTCATCCATGTATAGATAAAATATTAAACGTGATTTCAATAATCCAAAAAACTAGGTATATAGAGATAATAATATCTCAAAATTACATAAAATTTCACTAAAGGATGGACAATAAGATTTTCATAAGGATTATTCATACAAAATAAAATAGGATATTACCATTTAAGGATGGGTGGATAATGTTCCAAAATCATCATGATTCACTTCATCCATTGTTGTTGTATAATATTTCCTTTTATCCTTTTCCTTCAAAATTTTTTGTGTCTTATCATCCACATTATCCCATATATTGAGGCATTGATTCACATAATTCCCAAACTCCATGAACTTGTCGCACTATAGTGTGGGAGGTGAATTTTATGGATATTTACCTTTATTTTCATCATTTGATAATATATTTAAATCACTTCAAAACTTGATTTCCCAATTAATTTTCATTCCACACGTAAAAAATTTACAAGTACCTTTAATAAAATTCCCTCCATGTTTTTTTCAACACTTTGATGATAAAGGAAAGTTAAAATTCTTCTCTCCATGGTTTTTATAATATACATTGAATCCCAATTTTCTCTACTTATCAAAACCATGATATTGATACATATATCCAACCTCCAGTTCTAAATTTATGGCACATCAAAAAATATATTAATAGATACTGGAGTCTCTTATGACTAATGCCCTTTAGAGACTTGTTTTTGATCCACTAAAGAATAAGTAAAAATTACTTTCAGATTGGATGATAATAAAAAAAGTGAACCTCCCGAGTCTAGTAAACATTTTCTCTTAGGTACCAACACATTAATAATCATATTTCTTTATCTCAAGGAACTCATTTCTATATATCTGTACAAACAATATGAGAAAATTACTTATTGAAATTTATGTTCTTGAAATCATCCCAATCCATGGATTCAATTTCATTATGTTCCCTTTTATTCTTAATGTGACTCCACCATTAATCCTCTTCACCTTCCAAATAATAGAAAACCAAAATTTAAATATCGTTTTTGAAACACTAGAGAATGGAAAATATTGTTTTAGTGGTATTGATCCATTTTTCATAAAATAGAGTAGTGGATCCACGGAATGTAGTGTATGTTTCCTCATGAGGGACTCAAAAAAATATTGATACCTCCTTATATCATTTCTAAATTCAGCATGATTCATGGTTTGAGAAAGTTCCATGAGTATAGAAATGATATTTTTGTATTCCTACTCCAATAAAATTTGGAATCTTAGGATTAAAATCATTTCATTATCTGTTACACTCCACATTTACATGGTTCCTTTGGGTTCCATCCATTGAATAAAATCAAAAAAACATAGGGTAAGAAATAATAATCATTGTGGGGAACCATTTAATCATGAAAAATCACTTATAAGATTTTTAAATAATTACACTTTATTTTTAATCTATGACACATTAGTTTTTTCGTAGTTAATTCATATTCATCAAATATTTAAATCCTTGATGAGGGTTCATTAATTGTTTATGAATTTCTAAATCATATCCCCCCGGAGTGTCAAACTAGGTTTATATCAAGGCCAATTTTCTTGCACCAGGTGATGATCAAGTCCATATCAATTCACCCTTTTCTAGGTTATTACACATATCTAACTATGTTAAAGAGACTCATCCACTAATTGAATCCACATAGGGATGTAATTTTTTGGAAACCACTTCATATATCCTTTACCCAAATTCTGATACATTTTCATATACTTTGACTAATCCTTAGACTTATCCTTAGAGACATCCCAAGATATATCCTTAAAAATAACTCTAGGTATTTCACTAAAGTTTTACCATCCTAGATTTATAATTATAAGTAAAACATTTCTATAATACCAAATGAATGAACCTAGTATTTTCACACATATATATTAAATCTTTTTAGATGAATATTCAATACATTACATATTCACCACCTGTGGACTATAATAGTTTGGAGTCATTGGATACTTGATACACAATATTATAATTTTTTTGAAATCTCTTTGACATCTTCCATTAGGATATTCCCCATTTGTAATATTCATAACCATACACTACTTGAAACCTTTATTTATATTATGCTAAAAGGAAAAAAAATAATGGTTGAGATCATATGCTCAATGAGGGTAAATAAGGGAGATACATAAGCATAACATGAATATAAGGGTATGATAAAATGATTATAACTTCTAAAAACCATACCCATCATATCAAGGATCTTAATATTGAGTCATGGAAAAAATATTGGTGGTTTATAAGACTTTAATCATAAGGTAATCAATTAACATGTACCATGAGATCATAACATTGGCATAAGAGATCGAATTTTCTAATATACATATTAATATGAAATAATATGTCATTGAAACACACAAATACACTCATAAAATGTTAGGATTTCGATAACCACTCATGTAACAGCTTTTGGCTTGGGATAACCTCTCATGTACCCTCGTTTAGGATTGGGATAACCTCCCATGTTCCCTCTTTTAGGCTTTGGATGTCCTCCCATGTACCATATTTTAGTCTTGGGATAACCTTCCGTATAGCCTATTTCAGGCATGGTATAACCTCCCATGTAGCCTTTGATATCATTTAGAATTAATCAATACCCAATGAATTGGAATGAAATATTGGTCCCACCCGTCACATGATGGAAATCATTTATATATGATCCACAATAATATTAAACATTCATCATATCATAACCCAGGAAATGAAATGGGTTTCATAAAAATTCCACCATATCAGAATTTTTTGTGAAATATATAGGATTTATTCTCCTTTCATCATTCCATCATAGAGAAACCCATGAAAATAAGTGGGTTTCATAATAATTTTATCAAGGTATATCCTGTGGAAGAGAAATGGGTTTCATAAACATCTTATCAACATAAATATAAATCATTATGAGAAATAATAAGAATTGTATCCTTAGATCATATCCCCATTAAATCATAATTATCATCAAACAAATTTACCAAAGATGGAAAATTATATTGAAATTTTATTTAAAAAAATTCTTAGGGAAAATAAATTTTCTTTGAAAATCACTTTTTAATCTAAAAATTCATAAGATATTTTGGAAATCATTTTCTTTGAAAATAAAATTTAAATAATATAAAAGAATATTTAAAAATAATTTAAATATTTTTAGGAATATAAATTTTCATTGAAAATAACTTCTTAAAACTAAAAATTTATAAAATATTTTGGAAATATTTTCTTTGAAAATACCCTTGAAAACTTTTAAATTAAGCTTTGAAAATAATTTAAAAAAATTCTTGAGTAAGATATCCTTTCACTTTGAAAAATAAATTAAACAAAGAATATTTTAAAAATAATTTTCTTTGAAAATAACCATAAAATAATTATGAAATAATATTATAAGAAAATAATGTTCATGATGGTAGAAAAATCTGTTCATGGCATAGACATTAAAAAAATATTCATTTCACATTTTCAGTAAAAGACAAATATGCATTGTTTGGAAAATGAAATGAATATTCCTTTCAAAAAAATAAAAAAAAATCATAAATATTTCTTTAATAAATCATTTTGATCACTCTAAAAACATTTTGAATTAAATTTTTAGAAAAAATGGTTTTGGGACGAAATGGATTTTTAAATGAAGGGATAAATGAAGATGATTTTTGTTAAAAGCATTATTTGGAAATAATGAGTACATAAAGAGAGGAATATTAAGGTAAAACATCTATTCTCGTCTCATTACCAGAGGAGAATAATATTCTCAAGTTTCTCAACATATTAATCATAATATATTTTCATCGTAAAAATAATCATAAACAATCCCAATAAACAATGTGATTGTAACATAAAATCATTACCACTTTGGTAACTTTCAATTATAAGCTCCATGAAAGAATAAAATTAAATTAATATTGAAATATCATGAGAATAAATAAATTAGTGATGTTAAATTTTAAAAGGGTTTTATATACACCTCATAAAAGAATATATGTTCACAGCATAACATATGTATCAATGAAGGAAATTTGAGATAAAAATCCATTATTTCTTTTGTACCTTTTGAATCATAAACCCTATGAAATATATATCCTAAACTGGTTATATAAGTAAAAATAAATATCAGGAGAAACATCATAAAATTCATTCATGGGAAGTATATACACCATATAAAATAAATACATTTTAAATATGGCATGTGTCACACAGAATTAAAAAAGTAAGACAGAAATCTCTTACCATAAGACTCTAATTCCTTAGAACACATTCAAACATCCAGTATAAAAAATATAAGTTTATTATTATTCTATTAAATAACCAAAAATATATATATCATACCATATATGATTTATTTATGACATTTTATTACCCATTTATTAACAATTCCATGTAAAAGTCACGCTTTAGGAAATAACTGCTTTGTTTTTTGAGTATGTTTTGATTATTTTTAGCCTATTAATTTGATCATGTTTACATAATATCTGGAATTTTAACCATGATATAAGTACCATATATATTATTTAAACTTTCATTCATAGTGATCTATTAAATTTAGAGATTGAAAATGAAATACACCATTCATAGAGACAATATCAAATATATAGAAGAATGTTATTTTCATTTTCCAGATGAAAATAAAGAAATAAAGGTAAATGATATTTTACCATTAAATAATAATTTTTAGGTAATATATATCACATGTTTATATTAAACTCATCTTTATTACCTTCCATGTAAAGTGTGAATGAATCGCATCACTTTGTAAGTCGGTATTCCACTGAACACCCCAGTGACATTATTGTATTCCCACAAAATGAAAATTAAGAATCTATATGTCACATAATAATTGTATCCAAATAATTATATAATAAATGTAATATATAAAAAATAAATCCATCCTTATAATTAGAAGTGGGAGCTGGTTATGGAAAATGTATAACGTCGGTTCGCATGGCAGTAGTCAACCGTACACATGAATGTTGATTTTAAAACTCATTTTACAGAAAATTGGAAGTATTTATGTTATATAATTAATATAATAACATATAATTATATTTAATATACTTAATATATTATATCATAATGGTATAATAATAATTTAAGGAGGTTAAGTAAGAAATAAAATGCTTGGTTAGGGGTGTTACCTCTTCTTTAGACAACCTTTTTTTGTTTTCACAAAAAGTATTATTAAGATGGATTTAAAACCAAAATAATGATTCAAGTATGATATTATGGAATTAAATAAATTATTTCTTTTTAATTGGCCAAACCAGTGGTTTTTAAGTGTGAATATGAGATGATAGGGGGTTTCCTTTTATAAGTGAGGTGAGTGGTACACTTGTAATTTTTGAAAATAAAATTGTGTACCCTTGTTTTTTACATGAAACAAGAATAAAAAATGGTCCGTTAAATAACCATAAGATATAAGGTCTTTATAGGTCCATAAAATGGGTGTTTTAAAATTTTTTATTCATTTTAATCCATTATATTTTTAGTTTAACCCCTGTTAAACCCATTTTTACCTTAATCGTGGTAAATAATTTTTACAATTGTTACCAGTAATTATTTTAAAAAAATTAAGATTAACTTATTAGATAAAATTAATTATGATGATTATAAATATGGAATATATTTTATCTAATTTCATTCACATTAGTGGAAAATTTTAAATAAAATATTAATCCCATAGATGCGATGAGAATACGGGTTTTTAAAGAAAAAGCATTCAAAAGTTTTAAAAGTTATTATATAAAAATATATTATGAAAAGGATTAAAAAGATCTAAATTAGATTAGTAGATATATTATTGAAATATTTTTTCTATTAAAATGATATTAAAACGATTTTAAGGCTTTAAAACAGATTAAAATAAATTAATTCTTAATAAAAAACAATATTTTTCACAATTCATCAAAAAAATTATCTTCTCAAAAATTTTGAAAAATTCAATCTTAGAAAATATTGACATTATGGTTTAAAAATGAAATTTATTTTCTGATATTTTTTTCTGAAAGTGTCAAAAATATGATTTAAAATAAGTTTGAAAAAGGTGACAAAACTATTTTTTAGAAAAATACAGTTTTATGCGTAAAATTGTATTTATTCCTATCTCTTATATTGGAAACAAAAAAGATGAATGCTAAACATTTTAGTGAATATATAGTATATAAATTTCATTAAAATAATTCACCAAAAGTTATTTTTTGAATTTATTTATATAAAAACTATTTTTATGCATAAAAATAGTTTTTCCAAAAATATTTTCTTTATTTCCAAATAGTTAGTATTTTCATTTATAATTAATAAGTTACCAAAGAATTCATTTTATATACATGTGTATACCATATATTTTCATATTATAGTTAATAATATTCATACCTCCTATTTCAATGGTTAGGTGATAACTATCATATTAAATAATAATTTTTTAAAAGTAAGTCGTGTTTAATTTAAACTCAGTGTTGTGTGTAACACAATATAAAATTAGTGTTGTGTGAAATGAAAGTTAAAATCAATGTTTAATTCCAAAGAAAATCTAAAAAATAATAAATCTATTTGAAAAAGAATAATTCATAAATTATAGGGTTTTTATTTTTATTTCTATCATTTACATTACAGCTTTACATGTTATACCTACACATGGTCATAGTATTTATACACAGGATAGAATTATTATATAAACTGTTTTTGGTGGCCTAATTAGTATATATTTGACTATGTTTAGGTATCCAATTGGTACCTAAAAAAAGAAATAATGGATGCTGGTAGGGACAATGTAAAGTTTCAGGTCATGGATACTTAATTGACACATAGCATGGGAGCTTAGTAGCATAGGTCAAGCATTGGCTCATAATGCTTGGGGATAACCTTTTTTGTTTTTTGTTCCTCTATAAATCATGTATCTTACTAGATGATTGATTTATTGTATGTCTATTCTTTTTTTATAGAATCATTAAATACCCATCAATTTGTATATGTATCCACTTTTATCTTGATCATATTGTTTTCTGGGGGATTCACTTATATTACTCTATTTTTCATTATTATGATTTTTCAAATTATTCACTTATTTTCATGGTTGTTTAACTCTGGTCATGAGGGTATATTCTCCCTATTTTATCACTCTAGAACCTTGTAACTAGTCATCATCCTATAGTATATGGGGAGGTGTTCTTGTGGTTGTGTGACTGACGAGGTTCGGTTACTTATGATTGAACAAGTCCAACAACATTAAAAATTGGTATTAGAGGTTTCTTTTCATTTTTATTACAATTTAGGTTGGACAGAGGGTACTTGTATGTGTTATAATTTTTTTAATGATCATATTATTGGGTGTATCTAACCCATATACAAGGAACAATACAAATTTTCTTGTATGGGATTTTATATTCTGGATTATTCCAATTATAGTTTCACTCATTTTCACATTGGGTGATGCACATGAGTTGTGGTGTTGCATATTTCTTTTATTTATTGTACTTTATCCTTGGCTTTGTATGTAATGTAAGTATTGATTATGCATCATTATAGGATTCTTAGAGGGTTAATATATCATGCATTATTCCATGCCTTGTAGGTCACATTGTTTGACTGTGTGATATTTCTTGTATGTACCTTGAGTGAGATATTGTTTATGAAATAGAATTTATGTAAGAAAAATATGTTTGAATAATTGGTTATTAGAGTTTATGTATCAACCAAAACTTTTTTTCCCCATATAGTTTGATGATTCTACCTTAATTAACCAATTATCATATGTTTGACTTATTTCACTAAAGTTTCAAAGATTGAAACTTTAGTTGATTTTGAATACATTAATGTAATTTGTAATTTAAAGAGTGTATGTACCTATATAAATTGGGAATGATGATTTATCAAGTCAAATAATATTATACTACCTATTACATTCACCTGTAAAATTTAATGATCTGGATATAGTTAAACAAATTACTGATTGTAATTTATAAAAAAATGTACTTGTATAAATTAGGAATGGTACTTCATTTAACTGTTCAATAATATGAATGTAATAATTGATAAATATTAAATTCAAAAATGGTATTTGTTAAATGGGGATGCCAATGACAACTTAAAGGGTTTTTTCCTCTATAAATTTCAATTGAAACTCCATGTACTGGGCCCCCTTGAAAAAATAGGGCGCCGGACCCAAACCCGACCTTTGTAGTGGGATGTAGGAGGTGTCTCTTTTGACTCTTTATGGTCTAATGCATCACCCAGACCTGGATCTAGGTGTAGTAAGAGGGGTGTAAATACACACAGGCTGTATTTTACCTATCCTAATATCTTATTTTCAGTTTTTGTTATCATATCCAATCTAAGGAGTGTGCTTAGAATTTGTAGAGCCATGACACCATATCATCCTTATTTTCGGTTTGAGGAGGGTAGTAATGACCATTCTTCAAGGGTAGTGGGCCCTAAGACACCATTGTAACCTCGAGTAGTTCAACTTGTATCACCTCATATTATTCCTGATTCTAGAGATGATTTCCAGTTTTGAGAGGGATTCCTGTAGCTTATGCAGACTATATAGGGACTTCGACAATGTGTCTCTTCTATGAAAGATATTACATGATATTTTCAGCATCAGCATCTAGCTACATTCTCAGGGGATATTGGGCCTGAGGATATCAAGTTATGCCTTGATACCACCTTATATATATTTAAGAATATATATAATCCTCTAGAGATGAAGATTAACCTTGCGATGTATATGCTTCACGGATATAATAAATTTTGGTGGGATATCCAGAACCACGAAGATATGCAATGAGAAATGTTATGGATGGTTTATTTATAAAGCTTATACAACCACATTCACGCTAATACTATAATTACTGATCAAGACAAGTATTTTATACACTTGGAGTAGGTTACTATGTTTGTGAAGGATTATTCAGCTCTCTTCACATAGATTCAACACTTTACGCCTATCTATACCATTAAGAAGTTGTCTCAAGAAAGATGATTTGAGGATGGGATCATGTATTCAATTAAATCTCATGTGAAAGTTTTTTAGTTGATTTCCATCTCTAAAATAGTAAATGAGTCTCATATTACTGAACATAGCCTAAGGGAATCTAGATGTACAGATTATATTGGACCAGCTTCTCAAACCCTTAGAACAGTGTCCGGTGGTTAGAACCATTATTTTATGGCCTCTTGTGAAGGAAGTACCATTCAAGGTATATGTTCTGGTAGTTTTTGGTATATCACCAATATGTAAAGTAATAGACCATGAAACCTTAGTATTATAGATCCCTATTTGAGTAGCAATTCTTCGGAAGAATGGTCCATTTATGTTAGTTTTTCAGAATCATTCCTCTAGTGGCTAGTGAGAGTGGATATGCATTGATTCCAATTGTTGTAGGGGGATAAAAAATTTCATGTAGTAAATGGAACTGGATTGTTATTGGATGATCAAGATGAGGTGTTATTCATGGTCATGGAAGTTAGACATTAAGGGTATAGTGCCAGCATAATGGGCTTGCTCAGGGAAGTAAGGTTATGTCTCAAGGTCATGAATTAGGCTATATTTATGAAGTGTAGCCTGCACCAGGGGACAAGATCCTTGGACCATATATGGTTAGATGTATTATTTTATTATTATATATCTTAGAATCTATTTTATTTTATATAGGTTCATCTCATTTATTTATTTCTATAGAAATTGAGGAAAATATTATCCTATAAATTTAGTATTTTGGTGGCATGATGAGACTCATTACCCCATTAGTAATATGGACAGAGAGTGTATTCTAGTGAAAGTATTTCCCCCCTTGGGATAGGCAGGTATCATTTCTTATGGAATTTATTCATCATTTAGGGGACAAGATTTCACTTCACTCTCAGAATGGATTTGTTAGAGTCTTACTATACTTAGGTGGACTGTTGTTTCTAATGGGAATCATTTATATCACTAGAGGAAAGAAATTATATTCAAAAGGGTGAATTGGATGTCCAACTAAGTAGAGATGGAAAATATTATCATGGGTTGGGTATAATGTCATCCCATATTTATAATCGTTATATGGAGGATCATGGAAAACATCATGCTGATTTTCCTCCTATGGTGTATCATTTATGTGAAATCTTCCATAAAAAAACTATAGGATACCTCTAGAGAGAGAGGTTAAGTTCTCTATTGATATAGTTCTTGGATATTCACCAGTTTCCATTTCTCTTAATAGTATTAACACCTCTGATTTACAGAATCTCAATATAAATCAAGAGGACTTGGAATCTAAGGTTTTTATATGACATAATACTTCACATTGGGGTTTAACTATGCTTTCTGTAAAGAACATGGATGGGACCCTTGGGATTTATATGGATTTAAAAAATAATAATCAACTTACTATAAAGAACTGATATCCTTTACCTCAGATAATCAATCTATTTAATAAACTCTAAGGAGTTTGGGTTTTCTTGAGGATTTACTTGAGGTTGGGTTATCACCAAGTGTGTGTGTGTGTGTGAACAGCAGACGTAACTCATAAAATAATTCATATAAGGTATGGCATTTATTATTATCCAGTTAAGAATATTGGTTTGATTAACTTAGCCACCATTTTCATGGATTTTATGAATTATGTTCTCCACTTATATCAGGATTAATTTGTTATGGTGTTCATGTATGATATATTATTTTATTATCACAGTCAACACAACTTTTTCAAATATCTTGAGATCATGATGAATACACTTAGATAGAACTAGTTTTTCGATAACCTCACCAAATTCCACTTTTTTATCAATAAGGTTTTCTTCATGAGTCATATTGTCTCAGAGGAAAGGCTGTGTGTTGATCCGGATAAAGTGAGTGTCCTGGTTTCTTGGTAGCAGGCTAAGGATGACTTTGAAATCAGAAGTTTCATGGAGTTGGTTTGCTATTACATAATCTTTATTCAAGAAATTCCATTCCAAATAGCACCTATCACATACTTTAATAATAAGGGTGTGAATTTAAAATGGTCAAAATCATGTGAGGCATCCTTTCAAAAAAGTAATGGGAGACTGACTTCGGTGTTGATCCAAATTCTTCCAGAGATGTGTAGAAGTTATAATGTTAACTATGATGCATCAATTAATAGTTTAAAAGTCATTATTATATAGGTATATATATTCATGGAATATATGTATCATCAATTAATTCCATAAAAAATAATCTAATTCATGATTTCAAGCTAGATGTTGTGGTTCATCCCTTGCATTATTGAAGGCATTATTTTCTTGGAGAGCATTTCGTGGAGTATATGGACCAAAAAACCTAAATTATTTATTTACAAAATGTGAATTGAACATTAGGTAGATAATGTGGGTTAAATACCATTAGTTCATAAATTTTTATCTTGATTATTCAACTATGAAGGGAAATGTTGTCACAGATGTTTTGAGCAAGAGGACTTAGACATGTGTAGTGTGGGAGGCCCATAGTGAGCGGTAGCTTGTGGATATATTCTCGAGGATAAATTTAGTGGTTCAAGACCATCATGTAAATAAAATATTTACATAATTGGAAGTGACCTCCTCACTCCTATATAGAGTTAATATGAAACTACTATGAATTTCTGAGGGCTTATTCCTAATAAAGAATGTATCAGGTGAGGACCCATCACTAGGCTCGATCGTTGATGGGGATTACATCTTGCACATCCATGGATATATCTGGGTTCCTAAAGAAATCTATGAGGAATTAATTCAAGAGTATCATTCTTTTAATTCGGTGGTAAACCCTATGCTTGTAAAAATATATTGTGATCTACATCACTAATATTTATGGCCTGGTATGAAAATAGAAATAACTGGCTTTGTTACTTAGACTTCTGCATATCAACACGTGAAGGCAGAACACCAACAACCAGCATGGATTTTAATATTATTTCCCATTATTGATTGGAAATGGGATGACATCACATAGACCTTCTTATTGGATTATTAACATCCCCTCAATGAAATTATATTGTATTGGTGATCATCGATAGGCTCACAAAGGTCTCTCAATTTTTACCTATCAAGGATACATTTTCTATAGATGAGTATGGTAGGATTTAAATCTGAGATATTATTTGACATCATAGAGTTTCACATAGTATTGTATCAGATAGGTATACTTATTTCAATTCTATATTTTATCAAGGTTTATAAATGGATTTAGGTACACAGGTACTTTTGAGTACATTATACAACCCTCAGACTGATGGCCAACAAAAAATGGAAAATATAGATGTTAGAAAAAATGATTATAGAATGTGTCCTTGATTTTGAAGTTTATGGGAGAAAAATATACAACCACAAAAATTTTCTAACAATAATATTTTTCAGGAGATAATATAGATGGATCCTTATGAGGCCTTATATGGTAGTCCACGATGATCACCTCCATGCTCGTTAGAGTTAGGGGAAGCAACACTACTTGGACCTTGTATCATTAAAGAGAATTTAGAGAAGGTTTAACTGATTAAGAAGAAATTAGTTATGAACCAGTCTAGGAAGAAATCATATTATAACCTCTTTCAAAAACCACTATATTTTTTGGTTCATGATTAAGTATTTTTACGATTTTCAACTAGACTGAGTCATCGATAGTTTATGAAAAAATGTAAGGTGTCGCCTCATTTGGTTGGACCTTTTTAGATTTTAGAGGGGATCAAATTAATGGTGTAACAGATATAACATCCTCAGATATATATTTCCATGCAAAACATATATCATGTTTCTCAATTAAGTTGTTACTAATCAGACTTGTCTCATGTTTTCCATCCTGAAGAGATTAAAGTGGAGGTGGATGCTTCTTTTAAGGACCACACTATTCGTATAACGAACCAGAGAATGAAGGCTCTACTAGTTTGGTCAGTCCCCATAGTCCAAGAGTTATGGAATAATTTCCATGTATAGGATAATACTTTGGAGTGAGAGGACGATGTATGTTCCAAGTGGCCTGAGCTTTTATAATATGTTGTTTCATTACCCCTGGAAGGGAAACATGGGGAAGAGTTGTATTAAGTGGGGGAGGCTGTAACACCCCATTTTTCTATAATGTACAAAAAAATTTATTCCAAATTTAATTCCTTTTTTGACCTAATATGAATTCTTAATGAGGTTGTAGAGGTTTTTAGGGTGTTTGGGGATTTTTCGGATCCCAAATCCCCAAGTTTTTGAGTAAATATGTGGACCGCATGGTTGGTACAAATCACACCTCCCAGTCCTCAAGGTTTTTTTAACCAAGTGAAGTTCTCTAGTGCATATCAATGTGGATGTATTGTTTAATATAAGTATGTTTCTCATACCATATAATAATGATAATGATACAGGTCTCATTATAGAGGTTTTTTTCATGGGTTGTGCAGGGTTAGTAAAACCACGCTTTAGGCCCCTGTGAGGGGTGACATGGGATAGTGAAGTTCATACGATTGGTGTACATTTTAACCAAAAGTTTGGCCAAACAATGCAAACCCTTTTTCAGGGATGAAATTACCAAATTTTCCTCCTTTCTCTAAAAACACAAAGCATATTTTATTTTCTCATTCCTCTAGAATCTCCTCTTACATGAAGAACTCCCATTTGGCCTAAAAATATGATTTGATATCCCTTCTCCATCTAATTTCTTAATCAAGATTCGTTGATTGTTTTGGATTCCTATTAGTAAGAGCTATGATATGTTACCTTCTCTTCTTGTATTCTCTCACCATCCATTGTGTGATCATCATGTGAGAACTTTTTCCATATTTTTATTGTATTTTTCAATTTCTTTGTTTTATCTCATTATCCTCCGAATTGGAAGTTGATACAAGATAACGGTTCCTATAACACCAAAAGGTAGGGGGTCTATAACTTTTCCCTTAATTTTTTTGTTTAGTAAATTATCATCTTGGTTATTCATGTTGTATCTTCTTGAAATTTCTACTAAAATTAATAAATATCACAAATTAGTTTTTTATGTTTATATGTGATGATTACATAGCACCTTGACATGGTTGTATTTTTTAAATCTCAAAATGAACTACTTATAAGGTCTATTCATCTATTTTTTTAAGCTAACCCCCTCAGTGTATGATCTTTCCACCCAGTTTTGGAAGCCTTAAATAAATTAAATGAGTTATTGAATGGATAATTGTACATGTTTTTTCACACTAACATAGCCCTATATTTAATGATAATTTATGAATTTGATTTCTACGGTATGGCATAAATCATTATTAGGGTATGGCATTGGTGAGGTTGATTGAGTTATGGCACCAAAAACCCCCACATACATTTATATATCTGAATATTTGGTCTACTTAGTCTATATCCTTGGGACTTTTCCCATGTATGTTCAATAATATTCAAAGTTCCTTGAACTCAAGGTGGTCTCCTTGTTCTATAGTAATGGGAGTTATCCAATGTAGGTTTGATACTGTTCCATATGAAAAATATTCCAAATTCAGTTATTACATTCATGGTTTAATTTTATATATTGATACTCATCATTTATTTTCCACACATAGTTACATACCTAGTTATAGAGTTGTTTAGGCATTCCATTTAAAATATATCTTTAGTTGTTATACCTATACATGGTTTTCCTTTTCTTACACAAGACGGTCTTATTATAGACACGATTGGTGGTGGCCTACTTAGTATTTATCACATCCTATTTAGTCTTATTATTAGTCCCATATAGACATCCTAGATAAATGTAGGTACAAGTTCAAGTTCCTATTCATTGATTATTGATTTACACATAGCATGGGATCTTAAGAGAATGGGAACAAGCCTTGGGTCATGATACTTGGGAATATCATTTTTTGTTTTTTTCCTTTGTTATGTATGTATTGTACTAGATTCGTGTTTCTGTGTATGTTTATTAATTTTTGAATAGAATTATAAAGGACTCATAATTTTTTATATATAAACACTTTTGGATTGATCATTACTAATATATAGATAATTTACCTCTTCATACCTATTTTTTTATATTATGTTTCCACTAATTATTAACTAATTATCACTCAAATGATACTCTGGTCATGAGGGTATAGTCTCCCCATTATACCACCTTAGACCCTCACTGTTAGTCAAAAGACTCGTGCATATGGAGAGGTGACCCTGATTTTTTTGACCAATTAGGTTGTGTTACTTATGAGTTAACAGCTCTATGACGTTACATTATCTCACCCTGAATGAAATATTTTCTTAAATTATTACCATAAAAAATATTTCTCTAGAAGGATCATGTCATGTTATTTTCTATCAATGATATGATCAATCACTACCTCTTCATTAATAACCGTACAATGTGAATAAGAATACCATTTCTTATAATGTATTACCTTTTTGAATACCTTATTTTCTATTTTTTTGATTTAATGGTGTTCACAAAGATGTCATAAATCAATTGATAAAGGAAATTATTAACATAAAAATATATCCATTATTTATATGGTGTAAACAACATATGTTTTATTATCATTATTTATGTTTATTTACTTGTAAAGTTACTAAATATCTTTGGATACTTATTTATTTTATATGGGATTATCATTTTATGAATATTTATGGAATTGTGAATGTATTATTTATGTGATTCCATTTGAAAAGTATTATAACCCCATTTTTCATTCCATGTGTTTTTAATAATGTGATGAATTATTGTTTTAAAGTGGCACACATTTGTATATATGAATGATAGGTGGGTTCAGGTACCTCTTTTCAATGCATTGGTAAAGTTTATATCTTGTGATATCAAAAGGGTAAATGGGTTAATTTATCCCAAGATAAACATTAAACCAGATGATTTATACTCATCAAAATAGTATACAATAGGATTTATTCCAAGATAATAGATGGATGGGAGGATTTATCCTTTGAAAAATGGTACACATTAATGTTTTTTCCAATCCAAAGGGTATAAAAGATAATTTAACCCAATAAAATGGATACAAAGGAAGATTATACTAGCCCAAGGGTAAATTTAAGGATTTTCCCAATCCTAAGATGGTATATGGTTGATTATCCCAAGATCACTATATAATTAATGTATTGGTGGGTACCCTTTACATATGATTTCTATGCATTTATTTATTCCATGCCTTATAAATCCTAATTTATGATATTTGTTTTGTGGGGTAATATTTTATTATATATCTTAATTATTCCCTTATGCTCATATTATTCTCATTCATGATCTTATATTGTTATATATATTATTTAACCTTACTAATAATATGATGTAACCCATTTCTTATATTTAAATTTCCCAGGTTTATGATGATAAGAAAAGTATGAAATGTCTCTAAGGGTATCTTATGTGGATAATTAGTGGGTGAGGATAAAGAGTAATAATGGATTATATAGTTTCTTATATAGTGGAAAAATATTCCACTTATTGGAATAGACTCGGGTTTTATTGGTTTATAGTTTTTCCTAACTCTAAAAAACTCAAAACATAAAAGGTATTGGGAATATATATAATGGAATATTTTTTTTAGGTCATGTAGTTGAGATGATCATATATAAGGGGTGTTATATTAGGCATCATAGAATGGTTTAGATAAATTTAGAGGTTTGGATGTTTATTAAGGTTAATTTAAGGGTTGATAAGTTAAGGTTAATCATGATTTCAAAGGTACATATAACCCATAGGGTTAGTTTCGATAATAATGAATCCTTTATTTATTGGGATAAAAAATTATTAAAAAACCCCAAGAGAAAAATATAAGGTATAAGTATAAGTATATTTTTACAACTTAAATATTTTTTAAAGTAGATATTGGGTGGTTATCCTATCAATTACATCCCTATTTTAATATTGGGATGTGGATATAGCTTTGAAACAAATGAAACTAGAGTCAATAATCATGAAATGGGTGGTGGAGTATAAACTCAATCTTCACTCTGATTCTTGATGGATGGGACTAAGACTGTGCACCTTTCTATACATTCTTGGGGTATATGGTATGGTTAATTCACATTATCTATAATAATTCATTATGATTAATTTGAGTATTATATTAACTAGGTATGTAAAAGAAACTAATATAAAAAAATCCATGGATAACCAAGGATTCAAAAATGGCAGTCATTGGTTAAATAAAAAGTATCACATTTTATAAAAAAAGTGTCATAGGGTAAGAAATATTTATACTAACATTTTCTATATCATATTTCAGATATTATCAGAACTATTTTTTTTGAATTTTTTGAAACAGGAGCATGAAAATGAAGTTGAGAATGTTATGTATATAGAAACCACTATGTATTATAACCAAATAATGTTGAATACATAAATTTTTTATAATATTAGTATATTCTATTAGTGATAGAAAAGATGCTTTTCCAAGTATTACCAAAAGTACTGATGTTGATATCTTAAGAGAAATTAAATCTTGACACTCAAAGATATTTTTACTAGTGAATAATATTTATCAATTAAATTAGGTTATATTCTAAAAATTTATGAGTATTGTATGAAACATATAAGGATTGGTCTCCAGTAGTTTTGATTTATTTACTTGGAAACATATATAAAATGGTATCAATAACCATGAAAAGTTATTTTATGATAAGGTTATATTTTTTTGTACAACTATTATAGAACATATGTTTGAGGTATGGATAACTCAAAGGTTTAAAATAATATTCATGTTGAGGTAATATAGGGCTTATAGATTTTGAAAAAAGTGAGTTAAATAGTTTTTGACACTCCTTAGTAAGACAAAAAGACTATGATGATGTCCCTCAGATATTTCAATGTCTCAAACGAATATTGAAGAACTAAAAGGAATAAAAAAATTCATGGGACCTATGCAGACGAACTACGTGGAAGACCTATGCAGTAGACCAACATGCCAGAGCTACGTAACAAGGTGTTTTCTTTACACCTATGTGAAGGATATACACGATAGAGATACACATCCAACCAATTCCAATAAATTGATTTTGACTATCCCCCCTCCTTGAATATAAATAGGACCCTTGGGCTCCTCATTTGACAACTAGAAAAACATGAAAGAACTCTTGAAGCTCCAATTGGGTATCCCTTTTACCCATATCCCTAAAATTTTATCTGCTAGCTCTCTCAAAACATGAGATAAGATAGAATTATATGGGATAAGTGTGTTTTGACAAACTTTCAAAGTTTGAACTTTCATAGGCTTGGTTATCCTATGTAAATTACTTCTTTTAGTCATTTATAAGACCTGCAAGGAACACCTACGCAGCATACCTACATGGTGTACCTACGAAGTATAGCTACGCTGATTAGCTATGCATAGGGCTTACGCGTCATCTTGTAAACCCAATTCAAAGCCATTCATGGTAGGGTATTTCCTTCCTTGGTTCCCTTATCTAAAAGGGACTAAGTTGAAACCTCCACCAAAACTTCATGACTTATCAAACCTTTGGAAGAGGCACATCTATGTGTCTTCTATTTAGGTTTTTATATCCTCGATCAGAGGTTTCCCATATTTATTATCAATGTGGCTAGTTTTCCTAGATTTTATGTGGGTTTGTATATCTGAAGTCACATGAACCTTTCTTGGGTGAAAAAACTGCATCTTCTACTTCTTCATCCGAATAATCAACAAATTCATCTGTTTCAAAACTACGGTCAGATTTGTTCTTAGTTCTTTAAGGTTTCTCAACTGGATTAATCCTTTCATACAATCTTTCATTGTCCTCCACCAAAGTCTTTTTTCAATGATTCTATCTAATTTTCTTCCTTATGATTGTATCCTTTGAGATACATAACTCGTAATATTCAATAACTTTTTCATTAGGACCCCCTAATCCTTTAGCAAACAACATGGCAGAGACTAATCTTGAATAAAAAAGAGGGGTAGATTTCAAAATTTTATTAATCATTTCACACATGTGAAGTATTATATACTTAAAAATATTAATCTTGTGCCCATTTTTCATAAGATGTATCCATAAAACATCTTGATACTTAATAGTAGAAAAATCTCATTTCCTTGGAAAAATATTATTTTGGATAAACTTTAATAGAAGTGTTTTCTCTCCATCCAACTCAGCAGTAATTTCCCTCCTTTTCTTCTTATTTCTATTCAAACTTCCTATGGCCTCATCTAAGATAAAAACATCACTAGGAGGAGGATAAAATCTTTAGTAATCCTCAAATATTCCTTCATGAGGTATCCCTAGGAATCCAACCTATAACCTCAAAGAAAAATTACACGTTTGACCATTAATTCGGGTTCTTACTATAAATTCATCTTCAGTGTTGAATGAAAACTAAATATACTGATAAAACTAAGAAACAAGCATTAAAAAAATTGGCATTTTCTCTTTTTTGAACCAGTCCAGCCATCCCTATTCTTATAGAACTTTTGAAACGAGTGACTAACTTTTATGCAACCACTTCAGAAAAACATTCTTTTCTGGTACTAATATTCTATCAGTAAGACTCGGATTCAGTAGTCCCTCAGGAATTACTCTCAGTGCATTTTTCAATCTCTTCTAATATCTCTGATTCTCCAAAGTCCATGAAGATGGGTTCTTCATTTTGGGCATTTAATGTGGGTTCAAGAAAAGTGAAGGGATGAAATAGGAAAAATGGTTTGAGAGAGAAAGGTTTCAGTTTCGAGAGAAGAGATATTGAGTGAAGAGTGGTGTGAAATATATTGATATTTTATCATTTAGGGATCTTAAACGTTGCAAATTAAAAAAACATGGCCTAAAAACAATAAATTAATTGATACAGTGGTATGAGATATAAAATTCAAAAAATAGAAATATGAGTCATTACGGTGAGACCAGAATAGGTTTTAATGGTTTCACCATTACAGTGTGACTCCAAACAGTGCAATTGTATTATTGAAACAACAACCATGAGACCATAACAGATGTATAGTAACTGTGAGACCATAAATGTGAGATAGTGAACGTGAGACATTAAGTGTGAGATAGTAAATGTGAGACCGTAAGTGTAATATAGCAGATGTTTTTACTTAATACTTATCATTACTAATTCATGTATGATGTAATTTATCCTCTCATAATTTAATGGTTTAGTGAATATATCAGTGAGCTGATTTTTAGTGCCAGTGATTACAAAGTGGTATCACCTTTTTGATAATGATCTCTCAAAAATTGATGCCTTACATCAATATGATTTTTCCTAGAGTGTGAAAACAGATTCTTTGAATTTTTAATAGCACTTTTATTTTTAAAATTTATAGGTACATGTCTCAATTGATGTCTATAATCTAGTAATGTGTGCTTCAACCATAAAATTTGTGCACAACAACTACCAGTAGTTATGTATTTAGCCTCGGAAGTAGATAATGCAATAGAATTTTGTTTCTTACTACACCATGAAACCAAAGACTTTCCCAAATAGTGACATGTCCCATAGGTTCTCTTTCTATCTAACTTACATCCACCAAAATCAGCATTATAATAACTCGCTATATCAGATTATTTTCCTTTATAGTAAAAAAAACCTAAATTGATAGTATGTTTCAGGTATTTGAAAATTCTTTTAACAAAATTTAAGTGATATTCTTTGGGATTATCTTATAAATGGGATAAAATACACACACTAAAAATTATATCTATCCTTCTAGCAGTAAAGTAAATAAAACTTCCAATCATTCCTCTCTAAGTTGTTTTATCAATATATTTACCATCTTCATCAAGATACAACTTATAGGTAGTAATCAATGGATTGTCATTACTTTTAATGTTATCAAATACAAATCTATTTAAAATTTCCTTTGTGTATTTACTTTAATTTAAAATGATAACTTCATTATTTTGAAAATATGAAATCTAAGAAAGAATTTGAGTCCACCCATCAAACTCATTTCAAATTCACTATGCATCATTTTAGAAAAATCCATACATAAATAACTTCTTAAAGATCCAAAAATAATATCATCTACATAAATTTGAACTACTAAAACTTTTTTAGAAATTTGTTTTATAAATAGAGTAAGATCGTAAATTAATTTTGTAAAACCTTTTGTAATAAGAAAAGTAATTATTCTATCATACCAAAAACTTGAAGTTTGTTTTAAACCATATAAATCTTTTGTTAATTTAAAAACATGATTTTGAAGATGGGGGTTTGTAAAATGAGGGGGTTGTTCAACAAAAACATCATCAACTATATACCCAATTAGGAATGAAATTTTAGCATCCATTTGATAAAGTTGGAAATTAATATGGGCATCATAAGAAAGTAGTATTCTAACGACCTCAAGTCTAGAAACAAGTGCAAACATTTCTTCATAGTCAATGCCTTATTCCTGACTATAAGTATGGGAAACCAATTAGGATTTATTTCTAACAATATTACCATATTCATATTCTTTGTTCCTAAATTCCCACGTAGTGCCTATGGTCAAGGTGTCTTTGGGTTTTTCCACAAGTATCCAAACTTTATTTATTTTAAATTGGTTAAGTTCTTATTGCACAGTAATCACCCAAAATTCATCTTTAATTGCATCATTGATATTTTTAGGTTCAAGATGTGACAAAAAGGATTGATATTCAACCTAATTTCTAAGAGAATCTCTAGTTTGTAACCCTTTATCTAAGTCTCCAACAACAACATCTAAAGTATGGTTCTTGATGGTTCTAGTTGGTTTAGAAAAGGAGGGTCTAGTAATTTCAGGTTCATCTGTAGGTTCAGGTTCATCGTGACCAGATTCTGAAGAATTTCCAAAACTGTTTGATTTAACATATTGCTTGAACAGAGGATTAGATGATTTTTCATCTATGTTGACGTTTGACATATCATCTTAAATATTCTTTAGGGTGGTCTTAGGTTCATGTGGATTTGTTTTAAAAAATTTGACATGTATAGAGTCTTTCACATAATTGTTTCTTTTATTAAATACTTTATAGGCCTTAATAGAGGTTGAGTAACCTAGGAAGATTCCTTCATCACTCTTAGATGTGAATTTGTCAATATTTTCATTTGTATTAAGGATATAAACTTTGCAACCAAACACTTTTAAGTAACTAACTTTGGGTTTCCTATTGTTCCACAACTCATAGGGAGTCTTCTTGAGGATAGGTCTAATTAAGACTCTATTAATTATGTATAAAGATATATTCACAGCCTGAGTCAAAAGTAAATATGTAATTCATATTCATTAAGAATTATTATAGAAGTTTCTTGTAAGGGTCTATTTCTTCTTTCCACAACTCCATTTTGTTGAGGTGTCCAAGGGGTAGAGAAGTTATGACTATATCCATTTTTTGAGCATAAGGATTAAAACTCTTGGTTTTAAAAATCACAACCATGATCACTTCTTAAGTATTTTATTCTATGTCCACATAGATTTTCCATTATTTTAGTATAATTGGTGAAGTAAGTACATGTTTCATTCTTGTGAGCTAAGAAATAAGTACAATTATATCTAGAATAGTCATATATAAGAACATAAACAGAGTGTTTCCCATTTAAAATACAAAATCTATATGGTCTAAAAAATTCCATGTGAACCAACTCTAAAGGGTGAGAAGTTGAAACTTCATTCTTTGATTTGAAAGATATCTTGTGTTGTTTACACTTTTGACAAGGATTACAGACTTTATCATTTGGAAACTCTAGTTTTGGTAGGTCTTCGACTTATACTTTTCTGGTAAGATTACTAAGGGAGTGTATATTGTAGTGTCCTAGTCTTCTATGACAAATCCAAGACTCTTTGGAAAATTTACATAAATAAGAAACATTTTGAGAAACTAAAGTATATAAGTTAATATAATAACATTTTCATTTCTAAAAGTAGAAAATATGAGTTCATTTTTAGAGTTGAAAACATTACAAGATTAATTTTCAAATTTAACATAAAATCCATCATCACACAATTGTGAGATACTAAGATAATTATATTTCAGTACATCAAAAAAAGTACTTTATAAATTAAAATTGAGTTAGAGTTACCAATCTTACCTAAGCCAATTATTTTTCCTTTAGCATTACCACCAAAGGTGACATGTCCACTATATATCTTGATTAAATTATAGAATCTTGAATAATATCCTATCATGTGTCGTGAACATCCACTTTCCAAGTACCATATGCTTTTATAGGATCTCTTTAAACAGTTTTCCTACAAAATAATCAAACAAAAACAGATTTTGGTACCTAGACTTGTTTAGGTCTAATGACATTAGTAATCAGTGATTTAGGAACCCATATTTTCTTCATATGTGTTTTATAAGAATTATATAATATATTTTAAAAATAAACTCTATTAGGTCTAGAAGAACTAGAGGAAGTAAATGATTGTCCAGAATTGGAACTAGTAGTAGAATTTTCATTTTTGGGTAGAAAAACAGATTTTCCGAATATAGTTACAAAATTTGTTTTAGATGGGTTTCTCTATCTAGGATGATATCCAATACCAAAAGTGTACTTTGGAGAAATATTTTTACCAATAATTTGAGTTAGAGTATTTTTCACAATGGTAAAATTTTCTGGATCATTCTTCAATTAGTCACTAGACATTCTTAATTCATTGTTTTCAGTGAGTAGCTGAGAATTATTTTATTTTTCAGTAGTATGTTTATACTTAATATTTACTGTGAGAGTATTATGTTTCTTTAAAGATTTATATTTATCTATTAGTTCATTGCATGTCTCTTCCATCATGTTACAGTTCTCAAATTGTTCATCACTTGTCATATTTTCAGAATCACTTTCATTTTCAAAATAGTAAGAATTGTGTGTGGGAGAATATAAGGTTACCTAAGATGTGTTTTTTGTAAAACACATATTTTACCTATCATCTTTCTAATCTTGAGACGATGTTGAGTCAGTGGATTTATCTTTAGAGGCACTCCTAGTGGCTTTCATATCTTTCTTATACATCTTGTATTTGTTTTCATACTTATTTTTGTATTTTAATTTTGGACAGTAATCTTTCACATGTTCAGTTCTCTTACATTCATAGTAGACAATCTCCTCGGAGTTGTTATTTTGTTTCCAATACTTTTTTTAGTTTCCCTTATTATCATGCCTTCCTTTATAATTGGGGTCCCTGAAGAAATTCTTTTTTCTATAGAATTTCTTTAATCTTCTGGATAGCTGAGCAATCTCTTCATCACTATCTAGTGTTGATTCATCATTACTTTAAATTTCAATAGTGGCTTGCACCTTCTCTTTTCCTTATTCTTGGAGGTAGTATTCTTGAATGCAATAGATTTTCTATTAGGTACATCTTCTTCTAGCTTGTGGACTTTCAACTCTTCCTCATGCATCATCAATTTTCCAATTAGTTCTTTAACATGTAATTTTCTAATGTCACATGATTATCTAATGGAGAAAGAAGTTCCTCTCCATCTATCTGGTAAGCATCTGAGAATCCTCATAATTTGTTCTTTGGTAGTAACATCTCTTCCCAGAGAGATAATAGAGTTCACTATTTCATTAAACCTGAGATACATGTCAGAAATAGGGTCACCGTGCTTCATCTTAAAATTTTCATATTTAATAGTACATGTGTTAAGTCTCATTTCATTAACACTAGAAGTTTCTTCATGTGAAACAAACAAAGTATCCCAAATTTCAGGGGCTGTTTTACATTAATAAATTCTGTTAAATTCTTCATCACCCAAAGAATGGTATAACGCATTCATGGATTTACAATTATAGTTATAATAAGTCCTAGTTGGTTCATCCTTATAGTTCTAGTAGTATAAAGAATCTTGTATTCATCTACAATTGAAGACCAAATTTCAAAACCCATACTTTCTAAGTGAATTTTCATTTTAATTTTCCATTGTGAATAATTTGTTCCATTAATGAATGGAGGTCTATTAGTAGTAGAACCTTCCAGCTTATCATCCAAAATAAAATTTTAGAACAAGATTTTAAAGGGATAAATATTTACTATTAACAGAAACTTTAAGATCATTGAAATACAACTAAAATCACAGTTGAAATTTTTTGAACAAGCTTTGAAAACTAAAAATTCTGAAAACCTTTTATGCCGAATGTTGGTTAGAGTAGAGTACTCAAGAGGGGTTAATTGAGTATCTATAAAAAAATTGTTAAAAGGTTCATAAAAAATATTCAACTAATTAAAATTAAAATAGGCCAATTAATCAAGGTAATAATATTATAAGAGTTTGATAGTTCAAACTACTTCTCATAAGATTTATTAATTCTTATTTGTATCAATATGAGATATTGATACAACTTGAAATTATTCTAATAATGAAAAATAGTTATAACTTCTAACTAATACTAACTATCAAAGTAAAATTTAGTTTTCTAAAATATAAATAAAAATAGAGAAAGACTAAATAGAAACACAAAGTGGATAAAACAAGTGGTTCAGTCTCAGGATGAGACCTAATCCACTCCACTTAGTGATCACCTACCACCAAGCAGTTTATATTACAAAACTTGATGCACACCCTAGATCGGGGTTAACAATAGTACAAAATATCGTTCTGGTCACACGACCTCTTCCACTGTGCTTCGTGGGTATAAACTACAACGTAGTACAAGGACATATTCCACACGTATCTGTGGGAGTAAACAAATGTTAAAAGATATGAGTGGAACTATATCTTGTATCCTTAGGTTTTATAAAGGAGACAGTGTGTTCTTAACAAACAGATACACACAACACTCAAGAGTATGTAAAAATTCACACAACAAATAAAATAAATATGAGAGATGATTTTGAAGTCTCTTTGTGTCTTGAGATCTAGCTCTGGACTCCTTATATGTAGTTTAGATAAAGTTTGAGTCTTCTTCAAGATGTTGACACAAAAATAGAGTGTTGTATTCTAGCTTCTAGGTGCATGTATGGTTATGCAGCTATATTCTTCTCCTTCCCTGATATGTTGAAGTACTTTTACAATTCGATGTGTAGATCGATTGAAATTACCTTGTGTGTTGTAGTTTCTTTTCTTTATTTCATAGTGGTTGCATGAGATTTTCAGAGGTTCATCAGTATATCTCTCTCATTCTTTATCTATGAGTCTCATGCCTTTATTTTTATTTCAGGGTGCATGTGTTCGATCTAACAGGAAGCATTATTTCTACACCTCATACCTCAAACTATTGGGTGACATGTCTACAAAGAAACATAAATTATGTCAGTGTCATTAAATGAAACAAATATGACCATTAGAAATAACATTTAAATTTAAAATGAAAAATACAGAAAGTAAGGAATGGTTTCACGGTATATCTTGAAATAGTGTCAATGGGAAACGATGTCTTCTCCTTTTCATTGAACAGTGAGATAGTCACAGTGCCATAGTTGCATTGAGATCAGGAACTGGCAGTAAAGATGTGGTTTCAGGATCACGTTGTCTCAGGTAATAGGGTCTAGTCCTTTGTCAGCACATTGAACGGTGTCTTGGAGATGGTAGCAAGAAACCGGTGTCATAGGCTTTATTATATCTGAAACTAGTTATGGTGTTAGATTCACGGTGTTAGAATTACAGTGTTTGAGTCACGGTGTCTGGATTATTGTGTTAGCGTTACGGTGTCAGTGAATTTTCCAAAATCTGGAACTCGTGGTAGACTTACCGTTTCTTAGACTTAGCCAAATATTTGTAAAACAATCTTAAGAAGTAATTTTCACATAATATATTAGACTTAATCATTAATATAACAAAACATTATAGAGTAGGATCAAACATTGTTTACAAGTTTAAAACATGATTTGTGAAATTATGAATCAGGATACTATAAAATTTTATAACATGAGTTGTAATAATTTAATCATAAGGAAACCAACAATGTCTACACATGATTTTTGATAGATTATACAAGGTTGATATGATTTGTGATATTAAACAAGGTTAACATGATTTTTAATATTAAACAAGGTTAACATGATTTGTGAGATTAAATAAGGTTAACATGATTTGTGAGATTAAAAAAGGATAAAATGATTTATCATAGATTAAACAAGGTTAACATGATTTGTGAGGTTAAACAAGGTTAAAATTATTAGTGAGATTAAACAAGGTTAACATGATTTGGGAGATTAAACAAGGTTGACATGATTTGTGACCCTTAAAACATGATTAACACATGAGGAGGATAAAAAACTCCTTATAAAAGAGGGTTTTTTTTTAAATACATGTGCAGATAATAAATTCCCAACATTGGGTACATAGCCAGGATAGGATTAAACACATCCTTATAGGAATGTCCTTATGGGTTATCTAAGAACAATACCAGCAGTACCACCACCAGTGGTTTTTCTAGTCATCGCGCCAGTTCAAGTTCCAAATGTTGTACCTATACTGGTACAACTCATCCAGATATTACCCAAATTCTTATAAATACAATTGAGTCACTAACAAATCGATTAGAATCTATGGAAGAATGGAAAGTACTGGTACAACCAGAAAATAAATCTTATCCTGAATGGGTAGATCTGGTCCCTCCCCCACAAAACATTGTGAATACCACATTCCCAATATTTAATGATTTGAGAGATCCGGGGAAGCACTTAATGCATTTTTTTCTCATTGTGATCCCATGATGGGGACCCCTCAACATTAAGAATCAGTAAGCTCATATGCTTTGTGCAATCATTACAGGGGCCAGCCTTTTCCTGGTATACAAATTTGTAGTCTTGATCAATTACTAGATGGGAAGACCTCCATCAGAAATTCCTTCTCCAATTCAGCTCAACGCTGCCAAAAAGAATAGTTCTTGATCTTACAAATTTAAAACAAAGAGATAATAAAAGAGTTTATGATTTTAGTGTTCAATTGAAAGGATTATCATATTCCTTAAATCTAACACTACCTCAAGAAGAGTTTCTCCCAATTTGTGTGGAAACTCTACGTGATTAGTTAGGCACACCACTAATCCCTATGAAATACATAGGAGAGTTTTGAGACCTAGATTCAATGTCCCAACAAATAGATGATTCTATCATGGAAACTAAATCTAAATCTCGTGTAATCCTATCATCTCTTGGAAGGAGAACAAGAAAAGCAGAGGCTGCAACATTCACACTCAAACATGCACATGTACCTATTTTTACTTAAAAATATTTGTCATACCGAAGGGATCCACCTATCGAGCATCAGTAGAAATGACCACCTCATAAATATGATCAAAAATATCATAGGTGGAGAAATTTTGAGGAATTAAAGAACAAAATTTATTCTTTTTGGAATGAGTAGGTTCCTGGTTGCATCATTTTAGCTTTGGAAAACAATATGGTTTAATTTCCAAGGCCGAAGAAACTAAATAAATAAGGAGACAAAGAACTCCCAAATTATTTCCCCTTTCATCAAATGTTGGGGAATCCCATTCAAGAGTGTTTTGTCTTCAAATACCTCCTGCAAAAAAATGGAAGACTCTGCACAAGTGGAACTAAAAAGTTAATCTGTTCAAATAGCATGTGTTACTGCTACCGATCTAGAAGAAGAAAGTGAATGGTAGAAAGTCAAAACCAAATATGTAAAGAAGTATGATGATTGGATATTTTAGAAAATGATAAATAGAACCCATTTCATTCTAAAAACACCGTTGAAAGAACCGATTATGTCTTCTTCCACTTCTTTTATAGCAAAGTCATCTTCTAAAAAGATCAGTCCTCCAAAGTTCAATCCTTAAAAAAGAGACATGATCATAAAGATAAATAGTAGTCAAAAGAAGAATAGATCATGTCAAGGCCTAATTTTCCATTTACTTTGGAAGATTTCATGGCATCAGTCTAAAAAACACAGGCACCACCCCGCCAAATGACACAACCAGAATTGACTCGTCAAGTAGAATCTTCATCAGATGAAGAATTGATCTTCGGTTCAGCTAACAATATCCACATAATGGACCCCTATGAAAATGATGATTTTGGTTATGATGAGCCTGAATTCTCTATACTGGACTAAGGATCTAGAGGAAAAATCCAAGGTCAAGGATATAGGGGAAGACTTGGATATGTTATAAACCACTATTTTAACAATACCCATTCTCTAACGATTTATGCGGCCGAAAATCGTGGGAGAGACCTTCAGCATGCTCAACAAGAACAAGGAAATTCTCCCACACATGATAAGATCGATCCTGACATTATTATCTTGGAAGACTGATTAGAGGTTACACTATCACTATATCAGTAGGTAGGTAGACCTAGTCAGTCTAGTCCCCCAAGAACATAAGTATTTCCAACTTTTTCCCCAACACACGGTACATCTACATCTGAATCATCTACTTCCAAATATCCTAAAAAACCACATCTCGATGCTAGAAAATGCAGACCTCTGTACCAAAAGTATGATCATTTGAAATAGATAGCCCAAGTACCGGTCAAGTTGTTAATATTGGATGCCTTGAATCAATTAAAAGACCTTCGAGAAGCACTTATTGAGGCTTTGTTAAGTCCTGAAGAGTTTTAAATCGAGGTTGCGGTTGCTGAGATTTAACTTATAAAGAATGATCCTGTAGAATGTCATGTGGTTATATCTTTCATGGATGATGATGAGGATAATATTGTATATGGACACATCAGGACCTTATATCTATCTGTAAGGGTTAATGATACAAACATCTGACTAGCCTTCAATGATAATGGCTCAAGAGTCAACCTCATTCCCATCCGCACACTTCATCGATTGGGTCTCACTGAATCTAACTTATCTCATTCCATTTTTATGTTTCTAGGTGATAAAAAGAATTAACAAGAACCTCTAGGAGATATTTCACTCAAAACTCATTTTAGGGATCTTGTATCTAATTCATATATCATGGTTGTTCGCTAGGACACATCCTTCAACAATCTTCTTAGAAGGCCTTGGCTACATCAACATTTTTCCATTACTTCGTTATTTCATCAATGTCTCAAGTATTGCTTCAATGGTCAAATTTGGAAATTTTATGGTGAAAAGTATCTATTCAAAACATGTGAATCTTAGTATATTGAGGTAGGATTCTATCACACAAAGGTAATGAGGTCTATGGAAAAACATGTAACAAGAATCAATGCTCTGAATGTCTTGGAAAAGATCATGGATAACCCATTCAAACAACTGAATATTTTTTAAGTGTTGTCTATTAGTAAAATTGAAAGGATGAACCTAAATCTGATCATTCATCGAGTGAATTCTATAATGTCAATTGTGACAGTCTAGTTAGATGACATGGGAGCAATTGTTGATCTACCAAGCAATGGTGAAAGCTTAAATGGATATGTCTTCATTTCATACACCAAACATTAATAAGTCTGTGATTCATCAATCGGGCTAGAATAAGTTGTTTCAACAATAAAGGAATATAGGTAAGTTGATTTTCCACCCATATTCTTTTCTTCAATTCTCCAGGATGACCCTTCATCATCAATAGGGTCATAAATGGTTTCCTCTTCTTTAGAATGTTCAAATACCAACTCCTCCCCTAAATCTAAATTTTTTTTCTTCATTTTCTATTCTGCAAGAAGAAACAGAAGAAGTTCCACACAAGGAATAAGAATAATAAGATCTCAAGCATTCTCCTCCAACATTTGAGGAAGATTTCTCCACCACTGTAGATGATCTCTTAGAAGTAAATCCTGGTATAGAAGAAGATCCACACCCTACTCAATTTAGTGAGGACATACTTCTGAAGAGAAAGAGATGTATAGTTCATTTATAAAGAAAAATAAAGATATATTTACTTGGAAATATATATAAATTACATGCATTAATCCTAATGTGACCACTCATCATTTTAGTTTTCTAGAAGATCATTGAGGATTTAAGTAGGCAGTAAGAAGAACGCACCAAACCCATGCCTCTAAAATTGAAGCTAAAGTCATCAAACTTATTAAGGATAACTTTTTTAGGGAGGATAAATATCCCAAATGCATGGAAAAAAATTGTCCTGATGAAAACGAATAATGGGTAAATCATATATTTCATTAATTTTAGAGATCTTAACCGGCATTGTAGAAAAAATGACTTTCCAGTTTCGATCACAGAACGTTTAATTGAAGTAACAACCAACTATGAATATCTCTCCTTCATGAATGGATATTTTGGGAACAATAAAATCCATATGGCCCAAGAGGATAAGTAGTATATAGCCTTCAAATCCCCTCAATGTCTCTTTTTTTATTGGGTAATTCCCTTTGTCTTAAACAATTTAGGTGCAATGAATCAATGTGCCATGCACCATATCTTAAAACCCTTCCTAGGAGAATTTGTCAAATGTTTTGTGGATGATCTAGTGGTTAAATCCAGAAAATTTTCTGATCACTTGGATGATCGAAAAACCATATCTAGTAAACATTGTCAACATAATTTAAAGATAACTCCATTGAAATTTTCATTTAGGGTTAACTCGGGAAAATTCATCAACTTTGTTTTATGCCATCATGGCATCGAAGTTGATCCAAAGAAGACAAAAGAAATCCTTGGCATGTAACCTCCTCAAAATTTGAAATAATTAAGAGGAAATCAGGGAAACATAGCCTATATTCGGCACTTTATTTCTAATTTGGTAGTTAAGTACTTACCCTTCACTATATTAATGAAGAAGGGGGTCACATATCAATTGATCAAAGACTTGAAAGAGGCATTTGATACCCTAAAGAAATATCTCTTGATTCCAATGGTATTAATGCCCCCTGTTAAAGGAAATCCACTTATTCTCTATTTTACAGCTTTAGAATGATCACCGGGTGCCTTCCATTCCCAAAAGAACAATGCTGGTAATGAAAATATCCTTTACTATCTCATTCAAACTATGCTTGACATAGAGACTCGATATTCAAGTATCAATAAACGCTTCCTGGAATTAATCTTTGTAGTTCAGAAGTTGAGGCACTACCTTCAAAATCACAAGGTCCACTTGGTATCTCTCAATAACCCGTTCAAATTTATCCTCAGTCGTCCTATTCTTACAGGATGTTTGGCATGGTGGGAAGTTATTTTCCAATAGTTCAATATCCATTTTTTCTTCAGAAATAAATAAAAGGACAAGCCTTGGAAGACTTCCTTGTTGAACACCCATCTACAGAAGATACATCATTGAATACTGAATTTTCTGATGAAGAAATATTCTCTATTCAAGATAATCCCCAAACACGGTAAATGTACTTTGATGGTGCTTCTAGAAGTTCAATGGGGAAGAGAATGTAAACCCCTAAACTTGACAAAGTTGGGTTAGGAATTGTACTTATATCCCCAGAAAAGGTAGTATTTCAATATTCATTTATGTTATCATAATGTGGTACCAAAAATGGGGAAAAATACAAATCTCTCATTGAAAGTCTGGAATTGGCACTCCAGGTACAATTGAACCACTTAAAAGTGAAAGGTGATTCAGAATTGGTAATCAAACAGATCAATGGGGATTATGCTATCGGAAAAAAAAGATTTAATCCATTTATGTGATTATGTTAGAGGATTAATGGCTGAATTTTCCTCAGATCCAATATTTTCATATGTCTCATGATCACAAAATGTTAAAGTTGATGCATTGTCCAATGCAGCTATAGCCCTGGTAGATCCAAATCGGGATGAGACAATTATCAGAATTTCCCATCGTCATGTGGATTCACCTTTCTTTCAAAATAGAATAGAGTAAATTAATGAAATAACACATATTTACAAGATATATGGTCATAATATGGAATGGATGACACCTATCATGGAATACCTTCAAAATTGAGTACTTCTACTATGGCATCCTGCCTTTTTATTACGTAACATTTCATTACATTTTACATATAGAGGATCTTTAAAGTCTAGTGTCTTGGAAATCAGGAACATAATAACAGAAAACAACATAGAAAATCCTTATAATACACTTATAAGGTATAATCATAGGTTCATCCTAAGTACAATAACTTAATCTCATAACCTAGATACATAAATCAAAGGAAAGGGGGAGCAGAAGGCCCAGTAAGGAAAACAAGGGAATTAGTTTACTTGTGAAATCAATAAGAACTTGATAAAAACATAAAGACATGAGTATTTGAAGTAGAGAAATTTCATAATTAAAAGAACTTGAAATATAACATTAATATGTGGCTACAACATTTAATATATACATTCATGAACATATCACCATGGTTTATCCCTAAGGTGTCATAAAATTTACCAAGGTTATTCACCATGGTATCGTGAAACTTGTCATCTCTAGAGATTAAATTCATTACCCAATGAATTGGAGTGCTATAAGGAACACCCTTAATATGTCTTTATTTTCATGTGATCCACATAGATCATAATAAGAAAATTTATAAAGAACCTAAATAGAATCAAAGAAATGGGTTTCATGTCAAAATCATGATGTTTAAAAAAGTACTTAAAATAAGATCATTATGCCATTTATAACCCATGGAAAGGGAGTGAGGGTTATATGTATGTCAATTCTAGAATAAAATAGATCAATATTATTTATTGATGAATACCCCTTGAAATGATAATAGATTTGGGTATCCACATAAATAATACAAGATAATTTCATGATAAAAAGAGAGAGATTTTGAGATAAAAATTCTACGGCATAACGGCTACAAACAATCATTTTAGAAAACATTAAAAAGAGAGGGTACAAGGGTAACCCACTAATAAATAACTCATAATAAAGTATCAATCCATAATAACATGGAGATAATAACATGGTATGGATATTTTAATGACATACCATATGAAACTAAAACTTGAAAGGAAAGAGAAGAGGTGTTTTAGTTTATGAAAAATTTGGCAGCCTAACGACGTCGCTAAAAAATTCAAAAAATAAATTGACAAGGGAAAAAAGGGTATCTCATAATTTGGAAATGAAATGGATAGTAATAAGAACAAATAATAACATACCCCCACATAAGAAGATGGAAACTAGAACACAGAACATAAAGGAAATCATGACTAAAAGAGGAGGGTGAAAGGTTCCCTAACCTTGAAGAGTTACTTCAAAAGATTGAAGGTTGGATCCTTGTGAGGCTTGAGGGAACCTTGGGATGACTCCTTGTGAGGTAAAAGACCATAAATTCGTTTATGAGGATTTTTTAATGAAATGGATGAGGAAATTTCATGGTATTTATTGGAAAAATGAGGGAATAAATTATTAATTTCCAAGGGACACCTCATCGGTGGTATTTGAAAAACCATGGGCTTGACCATGATATTTTCCCATAGTAATATCCACTTTGGACACCTCATAACATATATTACTATTCACAAGTCGACCAGATTATTTACATCATTATTACATCATCAATGATGTCATTAAACACCCGAAACTCAAAACTGTATTTTTATTATTCATCGAAAAATCAACTCTTTCAGAAA
Source organism: Viscum album (assembly GCA_963277665.1). Classification (NCBI taxonomy): domain Eukaryota; kingdom Viridiplantae; phylum Streptophyta; class Magnoliopsida; order Santalales; family Viscaceae; genus Viscum; species Viscum album. The sequence continues at coordinate 636,562,677 of OY728160.1, forward strand.
AATCCCAAAAATTCACTCTAACCTAATATCGATGCTCTGAATAAAAAAAATGAACTCCATTTTATGAAAATAATTTTCGAAATATTTTTAATTTAATTTTTAAATAAAATCATTATTTATTCCAAAAATACAACTTTAAAACTATAACTCATTTTGTAACACCTTGAGAAAGTAATCAAGGTCCCATAAAATTATTTTATAACCATAAGAAAATAAAGTAACAATTTATGACTAAATTTTATGAAAATACATTTCCATTTTAAATTAATAAAATAATTATAAAATTGTAAATAAAATATTTATGTCATACAAAAATAACAAAACTTAAACTTTGGTCATTTTTTCACTTTTAAGATGTCTAAACTGTATTTATACATTCGTGGGTGAAGTTTCTATTTTTTTGGTCGATTTACTATTCATTACTTTTCATTACTATTCATACGGGTATGTTACAATTCATACTTTACTATTCACTAAAAATTAAGTTGATCTAATTAGACTCTAAATTTATTACTAAACACAACTATAGAAGACCATTTTTGGAAAATCAATTCACATTATTAATTATTTAAATAAAAAAAAATATTTTAAAATACCCCATTTTCCAAAATTCATCAATAATATGGAACTTCTATAAATTCATCCTATATTTATCCGGACATTTAAAATTCAAAAATTTTACTATAATAAGAAGTAAAAAAGTTTATTTAAACAAAATGATTACAGAAGGTAACTAAGGCTTCATTACAGAGCCCCTTATAACACCTGCATAGAACCTAAGTGTAATGTGTGTTATGGTGATAGAATCTTGGGATGGCTTGGACAACATTGCCCGAGTGGCGATTTATATCAACTTGAACTTCTCCCTTAGGCGAGTCTGATCATGCTTCACATATTGAAGTTCGGCTTGGTCTTGGTCCAGAGCAAAGCCCAGTGATACTACCTTCTTCCCAAGATCCAAAAGACGGCTTCATATGCCCCGAGTCAACTGGATAATGCCATCGAATATTCTTTCTGTATTAATTAACCATGATCATTCGAATTTATAAACAATAATTGTAACATTAAGAATTTAGTTTCCTACGGTCATATTGATCAATGGCCATATAACAATCAAAACCCAATAGTCTCATTCAATTATACTCACCTCGTTAATTAAAGGATATAGTTTTGTTGAGTATTAAATAAAATAAAACACAAATTTAGGAAATAAGCATTATTAAAAAGTTTGGGTCGTTACATTCTTCCCCCCATAAGAAATTTTGTCCCTGAAATTTTAACTCCTACCCTAATAAGAGAAAAGGTTAGGGTACTTATGCCTCATAGACTCCTCTGGTTCCCATGTGGCTTCCTCACATTTGTGGTTCCCCCACAACAGCTTAACAAGGTGAGTAGTCTGGTTGCATAAAACCTTGTCTCTACAATCCAAGATCTCCACCAGCTGCTCCTCATAAGAGAGTTCATGTTCTAATTGTACCACCTTTGGATTTAGTACATGTGAAGGGTCAGGTATGTACTTCCACAAGAGGAATACATGGAAGACATCCTGAACCTGTGCTAGATTTGGAGTAAGTGAAAGCTGATAGGCCACTGCTCCTATGTGATCAAGTATTTCATAGGGAAAAATGTAGCTAGGGTTGAGATTCCCTTTCTTCCCAAATCACATGACTTTTTTCCAAGGTGAAATTCGAAGAAAGGCTTTGTCACCAACATCAAAATCCAAGTCCCTTCGACGGTTCTCGATATAGCTCTTCTGCCGACTCTGAATAGCCTTAATGTGTTGTCGGATGGCATGGACTTTTTTTGTCATCTCTTGCACAAGATCAGGCCCAAGAAGCTTTCTCTCATCAACTTCATCCCAAAAAGTAGGAGTTCTACACCGCTTCCCATATAGAGCTCCATAGGGTTCTATTTGAATGCTCAAGTGAAAGCTGTTGTTGTAAGAGAACTCAACTATAGGGATATGTTGATCACATACAACTTTAAATTCCATTGATCATGTTCTCAGCATATCCTCAATTGCTTGAATAGTTCTTCCAGATTGGCCATCAGTTTGGGGGTGATATGTCATCCTGAAATTCAATTCAATGCTCAAAGCACGTTGAATACTTCTCCAGAATTTTGATGTGAACCTTGGATAACGATCGGATATGATATAAAGTGGAACTCTATTCATCCTTACCACTTCCTTCACATAAATCCTATAAAGTTGGTCAAGAGATAAATCTTTCTGAATGGGGATAAAATGGGTAGTCTTGGGGAGACTGTCCACAATAACCCATATCGCATTGTTTCCTTTGGAAGTTCTCAGGAGACCAGTGACAATGTCCATAGTGATATTGTCCCACTTCCATGCTCGTATGGGTAGTGGTTGCAATACCCCTTTAGGAATTTGTCACTCTGCCTTCACTTGTTGACATACCATGCACCTTGGTGTAGTCATCAATCTCAATTTTCATATTATCCCACCAATAATGACCACGAAGGTCCCTATACATTTTTGTGCTTCCAGGATGTATAGAAAAAGTAGAGCTATGAGATTTATCCATCAGCTCCTTTATTTCTGGTGTAGATGGAACACATAGTCCTGTATGAAATTTTATTACACCTTCTTGAACAATATTGAACTTAGGAAACTTCCCATCCTTCACAGCCTCAAACTTCTTCTATAACAAAGGATCTTCTTTCTAAGCTTTCTTGATCTTCTCCAGCAATGACAGTTGAGAAACCATTTTGGCTAGGGTTTATGATTTCCCTTACCTTAAAATTCCCATGTCCATTTTTACTAGGTTATTGGTCAAAGGATCTCTTTAAATCCTCATCATGGAAAGAACAACTGGGTCTTTCCTTCTTAATGCATTAGTGACTTTGTTTTCTCTTCCAGGATGATAATAAATTGAACAATCATAGTCATTGAGAAGTTCCATCCATCTCCTTTGTCTCATGTTCAATTCCTTTTGTGTGAAAATATACTTCCAACTTTGATGGTCTGTGTATATATCACATTTCTCCCCATAAAGATAGTGCCTCTATATCTTCAGAGAAAAACCAACTACAGCCAGCACCAGATCATGCGTAGGATAGTTCTGCTCATGAGTCTTCAACTGTCGATATTCATAAGCAATGACTTTGTCATTTTTCATAAGGACTCACCCAAGACCTTTTAGAGATGAATCACTAAAAATAATGAATCCTTCTCTACTTGAGGGAAGAGTTAACAAGGGTGCAGTAACCAATATCTTCTACAGCTCATGGAAACTTTCTCCACACTCCTTTGTCCAAGTGAACTTGACCCATTTTGGAGATAACTTGGTTAATGGGTTAGAATGTCATGAAATTTTTTTCACAAACATCCTATAATATCCTTCTAATCCAAGGAATCTATGAATCTTAGTTATTTTTGTAGGATGAGGCCACTCCTCTGTAACTTTTTTCTTTGCAGGGTTAGATGTGATTCCTTCATTAGTAATAATATTCCCCAAGAAAGAAACTTGGGGTAACTAGAATTCACATTTACTGAACTTTAAAAAAATCCTTTCCTTCTGTAGAGTTTTCAAAATAACACTTAGATGATCCTCATGCTCCTCGCGAATTTTGGAATATATCTTAATATCATCAATAAAAACTACCACAAAGTTATCAAGGTAGTTCTTAAACTCTATTCATTAAATCCATAAAAATAGTAGGTTCATTAGTCAGTCCAAAAGGCATAATAACATAATCATAATGCCCATATCTCGATCGGAAGGTAGGTTTTAGAATATCTTCTTTCTTCACCCTCAATTAATGATAACCTGATCGAAGATCAATATTAGAAAATAATTGAGCCCCACGAAGTTGATCAAATAAATCATAAATTCTTGGAAGAGGGTATTGGTTTCTTATTGTGATCTCATTAATTTCTATATAATCAATGCATAGCTACATTGATCCATCCTTCATATCCAAAAATAGAATAGGTTCTCCCCAAGGAGACACACTCGCTTGGATAAACCTCTTCTCCAAAAGATCTTGGATTTCTTTCTTTAATTCCTCCAGCTCCAAATTTTCCATCCTATATGGGATATTTGATATTGGATGAGATCCATGTATGAGATAAATAGAGAACTCTACCTCTCATTATGGGGTGGGGGGTCCAGGAAACTCCTTAGGAAATACGTCAACATATTCCTAGATGATGGAGACATTTTATTTCCTTAAACTCTCATTTCCTTCTTCTTCCTCACCGATCAACTCCATAAAGAATAATATTGGAGGTTCTTCTAGACAATGATCAGGTTGAGATATCTCTCCTTAGAATATAACTATAGGTTCTCCATTAAATACTACTGATATTTTTTTGCTTTTGAATTTGATCTTAGAATTATAATTTGAGATCCAGTTCATCCCTAGTATAAAGTCGAATTTCATCATGGGAATGACTACTAGATTTGTGATAAGATTGTGCTCACTAAAGTAAATACTAGAGTTTCTAAATACTGATGATTATTGGATAATCCTACCAGGGGTCTTGACTGATAACTCTACTTTTAGAAAATTGGGGTTGGATTCTAAATTCTTTGAAAACTTGAAGGAAATAAAGGAATGTGTAGAACCAATATCAAACAAAGTACTTACTAGCTTTGAGAGAACAATAAGAGTGCCTGCTACCACATCATTCGGAGCTTCAACTTCATCTATCGTGATAGAAAAAGAACAACCTTGCTCCCTTGTCCTTTGCTGAGGTTGATGGTGGTTCCCCTCTATAGCCCTCAGATTTGGATAGTGATTGGAAAAGTGCCTAAGTTTTATAAATTTAAAGCACTGGACATCAGGTAGAGCCTACACCATCTTCCCCTTTTCGTTAGTGTTTCGAAGTTGAGGTTTCACCTCACTATGACAATTCCTCGGAATATGTCCTTCTCTTCCACACTTGTATAATTTCCTGCTCCCAAGCAGGAAGTTCCCCGAATGCTTCTTCCCACATTTATTATATGTGGGACGTTGCTTGCCTCCTCTTCCCCGATCAAAGGTCTTCCCTAATCTAGGCTCTGTCGATCTCTTCTTGTCGTTATATTTATGAGACCACTGTGTCTCACCAAACTCCAGCTCGACTGTCATTGCACTCCGAACGATCTCCTCATAGCTATCATTGTCTCGGTTGTCTAGGTTCTTTCATAGATGAGGTCTTAATCTACCGAAGAATCTATCAACCTTTCCATTTGAATCGATGACAAATCTAGAGGTGTAACATGAAATCCATGTGAATTTCATCTCTTACCTTCCCAAAGATTCATTCTCTTTCTTCTTCAGCTCAAGAAACTCCTTCTCCATTCTTGTTCTAATCAAATGAGGGAAATACTTGTTGAAGAATATCCCCCTGAACTCTTCCCACTCCATAGATTCAACTTCCACTCTTGGACTTGTGTTTTTAATCAGTTCCCACCATTGATAAACTTCTCCCTCTAAGCGATAGACATTCATGGTAACCTTCTCTTGTTCATAACATCGGATCATAGAAAATATCTTCTCGATAGAGCTGATGCATTGTTCATCAATCAATGGGTTGGTAGATCAACTAAATGTTGGTGGTCGTTGATGCATAAAGGATTCAACAGAAATCTATTCCCTTCGCAGTGAGATCAGTCTCTCAGCTTGATTCAAGTTATTTCCCATAACTTGAGTCAGTTGGTTCATCATCCACATGAAAGCTTCCATTATGGCTTCCATTGGAGGGTTGTCAGTGCATGGTCCATTGCGGTCACCATTTTCACGGTTCCTCCTATTTCTTATCATTATATAAATGAATAAAACCTTAGTGAGAAACTTATTTCATTTAGGAATATTTTAACTATAAAGTATTTTATGTCTTAAAACTTCTTTAAACAATTACATTTCTCTATAAATCATGCATAAAGATTCATAAAAAGCATATTATAAACCAAAAACATCCCCCGGGATTATTGTAACCAAGAGAGTTGCAAGGCCTATTGTCAAGTACCAGGATACCTCGGGTCAATATTGAAATTCCTTGTTGGAGTTTTCACTCCTAGGTACCTTTGTGCTAGAGCCACCTCTACCTGCTTGTATCGAGACAGGAATGTATTTGCTTGATAAATCACTTACTCAATACTCACCAAATTACTAAGTAGTTTTTCTATATTTAAACTTTTCTATAGGTTTCTTCCTACATTGTTTATAGCCTAATTTCAATAAATAACTAAACTATCCTTCAATACCAACTATGGCACTCTGCCTTTTTATTACATAACTTTAAATTACATTTTAAATATAAAGGATCTTTAAAGCTTAGTGTCTTGGAAATCAGGAACATAATACATGAAACAACATAAAAAACCTTCTAATACACTTTTAAGGATTCATAATAGGTTCATTCTTAGTATAATTACTATGTCTCATAACTTGGAGACATACATCAAAGGAAAGGGTGAGTAGAAGGCCTAGTAAAGAAAACTAGGGAATCAGTTTACATGTGAAATCAATAAGAACTTGATAAAAACATAAAGACATGAGCAATGTAATTAGATGAATTTCCTAATGAAAATAACTTGAACCATAGCATTAATATGTGGATAAAATATTTAATTTATACATTTAGGAACATATCACCAAGTTTTATCCCCAAGGTGTCAAAAAATTACCAAGGTTATTCACCATGGTATCGTGAAACTTGTCATCTCTAGATATTAAATTCTTTACCCAATGAATTGTAGCACTATCAGAGTGCACCCTTAATATGTATTTATTTTCATGTGAGTCACATATATAATAATCAAATATTTCATAAATAACCCAAATAGAATCAAAGAAATGGGTTTCATGTCAAAATCGTGACGTTTAAAAAAGTACTTAAAAATAAGATCATTATGTCATTTATAACCCGTGGAAAGGGAGTGAGGGTTATATGTATGTCAATTATAGAATTAAATTGATAAATTTTATGTATTTATGAATACCCCTAGAAATGAAAATAGATTTAGGTATTCATATAAATAATACAAGTGAATTTCTTGAGAAAAAGAGAGAGATTTTGAGATGAAAATTCTTCAGCATAATGGCTACATAACATCATTTTAGAAAACATTAAAATGAGAGGGTACAAGTGTAAACCACTAATAAATAACTCATAATACTGTATAAATCCATAATAAAATGGATATAAGAACATGGTATGGATATTTTAATGACATACCACATGAAAAGAAAACTTGAAAGGAAAGGGAAGATGCGATTTCTTTTATGAAAAATTTGGTAGCATAACGATGTCGCTAAAAAATTCAGAAAATAAATTGACGAGAGAATAAAGAGTATCTCATAATTTTTACATGAAATGGACAGTAATAAGAATAAATAATAACATACCCCCACATAAGAATATGGAAACTAGAAGACATAACATAAAGGAAATCATGACTAAAAGAGGAGGGTGAAAGGTTCCCTTACCTTGAAGAGTAACATCGAAATATTGAAGGTCAGAACCTTGTGAGGCTTGAGGGAACCTTGGGAGGACTACTTGGGAGGTAAAAGACCAGAACTTCATTGAGGAGGATTTTTGAATGAAGTGGATGATGGAATGGCTTGGTATTTATCATAAAATTGAGGGAATAAATTATTAATTTCTAAGGGACACCTCATCGGTGGTATTTGAAAAACCATGGGCTTGCCCATGGTATTTGCCCATGGTATTTGCCACATGGGACACCTCATAACATATATTACTATTCAAAAGTTGAAAATATTATTTATATCATTATTAGATCATCAATGATGTCGTTAAACACATGAAACTCAAAACTGTATTTTTACTATTCACCGAAAAATCAAATGTTTCAGAAAAATCCCAAAAATTCACTCTAACCTAATATCAATGATATAAATTCAAAAATGAACTCCATTTTTTGAAAATAAATTTCTAAATATTTTTAATTGAATTTTTAAATAAAATCATTATTTATTCCAAAAATACAACTTTAAAACTATAACTCATTTTCTAACACCTTAAGAAAGTAATCAAGTCCCATAAAATTATCATAAAACCATAAGAAAATAAATTAACATTTTATGATTAAATTTTATGAAAATACATTTCCATTATAAATTATAAAATTAATTATAAAATTTTAAATAAAATATTTATGACATACAAAAATACTAAAACGTAAACTGTGATCGTTTTTCACTTTTAAGATGTCTAAAATGTATTTATACATTCATGGGTGAAATTTCTATTTTTTTGGTCGATTTACTATTCATTTTTATTCATACGGGTATGTTACTATTTATACTTTACTATTCACTAAAAATTAAGTTGATCTTATTAGACTCTAGATTTCATACTGAACACAACTGTAGAAGACCATTTTTTGAAAATCAATTCACATTATTAATTATTTAAATAATACAAAAAATATTTTAAAATACCCCATTTTTTCCAAAATTCATCAATAATATGGATCTTCTATAAATTCATCCTATATTTATATGGACATTTGAAATTCACAAATTTTACCATAATAAGAAGTAAAAATTTTATTTATACAAAAGGATTATAGAATGTAACTAAGGCTTCATTAAATAGCCCCTTATAACACTTGTATAGGACCTAAGTGTAAGGTGTGCTATGGTGATAGAATCTTGGGGTGGCTCGGACAACATTTCCTGAGTGGTGATTTCTATCAGCTTGAACTTCTCCCTTAGGCGATTCCGTTCAAGATTCAGATGTTGAAGTTTGGATTGTGCTTAGTAAAGAGGAAATCCCAGTGATGCTACCATCTTTCCAAGCTCTAATATGGCTTCATATGGCCTAAGTCTACTGGATGATTCCATCTACTCTTCTTTCTGTATTAATTAACCAAGATCATTTCAATTTATAAACAATAATTGTAACATTAAGAATTTTTTTTCCAACAGTCATATTGACCAACGACCATATAACAATCAAAACCCAACAGTCTCATTTAATTATACTCACTTCATTAATTAAAGGATATAGTTTTTTTGAGTATAAAATAAAATAACACACAAATTTAGGAAATAAATATAATTAAAATGTTCGGGTTGTTACATCCACCAAATAGATCTAAAAAAGAAAATATCTAAAGACGATTAACGAATTTCTCTCTTTATGATAGTCCAGATAACCAGAATATCCTCTATAAATGAGACATTGATGGAGTCCTCTTTAGGTGTATTGATGGAGAAGAAAATGCAGCTATCCTGAAAGAAGTACATGCAAGAGCTTGTAGTGAACACTAGTCTGGGTATAGGATTTCTAATCAAATCTGAAGGCTTGGGTACTTTTGGCCTTCAAAGATTCTGGATTGCACAGACTTCACCAAGAAATTTCATTCCTAACAAGTGAATGCCAACTTCATTCATCAACCCCCTGAGTTGCTACATATAGCTAAATACTCCTGGCCATTTTCTACATGGGGAATTGATGTAGTAGGACCTTATACTCTAGCTACAGCTAAGCTGTTTAAGTATATTCCTACTACTACTCGTTTCTTCTCCAAAAAATCTAAGGAAAAACCTATCAAATAATTCGGGGCTAAAATCATTGTTAGCCATTTCAAAAATAATATCATTACCATATTCGGTGTCCCTCATACCATATTAATAGACAGAGATGCCAATTTCTATATTGTTGAGGTAAAGAAGTTATATTAGGAGAACAATATCAAATCCAACCATTCATCTCGCTATCATGCAGAAGCCAATGAATAGATAGAGTCTTTCAATAAGGCTCTATCAAATATACTCTAGAAATGGTGGATAAATATAATAAATATTTTCCAGATTAACTTTTTCATGATTTATGGGCTTATTGGACTACTACCCATACTAAAACTCAGGAAACTCCACATTCATTGGTGTATGGAATAGAAGCAGTTTTTTCAATTGAAATTCAATTGCCTTCACTCCGAGATGCAATCTGTGATCAGTTATCAACATATGAATAGTTCCATAAGAAATTTGATGAGATGGAATGATTAGAACAAAATATGTGGCATACTTTGTATCATTTGGAAGTCTATTAGAATAGAATAACATGAGCATTTTACAATAAAGTTTTCCTCCTCTCATTTCTTCAAGGATAATTTCTATTAGTCCTTAGGACTCTGATGATATAAGGAGAAAATCCTCCAAATCTTAAGCCAAAGTGGGAAGGACCTTATTCCATAAATAAGGTCGACTCAAATTCATCTTATTCTCTATTCTCAATGGATGGAGAACTATTACAACTCCAACCATTGAAATGTTCTTAAAGAAGTACTTTGTGTAATTACACATCATTTTCCCTCACTACATGACTCTAAACTGCACAACACAAATCCCAATTTGCAATACATTAACCTGCATAACAACCATATGCATCCATTCTAGATGATGATAAAATTTATAGAATCTTTGTTATTGTCACATGATGTTAAACTGTACGACATCATTTTTCCTCGCTACACGATTTCTCCCAATGTTTGAATCAGACCTATATAGAGGCCTCATTTCAAGAACTACATGTGGCTTGATTCTCATTTCAATGGGATGCATAGATACGCCTAAATATCCAATCTTGGGCCCAATCATAATCATATAGAAATTTATTTCCCTTTTCTCCTCCTGTATATAAACTAGATCTATACAGAGTACTCTTTCAGGATACATGGTTTGATTTTCATACTATTTTGTGTCTTATGTTTAACCGTTCTTCTATAATGTGTTAAAAACCCCATCTCACACATCAAAATCAATTAGTATGGGAAATTATTTTTTCAAGTAATAAGTTTGGCTTGATTATCATTTTAAATCGGATACATAGAGATGCCTAGACCTCCAATCTTCAGCCCCACCACCACTAAAAAACCCACTTTATTCCCTGTGTGTATGAATCAAACCTGCATAGGGAATGTTAAAAGAACTATGTGAAGATTTATTCTCATCTATATGAGATACGTAGTGACACCCAGGTTCAATTCTCTATTCTATATGCAATATTCCTTTTTTACATTGGAATCACTTCATGTCATCACTGCATGACTCTAAACTGCAGAGCATAATGTTTCTACTACATGACATTAAAATTCAAAGCACCAAAAGATATGTATGGCTTGATTCTCATACCATTGAGATACATAGTGAAAACTAGACCTTAGTTCCTAGTCTCATACATGAGATAAAGTTTTATCTGTCTTCCACATATTAACAATAATCTATGTGGGAGTTTTATTTTGGGTCCTCTCCTTAGAGAGCCCACCAAAGAAACAAGAAATGTCCCCATTTTACATATGAATCAGGTCGATGTAAGGAACTCCAAACTCATGGAAAATTTTGATTCAAATATGTCTCCTAGGAATTGAGTGTTTCCCCTTTTTATATTTCAGACTTTTAATCTTGAATATTTTCATATCTTCATAATCTTTTTATAGTTTTTGGTGGTAGAGTTTCTAATATCTGAGAACTCTTTTACTTGACTATGCAGTATGTTCCCATATGTGTCTTTGTGTAATTTACCTACATAACTGGCCTATCAGTCAAAATATACCACTATTGGGCTATGCAGCATATTCCTTAGTTATCCCTACATGATACAACCCCCATGACGGGTTTTTCAATAAAAATGGTAACTTTTTCTTAATAAAAGTATATTTTGTCCCCTTAAAAATTTGATGACAATATATAAGAATCTATATCTTAAGGCGGTCATCCATGTATATTTGTCCTGTTACCTTTCTCTTGATCTGAAAGTCTCCAAGACCATGGTTTACACATTTCTCTTTCCATGTGTTCAAAACATATTGAAATAACCTTGGATCATTTGACTGCATATCATCTATTGTTTCCATTATATTTTGGACTTTGTCACATAACCTAAAACTACAGGAACCACTTCCTACCTTTGGTCCAAACCTTCGTAGAGAACCAATTCCTCCTTATCTTTGGAAATCGTGATTGGAAATATTCTTTCAGCATTCAGGTACCTTTCTACATAAACCAAACTCTGTGTTGTTGAAAATCTGAATCTCCATAAACTTTCTCCAGCTTTTATCAATAGAATGAAAAAATTTTAAGATCTCTTTTTTCTGACAATGTAGTACCTGCCCCTAGTGGCCTTGTATAAAATGTTTCTACATAATAGGCATGTCAGTCAAATGATTCCATTATTTGGATATACAGCATAATCCCTAGTTATCCTTGCATAATACTGACCCCATAATAATTTTTTCCAATAATGGTAACCTCTTTCTTGGAAAATAATTCCCCTAATTCCTTTCGCCCTTTTCCCATATCATTATCTGGATCCAAAAATTCCCAAATAACAGTTTACAATTACTGATTTCCATACCTGAATATGGTGGTATGTTTCCAGACAAATTATCAAGGAATTGGAGAATCATAAACCTTTGGTCAAAGATAAAGACCTTAAATTATATCCACCCAATTTCCTCACTGCATTACTTGAAACTGCACAGTATAATGTATTCATGGCATGACTGAAAAACTACATAGTATGATATCAGAAAGCCACCTTTCTAACAAATTTCAATCATTCCTCACACACTAAACTTTTGCAGAATTGGTTTCCCCATTCATGACCAATGTTAGGCTAGATGGTCCGTGTATTCTTAAAATATCTTTTCCTTGGAAAAACCACCCACTTTGGTCTTAAGTCACCCAAATCTTATTTTCCCTTATCTATCAATAATAAAATTTTAAATTATTTAGAGCTCTTTTTCTTGAATATGATGTTTGTTCCCCTAGGTGGCCTTTCATAAGTTGCCTGCATAATAGTCCTATCAGTCAAAAGATTCCACTATTTGGCTATATAGTATAAGCCCTAGTTGTTCTTACATAATACAACCCCCATAATAGTTTTTTCTAATTATTTCAACATTGTCCTTGGAAAGGACCTCCTATATGTATTTACAAGTTTTAGATTTGGTGACCATATCAATCTTGACTCAAAATTCCCCTTGGAAGTATCTAAAGAATATTGGAGAAATTCATATCCACAGATACTTGTTTCGAATCTAATTTCAAAACTTATGGTCAAAGATATTCAACCTTAAACACTATTCTTATTAGTTCGACACGCATGACTCTAAACTGCCAATAGCAAGAGAAATGATACTCACCAAATTGAAAACCTACAAAGATTACCCTGGACAAAAGTCGAGTCTCAAGTCACTAAACCTATATTTTATATTTTTTAGACAATATGGAGTAATAAAAAGTCAAAACATACAAAGTTTATGGGGTTTTTCTATATAACCATAGTAAAATATAAAATTATTCTCATTAGGCCCATTGATTTAAGTAGAAAATTTTGAGCACCTCCATTCCTATTATTATAATTATGGTTATATAACATAAAGGTTTGATGTTAAAAAATTCATCATCATCACCTTTGATATTGCAATTACATAAAGTAATAATAGAGACATATGGTATTGGAGACAAAATTTCTTCATTTATATGGTAAAATCAAAGGGACATCCATAGAATAGAGCCTCTATATCTTGTGTTAAAAGAGACTCTTAGTATGACTCTTCATTAGTTGAATGGATTCATGAGCCTTATCAGCCACTTGTTAATGTTGAGATAGTTGAGAGACCTCAGCCTCCCCATCTTGACGAAGTGCGTCTTTGGAAGTTGAAATGGCAGTTATCCCTTCCAGCTAGGTTTCTCCCAATGTTTCATTTAATTGCTCAAGATTTTTATGAATAGAATCCATTTTCTATTGAAGATGTATCATCTCCTTCATCACCTCTTTAATTTTTTTGGACGATTTCGATCGACCTCTTGATATGGTCAGCCTTATCCTCATCTACTTCCTCTTGGAAGACCACAACATTAATAAGTCATTTAGCCTTTTTAAGATATTTCTGCATCTTATGTTCATTCTTCTGTCGAAAAATGGTCTCTTTAATTCTATTTTAGACTAGTTGATAATTAAATCCACCAAATCCCAATATGAAAAATAGTTCTAGGAGTTTTCCAAAATTGGATAGCAGCTCATCCAAAGGCTTCTTGGCAATTATTTTCCATATGTGTTGCCATGTCTTTTACGTGCCACGCCAAGAGAAAACTGCATATCTAAAATTGAATCTGAGTCACTACCATGGGGTGGAAGGTACTTTGGAAACAAATAACTTAAAGAGGGGGATTTCTCTACATCTCTCAAAATAGTAGATTCTTCACCTTCTATTGATGTTTATTCCAACACAAAAGTTTCAGATTTCGATCTAACTATGGGAGTTGACAATCCTAAATGGGGAATTAAGCGTCATTGTTAGTTTCAGAATAATGGAAGAAATAGAACATGGTTTATACCGTCGATAAAATTTACCCAATGATAAGTCATCTTCTTGATTATATTCATCCCCAGTCTTCTCATTTTTAGTATTTTGAGCTGATGTTTCTTAGGGAGGGGAATTCTTTTGAGTTTTCCTAGTTTCTATTATTGAAGGATCTAGAGTGTATCACAATAAGGGGTCCTTAGAAAGTATTTATCTAGATTATATAGAAGAAAGATAGAGTGGAATACCCAGTTCTTGAAGGGCCTTCGCAAAATTCTCTACAGAAAAAGTGGCATAAGTTGAAATTTAATGTGAAGTATCAAGTAAAATAAGAACAATTAAGTGTGTAAAATGCATTAATTAGAACTTATGTCCTTTCAATTCCTCATGGAAGTCCCCAAACTCCTTGATGGAACCTAGAATATAAATGTTTAGGTTAAGGGCCTCCATAATTTTAGTGTACTTGGAATTTTATAGCGTCCTCACCATTTAAGGTATCCAATAAATGTTGTTTGATACCCAAATTGGATCTACTAACATTTTGTTCCATCAGTCCATCAATTGGTACAATATCTTCATATCTTTCCAAGTTAGGATTAGCACCAGCATCTGCTTCAGATTTCCCAGGATCCTTGTTCCTCCCTTATAGTGTAGTGGGAATATCATCATTGATTATTGTAGGATCAATTGTAAAGGGCAACTGATTTGAGACTTTATGAAGAGAAGAATATTATCAAAAGTAGTTGATACATGAGATAAATGTATTTGACATTTCCATGACCTTTATCTATCTATATAGAAATAGGAACAGATACAGTTGTCTATCTTGGTACTTCTCTTGTTAAAGTAACATATTCATCAGCATGAATCTATGATTCTCTTTGGATTTCCTTCTCTATTATTGATGGATCAGTTCTTAATCCCTTAAGAGAAGATAGAGATGCATATCTTGCAAGAGGATGAGCGTGGTCACCAAGGTGTATCAAGCAAGTCCTGATAACAAAGGAAAACATAAATACTTACTTCTTTGATGCACACTTTGGATCAATCTCAGTTCTCTCTTGCATTTCCTTTCATAAGCTTACAGAAAAATTGAAATGCTTCTCTTGGAAGTAGAAACCTGAGGTAATTGTTGAGGATTTTCTATCTCCATTACCCCAGTCATGATTCTCACTCCTAGAGAAAGTTATGGATACTTGGTAGGATCATCTAATGTGGCACTGGGAGAACCTGTAGGTCCATACCTTGGTGACCTGAGAACTTTTCCTAAGGTTCCTTCCCTAAATTCAAGTTGAAAAATGAAATCTCATCAAGATTAATGATGGAGAATAACAAAGCCAAATTGAAACAAAATAAAAGGAAAATACATTCTCAATATTAACATAAATGTCTCCTTCCTCTTTTGGGTGAAAAATTTCCCCTTCACATATCCCTAGTTCCATCATATTGGATACTCTTCTAGAGGCAAGGACTTGTTCATTAGTTTCATATATGAGGGTCTTCAGCTTGGCAATATACTCTTGTACTTCATTTAGGTTATTGTCCAGATGCCAATCAAAAGTTTCCTTAATATCACCTACATCCAGTATTCGAAGGACATTTTTGAGGAATTCCCATGAATCCCTAAGTTCATGAGTCATGCTCTCCCAAAATTTAATTGATTAAGGCCACACATAATTCGTTTTCGATATGGTTGGATGTGGAGAAAACTAACTACCCTCTGATTGGAGAGCTTCTTTTGGCCTCCCTTATTATTCAGAAAAGTCAACAGGTGGGATGGGAATCTCTTTTTTATAACGGCTGCTAGATCACCTATGTGTTGGAGGTATTGTTTCCCTAGCCTTATTTTTCTTGGAATATCTTCTGTCTAGGTGTTTTAAAGGTTTTGAAACTTCTTGAATCCTTTTCATCATCTTTGGATTTGAAATTCTTACCACGATTACTGCACACAATAGTTATTGTGGCCACCACCCAACATATTCCTTTTTTAAAATCCCCGTGAGGGTATGAAGAAGCCCAAACTTTGGAATATCCAGTTTCCAATCTGATTAATTCATCTGATTGAGGTAATGTAATTGATAATTTGGATATCTCTAAATTCATCAAAATCTACAATTGTTTTTCTACCATTTGGGTGTTTCTCATGTTTAACATAAGTGGGAGGAAAAGTGTTTGATTATTGAAGTCATTTTAACTGTAGAGAAAACCTATAAGGTACTAATCCTCAATGATAATTTCACCATCAATCCTGGTTGATAATACATTGTCCTTGAATGCCATTATATATGACCTCAACTCATAATTTTCTTCCTTACCGTCCTCAAAAAATGTTTTAGTTGGTGGGTTACCAAAAGGGAATATGTTGAATTCTCTTGATTCATTAAATACCCTCAACACTACATCAGGTCTAAATTTATGAGGTGGAATACCAGATACTTTCTAGAAAAATTTAGTAAATCGGACATTGGGGACTCTAACTAAATTAAAAACTGAATATGAAGAAAAGTGTGTTGCAATCCTGCCTCAGAACACTTGTAATGGCCCTACAAATCTAAATGGATCCTTCCCATTGTACAAATGTTGCAAGGAATAATAAATTCTTTCCAATATAGTAGTTTCTAACCCAATATATTTTCCCCAACCAATTTGGCTGCAATAACAAATTTCTCTAGCCTTGCACTGCTGCCAAACTCGCAGACTGGAAGCAAGAAAAAACTTATCCACATGGGAAGAAATCCAGCTAATCATTCCATTACATCTATATCATATTTGAATTTATAACACCAGTACTTGTAGTCACATATCTCTGGTGTGGGCCAATATGTGCCTGAAATTCCCTGGTTATCTACAAAAGGAAAAATATTAGGACATCCGCAGGTGGGACCTTTCTCTATTGTTGGTTCTAAAAAGTCTCCCATCCACACTCTTGCATGAATATCTTACTTGCCTTTAGGAAATTACTTTTCTATGTTAAATAATTCATGAACCAATGGTGTTGTCCTAGTAACATCACCCCATGTTGTTGCTGGTGGAATGAACTCATAATACATTACCCCTAGAATGGGAACCCCGGATATTTGGTAGATATCCCATAAACTATTGCCAATCTTATCATGACTCAAGTGGAAAGTATTTTTTTGCAGACTCCACTGACTGAGAAATTTTTTAATAAAGTATTTTTTATAAACATAATTTTGTCTTATATAGATAGCTTCAAAAATATGAACATCTGATATATCTTTCTTGAATTATACAAAAGTACTATGTACCCAAAACGCCCACATCCATTCAGGTTTAACTCTTCCTAAAGAACAAAGATCCTAGTCTTCCTTCTAACCATTAGACTGGTCTGTTCGAGAATCAAGAAAGGTTTAATCATAAAAGTGTGGCCTTGGCTCTCCAACATGATCTTTCATATCAGGATTACAACCACTATGGTGTAGAAGGAACTTAATAGGGACTCTTCCCTCATGAACTGGCATACCCTTCATGGTAATATTCATTCAATAATAATTGGGGTATTAGAGAAACCAATTCGATGGAAAATATCTCTTAATAGATAGAATTTGGGAATCTTTTAAAATCACATGTTCGTACAAGGGAAAATATTGACTTTGTGGGTATTCACATTGATATGGAATTATGCCCTTCAGTAGCCCAATTAGGGTACTTTCAACAATTTCATAATAATCTTTTCCAACAATTTTTAGCATCTCATTATGAAAATCCTTAGCTTTCTTAGTGGTGGTCATCAAGTGACTCATTTCCTACAAAATAGTTACCAGGTTTTCCCTATTAGGTTGTAATTTAGACTTATGAAAATTCAAATTTCAACTTAATGTAGTTTAAAAATTTAGAAAAGGAAATGCTTCGTGTAGGTCCCTCAAAGAAGTCATCCACGTAGGTCCTTCGATAAGGATCTGAGCGTAATTCCTTTGAATAATCCCTTATGTTTAGCTCAATCACTCAAATAGTTTCACCATGATAAAATTTCAAGGGACCTACACGAGAGAAAAACTCGACAAGTCTAATTAGAGGAGAAAATCTAAGCTCACAGGTGAACAAAATCGCAAAGGAATGGATCTATTTCTAGACATTGTTGACCTATGTAGAAAACCTAAATGATATATATACATGGAAAACCTGAGTGATATAGCTACGTGACATACCTGCAGGGTTCAAAATTTACACCATAGTTTTTTCCCCACAATCTTACCTCAGGACTCAACCCTCTTTCTAATCGGATCCAATCCTGAGGGTGGATTTTTTTTACACTCCTTAATAAGACAAAAATATTATGAATACCTCCCTCGGATATTTCAAAGTATAAAGATGAAGCTCAATGAACTAAAGGAATTACAAATTTCAGGGGACATGCAAAGAGGAACTACACGACAGACCTCTGTGGCAGACCTACGCACCAGAACTACACGACTGAGCTACGCGACAAGTTTTTTTCTGTACACCAACATGGAGGAGATATGTGGAAGAGCTGCCCATCCAATCTACCCCAAAAAATTCTTTTGACCAGCCCCCTCCTTGACTATAAATAGGACCCTTGGGATCCTCATTTAACAACTGAGAAAAGCTGAAAGAACTCTTGAAGCTCTCATTGTGTAGCCCTTTCGCCCAGATCCCTCTAATTTTCTCAGGTACCTCTCTAATAAAATGGGAGAAGATAGAATTAGATGGGATAAGCATGTTTTGATAGCCTTTTAAATTTTTTAGCTGGAATTGGCTGAGTTATCCTATGTTAAGAACTTTTTTTAGTCATTTCTAAGACCTTCACGGCACACCTATGCAACATACATATGTGGTGTACCTACGCGGTATAGCTACACTATTAAGTTGCACGCAGGTCCTATGCATCATCTTGTAAACCCTCTTCAAAATCAATTATGGTAGGGTATCTCCTTACTTGGTTCCCTTATCTAAAAGGGACTAAGTTTAAACCTCAACCAAAACCTCCAGAATTATCAAACATTTGGGAGAGGCACATCAACATGTCTCCTATTTGGGTTAGTATATCTACAGTCAATGGTTTCCCACATTTTTTTTTGCAATGGGTCTAGGATTCATGGAGTGTCTGTGGGTCTGTATATCAGTATGCACATGGACCTTTATCCAAGGAATAGTATTGGGGAGTTCCCTATTTGGAGGATTATGGTTTGGGTCTTGACCTCCCCTTCTCATCTATAAAACGCAGATCCTCCAATTCCCAATAAGGAGAGTGAGGGTAACACTATCTTTTCCACTCAAACAAATAAGAAGTCTCCCTCCTATACTGGGATCTATTAGGGAACTCCCACTGAGGTAAGTCCCTAAAATTTTAAGGGTCGAGCTGCATGACCCCCTATTTCAACCCACATTAAAGGGTTTATTACTTTTTGCCCTCTTCCACGATTTCCTTGGATTATTTTTTCATAAGACCACCATCTCCCACCATTGGAAGAGAGAGTGTGTGGTTTTTTTAATCATTAAAATACTCTTGTTTCTCACACCGAGCACAAATCATGTCGGCTTAGAGAACTGTGATGATTATAAAATCCACATGATTTTCTTGAACTACAAGAAATATGATTCCCCTCAAAACAAGGATACATAGGAAGTCTTTCTGAGGCCTGATATCTATCTCATTTTATATATAAAAAGGAATCCTTTTCTGAACATAATCCCAAAATCATTTCTATAAAAGTAATACACTCTCCTATTATACCCATATAACTACATGGGATCTGATTCCCATCCAAGTGGATACTTAGGAAGCCTCCTTGAGGTTCAAACCCAACACTTCAAATCAACCTTGTTCCTCTTAGGCCATATTCTCAACACGGTCTAGTCTAACTTGCAAAATCATATCTTTTCCACGTTCCTTGGGATTCTTTGTCATAAGTCCCACACCAAGCTTTGACTAAGCACCTTCTTCTTAGATTTCCTTACTGCATGGCATTAAACTATACATCCAGGTCTTTATAACAAGACCTTAAAAGGTATGATGCGTCCTATTAAGCATCACTGAACTATGAAGGTTTTGTTTCATTTCACAAGGATACTTAGGTGTCCCATTTATGGGTATTATCCTAACATCAAAATGAACTTTTATCTCCCTGGACTACAATAAATTCCAGATTTCCCCACTGAGTGGCTTAAAAACTAGTATTATCATAACAATGGTTAAAAGAATCTCTAAGTAGTATATGAGAGCATACCATCGATAGAGAACCTCAAATACATATGTATATCTCCATTAATGAAGAACCTAGAATACATATGGATGATTCTAAGTTTTTCACATTATAATAATTGATTTCAAATTTCTAGGTAAACCTATGTTATACTTGGTAAATTAATAAGGATTCATGAAAATATCTTAAATCTATAAGAGAGTCCAATAGTAGGTAATAATTCCACCCAAAAGGGTGTGATGAGTTTGATGTCCCATTCTCTCGACCAATGTATGTTCTTAAGTATCATAGGTTCAAACCTAATGAACACAGGCCTTTGTAAATCAGGTACCTTTGGATAAAGAATCGTTGGATGTTTTTGGTTCAATAAATAAATCCAATGAAAACCACCTTGAAGTAGTGATTCCTGACCAGAACACACATTCTGAGAGATGTGAAAAAACAATATTGATATCCTCTGAATTTATTATTGATTTAACTTAGAGTTCTAGGATATATTTCATGAATTTTATCTCATTTTTTAGATTATAAAATATATTTACTTGTGTTTGGTTTTATGATATACAAATTAAAAAATATTAAGAGTTAAAGAAAGGGTTAATTTATAGATGAATATATGGTGTAATTATGGTTTAATTTTTTAGATATTCATACTGTTTTTGCAAATGTGTATTTTGGATAATATATGATTAGGTTATACACATACTTGGTTCTATCATTGTACGAATTCTTAATATTCCTTAAGGAAAGATAATTAACTTCATATTTCTTAAGGTGTAAGGTAGATTTCATATTAAAATTTATATCCCAAATGATGAATATAATAATAATAATCTAACATACTATCATCAGTGATTAATAATTAAAATTGTAAGGATATAATTTAATTTAGGTGATATAATGAAATAACCCAAGATTTTATTGCATACTTTCTTAAATAAATGTTGTGTTTGATATCTTGATCCACAAGAAATTCCAAACTAAAATAATTTGAGATATATTAAATTATTAATATTATAATTATTTAAGAATAAAAAAACCTCTAGTAAATAAAAAATGAATAAATTAAAAATGATAACAAAAAAATTTTAAATGTACTTAGAGTTTTAAAATAGATTTTTTTTCTTTATACATTGTAAATTTTTAAATGATAAATTTAAAATTTTTAGAATTTTAATTTTGTAAAAATAAAATTCATTTTTGAACTAAGGATTTCCAAAATATCTTAGGTTAAATGTTTTATATTTTTCAAAAATAATTGTTTTTTAGGTGTGTAGTAAAAAAACTAATTTTTCTATTACAATCACTTTTATGAATTAAAATTATTTGAAACCATATTTATAAAAAAATATTTATAAAGTAAAAAAATATTTAAAAATATTATGTCAAATTTATAAAACTCATGTTTATCTTTTTGAAAACATAAGAATTATTTTACTCGAAAAACAATATTTATTCTATTATATTAAAAACTAGTTTTCATTTACTATAGAAATTATATCTAAGAAGTAGATTAAATATTTTAGATCAACATTTTCATATTAGTTAAAAATTTCAATATAATTTTTCAGCATAAATTTTTTATTTTCTAAGATTAGATTTAGGGACCTTAATATTGGTGAATGGGTTATTTTCAAATAAATGTTTTATTATTATTGTATTATTTTTATAAAATAAATTAAATTTATCTAATATATATAATTAATTCTTTATTTAAAGACATGTATAAAAATATATTATAACTCATTTAATCAATAAATAAAAAAAAGTATAATTTAGAATGCGTAATGATAAAAATAATATTTTTCTACAAACGATTTTTTTATATATTAAATGTTTTTATTTAAAAGTTAATTTTTAATTATTTAAAATTTTATTTAGATTATATGGACCATAAATTTTTTATTATAGTATTAAATTTTTTTATAATTGTAACCTTATATTTTTAATAAAATATAAACTACAAGAGTTATATTTAGTTACCATAGTAAAAAACAAAATAATAAAATGTAAAAATATATTAGTAAAAGGCCTAAAACATGTTTAATAAATGTGGTAAAATGGGTGGTAGAGGATTTATAAAACATATATCACCCAAAAATAAATTATTTCTCGCTTTTGGAACCATTGAAACTTGAATAATGTCATTTCATTATTGAAAAATTAGGGGGGTTCACATTAGATTTTTTTTTCACTTATAAATGGGAATCACTACCAAAATTTCAGAATTAGACATATCCATAAAATTTTTCTGTAAAAACACCCTAATTTTACTCTCCTATAAGTCCCTTTCATGATTTAAATCCCATTTCAATCATAATCGAGAACAAGCCCATCATTTTCCATGAGGCATTCTAGACAAATTTCAATGTCCCAAAGTGAGTATTACTTAATCCTTATCCTTTTCTTCTTAATATTTATATTACATAACAACCCTAAGAACAAAAAAACATCGAAATTTTTATTATTATTATAATATATCTTGGTTATATAAATAGATCATTCATTATTTATGCCTTCTCGTCCACTTAGAAAAACAAAAGAATGACCATCCTGCGTTTGTGTAGACTACCTCCTCCACGATGCAACGGGCTATTTTTTATATATCCACCTAAAATAGATGAAATTAAAATTTTATATAAGGTTCAAAAATTATTTTTATGGAACTATTAATATTATATAATGATAATATTGGACATTCTATATGTGATAGTTATAATAAATGATCATAGTAATCTTAACCCCCTAAAATGATCATATTAAAGAACGTTTCCTAATAAGAGTTTATTTTATAAAAACATATATAAATGTATCAATTTTATGAAAATATTATAATGAATGAAATATAACCCAAAAATTATTTATCTTATTAAGTTTTACTATAACACCTTTTCCCTTGATCAATATACCAAAATAGTTATGTAAAAAAGTATTGAACCACCTCAAATAAACAATATAAGAAGAAACTATAGAATAAATAAATAACATATGATACTAAATGGTCCTTAGTAATTGAAATATAGATGAATAATTTTATTAATGATTTATATAAATAATTAATTTTAATTATTTTGAAAGTTAGGTTCATGCGTAGAGAAAATCATGACCAAGGTAAGGGTTTTTGATAACTCAATTTTCTTCAATGGAGTTACAAACATTATTACTGAAGTATATTATTCCATGTTTGATTTATTATACCTAATAAATATTTTTTATTATATTTCATATCATTACCTATCCCAAAGGGGTCTGTTTTACGAATGCCACAAGCTCTCCTCCAATAGGCCAGGGGTTAGAGACCAGTTCCGAGTAGGCATATCCCCTAAATAGGGGAATTAAGCTAAAGTACCAATATACACACAGAGATATATATACAAGCCCGCACAATGATAAAATTTAAAACAAGTTAAATAATTTATGCATATATCTAAGATCCCACAACATAGTACAACAGTAAAGTACTGAAAACATAAAGGGGTCAAATAAAAGCCTAACCAAAACTGTAGAGAATATAACACTCTCAAAGGGTGAGGACTAAGTCAAAAGTAATACCTCAGTAAACACCTTAGTCTTTTAAGATCTAGCTATGCTTTAACCACTCCCTTTCATCCAAGGACCCCATCAAAAGGGTCATCTTCTACACAATACAGGACACGTGCAGGTAAATCCCATGTAGGGATCAATATAATAATACTCAATTGGACACCCTAAAAACACTATATATGATGGACCAAGTTTAGTCAACTCCATACAAGATACAAAAATCAATGTATAATAGAAATAATGTATATAAACTGAGGATAGACACTACGCTATCAGGGTATCATAGCCAACTATCAGCCACATGATTTTTTTAGAAGCAATTCTCATTATGAGAGAACTCACTCCACAATCCATGTTATCATCAGAGACACTCAACGAAGAGTTCTAGCTAATTGGGCCCTGACTAGAGAGAAATTAGTCGTATAATAGGACTTTGATACATAGATAGGGGTCATGCCCAGAACCACAAGGGGACACCACAAAACCAATATAGACAAACCCGCTATGTATGGGATCATATGTCAATGATTCCACAAACCCTATCAATATGGTTTGCTAGATAACGGATCAAAACCCTACTTAGGTAGGTTATTTTAGTTCCAAAAACTCCAACTAGGGATGATAGAGGATCAAACTCTAGTCTCAATGAGGGATAACACAACTCTATCTGAGACTCAACCTCAAAAGGGGATCAAAATCTAGTGATATGGATGTAATACCAATTAGTACCCACAAGGTGAAGGACCAAGGGAATGCACTCAACCTATAATAGTAAAAACTAAGAAAAAAAGTTCCTCAAGCACTCTTGAATGAACTAAATGGCGCATCCCAAGGGTTTCATGGTGTGTCTATCTATCCCAAGTCTTGTCCATGTGGAAGAGACTCATAGAGATTTTAGTCTTCATAAACACAATGTGTAGGATGAATACACAACATGTAGAGACCTGTGGCATCCTTCCCATATTGCATGGCCATGTCTGTGTACTGAAGTTGTGTCTATGTACCAGTCAGTGTA
This sequence comes from Viscum album, assembly GCA_963277665.1. NCBI lineage: Eukaryota > Viridiplantae > Streptophyta > Magnoliopsida > Santalales > Viscaceae > Viscum > Viscum album. Next base: position 636,587,717 of record OY728160.1, read on the forward strand.
CGCTAAGTTGTGTCCATGTAGGAGTACGCAGAATACCCATGCCTGTGTACTCCAACCCGTGTATGTGTACTCTCTATAGTATATACTGAGTTGACTGGGGAGGGTCACCTACTGTTTGAATGGGTTCACACACTATGTGAAACTTATCTTCCCCCGAATCCCTTGATGCTGAGGAAGGGGGCCACACACCGTGTAATCCCAGATTACATGTCGTGTCCTACAAGATTTTCTAAAATCCCATATCTAGGATCATGTGTCTCCTCCGTCCCTCTAGCCTTAAATTCTGGCCTTGAATCATAGAAAAACTCAAGGGGATTCTTCTTCAGAGTCCCACCATTGGGAAACAATGCATTCCAGCCATAAAATCCTCTATGGAAATGGATATAAGCATCGCTATTCATTGTGCGGTGAAGATAGTCGAAGAAAATGAAATCAGGAATCATATATCATCTTATTTTCTCTATCTATATCATTTTACCTTTTTTCTACCCCATAGATCCTAGATCTATTATATAGGATTTTTATGCCAAGAAACAGGTGTGAAATGATCGATTGATAGGGAACAGTCAAAGATCTGGCCAAACAAAGAACACATGTGGTGAATCGCCGAATTGGGGGATAAAATCTCAAGGAAAAATGAGAGGAAAAAAACCTTGATTGATGTTCATGTTAATCTTGTTTATTTTCCATTAGAATAAAATTTTAATCCATCAAAATTCTTATCAAAAAAAATTCTCCTACTAAATCCGCACAAAATAATCCCATCCAACAAGGTGATCGATGCACAAATCAATCCATTCATAGATTGATTAGAGTTTTTCATAGAAATTAAGAATAGAAAATAATTTTCATAAAAAACATCCTACATTTATTTGGTTTGATCACTAATGGATAATGATGCATTGTAATCATTATTGGAAATAACTTTTGAATCTGAGGTTGCGTTGATCATCAAACCACGATCCGTCAAGGTTCGCCTAAGGGGATTATACAATGCTTTATCTACATCACTTCTCTAGTGTACCTATTTTTATGAAGCTAACCATGGGATTATTACATAATGATCTGTTTAAATATCCACTAATCTCTGAATTAAAATTACTTTATATATTATTATATTCATTTTAAGACCAAGACAAATTTCTCACAAATGGCCTACACCAACAAATGTTAAGTTACGCTTAGAGTAAAACCACTATTCTAAACTCAACGGTTCCCTCATATTTCTAATATGGGACGCTGTTTAGGATTTATTATAATTTTTAAGTAAAATTTTTCACATGTTCTATTTAATATATTTTTTATATTTCAAAAATTTATTTTGGGCACACTGAGCCTCAAAATTACACATCGTCTCCTCACCTGGTCTCAAAAACAATTCATATAATATTAAAAAAATAATACATAGAAAATACAAGACATTAAGTTATCACCACCTTGGAGATTTATGTCAATGAAAATCCAAAACAAGGGCTACTAAAAAGATATGGGTACTGAGCATCCCACTCCTATGTGCTCTCTTGAAAATTCTCAAACTTCCACCAAACACGCACTAAGGGAATTGATCATCCATGAATGATTATCTTCTTTCATTTCCTAATCTCTAAAAGGTACTCAGCAAAGGTCATTACATCCTCGATGTCTAACTCACCCCATTCGATGAAGTGTAATGGGTCATGCACATACCACCTCAGTTGTGACACGTGGAAGACTTTGATTACATGGTCTAACTAGAAAGGTAAAGCTAAGTAGTACATGACATTGTAAACTCTATGTAATATTTGGAAAGGTCCAATGGACCTTGGATATAGCATGCTACCTTGACCAAATATCCATAAATCGTGTCGAGGTGAACCCCATAGGAACACATGGTCTCCTTTGTCAAACTCCAAAGGCCTCTATCACCTATCAATATAAGGCTTTTGAAGGATCTATTCAATCTTCATCTACTCCTATGTGATCTGAACCTTCTCTATTGTAACTCACACGAACTCTATGCCCATTAGTGTCGGCACGCCTAGGTCAGTAAAGAAAAGTGGTGACCAAGAAGGTCACACAAACAAAGCCTCGAATGGTGCCATACCAATGCTGGAATGGTAGTTTTTGTTGTAAACAAAATCCACCAGCGGTAGGTGATCCTCCCAACTACAGCCAAATTCTAACTTGCAAGCTCATATCATGTCCCCTAGAACCTAAATTATCTGCTCAGTCTGTCCATCATTTTGTGGGTGAAAATCTATGTACAAGTGTAATTGAGCCCCAAATTCCTCCATTAATCTCTTCCACAACCGGTATGTAAAGTGAGAATCATGATCAGAACCAATCTTCGATGGAACTCTCTAGAGTTGAACTATCTCTTACAAGTAGAGGTGTCTCTAGCTCTCTAGTGAACTCTATTCTCTGATAGCTAGGAATTGGGATGACTTGGTGAGTCAGTCAATGATCACTGAGATGGAATCATGTACCTTGGAAGTATATAATAATCCAATAATTAATACCATAGATATCCCATCACACTCCAATTCTGGAACCTCAAGGGGTTGAGCTAAACCCACTGGAACATGGTACTCAACCTTCACTTGCGGAAAATCAAGGCATCGAGAGACAAACTCCACAACTCCTTTATTTAACCCCAGACACAAAAATTGATGTCAGAGGTTTTGTTACATATCTTTCACACCTATATATATCATTAAATGGGAAGTGGGAAAATCCATCAGAACCTCCTCCTGCAACGTCACTGTTACCATCATGCATCCTTTGAAAAGAAAGACGTGCTTACCACCTTTATAAAATCCATGAGAAGCATGCCCTATGCATATCTGATCATGTAGGGTTTCATAGTAGGTATCCCCAAGTTGTGCCTCCCTGACTCGCTATAAGAGTGGAGGGGTGACAACCATCGAATGGAGGTAAGTTGGTCTACCTCCATCCACAAAGGATAACTGCAAAGATCCTAACTACTTTGATGCCTCATTCAAAAACTACGAACTTGATCTCCTAATAAGAGAATCTGCCACCATAATCACATTCCCAAAAGTATATAAAATCTCAATGTCATCATCCCAGAGGAACTTTATCCATCATCTCTATCTCAAGTTAAGATCCTTCTTAGAGAAGATATACTCAGGACTCTTGTGTTCATAGTATATGATAAATCACTCACCCATCAGGTAATGTTGCAACATCTTCAATGCGAAAACTACTACTGGTAACTCAAGTTCATGGTTCGTGTAGTTCTTTTCATGTGGTCCCAAATGGAATTAACAATAGGTAATAACAACTTGTCTCTTCATTAAAACACAACCAAGTATAGTCCCTAATGCATCGCTAAACACTACATACTCGACACCTTCCTCTGGTAACATCAAGATAGGAGTGCTTATCAACCTTTTCCCAATCTCCTAAAAGAACTGCTATCATTCTTCCATCCACGTGAAATACTTCCCTTTCTTGTTCATGGATTTCAAGGTTGTATCCACTCTGGATAAGTTAGGTACAAACCCTTAATAGTACTCAGCCAATACAATGAAACTCCATACCTCAGTAACACTCTTTGTTGGATACTAAGTAAGAACTGCCATAACCTTCACTAGATCCACTACAACTCCAGTCTCTAATATGATATATCCTTTAAAATAGACATATCAAATCCAAAATTGACACTTTGAGGGATTCCCATAAAGTTGGTGCACTTGGAGCTTGTCTCGGCCCATCCTCAAGTGTCTCGTGTGTTTCTCCTTGGATGCTGAATAAACTAGGATTTCATCAATGAATACAACCATGAATTGGTCTAATAAAGGTTGAAGGATAAAATTAATTAGCCCCATAAAAACTTCTATGGAGTTCTTATTCCAAAAATAATCACCAAGTTCTCATAGTGGTTGTAACGACATTTGAATGAAATATTAGATATTTCCTCATCAAGTACTCACAGTTGGTGATAACCTGATCTAATGTAAAACATTGAGGACCATTTCACACATCTCAATTGATTGAAGAGGTTATCAATTATTAGTAGTTGATACTTTCTATTCAAGGTCGCTTGATTCAAGCATCAGTAATCTACACATAACCTCAAGCTCCAATCTTCCTTCTTGGAAAACAATATTGTGATCGCTTAGGGGGAAATACTATGTTTCACAAATAACTTATCCTACAAATCCTCTGACTATCTCTTATGAATATCTATGGGATCCATCCAACATTCTAGTGTAGATATCTTTGTTGTCCCAGGATGCAATTAGATATAGAAATCTACCTCTCAATGGGGAGTTAAGCCAGGTACTTCCTCAGAAAAGACATCCTCATACTCTACCGCTACTATTGGAAAGTAGGAACTCCAAATATCCACTGCATTGAGGTTTAGGGTATCCAACTGGTGAGTAATCAGTCGTTCCCTCCTATTAAAAAGTTTATCCTATGCTGCATGGGTTTCCTTTTCACCGAAAAAGTAAAACATGGTTCCGTCACTACAAACACACCACACCCTTCACCTAAAATAGTTAATATAGGAAAGAACTGTAGATAACCGGTCCATAACTATGATTACATCATAAGGCCTCATTACTGCAACAAAGAGATACCATAAAAAACTCTCACATCCAAGCATCAAGTCTCATTGTTGACAAAATTGTGGAATCGCTGAGTCACCACCCTTTAGAGTCTCTAATTATGAGGTTCAATTCAAAAGCTCAACTGGAATCTCTAACTCTTGAACTTGAGAAGTGTTAAGGGAGAAATAGATAGAACTTGTGTCTACCAATATTGTAGATAAATTATAAAAGACAAAAATCATACCTCATGTCATTCTTGGAGCCTCTGGGTCAAAGACCTCTACAGCTTGAAACTAGCCTCGTCCCTTCCCACCAGCTCTCTGAGCCTCGAGTAGACCACCTATGGGTGATGGTTGTAATAGTTCAAACCTCCAACCACCTCCTTTTAGCCTATCGTCCCTTTTTCTATATCTTCTACCCTACAGACCACTCTAGTTCTACCTCTATCTCATCCTAGATAGTCCCTTGACTATCTCCTGATCAGTTGGATGACAAGTCATCCAATATAATGTTATATTTCCCCAACCGATGCAATAGAAATTCCACTGATCCCTCGACTAATTTTGACCACCCCGAGAGACCTTCACCCCTAACCCTTAGTCTTGGGATAACCTCTTGAAGTGTCTATCCCACTTGGAATCCTATGAGTGTTTCCAGATACCTGCTATTATGGCCTCATCTACATGCTGCCCACCGCTAGCACCCTCTACTAGTGTCTTTTCTTCCAGAAAACTTTCAACAAACAAGGCTCTCCCAAGAACTCCTGTATAGGTGTAAATTCAAAGATATAACATTGATTCCCTGATGTCTTGTATCAATCCCTTCTCGAAGGTCTAATTTCTAAAGAACTAGTCTTATACCATAACCAAGGAGTAACATGAGAGATCAGTAAACTCTTTGAATACTACACCTTGTTCATACTACCTTACTGTAGATGTAGAATCTTCTATATGCATACCGATCGCAATGTGATTTAATAGAAATCATCTCAGAAGAGACATTCAAATTCTATCTAAGAGAGAGTTGTCTTATCATGTGAATGAGTCACCAAGCTCCACCATCGCCCAGAAAATCCCTATATATTACTCACTACAAGGACTTCCATATGATCATTAGGCATCCCCACAAGGCGGAAAATGCGGGTGACTACATCTAGTCAGTCCTCAGCCACCTGGGTGTCTGGCTCGCCCCAAAACCTGGGATTTCACTTCCTCTAAGAATCATGCAACACAGTCATCCTATGTGCATGCTCAGTTGGTATTTATAGTGATAACTACTTCTCAATTTGTGGTGTATCTAGTTGTGACGTCCTGACTTGGGAACCGTTGATCGGTGCCCCGAGCTGGTTGGTCACATGCCCTCAAGCCCACCTCCCTGTATGCCAGAGGATTCTGATTGGCATCAAGGGTCCGGTAAGTCAGTCTTGGGGAGACTATACCCTCTTTTTATCAAAATAGAAATATAAATGGAATCAAATAACAATAACCAAGTGTGGAAGCATATAAATAATCATAACAAATCCATGTCATATGAAAACCAAAATATGAAAATACAATACTCAACTGAAAGGTAAATCATGCAGTGACAATGAAAATCTCAAGTGTCTACGATGAAACTGAAAGTAAAGACACAAAGACTCCCAAATGATTCCCAAACCATGTATGGTTCCCTCTCCCATGCTCCATTCCCAAAAAAACCTATCCCAGGGACTTTCCATTATTCTCTCCTGCAACAACAAAGTCTACTCAGGTGCGATCAGGCAGCCTGAAGAGGGTGTGAGTACAACTCCGTAGGCCACCACCAACATTTCTAAAACAAATCCAGTCAAAGTATAGTGCAAATAGTTTTTTGAATCAATAAATACAATGCATAATTAAATAGTTATCACATTGTCATTTAATATTTAATCAACACATTAGGACAATTTCAATTCATGTTTCCCATTTGAATCATCATTCATTATTATAATTAATCATCTTGTGTAGGCTAACATTACTAGAACCACAAATCTCATTGAGTGTTGGTCATCATAACTAGAACTCCTTTTCTCATTTCGTGTAGGTCTTCATTCCTATAACCCCATAATCTCAATATTGGATAACTATTGGGGAGTAACACCATGTCCAAGTCCCAACTTTTAATTGGTCTAGAACACTATTTCTAGCACCACCAGATCTCGTCCATTTAATCATTATTTAATTCTCAAGAATTTTTCACATTATTCATTTACTAAACCAATGATTAGTTAAAAATTTCAAAGTCCATTAGTTAATTCATCAACTAACTAAGCACATAATCCCTTAATCAATTCATCAATTAATTAATCAATCAAAACCAATCTCTTTCCATAATTAATTATTCGAAATTAATAATCCTTTGAAAATATCAACTTTTAATAATTAATTATTACCATTAATTATATTTGATCAACATCATGACACATAATTAATTCTCCCAATTAATTATCTTTTGTCAACATCAAGGTACATAATTATTTTTTCTAATTAATTATCTCTTACATCCAAATATCATTTCATAATTAATTCCACCAATTAATTATATTATCAAAATCAATTAAATATCTCAAATACAATTTCAAAACTCCAGAAGATATATTTGGGAAACCCCTCGTCATTTTATTTCGTGATTAAATGATCAATTAAATCCCCAAGGAAACTTAATTCTATTCCATATTCCTAAATACTTAAATTTAAAAAATCAATCATCAATTGAATCTATCAAACAAGAAATCACATTCACATATCATAAAACACGACTATGGGAGTTTACTTTAGACCACCAACCTTTGTTTATTGATGGAAGTTGGCCCAATGGAAATCCCCAAAATCTGAGCAGCTCAACGTTGTCGATCAAGATTTGTATCTAAATCACTAAACCAAAAATAAGATCAAAAGTATCACGATATTCCAAAACAAGATCTAGATCCACAATCCTAGATCTATGTAACGCCCCGACCCCAGCTACCCAGAGCCGGTGCATTACTTCGTAACATTGGCATGATCCCAAAAGATCAAGTCTCGAAAGACCGATTAGTTTAGTAGCCTTGGAAACACTAGATACATTCATAAGTATTTCATTACATCAAAATTAAACAAACTACAAAAAAACATGGTCTTCATATTCCACACTCATATCTTCACTGATTATTCTTGCAAGTCAGTCATAAAATACTTCTTCACAACCTGGAAAATTTTTAAACATTGAAAGGGGTGAGCTCAAATGCTCAGTAAGGATAACAATAATGCGGAAGCTTTCATAAATAAACATTAACATTTAAGGCAATGTATAACTAAAACAAAAGCCTTTTAAACTTGAACTTCAACATAATATGGCAAAAGTAAAATGAGATAATGCCATTTACTTCTTCACATGGATATTCTACTGGTCGAATAATCACATGCAATATCAATAACCACTTTCATAATGATGGAATGCATAATGCCAGACTATCATAACCACGTAGTCAAGGCCTCGTGCCAAGACCACAAATAATATTTTGTCAAGGCCTTGTGCCAAGACACTAGTTTGTCTCATGAGACCTGCCGATGCATCGAGGAGCTATAGCGGGCTCCACCCGTCACTTATTAAGTCCAATGCATTCCTCATATGAATAGGTTTAAACATATCATAAACCATAACATAATCGTATCTCATAAAACAGGCATAAAGGAAACATAACATTTCCACATTTCAATCACAAGATATAAATACAACACATTGATATAATAAAAATGCTTTCAAAACCATTTTCAATACCAAAATAAAAGAGAGTTAAAACTTTGTATTTATTTTTCATTAAAAAAAATGATGGCTTGAAGAGGAAGCCGGATCTCAAATAATGGTCACGGCGGCGGAGAAGTCGTTGTCGCCGCATAAGTACGGAAAGAAAAACATTCCCTTTTGTCGTTTAGTAAAACGCTTCGTATAAAAAGATTCCTTTTGAATAAATGCAAAAGTCAAAGGGTTTTATACACCGTATAAAAGGAAAGTTGTGTATAAAGCCAAAATATGCCTCAATGAAAGGGGATAGAGACGAAGTCCTTAAAAAGATCATTTTTAAAAATAAAATAGATCTATTATGTGTATTCACTATAGGTACACATAAAGAAAGTAAAAATAAAAAAATAGGATATAATATCATGACATAATTTGAAAGTAGGAGATTAACCCAAAGAATGGAAGTTGGGTTAAGAAGTTCCCTTACAAAGATAATTTCTAAAATGAAATAGATATATTATGTGTATTAACTATAAGTACACATAAATAAAGTACAAATAAAAGATACAACATAATAATATATTGACATAATTTGAAAGTAGCAGATTAACCCAAAGAATGGAAGTTGGGTTATGAAATTCCCTTACCTCGTGTCTGAATTGACTCAACCGTTCTTTAACCTCCTGAATAATAAACTAGAGTTAATATATACCTTATTAAGAACCATTTTCAATTTAATTATCCTTATTATATCACTTATTACAATGATATGAACATTATGTAATTATTTAAGTTAATAACGGTCGTTTTGTCGATCTTTGGTACTTGAGTCAAAAATAAACTTCTTATAATTACAAGTTGTTCATGTGGTGAAATATCCATTATATCCGGAATTATATTCATGATGTAGATATCATATATATCATATATACAGTATATACATTCATTCATAATGTCACGTAACATTTAGAGGTAAGAAATGAAATGCACCGTTCATGGAGACGGTAAGCCGTACGTACGCATGAACGCTACTTTCATTTCAATTTCATATTTAATGGAAGTAAATCATAATGATATAAATGTATAATATAATTCCAGTATAATATAGTGTATAATACCATTTACTCCATCCTTTATACATCCCACATATGGCATTTACGATTCAAATCACTTTGAGGGGGCGGTAGTCCGCACTTCCTAAAATGAAATTATCGCGTTTTACCCATAATGGAAATCATAAAGTATGCCATAAATGAGAAATACAGAAGCATAAGTAAAACATAAACATATTATATATCATATATAAAAATAGTGACATCTTAATGGCCACCTTTGAAGGTGTTATATGAGTGTTGAACAATCATCGCTTCGTGAGGCAGAAATTCGCCATCCACAGAAACCGTATGTTCTTTAACCATTAGATGTAGGTGTGTGTAAGTGTAGCTCGAATCCTTCTTATAACAACATCCTAGTATATTGAGGATACTGGTGTTGTTACAAAAGAAATGAATAAAAAGATTTTAGGGGGTTGGAGAAGAAAAATAAAACAAAACAACATTAGAAAAGACATTACCTCAAAATCGGGTAACTCTTTTTGATTTGAGCTAAAGGCTTCCTTGGGAAGAGTTCTGCCCAAAGTGAGGTTTCTAGGAGTAAGGAAGGAATGTTGGGAGAGTATTTGGGCAGAGGTTGGCCGAGCCAAATGGCTTGATGGTGTGAATAAGGTGGAAGAGGTGGGGGCCTTTTATAAGTGGAGAGGAGGGGCACTTTTGGAAAGATTGAAATGTTACATTATTTCAAAATGCTTTTCGGATTCTAAAGGTCCCACACTTATATAATTCGAGGCTAAGGTGATAAGGTTTCGAAATCTCCTCATCCAATTGGCTTTGGACAAGTGTAAGCCTTGGATTTTACATTATCTATTCATTTTATTAAAATCGTTAAATAATGAGGTCATCGCTGCATCATTATTATGTCATAAATAATTAAATTTATTTAATGTCTAAAAATTATAAAACAAATACTATGATGTAGGAAATCTTTTTAGCTTTCCAATGACTATTTATAATCAAAATTTGGACTTGTATAACCCCAATTAAAAATTGTTTTAGTAGAACAATTTATGTTAGTGTCATTTTCACTTTAACATTAAATAAAAACTAATTTATGTCATTTCCCAACAAAAGTGGATCCATGGGGTCCCCAAGTTAGGCCATGGCTTGTCTTGGTCGGCCATGACTCAACCAATGAGGTTGGGACATGTGTCTAGGTCATTTAATATTATTAAAGTATTATCTATACCTTAAACTACACTAATTACCACTAATCGCGATTAAGAACTTAATAAGTTACTATTCACCAAAAAATTATTATAATCTCATTGAACCACATTTTACTTCTTAATGACAACCATGTATGTCGGATTTTTGAAAATCAAATCACAGAAGTGGTAATATTTCATTTAAACGAAAAATCAGTTATTTAACTACCACTTAGTGGTTTCACTATTCATCAAAAATTGAAGTTTCTCAGAACAATGCCAAAATTTCATCCTAAGCTATAATTGATATTCCAAATTCAAAAATGATGTCTATTTTACAAAATTCCAAACATATAAGTTGCATTAATTAATTTTATAATTAATTCCCGCTGTTACGACAAATAGCGTGTTTTCAAGAAACAATTTATATCAAAAGATTGGCAATTGTTTATGTCCAAATTCAATGTTAAATTAATTCTAATGACCACCATTGGATAAAATGGTAAAAATATATTCTAATTATACATTAAATCCACTCAATAGTATAACTTATCACTATAAATTATTTTGATTAAAAAAGTTGTTTTAAGTATTTTTCACTATTCATAAAAAATTAGAAGTTCTCAGAAAAATACCAAAAATTCAACATAGGCTAATTTCGATATTACGAATACAAAAATGAAGTCCATTTTGAAATATAAAATTTCTATAATTTTAAAAAGTGGTTATTACTATTCATAACGGCTAGTTTTATTTGTCGCGATGTTTTAGAACTCGAAGTTGCGTACAATGCAAGCTATTGTATTATTGAATGAGAAGCGTATCGTGGAAGCTCGGGGTGTTACATTCTCCCCTCCTTCAATAAATTGCGTCCTCGCAATTTGAAATTTTTCTTGGAAAATAAAAGGTTGAAAAGGGAAAATACCTTTGTGGAAAACCCACATCGGAAATAAGATTAATAAAATTTAGCCTTAATAAGAGGTAAATGGAAATAAGAAAGTCACCACCAAATTATAATCTCGATAAGGAGAACATTGGTGGCAATTAGAGACATATAATTGGAGGAAAAACGTAAATATTTGTAGGGAGTGATTGAGGTCATCAATAACAATCAACTGTCAAATTGAGGGCCTCAAAGCCTTCAATCTATATTGATTTAAAATATCATCAGTTCAACAAGACATAAGGTATTAGGATAACACATTTTTTTGTTTTAATATCCCTTTACTAAAGTTTAAGAATTAATTTATTCATTGAATAAGAGATAGGTATATATATATTTATGCTTGACAATTAGAGTTTCAACCTTCAACTCATCTTTCACTCAAAAAGATAATAGAACTCAAAAATATCATACTTATCCTAATTGTATAAGGTTCAAAATGTTAAAACATACCATTTAGATTAGTAAAATTATTTTGTAATAACCAGGGACTTCCTGTAGGCTAGTGGTAGGAAATAAAGGCTTGTCGCACTTTGATTGTGGGTTCGATTCCTACAGCTTTGTCCGACGCGACGGTTTATGCCCCACCCTGCAGGTTGTCCTTTTCCTAAAACTATAGTATTATAATACTCCAAAAACAATCTTCATTAATTTTTTAACCTTAAACCATACTATTCAAAGTTCAACTTAATCCATTCCAACCTTTATAGTTATCCAAAATACTTCTGTCCATCTCACAGTCCAAATTTTATAAGGAAGGTAAACATAATGAAGATCCTTTTTCCCACGTAACAACATGTGAATACCTTCATCATGTATTCTTTTTAAACATACTGAATTACCATGATCCCTTATTCCTTATAGAATACTAGATATACTCCTTATATCCAAAAATGTATACAAAACATCAATCAGTTTCAAGGAAGTTAAGTATATCCAATATAATTTATCCAAATCAATCACGTCTTATTCCAAAATCACAATCTCAGTATCAGAACCATATTATGGTCTATCTTTCCCTCAACCATATATTTTCCAAAAATTTTATCCTACTGTGGAGTCACTTTTCTTGGTTCCACACAATCTCAAGTCCTTGATGAAATAGTACTGCAGTACAGTCCTTATATACTCCATAATTATTATAACCAGTACATCATTGATACAACACTCAAATTACAAAATTATTTAATAACAACATAAGAACTCTAATCATTACTCCTCATCTGTGGTAGTATCATAACTTGATTATTATCCAATAACATCATTTGGGGCATACTCTGATGATTTGGACATTGGTTTGCGTAGTGTCCCCAATCCTTGCAGAAGAAGCATTGTACATTTGAAACCATTTTCTTACCCTTGCAGTCATGCACTTTGTGTCCTTTTTCTCCACACTTATAACAAACTCCCATTCCCTTCAGGCAAATTCCAAGGTGTTTCTTCCCACAGTTATCACATATTGGAAAATTCTTCTTTTCCCTCGTCCCTTTATCCATCATTCTCTCTTCCATCCTTTTCTTCTCTTTCATCCCTTCAAATCCATAAGACTCAGAGAATTCTCTACTTATCTTACTAACACATGATATTATTTCTTCATATGTTGATAACACATGGGAGAATATTTCCCTTCTAAATGTTGGCTTAATACCATGAAAGATATGATCCTTCTTACTCTTTGGATCATACGTATTGATGGAGTTCACATTCCTTCTACTGGGCGCCATTTCTATACAATGCCATAAAATAGGTTAGTTTATGAATCGAAATACATAATTCCATACTTACTTAACATAAATTGAACTATTTATGGATATAATCCATAATCATAAAAAGGTTTTCTTTGAGGAATTATATACTCATAACCCTTCATAGTGGTTTGTAAATAAAATGAGAATTATCCTAAGCATATCCCCCGGGAGTGTCGTAACCAAGAGTGCAGCAAGGCCCGTTGTCGTGCACCAGTTCCCGTTCGAGTCTAGCTCAAAGCGGTGTTTTCGGGTTTTACCCCTAGGTACATCTGTGCCAGAGCCGCCTCTACCTGCTCGTATCCAGACAGGGATGTATTGCTCGGAAAAGTCATAACATCTCTATAATACCAAAATTCTAGGAAGTTCTTCTATACTAATCCTCAAAGTCTATCTTTGGGCTATGTGCTCTAATCAGAGTTTATCTAAATCTAGCTTCCAAGGTTAGTACTAAACTGCCTCTGATACCAACTGTAACGCCCCGACCCCAGCTACCCAGAGCCGGTGCATTACTTCGTAACATTGGCATGATCCCAAAAGATCAAGTCTCGAAAGACCGATTAGTTTAGTAGCCTTGGAAACACTAGATACATTCATAAGTCTTTCATTACATCAAAATTAAACAAACTACAAAAAAACATGGTCTTCATATTCCACACTCATATCTTCACTGATTATTCTTGCAAGTCAGTCATAAAATACTTCTTCACAACCTGGAAAATTTTTAAACATTGAAAGGGGTGAGCTCAAATGCTCAGTAAGGATAACAATAATGCGGAAGCTTTCATAAATAAACATTAACATTTAAGGCAATGTATAACTAAAACAAAAGCCTTTTAAACTTGAACTTCAACATAATATGGCAAAAGTAAAATGAGATAATGCCATTTACTTCTTCACATGGATATTCTACTGGTCGAATAATCACATGCAATATCAATAACCACTTTCATAATGATGGAATGCATAATGCCAGACTATCATAACCACGTAGTCAAGGCCTCGTGCCAAGACCACAAATAAGATTTTGTCAAGGCCTTGTGCCAAGACACTAGTTTGTCTCATGAGACCTGCCGATGCATCGAGGAGCTATAGCGGGCTCCACCCGTCACTTATTAAGTCCAATGCATTCCTCATATGAATAGGTTTAAACATATCATAAACCATAACATAATCGTATCTCATAAAACAGGCATAAAGGAAACATAACATTTCCACATTTCAATCACAAGATATAAATACAACACATTGATATAATAAAAATGCTTTCAAAACCATTTTCAATACCAAAATAAAAGAGAGTTAAAACTTTGTATTTATTTTTCATTAAAAAAAATGATGGCTTGAAGAGGAAGCCGGATCTCAAATAATGGTCACGGCGGCGGAGAAGTCGTTGTCGCCGCATAAGTACGGAAAGAAAAACATTCCCTTTTGTCGTTTAGTAAAACGCTTCGTATAAAAAGATTCCTTTTGAATAAATGCAAAAGTCAAAGGGTTTTATACACCGTATAAAAGGAAAGTTGTGTATAAAGCCAAAATATGCCTCAATGAAAGGGGATAGAGACGAAGTCCTTAAAAAGATCATTTTTAAAAATAAAATAGATCTATTATGTGTATTCACTATAGGTACACATAAAGAAAGTAAAAATAAAAAAATAGGATATAATATCATGACATAATTTGAAAGTAGGAGATTAACCCAAAGAATGGAAGTTGGGTTAAGAAGTTCCCTTACAAAGATAATTTCTAAAATGAAATAGATATATTATGTGTATTAACTATAAGTACACATAAATAAAGTACAAATAAAAGATACAACATAATAATATATTGACATAATTTGAAAGTAGCAGATTAACCCAAAGAATGGAAGTTGGGTTATGAAATTCCCTTACCTCGTGTCTGAATTGACTCAACCGTTCTTTAACCTCCTGAATAATAAACTAGAGTTAATATATACCATATTAAGAACCATTTTCAATTTAATTATCCTTATTATATCACTTATTACAATGATATGAACATTATGTAATTATTTAAGTTAATAACGGTCGTTTTGTCGATCTTTGGTACTTGAGTCAAAAATAAACTTCTTATAATTACAAGTTGTTCATGTGGTGAAATATCCATTATATCCGGAATTATATTCATGATGTAGATATCATATATATCATATATACAGTATATACATTCATTCATAATGTCACGTAACATTTAGAGGTAAGAAATGAAATGCACCGTTCATGGAGACGGTAAGCCGTACGTACGCATGAACGCTACTTTCATTTCAATTTCATATTTAATGGAAGTAAATCATAATGATATAAATGTATAATATAATTCCAGTATAATATAGTGTATAATACCATTTACTCCATCCTTTATACATCCCACATATGGCATTTACGATTCAAATCACTTTGAGGGGGCGGTAGTCCGCACTTCCTAAAATGAAATTATCGCGTTTTACCCATAATGGAAATCATAAAGTATGCCATAAATGAGAAATACAGAAGCATAAGTAAAACATAAACATATTATATATCATATATAAAAATAGTGACATCTTAATGGCCACCTTTGAAGGTGTTATATGAGTGTTGAACAATCATCGCTTCGTGAGGCAGAAATTCGCCATCCACAGAAACCGTATGTTCTTTAACCATTAGATGTAGGTGTGTGTAAGTGTAGCTCGAATCCTTCTTATAACAACATCCTAGTATATTGAGGATACTGGTGTTGTTACAAAAGAAATGAATAAAAAGAGTTTAGGGGGTTGGAGAAGAAAAATAAAACAAAACAACATTAGAAAAGACATTACCTCAAAATCGGGTAACTCTTTTTGATTTGAGCTAAAGGCTTCCTTGGGAAGAGTTCTGCCCAAAGTGAGGTTTCTAGGAGTAAGGAAGGAATGTTGGGAGAGTATTTGGGCAGAGGTTGGCCGAGCCAAATGGCTTGATGGTGTGAATAAGGTGGAAGAGGTGGGGGCCTTTTATAAGTGGAGAGGAGGGGCACTTTTGGAAAGATTGAAATGTTACATTATTTCAAAATGCTTTTCGGATTCTAAAGGTCCCACACTTATATAATTCGAGGCTAAGGTGATAAGGTTTCGAAATATCCTCATCCAATTGGCTTTGGACAAGTGTAAGCCTTGGATTTTACATTATCTATTCATTTTATTAAAATCGTTAAATAATGAGGTCATCGCTGCATCATTATTATGTCATAAATAATTAAATTTATTTAATGTCTAAAAATTATAAAACAAATACTATGATGTAGGAAATCTTTTTAGCTTTCCAATGACTATTTATAATCAAAATTTGGACTTGTATAACCCCAATTAAAAATTGTTTTAGTAGAACAATTTATGTTAGTGTCATTTTCACTTTAACATTAAATAAAAACTAATTTATGTCATTTCCCAACAAAAGTGGATCCATGGGGTCCCCAAGTTAGGCCATGGCTTGTCTTGGTCGGCCATGACTCAACCAATGAGGTTGGGACATGTGTCTAGGTCATTTAATATTATTAAAGTATTATCTATACCTTAAACTACACTAATTACCACTAATCGCGATTAAGAACTTAATAAGTTACTATTCACCAAAAAATTATTATAATCTCATTGAACCACATTTTACTTCTTAATGACAACCATGTATGTCGGATTTTTGAAAATCAAATCACAGAAGTGGTAATATTTCATTTAAACGAAAAATCAGTTATTTAACTACCACTTAGTGGTTTCACTATTCATCAAAAATTGAAGTTTCTCAGAACAATGCCAAAATTTCATCCTAAGCTATAATTGATATTCCGAATTCAAAAATGATGTCTATTTTACAAAATTCCAAACATATAAGTTGCATTAATTAATTTTATAATTAATTCCCGCTGTTACGACAAATAGCGTGTTTTCAAGAAACAATTTATATCAAAAGATTGGCAATTGTTTATGTCCAAATTCAATGTTAAATTAATTCTAATGACCACCATTGGATAAAATGGTAAAAATATATTCTAATTATACATTAAATCCACTCAATAGTATAACTTATCACTATAAATTATTTTGATTAAAAAAGTTGTTTTAAGTATTTTTCACTATTCATAAAAAATTAGAAGTTCTCAGAAAAATACCAAAAATTCAACATAGGCTAATTTCGATATTACGAATACAAAAATGAAGTCCATTTTGAAATATAAAATTTCTATAATTTTAAAAAGTGGTTATTACTATTCATAACGGCTAGTTTTATTTGTCGCGATGTTTTAGAACTCGAAGTTGCGTACAATGCAAGCTATTGTATTATTGAATGAGAAGCGTATCGTGGAAGCTCGGGGTGTTACAATCTAGATCTCAATCCATAGGTTTATATACTAGAAAATGGTGGATATCTTCCATGAAAAAGACTTAAGGTAGATGAAGGGAAGAACGGGAGACGCATTTGGATGAAATCCACTTACCGGGATGAGAGCGGATCTTCAATCCGGGATTTTGATCTCGAAGAACGGAATTCAGATCCCATTGGAATTACTTTGGAAGGCTTTGGGAACACCTAGAAATTGTCAATCCTGATCCAAGGTCTAAATATGGGAGTCTCGAGGGGTTCACGTGGTTTTAAAAAGGATTTTATGATATTAAATTCAATGTGCATGGTTTCCTAGGAAGAGGCACATAGTTATGAAAACCATGTAGAAACTATGTAGACCTATCAATGAAGGTTTTCATGGTTGGAATGGTTTGGCCTCATGGTTTATCAAACTATGCACAAACCATGCAGACCTCTCTATCCATTTTTGCACGTTTGGCACTCTTTGGTTGCATGGTTTGTTTAAACCATGCATAAATTGTGCACATCCCAATTTCCTTTATTTTTGCATAAACTTTCACCCAAACGCACCCCAATACACTACTCCAAATCAAAGGTACTTAAAAAATTAAAAAAGTACTGAAAAATGTGCCCGTGATGACTTCAGAAAAGGTCAGGATCTTACAATCTCCCCACCTTATAACAGCTCATCCTCGAGTTGTACTCTCAAACTTCTCTAAGATTCTGAACCAAAAATATTGTTCCATTGAGCCCTCATTTCTGCTTACCATTCTCAATTTTCCTCTTGAACACCTCCATGTTTCCATAACACATGACTTAATCGCACGGTCTTTCCCCGTAACACATTCTCACTACATCCCAACACATGTATCAGATTCTCCTCAAATGGGCGTGTCTATCTCGAGATCAAAATCTTCCACATCAATCACATAAGAAGGTTCGGGGTGATACCGCCATAATTTTGACACATAAAAAATCATGCATTGTTTGGACTTTCTGCGTAAGTGATAATTGGTACACCACCGACCCGATTCTCTCTAGCACCTCAAACGGTTCCTACAAACCTGGGTGCCAACTTGCCCTGCCTTTGTATCCTGTGGTGACCCAATCTAGGAGACACCTAAAATAATATGCTATCACCCTATACAAACTCTTGGGGTCATCTCCATCTATCATCATATTACTTCTATCTACACTGATTTATAACTATAAATTTCTGAATCAATTGCACCTGCTCCAATGTCTCCTAATGAGACATGGTCCCAATAGTTCTAAATCACCTACCTCTAACCAAAATAGTGGTGATCTAAATGTTCTACTATAAAGTGTCTCATATGTTGCCATATTTATAGTTTCCTGATAACTATTGTTATAGGAAAACTACACTAAAGAAAAGTGATTCCCCTAAGAACCACCAAAGTCAAGAACACATGTTCATAGCATATCCTCTGACACCTGTATGGTACTCTCTGACTACACATCTGTCTGTGGGTAGAAGGTTGTACTTAACAGAACTTGTGTACCAGGAATAATCTATAAGCCCTTCTAGAAGCGTTAAGTAAATCATGAATCACAATCTGAAACTATATTCTATGGCACCCCATGAAAATGAACTATCTCTCTCATTTCTAGGTCTCCCAACTGCTCTATTGTGAGGGTTTCATTGATAGGAAAGAAGTGTGATACCTTCATTAGTCGATCCACAAAGACCAAAATGGAATCATTATTCCTAAGAGTATTTGGAATTCCTATCACAAAATCCATAGTCACGTCATCCCACTTCCATTCCAGAATAGGTAATAGTTGAAATATGCCTCCAGGTCATCGATGATCTGCTTTCACCTACTGACAGGTGAAACATCTTGTTATGAACCCTACTATCTCCTTTTTCAAGCCTGGCCACCAAAACTATCGTTGAAGTTCATGATACATTTTTTTCACCCCAGGCTGTACTACCCACCTGGAAGCATGAAATTCTCGCATGACTTCTTCTCACATACTCATAGGCAAAACAACATTATTTTTCACATAGCTGATCTCATCCTTATCTATTTTACAATGTGAAGGTGTATCCCCATATTCAATGCTCTTCCTCAAGGATAAACACTCTATATTACCATACTGCCTATCCCCAATCCATCTCAAGAGTCTAGAATCCACTTCTACAGAAACTAGAGTCATCATCTCCTGACTCTCCTAAACCACCACATGCATTTATTCCAACGAATTCATCATTATCCACTCTAAAATTGATTCATGTACCAACTGAGTCTGATTTTTCCTACTTAAGGAATCAGCCACCCTATTAACCTTCTTGGGTGTATATTCCAGTTCAAAATCAAAGGACTCCATATACTCTAACCATCTTCACTGTTGAATATTCAATTCACGCTATGAGAAGATATACTTCAAGATTTTTTTATCTGTAAAAACTGTAAATTGTTCACCTAAAGGATAGTGTAGCTAACACTTAAGAGCATAAACCATTATTTCTAACTCGAGGTCTTTCACAGATTAATTCTGTTTATGTGGTCTCAACTTCCATGACCCATAAGCAACGAATCTATCCCCTAGCATCAACACCGCTCTGATTCCAACCCCAGCAGCATCACAATACACCATTTACTCCTCACCCGAATCATGAAATACCAATATTTCAACAAAAGTCAAGTGCTTATTCAACTCCAGGAAATAATTCTCGCATGCTTCTATCTAAAGAAACTTTATCCCTTTCTTTTTCAAACTAATAAGTGTTGCTTCTATTTAAGAAAAGTCCTGGATAAACCGCTTTTCATAACTAGTTAATCCCTAAAAACATCGAATATCAAAGACATTCTTGGGATGCTCCCAAGAAATCACTTCATGCACTTTTTCTAGGTCCACTTCCACACCTTATTCTGAGATAAAGTGCCCCAAAAAGTTTACCATGTCAATCCAAAATTGACATTTAAATATCTTGGCGTATTGATGATGCTCTCTAAGTGTACCCAAGATGATGTTAAGATATTGTGCATGATCTTCATGATTCTTAGAGTACGATAAGATGTCATCCACAAGGACCACCACAAACTGATCTAATTATGGATGGAAGATCCTTTTCATCAAGGCCATAAACACTGATAGAGAATTAGTCAACCCAAATAGCTTTACGAAAAACTCATAAAGGCCATACCTACTCCTAAAAGCAGTTCTTGGTATATCATACGTATGAACTCTCACCTGATGATACTCTAATCTCAAATAAATATTTGAGAACACATTATCCCCCTTCATCTGGTCAAACAAATCATCAATATGAAGAAATGATATTGATTCTACATAGTCATTTTTTTAAACATTCGTTAATCACCACACAAGCATAAACTCTCTTCAGCCTTCTTTGAAAACAAAACAGGTGATCCCCAAAGAGACGTACTTGGATGGATAAACCCCTTATCCTCCAAGTCTTTTATATACATTTTAAGCTCTTGAATCTTAGTAAGTTCCATTATGTAAGGTGTAATAGATATCGGCTCAATCCCCAGCATGATCTCAATAGTCAATTCCACATCTATCTCAGGTGGAAACCCAGAAATGTTATCAGGAAAGACATCCTGAAATGGTTCTACTACTAGTGGAAGGATGTCTTGCCTATCACTCCCATCACTCAGTAAAAGACTAGAAACTTGGGTTGTGAACTCTCCTAGTTGCTGAGTAATTGGCCCAGCTCAGCCTGCATGGATATTATATTCTCCACGAAGGACATATTGGTCATCCTCAGGAGATACAAAGGTCACTCTCCTATGGTGAAAAACTATGTGGGATTGGTATACGACTAGCCAGTCCATACCCATAATCATGTTGAACCCTCTTATATCAAGGACATAGATATATCAAAGGAAAAGATACTCTCCAGTCTCTAGAGAACATACCTTGCATAAAAAAATATCCCCAATCCGTGTTCCTAATGGTGTATTAATATTTATCATCCTTCTTACATACTCCACCTCCAAGCTCAATCCACTAACAAGGTTTGGAGATATAAAGGAATTAGAGGAACCAATATCAAACAAGGTTGTAGCTAAAGTAGAAGCAAATAGAATAGTACCAATCACTGTCGATGGACCAGCCTCGCTCTCTACAAGTGTAGGATTCACTACATATATCAGTCCTTCCCCTCTCTATTGTGGTGTCATCTAACTCCCTTGAGTAGTACCACTCTACTGGTAAGGGTTCTCATACCCTGAAGCACCACATGCACTTCCACTACCACCTCTTCTAGTAGAACTCCATCTGCCATACCTATATGGTGTAAAAGACCCCCTTCCCACACTATGACTCTGAGAAGCTGCTCCATCAGCACCAGCCTGTTGCTTCTTCCTGTAGAACTTCTGTAGGTATCCTATATTACCACAAAATCAGCAATCCACTAGTGGTCGGGGACAATGAGTATGGTAGTGTCCCTACCTACCCCACTGGTGGAAAAGAACATGAGAAAAATATGACATAATTGTTCCTAATAATTGTCCACCTTAATTTCCATTTTCCTGACTAAGATTCTCATGAAGACGCTTCCTAATCTCAGATGGTACACCCCTATATTGTCTAGCTATTTGTCTAGTACTGGAAGCCTCCTTCCAATTCCCCTCTGAAATGAGATACTGATTAACCAGTTCTGAAAATTTATTTAGCCTAAATATATTCACCTGGGACTCAATTTCACACTTAATTCAGTCCTAAAATCATTTTTCTTAAAATGCCTCATCTACCGACAAAAATGGAGAAAAATGTTGAAAATATATAAAACGTTCAGCGTACTCCATTATGGACATGCTTCCTTGTGTCAGATTCATAAACTCTAAAGCCTTCTCTTGCCTCAGTGTGTCTGGATAGAAGTGTTCCAATAACTTTTCTAGAAAATCCTTCCATAAAATATTATCAGTCTATCCAGATCATACCTATGTGTCCCACCAGTGCTTTTCTAAACCCCATAGCATATAACCATCCAACTTGACCCTCATCTTAGCTAGAATCTCCAAGTGGTCAAGTATCATCTCTATGGATTCAATATATAATTCATCTCCCTCATGTCCACCCTATATAGTAAAATTAAGGGGGTTTTGTAGCTGAAACTCCCTTTTTAACTCAGAATTATTTTCTAAACCCACCCTGGGTCTCTCTCAATGAACAGTGTGAAACAAGAAAATTTCTCTCAGAACTATCCTCCATCCTCATCACATTTCACCAATCGTGCCTTGATCTCCCTGTCTAGAAGTTCATTCTGAGCCATACCCCTCGATCTCTCCCTCGACAAGCGTCGTGGAGGCATATCTCTACAATCCAAACACACGTCTTAGGTATCATAATGCAACCTTACAAGATTTACGTAAGAGGAGAAAATAACACAACAATTTTCAATATGTCCTTTCTACCTTTTCTTTCCACCCAGTCAACATTGAGGCCTTATCACTTCCCTTAACCATCCCACTCCTAGGTATTGGTTAATAAGGGTACATTCATTCTCATTAGTTAATCCAACCATTAATTAATCACATTATATCAAATTAATTAATTCAACAATTAATTAATTTATCATACTCATTTAATCAATCAAGGTTCTCATTAGACACCCATTTTTTCTCATTTTGCATCCTTATTTTATTCTCACAACAAGGAAAAATAGTTCATGTTCAACAACTTACCCATAACACATTTTCCCATGAGTTCTAGAATGATGCATATCACAATAACCCTGAGTTCCTATAATGATGCATGCAGACTCAACTATCGTGCCTCTTTAGGACATGAATCAAAATTCAACAATTTTCAAAACAAATATCACATCACACAACAAGTGCATCACCCAAGGTGAAATAATATACAACTATAACAACAAATAACAATCACAACAATCCCACCCTAAGTACATTGATTTTCCCTCGTACATAGGTTTGCAACTCTCATGAACGAGCTCATTACCAAGACTCAACCCTTCCTAGTCTCTTTCCTACCTTTTCCCAAATTAGTAAGACAAAAGAAGAAGATAGAAAATAAAATCCATTTGATACCACTTTGTGACATTCTGACCCAAGATCCACTGATCGGTTCCCTAATATGGTTGGCCACATGACATCAAGCACGCCTACCCATACACCAGAGGGTGCTGACTAGCAGCAAGGGTTTGGTAAGTCAATCTTGGGGAGACTATACCCTATTTTATCAAAATAAATATAAAAATGGAATAAAATAACAATAACCAAGTGTATAAGTGTATAAATAACCAGAACAATTCAATGGTATATGATAACCAAAACATGAAAATACAATACTCAACAGAAAGGTAAATCAGGAAATGATAATGAAAATGTCAAGTGTCTACAATGCAACTGAAGGTAAAGACACAACAACTCCCAAATGGGTCCCGAAACACATCTGGTTTGCTCTCCCATGCTCCATTTCCAAATATCAACCTATCCCAGGGTCTTTCCCTTATCATGTCCTGAAACAAAAAATCCTTCTCGGGTTCCAATCAGCTGGCCCGAATAGGGTGTGAGTACAACTCATAGGCCACCACCAACGGTGTCTAAAATGAGTCCAGTCAAAGGATAGTGCATCTAGTTTTATGAAGTAATAAATACAATTCATTATTAAACTATTATCACATTTTCATTTAATATTTAATCAAAATATTATGACAATTTCAATTCTTGTTTTTCATTTGAATTATCATTCATTATTATCATTAATCATTTGGTTTAGGTCTCCAAACCTAGAACCACAAATCTCGTTGAGTGTTGGTCCTCATTCCTAGCACTCCTCTCATTCGTTGTATGTCGTCATGCCTATAACCCCATAATATAAAGCTTGGATAACTATTGGGGAGGAACTCCATGTCCAAGTCTCAACTTCTAATTGGTCTATAATTCCATGTCTAGCACCACAAAAATCTCATCCATTTAATCATTATTTAATTCTCAATAATTTTTCACATTATTCATTTATTAATCCAAAAATTAGTTAAACATTTCAAAGGCCATTAGTTAATTCAGAAATTAACTAAGCACATAACACATTAATTAATTCATCAATTAATTAATCAATCAAAACCATTCTCTTTTTATAATTAATTCTTCACAATTGATTATCCATATCAAATCTAAACTTTTTATAATTAATTATTACCATTAATTATCTTTGATCAACATCATGATACATAATTAATTCTCCCAATTAATTATCTTTCATCAACATCATGGCACAGAATTAATTCTCATAATTAATTATCTTTTACAGCCAAACATCATTTCATAATTAATTCCATCAATTAATTATGTTATCAAAATCAATACAATATCACAAATACAATATCAAAACTCCAAAAGATCTATTTGGTCAACCCCCCATCATTTTATTCTCTGATTGAATGATAAATTAAATCACCAAGGCAACTCAATTCTATTACACATTCATAATTACTCCAATTTAGGAAATCAATCATCAAGTGAATCTATAAAAAATAAAATCACATTCACATATCATAAAACACAACCATGGGAGTTAGATTTAGACCAACTACCTTGGTTTATTGATAGAATTTAACCAACATAAATCCCCAAAATTCGAGCGGCTCAACGTCATCGATCAATCTTCGGATCTAAATACCTAAACCAAAAATAATATCAAAAGCATCAGGATCTTGAAAAACTAGATCTAGATTTACAATCCCAGATCTAGACCTCAATACAATGGTTTAGATCCAAGAAAAAAATTGAGATATTCCATGAAAAGATTTAAGAAAGATAGAGGAAAGAACAGGAGAAGCATCAGGATGAAATCCACTTACCGGGAGGAGAGCAGATCTTCAATCCAGGATTTAGATCTCGAATAACAGTGTTCATATCGCCTTGGAATTCATTTGGAAGGATTTGGTATCACCTAGAAATTTTAAAACCCAATCCATGTTTGAAATATGGGATTATTGGGGGTTCGTGGGGTTTTAAAAAGTATTTTTGGATATTAAATTCTATAAGCATGTTTTCCTGGGTAGAGGCACACAGTTAGAAAAACTGTGTTCCAATCGTGCGGACCTCTCTATCCATTTTTGCACGGTTGGCATGGTTAGGTCACATGGTTTTTCAAACCATGCACAAATCATGTGAAATTATCGGTCCAGTTTTTCACGTTAGGCATAGTTTGGTCATACAGTTTTTTTAAACCATGCACAACCCGTGGTCCTTTAGTTTTCCTTAAAAGTTCACTCAAATTCACCCCAAGCCACTAATCCAAATCAAAGGTACTTATAAGCTTCAAAAATTACCTTAAAATAATCTTGAGATTAATTCAAAAAAGTTTGGGATCTTACACTAGTAAACCACCTGGAGGTACTATCTTTGGTACAAGCCCTTGTTTCAATGCCTCGTCACTAGGCGGATCCTCCTCATGATCACATGGTGGAATCCTATCTAGATATATATATGGATCCATCCTGAAATAAAAAATATATATCGTGGTCAATATAGTATATTTGGGGAGATGTCTCAATAAGTACATTGAAAACACAACCATTCCTATATAATGCACGTTCCATTTTTTTCCTACAACCAGTGTTCTCATGTACTGAGTCGAAAAACAGGTGATCAGAGTCCGGGTGTATGGATACATCAGTCGCTGCACCAATACTGGAATCCTTGGACTAAAATACTAACTCAAAACAATATACATTATTTCCCTTATACTAATCTCATTGACACAGTTTCTAAATTATAATTGACTTCTCTGATACCACTCTTTCATGACCCATCCTAGAGGGGCCTATGATGCGACTACCCCAAACCCACCTCTAATAATCCAAGTGCTAGAGACCAACACTGAGTAGGAATATCCCACAAATTGTAGGACTTAGCCTAAATTATATGTAGTAACACACATATATCCAACACCACACAATGATTAAATTTAAACTAACTAAAATAATTCATGTATACATCTATGATCCCAAAAAAGAGTACGAAAGTAAATTACTCAAAACCGAAATGGGCAGAATATAAGCCCAACAAAAACTAAAAAGAGTCCAACCAAATCCAAGGGTGAGGAATAAGGAAAAATTATTCTATTGGTAAACACATCAATATGTCAAGCTCCACCTATGATCCACCTGGTCCTTGTCCTCCAAGGACACTGTCAAAAGGCTCATCATCTTCAAAAGAAATGACACGTGTGGGAAATTCCCAAGCAGGGGTGAGTATAACAATACTCAGTAGGAATCCAAAAAAACACTAATCAGGAAGCACTAAGTATATTCATCTCAATACAAGATACAATAATCAATTTATAATAAAAACAATCCATAAATACTTAGGAGATACACCATGCCATCAGGTGGTCATAACCAACGGTCAACAATAGGATTATGCTTGATGAAACGCTCATTCTGGGAGAACTCACTCCATGAGACATGATATCCTTAGAGACACTTGACAAAGACTTATAGCTCATTGGGCCTCACCCAAAGAGAACGTACTGGTCTAAGAAGGCTTTAATACACAGATAGAGGATCACATCCAAAACCATTAGGGGACATCACGAGCCTAATCTAGTCAACCCACTACATAGGTGATTGTATGTCAATGATTATACAAACCACACTAATAATTCCTTCTAGATAGAGGATAAGTTCCCTACTTAGGGAGGTCACACCGATTCCACAAACTTCAATAGGGATGATAGAGGGTCGCACTCCAGTCTCACGTAGGGACACCACAACTCTATTTGAGATTTTTCCTCTAGAGGGGATCACAATTTAGTGATGTAGATGTAATTATACACAGTATCCTTGAGGTAAATGACCATGGGAATGTGATCAACATATACTATTCCAAAATAAGAAAATCAATAGTCTCAATCACTCTTGAAGGTACTACACCTCGTGCCCGAATGGGTACACAGTGTGTCTAGTTATCCAAAGTCCTACTCATGTAAAAGAGACTCACACAGTATTTACTATCCATATACATGGAATTTAGGATGATTATATAGTTTCTAGAGACATGCAGTATCCTTCCTGTGTCATCTTACCATTTCTATGTACCAAATATGTGTTTGTAAACTGTTCTATGTTCGCCAAGTCTTGTATGTGTGGGAGTACATGGTGTCATCAAGCCCATGTACTCCAACCAGTGTCGGTGCACTCTCTAGAGTACACACCAAGTCAACTAGGGAGGGTTCACACACCATCTGATATGGATCACACATTCTTTGATCCTTATCTTCCACCCAAAATAGTAGCCATTGTTGATGGGGACCCATAGGCCACGTAATCCCATATTACAATCCATGTCCTGCAGGATTTTCTACAATCCCAGATCTAGGATCATGTGTATCCTCTACTGCTCTAACCTTTGATTTCATCCTCACCTCACCAAAAACTTCAAGGGGATTCTTTTTCCAAGTCCCACAATTGACAAAAAACACATTATGTCTATCAAATTCTCTCTAAAAATGGATATAAGTGTCATTATTTGTTGTTCACCGAAGAATGTTGAAGAACATGAAATTGGGAATCATTTATCATATAATTCTCTCCATCTCTATCATAACACCTCCATCATGTCATGATGATCCTAGATCTATGATATCAGATCTTTGGACCACAAAATAGGTGAGTAATGATTGATTGATAAGGAATATTTGAACCCCGGTCCAAACGAAAAATTCTCGTTGTGAATCACGAAATCAGGGGATAAAATCACAAGAAAAAATGAAAGGAACGAACCTTGATCAATGTTGGTGTAGATCTTGGTTAATTTACATTATAACCAAATCCAAATCCATCAATAATTATATCACAATAATTTCACCCATTAAATCCCCACAAAATAATCTCATCCCGCAAGGTGATCAATGTGAAAATCAATCCATCCATTGATTAATTCGCATTCATCATAGAAATATAGAACAGGGAATAATTTATAAATAAAAATATTCAACATAAATTTGTCTTGGTCACTGATGAAGAACGGTGTATTGTCATCATCATTGGAAAGATCCATTGAATCTGAGGATGTGTTGATTGTGGAACCACGATCTGTCACCAATAACCTAAGAGGATTTTCTGAATCTCTCTCTCTAGTGGTCCTCCAATGTCTCCAAGGTTATGCAACAAAACCATGGATTCTGACCTAAGGATATATTTAATGATCCACTAATCATTGTTCCAAAGAAATGAATTAAAATAATTTTATTAAATAATTTTATTCATTTTACACCCGTGACAACTTTTTCAAAAAAGGATTGCACCGATTAATGTTAAGTGGAACCTCAAGTAAAAATTCTATTCTAAACTTAATGGTGCCCTTGGATTCCTGATCTAGGAACCTGTTTATGAGTTATTCCACTTTTTCAAGAAAACCACACATGCGTGTTATTTAATATATTTTATATATTTAAAACATTTATTCTCGGAACACTGGGCCTTGGAATCAGACATCGTCTCTACTCCTGGTCTCAAAAACATTCCATATAATATTTAAAAATAATATAGATAAAATATGAGAGATTTAATATCCTTCTTATTTTATTTGGTTCTAACATTCTTCGTTATAACCTCATTTTCAAATGATTATTACCTCAAATATTACATTACCTAAAAGGGGTTTCTTGGCCACAATTCCTATTTCTTGAGAGATGCTTATTGTTACACACTAATTTACTTTTGTATAGTGTATATATTTACTATTTTTCATGTTATATTATGAATTTTATTTTATTAAAGGTATTTTATTTTCCCTTTTAAGATATTTCTCATTCAAGGGGTTTTGATTTAAATGTTACTCAATTGTAAGGTTCTTTTACCAACCTCATTTGAATATCAATATATCTCAAATGTGGAAACCCATATTGGAAACATTTATAGCCTTTTCTTTCAATATCACAATCATTTTATCCCCTAATGGTTATTATTGGATATATTTTTTCTCCTTTATATTTTTTTAAATTAAAATCTTTATAATCTTTTAAAATGACGTGGTTTTAAGCAAATGTTTATAAAAATATAAAATAAAATAATTTATTTTTTATTCTTATATTTATTATGTTTCCTCTATATTTTGGGGTTATCCCTACATTTATTTGGAGAATTGAGAATTATATTTCAAAATTCCATGAATTTATTTTAAAATAATTTAATATAAAATCATTTTAACATTTTTTATAAGGGTTGTTTTTGGAAAAAATATCCCCTTTTTGTGTTTCTATGTGAACATATCTTTCCACTACCTTTATAATTTTATGTCAAACATTATCTCTATTCTTTCAGGGTTTTCAAGAGTAATTAATTTTCTATTAGTTTTATAAAATATTTCTTCTAACACGATTTAAATGGATCAAAGATATTTATTATTTCCAAATTTATTTTTTCGTAAATATCCTAAAAGTGTTATTCTTTTAATTCATTGTCCTTTGACATATATTATATTTGATTCATGATAGTCCTTAATTATTACCATCCACCTTATTTTTCTGGGAATATTATGTAATGTTCTTTTTTGTTAAGGAAAAAATCCATCACTACATTTTTCCTACCTAACTATCCACTATGAATAGGTATAATTTTTTTTCAAATACCTTTCCTTTGTGAGTACCTTGTTTTCCATTTCTTTGATTAATGGGTGTTCACCTAGATGCTATAAAACAATTTATTGGGAAATTACTGACTTAACCTTAGACCTTTTATCTCTATAGTTAAAATACCATATTAATTATTATCTTGAATGAAGGTTATTTACCTAGAAAGTTACTGAATATCTTAAGATACCCATTTTCTTTCCATATGTTTATATTATTATTATTATTATTGATGGAATAATCAATTATTTATTTATGTGATCCCGTATAAAAAATATATGAACACCAATTTTCTTTCCAAGGGTTCTTAATGATGTGATGAATAATCTTCTTCATGGGGTACACATATGTATGGATGAATGGAAGGTGGGGTCCTATATTTCCCTATAATTCATTGGTAAAGTTTATATATCATGAGATCAAAATGGTACATGGGCAGATTTATCCCAAGTAAAATGGTAAATGGGTGGATTCATTAAAATAAAAATGGTATAGTGGAGGATTTATCCTAATCCAAAGGTTACACAAGAGGAATTATCCCAAGACAAACATTACACGGAAGGATTTATCCTAAGCCAAAGGATAAATGGAATGATTTATCCCAAAAAAAAGGGTAAATAGTAGGATTACTCAAATACCAAGGGGTACAAGGAAGGATTATACCATACCTAATATAGTAAACATCTGATTATCCAAAGCCTACTATATGAGGAATTTATTGGTGAGTAGCCTTGACATATAATTTATATGCTTTTTTCAGGAATTGTAAATCGTGATTTATAATATATTATTTATTGGATATGATTTTATTATGTATCATAATTATACCCATATACTCATAATATTTTTACTTTTTATATTTGATTATTATTGCTTATGTTTACCCTCACTAACTATATGATCACACCTGTTTCTTATGTTTCCATTTACCCAGATTATGAAGATAAGAAAACTATGAAATGTCAAGAAGAATATATTATATATATAATTGGTGGGAGATGTTAAATACTTGTTATATATTAATTATTTTCTTATATAGTAAAAAAATATTATTTTAAAAATATGTGGGTTTTTTTGGATTATGGTTTTTCCTAACTATTTAAAACTCTAAACCTAAAAGATTTAAGGAACATATGGGATAAAATATTTTCTTTATGATGTGTAGTTGAATCAAAAATGTATATGGGGTATAATAATAGTAACATAAATACTAGTATTCTCAAACATAAATGAGTAAATAATATTTTTTTATGTCTATTGAAATGTGATATTAATTTTTAACATATTAGTAACATACCAACCTTTATTCATCAAAAATTACCTAAACAATCTCTTCATTGATTCTGTAATAATTTATCATGACTAAAAATATACTGCAATTAACATATAACATTCTAAATTAATATAAAACATATATTCTAGTATCTTGGATAATATAGTAATGATGAACTTAGTATCAATGAATGATAATCATCATTGACACTTTAACGAATGCACGACACAATCAAAATCACAAACTTATGGTGATGAAAATATAATGTAACTAACAAATAAATGTATAATAAATAACTATAATTAAATATTATAAATGTAAATATTTAAGAATAAGGTTCTAAAATAAGTGTTTAATATAGTTATGTCTATTAAATGGAGGTTAGAGAATATTTGACTAAGAGGGAATATAAAGTATGGTTTTGTCTCAAATTTCCTTCTAGGAGAATTTTTTTTATTATGCACCTATTTTTGTTTGTATAATGTATATGTTACCTATTTTAAATATTATATCATTATTATTTATTTATTTATTATATTTAAAATCTGATTTTAATTTTTTTATATTAGGAAATCTTGAATCCAATTTTATAAGAGTCACTGGGGTCATTATAGAAATAACTTCTTTTCTAGAGTCAAAATGAGTTTTTTTGGAATATGGTTTTGAAACATTATTTTATTATGTACTATGGTTATATTATAATGCATTTCCTCGTTATTTTATTGGGAATTACAATTATGGAATTCATTCTTCGTAAATGTTGATGTTGTTAAGAATAATTCTCATATTCCCCAAATGATATCTTTCACTTCCATATATGTGTTCACTCATCCCACAAATTTTATCCTTTATTATTTTAAAATACAAGCTTGATTTAATTATGGTGATCTTGAAAAAAAATTAACCAATTATCAAATAAATGATGTATCACTATTTTTTGGATTTGGGTTTCAATAAAGATATTTTTAAAATTTTGAAAAGGTTTTTCCTTGCCCAACTAAACATTTTATATATTATACAAATTTCCTTCAGAAAAGCTTTATTTTTTTTTAAAGCATCTGTTATTGAAAATTATTTTTAAAATTAAATTTTTTATAAAGTTTTCAATTCACCATTTTGAAAATGGCTTTTCAGTGTCACTTATAAGATCATCTTACAACTACGATAAAACCATTTTCTAATAAATCATTTATGGTTTAATTTTTTATTATGGAAATTATTCTTTAAAAATATTCTTTACCATGTTTTAAAGTGGTTTTACAATTATTTCAATTCTTAATGATTTTAAATGGAATATTAAATATAGTTACAGTTTTTGAAAGTAAAAAATTGGTTTTAAAAAGAAAATAGTTATTTTGAAATATATTTTAAAGGTTTGTATTTAAAGAGATAAGTCTTCAATGTTTTTATGTCTTCTCGAAGAATGATTTTTTTTAAATTATCTTTTATTTATAAAATTTTTATCAAAAAACCCTTTCTTTAATCAATAACTTTTTAAAATTATTTTCAAGATAAGAAGAAGTTTTAAAATAATAATTTTTAAATGAGTTTCCTAGAATTTCAAAAGGAGTAATTTTTCTTGATTTTATAAGTGATTTATCGAATATTCTTAATAGGGTTTTTTTAATTAATGTAAATATCCTTCAGTATTCCTTATGTTACACTTGGGATAATTTCATATGATACCATCCACCCTCTTTCTTATGAGGTCCAATTTTTATGATGTTTTAAGGAAGTTTCTATAAAAAAACGTTTCATTCCCATGGGTTAATTGTGATATGAATAAATGATAAAAGTTTTATAAACTTTTATAAGTATTACGTGTTGATTTTATTATGATATGGTTTGGGTATGATAAATACATGTATCTATTTGTGTTTGATAAATCACTATAACATTTTGGTTTTGATAAATCACTAAGATAGATGTTTTGGGACCGTTAAATCCCTCCAATGCATTGGTTAACATATTATATCACATGAGATAATGAATCATGGACATAAATGGATTTTTTTTAGAATATAAAGGGTGGTCATATATTGATTTTTTTACAACATAATGGGTATACAATCTTATATTTGTACACAATATCATTATTCCATGTTCTTATGTTTTGTTCCATAATTTATTATTATGATTTGATTCAATGGCATTCCATATTTCTATTTCATGTGCCTATGATTAGGATTTACGGCTCATGTTTATTTTTTCACACTCATAGATCATAGTAAATTTTTATTCATATGAAATTACATGTCCTACTATTATGACATATGGACAAATCTTATTGTTATATGTTTTTTTAATAATATATCTCTACAATGCTCTTGTTTTCCTATATTCTTATGATCTAAACCTTTATGACATAATAAGATGTTTTCCCTTACTGATCTTTTGAGCTCACCCATTTCTTATGTATCAATTACTTATGTTTATAAAGATTATTATAACCTATAAGGAGTATAGAATGATCTCTATTGTGGTCTCATTTTATAAAAATGTTAACAAGTATCGTAAAATAATTTTCTTATATAATGGATCCTCAAAAACACTTGTGTGGTTTTCCTGGAAATAAAATCCATTTTGGATACTACAGGTGGATATAGGATCAAACACATATGTGACTATTGGTAGTAACCCTAAATGTGGCATATTGGATGTTAACTCAATCATAACTTGATGCGTGAAAAACTTGGGTAACTTTGAACCTATTTTAACACACTTTGAGGATATGATTTAGTCATTCACATGACCATTACAAACAATTTTGAAAAAGGATTTTTATTATGTAATATATAACTAGTTAGGTTAGAAAATATAATAGTAAAATGATAATGGATGTCCTAGGTTAAATTAAAGGAGTTATATTTTGGTCCAATTATGTCATAGTTGAATAGAAAGTATCATAAATTCAAATGAAGGATTCATTATACAAGAAATATTAGGATTCAACTTTCATAAGATAATTTATTTTGATTTTATTGGATCATATCAGAACCATTTTGGATTTATTAGTTGTTAAGTAATAGGATCATGAAAATAATATTGTGAAAGGTATGTCTCTAGAAACCCTTAAAGATGCATACTTTTTAAAAAATGTCTTCCCCAGTCTTACTAGATATTGGAAGGTAGATATCATTTCAGAAATAAAATAATGAGTTATTACTATATTATGGAAAACCATAACTATTTAATTAGTGAGTAGTAATTAACATTTGAAAGATGTAATTTATTTAATGTTAAAGAATTTAACACCCCAATAATTTACTATATGTCATTCTCATAAATAAATCTAATGTGTTCAATGAATTTACCTACACAAAACACCAGAATAAAATATTTAATGATATATTAGATGAATATTATTAAGAAAATTAAAATAAATATAAAACATATAATAAATAAAAATATATTACTCAACTAAAATTTCTAAAATTTAGAAAATAATTAATATGATTTAATATCAACAATAATTTTTTTCTCTAATAACTGTTTTTTTATGTTTTTCACCTTCTATATTAATAAATTAAATTTAATAATATTAATATATTATTATATATAAAATAAAATATTAGCTTTATCGAAATTATAAATTTTTATGAAATAAAATTAATAACACTTAAAATGTCTTTTTTCAATAAAAATAGTTTTCCTTATTTTTTTATTTTCATTTGAAAACCAAATTTTAGAATTTAATAACTTTAATTTTATAAAATAAACTTTATTATTTAATTCAAAATGTAAAAATTATATTAGGATAAATTCGTTTTTATCAAAAAATATTTTTTTGTGAAGAGTGAAAATTCTGTTTTGATTAATATCATAGTGTTTTTGAATTTATAATGATCTAAGCATGAGTTAAAAGTTTTATATTAAAATTTTCATGAAAATTAATATATTAAAGTAGTAAAATTATTCATTTAAAATTTCTATTTTTAATTTATAAAACATGAGTTTAACATTTTGAAACTAAAGTAATGATTTATTCTAATAAAAAATGTTTCGCATATTTTTTTTAATTATGTTAGAATTAATTTTTATCTTACTTTTAAATAATATTCAATCTTATTTGGTTAATAATAAATCAATTAATATCTTATATGTAAAAAAACATCGATAATATTATCTTAATCATAATTTCTTAGAATAAAAATATAATTTTTCTAAAAATGGTTTTTACACGTTATGTGTGTTGATACCAAAATTAATTTTTTATCACCATTATAAATTTAATTTAAAAACAATTAAAATCTTTAATCTTTAGTTCCAAATTATTTAATACTTACAATTTCATTTTTTGGAATTAAAAATAAATTACTTTAGTAAAAATTAATTACTATGGTAAAAACCAAAACAGAAAAAGTGAAACAAATAAGTGTAAAAGACTTAAAATAAATGTTGAAACATGTGTGAAAACGTTTTTTATGCTTTATAAACCTTAACCCTTACCCCAACCCATTATTTTATAATATTGGATTTACTTGACCTTTGAATAGAAACTTTTCCTTTTATATTATTACAATGTTTCCACTAATCTCCCTTATAAAAGGACTCATCACCACCCCAGTTCTCTTCACACACTATGCCTCTTGTTTCAAAATAAAATATAACCATATAAATCTAAAACACTCTCACACACTTCTTATAGGTTCTTATATCCTCAAAAATACCACCTCTAGAATAATTCATCCAATTTGCAAAGGAGCTCTTCTATGAAGTAAGGTAAACTTCAAAATTAGTCATTTTTCCTTCCTCTTACTATATATCTTCTTCTACCTACACCATATCAAATCTACCCATGATTAAATAATTAAATAATTATCGAAATTATATTTAAATTTTATTATTTTTATGGGATAAAAATTTCTTACCGTCGTCCCAACCATTCAAAAAATAAAATGTTAATTGTGTTACATGTGGAGTATTGCCTCTATAAGAGACATTATATGTTTTTCATAACTACATTATAAGGATGGCTCTAAAAAATATCAGCACTCGGCCATTATCTCATAAATATTTAAAGGTGTTACTAGCATTAGGTCACATTCCCCAAACATTAAAGGCTCACCAAAAATACCAAGGGTATAATCACAGAGATACAAGGAGGGATGATTTAACCTATATATATATACACAAAAACATGACAAGATAAAAATAAATAAATAAACCAAATAAATCTCTATAATTGATTCATGTTTCAAAAAAACATAATAAATATGAAAAATCCAACCACAAATGATGAAACAATGACCAACATTAGAGTAATATTAAAATGGAGTAAAATAGAAAACTATAACTCCAAAGGAGTGAAAGACCCGAGAACCATTATTTTACAACTCCAGATCATGACATGATAACTTCAAGAATCACTTCCAGCAACCCAGATAGGGACATCAAGGATCCCCACTTTTAAGTAATAAACTATCCCCTTTTATGTATCATAAAAATCAATATATGTATATACACCAATGTATAAATAAAGTGGGTGAGTAATCATACCCAATAAGAAGTCCCCAAGTGAATTTTCCTATATGCCAATAAGATTAAAAAAAATTATCTCCTATAAGTATAAAATATGTATTAATAAAATCAAAAGTAGATAAAATTTTCTTTATAATAAAAAAATTTGCATATGAACATTTTTTCCAAAATTAGATGAACCAAAAAAAAAGTTTCCCCTTCAAGAAGTGAATGTATTACATACTTCCAATTTTTAATAATCACCCATAATCACACACACACAAACCTATGCATGTTAAATGACATACCTATTCTCTATATTAGTGGTAAATACTCCTTAAATCCATCACCTTGATTAAATTATTCCTTTTTCATTTCTAGTTAGCATCGATCACCAAGTATGTTTCAACAAGGACCCATACAACAAAAATCGTGAAACATTCCAACCTTGTGCCTTTCTTATTGGAACTGAGTACTAAGTCTACTTCAAAAAAGGCCACATTTAATGTAAGTCAAAAATATACACTAACCATGTGCTTTTCTAGATGGTAACCACAACCCAATTATGCCAAGATCACATACCAAACCCATTTCTTTCTTTTATGAAAACTATTTTTTCATTTTATTAGACATGTTGTGGCCAAGAACAAAACCAAAATTAAATAAAAAACATGTAAGAGATCATTCCAATAGAGTTTCAATAGGGAAAAACATTTAAAACTATATGGTATTTATTTAAGTTAACTTTGATCCTTCCCTTTCTAGTAAAAGTGTAAAAAAGTAAAAATAACCTACATTGAATAGTTGATCCATGCTTCCCTTTCTAGTCCTTTGAAAACACATTAATTCTCATGAATCAAAGCATGATAATCTGATGGAATCAGCATTCGAATGAAAGAAATATTCCAAAATCTCTTATGGAAGCAAAATTGTTTGAGAGAAAATAAAGATAGATATATGAGAATCATATGGCCGGGTAGTTAAAATAAATTTTTTGGGAACTCCCAATTTATGATGGGAATTTGGGATTCACACCATTAATATTTTGATTTCCACATACACAGAAAAAATCATCACTATAGATTAAAAACATATTATTCCATTCACACCATGACTAACATCACACATCTTGAATGGTATTATCCATCCTCTAAAATAAAAACATTTTCACCTTGAAATTACTCATGACATATTCCTAAAAAACTATCACATCATCAATCACCATTCATACTATAAATCATTACTATAGCCAGATTATAGACTTCAATATCTTAACTCCTCTAAAACCTACCCATTGTTTATCCCAATGACTCCAAACATAAAAGCACAAATATAAAATTACCACTTACCTCAAATTATGGGTGCCACATTCTCCCCACCACTTGGAATTATATCCTCATAAAACCGGACATTTTTGTTAACTTTTAAAAGCTTAGTCCTCTATTCTGTCATAAACTTCTCTCTTTCCCAAGTTACTTCTTGGATATTACCATGATTCCATAGTATTATTTCCAAATAAATATACCTCCAACGCAAATATTTCTCATATATATATAGAATATAGACTCTTTCATAGATAAATGTTATATTTAGTTCAAGAGTAACATGGTCCTAACAGACCACATGAATAGATCTGGGTGATACTTATTCAATTGAGAATTGTAAAATACAATATGGACAACAATAAATCCTAGAATTAAAGATAACCTATATACAAGAGTTATAATTCATTGAACAATCTTAAATGGTCCAACATATGATAGATCCAAATTCTCTTTTATCACTAAGCATCAATAACCAAGTTTGTTTTCTAATTTTAATAATATGTGGTCTCTCACATTGAAAGATAAAGGTCGATGATAATGGTATGTAAACAATTTCTTTGTCTTTGATCCATATCCATCAAATTACAAATCACATGTATCATCTCTATAGTCTCATATACTAAACTAGTACTATAGTGACATTTACCATGTTTCCACCAAACATAGGGGACAGAAACAAGGAATGTCAAATAATGCATCAAAAAATAACATATGTATCATATCATGACATCTTCTATTATGGGATAATTACACTAAAGGCATATAATTAACCAATGATACACCAAAGTCCATGATTGAAGCTTTGAGAAAGTCTTATAAGGTCAAAATTGTACATTCTTACTTCCCATCCGTTT
Organism: Viscum album; assembly: GCA_963277665.1. Classification (NCBI taxonomy): domain Eukaryota; kingdom Viridiplantae; phylum Streptophyta; class Magnoliopsida; order Santalales; family Viscaceae; genus Viscum; species Viscum album. The sequence goes on from OY728160.1 coordinate 636,626,808, forward strand.
ATGTATGATATGTCAAGTTTGTAGTTAATTGAGTTCCAAGAGACTATTTCAAAGATATCTAGAATCAAGAAGGGAATATAGGATAAATTTCATAGAAAATTGAAATAATAACTCCATGAAACATAAAAACTTGTTGATTATATTACATTGACAAATCCCCTACCATATTGGACTCTCTGATTGTGAGAAAGTATACTCACTTAGTGATTCTATCCACAATCACCAAAATAGCATAATTATTATGAAGCATCCTTGGTATACCTATGAAAAATTCCATATAAATTTTTTCTTTCTTCCATATAGGTATAGGTATATATTGTTTTATAATAGTCGATTGTTGATACTCATCCTTTACCTACTAAAAATTTATTCATTTCATAAAATAATTTTCAATCTTATATCTCATACTTTCCCACAAAAAATGAGTCATCATCACCGGGTACATTTTTTTTAATACCCAGATGAATATTTCATTTTGAATAGTGATAATATAAAATAAGTTTTTTTGGAAATAATGAGGTACCACAATTGTTTATAAAAATATATCATATAATTTACATCCTTTGTCTATCTATGAGAATTCTACCCACTATTTAGGGTTTTTCTAATGGTGATACAGGAAAAATATGATATTTGGGCCTCTTTTACCATATCTATAAATTTTTTAAGAAGATTAACTAGGAATAAAATTTCATTTTCATCCTATAAGATACAATCCTGATTCAAGTTTGAAATGATACTCATCAGTTACCACTAAAATGAGATTCCCTAAAAACTTTGTTATTCGACTTCTAACTCAAAGCATCTACCACAAAATTATCTTTACCAGGTGTGTATATTGAGTCAAAATAAAACTTTTTAGGTACTCCATCCATATCTATTACCTCAAGTTCAAGTATCATTGAGAAAATAATTATTTCAAGATCTAATGAAAAATGAAGACTATTAAAATTTATCCAATGTGGTAATGTCACTAGGTCATTAAGGTTCAGAAAAATACAGATAATTCCAAATCATTCATTGGATAATTATTTTCATGCAATTGAAACTACCTGTATTGACATTCCACAAGATGATCTTCCTATGTGTGAACAAAATAGAGAATAGATCCAGACACATCATAATATACAACATCATATTTACCTGGTTCGGTAAATATTAGTATGGTTCCACAGGAGAGATGAGTTTTAAGCTCTAAAAAACATTTATAACAATCATAATTTAATTAAAATGGAACTCCCTATATTTTTAGAGTAGTCACATGAGAACCAAGCCTTGATAAATCCCAAAAAAAATGATAATAGCCTATCAATCCCATAAAACTATGTATCACAAAAACATTTTTTGGTAGAAGCCATTATATGACTGCTTTGGTATTATTATTTTCACCTGATATACCATTTTCATGAATGATGTTCCGGAGGAAATATACTTCTTTTATCCCAAAGTCTTACATAGAAAACTTATCATACAAATTATGATCCAATAATGTATATAGTAAAATTTCTAAGTGGTCCTTGTGGTCATTCCTTCTCTGAGAGAAAACCAAAATATCATCGATATATACCATGTTAATAAAGCAATGTACTTATGGAAGATATGGCTCGTTAACTCCATGAAGACTGTAAGTTAATTTATTAGATAAAAGGTAATTATGAAATATTCATAATGGTCATAGAGACTCTAAAATATTATCATTAGAATATCATTTTTCCTAAATCAAAAATGATGATACCTAGATCGTTGATCAATACTATATATCCACTTAGATCCCTTTAATTGATAAAATATATCATCAATTAGATAAATATTTTGATGATTATTTATCATAACATGATTCAATTTACGATAATAAACATATAATTGGAGGGTTTCATCTTCTTTATTTATGAATAAAATAGATTTATCCCAAGGTGATGTACTAGGTATGATAAATCCATTATTCTCTAACTCTTCTAGCTGGACCATAAATTCCTGCAACACTATCAGATCCATTATAAAATATAGTATAAAAATAATTTTTGTTATCCATTGTAGATCGAAAAAAAATTTAATTTTCCACTCACATGGTAACCCAAATAAATCAATCATAAAAACATAGAGGTATTTATACATGGTGGAAATAAGAATCTCATTCCTAGTTTCACCAACAGCACCCAGAGACATTGTTTCTAACTATCCTAATATGGTCCTATCAACTAAAACAAATAGTCCTACTATAATTTTATTTATATCTTAATCCCCCTAAAATGCATACAGAGTTCCATCTAGGGATTTGAATGACACATTTTTAGTGTAGAAATCAATATGTGATTTAAATTGAAACATCCATTATATACCAAGAATTAGATAAAAAACATCCATCTCTAGGACCATAAACTCCTAGAGAAACTACATTATATTAATTGTAATGGAACACGTTGGGAATTTGAAATATTTTCAACCCATTTTTTTGGGTGGTTTTCATGATACTCATGATGTGAGGAATTAAATCCAAATGTAAAACCAATTTTTTAACCATTCATTAAGAAATAAAGGAATTTTATTCACCTATATCATACAAGGCATGCATAAGAGTCAAGTTCAAATGGTTGGTACCTCACACTATGGAGGGAAACAATTTCTCATTTGAGATATCCATTTATTCTCCAAATAACTGTCGCTCATCTACTAAAAAGTATCTCTTGCTTCCCTAAAAGGTTTCTAACTAAACAACAAAACTATTCCTAGATGTATCATGTTTCACTTAGGTCTATGGAAAAAAAATTGTATGATGAGACAATTATATATGAGCATGCGAAGCGTGAGGCTGATTTTATCTTGTTCCACATACTGATTTGAGAATTTTATATTAATACTTCCTTAGATTCCCTTTATTACCACAGTGGTGGAAATTCCTTTGTGGTACAGTGCATTCCTTCTTTCTGTGTTTTAGTATACCGCATTGGAAACAGCTTAGTTCATTACTACAATGGGGTTGATAAGAGAATAATCATGTGGATTGATTCTAAATTTTCTTTGTTCTCTATTACCATGCTACCCTTTAATTTATTCATTACTTAAATTTTATAATGTCTATATGAGTAAAAATTTCTTCCCTCCTCCTAACCATTCCAAAAATGAAAATGTCACTTGTGTTACATGTGGACTACCGCCTCCATAAGCGGCGTGGAAAATTTTTCACAACCCATTTGAAAGAATGGTTTTATTGTGGTATTTATTTATTAAATAGGTTACTTACACCATTTTCAATATTATTAAAATATAAAATAATTCCTTTCTTTTATAAGTTATATGTAAAATAAGAACGACACCCATATGTCCATGCATACTTTAGCCACTATGAAGTGATGTATTTAATATCTCTAGTATTTTCTTAATATAAATATATTAAAATGTATTTCACGAATTTAAAAAATATAAATAATATCATCATACTTATTTAATAATGATATTATTCTAAAATAATTACTTTTTTAACCATACTCACTCATCTATTATAGCATGTTCCAACTTAGGTTGGTTAAACAACCTAAGTGAACAATGATATAAATTTTTACCATGGATGAATATAGAAACATAACTACTATTTTTATTAAAATTCAATGAGAAAATAATATTTTTTTAAATTTTCTCAAAAGTATAAGTTAATATTTAATGTATTAGTAATGTACCAACATTTATTCATCAAAAATTAATGAAACCATCTCATGGTTGATTCTGTCTTCGTGAATCATGACTAAAAAATATTAGAATGAAATTATAGCTTTATAAATAATTAAAAATCATATATTAAAGTATCATGGATAATCTATTTAGGATTAACTTGGTATCAATGAACACCAATAAACATCAACACTTTAATCCATGTGGAAAACAATCAAAATATCTAATATCTGGTGATGAAAATAAATCCAACTACATAATAAATGTATAATAAATTATTATAATAAAATATTATAAATTAAAATAGATATGAGTAAGGTAATAAAATAATTTATTAAGATTTATTTTATATAGGTCGTTAGATCACGTTCGACTATGCTGGAATACAAGGTAAGGGTTTCATCTCAAATTTCATTCTTTTAGACATGTTTTATATTATGCACCTATTTTTATTTATATGTTTTATAAGATTACTATTTGAAATATTATATCATGATTATTTCATTATAAATGGTATTTAAAGTCTTATTTCATGTTTTTTCTTTCAATAAATTTTCATTCAAATATTATAAGAGTCATATGGATTTTATTGTCTCAACTTCATTTCTTGAGTAATAATAATTCATTTTAGGTTGTGGTTTTACAATATGGTTTTCATTGGCTCTATGATTATATTATAACTCCTTTAATTATAATTTTCTATGAAATTTTATTTATTTATTTTTCTGTTAGAAAGGTTTTCAATGATAAGAATAATTCTCATTCTCTCTAAATGACCTCATTCTCTTCCAAATCCATGTTTACTCTTTCCCACTAATGTTCACATTTCTTATTTTAAAATCAAAAAATGATTTATTTTAGGTGGTCTTCAAATTCCTCTTTACCACTTTTCAAATAAACGACTTATCACCATTTTTTATTGTGGGATACAATGAATGTATTTTTTTTAAATACTAAAAAGGTTTTTCCTTTCACAACCATTCATTTTATATTTCACACCCCATATACTTTGAAAAAACTTTATGTAATTTTTAGGGATCCATTAGTGAATATTATTTTAAAAATAAAATTATTTAAATAAATTAACGTAAAAAAATTTTTAAATGAATTTTTATTGTGACATGTATCTTCTTCTTTTAAAAATATAGTAAAAAAAATTCTAAAAAATATTTTATGCTTTATTTCATAGTTCTAATGATTATTATTTTTAAAGATTCATTTCCATGTTTTAAAATTGATTTAATTTTTTTAATTATTAGTAATTTTAAAAATAGAAGGAAATAATTTTTTATTTTTCAAAAGTAAGTGTTTGGTTTGAAAAATGAATTATTGATTTTAAAAGGGATTTTAAATGCATCTATTTTTAATAAATAAGTCTTCACTGTTTTTATGTCTTTTAAAGAATTTATTTTGAAATCATTATTGTTTACTAAAAATTTTTAATCCATTTTTTAAAGGATAATTTTTGAATTTTTTTTATCACACACAAAATATTACATTGTAAAGAAAACTTTTTAAGGATTTTCTAATCATTTCAAAACAAATAATTCATCATTTTATTCAAATTCAGTTATAAAATAATATTAAAAGTGTGTTTTCACCTGTGTTAATATACTTTAATGTTTCTTATGTTGAACTTGGGATATGTTCTTAATATAAAATCCACCCTATTTATCCTTGATCTAAATGGAATGATCAGATGCCAGTTCCTCCTTCCAGAGATTCCTCCTTGGATCTTGATTCCTAGTCTGGGTATCCCTCACAGATTTAAGTCATGTTTTTTAAAATTATTCCTAGTTTCATCTTGAGGTGGATGCTAGTTAATTACACTACTTCTGTCTTAACAAGGTAGAAACCTTCAATTATAAGATGTTTTAATATTGGGTATATTGGGAATTTCTAGAGATTAGGTATGTTAGTAAACTTTAAATTCTTCCCCTTTTGGAGGGAATCTCATGTGTGAGGAATATTAGGCATGGAACCAAATTCATATTGTATCAGTTATGAGGTATTTGATGCCAGGAGAATAATTATGTCAAGTATTTTTACCTAAGGAATCCCATGCATATTGTATGGGGTAGGGATTTAAGATTAGGTCAAATTTTAACATCTTGTGGAAATGGATTGGTCACAGATTTCCTATATTTTGGTGAAAGATAGTGGAGTGTGTCCCAAGGGGGAAGATTTCACACTTGGGATTTAAAGGAGTTTTTCCCCCTAGGGGGGAAGATTTCAAACATGGATTTGATGGAGTGTGTACCATAAGGGGGGATTTTGTATGTGGATTTGATGAAGTGTTTCCCCCCAAGGGGGGACGTGTCACACTTAGATTTGATGGAGTGTTTCCCCATAAGGGGGAACTTTTTACACTTGGAGGTTGTTGGGATTGAACCTTATAGAGTTTTCCTACATAAAATATCAGTAAATAGGGATCAAAACTCAGGCCATTTGATGCTACAATTTAAGGTCATGTGAAAATATTGATCCATGTTGTTTAACATCATGCAGTAGGGATACATGTGTCTTAGAAGGAACATCAAGTGGGGATGGGGTGGGGCTTACACATGAAGGCTTCCTAGGGTATGCATTTCGTCCCATGGTTAGGGAGGATGTTTTTAGTATTAACCATGGAAGCTGCCTAGCATAGAAGTTTCATCCCATGGTGGTAGAGGAAGGTGTGGGGATCACGCATATAAGATCCCCAATATAGGAGGTTTGTCCCATGGTGGGGCGTGGTGGGGGGATTACGCATGTAAGTTTCTCAGTATATCACTTCTATCCCATGATAGGGAAGGAGGTATCATCCCATTATGATCATACATATGGAATCCTATGTTTTTCACAAAGGTTAAGGCTATAGTTTTATGTTAAGTGTTCAAAATGTTTTCATGTAGTTTTAGGTCATATGACTAGGAAGTGCATCTAGAATGTTTTACATCATACATCACAGACGTGGATAAGGATTACACCTTGAGGGAGCCATATCAATGAGAGGGGAAGATATTGAAAAAGTAATCTCTATATATATTGGTAAGTTATTTTAATTAGTGACACCACATTTATGGATTTTATGTCCATTGATCATGCACCTCTTAGTGGGTAATTGAATAAATATTGTCGTCAATGAGTGTCAATCAGGAGGCCTGATGATATAGTTCATATTCTTAGTATAAAATGGAATTAGGATACCTTTTAATAGGAGAATAAAGTATGGTAATGGACCATGTCACACTTGAGGAAAAGTGGACAGACACAAGGGTATTTGGTACCGATCATAGGAAGACTTGTGGTGTGGTTGAATCGGTCCTAGATTAGAATGGAGGCCCTGGGACTCAAGTTTCATGAAATTGGATTGGATGAGAGGAGGTTCCATAAAGATCCTTAAAGTATGGGTTTCATGAATGGTAGTTTTTTGTGAAATTTAAAAGGTTCATGAAGGATAGGGGTCTCATAGAGGTCAAGGGTCTTATAAAGTTTAGGGGTATCCCGAAAGGATATGTTTCACAAAATAGGGTGACCCTACCTTAAATTAAAGATTTTATTACCATGGGTTTGGTCTCACAAAATATAATTACCACACAAATCCCCAAGATTAAAAAAGGTCTTTCTTCTTATGAAAAGGCCATGGACCTTCATTAAAGGATTCTCCACTAGGGTTTGAAGTTCTCAAAAACCCATGGGAGCTGGTGTTGTGAATAATGGCTATCTTTGGAGGCTCATATCCTATTTCACTCAGGAATACTCTTACTATTATGAATTTAGAGATTTTATTGAAATATAAAAGGCCACATACCCTTAAAATCTGGACATATGGGATATATATAGGCCCAACAAAGGGAGGGGAATTATTTTTTAAAAATTTTGAGGCTTTTGTGAAGTATTATGAGCTTTGAAAACTATTGGGGTTTTATGAACTGAAGTTTTGTTGAGAAAAGGTTAAAATCAAAGCTCTACACCGCCAGAGAATTCTGTTAAATTTAGATTTTTGAACCAGACTTAAACTGTTTAGAGGTTATCATCAATGGTCCATGCAGTTGGGGACCTCCATGAATCAGATCTATTTAAAATGCTTTTTACCTTCAAAAAACAGAACCTTAAGTACATTTTTGAAATTTTTTGTCCCAAATTTTCATCAAACCAACCATTCCTTCCTCAAACACCCCAATGAAATTCATATTTCAACAAAAAAAATTCCAATCACCCACAGAATTAGATCCAATGAGGGAGAAAAGGGCCATATTATTATGAAAAATTTCCTAAAATTTTCGATTGGAAATCCATTATGAAACACGACATGACCATATACCTATAAAAAGAGGTTGGGGTCTCTTAGGAGACCATGATCTTTTCACAAATGATAGGGCCATGCTTAATTTTTTAAAAACTTAAGACCTTCATGAGAATTTTGTGATTTCAGTCTTAACCACTCAAAAAATATACCTCTCCCAAGAACTGTGGTTATTTAAACATACTTCTATGAACATACGTCTACAAACAAACCATCAAAACCGGAATCATTATGAGAACACATTTGTAAAATGACAATATGAAACTAGATTATAGAAACTTATAATGTCCTAAATAATGTCCACTGAGTTTGTTGGAGATTTTGTTGACTGAAAATAGGGGATAGTTGTAAACCTAATAACCAGGGAGCATTTTTGGATCGAGTCAAACCATGACACAGTCACTGCACTATTGATAAAGGATCAACATGAATAACCACTTTGTAAGAGGCTATTGTTGTATGGTTTCGGGCTGAGGGATGATGTTTCCATCCCCACTGTTGATCGGTATGATCCTTCCTATTGGTTTAAGAGCACACATGGACAATAATTGTTGAATATGGCTATTGGGGCCACATTATGAAGGACTACGCATCTCTTCGCACATTTTATGGAACCACATGAACAATGTCCACAGGGACTCATTGGATGTAGAGAAGTCTCCCCATCAATATTAGAATAATCTCAATGTGAGTCTAATAGACCATCTTAAGGGCTGGACCGATGAATGGGACCTTTGATAGGGTGAAATCATCAGGGGGGAATGTGCCTATGCATACTACATATTCTAGTACTTTCAAAAATTTCAAGTGAAGCTAAAGTGGGTTGGATGTTATGAGTTATCATGGTATTCGCAGTTCTTCATCTACTGCCACCTGGCCATCATGCTAGATCTATTGATAAGGTGGTCACTAGTGACCAACACATTCAATCTGCACCATGGGGATCTCAGTATCATCTTGTGGTATCTTTACCAGATTGATTGGATGTCAATACAATGGGCCATGTATGATGAATTCCTCCCTACAGAGAATGTATGAAAGGACCAAGAGTAGCTACCAACCATAGTAGGCATCTTGTTAGGTTTGGTGAAGTGAAGAAGTGAGTAAAACCCAAGGAAGAAGGATATACCTTTCATGTAATTGTTTAGGTATTTCCTAAATAATGCATTGAATAGGATACCAAGGAGGACATTAAAATTCCCTAAGGCATACCAATGAGACAACCAACACTCACACTAGAGGATCATGTAACCAAGTGAATAGAAATTGTGGGGAAGTAGTTTAAATCATGAGCCTCCCATGGTCATACAATTAGGGTTTATATATTTGATGATATGTGGGTGGATGATCTTAGTAAAGGATGCACACATAGGGGTGTGTCCATGAAACCTTGGAATGGAATTGATGCCAATGATGTAGAAACACATAAACTTGGAAGTATCAGTATTAGTGAGGTATTACAAAGTGTTCTTCCATATCATCCAGCGGACCCCTCCCCCCATACATGTCTGCAGGACCTTACACTTCATGTATGGTTGGGAAGCCATGCACAAAGGAGGGTATGAGTATCCAAACCTTATCTCTCCTCCCAACACAAACTTATGGCCATTGATCATGAAAATAATTGGGGGATTCCCTCCCAAATTGGGATTGGTGGATGCACTAGTGGAGAGTAGGATAACGAACTACTTAATCTTCTATCTCTTTTATATTCTAGTGGGAATGGTGATAGTAGATAGCATGCGGACCATCAAATAGCGGTCGTAACTCCTAGCCTTTTGAGGTGGGTTACTGGTGGTGAAGGTGTATTGAATGGTGACTTGTGGGATGTACAAACCACATATCTTCATGAGAAAATTATAATGCATCATGTAGAATAACTAGAGGGTTTTTGTGGGAGTATGCAGTGAATAAAAACCCTTGGTCTTCAGACAGATATGGTGCATGTTTGCACACAAAGATTGAAATGGGTAGAATGAGTTTCCACCACCCATTATTTCTTATGTTATCATCCAGGAATATGCCATGAGCTGGGAGAGAGAATATATCAAGGAAATTATGAGGTGTTAGACCACTCAGTTTTATGAGGAATAAGGGGTCCCATGACCAAGGGGTCGAGGGACAGTAGTGGGAATGGAATTTCTTGGAGGAAGGGCTATTCTGGTGCATAGAGAATTGACTTTAGAGTTTACATTTACTATTATTTCACTCATGGAAAACATGGGTAGGGAAGAAGTAATGAACTTCAAGTACCTAGGTAAGATGACTTAATAGGAAGATGAACCTGATTTGTAAGTCTTAAGGGTGAATGTGCAAGGTCTGGCAAGGATACTGCATCGCTCGGATGTCCCTAGTGATTTTATTTTTCCCAAATCTTGGGAGAGTTAGGAAATACACAGATAAATCCCGACACTCCATGGGATATGAAAGTACCTCAATAGGGATGGAATATTCCTCACTGAGATGGGTCATACAAGGGAAGGATTTCACATCTCTCGATCTGAACCAGTGCAATAATTGATGGAGTTGGAGGACTTGGTCCACTCTCAGGGCACTACATGTCCCCTAACTAGCCAATTGAAGGTGTTACTAAGAATTTCCTCTTCTACATATATATATATATATATAAGAAATTGAGCTAGTTGTATGAACACCTATATAAGAGGGGGAGAGGAAGGATTCCTATGGAAGTGATTCCTATTGGGAATCTCCTGAGGATGGAGGTCCTTCCATTGATTAAGTAAATCCTATGATCTTTTTTTCCTTAAATATAACTCATCCATTAGAATTACTGCCTAAATCCCATTTAACTTGTTTATTAATTAGTGAGTATGGAATATTGGGAGGTTTGTGATGAACCGCTGATTGTGAGTGTAGGAGACTTGACCCTTAAGTGGGTGATTTCTTGGGCCTCTCTTTGATGTTGTGACCATAGGTGGCCAACCATCAGATAAAGTGGTGTCAATAATTGAGGTGAAAACCATCGGGGGGGGTGTTATTTATAGGGGGACTTCCCATGAACCTCTAAAATATACTCATTGGGTAGTACCAAACTTGTAATTCATTTCACCTTTTCACATTCTCCTTCATGTTTTCTTTTCATAAGTCATTCTTGGATAACCTTGTACTTTAAATAATAGTCAAAACTTTTTCTGGATCTCAATCAGATTTGGTGATACTCAGTTCCAGGTAATTAGTAGTAGATAAGGCTATGTCTCTGAAAAAGGTAGCTAAAGAGGCTGTAGTGGTTGACTCTACCATAGAAGTCACATAGGAGATAGCTACTGGAGCCGAAGCCTCAATGGAGGAGGCCGAAATTTTTATGTCAACCAAGATGATCAGACAGGCTATGTTGAATATGCCTATTATGTAAGTTCCATTAGTGAAGGTTGTTGGAGTTGAGGCATCAACAAAGGTGGTCAAGATCAGGAAACTGAAGAAGGTATTTAAGGAAGTTTTGGTGGATGATCGTACCACAGAGTTGGCACTAGAGGTAGTTGGTGTTCTCGTTATAGGTGAGGGGTATGGTAAGGATGTGTTTCCCCCAAGAACTAGGGCTTAGCTTACCTAAGTAAATGCCTACATATGACTTAGCCACTGTTCTGTTTGTGGTCTTCTCCTAGTATAAGATTATGCCTCCTAATGACTTAGGGGATTATGAATTAGACGTTCCTAATGAGAACCGAGTCATCTAACGCAACTCTTGGAGGAGCGTGTGGTATTTCATCACTTTCACTCCACTAGTTGATATTCCAAATATGTTGGGATCTCTTTTCCATTCTCTATTCAGCCTAGGGAGTAGCAAGGTGGACTCTAACAGCCTCCATACATTATTTTACGACTTATTTAGTTAACAGACATGTATCGAGTGGCATGATTTTGATGTTTCATGGAATACTAATAAGTTTGAGGGTACTTGGGAAATTACACAACAAAGGAAGATATTTATCATCTATAGTATTAGGCACAAGTGCACAAATTTCTCATACTTCTCAACAAGATATCATCATCCAACTGATGGCGCAGTTAGCATTGGCTAAGGAAAAGGTTGTGGAGGAAGCATCTCTGGTGGATGAGTTCCAGGATGAGTGGAACCATGTGTGAATCAGGGATAAAGAAGTTCACCCCACCACTGATGAGGAGGATGACGATCTGGTAGAGTGGTATTGGACTTTGAAGGCTACTCAAATAAGGCTGATTGAACTCAGGTGCTCAGTCATTGGGGTTAATATTTAGGAACATTTATCTTATCCTAAAATAAAGGACAGGTTCCAACATGTAGATGACCCTCCCAAATATTTTATTTCTTATTTTAACATCCTTTTTTTCTCTTAAAAGTTTTCTTTTTTCTTCATTTTTGATAATATTAATAAGGAAACCAATAATAAATCCCTAATCCCTTGTGAGTTAGGCTCAGTGTGGGAAATTGGGGAAAAATAAGGGATTCCTCATTTATATAAGAGTATAAGGAAAAGGTTGAACACTCAAGGTCTAAACTTGTTTACTAGCCACCAAGGAGTGTCCTGATAAAAAAAAAATGGTTAAATCATGACACTCTCTACATGGCCAACTTAATTTATCAGCATGATATGGTGCATGAATGGGGTAATTCTAGGGTTATTGAATTCTACCTAAATAAATGGGGGATGAAGATCATAAATTGAGATGCTCAAAATTTGGAACACAAAGGGGATAGTGTGATGACAGAGGATAACTTTTGACCATTATTGAAACTTACGATCCATTGTCATTTTTCTAATGATGGGGTAAAATTTGGGTCGACTCCAAACCATATTTTAAACACATGACGGCTCTCAAAATTTCATCAGAAGTATTTTGAGACATGAACCCAAAATGGTTAGTGAGGCATTATATCCAGGAACTATGCCTTCAAGGGGGCCTAATCAAATGAAGAATATAATGGGGACCCAAATCAAGGGATTCAAAAAGCATGTGGTGAACTAATGAATTTTTTTTAATAGAGTTCAATACTCTCATAATTACGTCATAATTTATTTGACCACATTAGGTAGGTGTATCTGTCTGAAAAAAGGTTAGAATCATCTTCTAAGGTGGGGAATCATCTTAAATTCTAATCAATGATCAAGTAACATGAATTATGTAGAAGGTGACCATCACCAAAGGGGGAAATAGGCCTCTTAGGTGAGGTATTAAGATGCTATAATTTTATAACAACATGAAATGAGGATGATGGAAAGAATTTTTAATGTCATATGGTGAGGATGACATATCACATAGTTTAACATAATGTTATTAGTAAATTGAGTCATACATTTTAACATCATGTGATTAAGATGTTCATATAATAGTTTAATGTCTAATGGATAGGACCTGTGAACCGGTATGAATAGAACCCACCCAGCCAAGGTGTCGGGGTGTAGAGTATAAAACAATGGGGGTATCCCCTAGGGTAGATCGTGAGTAAATTAGAGATCAATATTTGGCTATGAAATTTTCATGAACTGAGGGGTTTGGTGAGCACAACCAGGATTTTTTCAAGGTCTATAGAGGGTCCATGCTAGCTTGGTACCTATTTCTTTTTATCCCTTTATTTTTTCCCAAGTCACAGGAGTGACCTAGTCAGGTGAGTCCAACACTTTCCCAAGTTTCCTCTATTGTATTTCAACCTAAAAAATGTTTTCTCCTCTTTCCTTTTGTGGTTTAATGTCATACCAATTAGACCAATAGTTTAAAAATATTTTAGGGTTATAATTCTTAGACCATGACTCATAGTTTAAGATCATATATCTTGGACCATAGTGATGAAAATAGTTTAAGGTCTTTATGCTTGGTCATAAAGGTGTCCCCTTAGAAAGTTTCTTATGACTCTAGAGGGTTCAAAACCAATGGAAATAGAGTTCCCAATAGGCCCTTTACCAAGAAAAATAATCTCAGGTGAGTAGAACACTGTTTAAGGTTATGATTCTTGAACCATATAGTGGTGTGTCCCAAAGGGATGTGTATGGAATGGAAGGGAGTTGAACTAAAGTAAATCGAGGGCTAAAAAAGATTGTTTCCATATGAACCATTCCGAGGATGAATTACGCATAGTTTAAAGTCATGATGCATGGGATCCTAGTTTAGGGTTGTAGAGATCAGACCATAGGGTGATTCCATGCATCTTATCCTTACTTGAAGAAAAATCCATTCCTAACTCCTAAGATCATGTGATCCATGATTTATGCGAGTGGTAAAAAACTTTTAATAAAGTTTGAAACGCATTTTCTATACCTTCACTAATCAAGATTGGGGTGAATTAATTTAGGATTTACCATTCACCTAGTTCAAAACACAGGAGCTGCTATTTGTTACTAAGGATCATTCATATTGTGAGCCCAGAATGGTAGGTGATCTATTGTGTCCATGCACCATTATCATTAGGGAGATTGTTCATATCAGGAGGATAATTATTATCCAAATCAAAGAAAGTGTGAAGCATGGAATTTGAAGTGGGGAATTTCTTAGAGGGAATATTGAGTTTCTTGGAAGAAATTTGGTCTTATCCTCGAATATGCTACATGGGCATGTCGGTAGGAAAATATCAAGCCCAAACCAGACTGGGGAGACCTCAAAATTATTTGATGGTAGTAATAGACCCAAAATATGAGATTCACACATCACTATATATCTCATGGGAATGAGAATCCATCCAAACATTGTTATAGGATATGTCAAGGTACGAGAATGACACCAGAGGGATGGTTTCCTCTATAGTGAAGACATAGAATCATCTCATATTGGTTATATGAGTCATCCTATGATTTTTTCATAGGTTAATACTATAGGTTAACATTGTATTCTAAGGATGTTGATTTTGTGAATCACATATTTATCATATGAGTCATCCCAATTTTATATGAGGTAATCTTACATTTTAATGTCATGTGCTGAGGACATTAGGTTTTTGTCATTCCATTGTTGTTGTATGAGGAATCCCAAATCTATACCGGGAATGGACATAGTTTAAATTTGTTTTATAAGGATGTTTTGTCTTATTTTAATTCTATATTAATCATATGATTAATCAAGGTTTTATAGAGATTAAGTCTATAGTTTAGCATCATATGCTAGGGATGTTTTATCATATGGTCATCCCATATTTATCTTATGAGCAATATCAGTTTTGTATGGGGTAATTATATAGTTTAACTTCTTTTGTTTATGATTTTGTTCTTTTATTTTTCAAGTCATACAACACCGAATATTGCTTCTACTTTTTTAAGTTCATAAAGCTTATACTATAGGAAAAACTACTAGATTAACATTACAGGGCTTGAATCTAAGGGGAATGGGTGTCTTGATGAGGCTTATATGGAATGGAAGAGTGATAACCTGATGAAAAAGGACAGATAAATAGACCATTTTTTTCAAAAAAAATTGAAAACCCATACCTAAGTTGACATCATTACTTTGAGGATGAAATACCCTATTATTAGTCAATGATGAAGGTTAGACAGAAAATATGAGATCTGGAAAACAGTTTATATCCCATGTAAAAGGTAATCAACCCATACGTAACACTAGAACATGGATTTGTAGGTGTAATGAACTGACCTGAGTTACCCTCAAACCTAGCACCTGACCAGATCTGTCACATACCCGAAGGGCATTCCCGATCCCCACAGGTTAGCAACAAGCACCCGGGCATCGAACAACAAAACTGAGGGAAAAATTTTTCCAAACCTGAAAAACTATATGGAATACATATATAGAGAAAGAAATGAATAGTGTAATACTATAAAATATATATATTCCATAATGATGAGGAAAACAATAGAAATAGAACAATTATAACAACAGAAAAAACCAAAATAAAAGTCAAACAACATAGGACTACAAGCAACAGCTAATCCAAATGATGGAATAGAAAAACTACCACCATATCACCACCAGCTACCCAACCAGCTAACATGAATCTCCCCACCTCACTGTGGAAACTTGTCTTTCCCTACACCAGAAGACAAACAAAGGTATCTACACCACCGAATAAGTGTGCATGGTGTAAGCTAACAGGCTCATTAGGATCCCACCCAGGTGTTCCATAATAAGTATCTGTATAAAAAATCATGTATACTCATTTTAAAATAAAACATAGCATGATAAGTAGTAAAGTAGTTTTATAGAAAACATGGTAAACATTTCCTATTTCCACAGTTCTAAAAAAATCAAGTATATCAGTTTCAAAGTATGTTTTCGATATCATTTTTCCCCAGCATAAAAATGCATATCAAGGCTAACTCTGAAATAAAAGCATTACAAAACAGAAGAATAGGTATCACAACACCAAGAAATACTATAGGTTTAGGTAGTATACTACTCATACCATAATAATCAAGTGCACAAAAATTGATCCTAGAACACAGGCCTAAGAAATAGAGGAATACCCCATGAGTAAACCCCCCCCCCCCCCAAATGCCACTATCAGTCCCCCAGAACAAAGGGACTATGAAACAAAGCAAATCCCAAAAACAAAACTCCTTGATAATTACAAAGTAATGGATTATGGCCTCAAGATAAACCTTCCACCTAAGTACCCAAGGTAACCCATGTTCTTTTTTTCACAAACCAGTTTTCAATGCTTTGAAAACCATTCAAAAACATTCCAAAAATCCATTTCAATGCTTCCAAAATACCCCCTTTTCATTTCATTTGTAAAAATATAGGGGCAACACATTTTTTACTGAAAAACCTTTTCAACACACACAGAACAATAATTTCAATTAAATTTATAAATAAATTTAAAAAGAAAAATAATTAGGTTCATTAACATAAGCTAGAGATGGAACCACCTACCTCAATGTTTGGGCCGTACACGACTGTAAAGAAATATAAGATCAAAGAAACCAAACAACATCAATAAATTCCTAGAATTAAATATACATCAAGATTTATTTGATTTATAAAATAAGGGGTCTATAGATAGAATAGAATCCATATACCATAAGAACAGATGTCTGCCGCACCACGACTAGCGAAGGAACAACCTCTAGAACAAGATCTCACAACGAATCTAGAAGAAGACACCAAGAATCATCTAACGTAGATTAGTATATCCTATAACACAAGGATAGGGTCCTATTACGATTAACCGAAAGGAATGACCAGAAATAACACTTACTTAGAGAGATGCACCACAGATGCAATGAATATCCAAAGTCGAGTAGAATAATCTGGAAGCTAATAATCCACTGAAAATCACCAAGGAGGATCCTTGGGTCAAGATCATAGAAGTGTGGGAATATAGGGTCAAGAAAAACAGCCAAACGCGTGACTTTAAGTTGGGAGTTGGCCGAGTCATGATGTGTACCTAGGGGTTGTGATGTGTAGTCCACACTGGATAAGTTACACAAAAAAACCCATCACCTCGGGTTAAAAATCTGATATTTAAACCCTACACGATGTGTACCTCAGGTAAATGACATGTACCTACTCATAGCATGACCTCCCCTTTCACGACATGAATCTGGACACCAGTACATGATGTGTACGTTAGGTATACGGTGTGTACCCACTCTCGTGCCTATAGAAAACCCAAAAAAACACCTCTAAAGACATTGAACCAAAGGGGAAACTTAGTGAAAGGGAAAAAATTACCCGATCAAGGTAACGAGATATTACTAACTCCCCACCATATGGACTTTCCATCCCCAGGAAGGCATATAAAAGATATTACTCCGGGAAAACTATGAAGGCCACCACTCCCACATCAATGACACACATTCTTATGTCTCATGAGAATTTTATCCTTGTTGACATAGAACTTTGACCAATAAAATCTATTTCCCACGCAATAATTTTTCTTGAGAGTCAACGATATCAACCGGCTTCTCCAAAACAAGAGGATCTGAATCTAACTCAATTTCTTCCAAACTCAGAACGTGAGTGGGATTAGGGTGATACTTCCTGAACTGAAATATGTTGAAAACATCATGTATGACTATCAACTGAACTAAAAAATCTAACCAATAAGAAAAATCTCCAATCCATTCAGTGGTCTTAAATAGCCAAACATATCTTAAAGTCATCATTCCCTATTTTCAAAGATGACGATGACCCAAATGTAGAGAAACTTTCAAGAAAACCCAGTATCCTATAAAAAACTCCAAAGGATGATTCAACTGATCTTCATATGATTTCTGTCAACTCTGGATTGTAACCAGATGTCATCACACTTCCTAAATCTTTATTAATGTCTCCTGAACTAGACTTGGTCCTAAGAAGGATACTTCGCCCACCTCTACCCAAGAAAGAGGTGATCTGCATGAGTGACCATATAACACCTCAAAACGATCCATTCTTATCGATGAATGATAACTATTGTTGCAAACAAACAAAAATAGTCCCAGATGGCTATCCCAAGAACCTCTGAAATCCAAGACATAAGCATAAAGAATATCCTCTAGGATCTAAATTACATGCTCCATCTGACCGTCTTTCTTTGGGTGGTAGGTTGTTCTCAATGTGATCTTAGTTCCCATTACCTCTTTAATAATTTTCCTGAAACTTGAGGTAAAATAGTTATCCATATATGAAACAATGGAAAAAATTACTCCCATGTAACCTCACAATCTTTTGAACATACAGATTACCCATATCTTCAACTTTACTATTTTCTTTGATCAAAATGAAATGAGAAAACTTCGTCTGCCGATAAATAACCACCCAGATAGCATTTTTTCCTAAGGTTGTTTGTGGTAAACCAATAACAAAATCCATGGATACCTCATACCATTTCCAAAATGGAACTAGAAGAGGATGAAGAAAACTGAAGTGTTTCAAGTGCTCTGCCTTTATCTGTTGGCATGTGTAATAGCGGGACACAAAATTTGTAACGTCACACTTCATACTCGGACACTAGAATCTTCTTATCATGTAATAATACATCTTCATAGCACCTGGATGAAATACCCATGAAAAGATATGACAATCAAACAAGATTGAACTTCTCACAGGTTTTGGGATGACAACTCGCTTACTGAAGTGAAGTATGTTACCTAAAGAAAGAGAACAAATAGAAATGGTCTCCCCACCATAAATCATTTCCCGAGTCTTCTGAAACTCATCATCCTACAACTGAATTTGAAAAATAGACTCCATGAGAGATAAAGACAATTGATCACAGGTCGTAACCATACCAAAAACATCCTCCATAATGTTGAAGTGTAACTGAGAAAAATCCCCATAAAATTCCACTCCTCTTTTGATTCCAGAATAGCATGTGATTGTACCTTCCTGTTAAGAGTGTGTTCAACAACATTCCCTTTCCTTAGGGTGTAGGTGATGTCGAATTCAAATGTATGAAGGTATTCTATCCATCGTATCTTTATGATATTCAAGACTTTCTGAGAAAAGATATAGCTCAGACTCTTATGATCAAAGAATACTTTGAAGTTCTCCCCAAAGAGATGGTGCCGCAAATATTTAACCACATGCATCACCGTAGAAATATATAAATCATTAGTCGGGTAGTTATCCTTAAGATTTCAGAGATGAAGAAATTCATAAGCAACCATATGGTCATCCAGCTTAATCAAACATCCCAAACCAACACTAGATGCATCACAAAACACCACATACCCCTTACCGGGAACAGGTAAGATCAAAATAAGAGCTGATGTCAGAAGTCATTTTATCTCATAGAAAGAAGACTAGCACTTTTTATCCCATGACAATTTCACTACTTTATTGGTAATAGTAGTCAAAGGTGATTCCAATTTAGATAAATCTTGGATGAACTATCGATAATATCCCGCAATACCAAGGAAGATTCTAATTTAAAAGACATTTGGTGGTTCCTTCCAAGACATAACATCTTTTACCTTGTCTGGATCAACTGATAAGCCATTATTAGAAATTATATTCCCCATGAAGTTCACTTATCAAATGTAGAAACTGCATTTTGAAATCATTACAAACAAATGGTTACTTCTTAAAATTTCCAAAATCAAACCCAGATGGTGATCATGCTAATGCTCAGATTTTGAGTAAACCAGAATATCATCCATGAATACTACCACAAAAGTGACAAGATGTTAGTGGAATATCTGATTCATCGAATCCATGAAAACTATAGGAGCATTAGTCAGACCGAAAATCATCATGAGATATTTGTAATAGACATACCTTCTTCTAAATGTCGTCTTTGGTATATCAGACTCTCAAAACTCTAAGCTGATGATAACCTGACCAAAGATCAATCTTCAAGAACCATTTTTCCTCCTTCAAATGATCAAAAAAAATAATCCACATGAGGTAAAGGATATTTTTTTCATAACTTTTACCTAGTTCAACTTCCAATAGTCCACACATAAGCGAAATGAACCACCTAATTTATTGGCAAAGAGAATAGGGAATACCCATAGAACACTAGGGGGAATGAAAAATTTCTCTAACAGGTTGTTCAATTAAACCATAAGTTATTTCAACTCTGCTCATGCTATGTGATAAGAAGGTATCGATATCAGCTGTGTATTGGGAACCAATTCAATCATAAACTCTACCTCTCTCTCTGGAGGAGGACTGGAGAAATCATCTGCGAAAACATCAGGGAAGTCTCAAACAACAACAGGATGATCATCAACCTAAGACCCTTCATCGGGTTCAAATGGAATAGCAACCAAAAAACTCCTTAGCTCTAGGTGGAAAGGAACTACATAACCTAACCTCAGGTCCCACCTCCCTAAAACACATGAGATCTTCCATCGGCATTAAGAAATAAAACATGCTGATGATAAAAATCAACCTCATCTCGATGAGTGATAATCCAATCCATAATGATGATAATGTAAAACAGATCCAGATCAAGAATGAGGAAATATCAGACCAACTATGAATGAGATACCATTAATGAATAAGAAGTACATTGAAACCCCTACTCTTTCCACTCTCCAAGAGGTGTCACTAACTCCATTGTAAAAGGAATAATTCCCATTGGAAGTTTAAGAAAATCAAAAAAGCATGCAGATATGAATGAGTGTGAGGCACCAGTATCAAACAAAGGAACTAATACAAATGATGAAATAAGAAGGTTACCTCTCAATATTTTCATACTTGCATCAACTTCCATTGGACACTCATCTACTGCATTTAAATGCTTCACTCCTGAGGTTTGTGGCTGGAGACCTATAGTCTTTGAAGCTTCTGATTGCACTGTAGTATCCTTTGGAGTTGACAAACCCTGACCATAATGGGGCATATTCATTGCCTGAAAAAAAACGTTGTAGATGACCAACACATCCACATATATTTCAAGTCTTCAAGGGAATAGGTAAATAACTTCTAGTTTGACCTCCCTTGCCACACTAATAGAAAGTCAGAGGCACACTACTAGCTGCAATGGACGGTGCAGAGGAGGATCGCTACTGAGACCCACCTCCACCACTTCTGTGACGGTCCTACCACTTTCTCTTCTTCCCATACACTCCATAAAAGTTGTTACCATTTGGAATATAATATGTAGTAATTCTAACCTTTCTTTTTATATTAATATATTCAATCATATTTATGTCTACCATATTTACATAGGTAGAAATATTCACAATAAACACCTATTATCTGATGTCCGATCAAAAACCCTTTAGGTATTTCTATGCCTTTAGCTAGTCATTCTTTACCACATTCGGAGAAAAATAGAAAATCTAAGATAAGAGATTGGAATATGCTGACACCAAACACACTCTATGCTATAATTACAGGAACTCTATAGACTTTTCCAACATTAAATAATCTGGATAAAACTACTAAAAGATCAGGGTTTTGAAACCCTTCCATTCCAAGCCCACATGTCTGTCTGCATGGACCATAGAATCCCACCATAGCTTACCCGAACCCTCAAGTCTAAACATTTCATACTTCACCCTGATATTCTGAGGTGTCTCCAGGAATTCTAATATTTGATTGATCATGTCCATAAAATCCTCTTCCATTTGAGGTTTTTTGTTCCTAAGTACGTTGGATTTTCGCGTAAGAACTCTTGTGATCGATATCTTTCTCCTCCAAATCCTGGATATACTTTAACAACGACATTTTGAACTCATGGAACATCTAGATCAATAGAATGGACTACCCATACAATAGACTTGTTGAGATTCT
Organism: Viscum album; assembly: GCA_963277665.1. Classification (NCBI taxonomy): domain Eukaryota; kingdom Viridiplantae; phylum Streptophyta; class Magnoliopsida; order Santalales; family Viscaceae; genus Viscum; species Viscum album. The sequence goes on from OY728160.1 coordinate 636,648,874, forward strand.
AATCCATAGGTGGATTTCCTTGAGGAGCATCAGCTGCACCCCTGAGGAACTCGTGGAAGATGTCTCAGAGGCATACTAATGCACATAGAAACATAAGAATTATCATATAACAAAACAAATATCAGTTAAAACTAGAAAACCTAGTAGTATAAACTACTATTTTAAAACAAAAACACAACACTAGATACATGTATCCCAACATCCCATGGTAACATGAGTCTTGTTACAACAAGAACTGTCCAGGCACTTATCGCAACAAACCTCTCAAGTCTCAAAAATCCTATCTTCAGTCTAACAGATGTCCCAAGAAAAAAATATTCTTGAGGAAAGACATCCTCTAATAACTAACTATAATGAACCGACTCGGTTTACCCTCAAACCCTACACCCTAGCCGATCTTTCATGTACCCGAAGTGCATTCTCGATCCCCATGAGCTGGCAACAAGCACTCGGTCATTGAACAACAAAACTGAGGGAATGATTTCTCCCAACCTGAATGACCACATGGAATACATATATAGAGAAATAAAGGAACAATGAAAGACTAAAAAATATATATTCCATAATTGTAAGGAAAACAGCTGAAATAGAACAACTTTAAGAATAGTAAAACCCAAAATAAAATCCAACTAAAAAGGACTAAAAGAAACAGCTACTCCAAATGATAGAAAAGAAAAACTCTCTCCATCTCACCACCAGTAACCCAATCAGATCAAACAAACCTTGTAACCTCACTATGGAAAATTTCCTTTCCCTGTACCAGAAGAGAAACAAAGATCTGCACACCACCAAAGAAGTGCACAAGGTGTGAGCTAATATGCTTAGTAGGATCCTTCTTAGGTGTTCCATGACAACTCACTGTATAAAAAACCTATATTCTCATTTTAAAATAAAACATTTCATGATAATATTAAATCTGTTTTATAGAAAAATTAGTAAACATTTCCTATCTCCACAATTCTAAAAAAAAGCAGGTATATCAGTTTCAAAGCATATTTATCATATCATTTTTCACAAGCATAACATGCATATCAAGGATAACTTAGAAATAAAAGAAGTATAAAATAGAAACATAGGTATCACAAAACCATGGAATATTATAGGTCTAGGCAGTAGACTACTCATACCATAATAATAAAGTGCACAAAAATTGATCCTATAACATAGGCCTAGGAATCATAGGAATAGCCCATGAGTAAACCCCCCAAAATGTCACTATTAGTCCCATAGAACAACGGGCCTAGGAAACAGAAGAAATCCCCAAAACAAAACTCCTTGATAATCACAAATCAATGGATTATGGCCTCAAGATAAACCTTCCACCTAAGTACCCAAGGTAATACATGTGGTTTTTTACACAAACCAATTTTCAATGCTTTGAAAACCATTCAAAACAATTCCACAAATCCATTTCAATGCTTCAAAAATACCCCTTTTCATTTCATTTATCAAAAGATAGGGAAAAATTTTAATTGAAAACCCTTTATAATACACAAAAAACAATAATTTAAATTCAATTTATAAATCAATTTATAAAGAAAAATAACTTGGTTCATCAACATAGGCTAAATATAGAACCACCTACCTCAAATTTCAGGTCACACACACAACCAAAGAAATCCAAGATCAAAAAAAGACAACAATGTTAATGAAGGCCCTAGAATTAATTATATGTCAAGATTGATTCGATTTATAAGACAAGGGGTAGGCAGATAGAATATAATCCACGTACCTCAATAATGGACGTTCGCCGCACCATGACTAGACAAGGAACGATATCCAAAACAATATCTAACAATGAATCTAGAAGAAGACAGAATGAATCATCCAACTTAGATCAACAGATCTAATAATTCAAGGCTAAGGGGATATCATGATCAACCATAAGGATGAACCATAAAGAATAGTTTCCTCAAGAGATGCAACAAGAATCCAAAGTTGATTTGATCGATTCGGAAGTTAAGGCACCTATGTAAATCACCAAGGAGCAGCCTAGGGATGAGAGCAATGAAATTTAGAAATAGAGGTTTGGGATAAACAGAGAAACACATAAATTTAATCTGGGAGTTGGATGAGTCACGATGTGTACCCAAGGGTTGCAATGTGTAGTCCATGATGGATAAGTTACTCTGAAAAAACCCATCACATCGGGTTAAATATCTGATATTTAAACCCTACATTATGTGTACCTCAGGTACATGATGTGTACCTTCTCACAACATGATCTCCCCTTTCACGACTTGAATCTAACCACCAGAACATAAAGTTTACCTCAGGTAAACTGCATATACCTACTCTGGACCATGAATTAAACCCAGAAAAATGCCTCTAAAAACTTTGAACCAAAGGGGAAACTTAGAGAAAGGGAAAAACATACTCGGTCAAGGTAATGGGATGTTATAGTAGGATCCCAACAGGGGTAAGAAGTTGTATTCTTAAGTGAGGATATTGAATCATCTCATATTTTTAATATGAGGTATCCAAAATTTACACTGGGTAAGCATACAGTTTAATATCCTATAGTGATAATATTGGTGGGGCTTGCACATTGATTTTCCCATTCATTTCTTCCCTATATTCTGTCATGTGGGAATCCAAAATTCACTGGAGAGCTAGGGAATGTGATTGGGTCTTGTACCTAAATATAAGGCCTAGTGTAATTTATAGCAATAGCGCCATAGGTAAGGCTAGTTTTTGGTGAATTTATGGTTATTCCTTAGGATAAGTAGTATATAGATCACTATGTATCCCATAGGAATGGGAATCAATCCACAAGTATTTCTAGAAATAGGTGGGGGAATATTCTTATTGAAGTATTATGGATGAAGAAAACCATGTGAATGAGGGGTAGATACACCCTAGTTTAAGGTCATAATTCTTAGACTATAGGTACTTTGAGATTATTTGGGTGGTGCCTAAGAGTTGAAACCTAGTGTGAAGGTGGGACTAAAAGACCTTGTACCACACAAAGACATCCTGGATCCAGTTGCATGCAGTTTAAGGTCATAAGTTTTTGACAAAGGGAATTTTTAAAAAAAATTACGGTCATGATGCTTGGACTAGGGGAATAATTGTTTTAAGGGTATCTGTGTGGCACAAAAGAGGTAAAACCTAATGTGAAAGGATGGTGATGCAATTCCATGTTCCACATTAGTACCTTGAAACAAGCCGTACCTAGTTTAAGTTCATAATTATTAGACCATAATTGTGGCCAAAGATGAAAATTTTGGTAAACTTAACTTCTATCCTTCCTGAGGAGAATAGTTTATGATGAACTGGAAATTGTTCCCAAATATAGAGGGTCTATACATCACTATGTATCTATGGGAGTGGGAATCAAGCCATACATAGTTCTGGGAAGTAGTGTTGTATAATAATGACCCTGGTGGGGCATTTTCCTATCTAAAAAATATAGTAAGTCATCTTATAACTATGATATGAGGCATAATTGTTTTATATGGGGTAAGAATATAGTTTAATGTCATGTGCTGAAGAAATTGATTTTTTGTTCATCCATCATTTGTACTGTGAGGTATCCTATGTTTATGGTATATGTTAAGACTTTAGTTTAACATCATTCGTTGAAGGCATTGGTATTTCTAGTTTAAATTCATATAACTTGAACTATGGTTTCTATAAGTTTAAATTCATATAGCTTGAACCATATGGGATACAAATATTTTATGGACATAATTCTCAGAAAAAAGGGGATTCTATTAGTTTACATTCACAGAGAAAAGATTCCAATTTTTATAGTTTATAGCCATATAACTTTGACCATGAATCCTAATTTAAGGTCATAGAGTTTGGACCAATTGAAAATAGTTTGAGGTCATAATTCTTGATCTATGGGTTTTATGAGAAGTACTACTTGAGAAACTTGGCATTGGTGGGAGGTGTGATACACTATAAATCCATGGTGATTAAAGAGTTTTATTCATTGGAATAGACATTATGAATAATATAAGGTCCTTCCCATTTGGTCTCTATCTTCAGTGGATTTTTTTTGGGTATCATCGACGTTATGAGATCTAATGCCATGTCACCAAGGAGGAAGGAGTGGAGGTGAACCTTCTCGTTAATCACTCACAATATCCTATTTTCGTGCCTCTCCTAGTTATGAAAAACTTAAATTCTATTTTCCTTTGGGTATTCAAACTTATATAGATGGACTTCTTCCATTTTTTTTTGGCATCTTGTGGTTATAAACAATTGTTCAAAGTGATAGAAAATAAACCTCAATGGGTCAGACTGCCTCTATTCTATACAACATGGAGTATGGGGTCACCTAAATTGAATTATAAGTTTTCATTAGATAGGTGAAAAGTGAGTTTGGGAGCCTATTGAACCAACACTTTTTATTATGGCCCCCCATTTTCTAAAATATTTCATAAAGGGTCTTGTTGAATGCCTAATGTGACCATTTCCCTATGAATGGAAGTAATAAGTATGGTTGGGCCATATGTCTTACTTGGAATACAATTTCTTCAACTTGGTTTCCTAGAATTTGATGTTGTTGTATATGAGAATGGAGTTAGGAACTCTAAATTAATGGATGATTTGGGATCTCACAAACTCAATAAAAGATCAAGTTTTGACTTATTTGAGGGGAATAAATTCTTCCCATTTGTAAAAGATGTGTTTTTTGGTCAAAGTGAACCTACAATATCACTTTTTTGTTGGTGGGTATGGTCCCACAACATTTAATCCCCATACTGGAAAGCGAAAGGACTACTTGGTAGAGTGGAGAAGCTCTGGCGGTCGGTGCAAAAAGTTATCTTGGGTATGAAATGTGTGAAACTTTTTGGATTTTTCAATGCATTCATGGACCATGGTTGGCCAGAACTATCCCAACCTCCGAATTTAGTGGGAGAGATTCAATTATTCTTGGTGGGAACCACAATATCTTGAATGTATCTCCTGCATGACCAGAGGTATCTCATATACTTGGATGAAATAGAGGATAATTCCATCCAAAACATTCCTAGAGAGGTTTTTCTCAAGGCTAGGCCCGCTCTAGAGGGTCAATTGCATAACACGTTAATGGATTCATCCATGCTCAACTCAGTCTAATGTGGGAATTTCACATTGGATATACTCAAAAAATGGAGTTATCCAGTTAGGAATTTCCTTATATGTGGGTGGATTTGAAGATCCAAGAAAGGAGGTACCATAAGCCAGCAGATATGCCTATTCATTTCAATCATCTCAAGTAGCATGGGTGATGACCCTTCAGTGTGACATATGAATGACTAGATCACCCTGGTTGGGTTCTAAAAGAGATTCATCCAGTCCTTCTAAAACATTGTCTCAACCATTATATGACCAAGGAACATGGTTCACCTTCCGTTGTGAAGGTAACATGGCTATCTGTTGATTGGTATGTTCTAGCAAGGGAATTAGCTCTTAATTTCTAAGGATTTAATAACCCCTGATATGCTTGATGACTATCTTAGAGTCTTCGTTCATGTGTAAATAGGGGAAATAAATATCTAAGGCTCACCCGATACCAGTAATGGGAGCCTGATACTCTACTTCATTGTTGGTGCAGCCTTTCGAAAATAGGAAAGCGTACAAGAAGATGGCCTATACCAGATAGATGAAAATTATTCTCATACCTACCCTATTAAACTTGGGTTCATTGATTATTTTACCACTTAGGATCTAGGAGTCACCATTGAAATTCATCTACTAACGTGGTATAGCCTAATCTACTGAGAAGGTAGATTCATCCTGAAAATCGACATTTGGGGGGAATTATTTAGGGGATGGATGTGTGGCCAAAAAATTTACCAACACTTGGCCTTTAACAGATTTCAATGGGAAAAACCTAATGTAAAACTATATCAGGATTTTCATCTAGAACACCAATCATCCCATCAGTATGGTTCGATTGAGGATATACTATAGAGGATCTACTCAGGACACCAGTTTTATCACTTGGTGCTACAAATAATGTCTCATGTTCAACACTATGAATACTATCATGAGACAACTCTTCTTTATGGGGGATTATCTAGTCTCCTTGTAGAGTATTATATGGATAAGATATTTTATGTTTTTCTCCCTACCCTTATAGTTCTTCTAGGCTATAAGGATTCCAAGAGAATATTATAAAGCAGTCACATAGAGGAACAAAGGCTTTCCTGAGATGGGTAAGATCAAAACCATAGGATATAGAAGGTACTACTTGATATCCTAACAATAATTATGGAACTCATCATCCCACTAGTAAATGTACCCCTTTTTCATGATCATTCAGAAGGGATTACACTTCCTGGGAGACCCTACAACTCTCAAATATTTAACTGATGAAAAATTTTATTGATAGCCTTGATTTTATTAGGGTTTATATCAATGAATTTGTGTCATACAAAAAAATCAAGAAATTTACTAGAACTAACCACAAACATTAACTTCAGGGGGTCATCTTTAAGTAATGAGAACAGGGGAAGACGAACACTTTCTCAAGATCCTTAAGATGGTCTTTAATTTGGTGGGATTTGACCACCAAATAATCCATGTAACATTCTTACAAAGTCTATATAATTGTCCTGAAGATGTGGTGCATGGCCCACTGGTAACTAGTTCTATAATTTTTCAAGATGAAGGGAATCACCTGATAACAGAAAGTCCCTTAGGGAATCATGAAGGTGGTGGAATCCTCATCCTAAGGGGCTATCCGGATCTGATTATATCTAAAGTATCCATTCAAGATGGAGAGATTTTGAAAACATGTCGTAGAATCAACTAACACCTTTATCATTGGAAGGGGAAATTCATCCTTCATACAATAGAGAATGAGTTCTAGAAGTCGATGTAAACTCTGATCAACCCATTCTACTTCTAGACTGGTAGAATGTTGTCCAACCACCTGGGGTACTGGACCTTCCAAACAAAGTTAGGATTAATAATAATGTCAATCATAGCTCTTAAGATAGAACTATGAGAGGAGTGAATCTATCTATGAGTTTTTTTGAACCCATGATGACCCACTGGGAGGCCAAGATGATAAACAATGACCTGAGGGTTTATCCCTCATATCTTATCATATCCCCCAAGAGAATATATAATAGGGTTATTTTTGGAAGGCCACATACTACTGATACTCCTCTGGGGACATGGCTATGATGATTAACATTGGCCTTGGATCTTCCTCGGTACCGAGGTTCATCTGTATTAACTCAGAAAAAGTGGCGGAGACACACTCTTCATATGAATAAGGGGTGTCTTCTAAATCTTATTCATCATCTAAGATAGGGGTACCAGTGAGAGGAGGCTGATCTTTTTTATTAGTCGAGTTAGGGTGATCACTGGTGTCTTCTATAGCAGATACTTAATCCTTAATGAGGGTTCCCATTCTACAGAGAATGTGGTGACTGAATCTATTGATCCAATCCAATTTGGTTTCCCACTACGAGGTCCACTCATGATATTAAATAAATGGTGAATATTCAACATTAATCAGGTCATCCATTCTTTGTGTAACATGTAGTAATTCCACGTATTGGGGTCCATGGGGTGAATTTATCGTTACTTCATTGGATTATGGTCTTTTAATATCATCTTGTCCTTCCTACTGTAAGATTATGAGGTAATATTTGAGTGTTCCTTATTCTTGGAAATAATGACCCCCCCCCCCCCCCAGGTCTGGTATCGTGGGCTATAATAAATGAATTGGTGGGGAAATATATCCTTAATGTCTACCCATGGACCAGCTGTAGTGGTATTTAGATCATTGGGGGAATTGAGGTTCTTATCCTCATCGGTCTAAACCTTCTTTCCCTCCCTATTATATTATCCAACATTCAAATAGTGGGCCTCATAGAAGTCAAAGGGGGACACATCTCCCTAGTGTACCCCTACTCGACCATCAATGTAGTACTTGAGGCACTGGTGATATAAAGAGGGGACCATTACATTTAAATGAATCCAGGGTCATCCGAAAAACATATTGTACCTAGTATCCTCTGAGACTACCCTAAATTTGTTGCTTGATATCAGACCACAAAACTGATTCTTCATCCAAAATTTTCTATAAGGATTCTAATCACTCATAATATACTCCTGAATTTTCAGGTTTTAGGGAGTTATATATTCTTTTTAAGTCCTAACTTATTGAGTGTTTGTGTTGGGATGAGGTTTATCTCAGAACTAGCATCCACTAGGCGGTGGAGGATTTCTACTCCATTGAACTATCCTATGATATATAGTGGGAGTATGTTTCCCTAAATTTTAATACCCTTATCATATCAATAAAATGAGATAATAGCCTGAAATTCCTATTTCTAGGCCCCATATATATAGTATGCCTTAGTGTTAGTTACCATAGCATCAAATTGAATTTGGTTTTTCAAGGATTCCATAAGGGTTTCATGCATTTCAGTTAATAGATGGAGTTCCTAGAGAATCAAAATCCTCTTTGATACACTGGTGAGGTGATTTATGACATAATACTCCCATTATAGGTAATATTTTTCCTATGTAGGATCATTCCTTGGAAGGGGTGTGTAGGATTTTGTTGGTCAAACCGATGGGGTCTGGATAGTAGTAGCAATGTTCTAAAACTATCTAGATAGTATGATATGAATAACTAATGGATGGTTGTTGTATTCCTGAGTTAAAAACCAAGGTGTACATGGATAATCATGGATTGTTCATGGCTGAGATGAATGGTCAAGTGATATTGTCAGCAACGTGGGTGTACCTAATGTAGTAGACTAGGAGGGATAAGCATGTTGAGCTCTATAAAAAGATTTTTACCTAGTCTCAATAGCATGAACAACCTAGATTGAAGTATTATTCTAAGAATTTTATCTTTTGGTGTGTCCTCTACCTATCTTTTTAAAATGTTGACGAATGTCACCCTAGGTTTTCATATGACATTCCTCAAAATTAGGAATTGTGAAGTAGTCCAACAACTTAATAGAATTCACAGTGGTATACTCTTCCTCTCCATCAGCATATTATTCCAGGGTTGGGAGGACCCTTAGCGCATCTCTTAACTCTGGAGGCATGATTTCGCTAAGATTGATATTTGGATTCGGCACAGCAAGAGGAATCTGATTTCTCTTTCACTTATGACACATATTCTTCTGAGACTTAAATGTTTGAAATACATATTTAGAGCCAGCGATTAGGGGATACATTCCCAAAAAAAGAGGTTTGGATTGGTTCAAATGGGAATGGATGGTACCATGAGCATGAGATATTGTCTTTCAAGCCAATCAGCCATCATACATCTATGACTCATGGATAAGATCATGTTTCCACTCACTGAAGTCATCATTGTCACTATTGTGGTCAGCAGAAAAATGTACCACCTACACTGAATTATCACCCAATTTGACTAACCCATGATCCAATTAGTCCTATATCCAATATTTGAAAATAAATCATTCCTTGATGGTGTGTTTTGGGATCTTGTGATATGGGAAATAGTCAGCGTGGACATTAAATTTGGCCTCCTGGGGTCTTGTGCACTCTGAAAACATTAGGATTCCTTTTTCTAGGGTGAAGATAAAATATAATGGGACCCATGAATCCCTGAATTAATAGTCTATTTCCCTTATTTCTACAAAATGCACCCTGGGATCCTGGCCTTGATGGGGGGCTACAAAAACATTCTCCCATTGAGGTGGCTACTCCTGGAAAAGTTGTTCCTTGGGATGTTGCACTGGGTGAGGCTACACTTGGTGAGGATCATCCTACAAAAGGGCCAATATGTTCACCAGCTCAAGAACCTCTAAAGGTACAGTGGTGGTTGTCTCTCCTTTTAAGACCTTCTCACAAGAGATGAAAGGGGAAATGGGTGATATTGTTTTTTATCCCACTGCAAGGATTATTCCAAACACTGATCCTTTTCAGAGAACTCCTAAAATCTTCCTAGGTAGTTTCAAGAAATAAGGGTAGGGACCAGCTCATTCCAGAAATTATCCATGCATATGGAAAGTATATTTTCCTAGTATAGTGTCTTGTTGAGGGATCACATGAGTCCCTACAGTCATTAAATGAATTTAGCAACTCATTTATAGGGCATTTGATTTCATTTGGTGAGGTAGATGATGAAATGACACTTCCTAGGGTTCTACTTCAGATGGAACTGGAATTCTCTGAGAAATGATTTATGAGAGTCTCATAGGCTTCCCTCATGTGGGTTGTATCTTATGCCATAGGGGAGAACCCCATGAAAGGTGTTTTTCCTTCTACCCTATGATAGTACTTCAAAGTAGGGCATGTCTTCTTCATGGGTGGACCTCTATTCAAGTTAGTGGTAGGGTGGGGAGGACCTCCAAATTAGTTTATGTTAGTATAGGTAGAATCTACACATTGTTATTCCTCATCAAAATATGGATCGTAATAGATTATAGTGGATCTAATGAGTGGGATAATCAACTCATCCTACTTTTGAGCAGTTGGGGTCTCGATCCCAAGAATGAGAAGATGGATCCCTATTGATAAACTATGGGTATCTAAAGAGATAGGCTAGTGGTGGTAGGGGGCACTTAATCTATAGAATATTACTCTTATCAAGAAATGTTCTATTTTTTCCCTTATATACGTCGTCGGGTGTTATGGACCATGGCCGATAGAGTGGATATGAATTCAACCTACTCATCGACCTGTGGGACTGATCGATGGTGGTACTGATGAGGCCAGGTGGGAGCCCTCTTTGGAATCTCCCAATAAGTGATCCCTATAGACACATCTCGAACATCCCCTATATCTTTGGAGTAGGGGTGTGAGATATCAAAACACTCTGGGGAGATATCCCTAATATTATCATCATTGGAACAGGCGGTGGTTTCTCCCTGCGCAGCCCACGGGGGTGCTGGTTTCAGTGAGGCACTAAAGCCTCGATATATTGGTAGGACATATCCTTAATGGGAATAACCCCATACTGTTTTTATCCGTAATCAATGGTATTAATAATCCTTTTATGAATGCTCTAGACAGATTAAATGTGGTGTGGGAACCCAGTATCTAAAGGTGTGGGGTCTATCATGGTAGGAGTATAGTCAGGCAGGATTGTGGCACCAATGTTTCCCCTTCCCCTATGCTTATTGGTGTTAGGATTAAAATTTCCTATAGCTTGAGCCATGTAAGTCATGTGGATGTAACAGTCAGCATAGATATAGTAAAGTTGATTCAGAATGCCCCAATTTCATCCATTCTTCCTAAAATGAATGAAGGATCCTTTCTAATGGTGGCACAGACCAAGGATTCCCAACGTTATTTTTCCCAAGTCATAGGAGAGTTTCATACGGGGAACAAATCATTCTTGTTGAGACCTGGTGTGGAATATATGTTTCTAGTGACATAAAAATATAATGGTTCTCAAAATATACTAGTCCCCATAGTTGAAGGATAATAGATTCACGTCCGGATCACCATTTTTTTTTTTGAATGCTTTCGCCAAAGCCAGCACATCATACTGCTTTGCTTCCCCACATTTCCAAATTTACAAAGGTGGGAGGCTTCCATATTGTTGATTTAGTCCCCTTGATAAAAAATGGTAATATGGGATGTCATTTTATCCTTTAATGGATTACTACTTGGATATCATTTCCAAGTTTGGGTCTCCATTATATATTTAAGTCAGGTTCATGAAATTCATTCCTGGTGCCATCTCAAGGTGGATGTCGGTTAATTATGATGCTTCAATCTCGACAGAGAAGCAACCTTTGGTCATAGGTGGTAGTAAGATTTATGATTTTGGGAATTTTTGGATGTGTTTTGGGTTTTGAACATACAAAGTATTCCCATGTTTAAGGAATCTCTTGTGTGAGGAATCTTAGGTGAGAAACCCAAGGCATCTCATGTTGGTCATGAGGTAGTTGACACCATGGGTTTCAGTCTTCCGAGGATATTTAGCTTATGAAAGCAAATTTATTACATGAGGTAGGGATTCTAGATCATTTAAAAAGTTTAAAAACTTATTGATATGTATTGGTGAAAAATTTAATGTATTGTGGGGACAGATGGTGGAGTGTGTCCCCAGGGGGATTATTTTACACTTTTTATTTGATGGAGAGTGTCCCTCGAGGGAGGGAATATTTCAGACTTGGATTTAATAGATTGAATTCCCCCAAGGGGGTATTTCACACTTGGATTTGATGGATTTTTTCCTCTATGTTGTAATATTTCACACATGTATTTGATGGATTCTATCCTCAAAGTGGGAAGATTTCATATTTTGATGTTTATGGATTGTATCCCCCCAAGGGGAGAGATTTAACATTTGTAGATTTTTGGGATTAAACCTCATGGGTGTTTCCTATGAACCCTTTTAGTAAAAAGGGATCAAAAAATGTAGTTCTACCACTCAATATAGGTTTGTGTGATAGGATAGATCCTTGAAATTTAACAACATGTCATAAGGACACTCTTTTCATGGAAGGAGAGTCACCAAGGGGTGGTGTGGTGATTATACATAAAATTTTACTGAGGTAGAATTTTGGGCTCATGGTGAGGGGGGATGCTATGGGTATAACACATGGAATCTTCTATGCATAGGAGTTTTTTCACACGGTTGGGGAGGATGGTGTGGCGCTTATTCATGGAAGCTTATTGTTGTGGGAGTTTCATCCCATGGTGGGGGAGTATGTGGTGGGGATTATATATGAATGTTTTCTGGGGTAAGATTTTTTTCCCAAGGTAGGGGAGGAGGTTTCATCCCATGATGATCATACATGGGTAATTATATGTTCAAAACATAGGGTAAGGCTATATATTTATGTCATGTGAAGAGAATATTTTCATGAGGTTCAATTTCATATGACTAGGACACAGAGCTAGGATGTTTTATGTTATATAGATCAGACATGAATGGGGCTTACACCTTGAAGGGGACATATCAAGGAAAGAAGAAGATATGTAAAAATGACTCTCTATTGAGACAGGAAATCTATTTCCCTTAGACACACCACCTTTAGGGATTATGTGTCCACTTCTCATACACCTCAGTGTGGGTTTTTCTGTAAACACTATATTGGAGGAGTGGAAATTATAAGGACCGAAGTTAGGGTGCTTGTTATTATGATAAAAATTAAATAGTGTACCTATTATTAGGAGAAAAAGGTAGGGAAATTCCCCAGGATGCACTTTAAGAAAAGTGGGAAGATATAAAGGTACATGGTACCATCCACATGGTGACATGAGTTCTAGTTTAACTAGTCTTATATCGATAAAGGGGCCTTGGAAAATCAACATTTATGAAAGGGGATTGGCAAAAATGATGCACCATGAGGATGCATGAAGGATGTGTTTTGTGAAAGTTAAAATTTCACAAAAGTTTTGGGCTTCATAGAGGACATGAGTGTTGTGAAGTTTAGGGGTCTCATAGAGGTTAGGGGTCTTAAGAGAGTATTTTTTTCTAAAAACCAGGTGACCCTAACTCGGAATAAATTTTTTCTTCCCATGGGGCTAGATTCATAAAGGATAATTATCTCATGAAACCCCAAGAGGCACAAATGGATTTATTTGAATGTGACGGTCATTCACCCTTAAAAGTTATATCCACCATGGGTTGAGGTTCTGAAAAACCCATGGGAGTAATTTTCATAAAAGATGGATACCTTTGGATGTCTATCTCCTCTTTCTCTCATCAAGATTCTAAGAATCAAAAATTTAGAGCTTTTCATGGATGTTGAAAGCTCATGTCCCTTTGAAAGTTAGACATATGGGGTATTTATAGGCCTATATGAGGAAAGGTAATTGGATTCATGAAAGTTAGAGTCTTTCAAAAAAGATTATGAGCTTCATGAACTATTGGGGTTCTGTGAACCAAAGTTATGATGTGTAAAGGTTACTGTCAAAGCTTTATGTTGCTGGTGATTTTTTCCAAATGGGGCTCTCTGAATCAGACTTACACTGTGTAGAGGTTATCATCAAATTTTCACATGATTGGGGACCTCTAAAAACTGAATCCATCCATTGTTCTTTTGAACTTCATAAACCAGACCCTTAATTGCATTTTTGGACAGTTTTTTCCAGAATTTTCATCGAACTGGTCATTCCTTCCTCAACCTATCCCATGAAACATACATTTTGACATCAAAATGTATGCTTATGTTTTGTTTCATAATTATAGGTTGTGTTATATTTGAATTACATGATATATTTATATGTCATATGACTATGATCGTGCTTCATTACTCTTTTAATGACACTGTTTCTACCATGTAATACTTCAAAACATTTCTAGGAATATTTTTGAAGATTGGTTCCAATTTGGTGTAGAATTGTCGGGCCGGTAGACCCTCGGTGTGGTGATATTAAAATATTAATATATTTTAGCACACATTTATGAATCATTTATGATTAAATGGTTTAACTATTTTTCAAGACCTCAGATGGGAAATATGAAGCTTGGTGCTGATTTGACATAGAATTTTTGGGCATGTATAGCCTTAGTATGGTGATATTAAAATATTAATATATTCTATCCCACATGTATGAATCATTTATGTTTAAATGGTTTTAATATTTTTCAAGACCTCATATGGGAAATATGAGACCATGATTGATTATGAAATTCATAGTCCACCTAAGAAGTAGGTCAGCATCAGATGTGTGGTTAATGAATCCATTGGTGGGTGTGTTTGGTAAAATAAATAAATAAGTTTTTTATTTATTTTATTACATGACCAAAATGTGATCCTACCTATTTATAATTCATTATAAAAAACTAAAACGGTTAGCTTCATAACCCTGGGAGTATTTGAGAGGAGTTTGACTATTCTTCATCATTGGGGGGGTAAGATTAGAGAATGATGGGTGATTGGATCATGGGGGTTTGAGAGGAAACAAACACAGCAATTCTTATTAACCACTTTCAATAGTCACCAATGATCAATCCATAATTGAGGTAGGGTGTGTTATTTATGGATTTACACCTTATTTGATTCATTAAGAATATATTTAATTATGTTATTTTTTATCTATAATTTATTAATATTCTTATGAGCCCTTCCATAATTCTTTTGAATTATTTGACTCAATAAATCCTTATTACACCTTTCTATTATCCCTAGATACACTGATTTTTTGATCATTGGATAATATCACTTGGCCAAAATGGATTCACATTATTTTTGTGCATATTGACCTACTATTCATTAAGTTCTAAACCATTATCTCATGGAATCCCAGTTTGATATTTTTTAGGTGGGTTTGAGCATGATCAAAACCCTAGAATTCATGGAGGTCGCATGAATGACATGTGAGATGTAAATTTAGGGATGGATTGATATGTATTGTGGGTTTAAAGTGGTGCCTTTAGGTATTTTGTATTCTAATAAACATCTATAGTAGGTGTGACGCAACAGTTGGAGCTATGAGGAGTTCCGGTGGCTGAAATCCAACCACAGTAATGGCTCGAGCACGGACAGCCCCAGAACTGAAACCCCTAGAGAGAATCATGGTAGAAACTACAACAACTACAATGTGGGTGAAGAAAATATATATTTATTTAGATTCTATGAAAAACATGACCACATGGAGTGTACTATGGGAAAAAAAGTTGTGTAGTCACCTGGCTATAGTGGATATAGTTTCGGGTAAAGATAAATATCACCATCTATGTATAGACTTATACACATCTTGTGACCCTGCGATGGAGACCTAGTATGTAATATTGGAGTATACAATCATGGGAATGGCCAGGAACATGGACATGTCCAGTATTACATGGGAACTTACCAGTTCTTAGGCCCGGACCGATACACGAGCATGGCCATATTTACACAAATAGGGGTTGATGTACATTAGCATGGACAAATGTACATGGACATGGGATAATATAAAAAATAATTGATAGATGTACATGGGCATGGGATGATGTATATAGGTTTGTCTAGAAGCACATGGGTAGGCCCCGTGAGGTAGAGACACATCATGTAGTTCCTCAACACGCTATGTAGCACTACATGGCTAGTCAAGTTGAGTATTGGAGATGAAATTTCTAGGAGACCAAGAAATTTCACACATTATGCAACCTCGAGTTCGTGTCATGTACTTTTCTAATATATTTCTATCTTGCATATATCTTTCTTCTTGAATCATATTTTTTTTTCCAGGAGTATTTTATCTTGACCATTTAACCACAAATATCTCTATGGTAGTATTTATTGTGGTTTTCAAGATATGACATATAGGTTTGTGAGAGTTATGATTCTTTAAAAGATTCTTAACCAATAGCAATGATCGGTCAAGATCATCGTAGAAAATATAGGGTTGGAAACCCCCCCCCCTAACACCCTAGGGAACACCCCCCCCCCACCCCACACACACACACACACTAAGGAATGATTCCTTTATTCACTTATCCACAAAGTGGTACCCCTATCACACTAAGACACATGTCCTATATCTATTGACGTGCACCCCTATCATACTAGGGTGAAATTCCTCTATTAGAGATTATGACTCCTTGGTTGTGGAGTAGTTTCGAGTTATGGGTCCTCAAAATTAATTTCTCAGATAAAAATGAAAGATGATGGGGTCAGTAATACCTTATCATGTCAGGTTACAGATCCTCTATAATCTTTAAATAGGTATGGTCAGAAACTCCCCATTCAACATTTTGTGGAGAACCTATATCTACTAATTATTACCCCCTAATGCACTTGGTCATGATTCATTTATCTATTGGCTGATACACCAAAGATTCACTAGGAAATGATGCATATATCTATTGAGTGGTACCCCCTCCCCTGTATACACTAGGGTGTGATTCCTCTATCTATTTAGTGGTAAGACCCCTAACGCACTAGGGAATGGGTCCTCTATCTACTGAGTGGTACCCCCTGACCCATCAGGGCACAGGTCCTTTATATTTTGAGTGGAACATCACTATTTTAACAGTGAATAGGTCCTGTATATTTTGAGTGAAACCCACTATCATACTAGGGAATAGTCCCTCTATTGAATATTGTTCCCCTCTTGTTGTGGAGCAGTGGTGAGGTGCAACTCCTCCACATGACTTCCATATACAGACACAAGAGATAATGAGGATTAGAGATAGACCTTTAGATAAATAGGTAGACTCATCATTCTTATATATGCTATGGAGATTGAGATCCCCTTTTATTTTTTGGAATTGTTTTCGTTAATTTATGAGTTATTATGGTTTTTTCACATGTTTTAATTTAGAGGCCTTTATTGGTTGAAAATAATTTTTTTTATATTCTTCTATTTCTCCCTTTTTGGTTTTTTGGGCATCCTACTGGGTATGTATATACTCTCCCCTATACGGGTTTTTTCCAAATGTTTCATGTCCTATTTAGATTATAGATAGATCAGCGATGATATCAATGGATCTTAGTGATACTTGGATGTATTGACCACATATAGTGGTTGGACTTAGAGATCAGGGTTTGGGCTCTCTTAGTTTTCCTTTATTCCAGTTTTAGTCATATTGGGACATCATTTCTAGTTTGGAATGATTTTTTTCCTATTATTCTTTAGCTTATATTTTGGTACTCTAATGTATTCCATCATGTTTATTGAATTAATGGTTTTAATCTTGATGTTATAGTCTTTTATTTATATTCCTCTGCACTTTTTCATTTATATGGTGTAATGCATAAATATATGTACATTAAGAAAAGGCCTCTCATTTTAGAAATTCATTCTCATAACTTGTTTCTATAACCCAACCATAATTTTAGTAATTCATTCTCATCACTTGTTTCTAGAACCCAACCAATTTTATGTGGTCTTGTGGTCATCACGCTCAGCTTTCCACCGGCTAGGTGGGACCCAGAGTGTCAGGTCATGGAAGACTGGTATCATAGGTGGTTCATACTTGGGTTAGTGTAGAGATAATCTCATGGTGAGAAATGGATAGGAACTTAAGTCAATGATGTTAGAGTGTCTTAAGAGTTTATTTTAGGACAAGGAAACCAATGTTGGTGCAACAATAGAAATATCCTACCCTTGGAATCTAAATACCTTCTTCTCGAAATAGCGTACTAAGACATTAGTTTTGGGGAACATTGGTACATGTATAATATCATATTGAGTCCTTTAGCTTTCCTTGTTATGTTAGCTCCGTAGATATTTTCTTTTATTGGTGTATGTCTTGATAAATTTCAACATGCCACTATGATGAAAGTCAAAAAAATATTTTGATACAATGTTGTGATGTTGACCAATTGAACGATAAGGTTGTGGCACGGGGTCCATTTCATGAGGTTTTTCCTCCAGGTGGGCACCAAGTAGGGCTACCACATGTTGAGAAACACAAGGACCCACCTCTTATAGTCTAAAATGTGATCATCCACATACTGATCAGTCAATGGATCTAGTAGAACATAATAGTGGAATATGCATGATTATCACATTTTTTGAGTTCTAAAAATAGAGATCATTGAGGTTTCACATCGGGATAGACCCTTAGTTGATGGAGTCTTAACTTGAGGTAGTGGTTTGGGTTTTCAAATATTTATACCCCAATAGATAGGATGGTTTCTCTTGGAAAAAGTACCCTTCATAGAATAGCTATTAGTTCTGGTTTTACTAGTAGATGACGCACCTTTGTGCATCGTGGGTTCTGGAGATGGAGATATCCTATGTCTCAGGGTGAGACAAACTCTCCCTTATAATGGGGTAGAGGATTGGGGTAAGCCAATTGTGTAGATTTCCTACTTGGATAAGACACCTTTTGATGGTAGACTAGGTGGAAAAACTACTCTAGGGTGATTTAGGGTGTCAATATTGTCCAATGTTGGTGATTTTTAACATGGATTTAGAAATTCAAGAAAGAGGGAAACTTCCCACATTGATATGTGTTATTTTAATGATATTCAAAAACATGCATGTGATTCAGTGCCTCCCAAAGAATATAGTGTGGAAGTGTTGCAAACAAGTTCCTTAAACTTTTATATTTTAGGTTGTGTGATGTGTTGTGGTGTTAGAGAGAGCCTTGTTTGTGATTAATAGGCGGGTATGGAAAAGGATAGCTTCATGATGTAGGAGATTTTCACTCAAAGGATTCATGCATGTTTCAAGATGCGCCATTTGTCACAACTACTCAACTATAGTTTTATCACATTGTTTTAATCCGATTTTCACTAAACGCACTCCCTATTTGAGGCCTAGTGATACCAGTGGAGGACCTTTTACTTGAACCTTGGTTTGGAGGCTCCTTATAAGAGGATCGTTAATCACACGCTTTTTCTTATGGTGTGACTTGACTCTATAAAAATGGAGAGCCTCGCGTGGAATATTTTTGTAGTGTTAGTGTGTCCATATGATGTCTTCCTCAGTATGTAGTGGTTTTCTACCATCCATTACCAAATAATTGCTACCAGTGAGGGTTGTTGTGTGCCCAATTTAGTAGGATGGAATTTTCCTTCTTTATTGACAAGGAATCCAATAAAGAGAAGGATGATATTGTGTGTTGGAAGATACATATGATTCTTTATAGGTTGTATTGTTTGAACCTTGGAGTATCAAATTCTATGAGAATCCAGTTCTTGTGATGTTGGGGAGGTGTGCGGATGACTTCATTAAGGATGAACCAATATTACCTCCATTGATAATATTTTTGTACATGGACCTTAAATGGGGATATTCTAATATCTATGTTAGCATATTAGATGACCCCTTGAGAGTTGATTAATTATTTTACCATTGGATTATAACAAAGTGTTTCTTAAAGTTTTAACTTTATTACCAACTCTAGATTTTGGAGGAGGATGTATCGAATATGGATTACAAGAGATATTATGGTAGCTTTGAGTTCTTGGTGATAACCTTCATCATTATAGACACCCCCATAGAGTTTGTGGTACTTACAAATAGGATCCTTAGCTATTATTGGTTCAGTTAATGGTCATCTTTTGTGGTGGAAACCTTGTGTACATAATTCCAAGAGTGGAGAAAATGATACACTTGAGTATGGTTCAGGATATTCTCTGGGAGTACCATATTTATAGGGAGAACTCATGGATTAATTTGTGGATTCAGTAGGTCCACTTTAGGATATGCCTTATCATATATGGTTGTGACAGTGGACCCATAAATATTTGAGGTTATCCTAACTTGAGAGCCATCTAAATCCATGTCCATAGCAGCAGAACCAATGGCCATGTTTTTTTTCCACTAGTATTGAGTGAGGTGATGGGGTATTTCACCTCTATAAAGTCATCCCTTTGGGATGAGTATTATACATATTACCTACAATCGATGATTATTACCCCATCACTTATTTAGTATTATAAGGAGGATTAGTTATAAATACTAACTGTGAGATCTTCAATGATGATATATCCATTAAACATTATCCTGATAGATTTTATGAAGGTGGGGAGCATTTCATCATTTTTTGATTATGGATGATGACCAAAGTCATGCTTTAAGATAAGGAGATAAGGAGGATTTTGTCCCTTGGTAGTGCGCCCATGAGAGGGGTGGTTGTAATGAGATTATTTAGCATCAGGTTAGGTGTAAAAAGATTTTGAATCTTATTTTTTAATTTATATTTTTTTTCACACCTACCTAAAGGTGGAGGATGATTTTACCATATGAAATTGGATTTGGGATGGTATCTTTTTGGTTTTCATGATGGAGATTCCATGAACAGTGAGATATCATGATGCCATATGAGTGATCATTGAATGATTCACTAGGTTGACCCACCACCTAACCATCCAACACAAGATCTTAGTGTAATGTTTAGGACACCTCAATGGGAATGGGATAGAAATTATTCAATAATTACCTCAATAATCATTTTGTATCATGAATTTTCACATCACATCATGATTATCGAGAGGATGCAAGAAACATTTTGAGCTCATATGTGGTTGATCTTATAGTTTTTACCTAGAGCAATTGGCTAGGAAAAACAGACAGATCAGGTTCTGCAGAACATGCTTCAGGTTTTCAAGTTTTCTTGGATCCATGGATAGGAGGATCATACACCATTAGTGCAATTTTATTATCATAGCAGTTATCACTCCACCATTAGTGTAGCTTCATTTGAGGTAAGAAAAGGTAAACCCTATGGATCACCAATGTACTGGTCAGAGCCAGTGAGAGATAGTGCTTGTGGGCCTAGAGATAGTGTAGTGATGGTTGGGAAAAGTACAGTTCAACTTGGGGTGGATGAGGACTACTTAGAGATGTTAGGAATCCCTTAGGGACCAATAATGGTAGCCTTTGGAGTTTGGAAAGGAGATATTCCATTCCAAGTGATCTCCCTTCATATAAGATCATATGTATTTTTCTAGGATGGTAGGATATCTTTGATGTCTGTATACCCCTTTTTCAATTTACGCATTGGGTCAGCGAGACACCATACCACTTGTCCATGTGGCCATAGTTACACCCAGTGCTTAGATCTTCTACATGTCACAACTATAGAGACATGTGCAAGAATCATTGCTTGATGTCTACCAGGATTAACTGGATGTTGAAAGGGGGGATTACATCCTTTAGTACCTAGTGATGTTTCATAATTGAAAATAGAAGAAAATTTGTGGGAAAGTGGTACCCTTGGTTGTGTGTCTATTGACAGTTCAAAAACCCTCTGGAGAGACCACTCAAATGGGAAACCCAGTTGAGTTCTCATTTTCCCAACATGAGAGTAGGCTTTCACTTTTTTGGGAAGAAAATCCTTAAAGATGAGTAGAGTATAACAACACTATTTTTTCCATGTAATACTTTAAAATATTTATAATCATATAATTGAAGCTAGGAGCTGATCCAGAATAGAATTTTGGGGCTTGGAGAGTGTCAGTGTAGTTATTTTAAAATATTAAAATATTTTAATGAAAATTCATGCATAGTTTCAGTATAAATGGTTTTACCATTTTTTGGGACTTGGATAAAAAATAATATACCACAGTTAATTATAGAATGTGGGGTTTACACTAGGAATGAACTTATTTTAGTCGGCATTGAACGTTCAGTTAAGGTTGTCGTTGGTGGGTTTGTTTGGTAAAATAAATAAACAATTTATTTTTTATTTTTATTAAATGAGCTAAACTTGATTCTCTCTATTTATATTTATTATAAAAAAGTGAAAGTGTAAGCTGAATGAACCTACGATGATTTTAGAGGATGAATAATATTATTCATCCTTGGTGGATCGAGATCAAAGAACAACAAGCAATCAGGTTGAGGTGGATCAAGAGGCAGCGAAAGCATAAGGTCATATTCATCACTCGAAAACATGATATTCACCTATGATTGATCCATAATAAAGGTATTTAATATTATTTATATATTTCCACCCTATTTTATTCATTAATAGTGGATTTAATTATATTCATTTTATATGTAGCTTATTGATCATCGAATAACCCTGTTATAATTATTTTGATTTATTTGACCTGATAAATCCTTCTTACACCTTGATACTAACCATGGATACCCTGATTTTGTGTTTTTTGGACAAGATCACTCGGAAAATGATGGATACACTTTTTTAAAGATCATATCTCCCCACTTTTCTTCATTTTCTTTACTATTGACATATGGGGTCGTGGTTCAAAAATTTTGGGTTGGGTTCGAGCGAAATCGAAGCCCCAGATTCATGGTGGTTATGAGAATGAAATATTGGATAGATATTTTCATATTGATTGGGATATAATGTGGGTTATAGATGATAAATCTATTTATTTGGGATCTGAATAGGTGTTAGAAGTATGTGTGTTGTGATGGCTAGAGTTGTGTGGGTTTGAGTGACCAGAATCTGGCCACCGACAGCGGGTGGGTCATGGACAGCCCTAGATATGGAAACACTTGTGTGAATCATAGTGGAAACAGTGGATAAGTCATTGGAAAAGTGCATATAGGTTTCCTATTATTCTTATAAAAACCCAAATATATGACATGTAATCAAGTAATACATGTCATGTAGTCCCCTGGTTGTGGCAGCTAGGGTTTCAGGTGGAGATAAAGATCACAAGCCTTGTATAACCTCATACACACTGTGTGACCCTATAATGGTGACCCGATGTGTACTCTAGGAGTACATGGGAATGGACACAGTCATGAACATAGGCATGACCAGGAGTATATAGGAACAACCTAGTACTTTGGAACGTCTAGGCATATGGGAACAGAGAGATCTACATGGGCATGGGTATATGTTGATGGGCATGTATAAATGTATAGGGGCATGGAATAATGTACATAGGCATGGTTATAAGCATATGGTAAGGTCTTAGGTTGAATAAAAATTTCATGTACTATATGGATAACAAATCCATGTTGTTTGTAAGGATAATCCTCTGAAACTAGGCAAGGTCACATGTCGTGTGACCCATATTCATGTTTTTATACTGAGTGGTGCCCCCTTGACACACTATGGTGAAGGTCTTAAATTCATCTATCTACTGAGTGGTGCCCCTATCTCACTATGTTATGGTTCCTCTAACTATTTAATGGACCCCACCCCCCCCCCCCATCCCACCTCCACCACCTATAAAAATACATCCTGGTTCCTATATTGGATATTGTTCCCCCATGGCTATGGAGTATTGGAGAGGTGAGAGTCCTCCACAAATATTTATCAGATAGACATGTGATATGGTGAGGTCACAACTCATCTATCATGTTCGGGTAAGGGTCCCCACACTCTTTATATAGGTAGGGATAGAAACTACCCATACTACATTGGGTGTGGATCCTCTATCAACTTAGTGGTACCCTATAACGCATTAGGGTGTAAGCTCTCTATCTACTGAGTGGTACCCCCTGCCACACTAGGGAATGTGTACTCTATCTACTAAGTGGTACTCCCTTATTGACTAGGGTTCGGGCCCACTAACTACTAAGTGATACCCCCTAGCACACAAGGGAACATGTCCTCTGTCTACTTATTTGTAACCCCTTTCACACCAGGGAGCATGCCCTCTATCTTTTTAGTGGAATCCCTTATCATACTAGGGCGTGATTCTACTATATTTTGAGTGGAAACTCCTATTGCACTAGGTTATAGTTGATTTATTAGAGGTTTTTCCCCTTGGGATATTGAGAAGTTGAAGGGTGTGGGTCTTCCGCATAACTTCATCGGACACACACATGAGCAATTGGGCATCAGAGATGGACCATTAAAGCTATAGAGAAACTCATTGTTCTCAGTTGGATAGTGGATATAGAGACCCTTTTTCTCTCTCATTTGGGAATCTATTTTATCATATCTTGGTTATTATGGTTTTTTTATCATATTTTTATTTATTGGCCTTAATGGTTTGTGATTCATTTTATTATATCCATATATTTCTTCCTTTTTGGTTTTTGGGGCATCCTACCCGGTATGTATATACTCACCCATATATGGGATTTTCCTGCATGTGTCATGTATTGTGAAATTTATGGTTATATCAGTGGTAAAATTGACAGGGCCTAGTGATAATTGTTTTCATTGACCACATATAATGGCCAGACTTTGATATTAGGAGTCGAGCTCTATTAGTTTTCCTTTATTCCAGTTTTTGTCAGTTTGGGAATTCATTTATAGTTGGGCACGTATTTTTTCCCATTTACTCTTTGGTTTTTACAATAGTACTTGGATTTATTCCCTAAATGTTATTTCATGCATAGTTTTACTTTAGATGTTATAATATTTTATTTATATTCCTATGCACATTTTCATAGATATAATGGTTTACATGTGTAGAGGTACATTAGTAATAAGACATCCGATTTAGTTTTTCCTTCTCAGTATATGTCTCCAACCCCAAGCCTATTAAAGTCTGGCTTGGTGTTGTCACAAATAGCTTTCCACTGGCTAGGTGATCCCCAATAGGTTGGTTCATGATAGATCATATTTATTATCTAACACTCTTATAATAGGTTACATGTTTGTTCATATAAGATTACATGTCTCAATGTCAATAATTATGGAAAACTATTATTGTTCCATGTTCTTTATAATAATAAATTTCTCATAGGATTGTGCTTTCTCATATGATTATGATCCGACCCTTAATGACAAGATGACATGTTTTCCCTTACTAATCATTTGATATCACCCCTTATGTTTTCATTCTCCAGGTTATGTAGATGATTATAACCTATAAGTATTCTAGAAATGGTTCTAGTGTAGTCTAATTATGGGTAAATTTTTAAAAGTATCATAAAATAAGATTCATGTATAGTTGATCCTCAAAGATAATGAAAATTCCATTTTAGCATAGTGTGATTTTTGTGTAATGTAATTTTTAGCTTATGGAAACTATAAAAAATAAAAATATGTATAGCTTGAGTCATATAATTTGGTATCAAATACTATATATAATATAAGTGTTTTTCCTCACTGAATCTAGGAGTGTGGGATTTTGGCTCCTCGCGTAGTTAACTAATAGAGTAAAAAATAATCTATAGTCACTGATTCAATAGAAAAATCCACATATATTTTTGGATTTCTATGAAACTAAGGAAGGGATATCGATATATAGTTCTATCATGGATCTTGGTATTTTACTATACAATTCAAACCCTAATATGATATGTTCTGATTATACTATAGTGGTTTTTCTATCAAAAGAACCCAGGACACATCAATAGATAAAATAAATACTTTAGAAGTATCTTATCTTGATGGATTTTACTAAAAGAGGTAAATTTATAGTTATCAAGGTTTCCATATAATATAATGTGACGGATCTAATAACTAAAGCTTTATCAAAGAAAAATAATTAATTTGATGTCGGATAAAGTGGGTTGAAAATCATTAGATGTAGGATCTAGTGTAAGTGGGAGTTTTTTAGAGTTATTTTTTCTCGAACAAACTGATTTTTACACTTTTTATTACTAGAATATATTTATTCTTACAAATAGTGATTATTCTTTAGTAAAATGTTAATGTGATAATTTCATTAGATTATTTTACACGTTAAAGGGTAATAATAGTTCCCCTTTATAATGTGTGCTTACAGACATCATAAAAATAAAATTAAATAATGTCTTATAGTATAGATAAATCAATTTAATGAGACATGGATTATGTATGAATATAAAGTGTTAGAGAATCATAATATTTTTGATATATTCTAATGAAATTCACAATTTGTGGTCAGGAAAAAGGTAGGTCATGATGACAGACTAACCAATGGGTATTCCACATGTTTAGGTGTCATTGGATATTATTATATATAATAATTTTTATTAATACATTGACTTGATATCAATACTGATGTGTCTTGTGAATCATGTAATTTTATGTATGGATGAAAACTATGACAACATATTTTCACATCAAGGTAAAATACATTGGGTGAAGACAGAAGATTTCATCATTCTCAATGAGATATTGATTGATAATGGGATTATATTGTTCAGTATCATTCATAATAAGGTTTATGTAGTTTCTACACTAACATACATTTCTATGGGTTTTATACCATGTTTTTATTCTCTAATCTTTGACTTTAGGAAATTTCAACCTATTATCATTAAGAAAGGGTCCTAAAGGGTTAAAAAATAATTTTATCTATAAACTCAAAAAAAATCCATTTATTCTTAAGAATAAATTTTTTTTAGGCCAACTGATGTTTTGGGGAGATTTTTGAGACCATAAAGAAAGAATATGTTCAGTATATGTAGAAATATAATTGAATATATTCTTGTGCTTTCTTTTTTTTTCAACGCATAACTCATGTTAATCTTCAAGTTTCACATGGTGTTACATTTTAGGTAAAGTTAATTCCAAGGTTCTTGAGTTTCTAATGGTGTTGGGAAAAATGTACGAGGTGTTTGGATTGGTTTAGAAAAGTTTTTGAGTTGAACGTATTGGGCATCATTTTTTTAAAAAAAATTCCTCCTTGCATAAGGTTTACTTTCAAAAAAGGTGAAAACCCAACAAAGGGAAAAAATTAATCTAGTATGTTTTCTTTTTTTATAAGGATAAACATTTAGAAATAATTTGTACAAGGTTAATAAATAATATATTTTTTTCATTTGTAGGATTATTTCTATGATAATAACATTGTAAAATTGGAAATTTACTTGTATATAGTGTTGATATGTAAATAATGATATAGTCTATTAGAGAATAATTAGCATTCCATAAAGATTTTTGTTACATCATGATGAAATACACGAGTCTGTGATATAAAATAATTCATTCCATGATTTGAAGTTTTGATAAATATTATTTGGGTTGTTTTGTGGTGGTTATATAAATCATGTCATAATACACAGTGCCACATCATGATCTTTCAAAACTGAATAAGAAGAGAATAAGAACACTAGGGATAGATAAATGTCTCATATCTCAAAAGTTAGAAGTAGATGGTGGAACTAATTTTCCAAGATGTGAGTTATGAATTCACACTATGATGAGATGGAAAAATTATAGTAACTGAGTAATAATTTGGAGAAGGTTGATAAAAAGTTAATATCATTTGTCAGAAGTTATTTTCTTTAATTTTAGATTTCAATTTAAATTTTATTAAGAAGAACAAGTGATGTTTTTTTGAAATATGAATTGAATATGGACTTTCAAATATATAAATTCTAGATAATAAATATAAGAGAGATATTATACTGTGTAAGAGGAGTGTTTTCAAGGTAGTACACACATGAACAAGATAAAGATGAATAAAAAAGGAGAATAAGTAGTAGCACAAATATATCTAAATGAAAATTTTATGTAGTTGATAACTATCTTGTTATTGTGAAATATATTATTTATCTTTTATTCAATGTGATATAATGTTACACAAGTATAGAGACATTTTTTGTATCTTTATTTAAATGATAAGCACTACTCATTTGTAAACCACATGATGATACTGTTGGGTTGTTTGGTTTTGTATGATTTCAAAACTTGTTAATGATCAACTATTATTTTGAGTAGTGGCCTTGTAAAATATGTTGTTCCTACTGTATTTGTGTTTTTAATTTTTTAATAGTAAATTTTTAATTCAATTTAATAAATTATAATATTTGTCTCTAAAATAAACATAAAAAGTAAATAATTCACTAATTCACCCCCCCCCACACACACACTTTGTAGATTCTCTCTGATCCTCTGGATCCTTTCAAGTGGTATCAGACCAATAAGGTTTACATAAAAATGATAAGTTTTTTTAAGTTTGAAGATAATGTGTTCATATGTTTTCTAATTTTTAGTCATTGAATTTATGATTTCAAAATGGAAAACCTATATTCAGTGAACAATAAGTGGATTCCCAATTTCAAAGGGAAGGATTATTATATAAGGAAATATATAATGTTAAAAATTCTTCTATAAATTAGTATGTATGTATTATATGCTATTATAGATGGTTATTATATCATTATAAAGGTGTTTCTATGAATTTATTTGATAAAAACAACTTTCATAATGATGGTCATGCTCAAAAATGCAATTTTTTCATCTCTTTCAAAAAGAGGGTTTCTTAAAGTGAAAGAAAAAAAGGATAGAAAAGTGTATTTGGGATAAATTGGAAGACATATATGAAGGAAATAAAAAAGTGAATAAATATAAACTAAAGATGGTTTTTTTCTCATGCTAAAGGTGTTTCTATGAATTCTATTGAAAAAAAGAGCTTTCATAATGATGATCATGCTCAAAATTCCATTTTTTCATCTCTTTCAAAAGGGGGTTTCTTAAATTGAAAGGAATAAAGATAAAAAAGTGTATTTGGGATAAATTGGAAAACATATATGAAAATAATGAAAAATTGAATCAATATAAACTTTGTGTTTAGTGGTTAAAATATAAATATCTCAAAATTAATAAAGATGAGATGGTAAATTACTTCTTCACTCGGGTTAATAAAACATTTTGGCACTTTTATAAATTTTGGGGAGATGTTGGAGGATTCAAGGGTTGTTTAGAAAATACTTCATATAATTGAAAACAATTTTTATGAAAATGTATCAACACTTGAAGACAATGTTCTAGGTATACATCCATTGGATGGTCTGAATAGCATTCTTATCGATTATGAAATTCAGAAGGGAAGTATCATCAAGGAAAATAGGAAGGTTGAGAGTGAAAATTACTTCAAAGTATCAAAATATAAGGACTTAAAGAATGAATTTTTTTGGTAATTAGAGGATTTATATGATTAATAATATATCAAACTAAAGTTTGAAAACTAATGAAACTCTTCTCTAGAAGTGTGAAAAGTGGAAAAGGAATGTTTAATATAAATATTTTACTAGCGTGTTTCAGGTGTGGAGCATTTATAAATTTTTTAGAAACTTTTCCTAAGTCTAAAGGATATAGATATTGTAAATATTAGAATTCAAGGCCAAGGTTTTTCTCAAAGAGGAAAGATATAAAATTTTAAAAGTTAAAGTTTTCATCAAAGAGAAAATGTAAAAATTTCTCTAAACCTAAAAAACTAAAATTTTATTATAAAAGTTATAGGATGATGATAAGAGAGATGATTAATATAAAATTTATTCTTATAATTAATATAAAAAAATCAATTAAAATATTGAATAAGGATGAGTTTACTAGAAATGAAATAATAAATGATCAAAGGGAGAAAGAAACTGAAATAGATTTAAAGTTTAAGATAGAACTCGATGAATATATTTCAAAGATATATATATTTGATAATGTAATCACAAATTTAAATAAAGACAATAAATATTCAAGTAATTATTATTCTTTTCATACTGATAAAAATGTAAATATTATAAAAGATACTGATGAATTTAATATGTTTATTGCTAAAGAAAAAAATTTAAAAGATAAAATGAAAGAAATATTTAAAGTATAGGAGAAGAAGTTTGATATATTTCAACTAAATTTGATTAATGATAAAAATTAATTGGACAAGTAAAAATCCAATTGTTATAGTTCTATTCAACAAGTTAAATAAATATCATATAAGGTTATTTAGAAATGAGGTAGTCTCAAAAAATGATGAGATTCAAGTAGATAAAAAAATTACATTCATAAGTTGATAAAGATCATGGAAGTGTTGATGGAAGGTCTCATTCTAAGTCAAAAATGAAGAAGGATAGGTCTGTGGAAAACAAAACGTTTCTTAGAAAACTAAAAATTCAAGAAAAAAATAATTTTAATTAAAAAATATTATAAATGGTTATTCAAAAGAGATTATAAAGAATCTTAGAGTAAATAGAAAAGTGTTAAGTGTATATAAAAAATTTTATTTGTAAAATGGATCAAAAAATTATGGAAAAAATTTAAATATGATTAGGTTCCATCTTCTTGATAGAAAACTATTTTCAGATGAAGGTGTACATTTTATGGATATTTTTGGCACTGTGAAGGCATTGGTCACTTTAAAAGAGGATTTTGGATTAATTACTAGTATTTACTATAAAATACCATGTAATTATAGAATAATAATTTTTAATGTGAATTAATAATTATTAATTT
Source organism: Viscum album (assembly GCA_963277665.1). Taxonomy (NCBI): domain Eukaryota; kingdom Viridiplantae; phylum Streptophyta; class Magnoliopsida; order Santalales; family Viscaceae; genus Viscum; species Viscum album. The sequence goes on from OY728160.1 coordinate 636,679,202, forward strand.
GATAGTAATTTAACTTTAAAAAGGATGTTATTTCTGATAGCTTACCCAACAAGCAATAATGAGTTTCTATGAAATCTTACGTTTCACACAAAACTGAGTTATACTGAAAAATAAAATATTAATAATATTATTATTTTAAGTTGTAGCAATCACAGATCATTTTGAATGGAATGAGTGAAATATATTAACTAAATTTTTAAAATAGGGTTTCCACATGTTTATATAATGATTAATTAGTTTAAAAATTTATTAGAAATTAAAATAAAAACCAATTGAATATAAAGGATGTGTTTTTATGAAAGTGTGGATAATTATGTTCATAAAATAATAAAATCACAACTTTTGGATTTTGTAAATTAAATATAATTTAAATATGATGTTTAAAATTAATCTTATATGTTTTCTAAACATGATATAAGAAGAAATTCAATCTTCTGAATAAAAGGAGAATTTTACAAAAAAAATCATGTTTACCACCATTTGATGGAGAACCCTTTTTAAATCAATTTTTTCACTTTTATATGTTCTATTTGAAAAAATAAAATTGTTCTTTGTAATTTTGGATATCAAAATTTACTTTTTTTGAATTTTGGTATTTTATGATAAAATACATATTTTAATGAACAGTGAAAATGCTGCATTTTAATTTAAAACTGTCTTTTCATCTAATTTATTTATATTGTTTGATTATCCTTTTACATTATTTTAAGGTATAATTATATTAATTTTTTATCATTTAATCCAATTTGGTTCATTTTATTCTATTTTAAATTATAATTAAATAGAAAACTATATAAACTTTGGAACGTTTTACTTAAATAAACCCATTTTCTCGATCCGTCAACGGGATTAGTGTTAACCCTAATTTAACAACTTATGTGAATTGAATTTTAAAAAATATACATACATATTTTTACTCATTATGAAAAAAGTGTTCTAATAGGATCAAAATATTTTTGGTGAATAGTAACATTAGAATTTTATTTACCACGGTTAAAGGTAAATAGGGTAATTAAAGGTAAAATTAATATCATAATATTATAAAATTACCCTAATACGTCTATTAATATTATTTTATAGGTTATTATCTACCATTACCTTATTTGGGCCGACATTGTGACCTTTGGAAGCTACTTGGGCGTGATTATGACATTTATAACATTTAATTTAAAGTAAAGGCAAATATATCGTAAAAATATATCTTCATACTAAAACAATTTTAATATGGAGTTATGTAAGTGATATCTTCAAATATGAATATTCCTAATAAATCTAAAAATATTACCTAAAACATGGTAATTTATTTACAATTTTTATGAATTAAATAATTAAATTTAATTATGACACAAAGATGATGCAGTAATAGATTTTTTAAAGAAAGAATAAAATAAATGATAATAATAATATTAAAATAAATATAATTTGAAATATTTGATGGCATACACTAATTTTATGGATGACTATGACATGGTAGGATTGATTCAATGTAGTTTATTAGAATGAGTCAAGTTGTTATGATATTTAAAAAAAATCATGCAATGAATAGTGTCAAAATTGACATAATTCATATTTTAAAATATTAAATATTTAATTAAATGATATAAAATTTATAAAAATCTAATATTCGGTCAAAAATATGAAATAACTCTACAAATTTCATTAAGGACTCATTCATTGAACGTTTTTCATGATTTGGTAATTCTTTTAACCCTCCAAGTGTAATTTACTTGATAAAATGGTAGCAGTTAAAAGGGGTTAAAACAAAGAGATAAGGATTAAAAAATATTAAAACTTTCCTAATTTTACTTGGATGATTATATTTTTATCCATACTCATTCTATCATTGAACTAAATAAGTTTGGACCCATTTTGAAATGAAATTTAATTTATATTAATTTGATTCATTTTATAATTCTAAGGGTGCCCCACCCCTATCCTATAAAATGGTACTCATTCTTCTATATTACTCACACTTCTAATAACTTTTATTTCGGACATGATCTGCACAAAACCCTCACTAGAATCCCTCTCCACATTCTTTAATACATATTTTATTCATAACACCCTTCTTAGAGGTTTTAAGGTGTTAATAAAGGTGATCATCTAAAGGAAAGGTAATGATTTTATTTAAGTGTTTCTATTTCATTTCTACTTCCACATCCTTCAAATATACTCCAACCATGATGAGATAATAACTCCAATATACTAAATATATTTAAATGTTATTATGTTAATATCATCCCCTAAATCCATCTCTAATTTAATCAAATGGGAAATGAACTTTTCGTTCATGTGTACGGAGGACTACCACCTCGCGAACCAATATAGTACATTTTTCATTACTATCTCTCAAGACTGGTCATAATTATGGAATTAATATTTATATATTATGTTAATGAAATATTTATCATTATAATATAATAATATATCAATTATTTACTTACTTTCCATACACATAAAAATGTTAACATTATTCGTGCGTACGTGTGAGCTATCACCTCTACGAAGAGATGTGAATTATTTTTATTCACCACATAAATTGTATGATATATGATTAATTCTCAAATTTACCCAAGAGATGAAGGTAGAACGATCCTTGTAGTTTATCTTGGGTTGTCTAATCCTCATAGAACTAAGAAGTAACCTACAGACACGTACATTCTATATATTTTTTTTGGCTATGAAGTGGCCAACTTGGGTTGATTTTAGATGGGTTTAGGGTATCATTAACAGATTTAAGTTAATTCAAATTAAGAAAATGTGTTGATCCTCGATTATCGCTTGGGGTGGATTGGATGAATTCCTTTTTTAATGATTTCAATTTCTTATATTTGAGATGGGTTTATTTAACAAGATCAAACAACATCATCACTTACTGGTTTAATTCCTACACCCTTTAATACTAATCACTTATACACTTGAATAATCAAAGTTTTTATCACTTCAAGGCCAATTTTTGTATTAGCACTTGAAGTGTGTGGCCTTAAATTCAACAAGGATGAAGAAGTTTAAAGATCTTCAAACAAAATTCTCAATTAAAATAAGTGATTATAAATTAAGAGAGTGATAAATAACATCCAAACCAGCCTCTTTCTACTCCCATGGATCAACCCATAAAATATTTATCCCTTCATTGTTTCTATGGTTTCAATGGAAGTGGAAAGTAGACTCAAGAAGGGGGGAATTGGAGACATAAAAATAAAAAATAAAAAGAAAGCAATCACTCCACCGTTGTGTGAAGAATATCACAAGGTATGGTGTGAATAAATTCAAACCTTAAGGAAATGATATCAAAGTAATAAAATGAAAAAAAATAATAAGAGGAAAGGAATAAATATTATTAAGAACTAAGGTGACTCGAACAACTTACATGAGAAAGAAGAACGTTACAAAGCCAAATCGACATAATATCATTACAATGAAAACAAAGCTCCAAGGATACACAACTCCTTCAACATAACTTCCTTAAATAGGAATCTCAATAGGAATGTGTCTTACTACAAATATTACAAAACATCCAACTTGATTATGGTAGGCCTAGGGTGGTGGAAAGTAAGGTAGAGTGGACTTATTTATCCTTGACCTGAGGTGGCATCCAACTTTCATCCACCGAATAGATTCATGTAAATTTCCTTCTATATGGATGAATTATAGTGATATATAAAAGACAAATGTGAATCTACGGATGTCTTCAAGATCTATGTAAAGTTTCAGCACAAATGAAAATGAGGTTTTTGGGATATGATTAAATTGGTGGGCTGTTTTTCTGTGTCGTACAATCTAGCCCAGAATTTTATCTCTAAATTGGGATGACTGAATAACCACAATGTAGGCCGAATTAGCACTGGATCCTGAATAATTATATGTTACTCTATGTGTATTATATCGTCCCATGAAATTTGGACTTCATTGGGTCTGTATTGTGGGCCCCACATTCTCATCAGTGGGCTAGTGTCCAATCTGCCTTCTCCAGAATTGTTTCCTTTCATCACCAAATATATCCATCATCCTTTATGAATCCTTCATTGATCCATGAATGAAGAATATTGAAGTGTAGATCAATTTCCTAAAATATCAAATTAAAATATAGATAATTACATTCCTTATAATCAGATGAATCATTGGGCCTAAATTGATGTACATTAGGCACAAAGTGCACGAATGATGAGAATGAATGTTAAAAATTAAAATTCACTAACTCAGGACCATAAGATAAAAAATGAACATTTAATACCATTAAAATTTAATTAACATATGTATTTTTATTGGCTAATCACACCCCCAAACATGATATTTTCTAGTCCCCAGCAAAATGTATCTCAACAATATCAAATTCAAATTTCCTTTTCCAAAAACATTTTAATACACTATGATCACCAAAAACCCTCATACCAAACAATCATGAAACCCATCAAAATATTTTAATGCAAGATATTTTCATAATCAGATCCCAATCCCAATCCCATTCCTTTGTTCAAATTCATTGCCATATTTCATCCAATATCAAATAACTATGAGGATGTGTTGTGTATCACAATAGACATGGGGGGTCATATTTATTCAAGAGGAAAAGATGGAAGTCCTTAGTGGAATAATATTTCAATATTAAGATAAGTATTCAATTTGTTTTTTGCAATATTTCCATGGTAATTGAAATTGCACTCAAAATAGTCAACCCATGTAGCGAGACTTTGCCGACGACTCCTAGGCTCAAGGACCATAGGGAACCAAGTGAATCCCACATGCTCAGGCATCTTCATGAGTTTAATCAGTCAAAAACAAAGTCAAATTACCACAAATAGAGAGAAAATTACTAAATATGGTCCAGACAACTATGGAGTCACGATCCCCAAGTGTCGAAAGCCACGCATTAGGTTATTTAATAGCTCTATGCGCAAATTTATTGTTTTTATGTATTTATTTTTTTGAGAATACTCATATTAAAAATAAAATGATTACCACAATTATGATATTTATTTGGGGTACCCCATGAACTCAAACTAATACCCCACTATCCAAAGATTGTTCATTGTGATCTTTTTTTTATTTGGATAAAAATATAAATGAAGAAATATCACATTCTACAACCACTCTTTCCAAAATCTATGCTCATGAAATTATACATGGATTAAAATCAGAATCAGGGAATGCTAAATTATTTGATATTAAGTTTCAAAGTTTTTAATTTTTATTATCATGTTCAAAGTTAAAGGGATTTTTCCTTCCATTTAAACACTTTTTTTTCAAATCATTTTTTTACACAAAATCAAAAAAAAAATATTTCATCTCTCCACAACATAAAATAACATTGTCCCCAGTGTTTTAAGAAAATAAAATTTCGGAGTAGAGGCCGATTAGGGAAGCTAAAAAGGTAAATTGAAATATGAGGGTCATTTAATAAAGTCACCTAGTGGTTGAAGTTGAAGTTCTTGCAGCTCTAATTTTTCCCTTTGATATCCATGTCAGTTGCAGAGTTCCCTAGTGGAAAAAGGAAAAAACAAACAAACAAACAAAACAATATATATATATATATAAAGTAAAATAAAATTATATATATATATATATTATAGAATAAAAAAGCACTATAAGTCATAGGTCAGTGGTAAGAGCGCTCCCCTGTCTCCCTTCGGTCTTGGGTTTGAGTCCCCGTGGCTTCGCCGGTTGTGAGAGGGTTTTCCCCATGACCTTCAATGTAGCTTTTTAATTTTATTATTATTATTATATTTTTTTATTTTAACCTAAAAACACATAAAAATAAAATGAACTAATGATACGTTGTCTTCTTTTTAAATTTCTGGGTAAGTTATTACTCAAGGATCACACCACGTGACACGGATGAATATGGTGCTCCTCTTTCAAACCCATCCATACTCATAATAGACGAACAGGTCAAGAGTCTATTTTTTATTATTTTTAAATATCAAAATTATTCATTAATCCTATTTAAAATATAAAGTTGATTAAAACAACAAAATTATTGGAAACTTTAAAACCATGGGTTTCCTCCCATGCAGTGCTTTGTTTAACGTCGTTAGCCTGACATGGATCCTAAATCAATCAATTATTTTCTGGTTCATAGGTTGGATTAGTTAACTAAACCTATGTTTCTTGTTTATTGAATGATTTAATTAATGGTTTTAAACTTTGACCATTGACCTTGAAAATGTAACCACTTGTGGGATATTGAACCTCTACTGCCCCATGGGGGTACAAATGATGCACTATGAAACAACATGACCATCTAGACCTTAACTTTCCCAAGTGTAAATGAAGTTTTGAACTATACAAGAGCACGAATTTTCCCATTTCAAAATGTTTGACTTTGATATTCCTAGATTGGTAGGCTTGAACTCTAGATTTATTGATCCTTTAATTTTCATAATCCTTCATCCTTAGTTTCTCAAGTTCATTACGATCTAATTTCCTTTTTGTTCCGGCCAATGAGAGGTCATAATTTATTTTCTTAATTCCCAAAAATCCTTATGCTCATTTTCAATAGGGAAATGGAATGCTTTTCCATAAACCAACCTATATGGTGACATTCCTAGGATGGTTTTGTATGTTGTACGATATACCCAAAGATAATCCGAGAGTTTATTAGACCAATATTTCCTAGAAGGATTGACATTTTTTCAATAATATTCTTAATATCCCTATTTTCTAACTCAGCTTGACCATTAGTTTGAGGATGGTATGTATTGGAAACCTTGTGAGAAATCCCATACTTAAACATGAGTGAAGAGAATGGACAGTTGTAGAAATGGGTTCCTCAGTCAATGATTATAGCCCTAGGAATTCCAAATCAAGAAAATATGTTCTCTTTCAGAAATCGGATCACAACATGATGTTCATTAGACTTGGTGGGAATGGCTTCAACCCATTTTGATACATAATCAACAGCTAAGAGGATGTAGAGGTATTCCCTAGAGTTTGGGAATGGACCCATGAAATCCATTACCCAGTAGTCAAAGATTTCAATAAATAAGATGGGAGTTAGTGGAATTTGATTTTTTTTTGTGATTGACCCTACTTGTTGACACTTAGGACAGCTTTGAAAAAATGTGTAAGAGTCCCTTGAGAGGGTGGTCTAGAAGTGACCACACTGAATAACCTTAGCAGAAGTTTTCTTAGAGGAAAAGTGACCTCCACATTCCGCACTATTACAGAATTTAAGGATGGAATCTTGTTCAGATTCTGGGACACACCTTCTAATTACTTGGTCAGGGAAGAACTTATAGAGGTATGGATCATCAAACACATAGTTCCTAACATCATAAAGGAATTTTCTTCGATCTTGGTTCCCTAAGAATTTTGGAATTACTCATGTAACTAAGAAATTTTCTATGTCGGAATACCAAGGGTGGTCACTCACAGAGTATTGGTGCTCATCAAGAAATGAATCAGAAATAGAAAGTTGATTTGAGTTGTCTTTTAATTCCATCCTAGAGAGGTTATCAGCTACAAAATTTTCAACACCTTTTTTATCCTTGATTGTGAGGTCATATTCTTGTAAGAGAAGGACCCACCTAATCAGTCTAGCCTTAGCATATTATTTTTGGAAGAGGTATTTTAGTGCAGAATGATTAGTGAACACAGTGATGGGGGATCCTAATAGGTAGGATCTAAACTTCTCTAAGGAAAACACAATATCAGGTAACTCCTTTCCAGTGGTGGTGTAGTTGATTTGGGTATCATTTAAGGATTTTTTTGCATAATCAATGACATAAGGAGTTTTATCATAATGTTTCCCTAATACAACTCATATAATAAAGTCACTTGAATCACACATAAGTTCCAGAGGAAAGTTCCATTTTGGAGATTTCATAATGGGAGGAGAGGTGAGAGAGGATCTGAGGGTTGAGAATGAAACCTCATAGCTCTTTGTCCAAACAAATAGGGGATTCTTTACTAAGAGAGCACAAAGGGGACGGGAGATTGAACTAAATTCCTTGATGAATCTTCTATAGAAACCAGCATGTCCTAAGAAAGACCTCAATTCCTTAAAAGTTCTGGGTGATGGAAGGTGAATAATGATGTCAACCTTTGCTTTATCAACTTAAATCCCCCTACCTGAGACTATATGGCCAAGGACTAATCCATTTTTAACCATGAAATAGAATTTTTCCCAATTTAGGACCAAATTCGTTTCTTCACATCTGGACAAAACTCCCTCCACATTCCTAATACATCCCTCAAATATATCCCCAAAGACAGATAATTCATCCAGGAAGACCTCAAGAAAATCCCCTGCCATGTCGGAGAATATTCGCATCATGCACCGCTGGAAGGTTCCTGGGGCATTGCATAACACGAAGGGCATGCGTTTGAAAGAAAAGGTGTCGAATGGACATGTGAATTTAGTATTCCCTTGATCATCTAGGGAGACCTCAATTTGATTATACCATGATTACCCATCTAAGAAACAGTAGAAGGCATGACGTTCCACTCTCTCAAGGACTTGGTCAATGAATGGTAAGGGGAAATGGTCCTTCTTAGTGAATAATTTTAGCTTTCTATAGTCAATGCAGACCCTCCATCCACTACTGACCCTAGTTAGAAGAATATCTCCATCCTTATTGGTTATCACTATGATTACCGCCTTCTTAGGAACCACTTGGATTGGGATAACCCACTCACTCTCAGCTATGGGATATATGATACCATCTTTTAACAATTTCAGAAGTTGTTTTCTCACTACTTCCATGATATTAGGATTGAGTCATTGTTGAGGTTGTTGAAATGTCTTTGAATCAGATTCCAGAACAATCCTATGAGTCCCAATAAGTGGGATAATCCCAGGAATATCAGACTGGGTCCAACCAATGGCTTTCTTATGTTTCCTAAGGACATATAGAAGCATCCTATCATGATTGGATTCAAGAGAAGAACAAATGAAAATAGGATGTGTTTTATTTTCCCCTAGGAATTCATACTTGAGTGTAGTGGGAAGTTCCTTCAATTCAAGATCAGGTTGGTTCAGAATTTTAGCAGAAGATTGGGACATTGGATCAAGATCAATTTTGTTTCCTAGATTGTTAGATAGGATTGATTCCCCACATGTAGAATGTTCAACTACTAGATTGGATTGATCAGATTTAGGGAAGTAAGTTGGAGTGGTCTCTATGAAATTGGTTTCCTGAAAGGTTTAACTGGTTGTTGGACCTAAGACTTAATCATAAGAGAAATTTGAAAATGATTCAAGCCAAAGAGATAAACGTCCTTCATGTGAACAAAGGAATTCAATCTCATCCTTACTAAAATATCTATCAAATATTCCTTGATGTTCTATGGATTCATTATCAATGCTTCATATCATTTTTACTTTATAAATGTCCTCATCATACCCTATTTGTGAGATTTCATTATAGATGTTCAAGTCTAGACTCATGTTTCCAAAAGTGATAGTCATGTTCCCATTTCAGATTCGGATAATAGAGTTGATTATTGCAAGGAAGGTCTGACCAAGGATGATTGGAGTTTTTTATTTATTTCCTTAGTTTGGAAGGTTGTCAAGGACAATGAAGTCAGTAGGGTAGATTAATTTTTTAACCTTTACCAGATTGTCCTTTAAAATACCCTTTGGAACCCTAATGCTACGATCAGCAAGATGAATTGTGAAAGATGTGGGTTGGAGCTCTTGTAGGCCTCACTGGCAGTACATATCATAGGGGATGAGATTGAAACTAGAACCTAGGTTACACAAGGCCTTGACAACTTTTCTCTCTCCTAGTTCAATATTGATGTAAGGGCAACCCGGGTCTTTCAACTTAGGAGGGATGGTCCCTTGAATGGTGGTACTCACATTCGCAGTAAAAAGGACTTTGTTTTTATGTGTAAATTCTATTTTAAAAGTTCACAATTCTTTAAGGTACTTTGATTAGGTAGGTGTGGTTTGGATTGCATCTAGAAGGTGAATGTTCAACTTGACTTGTGAGAAGATTTCCCTCGATGTTTCTATCAATTCAGGCTTGGTTTTCCCCCTCATGCATGAGGAAATGGTGTAGGTTGAGGGGTTTTTTGTTGAAGAGTGGTTTATTTCACATTGTTATCAGTTTCCTTAGTTTGATATTGTGTTTCATTTGAATTTAAATTAGATTTTGAAGCTTCACATGGTTTCTGAATTATTTTTTTAGTTTTCTCAATTGATTTCCCACTTCTTAAAATAGTCACATCCTTTAGTTGTTCATGAGTTGTTTGAGTGAAACTTGACACTGCCCTTAAATTTGAGGATGGTATAACTTGAGTAGGCATGGGTTCCATTCCATTTTTTATGGATTGAAGTTCTTATTTAAGGGAATAGAATTATGAGTTCAATATTTCCATTTGTTTTCACAGTTGTTCTAGTAGGTTTTGTGGAACAATTTGGGTTGGTGGTTGAGAATATTGGTTTATCCTAGGGGGATATTTTAGAGGTGGGATGGTTTTTTCAAAATGTACTGGTGGTCGTTGGTATTTGATAGGTTGGGTTTGGAATTGGTTATGTGTTTGGTAGTTCTGATGGGGGTAAGGATTTTGTCCATATGGTTGTCTATGTTGCTGGTTATCTTTCCAATGGAAGCATGGGTGGTCATTATACCTTGGGTTCATTGTGTTTTTTTATTGAGGATTTTGAAAGTTCAAATCATTTACTTATTCTGTGGGTCCTCCTAAAAGAACATCCTTTATGGATGGAATGGTTTGGGAAGTTGTATGTCTTATGGTCATGTTTGTCACAAATTGTGCAAACAGTTTGGATTTCATGGACTTTCCTATGGTCTATCTCTTCAACCTTCCTAGAGAGTGTTGTGAGTTTAACCCTAAGGCTTTCTACTTCTCTAAGTGTATTAATTCTAGTAGTTCTTTGTTGATTTTCATAATAAGGTGAAGCTTCCCATGTTTGGTTTTGTTCAACAAGGCTTTCCAGATACTCATAAGCATCATTTGGGGCTCTGTTTTTAAAGGTTCCATTACACATCAGAACAATGAATTGTTTGTTCTCTGTACCCAACCATTCATATAAAATTATCACTTGTTCAGGAATACAAAAACCATGGTGTGGAACCATTTTTAGAGTGTCCTTGAACCTCTACCATGTTTCATAGAATGAATCTCCCTCTTTTTCAAAAAAGTTTTGGATGCTCTTTTTAAGTGAAATTGTTTTGTGGTGGGAAAGTGTATTTTGTATAATTATCTTTGTAATTAGTCCCAAGAGTTTATAGATGATGGTCCCAAATTGTTTATCCAATTTTTAGCTCGATACTTTAAAGAAAAAGGAAGTAGCCTCATCTTAGTTGATTCTAGTCGATGTGGGGGACACATGGTTTCAACAAAGTCGTTGAACTCCTTAATGTGAAGGTAGGGCATCTCAGACTCCAATCCATGGAATGTGGGAAGATGGTTTAGGACATGGGGTTTAAAGATGTAGTTGACATCTCCTAGGGATTTGTGTCTAATTCATGATGGTTAATTGTTCCAGGCAGGTGTGAGGTAGTCATTCATGGTTTGATCAACTACATTCCCCAAGTTTGGGGCTACCTCATTTGGGTTTCCATTTTGGTTCCCACATGAGTTTATAAGTTGTTTTCTTTGAAGACCTTCCATTTAAATGGGATCAATTTTTGACTCTGGATTATTAGTAAGATTAGGATCTGATGGAAAGAGTTACCTTGGTGTACTTGACTCCCCAACCCCAGTACTATCCACCGTAACTGGACGGTTTTATTGATCACGAGTGTAGGTGGACATGCGCCAAAAGAAAAAAAATGAGAAAGGGAAAAGATAAGAGATGTTGGGTGAGAATAGAAGAAATGGGGTAGAATAGAATGGGTGTTGATATGACTTACTTGGGTCCCTGGAAACAGTTCCAAAATTTTATTCACGCTCAAATTTACCCAAGAGATGAAGGTAGAACAGTCCTTGTAGTTTAGCTTGGGTTGTTGAATCCTCAGAGACCTAAGAAGTAACCTATAGACACATACATTATATGGATTGTTTTTTTATATGAAGTGGAAAAATTGGGTTGATTTTAGATGGGTTTAAGGTAACACTAACATATTTAAGTTAATTAAAATTAAGAAAATGAGTTGATCCTAGGTTATCGCTTGGGGTGGATTGGATGAATTACTTTTTTAATGATTTCAATTTTCTATATTTGAGATGGGTTTATTTAACAAGATAAAACAACATCACCACTTACTGGTTTAATACCTACACACTTTAATACTTATCAAGTATACACTTGAAGGATCAAAGTTTTGATAACTTCAAGGTAAAGGTTCGTATTAGAACTTGAAGTGTGTGGCCTTAAATTCAACAAGGATGGAGGAGTTTAAATATATTCAAACAAAATTCTTAATTAAAATAAGTGATTAGAAATTAATGGAGTGAGAAATAAAATCCAAACAAGTCCCTTGATACTCCCTTGGATCAACCAATAAAAAATTTATCCCTGCATTGATTCTATGGTTTTAATGGAATCGGAAAGTAGACTCGTGAGGGAGGAATTGGAGACGTAAAAATAAAAAATAAAAAGAAAGAAATCACTCCACCGTTGTGTGAAAAATATCACAAGGTATGGTGTGAATAAATTCACAGCTTAAGGAAAAGATATCAAAGTGATAAAAAATAGAATAAGGAATAGGAAGAAATTTTATTAATAACTAATCTGATTCGAACAACTTACATGAGAAAGAAGAACGTTACAAATCAAAATCGACATAATAACATTACAATGAAAACAAAGCTCTAAGGATCCTCAACTCCTTCACCACCACTGCCTTAAATAGGCATATCTAGAGGCATGGGTCGAACTCCCAAAAGTAAAAAAGCATCCAAATTGATTATGGTAGGCCTAGGGTGGTGGAAAGTAAGGGAGAGTGGACTTATTTATCCTTGACCTGAGGTGGCATCCAGCTTTCATTCACCAAACAGACGCATCTAAATGGACTTATAGATGGCCTAATTTGAGTGGTCCATATAACAAAAACGTGAATCTCTGGATTTATCCTAGATCTCTGTAAAATTTCATCCCAAATGGACTTCTGGTTACCAAGATATGATTAAATTGGTGGGTTGTTTTTCTGAGCCATAGAATTTGGCCTAGAAGTTTATCTCTAAATTGGGCCGCATGAATAACCACAATGGAGGCCGAATTATCATTGGATACTGAAAAATTATATTTTCCTCTGTGTCTTATATCATTAAATGAAATTTGGGTGTCAATGGGCTTGTATTGTAGTTCCCACATTCTCCTTAGTGGGCTGGTGTCCAATCTTCCTTCTCCAGAATTGTTTCCTTTCACCACCAAATATCCCCATCTTCTTTTATGAATCCTCCATTGATCCCTAAATGAAAAATATTTAGGTTTAGATAAATTTCCAAAAATATCAAATTAAAATATCGATAATTTCATTCCTTAAAATCAGATGAATCATTGGGCCTAAATTTGTGTACATTAGGCATGAAGTGCACGAATGATGAGAATGGATGTTCAAAATTAAAATTCACTAACTTAGGCCCAAAAGATCAAAAATGAACATTTAATACCATTAAAATGTAATTAACATATATATTTTTATTGTCTAATCAATATATATAAGTATATTTAAATTATAGTGATTTTCATAATATTATGATCATTCTGTAAAGATAAAATGATAATTACCTTATTTCCATAATGATCAATGAAAAATGTAAACGTTATTCATGCGTACGTACAGCCTATGGTCCCCATGATTATAACGTTGTTCATTTTTTATTTCCATAATTAATGGTTTGATTTAAATGTATAATTGATCTATAAAAGTGATCATTATTTCATTTATATTATTCTAGAGATGAATTAATTATTACCACATGGACTAGTGACATCAAACCATGTTCATTTTCAACTCAAGTATCAAATATCGAGAAAACGTATGATATGAACTTAAATAAATTTGTAATTTTTATAACATGGTAATAAGTGATATAAAAGAAATAATAAACTTACAAAATGTTCCAAAGAAATTGTAAATTAACCTAATTTTATTATTCAGAAATATAAAGATTGTACATGATGAGTCAGACTCATGGTAAGGGACTTCATCTCAATATCCTTTTATTAGGGCATATCTTGGTGTAATATAACTTTATTCTCATATAATGTGTATATACAACCCTTTCGACACATCATATCATTAATTACTATATTATTGTGATATTTAATGTTTTTAAAAATTTTATTCTTTAATTATTTTTATTCATTTGTTTCTCAATTGGTAAGGGATTCTAACTAAAACATTGTTTAAAATGTTTTAAAGATTTATTCTTCTAAATATTTATCATTAATGTCAATGTTTTCAAAATGATTTTAAGGATTTATTTATATATAATATAATTTTATAAAATGTTAATTCCTTTCAAAAGTTTCAAAGTGGTATGGGACACTTTGGTTCAAAAATATTCTTTTTAAGTTTTTTAGTTGTATTTTAAAAATTTATTGATTATTTCAATAACTTTGAATGTTTTTTTAAATTTACGCCATAAATAAAATTTATCTCCTACATGTCACTACTTTTTATTGTTGTTTACTTTACATATTTACCATTTTATTTTAAAATATTTTGTTTTCATATATGAGTACGTGTCTTGTAAATAGGAAATGTGATTTCAAATTGGACATATTATTTCTCCTTTATACTTTTTTTATGTGTTTGGATTATGTTAAGTTTATTGGGAAATTCTTATGAATATATGTGGTTTAGTGATAAACTGAGTGTGGGTGAGCCCATGATAAATCTCCAATGCATTGGGTAATGAGAGGGAGTTAAACAATAAGGTTTCTCTTAAAAGATTTATGGAATATACTGTGATGGGTATTCCAAACGGAACCCTGATGGTTACTCCCTATATAGCTTTTAAAGCTATAATATAAGTATGATATGGATTCCATAAGTTACCTTTATGATTTATGATTTAAAAAAAATATGAATCTTATGATTTCATGAGGTATGTTAAAGAAATTTTGTTTTATGGGTGAAAAGTATGATTTTTTGAAAATGTTTTCATGAGTTCAAAATATTCATGGACTAATTATTTCATTCCTTATTTATATCTCTTACTAGTTTTTTATGATCATCCAAGGTTTTAAATTTTTTTTCATAGGTCTTAATATTTTTAAGGAGAAAGAAGATGTCGTGATGAAAGAATCGAGGATGTGTCTCGAAAATAAATCAGGTTTTACTTTAAAAAGTTTTCCTTTCGTGAAAAAAATGGATATTGTTTTGAAGTGTCTGGTTTTCTTTATTATGGTTTTTTTATGTAATATTTATGGCCTAATTCTCTAGAAATATAAACCTACAAATATCCTCAATGTGAAAGAAATTCAAATTATTGTCTTAACTTGATATTATGTAATTATTAAGGTCAAGGCATTGTAATTGGTATCAGAGGTCGGTTTAGACAACAGTAGAAGTTAGGGTGATATTTAAGCATAATTTATAAGTTATGTATAACAAAAATGGTTAGAATAATAGAAATATTCATAGTTATTTTAGATAAATTAAATGAGTTTGAGATAACATTAATAAGTATATCTTAGTGTTAATTTTCTTGATAAGACTGTATCTGATGATTTTATTGATATACTCACACTAACCTTTTTGGTTTTATTAAATGGATGGATCCAGCCATCACTAAAGTAAAAAATGGATGTGAAGGAAAATGTGGTGGTTCTTTAAATAAGAAACTGAATGGAATGGGAGCTGCAATGAAAACTATCATGGTTATTCTAAAACCACAATAGAGATTAATGATTAACCACATGAACATTGGTGATTTTTCTTATGCATCATATATGATAGAAATGAACCTCTATGGAAGTTCTGGTAATGATTATAAAGGTAAGTATATTCAAAAACATATGTGTCGATAATGTGGAAATAAATACCTAGTAAAATGTTTTAAAGGGACAAGAAGATGTTATATATGTTGTAATGAAGGTTATAAAGTAATAACCTACTAAGGAAAAAAGGAAGCGTTCAATTGACTCCAAGAAAAGGAAAGAAGTTCTTTCTGAGTTATCCGTTGAATGTTTTAAATATGGTTAGTATGGTAATTATGAAAATCAATGTCTTGTGAATAAGGTTTGTGAATGGGATCAGGAGGACCGCACAAATATATGTTTATCAATACCTAATATCATTCTAATTGAAGATGGGTAAACTAAAAATAACATATGAAAAGTGTGGATTATTTTTTGTCTCATGTTTTGACATTATAGAATCTTAGTAAATTATTCACGTTTTTGTTGTATGAAATAATTATTAAGGAATAATATAGAAAAGAATTGTTAAAGGATCATGAAGAACAATGAATGTTTAAAAAGTCTACATATAAAGGATTAAAAAGTAATGGTAGACTATAGGAAGATGAAATGTTTAAAATTATTAATGATCTTTTGATGATGGGATTACATTGGAATATATTTTTTCTAGTATGTGTAACCTTAAAGTTGTTATGTGAAGATATTATTCAAGTAAGAATTATCTTTTCTTATGTGGACATAATTATAAAGTTATGAATTACCTTTAGGGTTTAGATGATCTTTATTTTGAGGTAATTATGGGATATTACATTTTGGGATAAAAAATGGAATGTATGAGATAAGCTTTGAGGATAAAATATGTTCTGGTTGATTTGAGGATTTTATCTCATTTTGGGAATGTTATAAGAGTTATAAAAATTATATAATTTTAGAAAAAGGACAACCCATAGGAAGGGTGACAACCCATCGGGTAAGACAAGACTATAGGAATCAAACCCACAACTGAAGGGCGAAAAGGATTTATCATCCTACACTAGCCTATGTGAAGTACCTAGATAGTAAGAATTTTTATTTTAAGGTAAACGATTGATGAAATAAGAATAAGTTGATTTTAGTAACTTATTTTTTATCAAATGTCTATCCTTGTTATTAAAAAATTATTTTGGGATTAAGTGATAAATGTTATTTTGGAAAACATTCACTATTTTGGGAACATTATATGATTAAGGTAAATAGAATAATATGGGAATTTATTTTAAGAGTAATGGTTGAATTATATATTATGCAAGAATATATGATTTATAATTGTGGACTTATGATAATTATGTTATTTATGGAAATGATAGACCTATCATGGAGAATATGGGATTAAGAAATTTCTTTTTGGTATGATACATTAAGAGTGAATTATGTTATTTGGAGATAAATTTTAAAACTTATCATAGAAGACTATGTGATCAAAACAATATAAATTTTGGGTTTCAATATTACTTTGGATTATTTTAGTAATTTTATATAAAGTTATTTTTTGAATGGTCTATGTTGAACTTTTTATATTACTGTTGAATTTTGGAGATTAAAAGTATTTTTCTATCATCCAATGGTTTATTCTTTTTGGATAATTATTTTATCTTATCCTAACCATATTGGATTTGGTTAATGCTTCAATAAAAGATAAATATTTACTTAATCTTTTATGTATTATGTGATTCTATAAAATTTGATTCTAGTTCTTTATATGTGAAAAAATGCAACTTAAAAACTCATCATTTGTAGAAAAATATGAGTTTGTGGTAGAAATTGAAAAAAGGATGAAACTATATTTCTCAAGTAAGTATGTTTCCTTATATTATTATTCTAAGTAGTAAAATAATTCATTAAATTTATGAAAAGGATATTAAAATAAAAACGTTTTCTTTTTTACTTTTACTAAAACGGAATCATAGATAGTTTAACTCATCACAAGTTTGTGGTTTTCTAATTATTAACATTATCTGAATCATGTTTTCTATCACTCTCCATCAGAACATGATGGTTAGTTCTTCTTCCATATTTATATTTTCATACAAATAATCCTAGTATGTTCTATCTCAGGTGACCTTTTTACTTCAATTTATTTCTTTTAAAGTGGAGGTTTTATTGATTCTTTTTTTATGTGGGATTTTGTTGAATTAATTTTGAAAAGTGAAACTTTAGTTACCGAGCCCAAATTTAAAATTGTGAGGATGAAATTTACAAAATAACATCCTAGGTAATTATAGAATTATAATTTTTCATATTTATTAATACTTATTAATTATGGTAATTTTACTTTAAAAATAATGTTATGTCAGATTGTATAACCAACATGCAATAATGGGTTTCTCTGAAATCTTACGTTGCACACAAGATTGAGTTATAAAGAAAAATAATATATTATAAATATAATAATTTTAAGTTGTAGTTATCCCATAGTCATTAGAATGGATGGAATGAATGATGTTAACTAAATTATGAAAATAGTTTTTACAAATGTTTATATAATAATTCATTGGTTAGAAGATTAATTAGAAATGAAAATAAAAACCAATTGAATATAAAGGATGTTTTTTATGAAAAATTATTTAACTATAAAAAATTGTGTTAATAAAATAATAAAATCATCCTTTTGGATTATATAAATTAAATTGGAATTAAATATTATGTTTAAAATTCATATTATAAGTTTTCTAGACATAATATAAGAAGAAATTCAATTTTACGAATAAAAGGAATATTTTTCAAAAAAGACATTTTGACTGCCTTTTGAGGGAGAACCCTTTTTAAATCTCGTTTTTTCACTTTTATATATTATATTTTAAAGAATAAACATCTTCATTGGATGTAGGATATAATTTTTGGTATTTTTATGAAAAAATACATATTTTAATGAATAGTTAAAAATAATGCATTTTAATTCAAAATTGTTTTTTCATCTTATTTATTTTCATTATTATATTATAATTTTACATGGTTTTAAGGAATAATTAGAGGAATTTTTTATTAGTTAATCCAATTTAATTCATTGGATACTTTTTAAAATTAAAATTAAATAGAAAAACTGTGTGAACTTTTGAATGTTTTAAATAAAAAACTCATGTTATCGACCCATCAACGAGATTAGAGTTAAACCAAATTTAAAAACGTTTATGCCTTGAATTTTCAAAAAATGAAATAAATGGTTTTACTTAGTATAAAAAATTTGTTCAATAGGAACAAAATAATTTTTAGTGAATAATAACTTTTGTATTTTATTTACCATTGTTAAAGGTAAATAGGGTAATTAAAGGTAAAATTCATATTATAAAATTATAAAATTATCCTAAAACTTGTAATAATATTATTGTCTTACAAATTATCGACCATGACCATCCTTGCTCAAAACATTTGACCTTTTAAATCCACTTGGTCGTGATTATGACATTTATAACATTTAATTTAAAGTAGAGGCAAATATATCATAAAAATGTCTCTTCTTACTAAAACAATTTTAAAATGTGGTTCTATAAGTGATATCTTCGACTATAAATAGTCCATAGAAATATAAATAGATTATACAGAAAATGGTAACTTATTTATAATTTTTAATAATTAAATAATTAAATATTATTATGACACAAAGATGATACAATAATAGATTTATTAAAGAAAGAATCAAATAAATGAAATTAATAATATTAAAATATATAATTGAAATATTTGATATAATCCACAAATTTTCTGGATAAATATTACATGTTAGTATTGAGTTAATGTAGTTTTTTTAAGGAATCTATTTTTTATGATATTTTTAAAATTCATGGGATGAATAGTGTCAAAATTGACATAATTCATATTTTAGAATATAAAATATATAAATATATGATAAAAAAATAATAAAAAACTATAATATTTGGCCAAAACGTTTAGATAACTCTAAAAAAATTCATCAAGGACTCATTAATGAAACTTTTGGCATGATTTGGTAATTTTTTTAACCCTCTAAGTGTAAATTACTTGATAAAATGGTAAGAGTTCAAAGGGGTTAAACAAAAATATAAGGATTAAAAAAATACTAAAACTTGTATAATTTTCATTGGATTATTATATTTTTAGCCTTAATCAACATATATTATAACTAAATGAGTTTTGACCAATTTTTAAAATAGATTTAATTTATATTAATTTAATACATTTTATAATTCCAAGGGGCCCTCCCCTCTCCTATAAAAAGGAAACCATTATTCTCTATTACACACACTTACAAAACCTTTTGTTTGGTCAATATCTGCCCAAAACCCTTCCTATATTCCCTCCACACATTCTTTAAGCCTTATTTTAGGCATAAAATCCTCCTTATAGGTGTCATGGTGTTAATAAATGGGATTATATGAAGGAATGGTAATGTTTTTATTAAATTATTTCTATTTCATTTATTCTTCCTCTTCCTTAAAATATCATCCATCCATGATGAGATAATAACTCCAGTATCCTAAATATAATGATATTTTATTATGTTAACATCATCACATAAATCCATCTCCAATTTCATCAAATAGAAAATGAACTTTTCATTTGTGTGTACGGCAGACTAGCGCCTCGTGAATCTATATAGTTCATTTTTCATTACTGTCTCTCAAAAATGGACATAATGATAAACTTAATGTTTATATATGATTTTAATGGAATATTTATCATTATAGGAGAATAATATATCAATTATGTTCTTACTTTCTATACACATAAAAATAATACTGGCGTTCGTGCGTACGTGTGAACTATCACCTCCACGAAGAAATGTGAATCATTTTTATTCACCAAATCACTTGTATGATATATATATATATAAGTATATTTAAATGATTATTTTTATTTTATAAATATTATGATCATTCTGAAAAGATAAAATTATAATTACCATATTTTCATAATGATAAATGAAAAATGGAAACGTTACTCACGCGTACATACAGCCTCACATCTCATTGATTATAACATTGTTCATTTTTATTACCATAATTAAGGGTCTAATTTAAAATTATAATGGATATATAAAATTTATCCTTATATCATGAATATTATTTTGGAAATGAAGGACTTATGACCACATGTACTAGTTACATCAAACCATGTTCATTTTTGAGCCAAGTACCGAATATCGACAAAACTTCCGATATAAACTTAAAAAACTATGTAATTTTTATAACATGGTAATAAGAGATACAAAGAAATAATAAAATTAAAAAAGTTTCACAATAAAGTATAAATTAACCTTTTTTTATTATTCAAGATTATAAATATTATACATGATGAGTCTGACTCATGGAAAGGGACTTCGTCTAAATCTCCTTTCATTGAGGATTATCATGATGTTTTGAACATTTATTATCCTATAAGGGGTATATACAACCCTTTTGACACATAATATCATGAATTACTAAATTATCATGATATTTAATGTTTTTTTTAATTTTATTCTTTAATTATTTTTATTTTTGTGTTTTTCAAGTGGTAAAGAACTCCTACTAAAACATCTTTTTAAATGTTTTAAAGATTTAGTCTTCTAAATATTTCTCATTAATTTCCAATTTTTCAAAATGGTTTTATGGATTTATTTATATGGGAATGAATTTCTTAAAATTTTAATTCCTTTCAAAAGATTCAAAGTCGTATGGGACTCTTTGAATCCAAAATCTTCTTTTAAAATGTTATAATTTAGTTTTAAAAATGAATTCATTATTTCAATAACATAGAATGTTTTTTTACATATAATACATGAATGTATTTTCTCATTTTTCATGTCACAATTATATATTAATGTTCAATTTACATGTTTACCATTTTATTTTAAAATAATGTTCTTTAATTTATAAGTTTTCATCTTGTAATGATGGAATTTTATTTGAATGTGGAAATGTTATTTTTCCTTTATGCTTGTTTTATGGGTTATGATTATATTAAGGTTATCGGGAATTGCTTATGTATATGGGTGGTTACATGATAAACCAAGGATGGGTGAGGCTGTGATATATCTCCAATTCATTAGGTAATGATATGGAGTTAAACTATAAGTTTTCTCCAAATATATTTAGGGAATATACTATGATGGGTATTCTAAATGTGACCATGAAGGTTACTACCTATGTAGATGTGAAATATACAATGAAATAATGATATAGATGTTATAAGTTGCCTTTATGATTTATTATTGATAATAATTTTTTCAAGAATATTATGATTTAATGAGGTATGTTAAAGAACTTATGTTTTATGGGTGAAAATTATGATTTTATGAAAAAAAAAATCATGAGTTTAAAATATTCATGGACTAACAATTTCATTCCTTATTTATATCACTTACTGATATTTTTATGCTAATCCCAAGTTTAAAATTGTTTTCATAGGTTTTAAGATTGTTAAGGACATATAATATGTCAAGATGAAATAATAGAGGATGTATCTCAAAAAGAAATCATGTTTTATTTTAAAAGGGTTTCCTTTGGTGAGGAAAATGGATATTGTTTGGAAGTTTCCACTTTGATTTAATATAGTTTTTTTTATGTAATAGTTATTCCCTAATTCTATAAATCTATAAACCTGAAAAGATCCTCAATTTTAAAGAAATTTCAATTATTTACTTAACTAAATATTATGTAATGATTAAGGTTAGGACCTTATATTTATATATTCCTTAAATATTTGGTAAACAATAATTTAGGTGGGTCAACACATTCAAAGAATAAAATTTTATAAGCAACCTAAATATTTTGGATTGAAGGTTGAAAATAAGAATCAAACATTGGAAGTGGTTTATAGAAATTGTGACCATTTCTGTCACTTGAATAAAGTTTATCTCTTCATTCTAACTATCGAATTGAGAGTAAAATACATTACTCATAAGGCTCATAATAAATAGTAAAAAATAAAAGGATAAATATTTTATTTTTTATGTTCCACTTAAAGTATTAAAAAATGAATTTTCATGGATTTTAGATAGTTTATATGAAAGGATATTTAAAGTTATTAAATGATATTGAAAATTTCAAGGAAGTATCAGTGACCATTGGAATTTCTGAATCTTTTAATATCAAAGGATTTGTATCATGAGTGATTAGAAAATATAAGTTAATGTCCATGGTCATATTATTTTCTTATGGGATAAAACAAAAAAAAATTATATATTAGATTTTTTATAAAGGTAATGAATTTTTTTTTGAAATATGAGTTCTTCATGAAGAGGTTGACAGGTTTATTTTTATTTAGAATATGTTATAGAATAAAGGGAAACTTTTTTCTCATTAGTGATGGTTTAAATTCATGATACATAAGCCTAAAGGGGTAAAATAAATTGTGACATCAAATTCTTGGTCATCTTGGATAAAAGAAATTGAGTAATATAACCCAATGACAGAATGTTTTCTGTGTGACTATTCAGAAAATAGAGATAAATTGGTTGTGTTTTACATTCCAAAAGGGGATGGTTAATTCTTCAAACATGAAAGTAAAGATCCAAACATCTCAACCATTGAAGATTATTCATTGGAATATTTTTGGGTCTATGAGGAATTAATCTATATTTATAGTAAAGTATTTTATTTTTCATATTGATGAATTCACTCATAACAAATACATTATTTTTATAAAACTTAATTCAAAGGATTTGAATATTTCAAGAGTTTTAGAAGAAGTGTAACACCAGAGACGTTTATGTTATATAAATCATCAAAGGAATCTTTTTCTACACAACACTTGCTTGGCTTGATTTACACGAAATCGCGACCTTCCTCGATAGCTTGCGTCGTACGCAATACCGAGTTTCACTAAACAACGATATGCTATTAAAATATTATTAAAACTAGCCGTTATGAATAGTAATAACCACTTTATGAAATTTTATAAATTTTATTTTTCAAAATGGACTTCATTTTTGGATTCGGAATATCGAAATTAGCCTAGGGTGAAATTTTGGTAATTTTCTGAAAACTTTCAATTTTTTATGAATAGTTAAACCACTAAGTGGTAGTTAAAAAACTGAATTTTTCATAAAAAATAATTTTACCGCTTCTATGAGTGGAATTTCAAAAATCCGAGAGACACGGTTGATGTCAGTAAGTAAAATGTTGTTCAATGAGATAAAAATAATTTTTTGGTGAATAGTAACTTTTTACTTTTTTTACCGCGGTTAATAGTAAATAGGGTAACTAAGGGTGAATATGATATTACTATTACCCTAACACATGTCCGAAATCTATTGGATAAGTGTAATTCGACCAAAAACAACCTTAGGAATATAATATTACCATTTAGGTCCACTTGGATTAGATTATGACATTTAAGATTATTTTATTTAATGAATAGTTAAAATAGTTAAAATCAAAGTTTAATAACTAAAACATTTTTAATATAGGGTTATACATAAGATAAATTCGATTATAAATATTCATTAGAAATCTAAAAAGATTTCCTACATAATTATATTTTATTTATAATTTTTAGACTTTAAATAAATTAATTTATTTATGACACAACGATGATGCAGTAATTACCCTTTTAAGGAAATGTTAACATAATTGATGTTATAAATGCCCAAATAAATGTAATTTGAGACTTTTTATGAATTAAAATAATTTTCTAGGTTACTATGATATATTAGTGTTGATTTAATCAACTTGGTTCGAACATATAATTCTGTTATGACTTTCACAAAAAACATATATCAAATAGTGACAAAATTGACACAAAATAGTTTTTAAATCAAATATTATATTATTAATTGTTATTTTATTCCTAAAAATCTAAGGTTCGGACAAATTACTTAGATAAGGATATATATATTAATAATAAACAACTTGGGGTTCTTTTGGCATGTTAGAGTAAGTTTATTAACCATATAGTGTAAGAAAACAAAAAGACACGGTAAAAGTTAAATTATTTAACTTAGAGTTAAATATAATTGATAAGGTTAAAATAATAACCTAAACTTGTCTAAATCCTATTGGTTGATAGTATTTCGACCCATCCCCACTTTACCTTCGAAATAAGACCCTTTGGAACCATTATAAACCGATTTTTACTTTAATATAAAATAATATTTTGAGATATTCCTAAGGTGCCCCTCTCCTCCCTTATAAAAGGAGACCTCCTCCCCCTCCTCCTCACACCAATTTGATCACTCAAGATCGGAAAACCCCTGCCAAAATCCCTTCTCCACTTCCCTAGAATAATCCTAGAGGTCCTGGTCTTCTTCAAAGACCAATCTTAATTCCCTAAGTGGAGGATTCAAAGAGGCGTTTCAAAGAAGAGGTAATATCCATTACCGATCCTTTCAATTTCTTTCTTCTTCAACTTCTTCTTCTTTAGTTGTTTCATGATAAAGTAATAACATCAGTATTACTTACATATTTATATGTTATTATAAATATGAAACAACCCTAATTCACCTTCTATCCATCCTACGGAAAAATGAAATCACCGTGCGTGCGTACGTACGGAATACCGTCTCCACGCCGTGGTGTAATCTATTTTCCACCATCACCTTACAAGGATGGGTATAGTGGTGTAATGAGTAACTATATATGATTATTATAAAGTGATATTGATACTGAAATAGTATAAATACACTTAAATACAATTCCACGATCATGGGAACAATATCATCGCTCGTGCGTACGTACGGAATACCGTCTCCACGATGTGATGCGACTCGTTCTGCATGATCATCATTACATAGTAATTATATAAATGAATTGAATGAATAAATATGATATATGTTACACTAATACCATTCTAGATATAAGTTATCTATAACATTAAAATAAGAATAAGAATTTATTCGGCAAAACACGCATAAGAACAAAAGGCAATAAAGACCCGAGTAACAAGTAACAATGAAATATTACTAATAAGAAGCTAAGAATATGACCATATATGATATCATATCAATATGTATGATTCTAGAATAAGTCAATAACATTATTTAAACCATTATACAGGAGCTTCGGACACTTACAAAGCAAATCGGACCTAAGGTAAGGGAAAATATCGCAATCTCATTTTATCCGAAATTGTTTATACTTTGGTATTTACTGGGGTGTATTTTATCATCCACATCCATGTTTCCTCAATATTTAATATTATTTCCATCCACCTACAATTTTTTAAATCCAATTTTACCCTTAGGTGAGTTTTTAGTAAAAGATATGAAAGGAATCTTTTGTCGTTTTTCGTACGAGGTACTTTTTGACTTTTCTGACAAAAGTACGAAGAATGTTTTTTTTAATTATACGGCATGAATGGATTTTTAAAACATTATTTCAAAGAAGCTTCCTTTACAAGTTTTCAAGTTTATTTTTAATCAACTTCTTTTAGTTTATAATTGTACGACATGTTAAGAATGGAAAAGTGTTTTTGAAGAAGGAAGGATATTTTCCTCAAGAATGAAGTTCAAGTGTTTTATCAAAATTATTTTCCATATAAGATAATAAAGGGTTCTGTTTTTATCCCTATTATTACATTGATTTGATTATGTTGTGATGGAATTATATTTTTCTGAATTCCTTTATCTAACATGAATTGTTTTATGATGTCACGATATTTAAGATTCCCATTTTTATTACATGGGTTATGAAATGATGTATGATTTATGATTTTGTGGAACACATAAGAATGGTTTCATTATGAGATGGGTGGGACCTATATCTCCCTCTAATGCATTGGGTAAATATTTTATATCTCATGAGATAGACATGGCTGGAACGGTAGGTTATACCTGTTCAGTGAAACAGGACTGAAACGAGGGTGACTCGGTTCAGAAAGGGACTTTGTCCACTAAGATAGTCTTGGCAATGAGTCTTGACTAACAAGAAATGATTTTCTATGATTATGTGTGTATGCCACAAAGTTTCATGTTTTAAGTTATGATTATTGTGATTACATTTCACTGCCATGATTTATCCCATGTTATGAAATTATGATCTCTTTTGCAGGATAAGATTTCCAAAAGTTATGTGCTTGTGTATACGATGTGATTGATATTTCTTTTGTTTACCCTTACTGAGAATTTGAGCTCACCCTTTTGTATGTTTTCTTTCCCCAGATCAGGAAGAAGCTTATTAAGTAGGATATGCCAAAAAGGGACTATAGATATGATGAAATAAATGGGAGGCAAAGTAGATGCTTTATGAACCAGTTGTTTATGTTTCCCAGTTTCTAAATACACTATACTTATACGGTCCTTTCATGGTTTTGTTATATGTTGTAATAAGTTTGCTTCAATTTTGAAGTATTAACAATGTATGTAAAGTATGGGTCATTATAGTTGGTATCAGAGGAAAGGTATAGTCAACCTTTCGAAACTAGGATGTGAAAGCCTTAGTAAGAACCCTAAGGATAAGTCTAAACATAGAACACAATATTAGTGTTTTAGAAATGGCCATTAATAACCTAGGATAAGACCTTAAGTGTGAAACTTTATTCTTGATTATGTGGTTTTCCTATTATAATTAGTGTTGCTCACACTATTCCTCTTGGTTTTAGTCAATGGCTAGAACCCGAAGGAACCGTGTTAATGTGGAATGCGACGGGCAATTAAATGATTGTCCCCCTGAGCAACCAAACGTTATGGGAGCTGGAATGAAAAATCTTGTAGCCATGCTCACACAACTTTCTCAAGCTATGAATCATGCAGGACTTCCAAACGAGCAAAGGAAGGAGAAACATTCTGTTGAATCCTTCATGAGGCAGTGTCCACCTTCTTTCAGTGGGTCTACTGATCCATTAATTGCTGAACAATGGATTAGTACTACTGAAAAGATATTTTCAGTTCTTCATTGTTCTGAACATGATAAAGTCATCCTAGCAGTTTATCGTTTGGAAGGAGATGATGATCAATGGTGGAATCTTATTAATAATACGAGGCAAAGGGATGAAATTGAGTCCATGGAATGGGACGAGTTCAAGAACTTATTTTTCAATAAGTAATTCCCTCGTATTCTCCGAACAAAGATGGAGAAAGAGTTTCTTGAACTGAAGCAAAAGGATGATGAATCTGTTGGTACCTATGAAGCAAATTTTACAAGACTTTCAAGGTACGCTTCTGGTATTATTATCCAACCTGAGAGTAAGATCGATCGATTCTTTAGTGGCTTAAAACCAAGTCTCCAAAGGGCGTTAGCCATAAGGGACTTCAATAGCTACGAGTAAATCATTCGATGTGCTCTCAAAGTCGAAATGGAGATTGGAGTAACCCATCAGTCATATGGGTTTGATAAGAAGAGGAAAATGGAATTCAAGGGAAAATCTAAAGAGCACACTGAAAAGAATATGAGCTTTCCCTTATGCTCAAAGTGTGGAAAGAAACATGGAGGGAGTTGTCTAAAAGGGACAAGTAAATGTTTCAAATGTGTAAAGGAAGGTCATCGGGCATTTGAATGCCGTGATGATGGGAAGAAGATGTCTAATGATGCAAACAAAGGAAGGGATACACAGAATGAACCTACTACACTTCAATGTTTCAAGTGCAAGGAGATAGGGCATTATGCCAATAAATGCCCTAATCCAAGGGTTGATGATGATGGTCGACGTCAACAAAATCTCAAGGCTAAAGACAAAGGAAAGTCACATGCAATTGCTATCAGTGATGTGGAGTACGATAACGATGTGGTGAAAGGTACACTTACCATCCACTATAAAGTAGCAAATGTTTTATTTGATTCTGGATCCACCCACTCTTTTATTTCTGAATAATTTTCTAAGGGTATCACCGTATTACCTCAACAATTAGATGTTGAGTTAGCTGTGATAACACCTAATGGCACAACAGTCGCATCAAAAGTTTATAATTCTTCTCCGATCGAAGTTTGTGGGAAAGTGCTTCCTGAAAATCTTGTGATCCTTCCTATAGTGGAATTTGATGTGATTCTTGGCATGGATTGGCTTTCTTTATATGGAGCTCATATCAATTGCCAAAGAAGGGAAGTCACATTTCATATTCCAGATCAATCTATGATCGTCTATCAATGCAAGGATGAACATAACCTTCTAGTGGAAATTTCTTCTATCTTATGGGTCTTGATTCCACTAAATAAAGTTTACTTATCTCAAATGGTTGGTGAGAAACTCACGATTAAGAATATGCCCATTGTACGGGAGTTTGATGATGTCTTTCCGGAGGAATTACCGGGTCTTCCACCAAATCGTGAAGTTGAGTTTTCAATAGAACTCGTACCGGGTGATTTGCCTATTTCAAAGACACCTTATAGAATGGCCTCAATTGAGTTGCAGGAATTGAAGAAGCAAATCCAAGAGAATCTTGATAAGGGATTCATATGCCCTAGTGGGTCACCTTGGGGAGCACCTATTCTATTTGTTAAGAAGAAAGATGGATCAATGAGACTCTGCATTGATTATCGAGAACTTAACAAGATCACTATCAAGAAAAAAATATCCTCTCCCACGCATTGATGACCTATTTGACCAACTACGCGGAGCTCAATACTTTTCCAAGATTGATCTTCGTTCAGGGTATCATCAATTAAGGTTCAAAAGGGAGGATATACCAAAGACAGCTTTCCGTACAAGGTATGGACACTATGAATTTATAGTGATTCTATTTGGTCTTACTAATGCCCCTACTATCTTCATGGATCTGATGAATAGAGTCTTTAGAGACTATCTTGATCAATTTGTGGTAGTCTTTATAGATGATATTCTTGTCTATTCAAAGAGCATGGAAGAACATGAAGATCACTTGAGAATTATATTGAAGACCCTGAGAAAGGAGAAGCTTTATGCCAAATTTACCAAGTGTGAATTTTGGCTTCAAAAAGTTGCATTTTTGGGTCACATAATCTCAAAAGAGGGGATATTTGTGGATCCAGCAAAAACAGAGGTTATCGAAAGATGGTCGAGACCAACAACAGTAACTGAGATCCGAAGTTTTCTTGGTTTGGATGGATATTATCGACGTTTTGTGAAAGATTTTTCATGATTATCTAATCCACAAACCAAGTTGACTCGGAAAGGAGTTAAGTTTGTCTGGACGGAAGAATGTGAAGAGAATTTCAAGGAGTTGAAAAGAAGGTTATCCAGTGCACCTGTTCTCACATTACCTTGTAGTGGAGAAAGGTTTGTGATCTACAGTGATGCATCTAATAAGGGATTGGGGTGTGTTCTTAGGCAAAATGATATGGTGATAGCTTATGCCTCACGACAGTTGAAAATCCATGAGCAAAATTACCCAACACATGATTTGGAGTTAGCTACGGTAATCTTTGCATTAAAGATTTGGAGGCATTACCTTTATGGTGAAAGGTGTGATATTTATACTGATCATAAAAGTTTAAAGTATATTTTCACACAAAAGGAGATGAATATGCATCAAAGAAGATGGTTGGAGCTGATTAAGGATTACGACTGCTCAATACATTACCACCCTGGGAAAGAAAACAAGGTGGCAGATGCATTAAGTCGACAAGACCATGCTAGTTTATCCATGATGAGGATCATAAAAGATCCAATATTTATGGATTTACAAAGGATGGATCTTGGAATTATAATGGAAGGGGAAAAATCTTATCTTTCTCAAATGAATGTTCAACCATCTATACATGTGAAGATTAAAGAGGCACAGAAAGAAGATGTCGAGTTACAAAAGAAGGTGAGAAATGTTCCTGAGTTCAACCTTGATTGTGATGGGATAATAAAGTTCAGGAATCGGGTTTGTGTTCCTCCCATCCCCGAATTAAAGAAGGAGCTGATGGATGAGGCTCATAGTTCTTCATTCTCTATTCATCCTGGAAGCACGAAGATGTATAGGGACCTGAAAGAGTACTTCTGGTGGGATGACATGAAAAGAGATGTTGCTGAATATGTCTCTCGATGCTTGGTTTGTCAACAAGTTAAAGCTGAGAGACAGAAGTCTAAGGGGATGTTACAACCATTACCCATACCTAAATGGAAATGGTAAAATATCACTATAGACTTTGTCACAGGACTTCCTAAAACATCCAAAGGCAATAATGCTATCTGGGTCA
This sequence comes from Viscum album, assembly GCA_963277665.1. NCBI lineage: Eukaryota > Viridiplantae > Streptophyta > Magnoliopsida > Santalales > Viscaceae > Viscum > Viscum album. The sequence goes on from OY728160.1 coordinate 636,710,015, forward strand.
TAGTTGATCGTCTTACAAAGTCTGCACACTTCATTGCTATTAGAGAGGATTTCTCTCTGGATCAGCTTGCCAGGATATATGTAAAGGAAGTGGTAAGATTGCATGGAGTACCACTTTCTATTATATCTGATCGGGATCCGAGATTTACCTCGAAGTTCTGGCGAAGTCTTCAGCATACTCTGGATACAGAGTTGAGTTTCAGCACTGCTTATCATCCTCAGACAGACGGTCAGTCTGAAAGAACAATTCAAACCCTATAAGATATGTTGAGAGCTTGATCTATGGATTTCAAAGGAGGTTGGGATCAACACCTACCTTTGGTGGAATTTTCTTATAATAATAGCTTTCACTCCAGTATTCATATGGCTCCTTATGAAGCTCTCTATGGAAAGAAATGCAGGACTCCAACTTGCTAGGATGAAGTTGGGGAAAGAAAGCTATTAGGACCTGATCTCGTTGATGAAATGGCAGAAAAGGTCAGATCTATTCAACAACACATAAGAGCAGCTCAGAGTCGACAGAAAATTTATGCCGACAGCCGAAGAAAATACCTAGAGTTTGAAGTGGGTGATAAAGTTTTCTTACGAATATCTCCCTGGAAGAGGGTTATGAGATTTGGAAAGAAGGGGAAGTTGAGCCCTAGATATATCGGTCCTTTCGAAATACTAGATCGTGTTGGGAAGGTAGCTTACCGATTGGCGCTTCCACCGAATCTCTCTCAAGTTCACGATGTGTTCCATGTATCTCTCCTGAGAAAGTACATACCTGATCCTTCACATGTACTCAGCTTAGAAGTTGTACCACTGCAGCAAGATCTTTCTTATAAAGAACAGCCGATAGAGATTCTGGATCGTAGCGAAAAAGTCCTACGAAACAAGACCACTAGATTGGTGAAAGTTTTATGGAGGAACTGCCAATTAGAAGAAGCTACTTGGGAGCTTGAGGATATGATGAGTGAGAGGTATCCTCATCTGTTTGTTACAAAGTGACGAATTTCGAGGGCGAAATTCATTTTAAGGGGGGTAGAATGTAACACCCGAGACTTTTATGTTATATAAATCATCAAAGGAATCTTTTTCTACACAACACTTTCCTGGCTTGCTTTACACGAAATCGCGACCTTCCTTGATAGCTTGCGTCGTACGCAATACCGAGTTTCACTAAACAACGATATGCTATTAAAATATTATTAAAACTAGTCGTTATGAATATTAATAACCACTTTATGAAATTTTATAAATTTTATTTTTCAAAATGGACTTCATTTTTGGATTCGGAATATCGAAATTAGCCTAGGGTGAAATTTTGGTATTTTTCTGAAAACTTTCAATTTTTGATGAATAGTGAAACCACTAAGTGGTAGTTAAAAAACTGAATTTTTCATAAAACTTAATTTTACCGCTTCTGTAAGTGGAATTTCAAAAATCCGAGAGACATGGTTGATTTCAGTAAGTAAAATTTGGTTCAATGAGATAAAAATAATTTTTTGGTGAATAGTAACTTTTTACTTTTTTTACCGTGGTTAATAGTAAATAGGGTAACTAAGGGTGAATATGATATTACTATTACCCTAACACATGTCCTAATTCTATTGGATAAGTGTAATTCGACCAAAAAAAACCTTATGAATATAATATGACCATTTAGGTCCACTTGGATTAGATTATGACATTTAATATTATTTTATTTAATGAATAGTTAAAATAGTTAAAATCAAAGTTTAATAACTAAAACATTTTTAATATGGGGTTATACATAAGATAAATTCGATTATAAATATTCATTATAAATATAAAAAGATTTACTACATAATGATATTTTATTTATAATTTTTAGACTTTAAATAAATTAATTTATTTATGACACAACGATGATGCAGTAATTACCCTTTTAAGGAAATGTTAACATAATTGATGTTATAAATGCCCAAATAAATGTAATTTGAGACTTTTTATGAATTCCAATAATTTTCTAGGTTACTATGATATATTAGTGTTGATTTAATCAACTTGGTTCGAACATATAACTCTGTTATGACTTTCACAAAAAACATATATCAAATAGTGACAAAATTGACACAAAATAGTTTTTAAATAAAATATTATATTATTAATTGTTATTTTATTCCTAAAAATATAATGTTCGGAGAAATGACTTAGATAAGGATATATATATTAATAATAAACAACTTGGGGTTCGTTTGGCATGTTATAGTAAGTGTATTAACCATATAGTGTAAGAAAACAAAAAGACACGGTAAAAGTTAAATTATTTAACTTAGAGTTAAATCTAATTGATAAGCTTAAAATAATAACCTAAACTTGTCTAAATCCTATTGGTTGATATTATTTCGACCCATCCCCACTTTACCTTCGAAATAAGACCCTTTGGAACCATTATAAACCGATTTTGACTTTAATATAAAATAATATTTTGAGATATTCCTAAGGTGCCCCTCTCCTCCCTTATAAAAGGGGACCTCCTCCCCCTCCTCCTCACACCAATTTGAGCACTCAAGCTCGGCCAACCCCTGCCAAAATCCCTTCTCCACTTCCCTAGAATAATCCTAGAGGTCCTTTTCTTCTTCAAAGACCAATCTTAGTTCCCTAAGTGGAGGATTCAAAGAGGCATTTCAAAGAAGAGGTAATATCCATTACCGATCTTTTCAATTTCTTTCTTCTTCAACTTATTCTACTTTAGTTGTTCCATGATAAAGTAATAACATCAGTATTACTTACATACTGATATGTTATTATAAATATGAAACAACCCTAATTCACCTTCTATCCATCCTACGGAAAAATGAAATCACCGCGCGCGCGTACGTACGGAATACCGTCTCCACGCCGTGGTGTAATCTATTTTCCACCATCACCTTACAAGGATGGGTATAGTGGTGTAATGAGTAACTATATATGATTATTATAAAGTGATATTGATACTGAAATAGTATAAATACACTTAAATACAATTCCACGATCATGGGAACAATATCATCGCTCGTGCGTACGTACGGAATACCGTCTCCACGATGTGATGCGACTCGTTCTACATGATCATCATTACATAGTAATTATATAAATGAATTGAATGAATAAATATGATATATGTTACACTAATACCATTCTGGATATAAGGTATCTATAACCTTAAAATAAGAATAAGAATTTATTCGGCAAAATACGCATAAGAACAAAAGGCAATAAAGACCCGAGTAACAAGTAACAATGAAATATTACTAATAAGAAGCTAAGAATATGACTATATATGATATCATATCAATATGTATGATTCTAGAATAAGTCAATAACATTATTTAAACCATTATACAGGAGCTTTGGACAGGTACAAAGCAAATCGGACCTAAGGTAAGGGAAAATATCACAATCTCATTTTATCCGAGATTGTTTATACTTTGGTATTTGCTGGGGTGTATTTTATCATCCACATCCATTTTTCCTCAATATGTAATATTATTTCCATCCACCTACAATTGTTTAAATCCAATTTTACCCTTCGGTGAGTTTTTAGTAAAAGATATGAAAGGAATCTTTTGTCGTTTTTCGTAAGAGGTACTTTTTGACTTTTCCAACAAAAGTATGAAGAATGTTTTTTTAACTTATACGGCATGAATGGATTTTTAAAACATTATTTCAAAGAATCTTACTTTATAAGTTTTCAAGTTTATTTTTAATCAACTTATTTTATTTTATAATTGTACGACATGATAAGAAAGGAAAAGTGTTTTTGAAGAAGAAAGGATATTTTCCTCAAGAATGAAGTTCAAGTGTTTTATCAAAATTATTTTCCATCTAAGATAATAAAGGGTTCTATTTTTATCCCTATTATTACAATGATTTGATTATGTTGTGATTAAATTATATTTTTATGAATTCCTTTATCTAACATGAATTGTTTTATGATTTCACGATATTTAAGATTCCCATTTTTATTACATGGGTTATGAAATGATGTATGATTTATGATTTTGTGGCACACATAAGAATGGTTTCATTATGAGATGGGTGGGACCTATATCTCCCTCCAATGCATTGGGTAAAGATTTTATATCTCATGAGATAGACATGGCTGGAACGGTAGGTTATACCGGTTCAGTGAAACAGGACTGAAACGAGGGTGACTCGGTTCAGAAAGGGACTTTGTCCACTAAGATAGTCTTGGAAATGAGTCTTGACTAACAAGAAATGATTTTCTATGATTATGTGTGTATGCCACAAAGTTTCATGTTTTAAGTTATGATTATTGTGATTACATTTCACTGCCATGATTTATCCCATGTTATGAAATTATGATCTCTTTTGCAGGATAAGATTTCCAAAAGTTATGTGCTTGTGTATACGATGTGATTGATATTTCTTTTGTTTACCCTTACTGAGCATTTGAGCTCACCCTTTTGTATGTTTTCTTTCCCCAGGTCAGGAAGAAGGTTATTAAGTAGGATATCCCAAAAAGGGACTATAGATATGATGAAATAAATGGGAGGCAAAGTAGATGCTTTATGAACTAGTTGTTTATGTTTCCCAGTTTCTAAAGACACTATACCTATACGGTCCTTTCGTGGTTTTGTTATATGTTGTAATAAGTTTACTTCAATTTTGAAGTATTAACAATGTATGTAAAGTATGGGTCGTTATAAGAAGTGCTGACAAGGAGTTTGGTTTCTCATTGAAGTAGTTTTGGACTAAAAATGGAGTTGAATATACTAGTGGAAATTTTAAAGAATATATTAAGAATTGTAGTATTAACCATGAAGTCAGTTCACCATACACCACATAAAATAATGGTATTATTTAAATAAAGAACAAAATTTTGGACTATATGGCTCATACTAATATAGATAGATCATGATACTTCTCATTATTTTTGAAGATAATTTATTCATAAAGTTGTTCATATAAATAAAATTGTATAAATAAAATTATGATATGTCAACATAAAAGATTTATTATAATAAATCCCCTTATTTAATATACTTAAGGGTGTTTGTAATCAATTATATTATTGATGTTAAATGTGAAAATCTAAGGAATTTTAAACAAATGGGATTCGATGGTATCTTCTATAATCATCCTATAAATAGAAGAGGATATTGTGGTTATAATAAATAGATTGGGAAAATTGTAGATACTAGTGATGTAAAATCACTATAATATTCAAATAATAAAATCATATCGCAAGTGGAATGTTCTAGAATTGATGATTCCAGAGTAGCTTTTGCTGAGAATTAGGGAAATGTTTTTGAAAACAATGATAATTTATAAGAAATAAAGATTGAAGATAATTACTCAACCATTTAAAGTGATGAATTAAAACTACATTTAACTCATTCAAGGGTGATAAAATATGTGGTGGTCTAAAATATTATTGGATAACAACGACATGAGGTTCAAACTAAATAAACATTAAATAAAACAACACATACCTCATTGTTTTCTCATGTGGAGAAAAGAGATATGAAATAGTCTTTAAATAAAAATAAAGGATTAATTCTATGAATTAAGAATAACATCAGATAGAGAATAATAAAAATTAGGAATTGGAATTGAATCCAGGAAAGAAGAATATTATCGAAGCAATGTTTCTATTTTGTAACAAGATAAATGAAATAGTTGAAGTGGTACGATACAAAGAAAGATTAGTGCATAAAGGGTTCTCACGTGTTAAAGGAATTTATTTTGATGCGGCATTATAAAAAGTTTCTTGGATGGATACCATTAGGATATTTCTTGTTATTACATCACAGTGGTGATGAAGTATTTTCCAAATGGATATCACATCAACCTTCTAAAATAGAGATTTGGAATCTGAAGTATATATTGTGAAACCTGATTGTTTATTTCTTAGAGAATATGAGTTATATATTTTCAAGTTAAATCGGTATCTATATTGGTTAACACAAGCCCTAATAGTATTGTATTATAAGTTAGATACTTATTTTAAGGTGTTTAAATTTAAGAAAATGGTATTGGAAAACAATCTCTACATTAAAGAATATGAAGAGATATTTTTTGTTATTATATTTTATGTATATTATATCAATTTTCTAGAAATTTAAAAGGATTTTATGAAAAAATTTCTATATTAATGAATAATATTCTTGATTTTCCTATGCTTGGAGGGTTAAGGTATTTTTTTGGATTACAAATTTCTAAAAGAAATATCATATCTTTCTTTCTCAAGATAAGTATTCTCCAGAACATGTAATGAAATTTTGGATAAAGAATTTGAAGACGTTTTCTAATTTAATTTCAGTGGGAACCAAGCTTTTGAAGGATGAAAAAGTAAAAGAATATTTTTAAAGAGAATATAGAAATATGATTGGATGTTTTCTTTACATGATGGTTTTAAGACTGGATATAGTGTATATTATTACATTATGTTCTAGGTATCAAAGTGCACTGGAGGGGTTTTATTTCTTTTCAAAAAAGATAATTCTCAGGCATATTAAAGGTACAATATGATATAGACTAAAATACGATAGAAGTGGAAATATTGATCTGTTTGGATATATATTTATGGATTGGGATGGAAATGTTGATTATCAAAGTTTAACATTTAATGGATTTTTATTTTTGGAAAAAAGGTGTGTATATTGGGAAAAAAATCTTGATTTCCTTGAGTGTAATATCTCAAGACCCATGCTTCTAAATCTTGTGTTAAAAAAATTCCATAAATTTATTCAAAAAAAGAACTGAGAATATAATTCCCTTTACATACTCAAGTATATTTTTTGGTTAAGGTTTTAGAGTATTAGGAAAATTCCTAACAAAATATTAGAGTTTATATAATTAATAAATAACAATTACTTGGCTTCACTCATGATAGATCCTTAAACAACACCAAACAACTTTATAACTTTTATAGATCTTAGGAAAAAACATTTTAAAACAAGGTATGAGCACAAAAAAATCTATTAATGGGTTTTAAAACTAGTAAAAAAATATTTTTATAATTACTTATTTAAAAACTCCTCTATAATATATAATATTGAATATATAATATTTGATATAGTAAATAGTTTTCAAAATATAATACTAGGGTTTTCAAAAAATATAAATACTACTGAAAAACTTTTAAATGTAAATCATTTATAAACCTAGTTAATTCGAAATCAAATAACTTTGAAAGATTTGAATTTTTCCATTAAAATATTTTGAAAATAATAACTTTTTTTATTAAAATGATACTTGGAGACCCTTGATAAATATCTGATTACAGTAGTAGTGTCACTAATTATAACATCATCCCTTTGAGGTTGTGGGATTACCCTATTCCTCCTCAACTCATTCGATACCCATCTGTTAAGATTTATTTGAAGAAAACATTTTTTATTAGGTCTGTCTTTACCATTTATAAACAATTAAAAACCTTTCAAAAAATTACATAAATTATTTTAAAATAAAAACAAAAATTTTATATTCTTTATAACTTTTGAAAAATTTGAATTCTATAAAACATCATAAGGCTTAGGAGATATCCAAAATTTTAAAATAAATCCACATATTCTAGGAAGAATTCATAAATTCTTGGAAAATCAAATTTCAAAAAAAAAATTACTAGTATACATGAAATTTAAAAGATAATTATTGAATATGTAAATATCTATTATCATGAATGACATTACTTGATATAAAATAACATATTATAAATATAATAATAAGTTTTATCATTAAAAATAAACATTATTGATTTTGGGAAACATATTCCCTTTTAAAACAATTTGAAAGAGAATTAAAATAAAGTTCTCAAAACAAAAATCCATTTTGACGAGAGATTTTGAAACATTAAATAGAAAATTTGAACATGAAATATTAATATTCATTAAAAATAATATGCTTCCAAAGTTTTTTATGGAAATAATAATGGTTCTTTGAAATCATAGTTTTTGAAAAAAAAACACCCTTACTAAATAAAAACATTTAAAATATAAAATAGGTGTCTTAAAATAATAACATTACCTTACCTAAATATGAACTTGAAAACATAACTTCCTTACCTTAACTTTGATATTTACTATGAGCTTAGTCATTGTAAATAATTCACTTCAAAACGTGTCCTGATATATGAGTGAGATTTTAGAGAATATAAGTTGGGTTTATATTTGGTGAAGGGAGTTCCTTATATATAGCAGTTCTATGTGTAAAAGCTTACACAAGATTCACTTTAAAAATAAATGCATTCGACACTGCATATCTTATCTCCAAACATTTTTTTGAAATCTAAGTAAGATATTGGATGGTTCTACCAAAGTCTATAATATTATTATGATGAAAAATAAAATTTTTATATATATTTTATATCTCCCTTATTGCTACAACTTGAATACTAAATGAGGGGGTATTCTAAAATAGTTTCATGACACCCTTGTTTTAAAATTATGGATAAAGATATATATAATGATGGATTTAAATATATATATACATATATTAATAAAGGAATTTATAAAAACCATAAATAAAAGAGAAGAAAATTTATTCATAATAACAAGTGAATATACTTGTTTAAAAGATGGTGGAATATATATAAATATATCTATATTTGTGTGTGCATTTCTTGTTAGTGATTCTGGTGTAGCTTTTCAAAGATGATATAACAAGAAATATTTAATCTATCCACAACCAATTAATATCTTTAAAGGTGACGGATACCGATTTTACGTGTATATATATTTATATATATATTATAACCCATTCAATTCATCTTTTAAGGATGTGAAAACACCTTCCATTAAGCATAAATGTCAATTCGGTCCATGAATTTATTAAAGAAGGAAAAAAAATTGGATAAGGGAAGGAAAATAATTTTTAAGTTTTTAAAACTTAGTTGTAAGGAAGATGGTGATGTGAGAGTTGATTAGCTGGCTCTTGTGGTTTTGTTCACGTGGCTAAGAATATATAAAGAACTTCTTAATGAATGAATAGTTATGAAAGAAACAAATCCCACATTGAAATTATATTATGTTGAACACTTACCAGGAAAGTCCAGTTAGAAGAAAAATCTTCTAACCATTAATTAAAAAAATTGAAAAAATCAACAAGGAAAATAGACATAGAAAATAACAATTTCTCTCATCCAGCAGAAGAAAAGCTAAATATTAAAGTAAGATAGACCATTCCCATAACCATACTTGTTAGCAGTTTCCCATTCAGATTAAAAATTACTTGCATTGAAAATATTGATAATCTCATCATTGTCCCTTCTTGGCACCTTATAGGATGATATGGTGGACATGGTCTTTGGAATGTTGGAGTATTATTTCGTCATCCTTCTCTTCAAAGGGAAGAGATGAATATGTCACTATTAACCATATTTTTCTTCCCATACCTGATAATTTCTTCGAATGAAGATTTACCATGATCCAAATACTTAAGTGGGTTCTTTATTTTTCCCATTCACCATCAAAAACATTCTCCCATTTGTTATAGATTCTATAAGAGTTAAAAAAATTAGTGTCTCCTCCTAAAAATTAATATTTTTGGCACTAGTGCTAAAATCACCATCCTTTGGATCTTGTCCTAACTTAGAATCCCACGGCTGTATGTATCCTCACCCCGTAAATTGGGGCTGATTATTAGTGTCTTCTAAATCAAATCATTGTGTAATCCCATAATAATTTGGATCATTGGGGGATTCCTTATTCACCTCAGCCTACTTATCTAGATTAAAAGATCCCCACTAAATATCCAGCTCCACATCCAAAGAGGCATCTCCCTATTCAATTCTAAAACAATACTATAGATACACCCCCATTCTCATAGCACAAGAATAATCCTCCCCTACATCCTCATTATAGGCTGAATGGTTTTCAATGAATAGGTGTCAGAAACTCCTTCAAGATTATCACTCATTGTTACTACATGAACCTGATTTACCACTTCCCCTTGAAGTCTAACCACCTCCAGATCCCGCTTCATCCTGCCAAATACATTAGTGAATATTGGATTAGGAGGTAGAATCTTTATTTTATTTTATTTTTTGATCCTCCATGACTGTCGTACTCAAGATCACGGGACCATCATCCTGACTAGAAATCTGATCAAAATCTTAAAACCCGTAATCCTCATGTGTTTTATTTTTAATCCACATACATGAAATTACCTTGTACAATAGACACCTCACCTAAACCTGATTTATCTGAGTTTCACCAGAGCTATATTCCTTCTTCTTCAACAACCCATGCCTATAAACCACCAACTTATACCCCAATTTCTTTCACATAGGGCATAAATCACACAATGATTCAAAGGAAACTAATTGTTTATGTATAAATATTCCCCAAAAACAATTCATAAAGACTCAAAATTAAATTTCAATAAATCCACTTCAACACGTATTTTGGATTAAATCAGATGGAACACTGATTGATTTCTACAATCTGAATAGAGGTAATACCTAACAAGATTCCCTTACAAATGAATAATTGAAGGGTTATGGAAAGGAATTGAAGTTCAGGAAATCTAAGCAACCCAACCATGGTTTGTCAGTTCTGCTTCATGTGAATTTCATACATCCACCTGAATAGAAAAAACTAATATCTATTATTGGTATGAGATGCACTCAACCAAGCCTGGACCAGATCGGCTTCTAAAGAAAACCTTATCATAATATGCTTAGAATCGAGGATCTCTACAGTCTCTCACTCCAGTATGCCCCGGGATCCAAATATGAGATGGTTGGAGGATTCCAATGATGGTAACAATTTTTTAAATGTTCAATAAGTGTTACGTGCAACAAAGATGAAGCCTTAGGGAATTCCAAGGTCTAAATCAACATTTGTGGGGATCCATCAAAAAACTCCAGAACCTTCAGGCTGAGGGAGACATGAGAAAGGGAAGGAATGAAATTAGGGATCAAAAAGGGATAAAAGTGTGTTGGTTGACTTCCTTTGAGATATATTTTAGGTACATCCCCCACTGAGGGGGAGGGGCTGGTACGGTGACCATCGTCGTCCAGGGCATGGCGGAGGTGGGTATCAACCGAGCATAGCTCTCCAAAGTCAAGTGTGTTGAACACTTGAATATAAGTTAAACACTTCTTATGACTGAGTAGATGCAAGTAATAGGGTCCTCTCTTGGTCCTCCATTGGAAACCAACCCGAGATGGCTCCCCCCATTCTTATTCCACCAAGCATGGTGGCAGCACTACTCCGCTTATGTGATCTTTTCTCTAGGCACTAAGCGCCCATCGTTCCATCATGTGTCCTTGCTATTTTGACCTATCTCACATGGGCTTGACCTCTATTTCCATGTGGTTCAAGTGGGTCCTTTGGGGCCCATGGTTGGATAATTTTCTTTACAATATAGTAAATATAATAATAATAATAATCATTATTCCTATAATAAGTACAATATTTATTTAATATAATAAAATACAAAGTAAGAAAAATTTTGTCATTGTTTTACTTGCATGAATTTATTTTTATTTCACCTTTTAAAATTTTAATTAAGTTGATTATACAAATTGTATTAAAATTTTAACATAAACATATTATTGCTAATTATATTTAATGTTACAAGTATTATTCAATGTATTTAATGTAACTTGTTATATATGATTCATAATGTAAGATTTTATAACTATAACATATAAATATTTTATATTAAACTTATCTTATTAAAAAGTAATAAAATTATAATATTTGAAATTTTAAAATTTAATATTAAAATAAATTTTCTTCTAAATAATTAATAAACACTTCTATTTTTACACATATTAAGATTTAAAAATAATTTTAAGTACGTTAGAAAAAAAGTGTACACACATAATATTTTTATTTTAAAATCATATTTACATATATTACTACAAGATTACTTATAATTTTTTTACCTAAATAGTATTAAGTAATTATTTATAATAACATATTAAAAACTCACAACATTAAAACATGAGGTACCATTTTATATTTATTTTTTTATTTAAAAATGTTACAAAAACAAATTTATTATCATTACTACCAATTTTAAATGTAAAAAATGGATAATTATTAATAAGAAAATAATAAAAATATAAATACACTTAAAAAAATTTAGGAAAACTCAATTTCAAAACGTTCAAACTTTTTCAATTTTCAGGATGGTTCTCATTTTTCTGATACTTTGAATTCTTACTCTCATCCTCTGTGGTGTACTTATTCTTATGGATGATTCTAAATATATGGGAAATGATTTTGGATTCATCATGTTTTTTATATTTTTTCTTCTTAAATTTTTTATGATCATTGAAAGTTTGATATTCCAGACTCCTTGAAAGCGGCATGCTTCAGTATTGTATTTAGTGTTTTTTAATAAAAAAATGTTCTTCATGTTGTTTTGAATTTAGAAGACTTTTTTATTTTCAGAACTTACAATTATAATAAAATTATATAACAATACATTGAGTACTTTTGAAGAAGATTATATGGATACAACTCACGATATAACCCTATTAATGTGGTTGAAGACTCAATTCAAAGATCTCAAGGTGGAATTAAATTTTCAACTACTTATCTATTATGATAATCAAATTTTCATCTATTTATTGTGAAATTATTTTCCTCATCCTTGATCAAAGAACATTGATATAAAATATCACATCATTAAGAATCTTTTGGAAAAAATGTGTTGAAGTTGGAATTTTTTCTAAATAAATATCAAATAGAAGATATATTCACTAAACCATTTCTGATGGAATTATTTCATAGATTGAGGTCAATTATGATATTTTATCCTCATTCCTCTCATTGTTATGGTATGGTGAATCCATCCCCTCTCCCAATTATTATTTGGATTATTGTTTCTTGAGGGGGATAAATACAATATTAAACCTTTTATGTATATCCCTTAATGTACTTAAAAAGTTGGGGAACTACTATATACATAGAGAATCCTAAGGTATGTGTTCAACCAAATGGGGGATATATCTCTTATTTTCTGTGAGTAAGTACTTAGAGGGAGTTGTTAAAATGTGTAATTTTTGAAATCCACATTATTTTGAATTGTTATCACATGTTCTTAGAGCATCTATGTAAGAACATGTTATACACATGTTTAAAGGAATATCTTTGAGAATTTTTAATAATTGGAAGCAAAAGTGTCACAACCCATCCTCGGGGCATGTGTCGTGACTACCCCAAGCCCGCCTTCCATAGGCCAGGGGCTGGCGACTAGAACCAAAAGGAATAACCCTAAGAGGGAAGGAATTTCCTTTAAAACTGTAACACACACAATCTGAAACACAAGCAGCAGCAAAAACAAAAACTGGAATAGGAAGAGTGCTGAAAGAAAATGGGCCAGTATACAAACCCAACTGAAGTACAAGTACAAGTAAAAAAGCGAAAATAGCTCCTGCATCATCCACTAGGGAAATCCTACCTGAAGGGTAGCTACAGATCTTGAACAACTAGTCCCTGAGGTACGTCCCATCTAGTCCAGCTCCGAGCAGCCTCTCATCCATCTTCCTCAGCCTTGATCACTACTGACCATCGTCTGCACAGAACACAACAAGGTGTCGGTGAAGCCCGTGAAGGGGTGAGTATAACGATACTCAGTAAGGGACCCCAAGACCCCATAAGGTCTCCCAGAATCCACTATAGATAAAACACAGTAGTAAGATACAATCAGTAAGTATCAACCATCCCTTCTTAGGTATATTCCCATACATATACCTAAGTTACCAATTACAGTCCGGCTCCAACACTTGATCCCAAGCACAAATCATTCCACAAAGGAAGTAAAGTCATTCATCTCGATGATAATAACTTAAAGTCAAGACTTAGCTTACATAGGTATACAAATCACATAGAGGGGTATAGATTATTAGATGTAGCCACTGAATCATCTCCTCTGTCGAAACCACGTAGTATCCTAGAATAGTATCGGCGCTGTCGAACCCACGGAGGATCCCAGTACAGAAGTCATTGTTGTCAAAACCACAGAGGATCCTGGTCTAGTATCTTCGTTGTCGAACCCACGGAGGATCCTGGTCCAGTATCGTCATTGTCGAACCCACGGAGGATTATGGTACAGTATTAGATCCACGTAGGATCTTATCATCTAAGTCACAGCCATGAATAGGGTTACTACACACAGCATGCTCGATTCTGGGAGGGTCTGCTCCTCAAGCCAAGTGTCGATGCATAAACAACCACGAAGTCTCGAGTTGATGTGTCTCATAGTTCCTTCTCATCATAAACCCAACACGAGAGACAGTGCGTGAATCGGACGCCCTGTATGTGAGTTATTGGCATTTCTGCTCTGAGGGACTAGTTGGATTTAGGTTCAATCCAACCTGGTCGTACCCCAACGGCATCCAAACCTTAAGTGGGGTATACCAAAAGAACTGCCTCGCTCCAAGATTTCTGCTGCTGCAGACAGTTTGTCAATCGGACACCTGTAGCCCGAGATATGGGCGAAAAACTGAATTCGGTCAAACCTGGGTCTGGGTCTGGTCCGGCCCAGCAGGACAGACCCTACCCGACCCGGGTTCAGATCCGGACAGGGGTCTGACCCGGTCCGCGGGTCCAACCCAGCCCATCGGAACCGGCCCGGCCTGCCGGAACTGGCCCGGCCCATGGAAACTGACCCAGCCCGCGACGGGCAGCCCAGCGCATGTGGCGGCCCTGCCCGGGCGGCCCGACATGCGCGGCGGCCCGGCCCATGGGTGGCGCGGCCCGCGTGGCTGGGAGGCGGTTCTCTAGCCGAATCCAGTGGGTGTTCACGCCTTGCGGGGCCCACCCTGACCAAGCGAGGAGGTGTCAGTGCCCCCCCCCCCCCCCCCTCTCTGTCTCCCTGTAACGGTCGGCGCGTGGCGCCCGCCCGGTAACCACAGGACCCTTCGGGTCCTACCTATCACACGCCCGCTGGCGGTTGGCTCAGCCAGCCGCCCTCCTCTGTCCTCCGTGGCTTTCCTGGCCACAGATTTTCATGGCGCGACGGCGCCGCGCCCCTCTGGACACTGTCCGGCCGCCTTGCTCTGCCGTGGCCTGGTCCTCCACGCAGCGCGACAGCACCGTGCTCCTCCAATGACCCGATGGCCCTTGCACCGTCAGTTCCTTTCGTGGTCAACCCGTCTCTAGCCACCGTCTCTCTACCGCCATCATCAACAAAATGAAGAAAATATGAGGGGGTCGAGCCATCTTTGTTTGGCCCATGGGCTCCGTGTTTGGGTGGTAGTAATCGGACATTAAGGAAGCTCAATAATGATGAAGAACGAAGATCAAAATCAATCAAAACAACCCCTACCTCGTATGATGATGATCGTTGATGAATTCATGGAAAGGTGGTGTCGATTCGTCAATGTCGGAAAAGGAAGAGGATATCCTTCATTGACGGATGAGTGTTCGGAGGTGATAAAGTTGAAGATGGCGTTCTTCACGGTCGACTCCTTCTCTTTTGGCATGGTTGAATATTGTTCTTCGTTGAAGAATTAGTTTATCCGAAGGTTCTCCAAGTTCTTCCAAGACCTTTCTCAAACCTCCACCAAATTAATTTCCAACCAAAAATAATGAGTTAAGCTAACCCATTATATAATATGTTGGCCAAAATATTCAAAATAATTGAAAATGGGTTTTAATTAAATGACTTATCTCACTTAATTAAATGGGTGGAGTTGGCTTAATTAAATGGTGGGGAAGGTGAAGAGTTTTCTCCCCCTTTCTGGGGAGTTAAGGGGGTTTAAAGCCCATGTGGTCCCCACCAAGGATATCCTCCCAAGGGAGGTTAGGGTGTGGTGTCCCCCACTACTAACCACCACTTGGAGGATTTAACCACCTCAAAAATAAAAATAATCTAACACTTATTTTTATTTAACTTTATTAAAAACCCCAAAATATAACTCCCATTCTCAACCATCTATAGTCGAGACGAAAGCCATCTTAAGAGAATATTGGCGTTGCGAGTTCAACGGTACCCTCAAATTTTAGTTTCGAGCACCGGTTAAAAAGTTATAAAATCCCGCTCATATGTTTATTGAACGTACCCGAACAAAACTTCAGAAATTGATAACGGGCACACCGGGCCTCGAAATCATGTTTTGTAAATTTTCATGGACTCGTAAAATTCCCATTTATTTAAGAAAAAAATTCAACGGAAATTTTCGAGTCTTTACATTCTCTCCACCTCAGGGATTTACGTCTCTGTAAGCTACAACTCCATCTAAAGAAACTAATGGGGTACTGAGCGTGCATATGAGCCTCCCACTCCCATGTGCTCTCCTGGAGGTTCCCGTGTTGCTAGCGTACGCGCACCAGAGGTATCGACCATCCATATAGGACCCACTCCTATCGATCCTCAATCTCCACTGAAACCTCCATGAAAGTCTCCCCGTCATAGATGTCCAAATCCCGGTGGTCGATGATATGGGATGGGTCATGCACATATCTCCTCAGCTAAGATAAGTGGAAGATGTTGTGCACCCGGTGCAACTAAGGTGGAAGAGCTAAGCAGTAAGCCACCTCAACAACTCTGCTGAGGACCTGGAAAGGTCCGCTGTATCACGAAGATAACTTTCCACCTTGGACAAATCTCCGTAGAACTCGTCGAGGTGAGACCCATAGGAAGACGTGGTCACCATCCTAGAACTCCAGAGGTCTACGCCTCCTGTCAGCATACGACTTATGCCTACTATGTGTAGTCTTCATCTACTACTGGATGATCTACACCTTCTTTGTAGTAGCCCGTACCATCTCTGGTCCCACTAGTACTGACTCCTCTGGTTCTGTCCAGCATAAGGGAGATCTGCAAGGTCGACCATACAAGCCCTCAAAAGGTGTCATAATAATATTGGAGTGATAGCTATTGTTATACGCAAACTCTACCAAGGGTAAGTGATCCTCCCAATTGTGACCGAAGTCGAGGACTCATGCATGGAGCATGTCCTCAAGAGTCAAAATGGTCCTCTTAGTCTGGCCATCCGTCTAAGGATGGAAGGTGGTGCTCAAGCGAAGCTGCGTCCCGAAAGCCTCCTGCAACCCCTTCCATAGCCGGAAAGTGAAATGAGCATCTCGGTCGGAGATGATCGTTGAGGGCACACCATGAAGCCGTAAGATCTCTTGTACGTAGAGGCTTCCCAAGCTCTCTACTAAACCATTCTCTCTAATCAGTAGGAAGTGGGCCGACTTGGTGAGTCGGTCGAAAACCACCCAGATAGAGTCATGACCTCTAGATGTATGTGGAAGTATCATCACAAAATACATGGATATCCTGTCCCACTTACACTCTAGGAACTTTAAGTGCTGAACTAAACCTACTGGAACCTGGTGCTCCGTCTTCACTTGCTGACAAGTGAGGCATCGTGAGACAAACTCTGCTACAGCCTTCTTCATACCTGGCCACCAGTGTTGTCGTTGGAGGTCCTAGTACATGTTTTCCACACCTGGATGTACTGCTAAAGGTGACGTGTGAAACTCCCTCAACAATTCCCCCCAAAGCGACATTGGTACCATGGTACGTCCCCTGAAGAGAATGATGTGCTCCCCACCTATAGAAAATACATCAGGTTCCTGCCCTGTGGATATCAGTGCATATCGATCCTCACAGTCAACATCCCCATGTTGCGCCTCCCTGACTCTCTCAATAAGTGGAGGTGTCACTGTACGAGACTGCAGAAAGGCTGCTCCATCTAGATCCACAAAGGATATTTGCAACGCATGCAGCTACTATGTCGCCTCTCCTAACAGATGAATGTTTGATCTCCTGCTGAGAGAATCTACTACAATGTTCCCCTTCCCAGGAGTATATACTATCTCGAAGTCATTATCCTAGAGGAACACAAGCCAATGTCGCTATCTCAGGTGCAGGTCTTTCTATGAGAAGATGTACCTGAGACTCTGGTGGTCAGAGTAGACTGTAAAACATTCTCCCATCAGATAGTGCCACCACATCTGCAAGGCGACGACCACTACTGCTAACTCTAGGTCATGAGTGGCGTAGTTCTTCTCATGTTGTCTCAGCTGATTAGAACCATAAGCTATCACTGCTTTCTCCTGCATCATGATGCATCTGAGCCCAGTCCCTAATGCATCACAATAGACTACATACCCAACGCCCTCCTCCGATAGCCTCAAGATGGGCGCACTAGTCATCCTCTGCATTGGCTCCTAGAAACTCTGTGGGAATCTTTCTAACCATGCGAAGGGTTTCCCCTTCTTCATCAATGCTAAAAGTGGTGTTGCAACTCTGGAGAAGTCTGGCACAAATCTCCGATAGTACTCAGCCATACCCAGAAAACTCCGCACCTCCATCACACTCCTGGGTGGATCCCAAATAAGTACTGCGTCGATCTTCGCTAGATCCACTACAACTCCAGCCTCTGAGATGACATTTCCCAGAAAGTGTACCTCCCGGATCTAGAACTGGCACATCGAGAGCTTACCATAAAACTGGAGCCCTCGGAGTGTGTCCAGTACTGCTTGAAAAATGGTAGTCGAGCTCCTCCTTTGTAGCTGAGTAGATCATAATGTCATCGATGAAGACTACCACAAACCGATCAAGGTATGGTTGGAAGATCCTATTCATGAGTCCCATGAATACAACTGGTGCGTTGGTTACGCCGAATGGCATAAACAAGAACTAATAGTGTTCATACCGACATATGAAGGTCGTCTTCTGCACATCCTCATCCTGTACTCTGAGCTGGTGATAGCCAGATTGAATATCTATCTTCGAGAACCAACGTGCTCCCTTCAACTAATAAAAGAGGTCATCAATCCTTGGGAGTGGGTACTTGTTCTTCACGGTCACCTGGTTCAAGATCCAATAATCAACACATAGTCACAAAATCCCATCTTCCTTCTTGGAAAACAAAATTGGGGATCCCTAGGGTGAAACACTGGGTCGGATGAATCCTTTCCCCTGCAAGTCCTCCAGCTGTACCTGCAGCTCACGAAGCTCCACGGGAGCCATCTGATATGCTGGTGTGGATATCGGTGTTGTCCTAGGGTACAAGTCAATGTAAAAGTATACCTCTCTATGAGGATGTAGTCCTGAAATGTCATCAGGGAAGATATCCGCGTACTGATCCACCACAATAAGAAAACTCGGACTCGGTACATCAACCACTTCGAGAATGAGGCTAGAGAACTGATGTGTGATCGGCTGCCCCCTACTCTAGGTAAGTCCATCATGTTCTGCAAAGGCTCCCTTCTCGCCAGTGAAGGTAAACCTCATCCCATCCTCGCAGACACACCGCACTTTCCACCTAATGTAGTCAATCTGAGAATGAATAGTGGACAACCAGTCTATACCCAAGATTAAGTCATAAGGCCTCGACGCCACTACTAGAAGATCCCATCCAAAGATCTCGCCTCCTATAGTGATCTAACACTGTCGGCACCAGTGTGTAATCATCAAATCCTCTCCTGTAGGAGTCTCTAGCTGTAATGATCGATCCAATGGATCCACCGAAATCTCCGAGATCTACACAAGGGTAGCGGCAATAAAATAATGACTCAAACTTGTGTATATAAGTACTACAGTAAGGTTTGAGTAGACACAGATAGTACCTCGAATCATCTCAGGTGCACCGTGGTCGTAGGACTCGACTGCCCGGTGCTGAGCCCGCCCCTATCCGCCAGCTCCTTGTGGTCGGGGTGGACCCCTAGTGGTGGTGGTGGTAGGAACTCTAAATGCCGTCCACCACCTGCTGCTCAGCCAGCTCCTCTTCCACGTCCACCTGCTCCTGGCAGACCACCACGGTCGAACATCTGCCTCTGCTTGGGAGGTCCCTTTACTGTCTTCTACTGATCTGCATGGTGGTTCAGACAGTCATGATCCATGTGACCCTGCCCACCACATGCATAGCATTGCCTACTCCTCGTATGGATGGCTCTGTCTCATGTTCCCCACACAAACGAACCTCTATCTTGGGGTCTCCTACCTGATGGCCTAGTCCGCTTGGGCCTCAACGACATTTGTCTACTGCCGGCTGCAGAATACTCTGCTACGTGTCGCCCTGTGGTGGGTTTTACTCTCGGTGACTGCTTAGCAAGAAAACTCTCCATAAGAAGGGCTTGCTCCAGCACCCCCGCCTGTGTCGGAATGATGAGGGAGATCATCGAAGCCCTGATCTCATGCCTGAGTCCCTACTCGGAGGTTCAGACCCTGAAGAACGGGTCATGCACCATATTTGTGGAGTAGCACGAGAGGTCAGTGAACCTTGTTGAGTATTGTGCCACCATCATGTTTTCCTACTGAAGATAAAGAATCTCTTAAATCAACACCACATGAAGGGTGTTTGGAACAAACTCTGACCAGAAGAGGCTCTCGAAGTCTTCCTAGAGAATTGATGCCTCATCATGCACTTAGAGCATCAGGCACCGCCATATTCCTACTGTTTCCTATAGGATAATCATGACAAGGATCACCATAAGGTCGGCTGGTGTCCCTACCAATCTGAAAACTCCCACAACATCCTCCATCTAATCCTCAACTGCATGTGGGTCCGTCTCTCCCCTGAAACTAGGCGGCCTCTGGCACTGGAACTCATGTGACGCACTCAGACGGTGTGCACTCTTCGCTGCTAGATCTGGTGGTATCGGTGGCCCAGCGGGTAGTGGTACTGCTGGTGCCTCCGCAATTATGGGGCCCTACACCAAGGCCTAGTCGCTCGGTGGGCTACCATCTCGTACACATCCCAGAACCCAAGATGGCTTCCTACGTAGGGCCATCCTAAAAAGAAACAGGTGTTCCATGGTCAAAACAATATACCTAGTGAGCTAACACAAATCAATCACAAAAAAACTTTTCAAAGTTAACACATATGCAATCAGTGTTTTCATGCACTAGGTCGGAAATCAGAAGTCAGATTCCTAGTGTATGGATATGTTGGTCGCCGTACCAACACCGGTTTCCCTAAACTAATAAACACACCCAAAACACTTAACAATATTACCATTAAAAGAACCAGAGTCCAAGTACTACAGTAGAACCGACTCCTCTAATACCAATTTGTCACGAATCGTCCTCAGGGCTCGTGCCATGACTACCCCAAGCCCGCCTTCCATAAGCCAGGGGCTGGTGACTAGCACCAGAAGGTGTAATCCTAAAAGGGAAGGAATTTCCTTTAAACCTGTAACACACACAGTCTGAAACACAAGCAGCAGTAAAAACAAAAACTGGTTTAGGAAGAGTGCTGAAAGAAAATGGGCTAGTATACAAACCCAACTGAAGTATAAGTACAAGTAAAAAAGAGAAAACAGCTCCAGGATCATCCACCAGGGAAAGCCTGCCTGAAGGGTAGGTATAGATCTCAAATAACTCGTCCCTGAGGTACGTCCTGTCTAGTCCAGCTCCGAGCAGCCTTCCGTCCATCTTCCTCAGCCTTGATCACTAATGATCATCATATGAACAGAATACAACATGGTGCAGGTGAAGCCTGTGCAGGGGTGAGTATAACGATACTCAGTAAGGGACCCTGAGACCCCTGAAGGTATACCAGAATCCACTAAGGATAAACCATAGTAGTAAGATACAATAACAAAGAATCAACCATCCCTACTTAGGTATATTCCCATACATATACCTAAGTTACCAATTACAGTCCGACTCCAACACTCGAGCCCAAGCACAACCCATTCCACAAAGGAAGTAAAGTCATTCATCTCGATGATAACAACTTAAAGTCAAGATGCGGATCACATTGGTATACAACTCACGTAGAGGGGTACAGATGATTAGATGTAGCCATGGAATCATCTCCTCTATCAAACCCATGTAGTATACTGGAACAGTATCGGCATTGTCGAACCCACGAAGGATCCCAGTACAGAATTCATCGTTGTTGAACCCACAGAGGATCCTGGTCCAGTGTCATCGCTATCGAACCCACGGAGGATCCTAGTCCAGTATCGTCACTATCGAACCCATGGAGGATCCTGGTACAGTATTAGGTCCACGTAGGATCTTATCATCGTAGTCACATCCAGTCATAGGGTTCCTGCACACAGCACGCTTGATTCCGGTAGGGTCCGCTCCTCGAGTCAAGTGTTGATACAAAAACTACCATGAATTCTCAAGTTGATGTATCTTTTTGTTCTGTCTCATCATAAGGAACCCAACATGATAGACGGCGCATCAATTGGATGCCCAGTATCTGATTCATTGGAGTTTCTGCTTCACGGGTATAGTTGGATTTAGGTTCAATCCAACCCGGTTGTACCCCAACTACGTCTAAACCTTGAGTGGGGTATTCCAAAAGAATTTCCTTGCTCCACACTTTCTGTCGCCGTATACGGTTCGTCAATCGGACACCTGAAGCCTGAGATATGGGCGAAAAGGTGAATTGGGTCAAACCTGGGTCTGGGTCCGGTCCGGTCCACTCGGACAGACCCGACCTGACCCGGTCTGGGCCGATCCGACCTGGGTCCAGATCCAGACCAGGGTTCGACCCAGTATGCGGGTCCGACCCGGCCCGCCAGCCGAAGCCAGTGGGTGGCCGCACCTCGTGGGGCCTGCCCTGACTGAGAGAGGGGGGGAGGTCCCCCCCCCCCCCCCCCCCCGCCTCCCTGTAAAGGCCTGCTTGTGGCGTCAGCCTGATGATCGCGGGACCCTTCCGGTCCCGCCTGTGGCACGCCTGTCGACGTCCGGCTCAGCCGGCCGCCCTCCTCTATCTGTCACGGCCCACCTGGTCATGGCATTTCGCGGCACAATGGCATCGCGCCCCTCCTATGGCCGTCTGGACACCTTGCTTCGCTGCGGCCCGCGCTGGCTACGGCCCGGTCCTCCGCGCGGCGCGACGGCACCGCGATCCTATGGCGACCCGACGGCCCTTTCGCCGCCGATTCCTTTCATGTCCGGCCCATCGCTGGCCGCCATTTCTCCACCACTGTCATCAACAAAACGAAGAAAATCGGAGGGGGTCAGGCCGTGTTTGTTCAGCATGTGCCCTCCGTGTTAGGGTGGTAGCAATCAGCCATTAACAAATCTCAAGAAAGACGAACAAGAAAGATTGAAATCGATCAAAATAAAGCCTACCTTGTATGATGAGGATCGTTGATGAAGTTGCGGAAAGGAAGCGTCAATTCATCAATGTCGAAAACGGAAGAGGATATCTGTCATTGGCGGATGAGCGTTCGGAGGTGATGAAGTTGAAGATGGCGTTCTTCACGGTCGACTCCTTCTATTTTGGCACAGTTCAAGATCGTTGTTCATTAGAGAATTATTTTCTCCGAAGGTTCTCCAAGTTCTTCTGATCCCTTTCTCAAAGTTACACCAAGTGAATTTCCAACCAAAAATAATGGGTTAAGCTAACCCACTATCTAATTTGTTAGCCAAAATATTCAAAATAATTCAAAATGTGTTTTAATTAAATTAGTTATCTAACTTAATTAAATGGGTGGAGTTGGCTCAATTAAATGGTGGGGAAGGTGAAGAGTTTTCTCCCCCTTTATGGGGAGTTAAGGGGGTTTAAAGCTCGTGTGATCCCCACCAAGGATATCCTCCCAAGGGAGGTTAGGGTGTGGTGGCCCCCACCACTAACCACCACTTTGAGGTTTTAACCACCGCAAAAATAAAAATAAGCTACCACTTATTTTTATTTAACTTTATTAAAAACCCCAAAATCTAACTCTCATTATCGACCATCTATCGTCAAGGTGAAAGCCTTCTTAAGTGAATACCAGTGCTGCGAGTTCAACGGTTCCCACAAATTTCAGTTCTGAGGACCGGTTCAAAAGTTATAAAATCTCGCTCGTACGTTTACTGAACGTACCCAAACAAACCTTCAGAAATTGATTCCGGGCACACCGGGCCTCGGAATCATGTGTCGTAAAATTTTGCGGACTCTTACAATTCCCATGTATTTAAGAAAAAAAATTCCATGGAAATTTCCAGGTCTTTACAAAAAGAATTTTTATTAACTAGTGGTAATAAAGGATGTGAAGAAATGGGTGTCTGTCAATTTAATGGAAAACATGATTTTTTTATTCAATGTTCTTGTTTTAAACACTAAGTTTGTTTGAATAGGGTTATAATTAATGAAAAATTATTCATTACTAAGTGTGATTAGTTTAAAGAGTGATTTATATCCAATGGTTTCCAACAAAATATGTAGGGTTTATTGATACCAAGTGATGTTTTGGGGATATTATTGAACCCATACATGAAAAAACTATTGAGAAGCTAAAGAAAAGGAAGTAAAGAAGAGAATATGTGGATATGGTTCTTCTATTTCATTTTTTTTCAACACAAAAACCATGTTAGAACTCAAGTGTTACATAGTGTTTAATTTTATGTGAAGTTCAACTGATAATTGTAGAGTTTTTTATGATGTTTGGAATAATTTTGGACATGTATGGAGTTTTTTGAAAGATTTTTTAGTTAGGTAGAATTGGGTAAGAATTTTAATAAAGTCCGCCTTGTATATGTTTTTTTATTCAAATTGGATTAAAATAAATAAAGTAACAAAACTTTACCAATAAGTAAAAAAAATAATGTAGTGTTATGGAGTTGGAAAATTAAAAAATACAATCTTCGTGCTATAATACATAAGGATTATTTTTAGAATATATGAAAAATTGATAAAGGTAGAAATCTTACCCTGGTAGATAAGTTTTTTTCTATGGATAGAAAATTAGATATTCATGGTATAGGGTTAATACGTAAGATATTTGCTTCATATGAAATAATTTGTAAAAAAATTAAAAAAAAATCTTTTACATAGGGTTGATATGGAAATCATTATATAATAAATTAAATAATAATGGTCTTGTCATGAAGATTTTTTCCCCACCATAACTAATGATTTAGTTCTATTATTTAAAATAATTAAAGTTAGGATTCATAAGAATGAAAATATTATCTAGACTATATTTTGGTGGATATATATACCACACTATAATGAATGGTGTCACACCATGTTCATACAAACCTAGAGAAGAAAAGAAGAAGACCTCGTACCATGAATATTTGTTTCACAACCTCATATGGTAAAAGTAGTTGAGGGAATTTATTTTTCATGTTTTGGAGTATGAATTCAAGCTATCATGAACTAGATGGATTATAATAACCAAATAATAATTGGATAAAGATTTATAAAAAGTTAAGAGAATTTGAAGGATTTTTCTCTTTTGAAATTTAATTTTAAATTCAAATTTTTAAAATAATAAGAAGTGTTAAAACTATGCAATAAAAAATGAAAATTTTCTTGCATTAATGTGTGTGTGGGTTCTATATTAATGATAGATAAGTTCAATTTGGAAGAGTGTATGAAGTTAAGTGCACATACGAATAAGTGAAAGTGGAAAACAATGAAGCATAATAAAGCGCATCTCAAAGAAAACTTGATAGTGGTCTGGTATAGTTGAAGACTCTCTTTTTGTTGGGAAATAAATTTTATATCATTTATTCTATGGAGGTGATATTTAAAAAAGTTGAGATACATTTTTTGTATCATGGTTACAAAGATTAACCTTGATCATTTTTAATCCATATGGTGATACTAATGGACTATATGGTTTTTAGTGATTTTGGATCTTGCTAAGGATTAGCTACTCATTATGAGGAGTGAACCCTGTAATATATATTGCGCCTACGATGACTATGTTTTGTTGTGTCTATCATTTAACTAGTTATTCACTTTAATTGGTGGTGAAGTTTGTTTCTAATAAAAACGAAAAAGTTATTTGAATTCACTGATTCACCCCCCCCCCCCCTGATTAGTTAATTCTCATGGATCTTGTGGGTCCTTTTAAAATTTATTATTGGACAATGAAATAATATTGATTAAAGATTAGTTGGTGGAAAAATTAAATCATGAAATATTTAAATTTAGAATATGTTAGTTTAATTTAATCACTTTATTTGTTATTCAAAATTATAATGAGTTTTTTTATTCCCAATATTACTGAATAATGTAAAATAAAAAATTTATTCAATTTATGAGAATTTATATTTTAATTAATATTTATTCAAAAGTTTAGTTGATATAATATTTATTTTATTTTACCTAATGAATATATTTCCATTTAAGGTTTGATAAATTCCTTAGAGAATATGGATTTAGTTTAATGATCCAATGGGGATGATTAGTTTTTTTAATATCATTTAAATAAATATTGATTTACTTTTTTAAGGAATGATATTAAATCAACCACATTTATTTTAAAATAATATTGATTTTATTATTATTATTTTATTAATTATGATGTGTGGTATGACTTAGATTAAATGAAATTATAAATTACTTTATGTAATTATCTTATTTTCACCTCATCATATATACTAAAATATATCATTTCCATTTTTGATGTTCTTAAAAATTTTCTAATACTCTATCAATCCCTAAATATAATTTTCCATTTTATTCATCTCACAATAACCTAGACAGAGGAAAATATATTCTGGTTACAATAAATGGTGAATGATGTAAATCAAGTGTTCATCTCATGCACACGCCCAGGACAACAATAATTTTACTCAAAGTTTGATGGAGAAAATGTGGATACATCTAGAGGGATTCTTGATTAGATTCTTCAAAGAAACAACAATTCTATAAATTTTCAAAAACTCTAAATTAATCAATAATAATATAATGGTTGAGTAAATTCTATATAAATTATTTATAAATTAAATTTCCATGATCATTCCTATGATATTTGAGGGGTAATTTTTCAAGTTCTCCATGTTTTATCTATTCAATTTGATTAAAAAAATGGTTTTCCAAAAAATTCTTCCATTGTACATTGAAACATTCACTTGGGATCCTCTAGGATAGTGTAAGGACTTATAGAGACACTACGGTGGTGTATAACAAGTTAAGACCCAAGGGTTGGGTGGGTAGTTTGAGTGTGGCCTAAGGGCATGAATCATCATGGGAGTAGTTATAGATTATTTAGAGTAGTTGTGTGTGATAATGAATTCCAAGATAGGTAATTTTAGGTTATAATGTTATATCCTCTAGTTGAGTGCTATGTATAGATCTATGGATTTCTGAGAGAAATGGTATGGGATGTGATTCTTTGTGTTATTTATTATTATATTCTTTCCATGTTTTGTAGCTACAAGTTATGATAATGTATCCAAGGGAACCAAGGATCAATGTTTGGTGTTACACTACCTATTTAATCATATTTTCTATATTTTAGAGAGTTTGTGTTGGGTGGTACATCATACATGATATGAATTTTAGCCATGGTACCATTCTAGTGGCATTTTACTTCAAATCATGTGGAAGGTTGTAAATGTTTCTACCTTCTTAAAATTCGATTACTATATATATGTGATTAGATATGGGACCCACCTTGTGATGGTGGGATTCATCTCATGTGGAAGTTTCGTTATGTTTTTACCTATTTAATACCTTCTTCTTATATGTTTCACAAACAATGATGAGGTAGTATGAGAGAGGGATTATCTTGGAAAATAGTAATAAGGGTATAAATATTATACCACCCATGTGTTCATCGTTACTAGCTTCTGGGTAGATCGTAGTTTTTATGAGAGGATCCCCAATTACTCTATATGATTGGGTATATCTCTATTTTTCCTTTCCCTGTATGGGATTTCAGTATGTCTAGATCTAGATCTATTTTGATATTCCCCTGATTGGATTTCTATACATCTGTGTGAGGTGATTTACCACCTTTCCCTCGATGGGAATCCAATTATATGAAATTGTAAGGGACCTAATTTACTAAAAGTTTCCAAAGTAGGTGGGATTAGGTATCATGATGTCATTTTTAGTATAATATGAATTGATATGATTACTTGTGTACTGATTGGACTTTTCTAATAAATAAATACTTTGTATATTATATAATATACCATGTATGCATTCAGTGGCACCCTACGAGGTTATATTCTCATACCCTAAAAAGGAACCCTGGTGCTTATGCACACCTTCATGTTTGTATTTTAAGTCAAATGTTGTATGCTAAATTCAGCTTGTGAGGTTGGATTTATATGAGTATATTGGTCTAAGGAGGGGCCCAAGTTTTCATAGTTAGTCACTCCCTATATTTTTCTATCAATTTACTTTCATACTTATTAGCTCAGAGAATGGTCTTTTAGTTGTATATATATGTTTTCAGCATTGGTTCTATAGTTATTATATCATATTTTTGTTTATTTGTTATTGATGGTTGGCCATTAGTTTTAATTCATTTTTTTAACTCTAATTTTATATAATTATTATATAATTTATCTATTATTTCATCTTTAGATATCAAAAATATAGTCTCCTCATATTTATTAAAAATTATCCTTATACGTTGGAAACCTCTAGTGTACAGAAAAACATGCCTAAGTCCTTGTAATGATATTGAAAATGATACCATTTAGATAATTTTATTTAGAGTGTTATAAAATTGAATTTAAAAAAAATTCATTTATTAATAATTTATACATTATAGTTAGAGGTAGAATGTTTTTAGAGATTGAGATAGAACTTATTCTTGGGTGTAAGTAACCCAAGTATATGGAAAGTACAATCTACCAAGGATGGTATTGTTTTTAATTTGTTTTAACTATAATGATTGATGTGTTTATTAAATATTTACATTTTGGATAAGCCCATAATTTTTTTTTACACTTAGATAATAATTTTTAAGAGAATGTGTGTTAATCCATAATAATTAGCATGTAGATATCCTAAAACTGTATAATAATGCTTATGAATGTAAACTAGTTTTTGAAATGGGAAATATTTTTGAAAAACTCTCAAAGGAGAGAATGGTTTTTTCAAAAACTGGGGGAAAATAGTTTTTAATTAATTAAAATATAAATATTGAGTTAATAAATATTTTCCTAAATAACCAATTATTGTAGCATTAATTAATTAAAAATGAGTGCGTGTGTATCATGTGTTTAGTTTTTATAGTTAACTATAGTTATGTTCATTGTAAATGATATCCATATAGTGGTATGATTTGGATATAATAGGACTTTTTTAGACGTATAGATGATTTTTCAAGTATGGGTTATTCTATTGTGAAAGGTGTCGGCTAGTTAGATTTCCTCAAGTGGGTTGTGGTGGTTAGTGTTGTACCTTGAGATAGAGAAAGTTTACCCTTCATGAGGTGGGGTAGGTGGTTGTTCCTATTAGGGGATTGGTTGTGGTTGGATAGTATGGATTGGTTTATCCTCATTAACATGATTTTTGAATGATTGAGTTTTTCTAGTTATGTTCTATGTGCAAATGAGGATGTTTCCTAGTTTGATAGGAGTAAGAATAGATGCTTTTGGTTTTAGATTTTAAGTATTGGGTAAGGTGTAGAGTTTTTTAATGTGGTTTTAGTTTGGAAACTTGAGTTTTTTTATCATGTTGTTGTGGCTCAAATAAGTTTACCCCATGAGAAACATAGTAGGGTGATAAGTGAGATGATTTACATTCTCAATAAATAATGTTTTTAAATTTTATGGGATTTAGATATAATGGTTTTAAGAACATTAAGATTCCATATAGATGATGGATTTCGGTGAATGGATGGGTTTTTAGAAATGACTATCAGGTGACTAGTTTGATGTCGATATGAAATTCCCCATATTTAGGTTCTCATAGAATGTAAAGTGAAATTATGGAACATCTCTAATGGGTAATACCATGTGAAACTAACATGGAAATGGGAAATTTTTGAATCCTCAAAACACTCAGTGGTGGGTTTATGAAGAGATAGATTGCATGGTATTTATTGGGTTCTAATAGAAATATTACTAGGTTTATATTGGATTATAAAATTTTTATAGTGGATTTTTAATTGAATTCATGGTTATATGGGATGGTTTTGTAGAGTGGAGATGGTCATGAGATGGTTTAGAAAGGGGATGTCTAAGCCAGGGTGAGATGGGATATTGGCATATCATAACAAGACTGTGGTAGGAGAAATTTGTTATAGAATATAATGTTCTTAACAAATGTGAAATAGTATATTTGGGATGATGGGTTTCGAGTGGATTGGTTCTCTAGTTTTATTTTGGAATGATCATGAGGTGTACAGTATGTTGTTGATTGATGGTGATGACTGATAGTTTGCTAGATCAAGCGTGGAAAATTTAGATTGTATGATGTTATAGGAACCAAAATTTAGAATCTTTGATCAAGATAGAAATATTCTAATGATTGGGTCTTATATGTGGTGATTTTTATAAAATGTAGATTTTTCATCTGATATTTTGTCTCTAAGATGTTACTATAGATAATCCTATGGTGGAGAGAATTATAATGATCATTTGGTGAGTGACCAATGATCTAGGTGGATCTTGGCCAATTTTGGGGTTTCTTGAATTTTGGGTGGAGCGGGTAGCCTGGTGAATTCAAAAATGTTTCGGATGAATATATGATAGATCATATGTGGTTCCAAGATAATACCATATTTTGTAACTAAACTATGGTGGCTAGTACCATCAGTGTATATAATGACTAATGGGGGTTGTGTACTAGTGAATAATTTGGGTGGGTCTCATGTATTTATATGATGTCATCAACATGGGGGAATTGTGTTATGGATTTGGAGTTAATAACAGGGTGGGATGGTTCTCATTGTAATAATTCTAGTGTTTGTGAGGGTTGACTAGCATTTTTTGTACATAATTGAGTATAGGAAAGTGGTTTTGGAATCGAATACATTATTCATATAATGATTGATTCATGTATAGTGTTAAACCGATACTTTTTAGGGAAAATCTAGTTAAGAAAGATCAGATTGGGGTGATAGACCCATGTTCAATCTTGAATAAGAAATGAGTGGTGGAATCATTTTCTGATTGGTGAATTTTCTATAAATGAATCATCCAAGATTCTTCTCAGGGATGAGAGTCCCCATAGTAGGTAGTTTTAAATGACTTGTGTCATTATGGGTCAGTGTTTCCAATGGAATTTATATTTTAAGTATTATATTGGAGTTTTTTTTAGAATAAGAGTTTAGATTTGATTTTTCAACGATAGAATGTCCCTAGGAGGTGTTTTTATGCATATTTTTGTGTTTTAAGGGTTTCTATAAGTTTAGAGAAAAATTTAGAGGAGTTGGGCATTGTGTGGGGTGAGAAATATGATATAGGTAGTGTAAAAAAATAAGCAAGGTTCATTGTGGCATGGTGTATAGGAAATGAATTTGGGTTATGGTGATGGGGATCGTGTCATATCATAATGCATGGATTTCACTATAAATAACTCTCAATGTAAAGTTTCACGTCATAAATTTGGTGTTTTGTGATTTGATGTAACCTATCAGGTTTGTTAGGATCTTTTATTAGGATAGGAGTTGCACTATGATCCCTTGGGTCACATATAAACTCAACCTAATAGTGGGTATTTGTGCCATGAACCCCTTGGATCATGCAGTAACGGACCACCTATACTATTTCTTTTTAAGGGGAAACCCATAATTTTAGGTTTAGACATCTTATTTATTAAATTAGGTAAGAACTAAAAAGAAAGGATCAGGTTATCCCTCTCCTCATGCTTCCCTCTATTAGATCCCCCCCCCCCAGTTCCCTCTTGGATTTGGGGTTGATTAGAAGTTTTTTCTTTAGGATAATTAGAGGTAATTATTTATCTTCTTTCTACATTGTTACTTACCTTGATATTATTTAATATTTGGTTTTTCTGAGATAGTATTTATGTAAAATTTCAATAATGCTTGGATAAATATTATCGGCATGATTGGGCTTTGTGATGCAATGGCTTGAGGATGTTTAAAGAGAAAAAATATTGCATATTTTTTTACTGTTCTAATTGATTTTTGTCACTCAATGGATTTTTCTATGGATTTATCCAAATTGTTCAGGAATTAGTGATAATTTGTGTGTAATTCATGTATAATTTTATAATCATAGAATAAAAGGCTTTATATGAAACATCTATATCATTTTTTCATGATTTTAGTGTTGTAACAATTCTTGGTGAGATTTAATTGATTTTTCCCGATTGATTTAAATTGTGCAAGAAATTATAAATTTTAATGATTGAATGATGGATACATGTGATATGGGACATGGGTATAGAATCTTAGTGACACTTAATGATTTATTGGTTCAAGTCTGATCAAGAGTGACTAAGGATTGGTAACTCTTTTATCTAGGTAGGTGTTATCTTTAATACTTAATCATAAACATGTAAGCATGAACTTGTGTGTGAGTGTTATAGGTTCAAATTTGACAATGTTAATAAGGTATCTTGGGATTGAAATTCATAGAGGTCATGATAAGATACTCCTTAGAGTGGTATTTGATATAACCAAGCCATAAGATACATAAATATTACATCATCTTAGATGAATATTGACTACATCTCATAGTAAATCACACCTCAGAACCTATAGGTTTTATTTATTTGAATATTGGATACACAAACAACTTATTTTAAAACATCTTCAATATATCCCAAAAATATTTCTCTCATGTGATCACCTTTCTTACATATAATACATAATATTATTCCTCATAAACCAGGGAATATAAACATAACAAAGGGTAAGATCAAGTGATCAGTAATTGTAAACATGAGAGAAACTAATCGAAGATCATAAGTAACAATAATATAATAATATGGTTATGAGAACATAATAAAGGAGGAAGGACATAACATAAGAGAATCATATACCATAAAACATCGACCATAATTTTTAAGGCATGGTGTAAAAATTTATTCATAACATAATACATGAGTAATGGTTGTGTGGAAACAAGATTTAATAATAATGATACATGAAAACATAACATAGGAAAAAAGAAACTAGAAAATAAATAATCATATAAAATCATTTCTCATGTTGAGGATTTCAACCAAGTTGATCATCACATACTAGATAGAGTCCCATAGTGTCTTGGGTAAACTCATTATTCCCATAAACATACTAGATAGAGTCTTATAGTGGATTTGGTTGACTCCCAAATCCCTTATATATCATATCATGAGATATATAGTTTTAACTAATGCATTAGAGTGATATATAATTCTAGTCTCACTCGTCAAATAATGAAAAACAAAACATACATGTGCCACATGAACATGAAAGCATTATTAATTCCATTATTTCTTAATTAACCCATGAAAAAAGAAATGGATTTATAATGATTTACATAATCAATAAACATAAATCATCAATAGAAATAAGGTGGATGATATAATTACATAATATCCCCAATAAATTATGATTATGATTAACGGATATTGAAATAGATGAGAAACACTTTATCAGAGTATTATAAAATTACATTGAGAAATAATAAGAAATACACTTTACATTTTGGATAACTTTTATTTTAATCAAAAGTAATTTAAAAAAATTATTTTAGAAAATACTATATAAAACTATTAAAATATATATAAGAAAATTTGTATGGTATGAATATATGATCATATGTAAAATATTTAAAAAATATATTCTTTTCATAGTTTTATAAAGAACATAAAAATTAGGAGAAAATGATCATACAAAAAATGTTAAAATAATATTTATTTTATAAATAAATTCAAGTCAGTAAAACAAATAACTAAATAAATCATATAATTAGAGATAATAAAAATTGTAAAATAATAGGAAAAATATGGACATGGAGGAAAAAGATTCTAGGCTGAAAGAAAAGATAAGATTACTTTATCTTAGAGGTATCCTTTGAGTTAAATTGGGAAACAAAGGGAAGTGAAATAATAAGAATACATATAAAACATATAAATAAATATATTAAAATAAAATATATGGGGTTTTAAAGAAAATTAACCAAAAATATCTGCCAAATAATAATTCAAATAGTGAAAATATCGATTTCAAAGTGAGATTGGAAAAGAAACCATTACCATTTCTCCCAAATCACATGAAAGGGAATTGACCTATTTTATAATAAAAAAATCATATAAATAACTTATTTCATTACCTTATTAATATATATGACCTTTTATCCTAATAAATTATATTATTTATTACCCATATATTTCTTAGTTATTGTTTATTTTCATCACTAAATGTTAGAGATTTTGATCGTTTCTTACAAGTTTCATAATGGAAATATCGATCCTCATTATCTAATAACATCTTTGTCATTAATATATTATTCAAGGTAATGGAAGCATTTTTTCCAATTTTATATCTATTCCCACATTAATCTTTTATAATGTATCTGTATGGTTTGCGATAATAGAATCCATGATGAACCTGTTTTTGGTCATTTATCGATAACAAAGATCTACTTTATAATAATAATTGATTTTTTTTCTCCTTTTTATAAACATAAACATTACATATATTAATCATTGATAACATATATTACCATTATTAATTTCTTGATAAAAAATCATTTTGCAAATAGTGGTGATATTATATCATTATTCATGTAGGTGAATGAATCAACCCAAACATGAAAATGTTATACAAATGAATGGGAATGATTATAGAGTTATATAACAGCAATATCATTTTCATTGAATAACAATTATGTTATTATAACATCAAAATATTATAGAATAAAATTTATAAAGAGTATAGAAGAGAATTTAATTGAAAAATATGGTGATATACTAGGTATTTGATGAATTCAATCCTTTTTTAAATAGGTTCCTTTGAAAAGAAGTATTTAGAATTATTTATTGGGAATTGAGGCTAAAAATAGTATAAAAATACTTTAAGAGAGGCAAAATATACATGTATTTGAGATATAACTAAAGAAAAAGAGCGGTTTGGGAGCGGTACAGGACGGGTCCTTTTATAGGTGTGTTTTGAGTGTAATTTATATCAATATTAATTTCTTAATATATAAGAGTGCCATTTTAAAAGTAAAGTTGATAAAAATGGGAAAATAATGAATATTTATCATTAATACACTTATAAAAAATTATCGATATAGTTTTACAATATTTTATTTTTTACCACTTAGTTAAACCCTTTTCTCCTCATTTAACCTTTACTGTGGTACCTCAATTTTTACCTTAGTAACATTATTATTACCAAATTGAAATTTTCCATCTTACCAAATTTTGATATTTTGATTAAAAAATTTAATTCCATTTAATCTAATTCAATTTATAAATATTATAAATTTAACTTTCAAATGAGAACATAAAATATATAGGAAATTTGATTGTATTAAAAAAATGAAATTTAAACCTTAAGTGTTTTTAAAGCTATTTCATATCAATTACTAATTAAATTAGTGATAAAATATTTTCTTATAAATTGAAACATTTTTTTGTAATAAACCTTTAAAAGTGATCAATTTAATTTTTTAAGATAAATATACATGTCATTAAAAAAAATAATTAGTTGAAAAATATCCTCTTTTTATATTAAATGATTTTAACCACACCCTATTAAAATAAATTATTTATATTCTAGATATTAAATTTTATTAGTCCATTTGTATTAGAATATTTATTTTAATTTTATAAATACATAAAATAATTCTTCTAACAGTAATAAAAATATATAACGAAATAAAATTCATATTTTTTAAAATATTTTTATTAAATATAAAATATTTTTTCATTAAAGAATTATTTTTTATTTTTTAATTATATTATTTGAAATTCATTAATAAAAACTTTAATTTACATATTGAGTAAATGTATACATAATGAGCACATATCCAAAAACCATATATTCAATGGTCTCATGTCTCATAGTCATATATCCAACAATAGCCATATTTCATTCCAATATATAGCTTTGCATACATTTCTAAAATCAGTCATCCTTTTCATTTACTCATACATTGAAATTTAAATTATATTTCTAATGATTTACCTTCTTTTAATAGTTATAATTGTGGGTTTTATATTCTTTTAAAACCATAAGGGTGGAGGTTTCATGTCCGTGGACTATTTATTTTTCTATGGATTTAATCCACTTTTAGTTTTCTTAATGATGTTTCATATTGTACTCTCATGATTTATTAACATTTATCATGCATTATAGTATTTTATCTCAATAAAATATATTTTATTTCATTATATTACCGAGTTATCTATGAAACAAGAAATTCAACACAGTATTTAAAGGACAATACACTTTAAAATCATGGGGTATTTCATTCTACCACCCTTAATATAATTTCACCAACAAAATTTAATTACTCTTATAAAAATGAGGTTACTTTTGAGTCATTACATATTCAAGTTCTAGCATCACCTCTACAAACTTATCATTCCTCAATAAGACTTTAACCAGGTGAGTGGTCTTTTTTACTTTATCTTTAAAGAGGTGTCATGTTCCAATGGTATTACCTATGAGTTAGGTATATGTGAAGGGTTATGTACATACTTTCTCAAAAGTGATACATGGAACACATCACGCACTTGGGACGGTTTTGGTAGAAAAGTAAGAGGATGTTCTAGAATCCACACATCATCTAGGATTTCAAAATTTATAATGTATATAGGGCTCAACTTTCCCTTTTTCCTAAATCTCAATCCTATTATATGGTTATATTTAAAACAATACCCTATCTATGACTTCAAAATCTAGATATCATCAATTATTATTCATGTAGATCTTCTATGAAATTTGGAAAATTGTAATTTCCAACTAAATAGTTTGAATCTTACCCAACATATATTGAGAAAGATATGTTCTTTGATGCATAAACTCTCTAAATTTAGTGCAACATACTAGAGTTATGAACATCTTCCCATACAGAACCTTGATAAGATGAATTTATATATAAATTTTAGATGAATTTATTTAAGGTTTAATCATTTTTTATTCAATAATTCACTGGGTTTCTGTTTTTTTCAAAGAAATTATGAATTTTAGTCAAATATATAAATGATGAAAATGGAAAAAATAGGTTTTACACATCATGAAAGGAGTTCAGGACATGTATTGCACATTTACCGCATCCCTACGTACCAAAGTCCAACCCATGAGCAATTACATGATTTGAAGCAATTAAAATACGTGTACATAAATTACACATCGTTAAATTTTTAAAGTCAAATTCCCGATGTAATTACACAACATTCATAAATTACAAGATGTGAATCCCAAACACAATATGAAGCATTTACAGGACGTGAAAAGTTAAAGATCTCATACATTATAAGATAAAACCCAAGTATTATGCTTGATTAAAGATTCTCATAGGATAATGTGGATCTCAAGTGCATTATATGTAAAATTTTCACATCATGTAAAATTAAAGGCATAATCTAATTAAAGAAAATACATGACATGAATACTTTAAACATCATTTAACATTTGTTCCTATAAATATTTTGGTGACGCCCTCTATAGAAGATGATCTTTGGGAAATATGTTTTCTCTCATTTTCTCCTATATTTATTTTCTATTTTCTATAAAAAATTAGTTTTAAATTCTTAATTTACTAATTTTATAAAATTATTTTGCATTTTATTTATTCTACAACTGTTCTTCAATTCTTTCAATTAAATTTTTATTTTGATTCCCATTTAAACACAGATTTTGTTTTTACTTAATGCTTCCATTGTTCTTCATTGGTTGTTCATTCATAGTAAGTTTTTGATTAAGTATTACTTGTTTTAATTGGGGATTTATTATTTCTTAATTTTTTTTATGATTATTCTATGAATTTTTATTATTCCTTTTTTATGATCAACATCGTCATGTGTGACTAATCCGCTTAGGGTAAGGGGTTGAGATTAAGGGTGTTTCTAAGCTTAATGAATATTTAAATTTAAACTTGGTAGCCTAGTGGTTAGTAATTAGTTTAAAAACAACTGTTTATAACATTAACTTTAATATTCATAGCCATGGGACGTGCAATTGAATGAACTTGGCCTAATTAGAGTTGAAAAGGCTATGACCATTAACCTATGATGCTTTCTACCATTAAAGTTAATCATAATGCATCTAGTTTTTTATTCATACCTGTACTAAGGGATAGTTAATAAAAAGGTAGATCTGATTGGTTTGATCATAACCAATTGGTGACCCTTACAGCGCTTCACAGCCTAAGACATAGGATTATCCCAAGCTATATTTAGTATTATCATTTACCTAAATCCCTAAAATTGACATTGATTCCTTATTTGTTATCTGATCTAAATCTAAAATACCTAGATATAGTAAAATATATATTTATAGTGAATGTGAGGAATCCTTCTATAGGATTTGAATCTATAGGTTTCTCTTCTTTCAGTTGTCCATTTGGGTTTGACCCTGCACTGTTGATTTACTACACCTTAGTAGTAAGTGTAGTGTGGGAACAATAAATTCCTAATCTGATCATTCTTGGAGGAATAAATTATGACTTCTAGGTGCATCAAATCCTTGTTCAGTTTCCTACAACTTCAATTGAATAGGCACATTAGAATTTGTATTAAACCTAAGATTACCACACACCCCCACACATCATTTTAAATTTTTATCCCTTGGACTCACTTGTTTTCTATCTCTTTTCGTCAGTTTAGTGCATGTGTTAGGGACCTATGACTTTCTTAAAGACACATGGTGCTTAATAAATATTTCCATTTGATACTTAGATCAATCGATACTTAGCTGCAAGTTTCCTCTTCATAATGGTTGAGTGAAAGGATCTTGCACCACCACACCCCCAAAATCTTCAATATGAACCACCTATCAATCATGGAGAGCATCCATCACTGCAGGAGTACACCATTATGGATTACATCTTTCCATTCAAAAGTGTTTCCACACCCATAATTTTTCACCCTTCTGTCTAGGTGTATACCTCCAATATCAAACCCGGACTTATCCACATGGGTCAGTTTAGAAAACTTCAGAGGGAAGACCACCATGATAATATTTCCAATTTTCTTGAAGTTTACGATAATTTTCATAATCAAGGTGTATCCTTTGATTCCATTAGATTATGAGTGTTCCCTTTCTTATTTCATGACCAAGAAAAATATTGGATCAAAATCCATGATCTCAAGTCAATAATAACTTGGGATGACCTATCCAAGAAGTTCCTAAATAAGTACATTCCACCAATATGGACTTGGAAGCTCTATAATGACATATAGAACCTTTCCCAAAAAATGTAGAGTCATAATATGAATCCTAGGATCATTTTAAGTATATCACTAGAAATTTACCAAATCATGGACTTGATGTGTGTGTGTTTTAACTTCAAACATTCTATCAGGGACTCCAACATGCTACATGAACTATAGTGGATGGAACTATTGATAGTAAACTCATAATTTAGACACCTGAAGTTGGATGAGCACTTATATACAAGGTGTCACACAATTAAATTCTATGTTAAATAAATTGAGGGCCTTCTTGGTGTGAAATCCATAAAGTGGGAGAGAACATCCACCTAGAATCATAAGTGTAATCCTTTACAAAGAAGCTCGATTAATTTCATTTACCTGATGAATCACCACCACCTACTGCCCCTATTATGGAGATTCAATCATGTGAAATGTGAATAGGTATGCACCCATATAAAGACTATAAAGAAGGATTAGAAGAAACTCAAAGCCAATATTTTAACTAAATCAATTACAATCAATAAATCCAGTAATTCCAACAACCAAAGCAGTGCCCGCAACAAAATTAATAGAATAGACCAACTCAGCAATAGCTGCAATAAAATTATGTAGCCTATTTTCAATGGAGCAGTGTCCCTACACCACCAATAAATTAGGGAACACATGGGTTCCAATATTAAAATATAGATCCTTAACTCCTACATCAAATACCTCAACAACCCTTAGCCAAAATTTTAGCCAGATCCACAAAGACCACCACTACAATCCCCACCTTTACAGTTGATTTTGAAACACTTCCTCACTGCATTTGTGAAAAAATAATACTAGAGGATGACCTCCCAAGAGATATAGATGAATAAAAAAAGATCTTCCCTGTGAAATATTGAGCACTAAATGGGTAAAATATCAAATACCTTATTAGATTGACTACCAGGTACACTGCTTGGTAACACTAAGATAAACCCAAATGAAGAGGTGAAGACAATGGTTCTTAGGAGTGGAAATGTACCAGAATTTCATCAACCATTTAAGGGTGCGGAAAAGAGGCATGAATAAATTAAGATACATTAAACATTCATCAGTGAGGATGACACCAATAGCATAAAGGAATATGGTTGACAAACGAATCTATAAGCAGAAACTACTAAAAAAAATATTTAATAAAAGATTAGCCTAAAATGAAATAAGTATATGTGGAACTGCCAGCATATAAGTCCCATCTACCCCTCCTAGAAATAATTATCCAAGGTAATATTTAAGGTAAATATAAGAATTTTCTATTGATGTTTAAGAAATTACACATCAATATCCCCTTCACTGAATCCATCGTGTAGAAACCTGCCTATGCAAAATTATTAAAATAATATCTTTCCAAAAAAATAAATATGGAAGACTTAGGAGTCATTTCTTTAAATGAATTATGTTATTATATCATTTATCATAAGATTCCTATTTAGATGAAAGATCTTGGTAGTTTCTTGATTCCATGCACTATAGGGGGATGAAACATTCAAAGAGAACTATTTAATCTTGGCACAAGCATCAATCTCATGTTGATGAGCATCTTTAGAAAACTAGGGATTGAAGAACTAAAGGAAACAAGAGTGGAACTACAACTTGTTGATTGGTCGGTAAGGTGTGCTTTAGGAATTATTAGGGATGTTTTAGTCAATCTTGGCCAATTAATATTTCCAAAATATTTCCTCATCTTAGACATGAAAGAAGAAGGAGACGATACAATTATTCTTGGACATCTATTTCTCACCATTGGGAAAGCACTCATTGATGTTAATCAAGGGAGAATGATATTCATAGTAGGAGATGAATAAGAAGTGTTCGAATTATTAAAGGTTTCCAATAAAAAAAGATGACACATTTGACTTTCAAAAAATCTTTCATACTAATGAGAGAGATGATTTTAAGACCATTGAGGATGATATAGAGATATTTCCTCCTAACGAAGATGAAGTTAGTGATGATGAGGAAGTAAATTACATTGAACTATTTACAAGGTAAAATATCTCTCCATTAATATGCTCAGTCATCAATCCACCAACGTCAAAACTATAACCACTTCTGGCCACACTCAACTACTCATTCCTAGAGCCTTCAGATGAACTACTAGTCATTATCAACTCAGAACTGACCCAAATACAAGAGGAAAAGTTGATTTAAGTCATAAAAATGCACAAGAACTCAATATCATGGGGATTGGATAACATTAAAGGGATAATCCCCACAACAGAACCCATAAGATATTGTTGTAAGAGTGTGTTAAACTCAAATGCCAACCCCAGAGGTGACTCACCCACCAATGAAAGAGGTGTTTAACAAATAACTGTTGAAACTTATAAATGCTGGAATAATATTTTCAGTCTCTGACAGTGAATGGGTGATTTCACTACAAGTCATCCCAAAGAAGAGCGAACTAACTGTTGTGAAAAAAAAATGAAGATGATCTAATATCAACTTATATCATCACTGGATAGAAAGTCTACATTGATTATCGAAACCTAAATATGGTAACCCAAAAAGATAATTTCCCATTACCTTTTATAAATCAAAATCTGAAAATACCAGCAGTTCATGAATTATATTATTTCCTAGATGGATATTTAGGATATAAAAAATTTAATTAGATCCAAAAGACTACTCCAAAACTACATTCACTTCCCCTTCAGAACCTTCGCCTATAGATTTAGGTCATTTGGTAAGTGTAATGAACTAGTGAATTTTTAGTGGTGCATGAAATATATATTCCATGATATAGTGAAGGATTTTATAGAGATATTTATAGATTATTTCTATGTATATAGAAGATCCATAGAGGTGTGTCTGGGTAATTTGGACCTAGTCATAAAATAATTTGAAGAACAATGCAAGTTAGTAAACTGGAAAAAATATAACATCATGGTATTAGGAGGCATAGTCCTTAAACATAAAATCTCAAATCAAGGCATGGAAGTGGATCCAAAAAAAATTCATAAAAGACTTACCTATTCCTACAATAGTAAAAGACATAAGGAGGTTTTTGGACCATGTGGGATTTTACCACTGCTTCATAAAATACAATGAGAAAGTAGTTCACCCATTTACACACTTATTGGTGAAAGAAATTATTTTCAATTTCACTAAAGGGTGTCTATGGGAATTCAATACCCTAAATAATATCCTATTAACTACTCCTGTCATCATTTCACCAATTTTGGATAAGGACTTAGAGTCGATGTGCAATGCTAGTGACCTTATTATAGGTACTATCTTAGGATAGTGAGTTTAACATATCTTTTTTCCAATTTACTATTCCATTAACACACTAAATGATTCTCATTTGAATTATACAACTTCCAAAAAGGAACATATGGTAGTCATATTTTCTTTTGAAATGATTCACACTTACCTCATACTGTCAAAAGTAGTGGTATGCACTGATCATGTAGCACTTAAATATCTATTGACTAAAAAGGATGCCAAACCGTGACTGATACAATGGATCCTACTACTATAAGAGTTATATATCATTATAAAAGATATCAAAGGGACTGAGAGCATTATTACTAATCATTTATTCTGACTTATATAGCCCATCACTAAGGATGATGATAATTTTGATATTGAGGATGAATTATATGATGAAACCATGTTCATAATAAATAATCATGCATGATCGTGGTTTTTTATATTGAAAATTATATCACCATGGGATCACTCTACCTAGACCCCACCTTTCATCAGTGGAAGAGATTATAAGTTTAAGATTTACATTACTAATGGGATGAGCTGTTAATTTTTAATAATTGTGTTGATGGATTAATGTGGTGATGCATCTTATAAGATGAAATACAAAGAATACTCTACATGTTTCATAAATCACCATCTAGAGGTAATTATGGACCTAAAATTACCATAGAGAAAATCCTAAAAATTATATTATTCTATCCCACTCTTCATCAAGATGAAAGAAACTTTTTTCAAAGTTGTGATCAGTTACAGCAAATAGGCACCATGGTAAAAGAAATGAAATTCCCAAAAATCCCATCATGGAAGTAAAAATCTTCAATCTATGGGGGATTTATTTAATGGGACCATTCCATAATTATCATGGGAAGTTTTATATCCTATTCCTCATTGACTATGTCTCAAAATGGGTAGAATCTGAGGTGACCACTCATGATATAGTAAAATTGGTCATGAATTTTCAAAAGAACAATATATTCTCCAGATTTAGATTCTCATGATTACTATTTAGTGATCTGGGAATGAATTTTTCAAATAACTTCATCAAGGAATTACTCTAAAAGTATTTAATTTGTTATAACACTGGAATACCCTTCCAACCGCAAACAAGTGGGAAAGTTGAATTTTCAAACAGGGAAACTAAAAAATCCTAGAAAAGATAGTCATCACAAGAAGAGAAGACCAGAGTATCAAACTAGATGACACACTTTGGGAATATTTCATAGCACATAAGACACCCATAGGCATTACTCCATTCAGACTTATTTATGGAAATCCATTCCATCTTCCAGTGGAATTAGAGAATTTCACTTATTGGGAAATAAAAAAATAGAACATGGATAATCAAAAGGACGAGGAAGACAGAATTATCCAAATATATTAGTTTAAAGAAATTTGAAAATATTCCTATGATAATACAATAATTTATAATGAAAATATAAAGAAGTGGCATGTAAAACGCATTATGAAATGAATATTGACATCGGGGATAAAGTTATATTATTAAATTCTCTAATAAAATTATTCCATATAATGATTAAATTCCAATGGTCAAGTCCTTTAGAAGTCATAAAATTTTTTCCCTATGGGTACATCAAAATTCAAAAGGGTGGAGAATCCCCTTCAATTTTACTAGTAAAAGACAAAAAATCTATCAAGAACCATTCCACAAGGGGTGAATCTTTAATTTCAAATGTATCTGAGCCAAAACAAGTCTAGATCTAAATGTTAAATGAACCCCTGTCTAGGATGAAATGTAGGGTAGGAATAGTTGGTTATTTTAGATCCTAGGAATGTAGATTTGATTAATCTTGTTAAGAGGACCTAGCTCAAAAGAGGAACAAAATTCCAAATACACACCATTTAACCTTTACATAGCATGTAAATGTTGAAGCATTGAAAATAATTAAATACCATGCTTTTCACATCATGTATTCATATAATTATATGAAAGTTTTGGGTGGAT
This sequence comes from Viscum album, assembly GCA_963277665.1. Lineage (NCBI taxonomy): Eukaryota > Viridiplantae > Streptophyta > Magnoliopsida > Santalales > Viscaceae > Viscum > Viscum album. Next base: position 636,754,077 of record OY728160.1, read on the forward strand.
TTAAAATTTTGTGCACCCTAGGTTCACCCCCCCCCTCCCACCCCTTTTTTATCCTCCCATACACAACCCCTCTTCTCCCAATCACCAATCATCCTCCCTTTTCTAACCCACTTCACCCCCTTCGTCCTTGAACAAACCTATTTCCATCACCACAACACCCACCATGAAGATCGTTCCCCTAGTTCCCACAACCATCAATGAGATTGATCAGGAAGAGATACTTCATACCCCGACTATTTGAGAGGGGACTACTGATATAGAGACAATTGTGCATGCCCCAATTTTTTAGTCTTTTCCTTGTTCCCTCACTTGATGTAATCTACTTGGGTTTATTTTATTTTGTACTACATGTATTCACTTTTATCACGCCTTGTATACATATTTGTGGGATACATTTTTTTGGGATATACTTCTTGCTGGATTATTTTCATTTTACTGTTGCTTCAATTTAGCCATGTCTATCTCTATTTCATACTCTATAGTCATTGAAGAGTCATTCAGGACCCCTTCTCACATCCCCAATGAGATCTATCAACGTGTCACCAAAATATAGAGATAGCTTGAGGATCTCAAACTCCATATCCTTCTTCGACAAGAGATTTATCCACGATGATCATGACAGTTATTCCTCCTACATGAGGTTCATCATTCATACCTTCCTAAGGTGGATAATTCCACCAAGAACCCATGTGAGCTTGATGAAATTTCCACCTATTCCTATAGGAGGAATCATAATTCTAAGCCGATGGAAGGAAATAACTGATTCATTTTTTCATCTATCTGGATAATGATGACACTGTTAGTACTTTATGGGAGGAAACCCACATTTTTTTTCTTTATTTCAATTATGTTCTTAGGATCATTTTTTTTATTTTTCTTTCATTTTTGTTTATAGATCATCCCAAAATTCAATGTAATCACTTACTACATTTATCTAGGTTGTGTTCTTCTATTTTTGATTGTGTATACCTAGTAATTTTTTTGCTTCCAAATTGGTTAAACCCTACAGACTAATGGTTTATCTAGTGCAAGTATTTTGTTTCTAACAAAATTTTTACAAGTATCACAATTTAAAATCAATACCCAAAAATTCTCCCCATAGAATTAAATTCACTACAAGGAGATCTTGATTACCTAATCTTAAAATCTTAATTTCCTTTTCATCTATTCCTATGCTTCTTTTGATATCTCTCCCACAACACTTTATAGAACATTGCTGACACTATCTCATTTTAAGTTAGGGGGAGTCTTTCTTTAGATTTATTGTTGATACACATGGATTATTTCCAATTTTCACTATTCTTTAAGGTATTTTTCATTGAATTCATTCTTTAAATTGGAAATATCATTATACCCATTTAAATAAAATACAAAGCTATGATTTATATTTGAGAAATTCATTTTTATTCCCATTTTAAATTTTTAACATGATTACTGAGTTCAGTAATTTAATTATAATTTTAGATTATTGATTTTCCTTTTGATTGAATTGTGACTCAATACTATTCCCTAATTGATTTCCAATTATTTTTGTATTCTCTCATTCCAGATATGATTCTAGAATTACACTATCATATTCTATTCTAACAACATTTCTAGAGAGATACATAGGACATGTAAACCTATCAGAACCTTAATTGAGATCATATTGATGATTTTATTGAAAAAATATACTTTTAAAATGATTGAGACCATATTTGTGATATATTTTTTTCTATGAACCACATGTACATCATTCTTTCCTGTTCCTATATTATCCATGAATGACCTTGTCATTATGGAGTTATTTTAACCCTATTATCCCTTCCTTCCCTACTCTTGGTACTATACATAATTTTATTTGTAAAAAGTGTGGGGTATTTTCCATATCAACCATATTTTAGTACCCTAGGTTTCTAGTATGTAACCCTTACTTGATTATTTTTATGCTTATAAAGTTTAAGGCTGTTGGATGGGAGGGCTGGGAGAATTTTGGAAGTGGTTTTGGGGAAAAATTAAAGTCGCATGGGCGGCGCACGATTTGCCTAACCGTGTGGCCAAACCGTGCGCAATGGTCCTCTTGAGGAAGAAGCTCCAACAAAATTATAGAAAGGTTAGGGAGACCGTCCAAGTAATTTGTGCAAGGTTCTTCCTAGGAAGTAGCTAATGCATCATTAGCACGCAGTTTTTCTAACTGTGCGGATGGTTTAAGTGAAATTCTAAAAAAGTGGATCTCACACGTTTTTGCCTTTAAGTGAATTTTTTTTGCTCCCAAGTGGCCATAAATAGGGATTTCACTTCCTTGAAGGTAGTAGAAAATCTATCAAGTGTTTTGGAGTCAATCTGAAGACTTTCCTTGGTGAATTGAATTTGGATTCTTGAGGTCTGTGATCATTCTTTTTTGTTCTTGATTGGTTTCTTATATCTACATATACTCTCCTCTTGGTTTCCAAAATATACACCCATTATGGGTAGATATAGGTGTTTGGATTCCAAATATTATGAGATTTTTTCTTTATCATTCTAGGAGAAGATATCTAAGGCAGATTCTTGGATAATCGACATGGTTTTCCTGTACCTTCTTCATTCGTTGGGGTTTTTGTCAAAACCTTTGAGGTAGGTGGATTATTTATTGACTCCACTTAGTAGAAATGATTTTCATGATTTCAAATTGAATGTGTGATGTTTAATTTATTTTTATTTAGTTGTTTAACTCTAGTTGGAAACCTTTTTTAGTGATGGTTGTGAAATCTCAAAAATTGGGAATTTGAGTAAAGTACTTTTGTTCTTGGTTTTAAAAGAAGGATTTGAAAATGGGGATTTTCTGGAATGGTGGCACATGGATTTGATTTTATGTTTTCAATAAAAGGGGATGTTTTATTTAAATTAAAGGTTTCTTTGTAATTGGTTTTCTATTTGGTTTTTAATAAAAGTACAGTTTTAGTGAAATGGTTTGAAGTGGTTTATTTTGGAAATGGAATGATTTGGCATAAATGGTGATGGTGTGATTTCATGATTAACGATCCCTTAGTAATGGATGAGTACCATTGGGGTACAATTTACATGACCCTACATTGTGGGTGTGTGTCATTGGGACACAAGGTAATTGGACGAGAGACCACTCATGAGTATGGAACTGTCAAACGAAGCATGCATGTGTGGGTGTATTGTGAACTATGGACTGGGTATGACAAATGATAAGAAGAATTGGTTTTAAGCATTGATTTGTTATTTTTGTAGAAAAATAAATTTCTGGAAACTGGTTTCATTCATTTTGGTTTTCACTTGGTTGTAAATGGTTTTTGGAACTTCTTTCTATTTGGGTATAAACTATTTTGGTAAATTGGTTTATATAAACTGTTTTATATAAATGTGGCTAATTTTTATTTTTTTAGTGGCGTGAGTAGGGAATTAATTGGGGAAAATATAGTGAGTTTTATACTCACCCCTACTTTGGAACTTTGGTGCTTTTCCAGAAGATATCTTATGGTATAGGGGAAAAGGTAACGTTTCTCACGTTTTAGCACTACCACATGATTGTTGGGTTGTTCGGTGATTCTATCACTTAGAGCTTATAGATCATGGAGTTTTGTAATATCTTGATAGTCTTGAGTTATTTATCCGCTTTTTACTTTGATACTAGATTAGTCTTCCATTGTTGGACACTTAAAAGTGGTTTAGAGATACATGAAGTTGTTTAGTGGTCTTTCTTTTATTCATGCATCATTTAGTGTATGGTTTGTTGGTTTATTGGTTTATTTATTAAAAGGTAAATCTCCCCCCACTAGTATTTGAAACCCTTTGGAATTTATTTCCAGTCTTTGGAGTCTTTGGGATTACTCTTAAGGCCAATTAATAACTTGTTGTACTCTCAAGCCAATTGGAATGAGAAGGTCATTACAAATGGTATCAGACTGGTCCTTCCTTTATGGTACGAATGTTATCATCTTGTTTGGTCCTTTCCTAAAAAGTAGTGATCTGTGTTCTTGGTCTGGGAGTTGAAATTCCTCATTTTCTATTCTTTGGGTTGAAATCTTAGAAAGGAGTAGGATTTTTGGAACTTGAAATGTATAGCACAAAAGTACATAGCAAACCCTTTTATGTTGAACTTCATGTTATCAGGGAGTTGGGAATAAAAGTGTTTGGAGACACTTATAGGATCTTGGAATCTCATTGTCATGGGTTTATCCAATTATACTAGCATGAAATTTATTTTAGAGGAATGACTACTAACTAGGATTGAATATTTCATTTGGAGTAATGATTTATGATTTTGTGCAAGGTGCCGACTTTTCAAAAATGCATAATTTTTTTCAAATGAAAGATTTTGAAAAGACGATATTTGGTGTATTTTGAAAATGGTTTGGTTTTCAAAATCATGAGGGAGTGTTTCAAAAATGGTTGAAATAAAAAAAATATGGTGTTTTGGAAAACAATGATTTGATAGTGATGTGATATAATTTTAAATGCTAATCCATTAGTTTCTAGAGAGTGATATTGACAAGTTTGTTGTTGGTTTAGAAAATGGAACAGGGTAGATGTTGTCGAAATTAACCCGAAGAAGTTGCAGAGAATGTGGTTTCACCTAAACCATGGGTGAACCAAGAGCTGGTTCAGAGTATTTTCCAAGATTTTCAAGATATGAATATGAGGAACCAGAGGAATGATCCACGGCATGTGGATCATACCATTCAGTTCATGAAGAAGAATTCCCCTAACTTCTAGGGTGATTCTAAACCCAAGAAGGTAGAGGTGTGGCTGAGTAGGATTAATTGTATCTTCAAGTTCATCGGCACATCGGTGGAGCTAAAGGTCAAGATGGAGACATATATGCTTGAGGATATTTCACCACCATGGTGGGATTTAGCGGTGTAGGCTAAATTGGATGAAGGCCTTTCATGGGAGGATTTTGAGGAAATTTTCAACAAACAATTCTATCTTCATACATTCAAGATACATAAAATTATGGACTTCTTCAGCCTAAAACAAGAGTCTCTCTGTCATAGAGTACGCAGCTAAATTTTGGAATTTAGTTCATTTTTCACTAAAGGTTGCGGAAAGTGCATCGTTAAAGGCACGCATATTCAAATCAAGTCTATAGTAGGAGATTCGATCGAAGATTTCGATGCTCTGTATTATAGATTATACAAAGATGGTGAATAGAGAAATTTTGGCTGAATGTGATATATCAAGATATATGGTAGGAGTTATGAAGATACCCATAGGGAATGGTGGGAACTCAAATGCTGGAATTAAGCAGAAAAGGGACACCTGTTTCTAAGGTGGGAGTGGAAATCAGAACCAAACAACCAGATCAATAAACCTTCCTCCATGACCCCAGAGAAAAGAATATTTCTTTAAATGTGGTTCGCTTGACCACATAAAGTGAGATTGTACATAACAACCTATATCATTCCATAACTACAAGAATATGGAGCATCTCTAGCACTATTGTCATAGTGCTCCAAGGTCAGGTGCTCGAAACACTTCTTAGGCATTGTAAGCATCGTATGATTCGATTGGACGATGACAGCAGAATCAGTCTCATCAGTAGAGTAGATCTAGAATTGGTGATCCTAGAAATACCATGACTCCTCAACCTGGGAAATCTTAGTAAGACATCAAGGACAATAGTGCAGGGAAAAAACAATTGTATAGAGCTGAGCAGATGATTGTCGATGATCAGGCTATACCATCTACGGTGAGAGGTATTATTATTTTGAATTATACCCTTGTGTAAGTTCTCTTCTATACCGGTGTATTCCATTCTTTCATTTCTTATCATGCTATTGATTTTCTATCTTTAAAGTTGGAAATGATTCCTTCTATTTTAAAAATCCAAACTCCTCTTGGTGAAATATAATTTCAAGCCTTTGTGTGTCAAGCATGTGCTATAACTTTTTATGGAGTTAAGATGAAATGGGACTTCTCGATGTTAAACATGGATGTTTATGATTTAATCCTAGTTATGGATTGGTTGAAAATGTTTAATTATCATATCGACTATTATAGGAGAATATTTAGTTTCATGACTGAGGATGGCATCGAGCATCTCTTCATAGGATAGAGGATGGTAAAGAAAGAGGAAAAGAGTTTGTTGAAACTGATGGTAGGAACGATCTATTTTTAGTTGGCAGTTTTGACATTGGAATCAACGGAAGAGATCGTGGAAATTAGTTTTCTAGTAGTTTTGGATCAATTTCCAGACCTATTTCCAGATAATTTCTTACGGTTACCACCTATAAGGGAATTGGAGTTTACGATTGATCTTATTCCATGGACCAGTCCTATTTCCCTTCCATCTTATAGGATGGAACCAACAGATTTATGGGAATTTAAATTGCAGTTGGGGGAACTGTAAAGCAAGGGTTTCATTCAACCAAGTACATCTTCATGGGAAGAAAAAGTTTTGTTCGTGAAGAAGGCAGATAGAACTCTTCAGTTCTGTGTTTATTATCATAAGATTAACTAAGTTATGATAAAGAATAGATATCCACTTCAATAAATTGATTATATGTTAGATCAATTAAGGTTATATTATTGGTTCACCAATATTGAATTGTGATCAGGATATCACTAATTGCAAGTATGGAAGGAAGATATTCCAAAAATAGCTTTCAAAAACAGATATGGCCATTAATCCAATATTTCAGTAATATCTGGATTCTTTTGTGGTGGTGTTTATGGATGACATATTGGTGTATTCAAAGATAAGGGTTGACCTTGAGGATCATCTGGAAACATTGTTACAAATCTTGAGAGATCGCCAGTTGTGTGCCAAATTATCAAAGTGTGAGTTTTGGATATAGGAATTACGTTTCCTTGCCCATGTCATTTCTGAGAAAGGCATTTTAGTGGATCCTGAAAAGATATAATTCATTTTCTTGTGGCAACCTCAGAGTAATTTCTTCTAGATATGAAGTTTTCTTGGTCTATATGGTTACCACCAATTCTTTGTGCATGATTTTTCATGACTATCTTTGCCAATGACAGCTCTAACAAAGAAGACTGCTCCATTCCAATTGACATAGGAATGTCATAATTCCTTCCCTGAACTGAAAGTTCGGCTTAAATCGTCACCTATATTAATTTTTATAGAATAAGGATAGGGGTATGTGGTACACTGTGATGATTTGGGATGAGGGTTGGGTTTTTTTTCTCATTCAAGGATTCTATGTGGTTGCCTATGGTTGAAGGAAGTTGAGGGTTAATGAGAATAATTACCAAACACATGATTTGGAGTTTTCTGCAGTTTTCCATGTGTTTAAAACATGGATACATTATCTCTTTGGTGAGAAATACACAGTGTTTATAGATCATAAAATTTTGAAGCACATTTTCTCACAATGAGATTTGAATCTAAGTAAAAGGATGTGGATGGAGTATCTATAGATGTTTAACTTTGACTTGATGTATAAACTGGGGAAAGGGAATTCTATAGAAGATTCATTTAGTAGATAGTCATAAGCTTAGTTGGTGAAATAATATTCAGATGAATGGTAGTTGATGTTAGTTTTATCCAACATTCATGTGGAATGTGAAGACTGAGGTGATGTTGAGGTTTTCTTTTTAGCTATGCTTGTTCATGATTTTTTAAATATGGTCAAAGAGGCCCAAACATCTGATGAAAAATTTTTGTTTATGAGTTCAAAACTTAATGTTGGGGAGACCGTTGTAGGCTGGAAACTTGGTGGGAGTTTGGCTGCGCCCAAATTTACCCTACAAGTAAAAGCGATCGATGTAGTACATGTAGGGGTCGAGTCCACAGGGACCGAAGAAGTAACCTTGAGACGCTATGATTTGGTGAAGGATGGGCTATGAAGTAGCCAACTTTGGTTTTGATTTTGGATGGTTTAAATAACACTAAGATAACTACGTGAATTCAATTTAATGAAAATGGGTTGATCTAAGATTATGCTCGGGGTGGATTGAATGAATTTTACTTCTTTAAACAATTTTGGTTTTATTAATTCTTGATGAATCCATTCTTCAAAAATAACACTACCTTCATCATTTTCTGGTTTGGTGCTTACTAAACACAATTATTAATCCCCTATATACTTAGAGAACCAAATTCATGATCTCTCCGAGGTATATGGTCATTTAGTAATTGAATTTATTTTGCTCAAACACAGTAAAGATGAAGAGTAGAAATAACTGAAGAATGGATGTCTTAAATTAATTATCAATTTAACAACAATTCGTTCATAAAATAACATTCAATCCAGCCTTTGCATCCTCCTAAGATCAACCCATTAAGGTTTTAGCCCTCCATTGATGGTATACTCTCAATGGTGGGCGGAATATGGCTAACAAGAATTGGATTGAAGAAATTAAAACCGCGGAAATAACGAGCACTCCTCCGTGTGTGTGAATGAAATTCACACCTATGTGTGAACTAATTCACAACAACACAGAGATATCATTGTGCTTTGTGATTATAAAGTTTTAATAAATGAAATGGAAAATATATAAGAGAAGAAGTTGATTAAGAACATAAAGATAAAAAAAACTTACATGGAAATGGAAAACATTACAAAGGAAATTTGGAAGCAAAACATTACAATGAAACAAAGCATCCAAGATGATAAGAAAATTTTCCACCCCTATTCCATTCCCCAATATCTCCTTATATAGGCATATTAGGAGCCTTAGGTACATCCCCCAACAATTAATAGAGTCAAATGGATGGTGAATAATCAAAAGGAAATTGATGTTTCGAATTTGACCCGGAAAACTGTCCAGATTCGTCCACCACATTGACGTGTGAATTAGAAATTGAAGAAGGCCGAATACGGAGGGGCTGTAGAAGAGAAATATCTTCATCCATCTGTCCTCTATGATCTGTAAAACTTTCAGGAAATTTCGCTCATCCGTTTGGAAGTTATAGTCGAAATGGTGGGACGGATTTCTGTGCATTAATGACGAGTCCTCCATTTAAATCTCAACTTCAGATCCCTTTATCATCATGAAAACATCGGAATTAGCTCCATCCACAGTTGAATAAAATGATCCTCATATTTTTATATTTCTACTGTATAAATTTGATCTTCATTGGGCTTGGTTTCGGGGCCCCACATTTGTTTGATGGGCCTTAGGCCCATTATGCTTTTTCCAGCAAGTTTCTGCCTTCAGGCGCAAAATTCTCCATCTTCCTTTGGGATTCATCCATCGGACCTAAAAGATAAAATGTTCCAAAAAAAGTGATCAATCATATCCCAAAATTTCAAATTAAAATGATGAATATTGTAATTTCCACAAGCAAATTATTGAGTGGTCCCAAATTGACATTTTAAGCATGAATTGCACAATGATGGGAAATGAAGTTCAATTTCTGAATTGGACTAAAATTGATGTTTATAAACTTTTAAACACATTAATATTAAGATCTTAACAATGAATATTAGCCACTTTCAGTGACTAATCAGAGTTCAATTTTTTGATTTAGAGATCGTATAGTTTTACCAATGGCTCTTCGGGAACAACTCCTTCATGCTTACCACCATTCAAGATGGGATGTACATCTAGGTACACAGAAGATGTATAAGGCATTAAAGGTGCAGTTTTGGAGGAGTGGAATGAAAAGAAAGGTCGTCGAGTTCTTATTGCAGAGTTTAACTTGTCATTGGGTTAAAGCAGAGCATCAGAGACCTCCAAGTATGTTACAGTCATTACCTATCCAAGTGTGGAAATGGGAGTAGATAGGGGTGGATTTTGTTATATGTCTTCCATGAATGGTCTGGAAACATGATGCTATTTGGGTGAGAGTGGATCGTCTTACCAAGTCGGCTCATTTCATCCCTATTTGTGACACTCATACAGCATAGGATCTATCAAAAATATATATCTGAGAAGTGTTAAAGAGGAATTTCATAGCAGTTTCAATCTTCTCAAACAGAGATCAGAGGTTCGTGTCTTATTTCTGGAAATCCTTATAGAAATCCCTAGGGACTCAGTTGACTATGAGAATGTCATATCATCCTTAGATAGGCATCTAGTTTGAGAGGATATACAGAAGTTAGAATATAGTTTTCAGTCTTGTGTAATGGATTTTTGTGGCTCATGGGAGGAGCATATACCCTTGTTGTAGTTCTCATATAATAACAGCTATCATTACTTGATACATATGGCTCTGTTTGAAGCATTGTATGGGCGTCCTTGTCATTCTCCACTATGCTGGGTAGAAACGAGCGATACTTCACTAGTTTGGATAAGCCTTGTCCAAGAAACAATGGAGGATATCTAGTTTATTAGAAAGTGTATGGAGATAGCTCAGAGTCATCATAAATCTTAGGCAAACCACTGATAAAGGCTGCTATCATTTTTCATGGTTGATCATGTTTTCTTGAGGATCTTTCCAAGAATTTTACATCATCTTTTTGGGAAGCATGGAAAGTTAGATTCTAGATACATTGTCCCTTTTAATATATTGGAATGGGTTAGAGAGGTGGAATATCGGTTGGAATTACCACCATGGTTCGGTTCGGTGCATAATGGGTTCCATGTATCTCAGTTAAAAAGGTATCAGCTTAATCCTGACTATGTAATCAGATGGGATCACATCTACCTAGAGCTAGATGCTTAATTGGCACATATCTCGGTGAGAATTGTTCATAAGCAAGAGAAAATATTATGTGGAAAAATTATCGTTCTAGTGCTGGTTTTATGGAAGCATGGTTAGATTCAAGAAGAGACATGGGGATGTGAGAAGGAGATGAAAGGGCAATGGTCAGAACTCTTTTAGATGGGTGAGGGTTTTCTAATTTCCAAGGAAGGAAATACCAATGGTGAGGAGAATTTAGTACACCCAGTATCTGGTATGTAACCGTTACTTTATTATTTTTCTATTTATAAATTTTAGTGGTGTTGGATGGGAGAGTTGGGAGAATTTTGGAAGTGGTTTGTGGGGAAAATGGAAGTCGCACGAGAGGCGTACGGTTTGCCTAACCGTGCAGTCAAACTGTGCGCAATGGTCCTCTTGAGGTAGAAGCTCCATCACGGTTGGAGCATAGTTATGGAGACAATGCGAGGATTCCATGAGAGGGTCTTCCTAGGTAGTAGCTAATTCATGGTTATTGCATGGTTTTTCTAACCGTGCAAACAAACCATGTGGATCGTTTAAGTGAGATCCTAAAAAGGTGGATCTTACATGTTTTGCCATTAAGTGCCCCTTTTTTGTTTTTAAGAAGCCATAACTCGGTATTTCTCTTCCTTGAAGGTAGGATAACCTCTACCAAGAGTTTTGGATTCAATATGAAGGCTTTCCTTGGTGAATTGAAGTCAGATTCTTGAAGTATGTGATCATTCTTCTTCGTTCTAGATCGATTTCTTAGATCTACTTGTCCTCTCTTCTTGGTTTCTTATATCTACACCCATTATGCGTAGATCTAGGTGTGTGGATTCCAAATATGATGATATTTGGTCTTTATCTTTCTAGGAGAAGAGATCTAAGGTAGATTCTTGGAGAATCGACCTGGTTTTCTCGTGCGTACTTCATTCGTTGGGGTTTTCATCAAAACCTTCGACGTAGGAGGCTTCCTTCTCGACTCCACTTAGTATAATTGATAGGCATGATTTCAAATTGAATGTGTGGTGTTGAATTTAATTTTATTTGGTTGTTTTACTCTTATTGGAAACCTTTTTGAGTGATGGTTGTGAATCTGGAAAATTGTGCATTTGAGTAAATTGCTTTTGTTCTTGGTTTTAAAGGATGGATTTAAAAATGAGGGTTTTCTAGAATGGTGGAACATGGATTTGATTTGATGTTTTCAATAAAAGGGGATATTTTATTGAAATTAAATGTTTCTTTTTAATTGTTTTTCTCTTTGGTTTTCAATAAAAGTACATTTTTATGGAAATGGTTTGAAGTGGTTTATTTTGGAAATGGAAAGATTTGACATAAATGGTGTTGGTGTGAGTTCATTCTTAAAGGGCCCTTATTAAGGGACAAGTACCATTGGGGTACAAGGGACATGACCATGGATCGGGGGCATGTGTCTTTGAGACACAAGGTAATTGAATGAGAGATTATTCATGAGTATGGAACTCTCAAACGAAGCATACATGTGTGGGTGTGTTGTGAACTATGGAATAGGTACACCAAGTGATAAGAAGAATTGGTTTTAATATTTGACTTATTATTTTTCTAAAAAATAAATTTACATAAATTGGTTTCATTCATTTTTATTTTCACTAGCTTGTAAATGGTTTTTTTGAACGTGTTTATATTTGGGTATAAACTATTTTGGTAAATTTATTTATATAAACTATTTTATATAAATGTAGCTAAATTTTCTATGTTAGTGGCGTGGGTAAGGAAGTCATTTGGGAAAACCTACTAAGTTTTATACTCACTCATTCTTTGTCACTTTAGTGCTTTTTCAGATGCTATCTTCTAGGATAGGGGAAAAGGTAACGTTTCTCACATTTTTAGCATTACCTCATGATTGTTGGGATATTCGATGATTGTTGCAATTAGAGGTTTTAGACCATGGATTTTTTAGTATCTTGAGATTCTGGAGTTTTTTATCTTCTGTTTACTTTGATAATGGATTATTCTTCTATTGTTTCACACTTTTATGTGATTTTGAGATACATGATGTTGTTTAGTGGTCTTTATTTTGTTCATACATCATTTATTGAATGGTTTGTTGGTTAATTAGTTTATTTATTAAAGGTTAAATCATCCCCCACTTGTATTTGAAACCCTTCAGCATTTATTTCCATCCCTTGGAATCTTAGGTATGTCACTTAAGGCCAAGTAATGACTCGTTTTACTATCAAGCCAATGGGAATGAGCGGGTAATTACAATACAAAAAATGTTGATACTAAGGAGAAATATGCTGACACTTTCACAAGATTAATATAATATGGTTCATGATTACTTTTGGCATATGCCTACCCTATTCCTTTGAAAAAAAATATAATATTAATAAAAATCAGGTTGTGTATTAGGAAGGTAAAAAATAACCATTACCAGATCGATGAATCCAATGATGTATCAAATGTGGCTAGGTGTTGGATGTGAGACCCGGCCTAGACATTATTTTCAAAAAATAAAAAAAAATAAAAAAGAAATTATCATGATATATTATTTATACTAACTTGACATATTCATGGACACACTTTAATCTATTTGAGACATGGACACCTTTTTTAAAGGAGGAGTTACTTCATTCCGTAGTTCAATATTATCATGTATTATAATATATAGCTTTCCTTAATTTTGAGATTGTTTTTTATTTTCTACCCACTTTCCCTCAGCCACAGAGACATTAGAACCTTATTATTGAATCCTACATGATTGATTTTGTATTTGTATTTACAAAGTAGAGATGATAGAACTAATGAAAGACTGTGTATAGAAACTTTTATTCATGGTATGAGCATAAATATTGTTTTATTTTAACCGGAGTGATAAGGGAAAATTTATTGTGAGATAAATTGAAAATAGAAAAAGTTCTGAGGAACAATTATGAAATTGAAATTAAATGAAGAAATGTTCTGAATAAATAATTGAACTATGAGTCATGACTGAATTTCTCTTCAAGATAGATTCTGTAGGACTTAATTTTTCCATTTTCACTTAACTTTATTTTCTTGTTTGTAATGCATATTTCCTCTTTAAAATATGTTTCCTTTAGAATCCCAATTGAGATATTTTTTTTCTTGAGGATAAGAAATTGTTCAAGTGTAAGGGAATTTGATAAGATAAATTTATATATATATTGGATTCATTTATTTAAGTTTTGATAATGTTTTATTCAATAATAAACTGGGTTTTGGTTTGTTTTCATAGGAATTAGTAATTTTTTACTCAAATTAATAAATGATGAAAATGGAAAAAAACGGGTTTTACATGTCGTGAAAGGAGTTCATGAGATGTATTCATCATTCAAAAACAACCCTACAAACTAAAGGTCAGTATGTAAGAAATTACATAATTTTAAGCGATTACACGACAGTTAAATACATTAAACATCATGATATTTTCAAAGTACGATTCCCAATGAAATTAAGAAACCTAAATAAAGTACAATACATGAATCTCATACATTACGTGTATTATTTACATGACATGAAAATGTTTGAGATATCATCCAATCAAAGATACGGCCTAAGGATTTCATAAGATGAAAGGTTCTTGGAGGTTATTTGGAATATGAAGTACATGAAGTGTAAAGATTTCACATCATGTAAAAGTCAAGACATGATCCACTTAAAGAAAATACCTGACATGAATTATTTACATCTTTTATAACTTTCATACCAGTAAATATTTTGGTGACACCCACCACGGACTAATATCATTTTGACCTACCTTTTCTATCATTTTTCTACTCTATTTATTAATCTTTATCCATATGAACTCACTTGTAACTCAATCCTTTATCCATTTTATAAATTCCTTTTTTTTCATTTTATGTTCGTTCTTTGATCAATTCAATTATTTTACCATTTCGATACCTTTTTTGACTCCAATTTCCATTCAAATTCAAATATTTCACTTTTATTCATTTGTTCTTCATTCACATTAATTTTTTGATTGATTCTTTCTTATTTTAATTTTGTATTTCTTATTTATTAATTTTTTTATGATTATGATTCGCATGTTTATTATTCATTTTCTTTTGATCAACACTATCATGCATGGATAATACGCTTCGGGTTAGGGGTCGAGAGTAAGGATGTTTATGAGCCACATAAATCTATAAATTGAAACTTGGTAACCTTTCGGAAATTAATTAGGTTAAAAACTACTTTTTATCACATTATCCTTCACAGCCCTGACTATGGGAGGTGAAATTGAATGAACCTGGACTCATTGGAGTTGCGTTGGCTATAACCACTAGCCTATAATGTTTTCTACAATAGAAGTTAAGTGTAATGCATCTAGGTTGTTAATTATACCTAGAAAAATGGATAAATTTACTGTAGGTATCTCCAATTTGTTTGACCATAACAAATTGGTGACCCTTGCATCGCTTCACAGCCAAATCCATTGGACTATCCCAAGATATATTTAGGATAATATTTTTCATAAATCCATAAAATTGACCCTGATACCTTCTTTTTATTTGATATAAATCCAAACTACCTAGTTTTAGTTAAACTAAATCTATAGAGTGAACATGAGGAATTATTCTATAGGGTTTGAATTTCTAGGTTGATTGTCTACTAATTGTCTATGTGGGTTTGACCATAAACTTCATCTTTAATACACCATAGTAGTAAGTGTAGTTTGGGAACAATAAATTTCTAATATAATCATTCTAGGAGGAATCAAAGATTACTTCTAGTCACATCAAACCTCATATGGTTCCATTTTAATGCTATATTGTAAGCTTTTTTTGTATGGGAACTCTTTATGGGGTAGGTGTTTATCCCAATATCCTTTTAAATTCATTAAATAGGATGTCAACATATCTGGAATATTTTGGATGGTAAACATTTCAATCTAATGATGATAGAGAGTGTTAAATATAATTTTTTATCTAATTATTATTGAAGACTTCTCTAGAACATCAAGGTACCTCAGATCCCAATCAGATACATTGGAAATCGGTACTCCATGTATCCCTACCACTTCTTTTAGGTATATAATTTAAATTTAATCAATTACTAAAACTTCTTGAATAGTAATGAAATTCTCATATTTCATAAGGTGATCAACTACAACCCAAATGGAATTATAGACTCTAAAATTCATCGGAATTATTAGAATGAAATCCAAGGAAATGTTATTTCATTTCCATATAAATATGGGTAATGATTACATAATCACCTTAGACTTCTATCATTATTTATTAACATACTAGCATACAAAGAATCAATATATACACTCTAGAATTGATATATTTATATTGTCCCACTACAAGTGTTTCTTAAGATCTCTATACATATTTGTGCTTCTAGTATGGATAGAGAATGGGGAGTTATGCTTATCATCCAACAACACCTTATGGTATTGAAGGAACACATTTTTAGGTTCTAGATATTATAAGTCCATTTCTATCATGATTAAACTCTGAAATATTTCCAACCTTCTTTTGTAGCTCCATATCCTCCTTTTATACTTCTTTGATCTTTACATGGATTCATAGAAGAGCATTCACTTAAAAAATATATAATTTATGTTCTTCTATTATGATTTCAATTTATATCCTTTTAAAATACATGATTATTGGGTCTATCTAAATCATCATCATGGACAAGGTAACATGATCCTTCCTACTTAGATTATCAGTAACCCTATTTGAATTCCCATAGTGGTAATGTATGGAGAATTCATGGTCCTCAATCAACTCCAACCATCCCCTTTGGTTCATATTCAACTATTTATTTATTAATATATAATTTAATCTATTTTTATCAGTATATATATATATATATATATATATATCACAGTTTTCATTATAGATATAATTCCTCCATAAATTTAATGCAAAAAAAACCAGCTATATCTGAATCATGCCTCGGTTAATTTTTTAGGAACCTTTAATTGATTTGAGGTATAAGCTACAACCATATCATTTTTTATAAGGAAATACACTATTAACCTATTTAATGCATAATTTTATATTAAACCCCTTATCCACTATAAGGTAGTGTAAGTACAGGTGTAGTAACTAACCTTATCTTAATCTCCCTGAACTTTTCTTTACATTTATCTATCTAGAAGAACCTAACTCCCTACTGATTTCACCTAGTTAGTGGATTTTACATTCATGAGAATTTTATCAAAAATCATCAATAGTATCTAGTAAATCCATGAATGCTATGGAACTATGTTACATTGGTTAGTCTAGTCTGTTATTTAATCACCTCCATAATTAAAGGATCCACATATATACCCTCGCTTATGATTATATGACTGAAGAATGAAACTTTATGTGGCCAAAATTCACACTTTCTTAATTTGGAATACAGTTTATCATTTATCATGGTCATTATCACAACCCTCAAATGATCTTCACATATTTCCTTTCTATTGTAATTAATAATAATATCCCCTATAATGACTACCAAGAATTGATTGAGATAATTTCCCAAGGCGTTATTCATCATATCTATGAAGATAGTAGGAGAATTTATAAGTATGAATAGAATCATAATTAATCTATATTGTCTATATCTTATATAAAAGGATATTTTATATATATTATCAATTTTCACCCTTAATTAATGATATTCTGATTCAAGTTCAATCTTTGAAAAGTATTAAGACCCTCAAATTTGATAGAACAAGTCAACAATATGGGATAGAATATAATTATTCTTTATCATGGTCTTATTGAGTTTATGGTAATCAATATAGAGACATATTGATCCATATTTCTTCTTAACAAAAAAATTGGTAGACCCATTTTTAGTGTCTCTTTTCAATTTCAATTTTTTCTGTTTTGATAATTACAAATTTCTTAATTTACTTATTTTTTTGACACGTAAAAAAATCTCAGTGTTACAAATTCATCATATTATTCCCTTAAACATGAGTTTTTATAAGTATAAAGGATTTCTTTTTTTAAAAAACACACTACTTGTAAAACATTTGAGTGAAATTAATTTTACTTTAATTAATTACATAATTTCAATTTCTCACAAAATTATTTACTAATTTATTTATCATCCTAGTTATGGTTAGATATTGTTTATTACATTTTTTAATAAGGATTTTTTATTCAATATTATATTATGTGTTTAAAATTATTTTAAGTATCTATTTACTTTTATGAACTTCATTAATTTTATAAATGTATAAGTTTACTCTTATAAAAATGTACTCTTCAAAAAATATACTCTTCTAAGATATTTTACTCTTCCAATATAATTTATTATTATAATATACTCTACTCTTCTAAAAATATACTCTTCTGAGATATTTTATTTTTAAAAAAGCTCATTTTTCCTCTCTAAATCCCATGTAAGCTGTCTAAATCACTCGTATAAAAAATAAAATTTTTCTATGTATGAAATAACTCATATTATACTTGTAAAATGACTCATACTCAGATTTTATCTTATGATATATAAATGTTATAAACACTATTTTTACATGTATGAACCATATGATGGAATTGTTTTAAGCCTATAAAGGACTTATCATAACCTTATGGTAGAATTTCCTAAACCTTATCTAGACTGAGTTGAAACATATGGATGTATTTTCTCAACCTTAGGAGATTAAACATATGAGCTGAGATGAAATTTATGAAAGTAAACCTTATAAGCTGTAATGAATCTTATGAGTTCAGTATATTGTCTATAATTAGTATTTCAATTTTTTATATTGTTATTTGTCTATGGTTACCCTAATTTCTTTGATTATGAATTATTATTATTTTTATCTAATGATCATATAAAAATATTTTTTTCAAATTTTTTGATTAAAATTTTATATTTTTTCTATATTTTTTCATATCTATAGGATGTTTTTTTAAAGTACATCTAATCTATATATTATATAAGGAAACTAAAACTACATGTTTTATGTGATCATTAATTGTTTTTAAAATGATTAATTAAATAAGACTTGTATGGAATATATTCAACAATATTATAAAAGATCAAAAAACTATGAAGTGGTTCATTATTTCAAATCTAATATTTTGAAAAGTTTTTACTGAGTATTCTTGGATCATTATCAACAATGTTAATTATGGGAGTCGACTGATCTTTATCTTGACTAATATTTGTGGTGATAATTTAGGTGACTTCATTGTTATTATTTTTTAATTAATCTAACCATTGTAGACTATTGTGTAGTCATTGAATACTTTTTTTAAATAGAAACTGAAGCTACATGTTGGAAATATATGAATTAAAAATAGATTATGAATATGAAAAACAAGTATAGTGAAGTGATACTTTAACTATGTATGTGAAATTTGCGATCCTCTGTAAACAATTTTAAAACTATTGGATAACTCCCAAGGATGAAATATAACTGTACAATCATTACTACCATGAAGAGAAAGACATATCCATTTCTTAAGAACTAGTTATTTTTCTTTAACTATTCAACATCAAATTTTACTATATGGTTTCATTGATTCTATACTAAATTCTTTATATTCTTCACTTGTGCTTAAAAATTTTATTTTACGATTTTACCATCCAAAATAATTCTTCTTGTGGGGTTATTCCTCCTATAAAAGGTAGTTTTTCTTTACTCTAGGTTAAAAGTTAGTTTTATAATGAACTTTGACTCTCATTTAAAGGTCTGGTTGTCTATGGGGTTGTGCCTCCACTAGAAAAGTTAGATTTTTATTAGGTTGTGAACCCCCTTAAAAAGTTAAGTCTGTAGTAAGTACCATACCTATCAAGGAGTATATATCTGTAAAGAGTAGACATAGGATCCTTTTTTATCATAAATTTTATAAAAAAAATTATGCTCCCTTTAATTTTTTACTACTTAATATCTTCCATGTTTAAATATAATAAAAAAACTTTAACACTAATTATATTGACGGTTTAATTATATTATATAAAATTTTAATTTAATTTCTAATTTATTCCCCCTCTAGAATTTTTTCCATCTTAACTAAGACCTAAAAATTTAAATTAAAGTGTTGGATCTACTGAATATATTTTTTATACTAACCATGTCCTTGACTTAATCATATAAGGGAAATATTGTTTTAAGATGGAATTAACTAGTTCAAATGATGGATGGATTACACATAAAACACCTTTCTTTGATGGTATATACTATGGATACTAAAAAATCAAATGGAAACATATCAGAAAAAACTCAATACTGTTCATTGTACTAATATGGTAAAACTACATAAATAACTTGACCCCAAACTAGACCCTCTGACTACAAATATTGTCACTAAATATGTTTTGAATTTAAATATTATGAACATATTAAATTAAGATATTAAAATAAATAATTATATTTATATTTATTATTTTAATAATTCTCATGAAATTTGTTCAATTTTTCAGGTTACTCACCTTGGATCAGATAAGTTGATTAGAACAAATCTTGGAATTATCTGGGCTATTTCAATATGAGAGAAGATGAAACAATCAAAAAGTTATTTCACAGTTTTTCTATAATTTTTAATAAAATGAATAATCTTGTAGATGTATTAGATAATCTTTTTATTTTTAAAATATTCTTGATAGATCTACCCAAGAAGGAACATTATAATAGTGTTTCCATTTTTGAAAACAATAATTTCAAATAATATGACCAAGTGTAACTCATTGGTTCATTACTTAAATATTAGCTCAATTTGATGAACATTTCTAAAGTGGAGACTTCATTGAGGAAAGGAATATATTTAAAATCAATTAATATTATTTCTTTTAACACAACTGATTTTGAAATTCAAGAAAGTGAAAAGGAAGATATGCCTCAACTTGTCACTGCAGTTTACAAAAGGATGAAAAAGGAAGGTTTCAAAAACCAATATAGAAGGAATCCTCACAAGGTTAATCATAAGGGTGAAAATAAAGGAAGTACTAAAATTATTTATAATACTTCAGATGTTATATGTAATGAGTAAAGAAAGAAATGGAACATTAATCCAAACTAACCTAGATTGAAAAAAATAAAGAAGGGTGAGAATTACGAAAAAAGAGAAAAAGGATTTAACTTCAATCTATAATGGTACTAAAGAATTTGATTCTATAGAAGAATATAGGAATGAAAAGAAATCACCTAACTTTTTATTTATGGAATCTTTAAATGAGGTTAAAAATTATATTTTTATTCTAGATGTTCTAATGATTATTTTGATTTTGACAAACTAACCAGTAATGAATTGATAAAATTTATTGATGGATTGATAAAATTTGTTTTTAGAGATATTTTTCATTAAAATAAACTCAAATTTAATAATAAGAAACTTATTAAGGAAAATAAATATATTTTTTATGAAAATGAAAAACATAAGAATACTACTTTTTTCACTAATGATCAATTTTATGGAGAATTAAAATTTTTTTAGAAGATGAATTAAATTTAAAAATAAAGGGATTGAAAATATAAATCAAAAACTATATCTTTTTTCTAATGAATAAATATTTATGAAAATATTATGACTTTAAACTAGATAAATAAAAATAAAAATATTATTTCATATGACAATAGATTACCTTGTATGAATCAAAAATATTTTGGAAAATTTTAAAATGGTTGTTCTTCTAATTCTATTTGTCTCATATGTATGATGAATGGACACTATGTTATTGAATGCTAACATGGATTTATACAGTCCTTGAGATAAAAAGAGATTAAAATTTATAAATATTTATCTTATAAAATACCAAATAATATTAATTTAAAATCATTTTGGATATATTGGGTATCAAAACTATCTACAAATTAGTTTTTTAAGAAAAATAAATTATAATTTTCAACAATGATTTATGCTACATGTATAGTGGATTCTCTAGGAATATAACCAAAAAATGATAAAAATTTATCCCTTATAAAAAAATTAATGGAGGAATTGTTAATTTTATTGATAATTTCATGGGTAATATAAAAAATTTGGGATAATTTGTTATTTCTATCTCCACTATTATTTATAATGTTTTATATATTAATCAATTAGAATATAATATAATTATTATTTCTCAATTATGTGATGAGGGTATGAAAGTTTTATTTCAAAATGATAATTTTTTCATTTTTATGAATGATTTTTTTCTATGTTATTCTAACCGTAAAGAAAATATTTATACTTTTAACCTTATTCAACAAAAAATTCAGCAAGTAAAGTGTTTGAATCTTGTATAGAATGATAGTTTAATTTGGCATAGACAACTTAGACATGTAAATTTCAAACTATTACATAAGATATATAATAATGAATGAGTTAAATAGATAAATAATTTTAAGAAATATAATTTTTATGTGTGTGAATTTTCCTTCAAAGAGAAATAGTATAAAGCTTCATTCATGTTGAACAATCATACAAACTCAAACCAACCCTTAAAGTTAGTTCATATTGACTTTTATTGTCCTAATAAAAATTTTAGCAATAGAGGAAAAAATTATTTTTCTATTTTTCTAGATTTTAGTATATTTAATTTGTTATACTTTCTTACACATAAATATGAAACCCTTTAAAAATTTACTACTATTTTAATTTAGTTCAAAATAAAAAGGGTTTTATGATTACTATTATTCATGGGAATAGGGGAGGTGAATTTTGAAATTTGAAATTTGAAATTTTTTTATAAAATAATTAATATTTGAATAATTTATTAGGACCCATAAATCCTTAGAAAAAATTATTTTTTGAAAGAATCAATTGAACCAAAATAAAATGGATAGACTATATTATGTGATTAAAATTTCCCTAAATATTTTTGGGATGAATCTATTTTAACTAATTTTTATATTTATAACTATATTCTTATCCAACCATTCTTAAAAAATACCCATTTTGAATTATGGAAATGAAAGAAATCTAAAGTTAGATATTTTGAATTTTTTAGATGTAAAGTTTTTATTCCTAATACTAAATATAATTTAGATGTGTTTGAAGTTAAAGCTGATGATGGAAATCTATTAGTATGTTCTAATGTAATTAAAGGATATAGATGTTATAATAAAATAATTATGATTTTTAAATAATTTTTTCATATTAAATTTGATAAAAATAATGTGATAAATAATTCAAATATAGTAAACATTAAGAAAAATATAGATAATTTAATTTCGAAGATGGTTAAATAAATGAATTAAATGTATATGTGCTAACGAGCCTCTACCCAAGTGTTAAAGGATCCTTCTTGAAATACAAAATACCCAAGTTCGATTCTTTATAGGGATGAAATTTCGGAGTACTATAGCTGCATTGTAGCAGTACTAAAGTAGCGACGAAACTATAGCAGCGATGACACTATAGCGGCGGAGGTACTATAGCAGGAACTGTAGCGGTGGAGGTACTATAGCAGATATTATAGTAGCCTGAGTTCTATAGTATTACTATTCACCAAAGATCCCTTTAGTCAATAAAATTGGTATTTCATGCCCCTAGGCCATCGGGCTATGTAATGGGTATCCCCCTATCCTGAAAAAAGGGTCTTTGCTTTGCTTTAATAATAAAATGAGGCTTTGACCCCAACCTTTAAAAAAATGTATCTGATAAAAGGGATTATACTCCTCAATATGACCCAAGATCATGAAAAAAATCAAAAGAAAACCATTGATAATTTTATTTTAAATATTAATTATAAAATTACAACTAGAAGATACATCTAGATTTTCTATGAAAATTCTACTTTTTCTGATTTTGTAACTAATGATATTAATGAAGATTAAAAATATGTTAATTGAATTATTTATATAGAAGATGAACTTATTAAATTTTCTAGAAATAATGTTTTTAAATTAGTTAAACCTCTAAAAGATATTCATATTATTGTAACTAAATGTATTCTTTGAAATAAATTGGATGAATTTGGTGAAATAGTAAAAAATAAAGCTAGATTAGTTTCACAGGATTTTTTTCAAGAAGAAGGTATTGAATTTGATGAATCTTTTTCACTTATTCCTTATATTTAATATATTATAATTTAATTATAATTTTCTTATTTCCAAGGTTTAAAATTATATCAAATATATATTTAAATATGTTTCTTAAATGGTGTTATTAATGAATATGTTTATTTCAATCAACCACCTAGTTTTGAATATAAAAAATTACTATCCATATCTCCAAATTATCAAAAGCTTTATGTGGACTTAATAAAAATACTATATCTTGGTATGAAATATTATATCATGTTTTGTTGAATAATGGTTTTAATAAATGTAAATTTGAAGCAATTTTTCTATTAAAAGTATTTCAAATTATATTTAGATCATTCAAATTTATATTGATGATTTTTTTTGGTTCAACAAGTGATTTTATTTTTACATATTTTCCTAATCTGAAAACTATTTAATCTTACATGAGTCTCATAGGAAAATTAAGTTTTTTTAGACATAAATTTTATTAAATAAAATAAATAATATTTTTGAATCAATCTAGGTATGGTAAATAGTTATTTAGAATATTTTGATTTGATTTATTTAAAAAAAATCAGAACCACTGTGAGCACTAATTTTAATTCAGTATAGGATGTTTCTAAAAAACATATTGATACTAAATTGTTTAGAGGAATGGTATATATGTGCTCTATATTATAGGTTGATCCTAAATAATTTCAAATAAATACAATTAAAATAATTATTTGATATATTAACATGACTATAAATTCTTAATTATTTTATTCAGGATAAAACTAATTTTTATTTGTTTAAATTTTATGATTTAAATTTTGGATGTTATAAAATTAATAAAAAATTATATTTTGGTATGTTTTATTTTCTTGGAGAAAGTATAACTTCTTAAAGATAAATGAAATAGTTATCATTTTCTTTATCACTAGTTGAAGATGAGTATATAGCAGTTTCTAATTATTGTTCTCAATGTTTATGAATTAAACAATATTTGTTTTATTTAAATGTTTATTTTAATAATATAATTTTTAATTATGATAATTATTTAACTAAGACAATTTATAAGATCTCTTTAAAACATTATAGAACAAAATATATATAGATATTGGATTTCATTTTATTAGAGATTATTTTAAAAAAGGTGACATTATTTTGGAATTTTTTTCAAATGATATTCAATTGGATGATATTTTTACTAAACCCTTTGATTAAAATATGTTTTAAATTATTAAATTTGAACTTATTATGGTGGAAAAATTAAATGGAAGTTTGATTTGAATATTATTAAATTTGTTTACAAATAGAATAAATTTAATTTATTTATATGTTTGGTTTTATGGGCTTGTTTATTCATTATTGATAACAATTTTTAATTTGTTAAAAATATTTTCATAATTCCTTGAATATATTAACAGGGTTCATAGATTCTTGTATCTCTCTAATTATATTTTTAGAATATTTTCTAAATCCTTTATAAAATAGATTTTGAAATCTTCTTATACTATTTTTTAAAGTTTTTATTTTCTAATGATAGGAAAGGATGATGAAATTAATGCAAAGAATTTCTATTATCTATTTTATTACTTAATTATTTTAATTTCAGTTGATATAATTTTTTAAATTTATAAATTTAGGGGTACAATTAAAGTATAAATATATTTTCATTTAAAACTATTATAAAGTATTTTTAAATTTTCTTAAAACTAAAGTATATTATATTATATATGTGTAAGTATGATGTATTTAAAAATATTTAACCTGAATTGTTTATTATTAATTTTTTAAAACAATTGGTGTTAAATTTTATATTTTCAAGATTTTATATTTTTGATATTTTCAAAGGGGATGAGACTTGTTAAATAGTTTATTATTTAAAATTTTTTATTATTCCAAAAATGGGGAGAAATTTTTGAAATTATATATTTTTTAAAATAATAAAAGGGGGTGTTTTTGAGTGGATCCTTTCCATGACATTTTTTGTGTTTTGATAATTAAAAAATCATTTACTTATTTTTTTTATTGATAATTACAAAAGCATCAAGGACATAAATTCCTCATCTTATTCTCTCTAACATCCGTTTTTAAAAGTATAAATTATTTCTTTTTTTAAGCATTAACTACATGTATAAGAAAAGAGTGAAATTAATTTTACTTTCACTAATTGGATAATTATAACATTTCACATAAATATTTACTTATCACTATGTGTTTGATTTTTTCAAAGTATATTTTTATTTTAATGAAATTTTTTAATTTTTTGAACAAACAAGTTTACTTTTCCAAAAATATACTCGTTAAATATATTTTACTCTTATAAGATATTTTACTCTTCTAAGATATTTGACTCTTCTCAAAATAAACTCTTCTAAAATATTTTAATTCCCCAAAAACTTGTTTTAATTTTTCAAAATCACTCATACACAGTCTGAATGACATATACGTACGTTGAAATTTTTTTAAGTATGAGTTGAATCATATTCACATTTACTCTACTGAGATATGAATATTATAAACTATCTATTTATATATTTGAAAATAATGAAATATTTTTTCTGACTTTATAATAGAATTATCTAAAAATTATAATAACTTAACTAAACCTTATGATTTTATTATATCATATTTATCATTTCATCCTTAATATTTGATCTAAACATTATGAAATTGAACCTTGTGAGATGAAATGAACCTTATGAGTTTAGTATATTTTATATTATAGGTAATTAAATTATTTATTTTTTTATTTCTCCAAGTTTATACAAATTTATTTTATTTTTAATAATTTTTATATCTAATTATCATATTCAAATATATTTTTAAAAAAAATTAATGTGGAGTTTATATTTTTTATATTTTTTTGAATATGTTTTATGTTTTTGAAAACTATTTCAAATTTAAATCTTATATAAGGAAATTAAAACTAAAAGTTTTATAGTATTATGAAAATATTCATGAACAAGTAATGAAATATTATTTTTATGTAATAATTTCAATGTGATTTTAAATATTGAAAAACTAATTTTTAGTTTTTTATTTCCAATATGATACTTTGGAAAGTTTTAACTAAGTATTTTCAACTCATCATCTATAATTTTTAATGTGGAATATGGCTTATCATTCTCTTAACTAATATTTTTAAAAATAATTCTACAATATTTATTATTTTATTGAATTTATATAACCACTTTAGAATATTATGTTGTGATTTATTACTTTATTTAAAGGGAAACCAAATCTATATTGTGGAGATATATGAAATATATATAGATCACAAATAACAAAAATGAGTGTAGAAAATTGATACATAAACTACTAATGTGAACTTTTGATCCTATATGAATAATTTTCAAACCATTTTATGAATCTCAAAGAATAAATAAAACTATAAAATATTTATTAAATTTAAGAGATAGATCAATCCTTATTTGAGAACTAGTTTTTGTACTTAAACTATTTTATATCAGCTTCTACAATCTGGTTTTTTTGAGTGAGTAATTAATTATTTTTATTCTTCAAATTTTCTTACCATTTTTTGGTTTTTTATTTTTCCTTCTATGATAATTCTTCATTTTTTGTTATACCTCCTTCAAATTTAGGTTTTTTGTTATGAATACATGTTAAAATTTAGGGTTGTAATGAGTTATGACTCCCCATTAGAATTCATGTTGTCTATGTGGTTGTGCCTCCACTAGAAAAGGTACATTGTAATAATTTTAGGAATCCCCTTAAAAATAAATTTTTTTTATTCGTTACCATACCTCTAAAGGAGTATATTGGTTCAATAGTAGATGTAGTATCCTTTTGTCGTTCCCTAACCCAAATCACTGAGATTGGGTCAGAGTGCCACAGTACCTCAGACGTGCCTCCCCATATACTAGAGGCTTCCAACTTGGAGAGAGGGATGATAATAAATCAGGGATACAATGACCTAATATTAGAGTCTATAATAGTAAAAAAAATAAACAATAAGAATAAAAAATAATAATCAAACTACATAGTAAAATCACTAAACACAATTCTATATAAAAGAATTTTTTCATAGGAACATATAGCCAAACAACGGGTCACACACCAGGTTGACCACACATACAAATAAATAGTAAAATAAATAAAGAGGCTCCCCGAAAACCAAAATAATCATACACCATGTCACCAATACACTCAATACCCCATATCCTGATTCACTTCACATCATGTTCTCAACCTAAAAATAGACATAAGGTCTACAAGCACACTTGGTTGCCCGTGTAGGGTGTGAGAAATAAATCTTAGTAGGTTCCCACCAATAACCTATAATATAAGTCATGTGTATGAAAAAGGAAATAAATACACAAATAAACATTATCAATGAGATTTTGGGTTCAAACCAAGCCTCCATGACACTTGGCATGATATGCACGACCACCGGGTCATCTTGTTCAAACCACACCACCCTAACGCCCAAAGATACCTACATCTAATCCATGTTGGTAGGGTATTCCTCACTCATATTTTCCTTTTGAATTAGGTTGAAAGTACAATATATGTCTCAGATAAAGTCCCATATCCCAACAATGCCCAAATTAGGTCATAGTTTCAGCGCATCCCTTGATTAGTCTCGAGCCAGGCCATAAGGTCATCATACTCCCAGCTCTTTTGGTCCCATCCATATTGAAAATCAAGCTCCAGGTAAATCCATAAGTCTGTTACACCCTTAGATCTACTGATTCAGGCCACAAGGTCTTCATAACCCATCATCTACCTCGATCCAGGATTCAAAGCCTTTGCACCCCTTTCTATTCTCTAAGTTCTATTGTCTTCATCTTTACACATTCCACTAGAATATGCTTATCTTATAGGGATAACCACTCCAAGATGAGACACTTATGACTTTGATTCTAGATAAAAACCCTCCAAATGATAGGAATTTACACACAATTGGGAATATCACAAAATGAAACAATATAGAACATAATTCATAGGTATCATGGGCCACATGTGCACACCATATTCAAAACACATCAATATTAATCTCAAATGACAAACATGCACACAAGAATACCATAACACACAATGTTCCTCATGACTATGCATGCACAATCATGCATAAAAATCCACACAATCACATACAAAGGCCACAAAAGGTAAGGAATTCCTAATGTGACACCAAAACATGAAGTCCCACTCCAACCTTTTCCTCAATAGGTGGGCCTAATTACTACCCAAAACACCATTTGAATTCAAATGCAAAGTCTTTAAATGATTACTCCTTTGCCATATTCTACTACCTAAGGTCGGGTCTTATCTCACGTCTCTCCAGGGAGATCATGTTTCACTTGAACACATCCCTTTTGTGCCTAAATAAAAGGAACTAGGGGAAACACCAAGGATATTTTTCCTAACCCGTCTCATATATGGGGACCTTCTGAGGTCTCTCACTATTGTATCAAGTAGCATTACCACTTGATGACATAGTTATCAAAATAATCTAAACATAATAAGAAAATAAAAGTACTTATTCAAGGTTTAGGGAACAATTTGACCATCACCATTAATCTTAATGGTATAGCTATCCTTAGATGATCTATTTGAGCCCATGAAAAAATTAATGCATACATACACACCCATTCATAAACATACATAAGGTTTTTTATGATAGAGTCCACCTACCTCAAAAAGAGTTATCAACCTCATAGATCCCTAAAAAGACTCTATCTATCCTATACAAGCATTGTATGAGTCTATACCACCACTCAAGGTCCTATTTTACATATCACAACATAAAAAATTAAAAAAATAAATTATAGTTAATTATCTATTTTAAACCAAAAATTGGTAATTTTCAAAATGCTCACTGAGCACCACCATCATGTCAAAATCTTCACTAACCATACTCAGAGGGTCCATGGCACACCCTCCATTCTATCCCACAAGAAATGTATAAAATTTTATATCTGAGCAACCATTAATTTCAACCAATTACAACAAGAACATCATATGATTTTAGGTAATTATCTTAGCTCAACCAAAACAATATTCAATAGTGTGTAGAAGAGGTCCTAGGATATTTTCTATGAAAAATGAATGAAATCCCCATAACCCTCATTTTATTCCATAGTGATCTAATGGAATCAACACCAAATCCTTAAATGGAGAAAAGGGAATTAAAAGGTTAGGTAATGGAGGTTTAAGAAAGTAAGAAAATAGATGAACTTACCTTGTCTCATAATCACAACGCACTCGGATTCTCTGTCAGTAAAAGGGTTTTGATATTTGTGAATTAAAGGTGAAATTCATCCAATGAATGGCCTTTCTCAAGTTCTTTGTTTAGATAAATCCTAATAGGCCCAACACAAAAAAAAACCCTTATTAAAAAGAGCTCACCCCAACCTCACTAGCTGGACAGTGGGTATCACCTGTTAAATAGTGGCCCATCAGTCGATCGATGAGACCAGCAGGGGTATTGGTCCATAGGTTATCCCACTGGCTAGCTAGTGGTGTCTCATTGACTAGTTTGTGTTTGATGCTGCCACCGAGTAACTTTGACCCTTTTTTAGCTTCCTCTAAAACACTTAGGGTACTTCCTAAGCTTAGAACCACATATAAAAACCAAAATTTTAGGATTCCCAAACTTTTTTTCTTCCAACATGAGTCGTGGCTCACAAAAAAAACCTTATACTAAACAAAAATTTCAAATTTTCCTAGAAATTTTCAACCCGTAAGGAAATAGGTCATTACAACCTCCCCACCATAACACTTATCAAAATTAAGAAGCTATGGTAGTCCTCCCATCATGGATCCTAATTTTACAAGGTCATCTATTCACTAAGAACATGATGCATCCCATTTTTAAACATCAATATAGTAAAGATACGTAACTCTGATCATCCAATTCACTTTTTACCCGAAGACGATCTACTCACTCATTAAAAAAATGTACACAAAGATGGAACTCATTGATTTTGTCTCTCCCAACAACCCTCAGTGATTTATACTATATCATTCTGAAGATTTTGGTGCTCCCCACCATAAGGCTCCACTCAAGGTGGTCAAAACCAAGATATGGTGATCCCCACCATAGGAATCGCCTACCCACAACATGCCTCCAACGGTCACAAACACACCAACAACATTCAAACAACACTTATAGTGTGGTTTCCATTCTACTAGGTTCAAAACTAATTAAATATAGCAGTTAAATCTCCTCCAATTTACTTTTCCCCAAAACACTCAATTATGCATATATATATATATATACACCACAAACTTCCCAATAAATATACCTCAACTTCTAGTTATATCATGTTATAATTCAACACAGAAACCAATTTCTAAACCTAACACTCTATGTAACTCACTATTAGATCACCAACCACTTACCCCAGTTTTCATGATCTCACCCCAAGAACCAACACACATCTAATCTGACACATCCTCAGATTGGACTGAACCACCTCAAGTTTTATGGAGCCACACTAACTCACCTAATAACACTTCCAAATTTCAATTTTGGTATTTATAGAGAAATTAAGTCACATCATGTATACCACACTCAAAAACCATAGTGTCACCTCAACCTTTCACTAAATGATATTTCACCGCCTCCATAATCCTTTCAAGATAAAGTTAATTTACCTTCAATCGATATGATACTCCCCACTATAGGAGTATCTTCATCTTCACCCACCAAATCAAACACTGATCTCTACATACTATACTATACCCATCACCCCACAAAATTATTATTCATGGCCACCCTACTCATACCCAATTTCTAAAATCAACATTGATCACCTCCCATTCCAATCTCTCAAGGAACATCATTCTAAAAATTTCTAAAATTCATCTATAATGAGAGTTAGACCCTCTAACCATACAACGTTACTCTCTCCACCATATAGTTTCCCTTATATTTCTTTAAGATCACTAACCCCCAAAAGGTCCCAATATCACACGCATACCACTCCTCATGAGTTAATCACACCTAAGCATGTTAATAATGGAATTATGTCAAGGTTCAGCCAGTATTAGCCTTGCATCCACACTTGATCCTACACCAATGTCATTTCTTACTACATGGACATTCTGAATTCTAATTGAGAAACTATGATCTATTATACTTTCATGTGTCTCATGAACGCATTGGTGACCTCAATCCGAGAGGGACTCTAAACCAAAAGCATCACTACACTACCTCTATAGAATCACTAGGTTATTCCAAAACCTAAACAATTCTCAACAAACTCACATAAGTACTGATCATAGATTTTCAACACACCAAGGCATGACACATATCCAGCATGTGCCTACCCTCGAATACTAAGGATTTTCCCAAAAAACCACAAAAACACTCATTTCTATCTATACAAAGTATGGTGACAGACCAAGAACCCTATCAAAGGTCTTATCTCAAGATCTGACTCAATCTCACCCAAAACCAATTTATACATTCTCTTATGAAACCCAATCACATACCTCAACTCATACTCTGATGAAAAATATCTCATCAAACCAAGGCTTGTGTGTCTGACCCGCTAACCATGATCCCATGCATGTCAATTATACTTGATTAGGATCACATTTAGCACTCCTATTCAGAATGTACATCTACCTAATTATAAGATTCATCATGCACTTCCCTCCACATGGTGTCAATTCAAAAATACCAAGAATCCACCAACACTATATACCTCCTAGGTTTGACCACCTAGGTTCCTCACTAACCTACCAATAATAATTATATCCTGAATCCAATGGGATATATATCCATGGATCATACCCTAGAGTCCTGACCTTAGTGTAAAATGTTCTAATTCTCTTAATAACATGATCCCAAGGTAAATCAATCATGCCTTTCTCTACAACCCACTTGATGTTTCTATATCCTTGGGTAGTCCTTCACATCCTTAGCTCATAACTAAGGTATCCAATGCCTATACCAAATCCATTGGGTTCCATTGATGAGGCGTAAAATTCTTCCACCAACTGACTAAGGTTCTCCACGCATCCCTAGATGAATGGACAACATTTCACTAGAGATCATCGTACATTAGAATCCACATGGATCTCCATCATAAGAGAGTTATTATAATCACACACAATATGGTACATGTCATGTGATTCCTATATTCCTATAATGATTCATGAAAATTAGCCTCATCTAATAAGCCAAAAACAAAACTACAAAAAAAATCCACATGTTCAATAAACTCATAATATTCAATAAAAATATCAATCACAAAAAGTGAAAAGAAGTAATTTTAATCATGTTACCCTGGTAAACAAGACATCCCACTATAAAAGTGTTCATGACTCACTAGTTAAAGATCCATCACAAGTTTTGAAACATTACAAAAATTCATATCTACAGAATCCCCAAATCATAAAACAAGACCACCTACTAATACCACTTGTTGACACCCCATTTTGAAAATTTGGGATTGGTCTAGAGTGTCAAATGACCTTAGGCACTCCTCCCAACATGATAAAGGCTACTAACTAGTGGTAAGGGTAAATAATGATAGTGGGGAGACTATTCCATCATATTAGAGTTTAGAATATTAGAAGAAATAACTAAAAAATTAGCATTAATAACAATATTCAAAGTACATATTAAAATAACTAAACACAATTATATATAAAATGATGTTTTTATATGAAAATAAAACCAAAAAAACTAGTCACCCAGTGCGACAACCACATAAAAATAAATAGTAAACAAAAATCAAGAAGGAAATCCTGCTCCTTTATTCCACATATACCATGTCTAAAATTATATCTACCCTTGGATGATTCACTACATGTTAAGAAACAAGGCCAACAAAAGTCTTAGATCAAGTCCAATAACCAATAAAGTCCTAGGTTAGGCCCAGATCCATCGCACCACTAAATCAGCCTTAGGTCTGGTTGCAAGGCTAATCAATCCCTAGGTCATGCCATAAGACAATCGTAACATTAGCTCTACTAGGTCGGGCCATAAGGAAAATCAAGCCTCAAGTCAGGACATAGGGTCGTCGTACCCCAAACCTTATAGGGTAATCCCACATGGATGGAATACCCCATCCTCTATCATGGGAGAGGAAACAAGGTCATTGGACACCTATGCAATCTCTAGGTTCCATCATCATCATTATCGTACATCATACTATAACATGATTCCCCTCTAGGGATAACCAAGCTATGACGATACAATTTTCACTTTGATTCGGGATGAAAAACCTCCATAGTCCAAGAATTCACACATAGTAGGGCACAACTAGATTATAAATCATAGGTCTCATGAGCCACACATGCACACCACATTAGAAATACATCAAGAATAAATCTCATAAACCACTGATTTACATAAAAACACACTATATCATAGAGTGGACCTCACAGATACACACACACACCCATGCACACTAATCCATGCAATCTCATTCCAAGGCCCCAAATGGTAAAGAATTCATATGATAACGCAACATCCTAAAGTCCCACCTCACCCTTGTCCCTAGTATGTGGGTCTTGGCCCCACCCAAAATACCCTTAGCATTCCAATTCCATGTCCTTAGTTGATTAGTTCTTAACCTATTTATTCGAACCAGTATAGGGTCTTATCTTGCATCCTTATAGGGAGACCACTGAGTACATTGCCACATCTATTTTTATGGCTATCTAAAGGCCCTAGGTAAAACACCTAGTCTATTTATATAACTTATATCTCACACTAATTCATCATATGGTCTCTCGTAATCAGATAAATCATTATATACCCTTGGTGGCATAGTATTCAGATGAATCCAAAAATCGAAAATACTTTAAAGAACTTATCCCAGGTGTGGGTCATAATGTTACCCCTATCATCTAGCTTAAGGTTATCTCAGTCCTCATTTACTCAGCCCAAGCCCATGGAAAAATGCTATTACACATACACTCCAATTAATAAACATACAAATGGTTTTGTATGATAGGGTCCATCTACCTCAAAAGGATTTATCACCATCACTGATCTCCTTTGAGACTCCTTCTAACTAGTCCAAGCCTAATCCAAGTTTTTACTACCACTCAATCGCCTTTTTTTACATCATAAATCATAAGTAATTAATTATAATTAATTATATATTTAAAAAAATGTGTCATAATTTTTAAAAATCCCACCAAGAACCATCATCGTGTCAGAACCTTGACCAACTATACCTATAGGGTATATAGTACACCCTCGATACCATCCCAATTTAAATCTATGTTGTTAAATATCTAGACAAACATTAATTTTTTCTAATTACAAAAATAACTTTAGATGATTTTAGGGAAGTGAATTACCTCAACCAAAACGACTTCCAATGGTATAAAGAAGGGGTCTTGGGACATTATCTATGAAAACCACAAAAAAATCAACATCAATATCGGTCAATTACAATATGATCCATTGGATTAAACACCAGATCCTTAAATGAAAATCAGTGAATTAATGGGGAAGCAAAGGGAGGTTCAAGAAATAAAGAAAATGGATAATGTTACATTAGATCATTCTTGCAACACACCTAGATTCTCAATGAGTCAAAGTGGATTGATAGAGAGTAATTATAGGGGGAATTTTTCCAAGTAATAGCCATTACAAAGACCCATGTTTGGATAAATACTAAGATCCTTGGAATAGTAAGAAAATCCCCTAATTAAAAAGATCTTATCCCTATCCCACCATCTCAATGTTATGTATCGCCGATAACATAGTGGATAACCCTCCATTCAGTATGCCTAGTAGGGATCCTAAGATATTTTATAGACTAATATAAATCTAGTGATCCTATTGGGGTCCCTAGGCCATGGACTATCCCGCTAGTTAATAGGTGGTTACTACAACCACTAGGAAACTTTTCCCTTATTTAGCATCCTCCAAAACACTTAGGGTCTTACCCATGCTTCAAGCCACATTTTAAAACAAAATTTTAGAATGTCCAATGATTCAGTATTCCAACCTAATACTTGGTTCTCAAAATGGACCATCCACCATATGGAAAGCTAAAATTTCTAGGATAATTTCAAATCCGTAATGATTTTGGTCATTACACGTTTTTATCTGAAGTATATAAAAACTTTTTATGATCTCATTAATTTTCCACTATTTAATATCTTACATTTTTAACTCTGATAAATAACATTAACATTAATTATTATAGATATTTAATTGTATTTTTTAAAATATGTTTTTAACTAGTCTATTCACCCCCCAGACCTATTTTCATATTAAATCAGGACATAAAAACCACAAGGTGAAGTAATTGGTGATATAAAAACCTTATCCAAATTTTCTTAAAGTTTTCTCTTAAATTACTTTAATTCAATATAGGTCATTCTATGTGGATTCATTGATATTATCATAGTAGAAACTATAATTTCTATTAAAAACTCAACCTTGTGATTAGGGGGAAGACTGTGAAACTCTTCTAGAAAAATATTGACATATTCTGGAATAATTGGAATATCTTAACTATCAAGTTTTTAGATAACATTACCTTTATAAGTTAATTAACTTCATAGGGATTCCATAGTCAGTCTCACAACAATAGATCATTATGTGTTGATTTGGGATATGAAATGAGATTTACTTATCCAGAAAATTGATATGGGAAATATATAGATAGAGAAAGAGAGAGACACAATACATTCTTAAAATCATATCAAATTTTACACAAGGTAGACTAATAATGTTTTAAGGAAATACATTCCCATAAACTTCTATTATAGAATATTTTCAGTTTTGAGATGAAACCATTAAACAATTGTTATTTTTCACCAATAAACTAATATCTAGACATTGGGTTTGAGATTTGAGCCCCTTAAAAAAATCCAAATATAAAGGAGTGGGTAGAAAAAAAATAAGAAATTAGAAATTATTGAGTGTATGATGACTGTACCAATCACCACTTAATTTTCATGACACACTTAAGTAGTTATGATTGTATAGAATTTCCCTTCACTCATTTTCTTTGGGGTTTACTAATATTTATTTTCATCATTAACCTTTGGATCTATGCACTTGTTAGAATAATTTACATACTAATTACAATTAAACCATTGTGGTATGGGTGGTTCATTAGGATGATATTTATTTTCATCCATTTCATTGACTGAACTCTTCATATATCTTTGGCATTGATGTGGATGATGGATTTATAGCTCAAACTTGAAGCATTTACCTATACCTTTAAGGAAATTTCCTCCATGTTTATTCCAAAATTTTTAGTAAATATTAAGATTAATGTTCTTTCCTCCATGAATTTTATCAATTGAGTTTAAAAAAAACCCCATTTTTCTATTTTTTTCCCCAAAAACTGTGAGAATAATGAGAGTCTCTAATATCTATTTAAACCTTGATATTAAATTAAAAATTGAATTCATAGCTACAAAAGTACCTTATAGATAACACCTTTAAAATACTTACTTTTAATCCACTAGATAAAAAATAAATTTTTCTTTCATGGTCAATGATAAAACCATAATCTAATATTTCACATCTTATGAATTGTTCTTCATAGGTACCATGAATTCATCCTCATTTTCCTTCAATTAAAAAAATTGTCTCTATTAGATTAAAAATATTTAAAGGAAAATATTTATTGGAAAATAACTTCTTAAACTCTTCTGATTCTAAGTATTTTATTTATTCCTATTTCTTCAAATTCTTAATGAGTGTTCATTATTGTCCAACTTCACTTTTCAAATGATAAAAAACTATAACAATGTTTTCATACATTGATCATAGATGAAGAGAAAATATATTTTCTATTTTTTTGATCAAATTATTGGTATTTATTGGACTGGGTCATGTATACCCTCATACAAACTATTTAGAGACAAGGTTTTATGATATTTTAAGCATTTTAAACTAAGTTTAACCCTTTTTACTTCCTTTTACCATAATGATAGAAACTCAATTTTTACCTCTGAGAATTATTTTCACCCCTAAAAATGGAATTAACCATATTATATAAATTTTATTTACTGATTAAAAAAATTACACTCCATCTAATCTAATTCAATTTCTAAATATTATAAATCTAACTTCTAATTGAAAATGAAAAAATATGTATAAAAATATTTTTATAAAAAATGACTTTATAAACAAGTTTTATTAATCATATTTCATATAAATTAATGATAAATGATTATTAATCCATTTTTTATATTGAATTAATTTATTATAATAATCCTTTAAAAGTGATAAATTTAATTTATCAAGGTAAAGATGCACAATACATAAAAAATAATTATTTGAAAAATATACCTTTTAATATTAAATGATTTTAATCAAAACCCATTAAAATATATGACTTATCTTCTAACTATTAAATTTATAAATCCAATGGTATTATAATATTTATTTTAATTTTATATAAACACAAAATCATTATTTTCAATAATAATAATATGTAATGAATAAAAAGATATTTTAATAAAAATATTTTTATTAAAAATTATCTTTTTAAATTCAAAAATTATTTAATATTTTTTAATTATATAAATTTTAATTCATTACAAAAAAAATTATTGTTCCTTTCAGATACATGTATACCCAAAGACCTCATATTCAATGACCATATGTCCAACAACCATATGCTCAACAACTATTTATATATTTTTCATATTTCATTCCAATATATAGAATTACAAACATTATTAAAATCATTCATCCTTTTCATTTACTTCTCTCTCTATATGTCTATTTTATTTATAATTTTTTAATTCTTTCCATAGTTATAATCTGGGGTGTGATCATCATGCCAAACCATAATGAGAAAGATTTAATTTTTCTAGTCTTTTTATTTTCATGTGGATTTATTACAATTGTAGTTTTCTTAATTTTTTTCATATTGTATTCTGGTAATTTATTAATACTTATCATTCATTGTAATATTTTATTATAAAAAACTATCATGGGATATTTTAGTATGGTGTTTCATGTGAAAAAAGTTTTTCAATAAAGTATTTAATGGAAAATACCATCTAAAATCATAGGGTGTTATAATATAGGTACTTTTTTTATTTTGAGATAATTGATGAGTCATTGGAGACTTCATTTCCAAGGGGATATGAGTCTAGTTATGTTTTTTAACCCCTTGAGGGTTTTTGGTTTGAGTGTGACACTGTGGTATTTTTGAAATGGGTCACAATTAGGGCCCTTATAAACTTGGAATTTCATGTAAAGGGAATAATTTGGTAATAATGGGTGTTTTTGACCTTGTTTAGCCTATTAGGATTAACATGTCTTGGTGATTAGATTACCCAAGATGGCCCGAAGGTGTGGCCCCTTAGCTTGGGTGTGCCTAGTGGAACATGAATAATATTAAGTGAGGGTATGGGATCTCTTGTACATTGAACTCCCATAATATTGAGATGGTATCATGGGATGAGTATGAATAGTTAACGGGGAGATTTTAGAGGCTTTGATTTTGTATAATGGGATGCGATACATGGTTGGGTTTTCTATCGATGTGTAGAGGTTAATGAATCCTTGGGTTTTCTTGACTAATTTTTTAAGTGTTCTATCATTGGACCCTAAGGGTGGTGCATGGCTTGAGAGAGTCTTATTAGCTGGTATGGTCAGGTAAAACCTAGGGGTTGGGAATGTTGTTTGAGAGTACTAATATTTGTATCATCATTGGGATTTGAAGCTGCAATTTTTTTGATGGTTGTTTATGATGAGGTTAGTGAGGGAAGGTGATGTGGGATTGTGATGTGTTATCCTCTTACTGAGTGTTGAGTGCAGATATATGGATAACTAAGAGATAGGGTTTTGGATATGTTTTCACATATTTTTTATTGGTATATCCTAACCAAGTTGGAAAACTAAAAATGATGAGTTTTTAGTCTAGAGACTAAGGGATCAAGGTGTAGTGTTACATAACTTGAGTGCCAGTATTTTCTGAAGTTCTGGGAGTCTATGTTGGGTGGTATTCCATGCATGATATAAGTTTTAGACATGGTACCTACCACATAATTGATGATTTTCTACCCTATAGTGGTGTGGTTTGACTCATGTGGGAGGTTGGTGATGTTTCTCCCTTCTAATGACCCTCTTTTTATATGTTTCATTGAAAATTATGAGGTAATTCTAGATGGGAATTAGCATCAGACCTGGGAATAAGTTTGTAAATATTATGCCACTTTGGTGTTCCTCATTCCCATGTGATGGAAAAAAAATTGTTGTGTATGAGGATACCTAGTTACTTTATACACCCAGGTATGACACTATTTTTCCTTTCCCATGAAAGGATTCTTATTTTCCATAGTTCATCTCTATTTATACTTTCCCTTGATGGAATTAATAAATGATCAGGGTATGCAAATGTCATGTCTTTCCTAGAATGAGCTTATAAGATATGTGACTACAACAGTCATGATTTACCATTATAGTTAAAAGTAGGTGGGTTCATTTATCTTGGTGGACTTATTATAAAAAAGTGACCCAAGGAGATTTCTTATGCATTTTGTGTTTTATTTATCATGAATACATATATTTTATATGATGGAATATATAATGCATGAATTGGTGGTTCCATACCAATTAATATGCTCACGTCATTCATGGTCATCCTGGAGCATGTGTAGACCTTCATTATAGAATCCTATGCTTTTCATACATGGATATTACTTATTTTTAGAAAAATATTCATTGCATTATACAAACACATGCATGGGGAATGTGATAGTTTAGTGCATTTGGAAACTTCGAACACAATATTCTTAATTCATGAAAGATCTTAAATGTATCCCATAAAGATCATCCACTTTAGTAATCCTACTTAAAACCTATCTTCATAACCTGGGGAAAGGAAAAATAACACAGGGTGAGATCAAATGATAAATAAGGGTAAACAAAGGATATATGTAAGCATAACATGAACATAATGGTATAATAACATGATCATTACATTTGAAAACCATACCCTAAATATCAATGATCATAATCTTGATTCATGGAATAAAGATAGGAAGTTCATAAGACTTAAATCATAAGATAATCCAAGAACATGTGCCATGTGAGCATAACAATCGAATAAGACATAGAATTTTTATATACACATAATCATAGAAAATCATTTTCTTAGTAGTCAATGCTCATTGCCAATAATTATAATGGTGCCTTATGGGTGGCTTCACCTCCTGGGTGGGACACACCACCATCACCAATGGAAGCCCTTACCTCATAGTGAAATGTGTTCACTCCCCTAAACCATCATAGCACCCAAGGTTCTCTCCCAAGACCATAATATAAAACAAAGTCCCTTACTGAACTGAGTTCACTCCCTCTTCCAGTCCTGTCCATCTCATGAGATATAAAACATTACCTAATACATTTTAGGGAGATATAAATCCCACCCATATTTGGTTATAATGTAACCACCATCCTTGTTTATAACATAACCACCATCCTTAGTTATAATGTAACCACCATCAAATAATTAATATGATACATATGTGTGCCATA
This sequence comes from Viscum album, assembly GCA_963277665.1. Lineage (NCBI taxonomy): Eukaryota > Viridiplantae > Streptophyta > Magnoliopsida > Santalales > Viscaceae > Viscum > Viscum album. The sequence continues at coordinate 636,794,982 of OY728160.1, forward strand.
AGATTATAAACCATTCATCATATCACAACCCATGAAGTTAAATGTATTTTAAAAATATTTCATTATATCATAAACTATGTAAAAGAGAAATGTTTTATAATAATTTAATAATTTCATCATATAATAACCCATGGTAAAAAAAGTAGTTTTCATAATAATTTTATCATAGTATAACCCATGGAAGAGAAATTCATTTCATAAACATCTTTCTATCATAAATCATTCATAAAAATAATAATAATGTTATATCTGGTTTATAAGCCCACTAAACTATAAGTTACATCAAAGGATGGAATCTTATAAGGAAAACAATTTTAGATGATAAATCGCTTAGAAAAATTCTTAAGGAAAATAACATTCCATTGAAAAAAATTAAATAAACATAAAACATTTTGGAAATCCTTTTCTTTGAAAATCACCATAAAATATAAAGGAAACTTTAAAAACATTTAAAACATTTCTTAAGGAAAATACCATTTCCTCTTTGAAAAAATCTTTATAAAACATAAAATATTTTGAAAATCCATTTCTTGGAAAATAACCTAGAAAGCTTATAAAGTAATATTCAAGGAAAATAATGTCCATGATGATCATAAGTTTCATTCATGTCGTACATGTTAAAATAAATATTCCTTTAACATTTTCGGTGAAATCCAAACAAGAATTGTTTAGAAAAAAACATGAATATTTCATTAAAAATTTAAAAAATGAATCATGGGTAAAAATTTATTTAAAAATAATAGGATAATAATAAAAAAAATTAAAAAAAATATTAGAAAACATGGATTTTGAAGAAAATATATTTTCAACTAAAGAGATACATAAATTCATACTTTCATAAAACATTTTCTCAATTATTTTAAGTACAAAAGAGTGGGAAAAAGGTAATATTACTTCAAAACATCAATAAAACCCATGTTATAAGAAAATTAACTATTTTATAGGGAAATTTATCATATTATTTTATTATCTGAATCATGATAATAAATAATACCAAAAAATAATGGGGTTGTAACATAAAATATTTACCACTTTGGTAGCTTTAAATCATAAGACACATGAAATAATAACATAAAATTAAATATAAAATGTCATTAGGATAAATAAATTCATGATATTAAAATTCTAATGGGTTGTATATACACCTCATAAAAAACATAGGTGCATAACCGAACGTACATCTCAAAGAATGAAAATTGAGACATAAGTATTGTACCACTTTGGTGATATTTTGAATCATAATCCCTAGTAAAGAATAAATTTAAATTAAACTTTAAATATCATGAAAATAATTTGATTCATGATATAACATGTAAAAGTCTAAATATATGCACCATACAAAAAAACAAGTTGTGAATTTTCATATGTCTTCTAGAAATAAAAGAGAGACTAGAAATTCTTTACAGAAAGTATCGACTTCCTCCACCCTTGTTTGAACCTCTTGTATAATTGATATAATTATATTATAATTATATTATAGAATAATAATTATATATCATACCATATATTATTTACTTATGACATTTCATTAACATTGTATTAACAATTCCTTGTTAAAATCATGTTTCAGGTAATAACCGCTTTGTTTTTCAAATAGGTTTGGATTTGTTATTTTCGTTCCTCTTAATTTTATCATGGTTCCATAATATACAGAATAATAATAATGAAATAATAATAATATTTATACATAAATTATACTTTTAGTAAAAATCATTAAATATGGTTTTGAGAAATGAAGTTTGTTATGATCATAGAGACGGTAGGTTGTACGTATGCATGAGTAACATTTCCATTTTTCAATGATAATTATGTAAAGGTGATTATTAATATATTATCTTTAATAAATGAAAATAATATCATAAATAACATATTATTTCTTTAAATATACATATACATGTCATCTATGTGGTGTGGCGATGAAAAGGGAGAGTCACGTCGCTCTGTGAAGGTGGTAGTCCACACATACAATAACGATGTTATCATCTTCTAGTGAATAAAAAGGTAAGAAATTAAATGATATATTATCCTTTAATAATGATAAATATTTCATTAATATTATTAAATTTATATCACATATGTTCATTAAACTCATCTTCATGTAAAGCATGAATGAATCACATCGCTTCGTGAGGTAGTGGCCCACTATATACACGAGCAACATCATCGTATTCCCATAAAATGGAAAAAATGAAGGTAAGTGGGATATAATAATTCCATAATAATGGAAATATAATAAATTTTATATATAAATAATAAATATATCATTATTTCCAACTATGAAAGGTGGTAATGGAAAAACGAACGATATTAGTTCACGAGGTGGTGGTCTGTGGTACACATGAACAATGATTCCATAACCCATTTGATGGAAGTGGAGATGATTTTATTTCATTACCTTAACATAAAAACATATAAATTTATGGTATATAATTAGTTTATTATATCATAATGTTATAATAAAAATTTCAGGAGGTGGAGTAATAAATAAAAAAATGCTTGTTGATGAATGTTATCTATTCTTCATGTATCCTCCTTAGCTTTGCACTAAAATCCCTCCTTGGTTAGATTTATGTCCAAAATATGGATTTGAGGATGAGGGTAGGGATTTTTTTAAATATTTTATTAGGTATTGTTCAAAACTAAATGGTTTTAAAGTGTGAATAATATAGTATATGGGTTAGCCTTTTGTAAGTGATGGAGATGACACACTTGGTATTTTTGAAAAGAATTGAGTGCTCCTGCAGTTTTCTTATGTAAAAATAGTAAAAATGGGTCATTATCAAACATTAGAGGTTTAATTGTTGAAATATTTCTATAAATATTTTTTTTTAAAGTTTATAGGTCATTTTTACCCTTATCTATTTAGTTTAATCCCACGATAAACAAATTTTTAACTTAACTGCAGAAATTAATTTTTACTACATTCATTATTCTTTTTGGTCAAAAATTAGGTTGAAATTATTATATAATAAAAATTATTATGATTCAAAATATGGAATCCATTTTTCAAAATTCAAATCAAAGAATTGGAAAATGAATAATTTAAAATTAATCTCGTATATGTGACGAGAAAGTGGGTATTTATAGAGAAAATGTTCAAAATTTTACAAAATTTTTATATCTAATTTCAATATGAAATAAATTCCAATGAACTAAATTGGATTAATTTATGGAAAAAATTTATAATTTTACATTAAAATCAATATAAAATATAATTTAACTTTATAAATGAATTAAATGGAAAGAAACTTTTCAATTGAAATTCATTTTTTTTTTACTATTCATGGAAAAATGATACTTTTCATAAAAATTCCAAAAAATCACACAAAGTTAATTTTAAAATAAATATTTAAAATATTAATTTTATTTTATCAAATAACTTTTTCTAATAGTGGTAAAACTAATTTTAAAATAAGTGTACTAAAGATGATAAAACTATATTTTTAGAAAATACGGTTTTAAGCGTAAAATTGGATTTATTCTTATCTATTTTACAGAAAATACTTTATATAAATGTTAAAAAATTAATTAAATATATAATATTTAAATTTCATTTAAATCATTCAAAAAAATTTATTTTTTAATTTTTTGAGGTAAAATGCCTTTATGTGCATAAAAATTGTTTTTTAAAAAATGATTTCCATTATTTGAGAAAGGTTTTTATTTTCATTTATAACTAATTGTTCACCAATGAATTCATAATATATACATATTTAAACCATATATTTTTATAATTTATTTAATCCTACTATTCCCTATATTCCAATTTCTAGGTGATAACTATTATATAATAATATTTCAATAGTTTGTAACATTTCTTTTAAACTTGGTGTTGTGTATAACGCAAGATAAACTTGGTATTGTGTGTAAAACAAGACAAACTTAGTGTTGTGTTTCATAGAAAAATCAAATTTACTTCAAAAAAATTACAAAATCTTAGGTTGTTATATTCATGTTTATTTATCATGTCATAGGTTGTATGAAAAATATAGTTTGAGTTATCGGATGGATGTTGGGAGACTAGTCTGATAATGGATCCATGTTTTAATAATTGAGCCCCCATGTGTTTTGATTTCATATTATTTTTTTACTAAGAATCTCATTATTAAATCTCTCACTTTTACGTACATGTGCTGAGTATGGGTTTCATCACTGTTATAACATGTTTTTGTTTTTGTTTTTTTATATTTAATGGAAATACTTTAGATGTAATTCCTTGTATTTAATTTGATTTTATATTAAGATTATATTATTTATCTATTATGTTATACTTTGGTACCAAGATTATAGTATCCCCTTTATATTTATAAATTCTCACCACTACTTTGAAACCTCTGGAATATGGGGACTCATTCCTAAGGTCTTGTAGTGCCATTGGATAAGATATCGCTTGAGTAATTTTAGGGGAGGTGTTTCTTACCTTTTGGAAAACCAATATCTTATGTTACTTATAAACCATAAGAGTATTTTATAAGATATCATTATTGAATAGATCCTTAAAGTGAGCTCAAATAATCATGGAAACATCATGATCTCTCATGCATATCATCCACCACTAATTTACCGATCCTCAATAAAACAACTCCATACTAACGGAATTTGATACCCACCCCATGTCTAGATCAACTAGAATACAATATCAAACTCCTATAAATAGTATTCTATATCATGAATAGAGAAATATCATTCATAATTTAGTAAAATTTATTTTTTTTAACTCATTAAAGGTTTTCCTCTAAGCGTGACCTACCTCTAGGTTTATCCTTTAGTATATTTCTTAAAAAATTTACTCTATACCCTCAGGTTAAACTCCAAAATGTTGTATCTCAAATAGAATATATATATGTGTGTGTGTGTTTGTGTGTGGTGTGTGAATATAAACTGAATTTTATCTAATTATCTATATAGGTAATTTTTAACAATACAATCCCATTTTTATCCATAGGATCCATTATGAATCCTAACATTAATAGATCAAAGGTTTCTAACACTAGGGGTACAATATTACATAAATGAATTATAATTATAAAAATAAAATTGTACATATTTATAAATAATTATAAAAATTATCCAACCAAGGATTCCAGGAATAATGAATAATAAAATGCATGTTATGTAATAAAAATTTAAAAACCCCCAAAAACATTGAATAAAAAATAAAAACTTTAAAATACTTTAATACATGTATTGTTGTAATATAATAAACATCACTACTAATAAATCTTTAGTTTCAAGAGCTAAGGTCTTATGAAACTACCACCAACTCTATTATATAGGTTTAGAAAAAGTATATATAAATTAGGGGTGATCATATAAATATTTTTGGTAGGTTATTTCTCTAAAAGTACATGTTTTTATATGAATAAATCCTATAATTAAAAAAATAATAAAAATAAAACAACCATATTAGGGGGAATCCTATAGTTCAATTCCATCCCAAACTCAAACCTTGTACAATACACTCCTAATATCATATAAAATCATATTTGTTTCATCAAAAAAAAGATCTAAAATTTAAATAAAAATTGAATAGTTTTCCACCTAAAGGGACCTCACTGATAAACAATATTGAATAACTAACCACCCACAACGACCTCACTATAATATATAGTCCAAGAATATTTCCACCCATAGGTACTGTTATATTATCATGTGACAAACCTTAGGGGCCTCCCTACATTAACCTACTACTTATTTAATATAATTATTGGATAGTTGTTCACCCATAAGGACCTTGTTTTTGTTAGGTTTCCTCCATAAAGTACCCCCCCACCCCATGCACTTCAACCTAAATAATCCTTACCACACATCACGTTCCTCCATCATAATACTACATAATCATCATCATCATCATCATCATCATCACCATCAAGTGTTATAAATGGATTTAGGACCACACTACCTATTTTAACTCCCACTTAATCCATCAACATATATATATATATACATAGTTATTAGGGAGTTATTTGTTTTTTAAAATCGGTTTTACCATGATCCTTCCGAGGTCTTATGCAAACTAGATAATTGGGAGATAATCACCGTATATCCTAACATTCCTTAAATCTTGGTAATTTACAAGCTTCAAAATCTATTCACATGAAATTTTATCTAATACATTCCTTATACAAAAAATTCTCTCTATACGCCACCCTCTTTCACATTCATAACACCGTCAAACCGCATAAGATAGGTTAATCTAAGTAATCAAGATAGATAAATAAATTTTTATAGAAAGTATAAATCCCCACAAGTTATATTATAAACTATTAAGAATGTGTAAGAAAATAATTATGTGGCATGACAAATTATATAACACACCAACTCAATGTTCTAAGGTATACCATCATCATGGCAAAATTTTTATGAAATTTTCAAGGCCACTATTCTATTTTACACAACCTCATGGAAAATTTCATATAATGATATTTAATTTTATTTCAATAATAAAACATTATTAACAAAATTTAATTCTCAAAATAACCCTTAATGATAATAAATTATTCATATTTCATATGAAATATAATTTCCATGCCAACTTCACTATAGATTTTAGAACAAAGGTGATCCAAACTATAGGTTGATATTGTGTTTGTTGTTAATCTGTTGTCTAGATACAGTTTGTGGTGGAATGAAGAGTTTTGAAGTTGGAGAGATATTCATACATAGTAGTTTCATTTATGAAATATTGTTATAGTGGTTTAATATTATATAAAAATCAAGTAATAATAATAACCTTTTATGGGTGGATAATGTTTTAACGTTTTGGGGTGTTCAAAGCAAAGAGAAACGTTATGTAAAATTTTTGAGGATTTGGTGAAGTTATGTGAAGTATTTAGAATAAAGGAATGATTTTTTCATATAACATACATGGTAGTATAGGAGGTACATGGAATATGGATCATAAATTAGGTATACTTCCAAGAATGACTCCAATAAAGTAAGTCATTTTCACTAAATCAGGAGTAGTGGTTCGTAAATCATGAAGGAGGTTTAATAAAAATAAGTATATGATTTTAATAAAGGGATATTTTAAAATGAAAAAATATTTTGTAGGATATATGAGAGAACACAAAGTTAGTTCATTTATGATCATTCAGTGATTATTTTATTCAGATCATATATGAAAAAGAGTACATGAAGGGTAAAATGGTAATACTATACAAACTAAGTTTTCTAGGGGAGTTTTTCTTAAAAATAACAAACTGATTATTTAATTAATAATTTATGAAAATTTTATGGAAATATAATGAGGTTAATTGAGAGTCTGTGATTTAAAATTTTATGTGAATCATAGATGTTATTAGATTAATTTTGACCATTATATAGAACCTTTCATGATGCATAATTCTTTGAAGAAGTTCACAAAGGGAAGTTATATAAAGAAGTTATTAAAGGGGATGTCCATGTATGAGTTTTATGAAGGTAAAACCATGTAGTATTTGTATTATTCAGTCTATTTAGTGAATTTCACAAAGGGAATACTATGTAGCATTTTCACTAGGCATAATGTTTTAACAAAGTGGGGGGAATATTTAGGTATAGTATCAGACAAAGCTCAAGATTTCATTTGAGAAAAATTTTATTTCATTCATTATAAAAGACTCAGTTAAAACTCATGATCATATAGAAGTAACCTACACATGAATAGACTAATAAGACATCCATCAAAAGTAGTTCACAAAGGAGGAGTCAATAGAAGTGTTCAAAGGGGGGCAGTGTATCATTCATAAAACCAAATTGTAAAGGTGGTGATTAGGGAATGGATTAACCATGGATAAAATAGTATTTCCACCAAACTATTGAATCATAGTGGATTAGAATACACTAGAACAACATCATGTATATGCTCTTTAGATTATCCCCAAGTAATGATCAAAGTAAAATAGTTGTTTTCTAGGTTTAATTCATTATTTCTTTCATTGTGGTGTATGTATAGTAAAATGTGATAGATTCAAAGGGTTTCTATAAACATAGGATAAAAATATAACAAAAGAAAAGAAAAGGATCACTTCCTTATTCACCCCCTCTCAAGGTGTCTTGGGTAACAATAAGTGATATTGGATCTAGGTTACAAACATTGAATCTCTCATTAAAAGTTATAGAGAAAAAGATTAATAAAAATTGGTACTTATATTTGATGGATACAATAGAAAGATCTAGAAAAATAGGATAATATCATATTTGTGGTCTCTTAGTCTAGACATATTCTCCAATTCCATACATGGGATACACATAAGTAATGTTTCATAACTATATATGAATGAATCCAATCAAAATCTAAACAATCGTGATTATAAATCTCAAAACGATCTATCTAGATCTCTTTCAAAACATATTTAAATAATGTTATTAAGCTACACTAGATCCAAGTCCTTATGGGATAAATTTTCTAGCATATATGAGGGAGATACTAAGGTGAAGGAGTAGAAGCTTTATATTCTTTAAAAAATGATTGATCACGTGAAAATTCTCCCTTATGAAAATTTTGATTAATGTTTCAATCAAAACATTGATATTTTAGAGATATTTTGGTACTGTTTGAAAAGATAAAAGATAGAAATATTATAAATTAAATCATGAAAATAATTCCATATATCTTTAATCAGAACATATTATCCCTTCAATATGGAAATCTAGTAGAACTTTTATTCCACGATCTACAAAGAAGTATCATTGTATATAAAATGTTTCCCAATATAGAGGTAATATCAATTCAAAAAAATAATGAGGTATCATTTAAATATATGGAAAAACTATAAAACCTAAGGTTAGTGATGATGAAGAGAATTTTGATGATGAATTTATATCTCTTATGGCCATGATTTTTTATAGATGAAAGGGTGTGTTCAAAGGTAAGATGATCTTGGAATTAATTAAATTAAATAAGGTTGGGAAAATTATAGCATGGTGTATATGAAGATTTTATGATGAAGAAAGTTAAATAGAATTCATACAAAATTCCCATAGGATATTCCCTCTCAATTAAGACTTCAAATTTTAAAATTCATCTGGAAATTATTTTCATAGGAAGTACTGTTTTAGCAAAGAATAATATGATAATAAATATTATTTAGAGGAAGTAGAAATAGAATTTATGTTTGACACAAAATATATAATGATGGATTCTATTAAAAATGTAAAATTTTAAAATGAGGATTATAATAAACTAAAAGGTTTTATTAACCACAAGTTATAAATTGAGGGGGCTCTTAGAAAGATCAATGATAAAAAAAATATTGTTGTATTGGTGAAGTAATATTATTGGTATGTAGACTATCTCAAAGATGAAATTGGTTTACAATAAAAGGAGTTATAAGATAAATTTTTAAGTTAAGGAATCCTAGAATAAGAAAAAAATTACCAACTTAAGATTAAAGAACATGCTAATGAGATTGATGGCCTTAATGCTTCTATAAATGAGAGAACAAAGAAGGTATCATACCTTGAATAATAGGTTGTTGTGTTAATAAATAAACTTCAATAATAAATCAAATCAAGTGATTAGAATTAGAATATTAATTTTAGTAAGTTATCTTATGGATAATTTCTTGAATGGGACAAGCATGACTTGCAAGGTGTTGAGAAATTTATAAATGATCAAATACCTAGTATTATGTGTAAAAGTGGAGTTTGAGGTGATGCTAAGACAAAAAAATCGGAATATTGATAGAATAAAATAAAGGGAACTAAAAGGTTGGTTATTTTAGAATCAATACTAAGAGAATAATTGAATAGATAAAGATGGATCAACAAAAGGAAATATGAGGTTTGGAAATAATCCTCAAAATTTTTGTGTTAACCAAAAACCAAATATCTATTCAAATGATGGAGACGTGTGGAGGAACAAAATATGTGAGAATATTTTTTCACTCCTGATATTTTAATTTTGTTACAATATTGGCTATACCATATTATATTATAAAGAGATGAGGAGATAATTGAATGGTGAATCACATTTAAGTTGGTAAAGTAGAATAACATCATATAATTAATTAAATAAAATAAATTATTTCTTGGGATATTTCTTCAATTTTTTAAATTTTGGGAAAAAAACTGTTGATTACGAAAAAATAAGAAATAGAAATACCCACCAAGAAATTCAAAGGAATGTGAATATAAGTAAACCCAAATTTATTTCACTTACAAATATATACTCTCTTATAAAATTGTAAAACTATTATAATTACACTCCTATGTTGAAGAGAAAGAGGATAGACATTTTTATGCATGAGCTTGACTAAGAATCTCATGGAAGGAGAAAATATAGATAGAAAAGGATAATCTTGAAGAAATAATTCTCAAATATTCAAATAATAATATCAATTATATCCCTGATAGTGGTTTTTTATCCAATATGATAGGTAATATAAACCTCCTAAAAAATTAAAAGAACATTTTATGGAATTGTTAGATTCAAAATTGATAGATCATTGAAAATAAAAGGAAATGGAAATATCCAATTGGAAATCAATGAGATTAAGGAGGTTAAAGTGATTTATGTGGATGTTGTATATCAAAACCTCTTGAGTGTTAGTAAACTCTATGACTCTAAACTTGGGAATAAATATTTTTAAAAGTGTTTATTAATTAAATTTGAGGTCGAGAACTCACCCATGAAGGTATGGGAGAGAAATGGTAGTGGATACCAGATAAAAAAAATGAAAACACTTGTCTTTTAATATTTGAATAAGATAATAGATTTTGGAATCAAAGGATTTTCCACATTCACTAATAGAGCATGGATAACTTATCCAATCTAAAAGATATTTTGGAAATTCCTAAGTTAAAGGGATATCATGAAAAAACATGTGATGTGTGTATATGGGTAATATGGTCTGAAAATGTATCGACAAAAAAATAAAAGTGCATCCAATCTAATTAATCTAGTCCACACGTATATATGTTATCCATTTAATTGTTGAATAACACATGGTGAGAGTTATTTTACCCATTTTGTTGATGATTATAATATAATGGACTATGTTTTATTCTTGTAGATCAAGAGGTAATTCATGGATTGTATGAAGACATAAAAAATAAGAGTTATAAATGAGATCAGATGCACAATAGAAATATTAAAATATGACAATGAAACTAAATACACATTTATTTAAGTACATGAGAAAAATGACAACAAGTATGAGGTATCTTTAATAAGAACTTCATAAAAAAATGGATTTCTCGAATAAATAAATTATATCGTGACCAAAATATCCAAAAAATTTACCATCTAAAGTGACATCTCTCACCACAACTAGATAGAAGTAGTATAATTTTTGGTGTAAACTCAATACTAGGTAGTGCATAGCTCAAGGGAGGAGAATAATTCTTATTAAATGTGACATTTAATGATACCCTCTTTGAAACATTTCTAAGTATTCTCAAGAAGATTTTATATCTGAAATAAAGATGGAAATCAGGGAAATTATAGTGATGAAATAGATAAGGGAATATTTTTAGGTTACTAAATAATGAGTAAGGCCTATAAATGATAAAACAAAAGTATGAATACATTTTTTAAAATAAATTATGTCAAAGTAATTGAGGAAAAACGTTGAAAGAATTTTATAAGTTTAAACTTTAATGAACTATGTGTATAATAAAAAGATGAATTTGGTACAAATTCTGATATTATATAGGGTTCTCTATTAGGATCACAAGAATGGTTATAAGAACTAAGATATTGGATGAAATAGTGTTTATATATTTTCATAGAAACACTATAACTCTCATGCTTGTTCAACACCATTCTCAAAATACTCAGAGTGATGCATAAAATAAATGGACATAGCTCATTTTTTGATGAGTTTAACCTTCTCAAAGTATTCTTACATCCCTAGTGTGTCATGGTTATTATTCCATGCTCATAAATCTCCTCTTATTATCAATAAGAACTTGGGAAATGATATAGACTTGGACCCATTACAGTGGTTTCCTTTAACTAGTAACAAGCTTTTATTAATAGAACAGAATTATTATCCCTAAACAACAACCATTAATAAAATCTTGAAGCTCTATGTGGGTTATATAGAAGTTTATATTCTTTCTCAAGTGTTTGTAAAAGTATTTTTCAGCCACTCTCAGTGCTAAAAAATTATTTTTTATATATATTTCCTCTCATTGATTCATTTATACTCAATTCATCATAATTGGAAATAAATTCCACATGATCTACACCTTCTACCTTTATTAGTATTCAATTTTAATTCAAATTATTCCTCAATGATTACCCACATATACTTGGACTTTAATTCCTTATGATAATTGTTATTATTTAATTCATTATTATTTAAATTTAATTCAAATCCTGAGTCAAAATATATATTTATATCTTCTTGATACTAAAGATTTACCACATTTTATATTTAAAATATCATGGATATTTTTCTCCAGAAAATTCATGTAATTTAACTCTTTTTCAAATGCACATGGTATAATGTATTATTATGGTGTCGTAATCTTATTTTTACAATGAAAAATAACTCATTTCATTGAATTGCATCTGTCTTGATCCCTTTTCCTTAGCTTGAATCAAAACCTTTTAGAGTGGTTTTGAGGGTTTTCTCAATAATGATTATTATGAGAATTATCTAATTTAAATTCCTTCTTTGGAATATTAATTCTAGAAACATGGATTTTATTCCTAAAACATTCAAAAAAAATTGTAAATTTAGATTCAAGCTGAAACATCCAAAATATACTGGTTACACTTCCAAGTTTACTCTTATAGAGTATGAAATTCCCTCTTAAACTCCTAAGATACTCTTACAAGGTCTCAATTACTCTTGTGAATTGGTACATTAATCATTTGAACATGGAACTTACTCTTCATAAGTCACTAATACCCTTATGAAGGACTATAAATTACACTTTATAAGTTTAGGTTACTCTTATGAAGTCTAATAGTACTCATAAGAATTTTAACAGTACTCATAAGAAGTTTCTCAATACTTTTTCAAAGTTGGGAATTATTAATTTTCACTCCTTTAAATTTTGGAAGTTGGTGTTACCCTTCTAAACTCAGTTCAACTCTTCCAAAATCACACATAGGCATATATTCTCTATAATGCTGCAACATTGGTATAAAACTAGAAATACTTTCAACTCAACTAACGACCTTTTATAATATACTTAGGTAATTCTCAAATAGTTTAAACCAACCCAAAACTTCATTAAAAAGGTCTTATCCACTTTTTCAAAGCATCCTTGATACTCATTATCCATTAGAAGGTTTCTCAAACTTCAAGACTACATTTTTAGTATTTTAATAATATTTATTTAAGATATTTCTAAAAAAAATTAATACTTCAATAAAAACTGTTGAAGAAAGTACCACATCCTCAAATAGTATTTTTATTAGTTTTTATGAAGATAAAATCCAAAATCATCACATTTAAAAGATAATTTCTTAAAACATATCCTTACAAATATTCCATGAATCCAGAAAAATTATCCTCTACTCATCATTTTCACCTTAATCTTCTTAGGTTTATCCACATCACACAAACTAAGTATAACATTAAAATACCACTTCAATAAGTATTGAAAATAAATACAACAAAATCCTCTAATAGGTTCAATAATCTCCCCCTTTTGATTTGTTGTCAAAACCATCTATATCTTCTCCTCTGTTTTTAAAATAAAAACAAATTGAATATATGAAAGAGTTAAAATATATATTTTTAAAGAAAAGAGAGATGAATCAATAAACTTTAAGTATACAAGTCTTAGGTTAGTGTACAAAATAAGATTTATTCACTCAAAAAATAGGGTTTTCCGTGAGAAACTCATTCCAAAAATTCCATTTTAGGGAACTGAGTTAGATAATCACATAAATAAGATTTCATAGACACTATTCTACACTTACTCAAAAAAATGAATAGAAAACTCATATATATAGAGAATATTTCATCCCTTTACGGATTGTATCTCTTCTATATAAAAATATTTAAATGTAATAATATAGAGGAGGATACTCAAGTAATATCATACCTCGATGATAAGAAATGGGATACACTCCTATTTACATCCTTAGTCTATAAAAAATTAATTATAAGGGGATATATGTGGATGTTAGAAATTTTTTACTTAGATGGAATAGACTATAGATTCATATTGATTTCATCCTCCTTCCCATTTAGAAAATGGAAATTTATACCAGTGGGTTTAGATATACAATGTTTCATTGGATGTTCAGATAACTTAATAGACCTATGATTATCATCATCTATTCCTATACGATATTCGAATTCAACATTCAAGTCCTTCATCTATATCTTCATCAAAGTCATTTCAATTATTTCTTATGATGAATCCACATATTTAGCCTTTGTATAACTCATGGTAACTTATGTTTTCTTATTTGAATGCTATCAAAAATAGCTTCTACCAATGAAAAGCAGTCCACTAGATATATACTTTATGTCATCTATAGAACCTACCCAATTATCATGTGTAAATACTCCTATATTTATCTCACTATTCATTATATACATCATCCAAAAATTTCATATGTTTGAAATGTATCTTAGATTCCTCTTTTCAAAAAATATGTAATTATTTAGGATTATATTGATATATTGTACAAACTTTTACATCATAATCAATATTAGGAATAGATACTATCATGTACATGAGACTTCCAACTAAACTCCTAAATCGCTTCTCATTAATAGTTTTTCTGCCACTATCCTTTCCTAGCTTTGTTCCCATCAAAAAAAAATTGGACACACCTCTAGATTCCAAAATTTCAAACTTCTTCAAGATATCATTAGTATATTTTTCTAATGAGATTAAAATGTAATCAGTTTTCTAGATAATCTATAAACTTAAGATAATATTCATATCTTAATGAATTTTCATTTCAAATATTACTTTCATCTATAATTATAATTCTTCACACAAACTTTACTCATTTCTAGTAAACATAATTTCATCAAAATACAAATCACCAAAAGTGATGTGGGTTTCCCTTTAAATGAAAATTTTTTACATCTACCTTTTCTTGAATTTCATGCCTCTATGATACCTGAAAAACATAATGTACCAATATTTTGGAGATTTCATCAATCCATAGAGAGACTTATTCCACTTATACATACTATTTACATATAAATCTAGAATAAATCTCTTTAGGTTATTCCATGTACACTTCTTAATCAAGGTTTTCATTCAGAATGGTGGATTTAACATCCTTTTAAAACACTTTAAATCATATTTAATCTATAATAGATAGAAATTATTGACAAATTAAATTCTAAATACTGGATAAAAGGTTTCATTAAATTCAAACACTTTAATTTGCGAACACCCCTTGCACACAAGCCAGGCCTTATTACTATAAAGTTCACCTTTTTATTCAACTAATTCTTAAAAACACATTTTTTTTCCAATGAAAATTTTCTATTTAGGTTTTGGAACATGCTCCAATGATTCATTTTTTCAATATAGTCTAGCTCTCCATTCATAACTTGAACCCATGCCTCATATTAAAATTTTTCTTTCACTATTTGAGGTTAAATTTTTTATAGTAAACTAGTATGAGAATTTGGGATGATATTTCTTCTTGGTTGATCACCTTAATTCTGATCTCAAATAATATTCTCAACATTAATATGTTTTTAGCTTATAATTTACTCATTAGACTTTTGATCTTAATCTTTAGAATTAGAGTGAAAATAATATACATAATTAGTGAGGCTCTATGTATTCTATGCAATTTCTTCAATAGGTTCAGAGCATACAACATCATCCTCATCATTTATAATGATTGAACTTTTGAACTTTTCATCAATATTAAACAATGTGACATTATCACAATCAATTATTCCCTTATATTTATTTTTGAAACATATTTGTTAAATTCTATTTGGTGTTTATTTAAATAATGTTCCATATTATTCATTTTCATCAAAAAAATTACAACTTCTATCTTTCTTCTAAATTAATCAGGGATTCCAAAATACAGTAAAGTTTTTAACATTGGGATTCTTCTTGAACCACATATTATAATCAGTCATATATCATTTTGGACTCAAAAAAACATTTTTTCTAAATAAATCCAATAGTATTAATTTCATATATCTAGAAATATCTTAATATTTCATGCTCTATAAGGATTATTCTATCCATATCCATTAAACTACTATTCTTTCATTCAGCCACCCCATTTTGATGATGTGTATATAAACCATTAAACTCATTTTATATTTCATGTTTTTTGAAGATACTCATATAAATTATTGTTGTAATATTCAATAACATTACCATATCTCAATTTATTCAAGTAAAAACCTACCTATTTTTTGATACATTATAAACAATTTGAATCTACCGAAGACATGAGACTTGTGTGACCTAAACATGTTTCATGTAATACTTGTGGATTCATCAATAAATGTAATGATTTATTTTTATCCACTTGTTTAATTATTTTTCATAGGTCCAAAAAAATTAGAATGGACTATCTATAAAGGTTTTGTGGTTTTAATATCACCACTTGTATGACTTTTTTTAACCATTCTCCCTTTATGAAATGTCTTACAAATATTTTTTGTGTCTTCCATCAGAATGGGACTATTATTCATATCCTATTACTAGATGATTTTATTTATGTTATTTTTAAAAATATGGTCAATTAGTCTATGAAAAAAATTATTTTCTAGTTTATAACTCAAATAATTATGTTTTTCATCTCCTCCAACCTAAAATATATTACCATGTGTTATCCAAACTTTTGTTACAACTACCCCATATTTCAATATCATGACTAAGAAATAATTTTTCCTAAATAAAAATTCATTTATAGCATCATAAATCTATGTTTCAGTCAATAAATTATTATTTTTTATATAAATAAATAGTCCATTATTAGGAATAATATGATAATTCCAAATATTGGTAGTTCCATCTTTTTTATCTTTCGTGAGATATCATTGAAAAAATTCAAGGTTCCCTAAAAATATTTTTTGATAAATTTTATATTGTAAACATCACCTTTCATGTGAGAATAATAGGCATCGTCCATAATCTATGTATTTTCAAATTTTTATGCTTAAAATTTTACTTCCACTATATTTTCCTGTTGTTTTATTTCGTCATTATTCTGATCATTTCCAAAATTTTGAAATATATTCAACTGATTTTTAATAATTGTAACACACTCATATGAGATGTGTATTTATTGATCACACCTCTTGAAAACATTCAAAAAAATTCTCATTTAAACTTTATTCTTAATTTTTTGAAGTTTCTATAAAGTTTTCATCCATGTTTGTTGTCCCCCCCATGATTCTTATTCCCTTATATGACCTCATAAAGATATTTTGTACAAAAAATTGAAATCCTTGTTTCGAAATACACCACAAAATAATAGTGGGAATGAAACTCTCTTCTTTGAAATAAATTTTTATATTTATTAGGTCACTATCTATATTTATTTTCAGTTCTCATTTGTATTTGTCTCATCAAGACCTATTGAAGAAATCTCTATTAGACCGTTGATACTAGCATAGGCTCACATCATTACACTTCCCACTTCAAAATTTCAATAGATTTTTACTTTTAATTAGCATTTATAAATAATTATTAATTTTTTATTGTACTATATTCTTCTAAAATAATTTCTTTATTTTGAGGTGGTACTCCAAGAACCTACCTTAAAACATGTCTATTTTACCAAAAAAATGTTATTGTAACTTATTTCTTAAAATAGTCACCCTTTTCTTCATCAGTATTATTCTAGTCACTTTTTAATTTCTCCTTTTGTTTCTTATATTTAGCTATCTTATTCTTTATTTTATCAAAATCCGTATTCCCAAGGATAATAGTTGAATTTAGAACATCAATGATTCTTCCTTTATCAGGAAAATCAAGCTTTAACTTTTCAATTTCTTTAACTTGGTTGTATTTTTCAACTTGTAGTTGAATTTTTTTCAATATTTATTTTTATTCAAGTATTATCTTCTCCAATACTTCTTATTTCCATCCAACACATTTTTATTTCCATTCTCATTTTTCTCTTTTGTTCTTTCTCTTTATTTTACATCATGTTAACTATTTATTTGTCATTCATCCTATAATGGGTCCACTTATTCTTCTTCTTGTTATTCTATGAGAACCCTTTGAGAGGCATATATAGGAGATTCCTCATCATTATAACTTTATTTTTTATATGATACACCTTATTCATCATATATAAATTTACTTTAGAAGGATCCAAGTGAAATTTTCTTCTTTCCCTTTGAGTGAATTTTCTTTAAAGAATATATCATGTTGGTATTCTTCTTATTAGCATCAATATCTTCTTTTTCTCCTATAATTTTATTAAAAAATTAGAATATAAGTGTAAAATACTCCCACAATTAAAATATTTTAAAATATATTTACCCTAATACTTACATATCCCACTTAAAATGTTTCTTAACATTGAATAAATTGTTTCAAAAAAATATTTTATAAATTCATACTCATCAAAAATGCATTTTTCCTCTTTAAATTTCAAATGTTTAAAGGATTTAAAATAAATTTATTTTTATTTATTACCTATAATTTTAATTACAGCACATATTTTCATCTCATAATTAATGAGAGTATTTTGAAGTTCATCAATAGTGAATTATTTAAGATCTTTATTTTCAAGAGCTAAGATCTTGGCATTAAACTTGTCTGGTAAGATTCTCAAGTACATTTTCACTAAATTTAAATCCTTGAGAGATTATTCATACCCTATAATGGCTCTAAAAATTAGATTAATCCTTGTACATAACCTTTCAACTATTAATTTTATTTTATTTTGCTATCTCTAAATTACTATCTAATGATAAATAATTTTTCTTCCTTTGATTTTTTATTTCATTCATAGATGCTAATAAGATTCAACCAAATAAAATTAACAGTTCTAAATCCCATAACCTTTGTCAGATCATTTTCTAATAAATAAGACAATAATCCATTACAATCTATTTCATTTATTACAATATTTTTCTTATCACACAGTGACCATGATGAGGTCTCATTTGGCACAGCGAAACCATATTGAATAGAATCGAGCACATTAATTCCTAGAGATCGAAGATAGGATATTGTTTTATATTTATAAATATGAAACTATTTTATATAAAACATAGGAATTAATTTATTTTTAACTGATATTTTTTATCTATGAAAAATAATAGAGAAAAAACCAGAGACTTGACCATCTCTATTATGAATTTATAGGATCATAGAAAGGTTGGTAATCATAAGGATGGGGGCAAATTAGTGCTTATAGATTTTTATTAAAAACCTTTAACTATAATTCTTGTAAAACATCATTCTCTTAATACTCAAAATTATGCATAAATTAAATTTACACAACTCATTTCATAGTGAGGTTTTTCTCCTAAAAGGTTGAATATGTCCCTGATGTTTCATGGTTATTATCCCATACACATAGCTCTTCTCTTGTTATCAAGAAGAAATTTGGAAAGTTAATAGACTTAGACCCATTATAATATCTATATTAAACTATTTATAAACTCGAATCAATAAAACATAATTATTATCCTTGAATAAAATTCACCAATAAAATATTGAGCCTCCACATGGGATGTAGAGAAGTTGATCTTCTTCTTCAAATTTTCACAGTTGTCTTCTCTGGCTGCTCTCAATTCTCAAAAAATATTTTTTATCTCTATTTATTTTCATTTTTTATTTTATAATAAATTATTCACAAGTGTAATGTAATTCCAAAATATCAACACCATAAACCTTTATCATTGTTCAATTTTAATTCAAATTTTTTATCAATAATTACTTTTTTAATATTTGGCCTTTTATTCCAAATGATAATTACAATTATAATGGTCTTATTTATCATTTTAATTTTATCCAAATACCCAAAAAATATCCTCATTTAAATATTCATGAGACTTTGTATTTCATTCATGTTTTATTTGAATAATCATGTATTCTTTTTCTATAAAAAATACATATTATTTAACACTTTTCTTCGTGTGTTTGGAATCAGTCATTATTGAGAAATGGAACTCCTCTTTGCAGCATGGACAAAAACTCACTTCATTGAATCATCGTTCATTTTATCCCTCATACTTAGCATGAATAAAACCATTTGAGATATTTTATGATTATTTTTCAATGATGATCAGTGTGAGAAAATTCTAATTTAATTCTATCTTCATAATATTAATTCTAGAAAATCATATTTTCTTACTAAAACATTCTAAAAATTACATAAAGTTAGACTCATGATTACTCTTCTGAAGTATACTAGTTACCCTTATGAAGTACCAGTTTATTATTTTAAGTTTTTTACTTTAATTAAAAACTCTTGAGGTGCTCTTATAAAGTCCCAATTAATTTTATGAAGTTATACATTACTGTTTAAAACTTGTTATTTACTCTTCTAAAGTCACTGATACTCTTATGAAGTGCCATTGATTACTCTTATAAAGTCTGGGTTAATCTTTAAAAGTCTCAATTTACTCATATGAAGTGTATTATTACTCTTATAAAGTTTTAAATTATTAATTTTCACTCCTTTAACTTTATAAATTGGGTTTTAACCTTTCAAACACAGTGTTACTTTTCAAATACCACACTCATCCAAATATTCTATATAATTATAAAACTTCAAAATAAAACCAGAAATACTTTCATCTAAAATCAAGACCTTTTCCAATATACTTATTGAATTCTCAAACACTTTAATCCAACTCAAAACATTATATAAAATGAATCATTCACTTAGTCACAGCAACCTTGATCGTCAATATCAGTTGGAGGGTTTCTCTAACTTTAAGAAATTATTTTATTCTTTTAATAATTTATATTCATGTTTTTTCCAATATCCATTTTCATTAAACATAAATACAAACTATTGAATATATTTTTAATTCCTATAATAGAACTTTCCTTGGTTTCCATGAATATCATCTCTATAATCATCACATTTATGATATTATTTCCTACAACTTGTCTAGATATATATTCCAAGACAAAAGAATATTATTCCTTCTCATCATTTTCAACTTCATCTTCACAGTCCCATCCACATCACCCAAACTCAGTATAACTTCAAAATAACTCTCCAATATATATTTAACAAAATAAAATTAAATCCTCAAGTGGATTAAAAATTCTCCCATTGATGATGATTATACGGCTTAGTCATAGAATACGACTATTATTGAATATTGGAAGTATATGATTTAGAGTAGAAATAGTAGAACTGGTTTTTATCCATACAATATAATTAGAGATAAATCTACACTAATATAAACATGAAGGATTAGGAATGTAGATCTTTTTTATCTATTTTAATTGGTTGAACCGGTTTCAGAATCTATGAATGATGAAACATGGGTTATATCCATGAATGATTAATTAGATCAAATAAAAAATAATCAAACATGGGAACTTATAAAGAATATTGAACATCACAATGTGATTAGATCAAAGTGGATTTTGAAGAATAAATTTGATGAACATTAAATATTTATCTCAAATAAAGATCATCTAGTTTGAAAAGGTTATGTTCGTATTGAAGTTATTGATGTTGGAGAAAAAATTTCCCTAGTATCTAAACTTTAGTTTATTAGCCTCTTCTTGGAAATACTAATTTGAAAAGGATTCATGGTTTATCATATGTATATAAAAAAATATTAATGAATGGTTTACTTTAATAAGATGTTTATATTGAACAGTCAGTGGGAATATTGCTTGGTAATTATAAGGAACGAGATATAAACATTTCATAATCTTGATTTTTATTCAAGAATTTAATTTCTTTCAGTTTGAGTATCTTTTCATGTTTAGAGTTTTAGATAATTATATCATAACTTATACAATACAAAACCACATAATATAAAGTGGAAACTTCTGATTAATATCCATTTTTCTATAATATATTAATTTTCAAATAAATAATAATTTATTCCAAGATAAATATTCTTGACTTTAAACTTGAATCCTTCCATTCCCTTTCCCATCCTTAAATCTTATCAAAAATATTTTAAAACTTGGGATGAGAAAAAAAAAAGCTTGGTAAGGGATAAATGAATAACAAAAACTGTTAGTCCTATAAAAACATGAAAACCCACTAAAAATTTATCATAATGTAATACTTTTCATCCTTAAGAAGTAGTAAATATTTTCCTTTGAAAATAATCTCATTGAATACATTTTTTTCAATCACATGATTGTAATAAAACCCATATCAAGCATAGATAACATGAAAAGGTATCTTGGGACATAATTATTCTCAAATGGGATAACGACGTGGTCAAATTCCATACATGTCACTTTTAAAAATTGAATAACCATATGGTCAAATTCCATACCCAAAAAAATTTAGGGCTATCACAGACCCATGCATCATTGGTTTATCATAGAACCACCTGTTATTTGTTTATCATGTAACCACTGACCAAATGTCCAAGTACCATTATATAACCATAACACATAAATTATTGAAATTTTCAACATGTCACTCATAAAATTTTATTTTCACTCATAAGAAAAAATTTCAAGTTTTTGAAATAATTAATCCATTTTCAAAACACATGTTTAAAAACAAAATACCAAGAAAATGAAAATAGGAGTTTATTTTTCTTTTTTTGAAAAAAAACATAAAGGCTTATAGATGAATGAAAATATCAAAATAGACATAAAATTTAATTTATAATACTTTTATATTCTTTTAAATAAATATTTAAAATAATATTAAGAATAACATGGAGGAAAATATTTTTAATTTAAATCTTTAGTCATTTAAAAATATATTTTTAAATCAAAGTGCCCCATAAAAATTTGAAACATTTGAATCCAAAGACCCATGAAGGAATATCATTTAAAAATACATTAAATAACATAAGAATAAATAAATTCATGATATGATATGTAAAATGGTTGGTATATACACCTCATAAAAAAATGTGGGTGTATAACATCGAAATATGCTTCAATGAAAGGATATTGAGACGAAGTCCCTTACCTTGTGTCTGACTTGTCGTGTACAATATTTAATTCTTGAAAATTAAACTTATATTAATTATTTAATTAATTGAGAAATTTTTTAAAGTTTATTATTCTTTTTATATCACTTATTATCATTTTATAATAATTAATTCATTATTTAAGTTCATGTATGGTGTTTTGGTGATATTTGGTTCATAAGTCCAAAATGGCTTCGATCAGTTGATTATGGTAAAAGTGTACATTATTCCATAATATCTAGAATAATATAAATTAAATAATATTAATTATTATACATCAATTATACTTTTAAATTCATTAATTTATTATGGTTATGAAAAATGAACTATGTTACACTCATGGAGATGGTAGGTGGTACGTACACATGAGTAGCGTTTCCATTTTTCAATGATCATTATATAAAGAAGGTAAGTATTATTTTATCTTTAAATAATGATAATATAATAATATTATTATAATATTAATCATTAAAATACACTTATATATATCATCTATTTTATTTGGTGATGAAAAATGAATCACATCTATTTGTGGAGGTGATAGTTCACACGTACGCATGAACGACGTTATCATTTTTTTGTGCATAGAAAGGTAAGAAATTAAATGGTATATTACCCTTAAATAATGGTAAATATTTCATGAATATAATTTATAAATTTTAATTCCATCATTATAACCATTCTTAGGAGACATTTATGGAAAAAAATTCTATCAGTTCGTGAGGCGGTAGTCCATCGTACCCACGAATGAAAAAAAAATTTCCCATTTGATGGAAGTGAAGATAGAATTAGGTCATGATATTAACATAATAACATCTCAGTATTTTTATAATACTATATTTATTATTTTATTATGGTTGAATAATATATTAAGGAAGTAAAATAAGAAACAAAACATAAATACTTAATAAAATATGATACCTCTTCTTTATAAATCCTTCATTTCTTAACACCTTAAGACCACTAAGGTTGGTGTTATGCCTAAAATAAGGCCTCTAGAATGAGGGGAAGGATTATAGTAAGGTACTTGGGTATATCTTGGATGAACTAAATACGTTTCTAAGTTTGATAAACATATAATAAGTGGAACCCTTTTATATGATAGGGGAGGGTCACTCTTAGAATTTATCAAAATATTAAATTAATATAAATTAATGTATTATTAAAAATGGATAAAAACTTATTTATTTAGAAGATAGTATGATTATGGGTCTAAATAAATTTATAAAATGAAAAGTATAAAAATATTTTGACTCTTTTTTTATCCATATCTTTTGGTTTTAACCCTTATTTAACCTTTTTACCTCTTACCGTGACAACATGGATTTTTACTCTTAAAGGGTTAATATAGTAACTATAAAATGCCAAAATACCCATAAATGAATAATTGATGAAATTTAAACCTTATCCAAATAATTTGGACAAATTTTATATTTTTAATAATTTCATATCATTTAATAAAATGTTATTTATTTTAAAAATCATTAATGTCATTTTTGACACTATTCATTACTTTTAATTTTACAAAAAAACAATAAAACAATATAACTTCAAAAAAAATATTATAAAATATCACTAAAGCTTAAATTTAATCTATATAATTCATTTATGACATTAATTATCTCAAATTACATTTATTTTATTATTTATAATATCATTTATTTGATATTTCAATTAATTAAAAAATTAATGCATCATCGTTGTGCAAGCCCTTAAGGTAATTATTTCTTCCCTAAAAATTAAAAATAAATTAAAATAAATTTTATAAATATTTTCTATTTCAAAATAATATTTATTTTCTAATATATCTTCTGGATGGACACATATCAAAAAATTTATACTTATTAAAAGGATTAGTGTGACAAGTTTGTCTTTTATTAAAATAAAATACTATAAGGACATTAAAGTCATCCATGTTGATCCAAGAGGTCATAAATTCTTACCATGGATTATTTTGTATGACAATAACACAAAAAATAAAATTATTACATATTTTAGGGTAATTTTATAATCATTATCAAAGTTATTTTTTCCCTTAATTACCTGATTTACCCTTAACCATGGTAATAAAAATTACTAAGTTTACAATTCATGTTGGACAAAAATAAAAGTTACCTATTTAATAAATTTATGCATTCTGATTTCAGATATTTTATACATTTTTAAAAATAAAAAATATATTCCTGTATAAAATTAATTAAAATTTAATCCTGTAGACGGGGCGGGAAAGTCGGTTTTTAAAGTGAAAATGTTCAAAATTTTGAAATGTTTTTATATCAAAATTTAATAAGAAAATGATTAAAATGAAAAAAATAGATTAATATATTTATAATTTATCTAATTTTACTTTAAAACTAATTTAAAATATAATAAAACATTATAAATGAAAGTCAATTTTCCATTAAATTGAAATATTTTCATTATTCATCAAAAAATGAAACTTATCATAAAAATACCAAAAATTAATCCAAAGTAAATTTTAATATTATTGTTTAATAAATAAATTTTATTTTTTCCTATAAAATTTAATAATGTTTTAGAATTTATCTTTTAAACAAGTCTTCCATTAAAAGGTGGAAAAACTTCCTTTTTAAAAAAATACGTCTTTTATGTGTAAAATTGGATTTGTTATTATCTTATGACTATAAAATATATTAAATAAATGTCAAAAAAATATAAATGTGTGTAAACATATTATATTTGGTCTTATTCATACCTGTTGATATAACGGTTAGGTGATAACTACCATATTGAATAATAATTATAATAATTAGTTGTTTGTTTAAGTTAGATGTGGTGTATCTTTTATATTATCTAACATAGTGTTTCCTTTTAAAATCTCAAGATGTTATAGTAATGAAAAAATCATATTTTTAAGGTTAAAAAGTCCCTCTCAAGTATAAATAAAACTCCATGAGCATTGTATTCTCGACTAGGCATAAACATAATTAATAGAGAATTCAAAATGGGTGGTGTTGATCACAAAATATATTTAAAGACATTAAATGAAGAATGTTTTTTGGTTTTTGTCTATATGTATGATATCATATTTAGTGTAAGTTGGTAGAAATCATTGGAAAATATTTCTAAGTTAATTATTTTATAATTTTAAATTTCTATGATTGGTGAAATCACTTATTTAATAGGGATTAAAGTGGTTCAAAAAGATAAATACACTTTTACATATAAAGATAAGTATGTGAAATAGATACTGAAGAAATTTTACATGAAATATTAAAAAACAATTCTAACTCTAATTTGAATTTGAACCAATATTTGGAATCATGAGGATAATAAATTATAGATCTTACCTTGTACATGAGGATAATTTAAGGATTTATATCTATACTTTTCTACAGCATGGTCAGGTAATATTTTTTCAATATGTTTAATGGATTACTTCTAGAGTAACCTAAATGAGGATCATAACATAGTATTTTAATATGTCGTGATATATATATATTATTTTCCCTCAATTTTGGATTTCTATTTGATGCATGAATGAATCATGATCTATCAGTATTTTTTATGCAAACTAGGTTAGTGATGTTTTGAGCCAAAATTCCATAAGTGGTGTTTCATTCTTCATTAGAAATAAATGTGAAGGATATTTGATTAAAAAGGTATAAGAGCATATATCATTATATGTAAGATGAAGAATATATCTTAGTAACTAAAGTGTATACTCAAATTTTATGTATGAATAAAAAATTGTATGTAATATATGAATAAGTGAAGCAACTTACAGTGTTTTTTTGTGATAATAAAAGTGTAATTGATCTCATTATAAATCATATAAATAACTCTCATACAAATAATATGGATATTAGGTATCATTTTATCAAAGAAAATATAGATAAAGTAATGATTAAATTGGATCATGTAGAAACTAATAAATAAGCGGAAGACATCATAACTAAGTTTTTGCACACTCTAACATTTGAGAAACATTAGTTGAACCTTAGTGTTCAGCCACCTCCCTCAACTTGAGTATGTTTGGTTATTACACTCTCCTAGTTTGAATATAATTCTTTACTAAGTTTTTTTTTAATAACTTTTAGGTTCCTTCCTCTAGGTTTTATTGTCAAATGGTGAGAAATGACCTATTGAAATTCAATTCCAAATATTTAATTAGTGACATTTAGTGTAAAATAGGAATATTATAATTTTTTCCACCAAGTGGTTTCATTATGAATATTTACTCATCAACAAGGTATAAAATTCAGGGGGGGTATGATCCATGAGGAATATATTTTTAATGATGTTGAATATAGGGGAGTTCTAAGATGTTAAATGTTATAATATATGAAAATATATTTTGAAATCTTTTTTTCTACATTAAGTAATGCTCAAGTGGACTTAGAGTGATGGTTAAGATATTCTTGTAACACCCCAAGATTTCAGAGTGTGTTATTTCTTAAAAATAATTCAATAACTTGCACTACACGCAACACCGAGTTCAATCACACCATTAAAAGAGGTCATGAATAGTATTAACTACATTTTGAACTTTATATAATCCTTATAATTTTAGAATCCCTATTATGAGTTTCTTAGTCATAATGCAAGAACAGATTCATTTTCAGTATTTCACTTTTATCAACTTCTAATAGTGAAACCTTTTTAAATACAATATTTTAAACTTTTTGACTAAATGGGGACATCAAAAAATTAAAATGAAACACCCCAAGCTTCCACGGTACGTTTCCCTTTGAATAATGTGATAGCGTGTGTTGTACACAACACCGAGTTCTAACACACCATAACCAATCAAACTAGCCGTTATAAATAGTAATACCTACTTTTTGAAAATATATATATTTTATATTTCAAAATGGACTTCATTTTTGGATTCGGAATATCGAATTTAGCCTAAGGTGAAATTTTGGTACTTTTCGGATAACTTTCATATTTTGATGAATAGTGAAAATTACTAAATTTTAATTAAAAACAACTTTTTTAATCAAAATAATTAATAGTGATATATTATGAATTTGAGTGGTTTTAAAGTATATTTAGAATATATTTTTACAATTTAACATAATGTTGGTCATTAGACATAATTTTACAATTAAACCGAACATAAACAAGTGTCAATCTTTTGATAGTTATTATCTCTTAAAAACACGCTTTTTGTTTTGACAGCGGGAATTAATTTTAAATTAATTTCTGCCACTTCTGTGTTTTGAATTTAGGAAAATGGATTCCATATTTGGAATCAGGATGTTCAAATTGTGTAAATAGGTAACTTTTATTTTTAGACATTTTGAAAAGTTACTGTGGTAAATATTTTATTTACCATGGTTAAAGGGTAAATCCGGTAAATAAGGGTTAAAAAAATAATATTATAATAATACTAAATTACCCTAAAACGTGTCTTAACCCTATTGGTTGATACATGGTCGACCATGGGCATCTTTGGGTCTATTTTGGGACCCCATGGATCCACTTGTAAGTGATAATGACACATTATATTAATAAAGTTAAAATAAAAATAAAAATGGCATAAGCTTACATCTTTTAGAAGAACAATTTTTACATAGGGTTATACATGTTGGATTTTCGATTATAAATATTCATTAGAAAGATAAAAAGATTTACTACATAATGATATTTTATTTATAATTTTTAGACATTAAATAATTTATTTTATTTATGACACAATGATGATGCAGTAATTACTAAAATAGTGAAAAATTAAAATAATTGATCTTATAAATACCCAAATAATTATAATATGAAACTTTTAATGAATTAAACTAATTTTCTATTATAATATGATATATTAGGATTGATTTAATTGACTTTGTTCGAAGTAATCAATCTGTTAGGAGTTTCACAAAAATCAACTATTGAATAGTGTCAAAATTGACATAAAAGAGTTCTTAAAACAAATATTATATTATTAATTGATATTAAATTCCTAAAAATCTATGGTTCGGCCAAGAGACTTATATTATGATAGGTTCCTCATTAATGGACCACTTGGGGGTCTCTTGGATGTATATAGTAAGTTTATTAACCATATTATATAAAAATACAAAGAGACATTGTAAAAGTGAAACTAATTAACTTAGAGTTAATACTTAAAGATAAGGTTAATATAAGTACCCAAACCTGTCTAAATTCTATTGGTTGAGTGGTTTTAGACCTATCCCCACCTTAAACTTTGAATAGTCAACTTTGGAGCCATTAGAAACCGAATATGAATTTATTATAAATTAATATTTCTAGCTTTTCCAAAGGTGCCCCTCACCCCTCTTATAAAAGGGCACTCCTCCTTCTCATTTCTTCACACCTCTAAAGCCTTTTGGTTCGGCCAAACTCTGCCCAAATACTCTCCCAACATCCCTCACTACAACCTAGGGGCCTTAGTTTGATCAGAAAGCCAACCTAAGGAGCCCTTTTGATCAAATCAAAAGGAAGAACCCGAAGAAGAGGTAATGTTTTCACCACCCCTTTTCCAAGTTCATTTCTTCTTCCACTTCTTCTTCCTTTGTTGTTACCACTCTAAAATAATGACTCCAGTATCATTTATATACTGTGATGTTATTATAAATATGGTACAACCATATTCAGTATTCTATCCACCCTTTGAATAACATGTCACCATACGTGCGTACGTACGGCTTACCGTCTCCACGTCGTGGTGTAATTGTAATTCAATATAATATTATTTGGATGGGTATAATAATGATGTGTAACTCATGTAAATAATAAATATAACATGTTAATGATTCTGTATATATGATGTACCATCCATTTATATATTATTTTAATATCAAAAGAATGATATTGTCGCTCGTGCGTACGTACGGACTACCGTCTCCACGAACGCGATGAGATTCATTCTCCATCGTAACCATTAAAGCGTAATTATCATTTTATGATTTAAAAATGATGTTTAAGGACTTGATATCATTCTGGATATGAATAATATACAACCTATCCTTTACAAACATGTCTTACGTAACAAAACATATGAAAGAAAACAAGTAAGTTAACACCCGAAACAACGATAATACTAAGATATTATTATCAAATCAATATTAAAAGATCATATATGATATCATATTAATGTATATGATTATTGTATAATTTAATAACAATTATTTCACCATTATAAAGGAGGTTAACCTACCACAACCAAGGAAAAGTACAAGGTAAGGGTTATTTCACAATCTCTTCATTATTCGAGGTTGTTTATACGTAATAATCTACTGGGATCTCTTTATCATCCACATTCATGTTTCTTCAAAATGTATTTCAAAACATATTTATTATTTACAAGAATATGGGTTAAAGTCATTTATACCCTTATTTGACTTTTTATAAGAGGTTTATAAAGGAATCTTTCCGTCGTTTTCAAAACAAGGTCCTTTTTAACCTTTTCGACAAAATTGAGGTAAGAATGTTTTTTTTTAACTTATACGGAGGGTGCGGTTATTTTCCGCCGTTATAAAATCGTCGAAGCTTTCCTTACAAGCTTATAAGAATATTTTCAAAGAAAATGTTTTATTTTATATGGATCTTAAATGATTTCAAAATAAAAGGAGATACTTCTTTTAAAAGAATTTTGATTTCATCTATGTCAACATCCTTTGATGGATTTTAAGATTATTTGAAGTTGATTTATTATAATACAAAACTTCTATATTGTATTGAAGGTTTTGTGATATGTTTGAATGTGGATGTGCTATTTTATACCATTCATGGTTTATGGTGAAACTATTGACATTTCGTATTCTAGTTTTAACCCGAATGTTTATGTTATATTTCAAACTTTTCTTCAGATGAATGTGCTAAACAAGTATGTTCCGGGTTGGGGACCGGTAAAAGTAAGCCCTCCAGGTTGGGGACTGGTAAAAGTAAGCCCTCCAGGTTGGGGACTGGTTAAAGTAAGCCCTCCAGGTTAGGGACTGGTAAAAGTATGCCCTCCGGGTTGGTGTCCGGTTATTAGAGGCACTCCGGGTTGGTGTCCGGTTATTAGAGGCACTCCGGGTTGGTGTCCGGTTATTAGAGGCACTCCGGGTTGGGTTCCGGTTAGAAGTAACCCCTAGGTCTTGGGATGAGGCCTAGACAATGAAATTAACGTTTGACATTATGCATTCCAACATTATGAAAGTGGTTATTGATTTTTTTCATGTGATTATTCGATTAGTAGAATATCCATGTGAATAAGTAAATGGCATTATTTCATTTTATTTATGCCATACCATGTTGAAAGTTCATATTTAAAAGGCTTTTGTTTTAGTTATACATTTCCTTAAATGTTTATTCTTATTTATGAAAGTTTCCGCTATATTGTTATCCTTACTGGGCATTTGAGCTCACCCCTTTTCTATGTTTTATTTTTCCCAGGAAGTGAAGAAGTAAATTATGAATGACCTGCAGGGATTTTATGAGGGGATAATAGTGTGGTCTATTGAGACATTATGTTGTTGTAGTAGTTTTTCATTTTATAATGTAATGTAAAACTTATGAATATATCTGGCATTTTCCAAGGCTACTAAACCAATCGGTCTTTCGAGATTTGATCTTTCTTGTGATCATGCCAATGTTACGAAGTAATGCACCGACTCTGGGCAGCTGGGGTCGGGGCGTTACAGTTGGTATCAGAGGAAGTTTAGTACAAACCTTGGAAGCTAGATTTAGATAAACTCTGATTAGAGCACGTAGACCTAAGATTAACTTTGAGGATTAGTATAGAAGAACTTCCTAGAATTTTGGTATTGTAGAGATTTTGTGAGTTTTCCGAGCAATACATCCCTGTCTGGATACGAGCAGGTAGAGGCGGCTCTGGCACAGATGTACCTAGGGGTAAAACCCGAAAACACCGCTTTGAGCTAGACTCGAACGGGAACTGGTGCACGACAACGGGCCTTGCTGCACTCTTGGTTACGACACTCCCGGGGGATATGCTTAGGATAACTCTCATTTTCTTTACAAATCATTTTGAAGGGATTATGAGTATATACTTCCTCAAAGAAAACATTCTTATGATTATGGATTATATCCATAAATAGTTCAATTTATGTTAAGTGTTTTATAAGTATGGGATTATGTATTTTGATTCATAAACTGATCTAGTTTATGCCATTGTTTAGAAATGGCGCCCAGTAGAAGGAATGAGAACTCCGGAAATGCACATGATCCAAAGAGAAGGAAGGATCATATCTTTCATGGTCTTAAGCTAGAATTTATAAGAGAAATAGTCTCCCATGTATTGTCATCATATGAAGAAATAATATCATGTATTGATAAGATAAGTAAAGAGATTACTGAGTCCTATGGATTTGAAGGGAAGCAAGAGAAGAAAAGGATAGAAGAGAGAAAGATGGATAAAGGGAAGTGGGAAAATAAGAATTTTCCCATATGTGGTAACTGTGGAAAGAAACACCCTGGAACTTGCCTGAAAGGAATGGGAGTTTGTTATAAGTGTGGAGGAAAAGGGCACAAAGTACGTGACTGCAAGGGTAAGAAAATGGTTTCAAATGTACAATGCTTCATTTGCAAGGAGTTTGGACACTACGCGAACCTATGTCCCAGTCATCAGACTATGACACAAATGATGATATTGGATAATAATCAAGTTATGATACTACCATAGATGAAGAGGAATGATTAGAGTTCTTATGTTGATTATGTCAATTGAGTGTTGTATCAACAATGTACTTGTTATAATAATTATGGAGTATATAAGGATTGTACTGCAGTACTATTTCATTAAGGACTTGAGATTGTGTGGAACAATGAAAAGTGACTCAATAGCAGGATAAATTTTTGGAAAATATATGGTTGAGAGAATGATAAACCATAATATAGTTCTGATACCGAGGTAGTGATTTTCGAATAATACATGATTATTTTGAAAAAAATATATTGGATATTCTTGACTACCTTGGAACTGATTAATGATTTGTATATTCCATCATTGTTGGGGTTTAAAACATTTTTGGATTGATGAAGTATATCCAGCATTCTATATGGAATAAGGGAGAATGAATGTAATCAATAAGGAATATGGTAATTCAGGATGTTTCAGTGTATTAAAAGAATACATGATGAAGGTATTCATATGCTATTACGGGGTAAAAAGGATCTACATTATGCTTACCTTCCTTATAAATGTTGGACTGTGAGTTTGGAAAGAAGTATTTTGGATAGTTCTAGTTTGGATTATTTTGGATTTCCATAAAAGGACAACCCGGAGGTCGGGCGGCAACCCATCGCGTCCGGCAAGGCTGCGAGACTTGAACCCGCAACCGAAGGGCGACAAGGGTGTATCACCTACCACTGGCCCACGAGATGTCCTGGATTAAATAATGTAGTTTTTATTAAAAGATATTGTAGATGAATTATAAATTCCTTTATTTTGGAACCCTATACGAATAGTGTAAATAGAATTTTTTTTACATTCTATTATCTTTTAGAGTGAAAGATGAGTTTGTGGTAGAAATTTATTAATGGATAAAACTCTAATTATAAAGTAAGTGTATCTCCTTATGATCTTAGCCAATATCATAAATAAATTCCTCAACATTAAGAAAATCAACTTAGAACAAAAATGTTTTCCTAGATGGTACCTTAAATCATCACTAATTTATGGCTTTGGGATTGTTGGCCTTTTCATAGCCATGTTCTCTACCACTCTCCATCAGATAATTGATGGTTAGATTTTTCTTCCATATCCATATTTTCCTACATGGAACCCTAGTATGTGTTATTTTCGGTAATCTTCATACATTCGACTCTTTATTATAAATAGAGGGCTCATTAATTCATTTTTCGATGTGGGATTTCAACTAAGATATTTTGAAACGTCAAAAATGTGTTATCCTAATACCCTATGTTTTGTTGAACCGATGGTATTTCAAATCATCATAGATTGATGAATTTAAGGACCTAAATTTTACACTTGTTTGTGATTGATGACCTCAATCACTACCTATAAATATTTATGTTTTTCCTCCAATTATATGTCTCTAATTGCCACCAATGTTCTCCTAATCGAGATCATAATTTGGTGGTGACCCTTTCATTTCTCTTTTCCTCATATTAAGACTAAATTTTAGTAACCCAATTTCCGATGTGGTTTTTCCCACAAATATATTTTCTATTTTCAACCTTTTATTTTCGAAGAACAATTTCAAATTGCGAGGACGCAATTTATTGAAGGAGGGGAGAATGTAACACCCCAAGATTTCAGAGTGTGTTATTTCTTAAAAATAATTCAATAACTTGCACTACACGCAACACCGAGTTCAATCACACCATTAAAAGAGGTCATGAATAGTATTAACTACATTTTGAACCTTATATAATCCTTATAATTTTAGAATCCCTATTATGAGTTTCTTAGTCATAATGCAAGAACAGATTCATTTTCAGTATTTCACTTTTATCAACTTCTAATAGTGAAACCTTTTTAAATACAATATTTTAAACTTTTTGACTAAATGGGGACATCAAAAAATTAAAATGAAACACCCCAAGCTTCCACGGTACGTTTCCCTTTGAATAATGTGATAGCGTGTGTTGTACACAACACCGAGTTCTAACACACCATAACCAATCAAACTAGCCGTTATAAATAGTAATACCTACTTTTTGAAAATATATATATTTTATATTTCAAAATGGACTTCATTTTTGGATTCGGAATATCGAATTTATCCTAAGGTGAAATTTTGGTACTTTTCGGATAACTTTCATATTTTGATGAATAGTGAAAATTACTAAATTTTAATTAAAAACAACTTTTTTAATCAAAATAATTAATAGTGATATATTATGAATTTGAGTGGTTTTAAAGTATATTTAGAATATATTTTTACAATTTAATATAATGTTGGTCATTAGACATAATTTTACAATTAAACCGAACATAAACAAGTGTCAATCTTTTGATAGTTATTATCTCTTAAAAACACGCTTTTTGTTTTGACAGCGGGAATTAATTTTAAATTAATTTCTGCCACTTCTGTGTTTTGAATTTAGGAAAATGGATTCCATATTTGGAATCAGGATGTTCAAATTGTGTAAATAGGTAACTTTTATTTTTAGACATTTTGAAAAGTTACTGTGGTAAATATTTTATTTACCATGGTTAAAGGGTAAATCCGGTAAATAAGGGTTAAAAAAAATAATATTATAATAATACTAAATTACCCTAAAACGTGTCTTAACCCTATTGGTTGATACATGGTCGACCATGGGCATCTTTGGGTCTATTTTGGGACCCCATGGATCCACTTGTAAGTGATAATGACACATTATATTAATAAAGTTAAAATAAAAATAAAAATGGCATAAGCTTACATCTTTTAGAAGAACAATTTTTACATAGGGTTATACATGTTGGATTTTCGATTATAAATATTCATTAGAAAGATAAAAAGATTTACTACATAATGATATTTTATTTATAATTTTTAGACATTAAATAATTTATTTTATTTATGACACAATGATGATGCAGTAATTACTAAAATAGTGAAAAATTAAAATAATTGATCTTATAAATACCCAAATAATTATAATATGAAACTTTTAATGAATTAAAATAATTTTCTATGATAATATGATATATTAGGATTGATTTAATTGACTTTGTTCGAAGTAATCAATCTGTTAGGAGTTTCACAAAAATCAACTATTGAATAGTGTCAAAATTGACATAAAAGAGTTCTTAAAACAAATATTATATTATTAATTGATATTAAATTCCTAAAAATCTAAGGTTCGGCCAAGAGACTTATATTATGATAGTTTCCTCATTAATGGACCACTTGGGGGTCTCTTGGATGTATATAGTAAGTTTATTAACCATATTATATAAAAATACAAAGAGACATTGTAAAAGTGAAACTAATTAACTTAGAGTTAATACTTAAAGATAAGGTTAATATAAGTACCCAAACCTGTCTAAATTCTATTGGTTGAGTGGTTTTAGACTTATCCCCACCTTAACCTTTGAATAGTCAACTTTGGAGCCATTAGAAACCGAATATGAATTTATTATAAATTAATATTTCTAGCTTTTCCAAAGGTGCCCCTCACCCCTCTTATAAAAGGGCACTCCTCCTTCTCATTTCTTCACACCTCTAAAGCCTTTTGGTTCGGCCAAACTCTGCCCAAATACTCTCCCAACATCCCTCACTACAACCTAGGGGCCTTAGTTTGATCAGAAAGCCAACCTAAGGATCCCTTTTGATCAAATCAAAAGGAAGAACCCGAAGAAGAGGTAATGTTTTCACCACCCCTTTTCCAAGTTCATTTCTTCTTCCACTTCTTCTTCCTTTGTTGTTACCACTCTAAAATAATGACTCCAGTATCATTTATATACTGTGATGTTATTATAAATATGGTACAACCATATTCAGTATTCTATCCACCCTTTGAATAACATGTCACCATACGTGCGTACGTACGGCTTACCGTCTCCACGTCGTGGTGTAATTGTTATTCAATATAATATTATTTGGATGGGTATAATAATGATGTGTAACTCATGTAAATAATAAATATAACATGTTAATGATTCTGTATATATGATGTACCATCCATTTATATATTATTTTAATATCAAAAGAATGATATTGTCGCTCGTGCGTACGTACGGACTACCGTCTCCACGAACGCGATGAGATTCATTCTCCATCGTAACCATTAAAGCGTAATTATCATTTTATGATTTAAAAATGATGTTTAAGGACTTGATATCATTCTGGATATGAATAATATACAACCTATCCTTTACAAACATGTCTTACGTAACAAAACATATGAAAGAAAACAAGTAAGTTAACACCCGAAACAACGATAATACTAAGATATTATTATCAAATCAATATTAAAAGATCATATATGATATCATATTAATGTATATGATTATTGTATAATTTAATAACAATTATTTCACCATTATACAGGAGGTTAACCTACCACAACCAAGGAAAAGTACAAGGTAAGGGTTATTTCACAATCTCTTCATTATTCGAGGTTGTTTATACGTAATAATCTACTGGGATCTCTTTATCATCCACATTCATGTTTCTTCAAAATGTATTTCAAAACATATTTATTATTTACAAGAATATGGGTTAAAGTCATTTATACCCTTATTTGACTTTTTATAAGAGGTTTATAAAGGAATCTTTCCGTCGTTTTCAAAACAAGGTCCTTTTTAACCTTTTCGACAAAATTGAGGTAAGAATGTTTTTTTTTAACTTATACGGAGGGTGCGGTTATTTTCCGCCGTTATAAAATCGTCGAAGCTTTCCTTACAAGCTTATAAGAATATTTTCAAAGAAAATGTTTTATTTTATATGGATCTTAAATGATTTCAAAATAAAAGGAGATACTTCTTTTAAAAGAATTTTGATTTCATCTATGTCAACATCCTTTGATGGATTTTAAGATTATTTGAAGTTGATTTATTATAATACAAAACTTCTATATTGTATTGAAGGTTTTGTGATATGTTTGAATGTGGATGTGCTATTTTATACCATTCATGGTTTATGGTGAAACTATTGACATTTCGTATTCTAGTTTTAACCCGAATGTTTATGTTATATTTCAAACTTTTCTTCAGATGAATGTGCTAAACAAGTATGTTCCGGGTTGGGGACCGGTAAAAGTAAGACCTCCAGGTTGGGGACTGGTAAAAGTAAGCCCTCCAGGTTGGGGACTGGTTAAAGTAAGCCCTCCAGGTTAGGGACTGGTAAAAGTATGCCCTCCGGGTTGGTGTCCGGTTATTAGAGGCACTCCGGGTTGGTGTCCGGTTATTAGAGGCACTCCGGGTTGGTGTCCGGTTATTAGAGGCACTCCGGGTTGGGTTCCGGTTAGAAGTAACCCCTAGGTCTTGGGATGAGGCCTAGACAATGAAATTAACGTTTGACATTATGCATTCCAACATTATGAAAGTGGTTATTGATTTTTTTCATGTGATTATTCGATTAGTAGAATATCCATGTGAATAAGTAAATGGCATTATTTCATTTTATTTATGCCATACCATGTTGAAAGTTCATATTTAAAAGGCTTTTGTTTTAGTTATACATTGCCTTAAATGTTTATTCTTATTTATGAAAGTTTCCGCTATATTGTTATCCTTACTGGGCATTTGAGCTCACCCCTTTTCTATGTTTTATTTTTCCCAGGAAGTGAAGAAGTAAATTATGAATGACCTGCAGGGATTTTATGAGGGGATAATAGTGTGGTCTATTGAGACATTATGTTGTTGTAGTAGTTTTTCATTTTATAATGTAATGTAAAACTTATGAATATATCTGGCATTTTCCAAGGCTACTAAACCAATCGGTCTTTCGAGATTTGATCTTTCTTGTGATCATGCCAATGTTACGAAGTAATGCACCGACTCTGGGCAGCTGGGGTCGGGGCGTTACAATTCTTTTGTTATCTAGAAGATGTAAAGTTTCTATATATAATTGAATTTCATTTTGGATTTCCAATAAACACAACAGGGGGAGAATAATGGAACTAAGGTGTTCTAAGATTGATATTGAAATTTTATTTTTTATTAATCTTTTATTTATTCATAGTTTCTAGATGAATGTGAATATGTAAATTTGAAGAGATATGCTTCCATGGTAGTTTCATTTATAAATAATATTTTAGTATTTGAATATTAAATAAAACTATAATGAGAAGAAGAATATTTTGTGAGGGTCATCCTTTTTAGCTGCTTTGAGAAAAGGGAAATGTTTGGAATTATTATGGACACTTTGGTGAAGTTGTGTAAAGCATTGGGATTAAAGGGAGGATTTACACATAGAATTTGTGTGACTGCGTAGGAGGTATGTGGCAGATTACTCATGAAAGATGTATAAAATTATGAATGAATCTCTCAAAGTAATTAATTTACACTAATTTAATGATATAATTTTATAAATCATGAAATTTATTTTTTATGTAAATAAGAATATGATTTCAATAAAGTAATTTTTGTAAAGGAAAAAATCTTGTATGGGTGGTATGTGAGGTTGAAAATGGAGATAATTTTCAAAAAATACAAAGTTATTCTATGTGTAATATGTATTAAAATTTAATTTGTGAAGTTTCACTATGTGAAGATGAGTACATGATGGGTAAAATTGCAATCCTATGTGAAGTGGGTTTTCTAGAGTATTAATGAAAATGAAAGGAAATATCAGGGGATTAATTGGGAGCTCATGAAGTAGAATCATAGATGAAGTATAGAATTTTTTGAAGCAACATCGACCATGATGCATAACCTTTAATATAGAAAAGTTCCATGAAGGATTTCATTAAGGGGAGTTCCATGAAGCAATTTGTGAAGGGTCAAACAACGTAGGAGTTTCATAAAGGGAAAATGTGAAGGAGTTTCATGAATCAGTCCAGATAACTCAAATATCAAAGTTCAGGTCATATAGAATTTTCAAGAAATATAGTTTTTGAGAAAAGTGGTAAGTATATTTTAGTACAGGATCATACTAAGATCCATATTACATTTAAGGATAAATTATTAGAAATCGTGATACAATACTCAGTTTAAAATATTGATTATAAAGAATCAACGTACACATTGATAAATTGAGAATACATTTATTTAAAGGGGTTTCCAAATAAATATTTGATGGAAGTTTTTTTAGGGAGGAATTATGTCATTCCTTGATCCAAATTGTAAATAAAATGAGTTTAACACAAAGTGTATGTAGGTGAAATATTGTATTCACCATACTAGTGAAGTATAATAGATTTTGGTACACTAATAAAACATTATGTTTATTCTCATTGGATTATGCCTTAGTGGTGAACTGTGTAAATTTTTTTTGTATTGTGTTTAATTTAAAAAAAATTAATTGTGGTGGATTCAATTAGGGTGGTACCTAAGTGGTAAGTATCTTACTATCCTACATCAGAGACCCAAGACTAAATTTAAGTGGGGTGTATTTCTCAAATTACTATAGTAGAATTTTAATGGTACTATATCAGTGGAACTAATCACCCTAATTAGGATTTCAATCTATATATTTGGGCTTATGGGTCACAAGGCCTTCAGGTTATCAATGGCCTTTGGGACACTATCGGTTCTTCAGGCCATAGGACCTTTAGGCCACCAGTTTTTTATGACATGTAACATAGAGGGACCAGAAAAAAATGTTGATGCAATAGGCAGGTGGTGTCGCATGGTGACACACAAGATCCACCAAGTGGGTGGAATCAAAATAGGTATGGGTGCACTAGATATTATCAACCAACTACCCATCCCCACAGATTTATGATGTGGGTTGGATGGGTTCCCTACCAGTTACTATTAAGCAGTGGGACCAATCAAATTATATGGTATGATAGGAAGGTGATGCATCGGGGGACCACACAAGCCACCACCAGGTGGGTGACTTGAAAGAGTGATGGTTGTGTTACAAACTATCATCTAGACCTCCGGTCATAGAGTTTTTACAGTCTGAGGGGTTTCTAACCATAGTGTGTCAGAGAGTAGCACAATTCATCGATTCAAGGAAAGGGTGATTCAGAATTCATACTGGTGACATTGTTCGATGAATACTAGAAGGGGGATATCGGGCATTCAATTAGTGACACGTCATAATTTAGGATGCATTATTGGACCTTTGGGCCACATTCTGGGCCTTCATTCCACTAGTCCATCAGGACATGTAATGTCCTTTGGTTTAATGGGCCTTTGATCCACCATATGTAATAAAATAGATCTAGTTGGAGATTTCTATTACTTGTGGATAGGGATGAGGCTAAACCCACTAAAATTCCTTGGTGTGTGTGTGTGTGTGATCCTTCATTTATTGTCATCCTCTCTACCTATAATAAATCAATTAAATAAACTATGGTGGATGTCTGATTGAAAAGTGACAGGTTCAGTAGGTTCCTACCGATGTGGGAACAAGATCTAATGTAGCGGAAGAAAAATTTCACACCCTGATTCATCCCCTCTCAAGGTGTATCATGTTACACTAATATTAAACATAACAATAAATCCCCTAATTTATATTATCATAATCCTATATCAATAATTAAAATTCCATTCTTAATTAACCACACATCAACCACGTATCATTTATTACATCCATAGATAATTTTTCATTAACCTAATTTAAATATTACATTATAATCTTTATCTCATACTATAATGAATTATCTACCCATCATGGAATAAAAAAATCATTATAAATTAACATCAATTAAAATAGATGAGAATTTTGAATCACCTACTACAATTTTGATAATGATCATTATTCATCAATCATTTCCCCCTTCATTCATTGAGTCTCATTCATCATCCACCTCTCTTGATTTTCAATGAAACAAGGAATATAATATTTTTTCTCTTTAGAGGAAATAGAAAATAGAGAAATGTTATTGATGGAATGGAACATCAAAATGAGTCAGTCAATGTACACCACCATCAAAATCCTAATCACAATGGCCAATAAATCCTTTGTAACTTCCCTTTGACTTTGGATTTAAAACCACTAATTAATATATTGAATCAACAACATGTCATGTCCTTGGATGAGAAATGTTTTTTTTTCATTCACCAGTTTCCT
The DNA here is from genome assembly GCA_963277665.1 of Viscum album. Lineage (NCBI taxonomy): Eukaryota > Viridiplantae > Streptophyta > Magnoliopsida > Santalales > Viscaceae > Viscum > Viscum album. The sequence goes on from OY728160.1 coordinate 636,836,548, forward strand.
TTATAATACTATTTAAATATCCATTATAGTATTTCAATTTATTTATATATAAAAATAATTCAAATAAATTAATTACTTAAATCAATCAATCAATTCTACTAAAATTCAGTGTTATCAAAAAAAATTAACCACAATAGAAAATTTATAAATCCATATATAAGAGTAAAAATATATTCTTGAATATAATAGGGTGCTCAAAATTTATTTCGAGACTAGTAAAATCACCATTTTACCCTTCTTAAACAAGAAGACAAAAAATCATCAATAATTTAACAAACACTAAAACTTCAATTTTTTGGGTCACTATAGCTTAAATCTTTTTGGGAATAGATTTCCACCATGACAGTATATTTTATAAATAAATTTTCATTCCTTGTTATAAGTTTTATGACCCCGGATGAAATATGGAATAATAAAAAACCTTCCTTTCAATACTTAAGGTGTACTTATTATGTTCATTCCAAAGATAAAAACCCCATACCTTGTTGTTCTATTTGTATTTTTTTAGGTTATCCAGAGTGTATAAAAGGTTACAAATTTTAGATATATAAAATAATTTTTCAATTGTATCATTATATAATATGTTACTTTCCATGATCCCAATATATAATGGTCTAAGAATTCTTACCATTAAAACCATTATTATCACAACCCCTCCCACAAAAGGTACCCCTCATGGGTTTTCAGTGAGATAAGGGAGATGGTGACCACCTAAAGCTTGACTCCAACAGGCCATGGGTTGGAAAAAATAATTGAGGGTGTGTCATACATACAAATGGAAGTCATTACCCTTTTGAAGAACATATGTAAGAGAGAGATAATAATGGAAAACCAATAAACTCCTTCTCATATGGATAAAAGACATCACAGGTATACACATGTAATGTCATACAAGACTAAAACAACTGGAAAAGAAAACTACAAGTATCAATATAAGGTAAACTTATAAATGACCATATGAAAACCCAAGCCTTTTACACATATTATTACATGATTTCTAAACATAATTATCCAATAATACAACACAAGGATCATAAATTCCTAATGTCTTTGGAATACTTGGTTCATAATACGCCAAAGTGAGACTAAAAATAAAACTTTTTATTTTATTCTCTATAACAATATTATAAATACTTTAAATATCCTAAACTACATGTGATAACCTAGGGAATACATAGAAAAAATGGTTGAGCTAAAAATCAAGTGTAAATGAATAAACATGATAAGGAAACATAACATCTGAGTCAAAGGTATAACATGATATCATAAAAGATATGGCTCATGATACATTTTTCGGAGGACTGTGAGATATCTAATTTGTAATTTATGCATCCCAATGGAGTGGTGACGTCATTTTTGGAAGCGGTTTTGATGGTTTATAATCGGTCGATGGTGTATTCCCTTTTCTCTAGAAGAAACAGTCTCTTACTGGCTTACGAGGTTACAGGCATACCCAGGGGATTATTTTCACCTTATACAGGTGTGCAGGTCCCTTCTTCTCCTTGCATTGGAAGTATTCAATCTTCCCTTTTGGCCAAGGTGGGTCACTCCAGAGATGAAAATACCAATCCTTCATGGGGGACATTACCTAATGGGGTTGCAAAGGAAATTGTTGCATCTCATACGTCACCTGCTCGGTTGGTGTTGAATGGTTTTCATCTGGTGGAGACAGATTCAGTGGCTCCTTGTTCTCCTGTGAGGAATAGGATATCCTTACTGGAAGAAGCAGATGGCCCATTGAAGAAGAAAATTCTCCTACCAAAGAAAGACTCTTTTTCGGCAGGATCTTGAAAGCCGTTTACACATTCGATGTCCAAGGACGAGTGTTGCAAAACTTTATTTTTCCTCATTCAAGGTAACAATGGAAGGAAGGACAAAATCCCCATCTTCTAATGGTTTCATTGATTATATGGAATGATCAGGGTTTGGGAGTACAGGAAAAGTGTGCATTCTAGGATTATGAGTCCCGGAGATATGGTGCTTCATTATCTGTGATTCTGGAGCCTAAAAAAGATATCAGTAAAATCAATTCTTTTGCGAAGAATATGGGTTTTGGATAGTTCTTTCATGACCACCCCACAAATAAGCACATCTGGCTGCTAGGGAAATGGAGAATACAGGTGGAATTTATGCAGGCAACAAATCAGTGTATAATGGTGAATATTGGGTTCAAAGGTACTGAAATATGTTTCACTTTTATTTATTCTAGCAATGACATACAGGAAAGAAGGGAACTATGGGAGTATTTGGAGGCTTTTCATCCAATGGGCTTACCATGGTTCATCGGTGGGGATTTTAATGTGATTGCTGATGTATCAAAAAAGAGTGGTGGATTGGAGAGTTCTATCAGTGGTATGCTTGACTTACGAACTTCATGTCTAGTAAGGGCCTATTGGATTTCGGCTTCAATGGGTGTAAATATACCTTGTGTAATAACTGCAAATGGACTATGCGCATTTGGAGTCGGCTAGAAAAATGCCTTTCCAACATCCATGGGTTAGACACCTTTGCTCTTTCCTCTATATTGCACTTATCCTGTAATTTTTCGGATCACGCCCCGCTGCTGGTTGAGCTCAAATGTGGGAGTCAGGAGCTCAAACCTTTCATGTATTCGTCTAAATGGCACAGTGTGGATGGTTTTCTACAAATGATGTGGAACTCATGGGAACGGGAGATTGAAGGGAGGGCTTGGATGGGGCTTGTTGGGAAGTTGAAGTGACTTAAGTCAAATATTGCTCATTGGATTTCTAGTAACCCAATTGAGGATAGTTTTGTGGTTTCTATTCAAATGGAAATTGATAATTTTGAGGACCAACTACAATGGAGTTGGGATGAGGGTATCTTCATTAGGCTATGTGATAAACGTAGCTTTCTGGCTGAGAGGTTACTTGAGATTGAAATAGATTATAGGTACCGCTCTAGGGTTATATGGATTAAAGAGGGTGACCACAACACTACTTTCTTTCATGCTTGTTTGAAAGAGTGGAAGAATATGAAAATCAACATTAAACTTGAGGATGGCTCCTACACTTCTAATGTCAATGTAGCTGGTCGGTTGGCCTTGGAATATTTTGAGACGTTACTTGCAGGTGATATACAAGGAGACCGGTTGAGTGGTGGTTTAGTGGAGGAGAAGGATTCATTCATGGGATATATATCCCTAGTAGTCTTGAGGTAGAGGTTAACAACATCCTCATGGCCACTCTAGAAAGCGATGAGGTTTGGGGAACTGTCTGCAGCATGTCCTTGGACAGTACACCTGGTCCAGATGGTTTTCTAGGGAGATTCTTTGTGTCGGCATGGGATTTTGTGGGGGTTCATGTAACTGAGTCCATTCAAGATTTCTTTAGGGGAGGATCCATTAACAGGAGCTTGTGTTCTTCCAGAGTTGTTCTGTTACCTAAAATCAAAGATCCTTATTCTATTGATCACTTTAGGCCCATTTTCTTATGTAACATTTCTTACAAGATTTTCGCAAGTCTTATGGCTAGGATATTGAGCAAGATGATACCGAAAGTGATCTCTCAGGAACAACACGGTTTTATCAAGGGAAGGGGCATATAGGGGGTGATCAGAATTTCCAAAGAGTTGGTGGAAGATGTTAATAAAAGGGTGATTGGATCCAACATCATCATTTAAGTGGATATAGAAAAGGTATATGAAAAAATGAATTAGAGATTTATTATTCAGGTCATGAGAGGTATGGGATTTTCTGAATGGGTGTGTGACCTATGCTTTTATTTCTATTCATCACCATGGATTTCTATCTCGCTTTTGGGTAAGGGATTTGGTTACTTCAAAATCATGTGGGGAGTGAGATAGGGGGACCCATTGTCTCCCATAATGTTTATTATTGCTCAGGAGTCCCTTTCATAGAATTTATACAGAGGCATGGAGGAAAGAAGGATCCTTTCTTATCACACCAAAGTCTCAAATGGATCCCTTTCACATCATATGTTTTCTAATGATATTTTTATTTTCTTGAATGGTAGGAGATCTTCCATTTTGAATATTATGGGAATTATGTAGATCTATGGTTGCCTAAGTGGATAGTGTATCAATGTGAGGAAGAGTAACGTTTTCATCTCAAATAAATGCTCAAGAAGAAGAGCTTGGGATATTCAGAATATTCTAGGAATCTAGAGGAAACAATTTCCAATGATTTACCTTGGGGAACCTATTACTAAGGGGCGTGTTAAAAAATCCTTCTTAGAGGATCTCATTAACAGAATGTTGGGGAGAATTCTAAGTTGGAAGAGCATATTTCTTTCCTTCGGAGGCCAGGTCACATTTATAAACAGTCTGATTTCCTATATTCCAATGCATGTAATGTCCGTGATATCTCCTCCAAAAGGTATTATTTATTTGATGGAGAAAACTATGAACTGCTTCCTATGGGATGCCAATTCCATGGGTAGGGCTCATTGGGCTTTATGTAATTGACTGGAAAAATCAATCGAGGAAGGAGGAGTTGGTCTTAGGGACATATCCTTAACAATACAATCCATGTAGGCTCTCATGGAATGGGATTTTATTGTTGGCGAATCTCTGTGGGGAAAAGTCCTTAGAAATAAATACGGACAATGCTAGGAGGTGTGGGAAAAGCTAAAACTGTCCAGTCTAGCGAAGACTGTGCTGCATCAACTGGAGATTCTTCAAGACAACTCATGTTGGGTGGTAGGTAGAGGGGAGATCAATTTATGGCATGACAATTGGGTAGGTGAGAAGCTATTTTTTTCGTGTTGTCTGGGTCCAAATATGATGGTTAAGGAGGATTCTCATTTTCCCAGACTTATGGATTCTATTCTAAGTGAGGAGTAGACGATCACCTTTTGGGAGATTCTTTTTAATGAGGAGGCTGATCGGGTTTGTTTTACAGGTTCTGTTTCAGGTTATTTCAGTGGGCATGATTATAGGACACTTCTCCATCATGGAGGGGTTCGGGATGAGTGCGCGGCTCGGCTATAGTGAAAGGAGGCTCCGACAAAATTAAATTTTCTAGTATGGAGAGCTTGGAATAATGCCTTGCCAACTGAGGATAATGTTCAAAGGAGAGGGATCTCCATTGCCTCGTGAGGCTTTTGTTGTACTAACCCGCAGGCTAAATCGATCTTCCATCTATTCATCAAAAGTGAATGGGCCAATTATCTATGGTCCCTTATGGGTAGCTGGGGTTGTTTCAATGCTTCCTTCTCTTCCATGTAGGATTTCATTTCTAACTAGTTTATGGGTGCAGTGAATCAAGATATGGAATGCAAGAGTCATAGCATCATTGTGCTCGCTATTATCTAGACATTGTGGGAGACTCGAAATAAGGTGAGGACAGAGGTGCAACCCTTGGCCACATTCCTTCAAGTTAGAATTAAGGGGTTGGTTCACGAGCAGGGTTCTATGGTGAAAGGCAGACAGTAGTCTTATATAATATACAAGTTACTTAGTCGGACTCCTGACTCGAATAGATCACAGGGAAGCTGGATTAGATGGAATCCACCGCAGCTTGGATATAAGCTTAATGTGTATGGATCATGTATAAACGGTAAAATGTGTGGGGATAGTCTATTGCAGGATGATTATGGATCAGTTTTTTTCACCTTCAGCGGTTTTTATGGGCTAGGGAGTTTGCTGGGTGTGGAGTTAAAGGCAATCCAAACATGTATCATTCTTTGCAAAGGCCTCGAATTGATGTGTTCATAGGTGGAATCAGATTCTAAAATTGTTGTAAGAGTTGTAAATGGACAGGTGGATCCTCCTTGGCACTTAACTTATTTGTTCCAAAATTTCACCTAGGATCTCAGACGTGTTTTCTTGGTTCGGCATGTGAAAAGGGAGCCCAACTTCATGGCAGATGCACTTTCTCGAGGAATTATTCCAGAGGATACGTTGATTGTATTTTCTAGTTTGGGCACTTTGCCTCTGGAGTGTAATAATTTTTTGCAGGGGGATTCTCTTGGGCTGCATCATTTTAGACCCTCATGACAACCTTTTTCATAATGGGTTGTTTCTCATTTCATTAATAATAAAAAAAAGGAAGTTATCGATCAAAAAAATAGTAAGGCATTTGATAAATGATCATAAAGAATGTATTAACACATAAAAGGGAGGGAGAATAAGATGGGTATATATGTGAGATAAATATATATATATATATATATAATTTAGAATCATTTCATAACATTAATAGATAGATAAAGTGATTTAGACTGGAAAAGTTCTTAACGCGAAGGAAAGGGTGGTCTAGAGTGATCCCTTACATTGAGTATGATTAGTCATTTGTGTTATTTATATACATGAATAATAGAAATAATTTAATTATTTACTTTCTTAAGAAATTTTTCAATCTTATTATTTTTTTATTTTATTCATTACTATTTCATATTAAATTAATTAATCACTTAGGTTGATTTTGGACGTTTTGATGTTGTTCGGCTCGTATATCAAAAATAATTTTCATAAGTTGAATAAGGTAAAATAGATTATTAATTAATAATATATATAATTTTAATAATTAAATAATTGTAATATTATATTAAAATTTTACTTTTAAAACCAATCATGAAATATGGTTATGAAAAATGAACTATGTTACAATCATGGAGACTGTATGTCGTACGTACGCATGAGTGGTGCTTTCATTTTTCAATGATCATGATGGAAAGAAGGTTAAGTGTTATTGTATATTTATAGGATTATAATCATATCATAATATCATATTATTTCTTTAAATACCATTACAAATACCAAACATGTGATGTGGTAATAAAAATGAATTGCATCGCTACATGAGGTGGTAGTATCCCGTCCACAGGAATAACGTTATCATTTATTGAATGAATGGTAAGGTAAGAAATTATATGATATATTTTTTCCCAAAATGATTATTATTTAATTAATATCATATATAAAAATAAAATAAATACTTATTATCTTCCATGTTAATCATAAGTTAAAAATAAATCACATCGATTCGTGAGGCGGTTGTACGCCATGCCCAAAAGTGATGTTATCATATTTTCTATGGAATGGAATGTAAAAAAGGTATATATTATATCATAAATACATAATTATAATTATATTACAAATATAATATATAAACATTATATGCATCATTATAACCATCTGTGATAATCAATGATGGAAAATGAACTATGTCAGTTCGTGAGGTGGTAGTCCGTCATACACATGATCAATGGTTTCATTTCGCATTTGAGGGAGGAAGAGATGGTTGTAGGAAATGACCTTAACATAAAAATATCTCATTATATGGAATATAATAATGTTATTATATAAACATGGTTAAATAATATTTGAATGATGTTAAGGAATAAATAAAAAAAATGCTCGGTTAAGGACGTTGCCTCTTCTTTGGACAACTTCTTTTTCTTTGCACCAAAATCCATTATAGGTCGGATTTATGACAAAAACAATGATTCTAGGATAATTTTATGGAATTATTAAATTTATTTGGGAAATTAATGGATTATACAAAGTTTTTCAGAAGTGCGTAAATGGGATGAGTGGGGATGTCCTTTATAAGTGGGGGAGAGGACACACTTGGTATTTTTGAAAAAAAAATTACACCAACGCTTTTATCATGAAGAAAGTATCCAAAATGGACCATTTTATAAATTTATAATATATAAGATCTAAATATGACCACAAAATATGAATTATATAATTTTTGGGTTATTTTAACCCTTATTTTTTAAGTTTAACCCCACGGTGATCCCATTTTTGCCTTAACAACAGTAACTAATTTTTACCTTTTTCAATGTTAATTATGGTAAAAAATTAAGTTTAACTTATTATATAATATAAATTATTCTAATTAAAAATATTTAATCCATTTTTTCAAATTAAACTAACATAAGTGACAGAATTTAATTTAAAATTAAACCTACAGTGGTATCGAAAAAACAGTTTTCCAAAAGAAAAACATTCAAAAGTTTAAGAAGTTTTTATATAAAAATTCAATCTAAAATTGATTAAAATGAACTAATTTGGATTAATAAATATATAATTTTACTAATTTTACTTTTAAAACCACATTAAAATAAAATTGGGCTTGTAAAAATTTCAGTTTTTAATAAGAATCAGTATTTTTCACTATTCGTTGAAAAATGAAACTTTTCAAAAAAAATCTAAAAAAACACCCTCAGATAATTTTGATAAGATGATTTAAAATTTAATTTAATTTTTTAAAATATATTATCTAGAATATTTCAAAAATAATTTTCAATTATGTGTGAAAAATGAAATTAAATTGCCTTTTAGAAAAATACTGTTTTTTAGGGAAAAAATTATTTTTATTTTAAATGATTCTTATTTTATTTCAAATAAATATATAATAATTGAATTTATAATAAATTTTTCACCCATATAATTTTAATAATTTATTTATTCCTATTCATACCTACAAATTTAACGGTTAGGTTATTATGATTCATTTAGATTTAGGGTCGCATGTTCCACAAGATATCGAAGAGATTGAATTTATTTAAAAATAAATATATGATAAAGTCTTGGGATGTTACATTATATTATAATATTGGTGTTTATTGTAATATATTTTATCAAACATGATGTTTCTATTTTAAAATATTTGGGTGTTACAAACCAAGAATCCCAAACAACTCTTGTAAAACCACGGGCTAGTAAAATCCATCCCGATTTCCAAATTATTTCCGCTGACCTTAAAAATAGTTTAAATATATGTAGGGTGATAAAAATAGGTATATTAAGTAAAATAATACCAAGATAATCTCATGAAAAAGATATATAATTCATACCAAATCTTTTTTAAAAATAAGTGAAACTAACTCATCACCTAAATAGGTATACTAAGTTCCCAGCCTCACCATTTCATCTCTCACCAAGTATCACATACAATAGATCATATAATATAATATCAAATGAATATACCCTACTACCACTTCCCCATTATACTTTCACTCTTCCCTAATTTCATATATCCTAATCCATATCTCTTTAAAATAATCCATCCCAAATACACCTGGTCTAAATTATCGCAGCATGAATCTCATGCATCACATCATCTTATCATCCCATGACATATATCCATATAGTAACTAAGTAGTTTATAAGAGCCACCATGTCCCATGTGATGTGTATTATACATAAATTATTATACCTCAAAAAATCATAGCCCATACATTGAGTAAGATACCTCAAGCCACCACAACCTATACAAATTATACCTATAATAGTTCTTTAGATACTATATCTATATACACATGTGTGTGAAATAATCATAAGCCATTAGAGCTCCCTAAACACATTTATGTGGAAAACTAACCAGTGTGCATACAATCATATAATACTAAAAGGATAAGAGGGTTGATCCATAGGTCATAGTCGGCCATCTGTTTCTTACCATCCTAGATATTGGGGAAAACACCCTCCCAGTGTCCACTAGGTGTTAGTCTCTATAACCAACATGGGTGGAGTAATGTATCAAATCACAAAATGTATAGGATATATATAAATATCAACCACACTATGAGTATTAACCAAGTATCGGTCTCAACTATATATATCATCACTCAGACACCCGAATGCCACCACTAAGAGATAGATATCCTATAAGCACGCAAGAATTTAAGAATAATTAAAATAGATTACTTCTTTATGTTTTATCATTTCTTTCCATTAATTAATTAATTAAACATTAATTATAATTTTTCCCAATTAGATTCCATTAAATATAAGTTAACATTTATTTAAACCATACATTATTATCCTCAAGATAATCCCATTCCCTCCACGCATAATCCAACTAATCCCATGGTTTCTTAGGATGTAACATATTTTCAGCATTCCATCTAGAACCAAACCCATGGGTTAAAATATTAATTAAACATTATCACCATTACATAATTACAGGTACTCTAGGAAACATACTAAGCTACCATCAAGTGATGTAACTAAGAACATTCACCTACCACAGTTAGTAAGGAAAGAAAGTGAAAATAAACAAGAAACTCGCCCATCGAGACACTAAATTGATTCGGTAATAAAGAATCCCATATTTCAACATCACAATGATTAATCCCAACTTAAACTCATTCAAACATCTCAATTCCATCCTTGACATGATCATTCATATCACCATTCATCTCATTGTCATAGGCATCAACTACTGGCACTAAATCAAGCCTCCTTAACCATATCTCATCATCCATCCCAGGATCACATCACATCACATAGTAAGGATCGTATCCATAGATCATAGAAAGAAATAAGAAAAAACATAGTCAATAGGTAAAATTGGACCTAAAAATAATTCATTCATCCTTAACATAAAAATGGGCTCCCAAGGCCCCCAATATAAGGCATCCAACCTTTAAAAACAACACACACTCTCGACCCTAAACATTTATGTTTAACAAAAAACCAGTTTTTATTCTATCACACCCCAGCCCTAGAAAATAATAATTTTTAATTATTTAATTATATTTAACATATTTTTTGACTTTTAGTTCAGGCTGAGTTTTAAAGACTTAATTTTTGGATTTTTCATCACAGGTTCATGATAAGCGCACAATTAGTATAAATCATGTGTAGACTGTGCGAAGGTGTCTATAGTTTTTAGCAGAGATGATTGCATAACCAGTGCATGGTTTCCTTAACTGTGAACCCTACCCATGTGGGGTGTCCATACACCCATAGAGGACCACATGGTTGGTGCACGGTTTGTCCATCCATGGGTACAAACTATGTGATCAGGAAAAAAAAGAAAAAATGTTTTAATTATATTAATATTGTTATTTATATTATTATTATATCCCCCCCCCCATTTTTTCCCTACCCATTGCATGCCCCACCCCCACTCCTCTTCATATACATTATGCACCCCTCAGTCAGAGCCCCTCCCTTCACGTGCCCCCCTCCTCTCATCCCCCATGGTTTTCAGTTGCCATTGCCTTCGATTATTGGTTTTTTCATCATGGTAAGGCCTCTTATTTATTCATATTTCCATTTTCAAAAATATTCCTTTCCCTATCACCCTATTTCATTCAGTTCAACCCTAGGTGATGGGTTGACCTTATTTTTTATTTTATTTTCTAATGTTAGGGCTCACAATGGGTCTCTCGAGTCTTCTTCGAGTGTGTTTCCACATATTCCAATGAAGGAAAAGCATATCATACCTTTTTGGTTTTCCATCCACTCTTTGAGGTTGGTTTTCATTACCATTTTGGTTAGAACAATTTTAAATGGGGGTTTTTATTGATTTTTTGTTACTCTTTAGTTGTTAGGAGTTCTTATAGTCCCCTGAAGTCAACTCACGTGAGTATGTATAGGTACGTAAATATATAATTATTCCCTCTTTGTACATATTCCCTCATGTAATGGAGGATATGTACATGAGGTCAAAGGGTATAAATATATATGTGAAGGTTCATATGTGTGTAAGCATAAAGGAGTTGTTTTGAGTGGTTGTCATGAAAGGAGACATTTTTTCAGGTAGGTCACCTTATTTTCAATCCTTTAAATTTTAAACTATAATTTTTTTTGTGTTTTATTAGTTGTTTTCATTATATTATAAATCTAGTAAATTGTAGAAAAATATTTTATTGAATGTAATTGGTTTGTTTCAGGTTTTTTAACCCATTTCTTATGTTTCACTATGTGTTTTTATTATTAAAACATGTTTTCCATTCTATTTTTTAAATAATAATCTTACTGAGTGTTTGATTAGTTTTTTAAACAATTTATACTGAGAGAATTAGAAATTTTAAAAGATGTTTTTATCCTTTTAGATGGTTTTAAATAAAAATTTAATTACAAGTTTAATTTTCCAAAGTACTCCAAAATGTTTTTTCAAATGGTAAAAGTTTGTTTTCAAATGATGAGGCCAAGTTGATACCTTGGAATGTTTTCTTGAAAAGTGGGTGCCTTCAGGGATACTCTCCATTATATGGGGAATTTGTATAGATAGTGTCGATAGGTGGACCTTATCAAGTATGGTATCTTTTCAAGATTGAAATGTTGTATTCATACTTACTTCCTCACCTCCCATATTTTCTATATCCATGGGATCCTAAGAATATTAGTGAGATTAGAGAGGAGGTTTATATTTAGTCCTAATTAGATATACTAGATCCCTATTGAGTATCCATGTGGGGTGTACCACCAGTGAAGCTAGTTGAGATCATCTAGGTTGGTTATTGAATTTGGATCTCATTGATAGGCCAGTATATGGAATCTAAACCAAGAACATCTAAGGTCTATTCAATTTTTTTCTAGGTATATCCCAGGATAACTATTTCACATTTATTCTACTTTCCTCTGTTTTCTAGTATTTTTATAAAGTGACACCCTTGATTTGCATTCCATATTAAAATTACTGTTCCAATACTTGTAATATTTTAATGGAATTTATTGAAATGGATTTTCATTTTTTGGAAACTACTTTAGAAATGTAATTAAAAATTTTTTTTCTAAAAAATGGAAGCATGTTACTTGTCTTTATTGAAAAAAAAGGAAAATTATATTTTTATATGTCATATTTTCAAACTATCATGACGTGATTTTATTTTTAAATATAAGGAATAGTGTGTGGTTCTTATTTGGAGTCCTTATTGAGCATCTTGATGATCACACCTATATCATCTTTTTCAGTTTTAGGTTACTCCAGTTTTGGATTGTTCTTGGAGAGATCATGGTTCTATGATGGTGTTAACCCACGAGGTCACCTGGAGGAATTTTTAGACATTTGGTTTTATTTATTTCTTCTTCTAGTACTTATTTTATTTTATTTTTTCATGTTTATTTATTAATTTGTTGTTTTATAGGATAAATTATTAACAATTTTATTATCTTTGATGATCAATGCTAGTTTCTAGCCCAGGATGACCAAGAACGCCTCTCATGCCTTATTTTGGGTGGTATTAGGTGACCGGTTCAAGGTTGACCTGGGTTGGTTCATGACATATTCTATCATTAATTAAAATATTCATTTATCATAGTTTACTACTAAACATAACTTAATACATCATCTATAATAAGATATTCAAATTATTTAAACATATACATGGAATAATATCCTAGTTTTGGCAAACTCAAGGAAGAAAAAATCTCATTTAACAAACATTAAATATTTATTATCATAATCAAGCATTCCAAATTCAAGATATTTATACATATCCATTAACACATGGAAGAAAAAATTTAATTTAACGTGAATTAATCATCAATTTGATTACTATCAAATTATAAGAATATAAGGATTTATTAGACATGCCTCTTCTTTAATTATTTATCTAGTCAATACAAATTATTGGATTTAAATTAATTATCAATTACATCAAGAATATTGTGATAATAAAATTATTACATTAAAAAATATAATAACATATATAGCACACTATCTAGTAAATCAAGAGGAAAACCATTATCATGGTGGAAGAACATTTGATCACTAGTCATAAAAAATTCATTCTTCAATCTGGTTCAATATGTATTTGGGAAAATAAATTTATATACAAGGGGATAAACCAAGTTCAATTTATTATTTTACTTAAATAAAAGGAGAAGAATGTAATACTATACCACAAACTTTCAGAATTATTGAAATAGAATCATAATATTAATGAGCATCTCTGATCAGCTCTCCCCCAAGGAAACTACAATATCTCAAGGATTTCATGCCATGAACACGTTGTAAAATGAAAAATATATATATATATTTGAATGATGGATATCAAATTCCAAATCATATAAATAAATACAGAAGTAAAACTAGATTTTATAGAGGACAACCCGCAATAAAAGAGGAAGAACCTACCTCATATCACTATAAATTGATCTCTAGAAGCTGGGGACTAATCCCTATTAAAAGGGGATTAAAAGACTTCAAAAATCACTCTAGATAACCTAGGGTTTGAGAGTGATGGGTGGGTAAAAAGTGGTTTTAGAGGTCCTTGTGGGTATTTATTGGGAAAATGAAATTTATAAGACCATGGTGCAGCCCTTAGTACCACAATGTATAACTACCTAACACAAAGTATACTACAGCATAGTGTGTGGGACACACCGCAGCCCCCTAGGTCAAAGAATGTGTCTAAGGAACTTGTAATATATCCAAATAATATCCTATTTGACTGGGGAGAGACCATGGCACAACCAATGTCATTATATCTCAGACCTCATCTACCATGAAGGGAGGCTACACCGCAGCCTCCTCACTCTACAACATAGTGCTCGAGCATTGGGGAAGGGCATATTCCATAGTCAAACACAATGGAAAAGCCTACCCCCAAAAGGTATGTATCTTCAATATCCTTCCTCAATCCCTTATGCACCACATTATGGACCTCCAAGTCACATAAGTCAGGCTTACAGTGTAGCCCATGGCTCCATGCCACAACCTTTCCAAAAAGGGTAATGGCACCCCCATTTTTCACATTCACCCATAATCCTCCTTAGGAAACCTATTTGAAAACCTACAACATCCTAAAATCACTAAAGATACTAGGGATATTTTACACCACTAATAAGGGGAGTTGAATCAGTGGTGGTACTTATAATTTTTATTTCTTTTGAAATTAACATATGTTGACATATTAGGATGTGATCCACTCTTCTAACTACATGACCCTTACTGAATGTAGTAAAATTAAAGACAAAAATAATATAAAATTTTTACAAGTTTTGGTTCCATTGTGAGCCTAATTTTTATTATGATTGGTTTGAAACCCCAATCACATATTCTTCACTATAATCACAAGCGGTTACAGCATAAAATTATTCAACAGCATAGAATCACACCATGATTTCTAGAATCCCACTGGAATAATAGCTTCACACTACCTAAAAACCCAAAAAAACACACAAAAGAACCCTTCAAAATATTTTCTACTCTCTCAATTGTTGATGAAGATATTTATTTTGAGCCTTCAAGATAATTTTATTAATAAATTATCAATATATCAAGATCCCTAACAATAATTAGATTTGTTCTTGTACACTATATTATTTTTTTACAATCTAAGAAACTTCTTATAATCCATAATTTTTCTTTCACTATTTATCCACTTTATGAAATAATTCAACACCTCATGCGAAGCACGTGATCTGTTAAAAGTTATGTGATTTCATGATCACAAAATTTCTCAAGCACCCATTTAAGATTCCTCTTTCTTTTTTCTTCTAACCTTTTAAGTTTAATAGATATGAGAAGTGGGGTGTATGGATTACATGAGTTTTATGAAATTATTGTAAAAATCTACCTTAGAATGACCAATAAGGGTTTGCATGAATTGTACTCTTTTAAACCCACTATTCTCATAAAATCTGGGAAATTATCATGAGTTAAACATATCCTTCACATGAAGAGGTCACACAATGTCCATTGTTCTTCATGAATGGTCTTGACAATATCTCAAGACACTATCTATGGTTATTTCACATGACCTTGGTTTGTCTGCATATTACTTATTGTAAATGAGTGTTTGTCCATGAGTGTTTGTCTCAATCTTTAGTTAAGACCTGGATGGCTCACGGGTTACTTTTTCATGACATAAGTTATGTCTGTAGATTCCTTCATGAGATAAGATGGTATTCATGAGATGGATTTGTGTGATTGAATCATGAGAATTTTTTCTTCCATGGTGTGAATGATTCATGTGAATTCTCATTATCCTTCGTATGTATGGTCCAAGAAATGGATCTATTGTGATATCTCGCACAATATTCATAGTAATAGAACATGTTCCCTCATCCATGCATTAGTTTTTTTATAGGAGAATTCATCTATTTTTATGACGTTATGAGGGATTATTCAAACACCTGAGGATATTAGGATTACATGAATGTTGAAACTATCATCTTAGCCATGTAGTTATAGAACAATCATGTGATTTCATGATAGATTCAAATGATCACTTTTTTGATCATACAATGGCATAGTGGACATCCTCTTGATAATCTAAATAATTCAGCAATAATTATTTCAAAAGACAGAATCTTCTCATGATAGAAGATATGTTTTTTCTTTATGTTATGTATTAGATTATTATCCTTATGCCATCATGCGACTTCATGTGTTCTTGGTTAGTTGTAACCTTATAGTTTTTTGATCCATAGATCATCACTAGATTATTTTCACTTTATCATGTGATGACACTGGTAATTTTGACATCTTCTCTTTCATGTGACAACATCATTTTTCCTTAATTGATTCCCTCATAGAATCATGTCATGCATGCAGGATAATGATTCCATTCGTGTTCTCAAAATGATCAAACTTTTCTTGATGTCTTGCGGTGGATGGTTGTATCGATCTCACATAGATAGTACCTTTATCGTCTAAAGGTTGAAGATAATAGGGATATTTGAATATGTGCAGTGCGAGATTCAATAAATAGATCAGATCATCTCTATTAGGTGGATAGTGTTATTTATGTATTTTTAAAATATGGGTGAACAGTGCACATATTCTCGTATCACACATCGATCGAGTGGCCAGATTTCATCTTCTAGGTATTACAACTACTTTCAAAACACTCCTGAGTTGACTGTTAGGGATCAGCACCGGTCACATTTTCACCACATGCCACAGGGGCCATGCCTCACCTGTACTAGTCCACTAGCACCATATGGGCCTTATAAATGGGCCCAACCATGACTATGTGAATTCATAGTTGTAGACCTTATACATGGGCCCACCAGGATCTATGTTTCCATCTGTGGCCTCCATTGGTAGTCTCTCCCATGGGGTTGACCCTCAGGTCCCAATAAGTGTGGTTGAGGGCTAGCCTTGGGGGATTCAATGGGATGGCCATTTTTTAATGTGAGGCCTACTCATAAATACCTAGAAATCATATAAGAAAAAAAATGGAATTACAATCCTTCCTTAAATAATATTCCAAGCCACCTCTACAAAATGTAGATAAAATTTACAGTTCAATTCCCCTTCATCTTGTAGTAAACAAAGTTCCATCAAATGACACAAGACTTTTGAACTGAATATCACTTCAAAAATCATCATAGTTTCAAGGACAATTTTCCAAGCATGAAATCCAATTCCATTAGATGAATCCATAATAATTCTCCAAGAATATCACCATTGCATCCACCAACACATATTAACTTATTAACAATAAATACAACCTAATCTCAATAATATCCCCATTTTTATTTTTTTCAATATCACCACATATCAAAGTTAGTATGTGGTGATAAATTTATCCCATATTGAAAATAAATATGTAAATGGAAAATGGGGTAATCTCAACTCATCTTTCTTCTCAAAATCATGATCATCACATTTATATAAAAATTTCAAGATTAATTCTAAGAGATTAATGATCTCACATGGTTCTCTTAGCAAAGAGACTTTAGTTAATCAACTCCAAGTATACGTGGTCAAACACAATACAGAAAATAAGAGGGATACAACCAAGGATGTATATATAATCCATAAAAACTATGCATGTGAAATCACAATCAAAACGTCACAATTATTGTTGTAGGGGGTGGAAATAATCAGATTCATCATTTAAATGATAAATCATGCACACACTTCAATAAACACATTATAATTTTCAAGTTAAAAATATATAGTTTCCCCTTTTTCTCATCCTTAGGTCATAAAATATCCCCCTCGAGGGCTTATATCATTTTTATCAACATGGGAATTAATAAAATCCATGATTAACAATACTTATCCTTAAATTCCGTGCTTCTTAGCTCATGAAATATAAAAAAAATTGAGAATAAGGAAGAGACTTTTTGAATTCTTCAAGTGAGAGGATAAGGATGAACGTTAAGTTTCATCCTAAGTTCCAAAAATCTCTCTCTTAGCATAGATTTGGTGAAAATGTCTAAAAATTGATATTTTCTTGAAATTTATTCTAGATTTATGTCTCCACCTACCACATTTTCTTTGATAAAGTGATATTTGATATCAATATTCTTGGATCTTGAATATTGAACTGGGTTTTTAGATAACCCTATAGAACTTTGATTATCACATGAAATTTTCAGTGGTTTCTCAGTTTCAATCTTCAAATATTCTAACTGAAACTTCATCAAAATCATCTATGTATAAGCATGTGTAGCAACTATGTATTCGAACTCGGTTTTGATTAGTATCGCAAAATTCTATTTCTTTCTATACCAACTAACACAACCCTCTCCCATTAAGAAAAATCCACCTAAATTTGATCTTATATCTATATAATCACATTCTCAATTTTCATTAGTAAAACCCAATAGTTTCAAGTCTGCATTATTCTTGTATAGTATCCCATAGTTTAATGTTCCTATTAAATATCTAAAAACTCTCTTCGCAACTAACAAGTGAGACCTATTAGGATCACTTTGAAATCGGGACATAGTGTCACTACATAAGTTATATCAAGCCTTGAATCCATTAGATAGAGAAGACTAACAACTATTCCTCTTAGTTATTTCTTGTTAAAACTACTTCTAGTATCTAATTTTTATAATTTGGTTCCAATGAAAATGGGAGTTGAAACTAATTTTTCATTTTATATTCCAAAAAAATTCATTAATTCCCTAGCGTACTTTTCTTGAGATAGAAATATGTAATTTAGTTTCTGCTCAATTTTAAATCCTAGAAATTATGTCATATGAACTTGCATGTACATCTCAAATTTTCTATTCATATTATCTAAAAATTATTCACATATACATTCCTTATCACCAGAAAAAAATGATTTCATCCACATACACAATGACTATGAGAGTACCTTTAGATATGTCACTCACATAAAGGTTACTGCCATGATTACATTTTATATATTTAATATCCCTTAAACAACTATCTAGTTCAGAATATACCAGGATCTTGGGGTCTCTTTCAAACCATACAATGTTTTATTCAATACGTATACCATGTTTCAATCATTGTCGAAGAAAAAACCATTAGGTAGTTCAATATAGACTTCTTCTTCAAGGTCACCATTTAGAAAGGCATATTTCTCATCCATTTGATAAACTTTATAATGTTTTTGTGCTTTCACTACCAAGAACATTCTAATAGTTTCCAGTCCTGTAACTCGTGAAAATTTTTCTTCAAAGACAATTCCTTCCATTTGGGATTATCCTTTGCACACTATCCTAGCTTTATTCTTTGATACCTCACCTTTCTCATTCATCTTATTCCTAAAAAACCACTTGGTTCCAATAATATTTTTATTTTTAGGTTTTAGAATAAGATACCAAGTAGAGTTCTTCTCAATCTGATAAAGTTACTCATTCATATCATGTGTCCACTCCTCATGCCAAACTTCTTTTACCACGGTATGAGGTTCAATTTGAGAAATAAGTTCATTTTTATCTTCAATTCTAAATATCATTCTAGTTTGAATAAGGGTATATTGATTGCCAATGATATTTTCAGTTTCAATATTTTTGTTCAATTTTTTATACCATTTTCTCTTATTTCCTTTAGCTTAATTGTTATCACTAGTCTATTCAGAATCAATATCAACAATTTTTTTATCTTTCTCAGTAACTTCATCATTATTATGTTCCATTTTCATGCCATTTTCTATCATATTATCTAAATATGTATCGATTGATCTATCTGAATTGTTCTTATTTTAAATAATTTTGACATCAATATAGTCAACTAGATTGTGCATATGTTTATGACAAAATATGTAGCCTCTTTTAATAGATAGATAGCCCATGAAAATTCCTTCCTTTACTTTTTATTCAAATTTTCCCAGATTGATGTTATTGATATTTCTAATGCAAGGACTTCCAAAATATCGTAAGTATTTAATAGTTTTTTTTATTGTATCACATTTCATATATTTTTTTATAATCTCAGTATACATATTTTCTATATATTTATGGAAATACATACGGCTTCTGTCTAAAAAACATTGAAATGTTATGTCCATCTAACGTATTACTTCCCATCTCTACTATGATTCTATTATTTCTTCTAACTGCCCAAATTTTCTATAGATTATATTGTACGCTACACTGATGATTGATTCTATGTTTGGAAATATAACTTTCAAAAGCATCACAAGTAAATTCCTTACCATTATCTGAACTCAATTTCTTGATATATAGACCCATCTCTTTCTCTATTTTCCTTCTAAAAATTTTGAACATTTTAATTTCTAATGACTTTTTTTTTATATACATGACATTATTAAACTAAGAACATTCATAAATAAATGTAATAAAATAAATATCACCTGAGGTGTGATTTTTTCTCATTAGACCACATAAATCATTATGAATAAGTTCAAGGGGTCTAGAAGATAGAATATCCACTCCTTTATGTAAAATTTGGGCTAATTTACTCTTTTGAAAGTTTTAACATATTTCATCCATATCTCTCTTTAGCTTGTGAAAATATCTTGAAATATTATGTTTCAAAATTTTACATATACTTATTTTTCCAATATTTCTAATCATTTTATGCCATAATCTATTTTCATATTTTCCACTCAAGTAACATGAATTGGTAGGATCACCAATTTGAAATAGATTTACATTGGTTCTTTTACCTTGAGAGATAGTTCTTCTATCCTTTATGATTTTGATGATACATGAATCCTTTTTTAATAACATATCATGTCCATCATCACGATGTTTTATGACACTAAGTAAATTTTATTTTATCCCTTCAACAAATAACACATTGTTAGAGTTAAGATTTTGGGATTCAATCCTTGCTTTTCCAACTCTTTTAATTTTCAAGGAACAATCATTTCCAAAGGTTTCTGCTCCTCATTCATGATTATCAATGTTTCTTAGAATTTTATTGTCACCAAAAATGTTTGATGAATATCCACTATCAAGAATCCATGACTTGGTTCGTCTACTAGCTTTTAAAGAAACTTCATCAAAACATGATTTTTTTCATTCCTTTTTTGAACTCCATTCCCTTTCTAAACATTATATGTATATTTAAGAAAACTACTCAAGAAATTTTCAGAAATATGGCCTTTCTGATAAAATCTCCTATAGATTTATTCTAAATAGTCAAAAAAAATTATGTGTGCGGATAAGATAAACTCATGATAGTTATTTACTTTTAAAAAAATATACTTTTCTAAAAATATCTCCCCCTTGGTTCATGATTCATTTATGGTAGGGAAATTTTATACCATCATAAGTATTATTTATGCCCCAAAACTCCATAATAGCAGTAGTTTCCTTGAAAATTGATCTCCCCAACTAAAAATAACCCTATCTTGAAGATTATTGATATTGTCTTTCTATATATTGAGATTTTTTCTTCTCTAGGGGAAAAGATCACCTTGAATAATTTATTTCTTCTATTAAATTAGAAAATGATTTCTCATTAGTCTTCATGATCCATACTTTATTAGAATTTATTTTTTCACCTGCATTAATAGAGATAACATATTTATTTTAAAATTTATATAGTGAGGAATTAGCCTACTTCTTTGAACCCCACTTTACACCAATTTGTGAGGATTCTTCCTTAACCTTGATAGCCTATTTGAAATATTATCTAATCTTTTTCAAGTTGTTTTATTCATTAAAACATTTATACTGAGTCTTAGACTATTCTTCTTCTTTGAAATAAAGTTTTTCTTCAAGGTCTTTTACCATATTTTCCATTTCCTCTGCTTTTAGTTTGTGTCTTTGGATTTATTCAACGTAAAGAATCTATTTCCTTTCATATTAATCATTTAATTCATCTATCTTTTATTTTTTTTCAATAACACTCGATTTTCCTAATTGATCTTTTTTTATCAAGACAGGATTCTAATTTATTCTTAAACATGTCCGCAATCTATATTCATTCACTTTCATCATCTTCACAACCAAAGGTGTTAAACCTTTTTCCCACATGATCCATAAGGTTAGTTTCATCTTCTGATTGGTTGCTTGAGGTGGAGTCAGCTTCCTCTAATTTTCTAACTAAACTACTTCTTTTTATTTTAAATAATTTATTCTTTCTCCCATCTAATTTGGTTGTGCATTTTGAGATCTTTCCCTATTTTTTTTCTATGGATTCTTATCATCTCTCTCAGGTTCCACTGACTTCCTTTTAGGAAATTTTACAGAAAAATTTCCAATTTCATTATAGTTGTAGCACCTAGGTAGTAATTTACTTTTACCCTTGAACTTTTCCTAATTTAATATTTTTGATATAAGATAAATTATTCTATTATAAAATTTATATTTATCTTCATCGTCATATTCACTTGATTATGAAATTTAATTGTAACTAATTTTGAGCTTTCTCATGGATTCAAAATCCATATCATCTTTAATATTCTTCTTTAAGTATGGGATACTTTTCATTTCATATGAAATGAGTATGTTAGTAAATCCATCAACAGTAAGATAATATATATCTTCTAAAGTTGATACTTTAGGATCAAACCTATCAGGAAAATTTCTCATCGGTTTTTTGATAATAGTATAATCATTCTGCTTTTCTCAAAAATCCCTAATATTAATAACAATTTCATTAACTCTTTTTAAGTAGTCATCAACATTTTCTTCTTCACCCATCTTGTATCTTCAAATTTTCTCCTCAAAAATTTTTAATTTTTCCTCCATGAATTTCATGTTTTCCTCATAACTACTTTCCAATTTGCCCAAATTTCATTGGAATTTTTGAGTCCCATAACCTTTATGTAAAAATTTTTTAAAAGATACATCAAAATTTAATTTTAATATTTTCTATCAACTTCCATATTTCTCTTATCGGTAAAATTCATAAGATCATCTTTAGTGATAGGTGGTAATCTTACAGTAAATAAATCTTTATCTTCAAGTTTTAGATATAAAATATATGGAAACAACCTATTCTTAAAACTATGGTAGTTATTTCCATAAAAAGTTGGGACACCCCTAATATTGAAAGAATTTAGATTATCCATATTTATTATTTAGTGTATCCTGACAGAAGGAACCATCCTTTGATACCATTTAAAGCTCCTAGGGAGATGTTATGCCATTAAGAGGGGGTGAATCAGTGGTGGTTTATAAAATTATCCTTTCTTTTTATATTAACCAATTTTAACCTATTAGGATCTGATCCAATCTTATGATTACATTAATTTTCTTTAAAGTTGTAAAATTAAATAGAATAGAAACAAAAAAAATTACAAGGTTCAGTCTCAATGTGAGCCTACTCCTTATTGTGATGGGTTAGAAAACCCTATCATTGGTTCTCCATAGTAATCAAAAGTGGTAAAAATAAAAAATTATTAAATATAATAGAATAATTCCATTATTTTCAAATTCCCATTAAAATAACAACTTAACACTACCTAAAACAAACACAAACACAAACAACACAAGAAAGACCCCTTTTAAATGTTTCTTGCTCCTAAAAATATTGATAAAGATATTTATTTTGAGCCTTAAATATAATTTGATTAGAAATTATCACTTTATCAAGATCTCTAAAAATAATTATATTTGATCATATACACTACCTTCTTTATCACTATCTCTTGAAATTCTTATAATCAACAATGTTGTTTGCATTGTCTATCCACTTCATGCAAGAATTCACTACATCATACAAAGTGAATGATCTGTCAACAGTTATGCAAGCACATGATTGAAAAATGTATCAAGAACCCTTTTAAGCTCACTCTTTATTTTTTCTTTCAAAAAATCTAAATTTAATATAGATGGTACATAGGATTTATTTCTTGAATGAGTTTCATGCAAGGATTTCCAAAATCTCCCTTAACATTACCAATAAGGGTTCATAAAAACTATCCTATTTTAAATACACTACCCTCATGAAATCTTGGAAAGGCTCGTAAGTGAAACTCCTCCAATGTGTGAAGAGATAATTCAATGTCCATTTTTCTTCATTAAATTACTTCCTAAGATCTCAATACATTATTTTTGGGTCCTTTGTGTGACCCCAGTTAGTCTGTAGATTGCTTCGTGTGAATGAGTGTTTGTCCACAAGTGTGTGTCTCAATCTCTTTGGAATACCTAAATAGATTGCATGTTACTTTTTCATTACACAGGTTGTGTCCATGGGTTTCTTCATGGGACAAGAGATGCTTCACGATATGGATTCACATGGTTCAATCACTTAAATCACTTCTTCCTTTTCATGAATGATTCACATGGATTATCATTATCCTTCATGTGTATGCTTCATGTGATGGATATGTTTTGAGTTATTACACAATATTATCAGTAATAAAACAAGTTCCCTCATCCATGAAATGGTTTTTATAGAGTAAAATTACTCTACTTTTCATATCATTCCAAGTATCTATTCAAATTCTTGAGGATATCAGGATATCATGAATGTTGAAACTCTCTGCTTACCCATGCATTTCTAAAACGATCACATGATCGTGTGATATATTTTCATGATCACTTCATTGATCATGTGATGGATTTTTGGATATCTTCTTAATAGTATAAATAATTTTGAAACAATTTTTATAAAATATGGAATATTCTCACGGTCGAATATACATTGTTCTTTATGCGATGGATTTGGTGCTTCTCTATATTCCATTATGATACATCGTGTGTTTTAGTTTAGTTGTCACCTTACTATCTCATGATCCATATATCATTATGCAATTATTTTCATTTGATCATGTGATAAAAATGGTTATTGATAAAACTTCTCCTTCATGTGATAGCAGTGTTTATCCTCAGTTAATTCCTTCTCAAAATCATGGAATGCATGAAAGAAAATGATTTTATGCATGTGCTAAGGGTGATAGACATCGTCTCAATGTATTGTGATGGTCAGTTGTCATGAAATCATGTGGATAGTACCTTAATGATTTTAAGATTTTTGATGATGAGGATATTCAAAAACACACAACACAGGATTCAACTGATGTCTTGGATCATCTCTATTGGACAGTCAGTGTTATTTCTATCTTTTTAATAGATGGGTGAATAGTGTGTGGCATCTTGCATTCCACATCAACCAAGAAGCCATATTTCCTCTTGTATTTATTACAACTACTTCCAAAACACTCTCTATTTAACTATTAGGGATCAACACTAGTCACACTTGCACTGTACGCTGCATGGGCCACACCTCACCAACATTATCCTACTAGCACCCTCTGGGGCTTATACATGGGCCAAACCGAACCTATGGGTGTGTACACTTGTAGTCCTTATATATGAGCCTTTCTATACCTCTTCCACCATTTTTTTCCTTCATTGGTAGTCTCTCCCACATGGGTTGACACTCATGTCCCCCTAAGTGTGTTTGATGGCTAGCCTTGGGGGCTTTGATGGGTTGGACATTTTTTAATATGAGGCATAATCATATATACCTAGAAATCATCTAAGTTTAAAATGTAATTACAATAATCCCTTAAATAATATTCCAAGATACCTCTAAAAAATGTAGATATAATTTTTAGTTCAATTCCCCTACATCTTATAGTAAAAAAAACTTTCATCACATGATATAAGTCTTTGGAACTGATGATCTCTTAACAAATCATCATATTTTCAAGGATAATTGTCCAATAATGACATAAAATTCCATGATATGAATCCATAATAATTCTAAAAGTATCTCAAAACTACATCCACCAATAAATATTAACTTATTGATGAAAAATGCAACCTAGGATCAACAATCACAAAGGAAGGTCTGCTAAGATCTAGGTCCTTACATCAGATACCTCTTACACCATCTTCATACTCAGTAATTCAAAAACAAACCTATAGATAAGAAATAAGTAAAGGGTTTATCTAAAAAACCACCTCATAAGATACCACTCAATAGTCTCTACATTATAGGAGATCAACCACCTCACTCTGAAGAAATAAGTGCTAAACCACACAATAGAAAAAACCATCTCCTAAACACTCTCCTTAGGGTGATACCACTCAAACAAGATTGAGGAAAAAGTGAGAAATAAGATATAAAACCATTTTATATACCATAAAATGTCCAAATATACAAATGAGAAACACTAATAAATAAAGGATAAATAGAAAACCACTAAGGGTACTGAGAATGAATCCATGAATAATGTTCCCATATGCTCTCCTCTATTCCACCGTGCCTCTAAAGGAAATGAACCAAGGGAATATCCCACATGTGAAATATCTTCTACTGGAATTTTTGAATCTACACAGGTCAATCCTTGAAGTTCGCATCATTTTCAACATCATTCTCACCCAAATTAATTACGTAAGAGTCAACATGAAGGTATTAGTTGAGTTTCAACATGTGAAAAATATATTTTATCTGAATCATATATGGGGGAATTTATATTCAATAATCCATGGCTCCAATAATATCTAGGATCTCAAGTATTTGAAAAAAATAGAGATAAATCTTACTCCAAAAAACAAACCTTTACTACACACAATGAGGAGTATCCTTATATAACACATGTTCTCTAACATTGAACTCAAAAGGTATCCTTATATGATTGGAATAAGACTTATGAAAATACTGAACTGCTTTCATCCTTTCATGAATTACCTTAACCATATCTGTTGTATTCTATATTAGTTTTGACCAAAGAATTTCTAACTCTCCAACCCTTATCTAGCACAATGGAGAATGAAAAGTTCAGTCATAAAAATATTTGAATGGTGTTATGCTAATGGTGGAGAGAAAAATATTTTTTTAAGAAAACTCATCCAAATATTGTTGCCTCATCCATGAACCTCCACAATACATGACACAAGAAAGAGACATTTCTTTAAGAGTCCACATGGTTCACTCTTTTTTATCATCTTTAAAAGGATTAAAAGTAATGATAAGGAGTAATTGAGATCCAAAATCATGTTAAAGACCACTCAATGACTTACAAGTAAAATGAGGATCATGATTAGAGATGATCATCCTTGGGACTCTATGTAGTTGAACCACATTCTCTAAATACTGCCTTGAAAAAATATTCACTGATCTCAACTCCTTAATGACTATAAAATGGTTTTATTTCATCAATTGATCCACTATCACTCGTATAGCATGAAATCCTCACTGATATCAAGGTAAAAAAGTAATTAAGTCCATTGATAAGTCTTATCACTTATACTGGGGAACATATAACAGTTTTATAAAACCACCAGGAACACAGTGCTCGGCCTTGACCTTCTAGTAGACTAAATATCAAGACACAAACTCTGGAACTACGTGGTTTAAACTAGGCCATGAAAAAAGTCTTCTTTGAGATTGGTATATCTTTATCATTTCAGGGCGTACCCACAATGGATAAATATATAACTCATAGAGAACCATATCATGCATTTTAAAAAGAATGAAAATCCTACCCTGAAACAAAACCTAGTTCTAATCATCCTCATACCAACCATTAAGGGCATCACCAAAGACAACTCGGTATCTCCATACCTCCACCTTAGAATCCCCCGATTGGTATTCCTCCACCTATTGCACCAAATATGAATATAATTTCATCTAAAAAATATGTTATATACCTAAAACCTCTCCCATATCATGTTGAATCACTGAGAGTTATTACATATCTCTCCAAGAATCTCCAGATTCATGCATAGCATCACTATTTGACTTCATGCTCAGCACATCGGTCATAACATTTCCCCTTCTTGGTGTATAAGAAATCTAAAATTCATAATCCTATAATAATTCCATCCACCTTCACTGAAAAAATTTCAAGTCGTGCTGGGAGAAAACATACCTTAGGCTCTTCTGATCAGTAAAAAATATCAAAATGTTCACTAATGAGGTAATATCACCACAAATTCAAACCAAAAAAACAAATACCAACTGAACAACATGGGTGGAAATAATATTCTCATGGGGATGTATCTGTCAATACCCATAATAAATAACTTATCTCTACTGAAACATAACAGGGCTCAACCCAAGATGTGAATCATTATAGAAAACCTTGAACTGAACTCCCTTTCCTGGAAAACAATTGGACTAGAGCACTGACAAAATCCTCCTTTAGGTACTATAATATCCTTAAAGACTGGGGAAACACTAAGCCTCTACAATATTCTTAGGGCTACCCAATAAATGAATTCCTTAATCTTTGAATGATATATAACTACTCCTCACTAGGACATGACATAACCTATGAAATGAACTTTATGACCCTAAAACTCACACTTTGACAACTTCTTGAAAATCTACTGATGGTGACGATCTCCAAAATTGCCATATAAATTATCTACATGCTCTTACACAGACATGTAGTAAACAAGGATGTTTTCACTGAAAACCACCATGAACCGATCCAAAAACTCTCTAAACACTGTTTATCTAACCCATGAACATGGATATAGCGTTCATCACAAAAAATGAAATCATAAAAAACTCATAATTCTCATAACAAAATCAAAATATGGTCTTTGGAGCATCATTATCCTTCACCTGCATCTAATGATATCCTGAACACATATCAATCTTTGATAACCAATAATATCCTTTCAGCTAATTGAATAAATTATCAATCCATGGAAGAGAATAGTGGTTCTTCACTGTCACTGGATTCAAGTGATGATAATCAATACAATTACACAAGCTACCATTATCCTTCTTCATGATCAAAACTTATGAACCCCAAGGTGACACATTCGGATAAAAAAACCATGTTTCAACACATCGTGAGCTTTAATCTTAGCCTTTTCAACTCAGAAAGAGAAATCCTATGTGGAGACATAGAGATAGGAAAAAATACAAGTTATATCTCTATTCCAAAAATTGATTTCTCATAGAGGGGGTAACTCTATGACCTCCTTAGAAAAAACATCATGGTACTCTTCCATGACCCCAGGAAACACCAACGATTAAACCTTTTATGAAATTTTCATCATCTCATCCAATAAGAAAGACAAGGATAAAACATGCCTCCAACCCATCTAAGGAACTCTCTCTCCAAAGAACACAACAAAATCTTTATTAGTATCATAGAACACAACCTAACACATGAATCAATCCATGATAGCCTACACCAAAAACCACTAGTTCATGTTGAGGATAATTTCATATGGCTATATCCATAAACATAGGAAGTATCCCTAAGAGTTTTGTTGACCTAGAACTAGCTCATAGTCTATAGCGACCCTACTTTTCTTACATTATTATTACATAATTTTAATGATAAATGACATAAAAACATTACACAATGAGGAAAAAAATGTTTAGTTTCTTGGGTAAACTAGGACCATACATAACTTTTACAACATAAAACAAAAACATTTATTTATTTATTTATTCTCTAGCTTCTTATTGGACCATGAATTCTCCTTAGTATAAGTATTCTTCTAAGGATATACATCAAAAAGGGGTGAGCTAAAATCCCAGTAAGAGGATAGATAATAACATTAAATAATGTAACATGGGGTGAGCATAATCATTATCATCATAACATAGGCATGGGATTATAATCATGAGAGGAATCATTAAGAAAAGACCTGGAATGTAGCAATGCATAAAAATGAAACATCATGTCTTAGTGGACAACTACCACACATAGTTGTGAACAAAGATAGAATCATGTTCATGCATATTTCACATTCCTCGTGAGATAAATCACATTATCCAATGCATTGGATAACTATATAATTTCAGTTGTAGTCGTCACATCATAAAATTTACATTATCATGCATTCCACATAGATCATATATAAATATTGGACATAAAATAACCCATGGAAAGGAATGGTTTTCATTTAATAAATCATACATTCAAAAAATTTGGGTTCCCAAATTAAATAGTGAATAACATACTTGATATAAGAATCATCAACATTGAGTGAAGATGAAACAATCTCGAGAAGTAAAAGGTGTGTTCTTTTGAAAGAAGATTTCTTTTGGAAAACATTATGTTTGTCATAAAATCAAGTAGAAAACATTTATATCCTAGAAAAGGTAATATAATGATTAATAAATGATATTTAAGTAATATCCATATGTAAAATGGGGTGAAATATGGAAAACCCAAACAAATGGAGTTGGGTTCGAGAATTCCTCTTACCTTATGTCCGAATATGTTATTCGCTTTAATATCTTGTATAATCACATTATATTAATTGAGTAAAAATTATAGAACCTTTTATATATTAATTTTATTCATTATGGTTTTATTAAGTTCTTTTATAGGACTTTTTATGGGTTATAGAGTTAAATTTCATCGTTTGTGAGCATTTGTTTTCTTTGTTTTCACGATTGGTTCACTTGTATTCATGAATGGAAGTTCATTTAAAATGAATATGAATATAAAGAATTGTTATTATATGTTATTAGTTATAATAGAAAATATTAAATTATCTTATAATGATTTTTGGTTAAATACCATGAGGATTATTCATTACATAAAAGTTAATGATGAACATTTTAGGTTAATTTTGGCAGTTTTTTGATCACAATGAACTTATTTTATTTTATCATTTAGTATTATGAGTATAAGTTAGTTACAAAACATAAAAGGGGTTAAAAATAAATTTTATAGTATATTTTCAACCATTTATTTATTTTATTAACATCCTTGAAGGTGTTAAAGGAAAATGTAGGTGCATCACCAATGATGTCGGTAAATTGGCGCATCACGAGCGACGATTCCATTTTTAAAATAAAAGAGAGTGAGGGAGGAGTTTAATAATGAATATTAAATTAACATGATATAATTATAGTATATGTAATATAATTAATTTTATCATTCCATTTTTATTAAGGGAAGTCAGGAGATAATAATAAAAGGAATAGAAATTAATATAAATTAAAAGAAAAAGGAAGAGGGTTTTACCTCTTAAATCTATCCTCCTTGAGAACCTCCTTAAGGAAAGGGTTTTGGTCTTTTTATGAGAACAAGAGATCCTAGACGTGGGTTAGGAGATAGGGAAGAGTATTTGTAAGAAATTAGGAAAGTCTCATGGATTGATGGGTGTGAGGAGAAGAGGGGGTGAGGGGTGGTATTTGTAGTGGAGGAGAGGGGTGTTTTCTCAATATTATATTCATTAATTTATTATTTTGGCACAAGGATATGAATAGTTTGAGAATTACCTATAAATATATTAAAATAATGAATTATTGTTTTAAATTAATGTTCTTACATCAGTTGTACATTAACAATGACTCAAAAATTCATGTATTTAACATTAATTGAAAATTACCGTATTATACTATTCATCAAAAATTCAAGTATTTTAGAAAAATACCAAAAAATCACCCTAACCATTTTTATATGTTTAGAATTAAAAAAAATGAAATCCATTTAATGAAAATAATTTTCTAAAAATTATTAATTTAATTTTTAATTTAAATCATCATTTACTTGGAAATTATAGATTTTAAAATTATAACTGATTTTGAAACACTTTGAAAAATTAATTAAGGTATCATAAAATTATATTAAAATCATAAAACATAAAAATATTAATTTATTGATATATTTTATGAAAATATATTTTATTTTAAATTTTTAAATTAATCATAAAATTGTAATTAAATATTTATGACTTATAAAAATACCAACACTTAGTTAATAATTTTCAAAATATTTAGTTACTTATACTATGATATAATTATATCATATTTTCACTTATAAGATGAAAAAAATTTATTTATACTTTCATGGGTGAGTGTACTATTCATTTGGATGGTTTACTATTCATAATGGTCATATTACTATTCCTAAGGTCAAGTTACTATTTCATTGGTATTAATTATTTAACTTCTAGAAATACTTGTTATTTTATTAATTATTCATTTATAAAGTTTTTATTATCATATCTAAGTGATTTTATGTGATTTATACTATGTTAAATTACTATAATAAGGGAGAAATTCCATTGATAAAGTTTCGGGTCGTTACATTCTTCCCCCCTTCTGAAATTTCTCCCTTGAAATTTCATTTCACATAAACAGGTGAGGGTACTTATCCTTCATCACCTTCTCTGGTTCCCAAGTTACTTATTCATACTTATGGTTCCTCTACAACACTTTGACAAGGTGGGTTGTATTTTTGCATAGAACCTTATCTCTTAGGTCCATAATATTTACCGACATCTCCTCATATGAGAGATCATCTTCCACTTGTACCGCCTCTGAGTTTAGTACATGTGATGGATCAGGTATGTAATTCATTAGGACTGATACAGGGAAGATATCATGAGCTTGAGACATCTTCAGTGGAATTGAAAGCTGATAGGTGACTTATCCTATGTGATCGAGGATCTTAAAGGGGACAACGTACCTTGGGCTTAGCTTCCCTTTCTTTCCAAACCACATGACTCTCTTATGTCGTGATATTCGAAGGAATAATTTTTCTCCAATGTATAACTTCAAGTCCCTTTGAAGATTGTTAGAATAGTAATTTTACCTAATCTGAGATGCTTTGATATGATTCTAGATGTAAGGAAACTTTTCTATCATATCCGGTACAAGATCAGATCCATGTAGCTTTCTTTTGCCAACTTCATCCTAATAGGTTGGAGTTCTACATATCTTTCCATACAGATCTTCATATAGAGCCATATGAATACTTGAGTGGAAGCTATTGTTGTATAAGAACTCAACCAATGGGATATTATGATCCCATCCACCTTTAAATTCTAAATAGAATGCTCTTAGTATATCTTTGAGTGTCTGAATAGTCCTTTCAGATTGGCCATTAGTTTGGGGGTGATAGGTCATGCTGAAATTCAATTCAATACTCAAGTCATATTAAAGACTCCTATAGAATTTCGATGTGAACCTAGGATCATGATCATAGAAAATTGAAATTGGAACCTCGTGAAGTCTCACCACTTCCTTTATATATATCATAGAAATTTTTTCAAGTGATAGATCTTACTGAATAGCAATAAAGTGGACAGTCTTGGTGAGTCAGTATACCACAATCCATATCACATTATTTCCTTTGGATGTCTTCAGGGGACCCATGACAAAGTCCATAGTGACATTCTTCCATTTCCACATGGTTATATGCAATGGTTTCACCATTCAATTGGATTTTTTTGCACTTCTTTAACTTGATTACATGTCAAACACCTTGAGATATACTCTGTAGTCTCCTTCTTCATGTTTTCCCAATAGAACTATTATCATATCTCATGTTACATCTTGGTTCTATCATGATGGATAGAGAAATTTGAGCTATGTTCATTGTACAATAGCTTCTTCTTTATCCCAGGTGATGAAGGCACACAAATCCTTGTTCTAAAAAGAATTACACAATCATAGTATGGAACTCTTGTAGATTCCCTTCCTTTACTGCATTCACATTCTTTTTTAACTATGGATTATCCCTTTGGGACTCCTAAATCTTCTTATGGATAGATGTTTGGGAAATCATTTGGGAAAGGTAGGATGTATTCCTTACTGTTATTATTTCCAAATCTATCCTTTGTAAATCCATGAAGATAGGGTCTTTCTCAATCTGCAATATGGATAGAGAAGTGGGTTATTTTATACTAAGATCATTAGCTACCTTATTCACCTTTCCAAGATGATACTGAATAGAGAAATCATAGTATTTGATTGGCTCTATCCATATCCTTTGACATGTGTTGATATCTTTTGTGTGAATATATACTTTAGGATCTTGTGATCGCTATATATGTCACATTTCTCACAATACAGGTAGTGCACCATATTTTCAAGGAAAAATCACAGTTTATAGTTCTATATCATGCATAGGGTAGTTAGTCTCATGTATCTTCAACTTTCATGAGGCGTAGGCTATCACATTTTTATTTTTCATGAGTACACAACCCAATACTTTCTTATAATAATCATTGTATATCACAAAACTTTCTCCAATTTTCGATAATGTGAGTACAGGTGTAGTGATCATCCTTCTCTTTATCTCCTTAAATATTTCATCACATTCTTCCATACATATATACTTTACCCCTTTCCTTGTTAACTTAGTTAGTGGGTTTGAAAATTGTGAGAAATTTCTCAAAAAATGTCGATAGTACCCTTCTGAGGTAAGAAAAATGCGAATTTCTATGACACTAGAGGGTCTGAGTCATTCCTCAATCAACTTTGTTTTTTAAGGGTCCATATAAATTCCCTTAATTATGATAAAATGTCCCAAGAATGTGACTTGATGCATCCAAAAGTCACACTTTTTGAACTTGGAGTAGAAATTCTCATTTCTTAATGTTGCTAACACAAGCCTCAGCTGTTATTTATGTTCTTCTTTTCTCTTAGAGTAGATGAAAATATTATCAATAAAAACTACCACAAATTTATTGAGGTAATGTCTAAAGATTATATTCATCAAACCCATGAATATTGTAGGAGAATTATTAAGCTCAAAAGGAATCATCAAAAACTCGTAGTTCCCATACCTTGTACAGAAGGTTGCCTTCTAAATATCTTCATTATTCACCTTTAGCTGATGATATCCATAATGGAGATCCAACTTTGAGAAGTACTGAGCTCCTCTCAACTGATTGAACAAGTCTTTAATCCTTGTAAGTGGATACATATTCTTTATGGTTATATTTTTCAGTTCTCGATAATCGATACACAACCGCATTGATCCATCCTTCTTCTTGACAAAGAGCACTGGTGCACCCCATGGTGATGCACTAGGGAATATGATTTCTTTATCCAAATACTCTTGTAACTGCTTATTTAACTCCTCCGGTTCAATAGGATCCATCCTATAGGGACATTTTGAGATAGGAGTAGCTTTAGGTATGAGTTATATTGATAACTCTACCTCACAATCTGGTACAAGTCTGGGTAACTCTTTAGGAAATACATCACTATATTCCCTCATGATGGGAATTTCCCCTAGGTTTATAACTTCCTTTGACTCAACCATCTGAGTGAGGTATGATTATTTACAGGAAATCAAAACCCACACCATTGAAGGATCTTTAAAATAAGATTCTTGATCTTCCTTTAATTTTTAAAGGATCATAAGATGGTTTTAAATATGAAAATATATTTCATTTTCCTGATATTTTATATGTTCTCTATATAAAAAAGCCAATCCATCCCCAATATAGAGTCAAATTCCACCAAGGGAAGTATTACAAGAGTTTATAGAAGAATCTTCCCATATAGACCAATAGGAGAAGAGTCCAACACTTTGGTTGCAATGATTGCACCACTTGGTGTTTTTACAGATATCTATACTTCAAGGTTTTAGGGCTTTGATTCAATAGTTCTAGAAAACTTGATAGATATAAAGAAATGCGTAGAACCAGAATCGAATAAGAATTTTTCCATTCTTTAGTGAATATGAAGTGTACCTTTTACAACTTCATTTTATTGATCCACTTCTATAGTAGTTATTCCATAATCCTTCCCTTACTCATTTGGCTTTAGTGAATGATGATGCTGATTACCCTCGAGAACTCGAGGTTTGGTGCACTGGCTTGCATAGTTCCCTTGCTCCCTATAGTTGTAGCATTGGACCATGGGTGGTGCTCTCACTTCCTCCACCAAAACATCATGATTCCTCGTTTATTTTCTACATTCATGAGCATGGTGTCATTCTCTCCCATACTTGAAGCATTTCCCCGTCCCTTTGAGGCAGTTCTCATGATGCTTCTTCCCACATTTTTGGCATGTGGGTGGTTGAGTTTTCTTTCCACATTTCTCATTAGATCCTCTGGCATGATACTCTATATTTAATTTCTTATCACCATAGCCATGGGACCATTCTACAAACTCCATATCCACTTTAAGATCACATTTAATAACTTCTTCATAACTCCCAAAGTCTATAATTGCAATAGACTTTTGAGGGTTTGGTTTTAAACCACTAGATAATCTATCAATTTTGTTATCATTGTTGATAAAAAAATACAAATCATACCTTTACAACCTTGTGAAATCTACTTCATAAGCCATGAAAGATTCACCTTACTTTTCCTTTAGCTCTATGAAGTCTCTCTCCATATTTTTTACGAATATTTAGAGGGAAATACTTATTAATAAAAATTATCTTAAAGTCTTACCACTCCATCTCTTCAATTTCATCCTTTATCTTGGTGTTCTTAATCAACGCCCACCATTGGTTGTCCTCTCCATCAAGATGATAAATAGCCAGAGTCACCTTATCCATCTCAAAATAGTAAAGAATAGAAAATATCTTCTCCATTAATTTGACCCACTATTCCTCAAATAGTGGATCAGAAGATTCACAAAACATTGGTGGTTGTTACCGCATAAAACACCTGATGGTCCGTTTCTCCATATTTGGTGAAGGAGGATGTTCCACATTATTTAGGTTATTATTCATAACCTGAGATAGCTGGGTAAGAATCACCACGAAATTTTTAACTCCACATCCCAAATCATTGGATATATCATTTGGGTAATCACTACATTGTCCCTCTCACAAGTTTATGGCCTAGTTTCTCCCGGTTCCCACCATTTTATAAAATAGGAAAGGTTAGAACAACACATAATTCAATAATTCATCAATAATATATCCCTTTGTAAAATTTACTCCAAAGTAATATCTTATGGGATACCTATGTTTCATAAATCTTCTTGTGTTCTTATATATACATAGTCTCATACTATGGGTTTCACTAAGGTTCTATAATCCTACTTTCCAAATTAATAAAATCATCCTCTGATACCAACTATAGAAACCCTAATTTTCTTACATTACTATTACATAATTTTATTGATAAAAAACATAAAAACATTACACAATAAGGATCCAAAGGTTTAGTTTCTTAGGAAAACTAGGACCATACATAACTTTTACAACATAAAACATAAACATTTATTTACTTCCTTATTCTATAGATTCTTAATGGTCATTGAATTCTAATTAGTACAAGTAGTCACTTGGGGATATACATAAAAGGGGGTGAGAAAAAATCCCATTAGGAGGATAGATAAGAACATGAAACAATGTAACATGGGGGATAATAACCATTATCATCATAACATTGTCATAGGATCATAATCATGAGAGGAAGAATTAAGAAAAGACTTGGAATGTGGAAATTAATAAAAATGAAACATAATGGATTAGTGGTCAACTATTACTCATAGTTTTGAACAAATATAGAATCATTTTCACACATATTTCACATTCCTCGTGAGATAAATCACACTACCCAATGCATTGGAGTGCTATATAATTCTGGGTGCACCCATCACATCATAACATTTACATTATCATGCATGCCACATAGATTATATAACAATATTGGACATAAAATAACACATGGATAGGAATGGGTTTCATTTCATAAATCATACATTAAAAAAAATTGGGTTCCCAAATGAAATAGGGAATAACATACTTGATATAAGAATCATCAACTTTGAGTGAAGATGAAACAATCTCGAGAAGTAAAAGGTGTTTTCTTTTGAAAGAAGAGTTCTTTTGGAAAATATTATGTTTGTTATAAACTCAAGTAGAAAACATTTATATCCTAGAAAAGGTAATATAATGATGAATAAATGATATTTAATAAACATACATACTTAATATGGGGTTAAATTGGTAAAACCCAAAGAAAGAGAGTTGGGTTTGAGAATTCCCCTTACCTTGTGTCTGAATAAGTTCTTCACTTTAATGTCCTATATAATCACATTATATTCATTAAGTAACAATTAAAAAACCTTTTATATATTAATTTTATTCATTATGGTTTTATTAAGCTCTTTTATGGTCCTTTTGATGAGTTATAGAGTTTAATTTCGTCGTTCGAGAGCATTTGTTTTCATAGTTTTCACGATCAGTTCACTTGTATTCATGAATAGAAGTTCATTTAAAATGAGGATGAATATCCTGAATTGTTATTATATGTTATTATTTATCCTAAATAAGATTAAATTTTCTTATAATTAGTTTGGTTATATACCATGGTAATGATTCATTACATAAAAGTTAATGATTATCATTTTAGGTTAATTTTGGTGGTTTTTCGATCACAAAAAACTCATTTTATTTTATCATTTAGTATTATGAGTATAAATTAGTTACAGAACATAAAATGGGTTAAAAAACACTTTAAAATCTATTTTCAACAATTTAATGGTTTTATTAAAATCATTTAATGTGTTAAATGAAAATTGAAGTGCATCTCCCACGATGTCGGAAAATTGTCACATCAAGGGTGACGATTTCATTTTTAAAATAAAATAGAGTGATGGAGGATTTTAATGATGAATCATACATTAACATGATATAATTATAGTATATGTAATCTAATATAGTTTATCATTCCATTCGAATGAAGGGAGGTGAGTAGATAATAATAAAAGCAATAGAAATTAAAATAAATTAAAAGAAAAGGGAAGGGGAAGAGGATTTTACCTCTTAAATCTTTCCTCCTTGAAAACCTCCTTAGGTAAAGGGTTTTGGTCTTTTAATGAGAAAAATAGCTCATGGACTTGTGGTAGGGGTTAGGGAAGAGTATTTGATAGAACATATTAAAGGTTCATGACTTGAGAGGTGTGAGGAGATGAAGGGGTAAATGGTGGTATTTATAGCGGAGGAGAGGGGTGTTTTCTCAATATTATATTCATTAATTTATTATTTTGTCTCAAGAATATGAATATTTTGAGAATTATATATAAATATATTAAAAATAATAAAGTATGGTTCTATATTAATGTGCGTACATCAGACTTACATAAGCAATGACTCAAAAATACATGTATTTAACATTAATCAAAAATTACAGTATTTTACTATTCATAAAAAAAATCAAGTATTTCATAAAAATACCAAAAATTCACCCTAACCATTTTTTGACATGTAGAATTAAAAAAATAACTTTATTTTATGAAAATAATTTATAAATATGTTTAATTTAATTTTAATTAAAATCATCATTTACTTGGAAATTATAAATTTTAAAATTATAACTGATTTTGTAACACTTTGAAAAATTAATTAAGGCCTCATAAAATTATCTTAAAATCATAATACATAAAAATATTAATTTATGAATATATTTTATGAAAATATATTTTATTTTAAATTATTAAATTAATCATTAAATTGTAATTAAATATTTATGACTTATAAAAATAACATCATTTAATTAATAATTTTTAAAATATTTACTTACTTATACTATGGTATAATTATATCATATTTTCACTTATAAGATTCCAAAATTTTATTTATACTTTCATGGGTGATTTTACTATTCATTTGGCTGGTTTACTATTCCTAAAGGTCATATTACTAAAATACAAGTTACTATTTCATCAGTATTGGTTCCTTAACTTCTAGAAATAATTATTATTTCATTAATTCTTTATTTATAAAGTTCTTATTTTTGTCTCTAAGTGATTTTATGTGATTTATACTATGTGAAATTACTATAATAAGGAATAAATTCCATTGATAAAAGTTTGGGTTGTTACATTGTCTCTATATACTTCATACAAATAATCTCAACCTCTAATTGGCATAGTAAATTATAAGGGAATTGGAAGCCTCCCCACCTAAAGTCCCAAAGCATGGAAAATATTAGGTGATATGAAAGAGTTTGTATCTCCTGAATCAAACAAGGCATGCACCCATGTATAAAATAAGCAAAGGGTACCTCAAATAATGTCTAGGTATCCCGATGCTTGAAATGGTAGAGAATGAAGATGACCATGACTTGATCCATGGACTCTATAACCCTAATGATGGCCACCTCCATAGTCACACTCTACTATATAAGGATAAGGATCATCTCAGGGTTATCATCTGCCTACCCCATCCCCTCTCTACTGATCCCAAGCTAGAGAATCCTACTACTGCTACCTCAGCTGAAACTACCTCAATATAGGAACCTGATATAGAACGCCTGGTGTATGCTACCATCTTATAAATTTTAGGCACTCTCAACATTGATGAACTTGACCTCCCCATTGAAAATTATATGATCCCTTGGAAAGGTCTTGAGATTCGCTGCTCCGAGAGAAATGAGATGATGAGGGATGGGACCTATCCTCATCTATTTAAAGCTCTTATATCTAATAAACTAAGAACCTATAACCATTTCTTTGCTTTATAATGAATCTTGATAACCCCCCTCTCATGAATATCTAGTTCTAGACAATTTCATCTCATAAACCACTTCTCTCAAAAATTCCTCAAGATATATTGACAACATGAATGGGGTAACCTAGAGTTGGATATCTAGACACAAATCCTCTTAAAAATTCCTCGCCCTAGCCTCCTTATCTAGAAACAAGTCAGAATAATCTTAGAAAATGGTCCTAAAATGAATCTTGAACTCCCACATGTTGGAACTCCCTTGTCGAAGGGTAAGAAGATCTTGGTGACTGGCCACCTTTGTGGTTAAACAAAGAAACTCTGCTTGGTACTAGTCCCTAAACTTTTCCAATGAGAAATATGACTCCTTATAATAATTTATGAACAAGATCCACCATTGACTCACTATTCCACACAATATAATCACATCAAACACTACCCAGTTCTCCTTCCGAGCACAAATCTAACTACTCTATGGAAATCCGTTGGGACATCATGTTGAACATCCTTTACATAAACCTGATGGGGATGGGGACTTAGAGTCATGCTTACAAAATAAAAAATGGTTAAGAAATCC
This sequence comes from Viscum album, assembly GCA_963277665.1. Taxonomy (NCBI): domain Eukaryota; kingdom Viridiplantae; phylum Streptophyta; class Magnoliopsida; order Santalales; family Viscaceae; genus Viscum; species Viscum album. Next base: position 636,877,018 of record OY728160.1, read on the forward strand.
TAAACCTATAATTTGTAATTTTTAACATTAATTAATTAAATAATTAATTCTTTCTAGGTTTAATCTTTCCCAATGTCTACCCATTTCAATCACAGTCTCAAAGAATAATGATGCATGAACCTTTACTAAGTCTATACCCCAAAACCAGTATAACTTCACTTAGTAGGATCATTAAACTTAAATTTTCATACATAATATCACAAGGGGTCCCTAAATACCCATGTCTCAGCTAATATCCCTTATTTACATTGATTATTAAACTTATCTGGTATAGTTTCCCTACCACCCAATGCAGTTTCACATGTTCCCAACTCCATATTTTATCCTATCCCTTAACCTAAAGCTTTACTCTATCATGACCCCCTCCCCCCAAAGGTAACCCTATTAGGAAAATAATGAATGAAGGAATATGGTAACCACCTGAATATCACCTTCAATAGGCCACAGGTTGGTGAAAATCACCAAGAGTGTATAATACATACAAATGGGAGGCATTTCCCTCTAAAATAACATGTATAATAGAGAGATAATACAATTATAACAATCAAATCCAACTCAAATAGATAAAATAAATCCAAATTACACACATTTAAGGTTATAAAAGACTAAAAAACTATAAATTAAAACTACAAGTACCAAAAGAAGGTAAACTCTAAAGTGTCCATGAAGCCTAAACAACTCCTAAAAAACCACAAGCTAGTAAAATATAGCCTGATCTTCGATCCATTTTTATTGACCTGAAATATATATATATATATATATATATATACATAGGGTGAGAATAATAGGTATACTCAGTAGGATCCTCCCTAAATCCTCTCATGAAAAATATAAATAAAGAATACTAAATCTTAGTGACCAATAAGAGAAACTAACTTGTCACCTAAATAGGTATACTAAGTTTCTATCCTCACCATGGATATCTCTCACCAAGTATCACATACAAGTGATCATATAATATAATATCAAATGAATTTACCCCACTACCACTTCCTTACTTGTTTTATGATCTTCCCCAACATCATATGTTCAGAGCCACTCTCTCCAAAAGAATCCAACCCAGAGAAACTTGGACTAATGTATCACAAAATGAATCTCATGCATCACATCATATAATCATCCCATGACACATAACCATGTAGTAAACAAGTAATTTTCAAGATCCACCATATCCCATGTGACTTGTATCATACGTTAGGCATTATAACCCAATGCATCAAAACCCATACACTGAGAAAGAAACCTCAATCCATAATAAACTATACACATCACACCAATAATAGTCCTTTTGATTCTATATCTGGAAATACATGTGTGTGAAATAAACTCAATTCATTACAACCCTCTACACACATATATATGGTAAACTAACCACTGAGCATAATATTATATAATACTACCAAGAGAAGAGAGTGGGGCCTAAGGGGTTAGTCAGTCATCCATTTCTCACCATCTTAGATATTAGGGAAAACACCCTCCAAGAGTCCACTCGGTGTTAGTCAGTCAAACCAACATGGGTGGGGAAGCATATGAAATCACAAAATATATAAGATATATATAGATCATAACCACACTATGGTAATTAAATGAGTCTCAGTATCAATAGAAACTATCATCACTTAGACACCCAACTACCACCACTAAGAGCTAGATATCTTATAAGCACACAATCATTTAAAAAGAATTATATTAAATTACTTATTTTCTTTTTATCATATCCTTTCATTGATTAATTCATTAACCATTAATTAACATTTTTCTAAATTATATTACATTAACCATCATTACACATTGATTTAATCCACACTTTATTATCCTCAAGTGAAGTTTGTGCCCTCTATGCATAATCCAACAAAGTCTGCGGTTTCTTAGAATTTAACATATTTTTAGCATTACATCTAGATCCAACCACATGAATTAAAACATTAATTAAAAATTATCACCATTCCATAATTCCAAATACTCTAGGAAACATCCTAAGATACTATCAATAGATGCAACGAATCACATCCAACTGCCTCAAGCAGTGGGGAAAGGAATACAAATAAACAAGAAACCTGGTAATCTATCCATTAAACATATTCAATAAGAAGGCAGACTAGCTTTTAAGATCATAATAGATAATCCCAAACCCAACACATTATATCATTCTAGTGCCATCCTGGAATAATTGTAAAAGAGGTTCTTGCTTGGGCTGCTTCTTCCCCACCATGCCCTAGGATACAATGTCTGTTGCGCCATTTCCTCCCCCACAGGAGGGGGAGGGACCTTTGTCATCCTCTGTTGGGGTCTGGACCTATTCTTTCTCTCCCTTTTCCAACCCATATTTTATTCCTCCCTTCCCTCAAATTTATCTTTTCCCTAAATTTTTGTATTTGTTTGATGAACTTATGCAGCTTTCGATCTTGACAACAGAGTTCATTGAGGCCTTGGATCTTCTTATTCTGACACTCACTGCTCAATTTAAACAACATAAAATTTCAATGGACTTATTTGAAATGTTAATCATTATAACTTGGGTTTTATTGGAATAATATACCATTGGTCTCCTTGATAACAGGCATATTATGATATGATTTTCTTTATATGAGGGTTTTATATTGGCTAGGTTTAGTGCTCCCTCTGTCTATAATAGATTCTACTTCTTCCTATTTAGCTGATCCTATGATTTTTATATGAACTGAGACTCACCTAAAATGGTGATTTTCTAAGATTTATTGAACTTACCATTCTATTTCATAATCCCACAATCATTCATATTCTTGGGAATATAGTGGGTTGATATTTATGTTCCGATAGTATAACTCATTCTATTTGTCACCCAATTTCTCTAAGAATATGTGTCAAAGTAGATGTCTCGTGATTTATAGTTGAGTATGAGTGGATCTTGGTTAGAGAATAATTATGATACAAGAAAATAGTTTATTTCAAGATTTAGGTTGATTATTGCTCTCCATGAAAGCGTCTTGACCATCGGATAGTAGTGTGTAGGCCTAGGATCTTGAAACAACTACAGAAGACAATCAAGGAGGGGTTGGGTCTTGGTGGAAGTGGTTGATATTTTTTGTCTAATTTAGGTATGAAGGAGTTACAAGTAGGTGATTACCTAAATCCATAATATTTTTCCTTAATGGAGGATGTCGACTAGTAGGGTTCGGGTGAATCAGCAAAAGAGGTTCCCACCCGGAAATAGGTTTTTCTGAGAGAGATTGATCCAAAATATGAGGATTTGTATAGCAGGTTGAAATATGATTTGGTTATTCCAGAAGTGCAGGTCATGTTTAGGTCAGGGGGGGTTTGAGGGTAAGTGTTACTTAGGTCTATTCATTCCATCCAAGGAAACATCTTATGTGGAGGCTATGAGAAATGGAAACGAAGCTAAGCGCAATAAGGGGATAAATGGGATATGGAAATTGTGTCCTAGTTTTAAATATTCCCATGATTTGGTTACCCAACCAAAAATTGAAAGAGTGAAAATGGCGTACATGACTCGAGAAGGGAGGGTCACAGGAGGTGCATAGATTTCAACTAATTGGTTAGGATCAAAGAAGGTCATATCAAATATCAAGCTGGTTAATCATTTTGAAATCTTGTATATAGAAGTTTGATCTTGGTACAACCAGATTTTGTTCAGGTAGAGGATTCTTCTAAAAGCTAGGATATCTCTAGGGTAGATCCAAGTGATGAGATCTCTATCCATCATTCAGATGACTATGAGGAGGGAAGTCGGTATATAGGGCTTCATAACCTGAGGAGGAAGAAGGGAAAAAATAAAACAAGGATTTAGGATATTTCATTCTAATTAAAAAATAGAAATCAAAAGGAAGTAAATATTATTCACACCTACCAAATCTAATGGAGACAATGTAATCCATGAAAAAAAGGCCTAAGGAGACAAACTTAGAACCTAATGATAAGGAGTAGGACCAGATGGTGATTGATAAGACTTAGTGTGGAACTCAAATGAACATCAGTGATGTCTCCAAAGATCAAGGTAATTCTGATGATGTGATGGGAGAAGAAAATAAGTTACAGGAAACCTTGTTGGTGGTGGATCACTCCTACAGTGAGATCACCACTGATTGGGTTGATCTCACTAAGTACACGCCAATCGAATAGCAGCGGAAGGCAAGAAAGGAGGTTCTAAATAACATCAAAACATGGTATCTTATCATCTACTTAAAGGAAGAAATATTATAGGAATATCTCCTGATCAATTCCCCAAAATAGGATTTTGATAAGATGTTTGAGAGACTGTTACTTTTGGAAACCAACCAGGAGTAGACGATGTGGATAAACAAGAAAGATCATATTCTGGTAAGAGGTTTCAATGTAGAGAATATAAAAATGTAGAATTACATTAAAACATGGGAAAAGATGGCTTATTGGTTCTAAGATCTTATCAAGAATGGTCTGGCTAAAAAAGTAAACTATATCTATTAGAAATTATTTGTGGATAATGTGTCTAATGGGATTAAATTTTATTTTAATGGTTTATGCATCTCGTATGGTATTTTATGCTCTGTAATTTTTACTTGAATTGGTACTCACTTTTTCTTAAAGTGTTTGCAAAATTAAAAGGGTTATTTTCATTCAGTGTTATCCCCGACATCATCATGCATATCACTATGCATCTCATTGTCATAGGTGTCAACTACTACCACAACCTTAGGCCTCCCCACCCATATTTCATCATCCACCCTAAACTCACATAAAATTATATATAACGGATCATATATAGATCACAAAAACGTTTTAAAGTAATAAACACATTCAATAGGGAAACTTTTCCCTTAAAATAAGAAATTCAGACTTCACATGCAATCAGGATCTGATGGCCCCCAACACAAGGCATCTAGAATTTATAAATAATGGCCACTCTTTTCCCCCAAGAACTAATCTTTAAAAAACAATTTATTTTTATTCCATCATAAATTAATTGATTCATTTATAATAGGTTATAACTTAAGGTAACCTAATTCATCAGCTATAATAAGATATTCAAATTATTTAAACATTATCTCTAGCATAATATTCTAGTTTCAACAAACATAAGGAATGAAAAAACACATTTAACATGACTTTAATTGGTATTTTCATAAAAAATCATTCCATATTCAATTTCTTTATCTATGTCCATTAACACATGGAATAAAAACTTTAATTAAATATTCATTAAGCATCAATTTGATTTCCATAAAATTCTATAATCTAAGAATTCATTAAACTTTCCTCTTCATTAATTATCTATCCAATCAAAAAAATCTATATTTACATTATTATCAATTTCATCAAGAAAAACATTCTAATCCAAGCATAAAAACATTTTAAATAGCATAACATGGATAGAACGCTATCAAGAAAATCAACTGTCAAACCATTATCACGATGGAATAACACGTGATCACTAGCCATAACCAATTAATTATTTAATATAGTTAAATATTTATTATGTTAATTTCACTTATATACAAAGGGATAGACCATGTTCAATTATGAATTTCTATAAATAAAAGGATAAGAAAAGAATCCCCTACCTCAAACTTCTGACGTTCTTGGAATGGAAACAGAATACCAATGTAGATCTTCAATCACCTATCCCACAAGGAAACTAGGATCTCCCAAGAATTTCATGCCAAGAATTCACCAGTAGACAAAAAAATAAAACACCATTGGAATTATGAAGATAATATACCATTGAATTATAAGAAATAAGGGATGAAAATTAGATCAAATAGAGGAGAATCTACAAGAAAAGGGGAATAACCAACCATAAATTACAAAAGATTGATCTTTATAAGTTGTGGTTTAATAACTTTTAAAAGGGGATTCAAAGCCTTAAAAAAGGTTTCTTAGGTGCCTAGGTTTTGAGAGGAATGGTTGAGAGAGAAGTTGGTTGAGAATAAATTAGATATTTTCATAAGTAAACTGAAATGTATAAGACCACAGTGCATCCCCTAGGACCACACCGTAAAACTACATGACATATGGTATACTACAGCATAGCATAAGGGACCACACCGCAACCCCACTGGTCAAAGTGCATGTATGAGGAACACATCACATTTCCATCTCAAATCCTATTTAACTCGGCAGAGACCATAGTGCATTCAAAATCATTACTCTGCAGACCTCATCCGCCATGAAGGAAGGCTACATCATAGCCTCCTCACTCCATGCCATAGTGCTCAAACACCGAGGATATAATAACCCTGGTCTTTATTACACATTTAAACATGCTTTATTACATAAACTTTCACTTAATACAACCTGAAATATCGATAGGTCTAGTGTATTTGGGGATTCGGAACATTACATGACAACTTAAGACATAAAATAAAAAATCTTTATGGAAAACTTTTTTTATATGACCACAACATTTCTTCATACTTAGAATTGCATGTGATAACCTGAGGATATAAATAAGAAAAGGGCTATCTATAAATCCAATTAAAGGAGTAAACAATTCATAGCATGAAGAATACAATATATGTTAGGCAATTGGAATATCAATGGAGCTTAAGAGAAATATGAACATAAATGCATGATATAGCATGATCATCGAAACATGGAAACGTAAAAACATACTAAATAACCACATTATTAACATAAATTAATCATGTAAACACCTATCCCAACATGATTTATCATGATACTAAAAATTACCTAATGCATTGGAGCGCTATCAGGGCACACCCTTCATGAACATTTTAATCTCATTCTTAAGTGTGCTACATAGATCATATAACATGGATTCATTCAACATCATCATATATTACACGATAAAGGAATGTGGAATACATATAAAAAATTCTATAATCAATAATTATATGTGCATTAATTTTAATTCCCTTGATAGATAAATGTGAATGGTATTCACTACACGATGATTTTGGCATGGAAAATTGCGGTGCAATTTCGGCAGCATAACAGCATCACATGGGGATTCATAAAATGTGTTGATGAGAGGAAAAGGGGTATCTCATCATTTAGACATGAAATGGGTAGTAAGGGGGTCATGTAATATAATATCCCAACATATTAAATGTAATTTGTGATGCATAATATAATAGAAATGCTTGAATGCAAATGAGGAGAGAGAAATCCCTTACGAAATTTCTACATGGTAACGGGTGTACATGGGAGGGATTGATGAGAGTGAATGGGGTCTATAATCATTAAAAATAATGAGGTAAGTATGGGGGGGGTTCAAAAACATACCCCATAATTTTTAATTGAAAAATAAAAGGGTATAAAAATATAAGGAAATATGGACAAAAATGAGAAAGGAAGGAAAGTGAGGATCCCTTACAACAATTCAGCATGGTAACGGGTGTACATAAGGGTTCATAAAAGGGATAAATGAGAGTTAAAGTAGATATAATAATTTATAAATAAAATTTAAAGTAATTAGGATATTTAATACCATATAAAAACCTATAAATAAAATAAAATAAAAGACATAACATGACAATAATGCTTGATAAAAGAGGAGGGTGGAAGATCCCTTACATGGATGTGTGATACCAAAGGCTTGGGATAGGCTTATTGGGAGATAAGGGCACATTAGGAGGACTCTAGGGAGTGTATATTAGAATGAGGATGAGATTCAAGGAGTTTTAGTGAAAAGGAATGGGTGCTTTTGTGGGTTTATATAGGAAAGGAGGGGGATTCTTTATTATTTCGGTTTTGGACACTACACACTAAAATATTCAAAACCAAAAATCATCACATGGTTTTTTCCTATGGTTTCTGGAAAATGGGAGTGGTATAAATTATTTTATAAGACTAAGGGCCGAAGATATTAAAATATTTTCCTTTCTAATGTGGAGGTGAGTCACACTTTCAAGGAAATGATTTTAAAATCAAAAAATATTTTATATGTCTTGGAGGATTCACTAAGGATTTATAAAATAAACCTAAAATTACATTATTTTAAAGGAAAAAATATATATTTATACTAATATACCATTAATAGTATTTTATTACATCACTATTGGTTCATTATGATGTCATAGAACACATTATATATTTATACGGTATTTAATTTCATACCCAAAAATTTGATTATCTCATAAAATTATGAAACATTCACCGTTGGATAATTTCAACATCCTAAGTCCAAAAATAATATTAGTTTTATATAAATAATTTGTTAAATATTTTAATTTTCAATTTTTTAAAAAAAAAACCCACATTTATTGAAAATTGATGTGTTTTGACAAAACCGGTTTTAAAACCTTAATGAAAATTACTTTTGACTTCATAAAAATTACATAATAATTTATATTTAAAAAAATGAATTTAATAATAATATTTTATTAGAATATTATTTATTTAAAAAATCCATTAATTAATTAAAAATATATTTCTTAATTGAATTTGAATATTAACCAAAAATATTATTTTTGCTTTATCGTATCAAAATATAATTTTTATAAAATGATTAATTAAAAATTTATAAAATAAAAACAATAATAAATAAATATCTTAATAATTTAAATGAAAAGTAAATATAAATATTCATACTATTAGAGTTACTTTGATTCTCTCTTTTTTTGTCAAATTATTTTTTTACCGTTAATTATCATATTTTCCTTTTATCATAATTGTTAATATTTACTACAGTTACTAATCATATTATTCAAATATTATGTTGAAATTATTAAATAATATTAATTATGATGATTCAAAATATAGAATAAATTTTATCAAAATCAATTTAATTTAATATAAAATCTAAAGCTATTAAGGAAAATGGTTTTTCGAAAAATACATTTTTAAGGAAAATATGAGTTCACTTTAACTTTACAACTACTAATATTAATTTTATTATTTTAAATTCATAAATATAGATATATAATATTAAAATTTATTTTATTTTATTTATCATTATGGGTTATTTTAATTGATTACAATGGTTATACATTATGCATTTTAAACCAGTTTTCAGACAAATGCATTTTTAATCCTAAAAATAAACTTATAATAAAATCCAATATAAATATTATTTACATGTAATTAATTGAATTAAATAAAATTAAATAATAATTATGATACCTTTAAATCAAATTAATATATTAATTAATTCATTTATCAAAATAAATGATAATTTTTTGTAAAAACTATATTTTCACTATTCATAAAAATATATTTTTTTTGAAAAATACCAAATTATTACCCTAAGTTAATTTTGATATGATGAGACCAAAGATTGAGTTTATTTATCAAATTAATTTTATATATGTTCTATAAAATAATTATAATAAATAAATAAAATTATTTTTAATGAAAATATATTTTGAAAAACAAAAAGACATTACCAAATTTTGATTGAATAATTAATAATAATTTATTAATATATTTATGACATATATATTTCATAAATTAGATAATACTAACAATAAATTAAAATTTAATATAAAGTTTAAATGGTCATATTTAAATAATCATTGTTTTTTAGGTTCATTTTTGTGTATTTCATAGGCTATCAAACATAATTTTCTATTTTAAAAACTTGGGTCATTACAGGGGAAGGGCCTACATCACAGCTAACCACCATGGTGCAGTTACTCTCAAAAATTTAGTAGCTTTAAAATCCTTCTTTGATCCCTCCTACGCCACAGCATGGAACTACACACAATTGAATCTAGGATTACAGTGCATCCCAAGGCTCCTCATTGTAGCCTTTCCAAAAATAGAAGTGCCCCCCACCCTCCCCATTTTCCCTCCAAACTACCTACAAACCCTCTTCAGACACCCCCCAACACCCAAAAATTACTAAAAAAATGTATACTAGGATCCAGGTACTCACACTTCTACACCTTATCTTGAGGGTATTATGATTAATATACAACCTAAATCAACATCTCAAACTAGGACTATTGAGACTCCCTTAATATTAGATTAAAAATTAAAACTAGAGATAAAAAATATAGGTGAAGTCATTAATTTTCATCTTAGATGGGATAGTGAAAGGAGTTTTATCTAAACCCCTTTCATATTTGAATGCAGTGTTGTCGTTACCTTTACATTCAATGTATCCCAGAATTTTTTCTATTATGAACCTCAGTTATATAATCATATAATAAATAATTATGAATATAGGAAATTTCTTACTACTTTGGATGAATAAATGACTTAACTATTGAAAAATCAAACCTATAATGTCATAAATAAACAAAATGCTACTTTCATTTTTAGGTGTAAATAGATTTATAAGAAAAAGAAAAATAATATTAGGGGAATGGAAATTACATTAAAAGATCAACTCATTATGAAGTGATTTTTGTAATGATAAGGGATTGATTATAATGATATAATTTCTCATGTTATAAATAATTATTTTATTTTATTTATGTTGTATTTTACTACATCTACTAATTTTCATATTTAATAATTTGATGTAAAAACTGTATTTTTCATGGTGCGTTGGACAAAAATATTTACATGATAACTCTAGAATATTAAGTCAACGTGTTTAAATTTAATCATGTTTGTTTACTTTATGAGTCATTGTATTATTCAAAACAATCATCTAGATAGTAGTACCATAAATTTTTATTTATTTATGTTGGAAAATATTTTTACCAAAAATTAATATGATGTGTGTGTTTATTATAATTATAAAAAGTGTGATATGATTTACCTTTTATTATATGTTTATGAAATGTTAATAATATAAAAGAACATGAGTTAATTGAAGGTGTTAAATCCAAAATAAAAACTATTATTGAAATAGAGTTTTTTAGAAATAATTATTAGATTCTAGAAATATAAATCATTTAATATAGAAAAAAAATATTATTGAGAGTGTTATGTAATCCATGATATGATGATGGGTAGATATTTTTTTATTGTTTATAATTTAATCTAGTTTATGAGAAACCTAAGAAAACATCATTAACTTGTACTCAAGTGGAAACTTAGGTATATTGTGTTATCTTTTGGTCAAGATTTATATCATAGTGAAAAAAAAATTCCAATCATGAAATTTTATTTTATGTTTATTTAGAATATATTACAAGCATGTATACTAGGATTTCTATTATAGGTTAGTCCATTGTTATATGTAGAGGTCCCATCTCTGAAAAATGTAATATTTAATTAGTATTTTATGTGTACACTACAGAATCCAAGTATATAGTCTTAAAAAATCAATAAAATAATTTATATGGTTGGGTAGATTAATAAATGAACTTTCATTATATTATTATAACATTTATGTATTATTTAATGGTTAATATGACTTTAATTTGTTTACAAGACGTGTTGTTCCTAGTAAATTTAAGTAAATAAACATCTGATTTTATTTTTTTAGTATATGATTGAATCTAGGAAAGAATGTTTCAACAAGATACACACCATTAAAATCTAGCTAATTTTTTGATGAAGATTTATCCATTGGTGAAATTTAATCATTGTTTAGGTTTGTTGAACATGATCTTGATTCAATGAACTGAGTTCACAAACACCATGAGATAGATTAGGTATATTTTTTCATGTTGGGGAATTGTGAAAATATTTTTCATGATATCGTAAATTGAATCAAATTTTTATTTTCATTTATTTTATCTTATATGTTTCAATGAAAATATAATTAAAATTGTGTATTTTTATTATTTGATTTATATTAATTTTATTTTGGTATCTCTTATTATTCATTCCATATGTAGTTATTACATACTACTATATTAATCCAATTACCTTTATGAAAAACTTCTTGATATTGATCTTTACTGATCCAATCATTATGCTTGTTTTAGTGTTTCATTGCATTTATATTACACTTTTATTTTCATTATAAATCCCTTTCCATATAGTCTCCTTTTACTGTCCTTTTCTGATCACCTATTTCTCAATCTCTCAAATTATCCATACGTTTGAGGTTATTTGATAATTCCCAATATACACACCTTAAAACATGCATCTGAATCACTTGAATCTATTATACATTACCTGGGTTATGGGTTCTCTTTGGCTCCCCAAGTTGGTCATGGGAATCAAAACAATTATTCTACTAAGTTTAAAATATTTTTAAAATTAGAGAATTCAAGACAAATGGTGTGGAATCAGATAGAGGTAGTGTAAGTATAACTAGGGATAGAAAAACCAAGAAAAAACAGTAACCATGTTTTGGAAGTGAAAAGGGAATATAGATGAGTTATGGATGTTTCACTCTTCACAAGAAGTTTTAAATTGATTTGGTGCATTCATAATGCAAGTATAGGTGTCCTTGATTAAGTGATGGACAACTTCAAAGATCATATGTTGGAATAATCAATAGAGCTTGTTGACTATTATGAGATATTTTCTATAAACATGTGAGTGGGGTTACTTATTTGATTGAACTATTCTGATACTTTTTCATCTTTTGTTTCTAGGTATCATTATAAAATATGGTAACTTATTACATAGTGTTTCCTTTGTTTATTCTTTTCTTAATAAAGGTTGTATTACTCCTCCCATGTATTAGGGTAATCATATAACAATTTAACTCTTATGTTGTCATTTTATTTTTATTGAGTTTGTTTCTTATGGTTTGTTTGGTTTCAGAAGAAATTTTCTAGCGTATGAGGTGTTTTAATATAGTGACTTTGGAGATGGTTTCAACTGGTTGTTGAGGCGTGTGTTGTTTTTTTGGAATTTTTTCACCATGTATCATAATTTTAGGTTCCATAGGGTAACTTCCAGATCATGAGATATAGAACAACAATTAGTATCATATTTTGGTAAAAAAAATTAGTACAACCTAACCCTATTAATTTGTTTAGATCCTCAGGTTGAGTACTATTCTAAGAATGTACTTGTATGATACTTCTAGTATACATTTACTACCATTATTTTTTTCAATTTAAGTGGGAGTTTTTTATAATAGATATAATTGGAAGAAGTTAATTTCTATATTGATAAGTTTTATGGTTTATATTTTAGATTATATAGGATACAGGTAGAGGACTATCTAATCCTAAGAGATCTCAAGATTCCATTTAAGTGAGTCAAACCGAATGCGATGTTAAAGGAATCATGGGGAAAAATCAACTGAAATACATTTGGAGATTTTTTAATGATATTTTCCTGTAATAGGGCCTTCAACATTGAGAAAGTCGAGACCATTGTTGATTTGATTACTAAACATTATAAATTATGAATAAATCATTTCTAATTTGGTAATTTTTTTGCATAATGATTTTTGAATGAAGGTTGATAGAAAATCATGTCAATCAATTATGTGTGATTCAAATTCATTAATAGATTTTGAATTTAAATTACATAGGTGTAGCATAAGAATTTATCCTTTAATCATCATCATCAGAATCATGGTATGTGAATGTTATTATGGTGAGTAATTTCAATGGTTAGACTAACTTAGTGTTTGAGGATATCCATGATTCAATTCTAAATGAAGAGATTTTATGAAATGATTTATATGTAACTACTATAAATTCTTTTAGTATAGAAGGTAGAGGAAGATCTACTCAATAGAAAAGTCATAAGCAGGGGAAAGGAAAGTGATAAAAGAGTTGAGGTGATTCAATTGGGTTCAAACCTGTATGCTAACATTATAGGAATATAGGGAATGTAGAAAAGGGAAGCAAGGACTGAAGGTTAAATTTTGACAGTTTTTCTTCTTGAATTTTATCCACAAACCCTATTTCATAACATAATACTAGTTTGGTGTTGAGTGTCACTAGTGTGATTCAATCATGGATTATTAAAGGAGATTATTTTCACTCAATACTTGAGAGAGGATGTGTGGTCAATTATGTTTCTAAAATATTTGGCAGGGTTTACCTTGTGGATGATAAAGCTATATTTTATGAAAGTGTTATTTTTTTATACAAACTTCAAATGGATGTGTTCTGGATTTGTAAGGTCTGATTCACATACTAGGTTTATGAAATAATCTAATCTTGTTAGTATAGTTGGATGATGTGGGTTTTCTGCATATTGTTTACATATGGAATGTGTAAGATCACATAGGGTTTTGTAGTGGTGAAAAAATGTGTGAAGGATGGAAAATTATATCTAAATAATAATTCAGAAGGAGAAATACATATCAAACAATCAAATTCCAAATCTATGAAGTTGTGGAATAAGCATCTCAATCACATGGGTGATAGGGGGATTAAAGTCTTAGTTTTGAAAAGCATTCTAAAACATTGATACATGTAATAAGGAACATTTAAGAAGTGTATACTTGGAAATAAGTAGAAGGTGTCCATTGATATGGTACAAAATATAGCTAAGAATTAGAAGTTGAAGCTGGTCTGTACAGATATAAAGGGGTTTACTTAGGTTTTTTCTTATAGTATCATACTGTACTATTATTATTTTATTGATGATTCGTCATGTAAAGCGTAAGTGTTATTTATTTAAGAACAAGTCTATGATTTCCATAACCATCCTTAGATAGAGATCCATAGTGTAATATAAGTTGAGAACTAAGCTAAAATTCTTGATCTCTCATAATGGCCGAGAGTAAGTAATTAAAGAGTATATAAATTTTTATTATAGGAACAACATATAGTTTTACATGACCATTCCCAAAACACCATAGTATAATGGTGTGGAGAAATAAATTAATATGACACTAAATTAAAGGTCTAGGAGAATGAGGTTTCATGTTAGTTTCTCTAAGAAGTTTTGGGTGGAGATTGTAAATTGTGCATCCTATCTTGTGAATTAGATTCCTTTTCTCCATTAGGGAAGGATATTTTAAAATTAATATGGACTAGAAGAAAGGTAAACATCTCCCATATGAATGTTTCTTAAAGTATCACCTATGTCCATATTGATTCTGGGAAAGTGTAAAATCTAGATGTAAATTCCTGATCATGTTTCTCAATAGTTTATAGTGATGAAAACATTGAATTTCAACTCTAGGATAATTATTTATAAAGGTTCATCAGAAGTTGAAGATTCCTCTTAAATGGGGGGATCTTATGGAAGGATCAAAACTTTGTAGAAGATTTGGTGGAGAAAAAAGAATATGTTCATGCCAAAGTTAATTTAGATAGAATTATAGAAGATCTAGTTAGTTCAGGGAATATTAAATTTTTTAAGATACTAGAATATCTAGAAGGTGATATTTAAAATTAATGTCATGTTTAAATGGTATTACCAATGTTAGATGTGCTGAAATTCTCAAGGACTGATTATTCTTGGAGAAGATCTCTAGAAGGTGATTGTTTAGAAGTAGAGGCTCTAAAAAGAGAAGAACCTTAGGTTTAATTGAGTTGGTCTACAAGAGTTAGGTTTCTAGTATAGAGGTTTGGAAGTGACATGAAATTATTTCATATTTAAAATGGTGGGGATACTAAGAACCCTAAATAGGTGGTATGTCTCAGTGACTCGTGATATTGAAAGTTAACTGTGAAGGAGAATATAGACTCCTTTCATGTTTATAGAACATGGGAGATAATAAAAATTATTACTAAGAAAATAACGATGTATAAAAAATGTTTTTACCAGTTAAAATGAATTATAATGTAAGAAATGGTATAAATAAAGTCATATTGTTAAAGTATTCCCAAAAATAAAATGTGTTTATTTATCATAAATCTATTTTTTGGTTTTAAATATTTCAATAATTCAGACAGTACGCAGAATGGTGAATATAGAGAGCCTATATTTTGATTAGTTGGATGCAAAGATGAAATTACTTCATGATGATTTATAGGAGGAAATATATATGGATCTACTAAAGGTTTTTATGGAAAACATAACAGAGAGATTTGTGTGCTATTTTAAACAGAGATTACATGGGTTAAAACTCACACCTAGGTAATGGAATAAAAATTTAAATATCTTACTAGAAAAATGTGCACTTCCAAAGAAATGGAAAAAAAAATCTTCTACCAGAAGGTATTAAATTATATAGGTTTCATCATTCCTATATTGTATGTGTACAATATGATTTAGTATGGTCTGAGGAGAGATTAGATTGATAGGATGAAATTTTTTTTGTCTAAAAATATTTAGATGAAAGATCTCATAGCTTCAAGGTGGTTTTGGGGGATGTATATTGTAAGGGAATTTAGAAACATAACTTTGTTTCTATAATAATCATAGTATGTTCAAAAGGTCTTGGAAATATTCAGAATAAACAAATCAATATTTTTTTTAACCCCTAGTCAAACACTTCAGGTTATCCAAAGATAAATCATTAAGAATAGAAGATGTGGTTTGGTATATAATAATAGTTCCATATTCATCAGTAGTTAGAAAATTAATGTATTATATGGTTTGAATAAGGGTAGAAATTGCATATTTAGTGGGATTCATCAATATGTTCATAGATAATTAGGGAAAGGGGAACTGGGAAGTAGTGAAGTGGATACTCTAGTGTCTCAATGGTTTGAAAAACATGTCACTCTATTTTGAAATAGGTTATCCATTATAAATTTTTATAGATTCATACTTTGAAGGAGATTCATAAACATAGAGAAGTGTCAAAAGATATGTGTTTACTTTATGAGAAAAAAAATATGAATTGGATATCTAGACTTTATCTAGTAGTTTTTTTCAATAAAGGAAATGGATTATGTGAAAATCATAGAAGGTGTGAAATAGTCGATCTAACTTTAGGGGTTATTTAAGGATATTAGAAAAATTCAATAGAATGGAATGTTGTTCTAGGAAAATTAGAGTGTGATATATCTTTCATAGAATCTTATGTTTCACTCTAAATCAAAGAAAATTTATTTGAAGTATCTCTTTTTCAAGAAGTTGTTGAAGGTGGAATTACTAGAGCTACAAAAGGTAAATAGATGTTAGAAATCGGTGGATTTATTGGAGAATTCTATAGTTTGGGAAATTTTAGGGTAGTTTTAGGATTCAATGAGACTTATATAACTAAAATAATAGTGTACATACATGTTATTATAGTAAAGGAAAAAAAATAGATTTTCATGAGTGGCTGGTGGACTTGGTGAATCCTTAAAAATAGTCTTCAAGTGAGTGATTGTTATGTTTGTATATGAAAATCATTTTTTGGATAAGTATCAGAAATTTTAAAAATGAGAAAGTTTTAAGATTATTATGAATTATTATATAAATTAAGGGGAAATAGAACCATGGGGATTAAAATGAAGAAAAAGCAACAAAAATATCTTTCTAAAGTGTTGAAGGTCAGATGAATGAGTTCCAAATATTTCATTATTCACCAGAAGTTTCAAGTTAAGATAGTGTATTTAGGGGGTATATGGAGATGGCCTTTATTGATTAAAAATTTTAATTTCAACACTTTATAACCTTAGTTTTTTAAAATAATAAAAAAATCCCTTAAATACTTTATTTTACTAACTTTTATACTTCCCTAATTTTAGAATCTTTTTGTAGGAAAGTCATTTTACCAGACATAGAAACATAATTTTATCATACAAATTCTTTCTATAACTAGGAGTACTTATATTGAAAAAATGATTAAAAACTTCATTAAATTAAGTCTTATAAATATCCAAAATCCAATGTATAAGGATGTGTATCAGATGAAGTTTTACAAAGACTATCGGAAAAACTTTATCATAAAGAAGCAGACATGATTTATGGATGAATAACTAAAAAATATATCAGAAAAATAATTCCATTTTAACAGATGAATAAAGTTTATCCCATCATATTAAACAAGTAAATTCTATCAGATGAATGAAGTTATTTTTTCCAAAAAAATCTATATCATTGTAATGGTTCTATCAAGGTGACCATCAGATGAAGCTATGTTGAAACTTTCAAGAGAATATTGAGTTCATCTAGAATAATTACAACCAAATCTAAATAATTATGAATATAACCATTAGATAAATTCTTATAAATAAAATAATTATTTAAGTAGGAGGAATATTTTTCTTCATTGATGATATAAAAGTTGTTGTGAATATTTTTGTAAGTTCTTGTTACTTTGAGATCACTTCATTGTAATTATTTAGTGAGACTTTTTATTAAGGCACCTATTGTGAGAATATTATGTAAATGACTTAATAATTTATATGTTTATAATTTTTTCCAATAAATATAGATCAAGGGATCTCAATGTTTTTAGAGATATAGATTTAATATGATCAGGTGTGATTGAGGGTTCTCGGGGATAGTGAAATAGAGATTCTTCAGATCAATGTATCGGGGTATTCCTTGTTTAAGGAGGACATACCTTTATAGTTTGTTTAAAACTATAGATACCTAATTTTAGGGTTATTTAATTCCTTAACACTTAATTTTAAAATTTAGATATTATAATAAAAGTTCCTAAAAGTTTTCTTATATACTTTTAATCAGCTTTATTATTACTTTTTTACAAGTTTTTTTATGTTGTGCATGATTAGGAAAGTTCATACTATTTGTTATAAACATTTCCTAAACTATGATTTTATAAATTACTCGTACAAAAGTATATCCAAACACTTTCATATTAATTAGACAAATTTTTTTACAAAATACCTTTATAAAGAGGATAAGTAAGTTATAAGTTTTATTTTATAAAATACAATTCACCCCCTCGCATATTGTGGTAAACTGCTTATTCTTTTGATCATACATTTGATATTAGGTCTATTTTATATTTTTATATTTAAAATTTATATTTGTTATAAACTTATAAATTTTATATCAAATAATATTTATGATTATTATAAATTAATACACTAATTTGTATTGTATATAATATTATTTTTTTAAATAAGATGGTAGGGTCACTCATTAGGATACTTTAGAATATGAATCCTAGAAAACCACTAATTTTTTATGGTGTTATCTATGAATATTAGAGGGGTAGAAAAAATAATTTTTAGATAAACACTAGATTTGAAAAATTTGTGATGCGGATTGGAAACTATGTTATCCCATACAAAGAAGTTTCTTATTTTACTAAAGTTGAGATAACTAAGTATCAATTAAACTACAGAGTCAGAAATACTTTTTTGTGTTTTATGATCAAGAATATCTATAGTCAAATTTCATCTTTTCAGGAAATAAATATTATTTGGAAGAAACTTGAGGATAATCACTTTAGGAAAACACAAAATATTAAAATAAGAAGAGCTATGCTCAGAGATGATTATCGAGATTCTGAATTTTTACTTAGAGAATCTATTTCTAAGATGCATCAGATATTTATAAAAATTTTGAATAGTATACAATCTCTTAGATATAATGACTTAATATATGAAATGTTGGTTGAATAGATTATTGAAATTATTCCAATTAAATGGGAATATAAGAGGAAATCTCTTGATGATACTAAATATCTGACTAAGTTGAATCTATATGATTTTATTAGAACTCTCATGTAGTGTGAGGGTAGGATAAAAAAATATTTTTTAAAATAAAAAATAATGGGGTATAATTTTATTCTACATTTATAGTAGATAAAAAATTCAAATCAGCTGAAAAAGTTCCTAAATCTTCAAAGAATAATAAATTCAAAGTTGAGGTAGAATGTAGTTCTTCTGAAAAAAGTGAAAATTTCCTTGAAAATATTTCTAAGTAAACTAACAAGATTAAATGAAATAAATATTTCAAATAAAGATATAAGAAAATTTTTGAAGATATAAATGAGAAGAAATATTCTTCTGAAATGATTTTTTATGAAAAAAAGAATCCAAGAGACATTATTCCATATTATCCTAGGTCAAAGAAATATTATATGAAAGAAATAATTTCTAAGAAGTTATATAAATATAAAGGAAATAAAATTATAAAACCCACTAACACCTGGAGTTCTAGTGAAGGATATTTTTCTTCAAAAAAAATTAATCGTGGTGATGATAGTCCTAAAGTTATGGGTTTCTTTGAAAATATTCTAAAGTATAATCATTTATATATGGAAAAGAAAAATAAGAAAAATTCTATAAAAAATAATATTTTGTACATGGATAGTAAGTGTTCCATTCACATTACTAGAAACATACAATTATTTTATAAGATTATAAATTTAAAAGGTGGCAAAGTCACTTTTGGTGATAATGATCAAGGAGAAATATATGGTATATGTAATATTGTTCTTCTTGAAAAACCTTTAATTTTAAATGTTTTATTTATTATAGGACTTAAACACAACCTCATCAGAATATTTCAATTATGTGATAAATTTTACCTTGTTAACTTCAGGAATGAAAAATGTACTATTCAAAGTTCAAAAGGTAAATTTATTCTTCCTACTGACAAGTATGATAATGTATACACACTAAACTTAGAATACTTAAGAAGACAAGATCTACCTGAATTTAGTGTAATGAAATATCAATCTTGGTTGTAGCATAGAATTTTATAGCATTATATGTTATAACTCTAGTCAAACTTTCTAATAAAGGACTTGTTATATATTTATCAGAGCTTATGTTTAATTATTCTAAAGTTTATGACCTTATCAATTCAGAAATTAATATAAGTTAAGTTTTAAATCTATTAGTAATGTTTTAACTTGTGATGCTTTATAGTTAGTTCACATGGATTTATATGGTCCAACACACATTGGAATTATTCATGGTAAATACTATGTATATTTTTTAGTTGATGAATACACTAGATATACATGGGTCTATTTTCTAGATAAAAAAATCAGAATACTTATTATGTTTTAAAAATTATAAATCCTATGTTAAAAATTAGATAAACCTACCTTTGGTTACTATTAATAGTGATTATGGTGGAGAATTTTTAAATTCTGAATTTGAAACTTTTTTTTTTGTAAAAAAAGTATAACACATAACTTTTCAACACTGAGAACTCCTTAGAAAAATGGTGTGGTTGAAAGAATAAATGGATTTCTTCAGGAGGTTATTAGAACCATGTTCAGTGAATAATCAATTACTAAATTTTGTTTGAATAAATCAATTATTATTGTGTTCTATTTTATAAATAGAGTTTTAATTGTAACTTTAATTAATAAAAAAATATTATAAGTTGTAGAAAAGAAGAAAACCTAAACTTTCTTACTTTAAGATTTTTTAATTTAAAGTATCCATTTTGGATACTAAATATAATTTTTATAAATTTTCTCTAAAATATGATGAAGGATTTTTTAGGCTATTGTACAACCAGTAAGGGTTATATATTTTTTAATAAAAATACATGTACTATTGAAGAAGCAGTGCATGTTAAATTTGATGAAATTGATCCTTTTGTTTTAAAACAACCTGAAACAACATCTTCATAAGTTTTTACAAAAACTTTTTTTTCAACCCATTTTTTAAAATTGTTTTCATGAGAGAAAAACTAAGGAAAATTTTTCTGAATGTGTACCCCTAAATAAATTCAATATATTTTTTAATAACATAGTTTTACAAATACAATAATTAAAATAAACCTTAGGAATCATCCTAGTGATAATATCATTGGTGATGTCAGAAAACCAGTAAAAACATGAAGTTTCTTAAGAATTGAAATTGAAAATTGTGCATTTTTATCAAAATTTGAGCCTAAGACTATAGATTAAGCTTTAGTTGATGAATATTAGATAAAATTAATGCAATATGAACTCAATAAGTTTGATAGGAATCAATTTTAAACTTTAGTTGAATATCTTAAATATTCTACTATAAATGGTGTAAAATGGGTTTTCTAAAATAAATGAAATGAAAATAAATTAATAGTTATAAATAAATAAATACTCTTTATGAAGGGTCATAATTAAAAATAATTTATGTACTATGTAGAAACATTTTCTCATGTAGCTATACTTGAAGCTATTTTTATACTTTTAGCATATGTAGTATTTCTAAATTTCACACTTTTTCAAATGGGTGTGAAGTGTTCTTTTCTGAATGGATATATTCATGGGGAATTTTATGTAGAACAACCACATGGTTTTGAAATGAAAAAATCCTTGAATCATGTTTTAATGCTTACTAAGGAACTCTATGGACTCAAAAAAGTCTCAAGATCTTGGTATGATAGATTAACTAGGTTTTTATTAAAAAAATTGTTAAAGGTGTTACATATCCAAAACTTTTTATTAAAATGGTTTTAAAAGATACCATAATTATTCAAATTTATATCAATGAATTTATATTTGAATCAATTCAAAATTATCTTCCTAATTCTGTTACAGATCTTATGAAATCTCATTTTGAAATGAGCATGATGGGTGAGCTGACTTTTTTCCATGGTTTTAAAATTTATCCAAAACTAGAAGGAACTTTTATATCTCAGTAAAATTATAATGTCCTAACATGAGATCTAATGAACGGTTCCTCGAGCTGGTGGGTCCCATAGCCTCAAGCACGAATCTCTATTTCTAGAGTCTTCCAACTAGCAGTGAGGTCCTAGGGTGTGTTTGTGGGGAGACTATGACCTCATGTTAGAGTCTAGAACAATAATAATAATCCTAAAAACAAGTATCAAAATCATATATAATCAAAGATAGAAGATAAACATCTAGAATATTGTAATAATAAATAATCCAAAAAGTAGTGACATGTACAATATGATGATCAAGTCATGTATCTATACAAAAAAAGATAGGAAATACATGGAAACAAGCATACCAATACAATACATGTATCAAAAAACAAAAAAACAAAAAGTAACTATCTCTAGATAGCATCATGAGTATAGCTTGGTCATATACTCCCATGATCCTAAGAAATGATCAAATCAAGAATTATATAGTGGGAGATTTCCCCAATCCCTACACACATCCATGAAGTCAGTCTAGGTACCCAACAACAGCCCAAACAAGGTTTGAGATAATACTCAGTAGGCCTCCTCCAATGGTGTCTATAACAAGTTCAATCTATATAATATAAACATAAGTAGTGTACAATATATTTCACGGGTATAATAGAAATGATAGTGAAGTGTATAAAGTAGAAAATATCTTGTCCATCCAAGCATGGATCCCTATAAAAAATAATCAAGTAACCATAATCAAGGGCTACAGTAAATCATAAACAAATGAGTGTGATACTATCTAGTCTAACCATTGTAATCAAATACCTATACTAAGGATATTTATAAATCCTAGAAAAAAACATCCATAATGGAAACACTGTGTAATCAAGTGTCAATGTCCACAATGGTATATGTTATGTGTAACGACCCGAGAAACCGTGTTTTGAGTAATGACAAGTTTGTTTTACAATTCCACCCATTAATTGAACAAAAAATTATCTTATAAGATAATAATAATAATAAAATTGAAAAATGCATCAAATGAATGAAAGGACCTTTTATTCAAATGAGTAATATCTCGGTGACTACAACTCACACTGATCAAACAAGAAGTTAAGAAAACCAAAAATCCCAATTAAAAACCCGATTACAATTATAGGGAGACTACTTAAAACCACCAGGACCCCAAGAAGGTGGTAAGGGTCTTTGGCATCCATCAGAATAAACATGAGGATGGCCGAAGCCACCGTAGCCGTGTTGAGCAACAAAGGAATCACACAGACCATCTCCTCTTTTCTCCTTCAGTCACCTTGAGTGAGGGATACCCCAAGACCAAACTTTTTATAAGAACACTAATTCGACCGTTGGACCCTAACGGCAATAAATATAACCGTTGGATCCCCCATGATTCTCTTATCCACTAATGTTTTATTTTGAACCGTTGAAGAAAAGAGTTGTTTACCCCTGAAAGGTTCGAAAAGTTAATTATGTAATTTGCTTTAATATTTAATGAATGACATCAATAATAATATAATTAATTTATTTCTTGTTTTCCCAAAAGGTGAATTATATTTTGTATTTCAAAACGTTGAGAATTAATATTATTTTTTTTTCCACAATTTACTATACATGTTTTTAACTTGAGCAATTAAATTTTTATTTTGTAATTACATTGAATCTGATGGGTTTTTACTTTGTCTAGGAAAATATGTACTCAAAATCTTGAGTTATATATATATGTTGCATCAAAACATAAATTAAATGTATTATATTTATCTCTAAATTAAATATAAGTAATAATATTAATGTGAATGTTTATAATTTGAATTAACAGTTTTGAAAACTATGTCAAATTATGATTTCATTTACTTATGTGTTTCATAATGATAATACTTATATCAACGCACTCTTATGTGTGATTTTGGAAATAATTATAAATGTTGTTATGTTTAATGTTTAATTTGATTAATAATATTAATATAAATCTTTAATTAAGGGAATTAAGATAATTAGTTAATAAAGAAAATTAAAAAATATATATATATATATAATAATATGTTTTGATTAATTAATGTATTTTTGTATTAAATGAACCATTGACTAATGAATATATTAAAATAATAAAGGTTAGATCAATAATTGAATATTAATAATAAAAACAACGTTATAATAAGTTAATAGAAAATTAATAAAACAACTTTGTTTTTTTATTTAAACCAAAGCCGCGTTTTTTTTTAGCCGCGGTATTCCAGAGTCGTTCGATCTGGGAACTCCATCGCAGCCATTCCTTTTCTTTTAATGTCGCACCACGTTTGAGCTATCTGATCAACCCTGGTTTAATCCAGACCATCCAGTTTCTTTTCGGTTTTTCCTGCCGCGGTTTTCTTCTTCCCTGCATCCCGCGTTTTATTCTTCCTTCATCGCGCTGAACCAGTAGGGTAGGGCATCTTCTTCTCCCCTAGGCTGGAAAGTGGACCCTTCTTCTCCTCTTTTTCCACAGGTTAGGCACTGAATCCCCTCGGATACCTTCTCCATGCAAGCTGGGTCCGTTGTTTTTTTTTTCTTTTTTTTAAAACCCCAGTTTTCACCGAAATGAGGAGAGATCTTGCTTCGTCAATCTTGGATCTTTCTAACCACCGGTCCGGCGTCGCTGCTTCATCTTCCTCTCCTACTCTCCGAGCAAAGGTAAGGGACAAGTTTCTTTTGGTTTTGTTTAAGCTTCGGTATATATATATAAGTGTTATATATATATATATATATATATTCTGTGTATATACACCCGGTGCATACCCAGGCCTTGAGGATCTCCCTTCCAGCGTGGAGAACCAAATAAGAGTAAGGGAAACTCCTCTGCTTCGTTTCTTTGAGTTTCAATAAGCTATACATATTTATATACACTTTTTATATAAATATGTATAGATATATACAAGACCATATGAACCTTTTTATACCTGTTTTTCCTCTTCCTAGGATCGAACCTGAGTAGGGAAGGTCTTCTTGTTTAATTTTTCATCTGCTTTAGTGAATATACACGGTCATATATAGGTATATACACTTCATGCATATGTGTGTACATATATATTTGTATTCATACATATACATATGACGATACATGCATATGTACACATTTCTTTCACATGTTTATAACCCTGATTTTATTTCGCCTATGAAAATGTAGTTTTCGGGTAATTGTATGAACATGTAAAATCATGCAACTGTGTGGAGCATGTTGATATATATGTACATGTGATTATATCGATGTATATATACATCAATGTGCATAAGGGATGAACTTGGTTCTTTTGTTTTGTAATTTATTACAATATAGCATGATGATTAAAATTTTAATTACCCAAAAAGATTATTATTTCAAGAAAAGTACCAAAACTATTATATACATGTTTATATGTATGATGAAGTTTAAGGATTAGTTTGGTATCAAAATAATTCTTTCAAATTTTCATTTATCTGCATTCTTGATAAATCATGATTTTGTTTTGTGAAAATGGGTAGTGTGAATTCCTTAAATGATTACAAGTGTATATATATGTACTCATATATATGTACTCATGTTTATGGATCGACCTTGTTGTATGAAAGACTGATTTTATGCCAATAATGGTTTTATAAAAATTATGTTCACATTCTTTTTTTTTAAAAGAACCTCATTCGGTTTTACCAAACATTAATATATAACATGAGATATGTTATTGAGTATGGTTTAATTTGGTAAACCCATGCACATGTGTATACGCACCTAAATTTATATATATATAGGTATATATATAACCTTATATCAATATGTTGTCTTCAAATACAGGTTCTTCTTATGATGTTTGCAAACTTTTCAAAGGAAAGGTCATGCTATTTAAATTGCAAATGAGTTTTTACACAACTATATATATATTCATGCAGTTTGCTTACATATATAAATGAATTCCCAAGATGAACCTAATTGCACACTTTATATCTCTAAATGTATTTATATTCACACAGTTTTAATTAAACAACCACAATACCCATTTATCATCATGTGTATTAGTTATTAACGGACTTGTTTGAACTTGGTATTATGATGCTTTGGAATGTTAAAGTGTTTATTTTCATTTCCTTAAAACCCATGTTTTAAATTGTTAAGATAATTTCTTATGTGTACGGATTTTTAGCATGCATGTCTTAGTTTTATTAATGATTGAACTGTCTTCAAGTTATGAATATGTATGTGAAAAGGGGGTTTGATTAAGAATGTATGAATGAAACCCTATGAATGAAAGACCATGTCAAGATATGTGAGTGATTAATTGGACTTAAATGTGACGAGTGAGCCCGGAATTATATAGCGCAATATGAATGATGTGATGGGTGCGCCCGAAATTATACAGTGCTCCAATGCATTGGGTAAAGTATGAGTCTCATGAGATGTTATGTGTGACGGTCTTGGCAGTTAGCCTTGGCTTGTGCTACCACGGAGACGGGATTGACGGTTTTCCTTGACCCGTTAAGTATGTTTTACGGTCTTGACGCAAGGTCTTGACAAAGTCCGGCCTTATACATTCCCTCTACATGTGATGATAAATGGTCAACAAGGGGTTAGTTCAACTAACAGGACATCCCCTAGTTGAAAATTCCCATGACTATGAATATGTAATTATGTGATAAGAACTATATTTCATGTGGTAAGTTGTTATAAGAACTGTATGTGCTCAAGAATCATGTTATGAATGTTTTCCTTGCTTACACATAGATTTTTCAGAACTGAAGTAATCTTGGTTGAATATTATGAATTATCTATGTGTTGCGCTCTCTGATCATGTTTACTTTAAAGATTATTTTAAGCACGTACCTCTTCTCTGTGCAAGTGGTTTTCAAAAATGTTGGATTTCATGTTTTTAGGAAAAGATAATGATTTGTTTTTAGCGAAGTGTTTTATTCTCTTCAAAAGGACTGCTTTGAGAAAGAGTTTTCTTAAAACGTTTTTAAAACCCCTTACTGGGCATATTTTCTCACCCTAAATTTTTGTTTTAAATTTTTCAGGCATGGTTTGTACTAATGAAGTTTATCAGAAGCAGCTGGTTTCCTAGAATCCTGAGCCTCGCGATCTTCTGTAGTAATGGTACATGATATATTATTTGTAAATTTTGTAATGAAATGTTTGTATATCATGTCTCATAAGGCACCCGGGGATCGGGGTCGCTACAGTTGGTATTAGAGGATGGGTTCAGGAAACTCTGGAAAACGAGGTGGTATGAACATATTTCTATGATTGACAAAGTAAAAATTTTATAACTTTCAGATGGCTAATGAAAATGTACCTACCGACCTACTGTCACTTCCCACTGAGGCTCTAGAGAACATTGTATCTCTAGCTAGCCATGAGAACTTTATAAATTACGCCCGAATTCACATGACATGTAATCACCTGTATGATGTGTCAAACTCACCTAGGATGCTTAGTCTTTACTAGGGATTGGGGATGGATTATCTCCTAATGATGATGACCCAATTTCCCTCTTATGCACGTCGGGGAAAGTACCACCAGGGACTCTTCTGAGTGTTCACAACTGGAAAAGAATTTGGCACGATGCTTGATAACCCCTTTCAAGAATCTACTGCTGCCGGAGACCTCTGAGCAGCTTACCTATTCCAGATTTTGCACTACAGCTTCTGGGGCCAGTTAATGGACCTTGGAGTGTTGGAAGATGAGTCCACCTGATTGTCTCTTAGTCAAGAGGTGTATACTGATGTTTCCCAACTCCATACCCCTCACGCTAAACTCAGGAGGCGTCATAGATGTTCCCATGAGTTTAGTCCTGTCTATTCAGCCTGCGTCTGGCTTGAAGAGTTAGGGAGTTTTTCCACTCTTTGTGGTGTACGTTTAGTAAACTCCGGATTTGTCATGTAAACTTTTTCATAAATGAAAGTTTCATGTTTCCTTTCCTGCCTCTACCTTATCAGTGTTGTTAAGAGTTTCCTTTCGAATGTTTTTTTTTAGATGGATGGTCAAATGAACACCTCATCACTACTCGATGAGTTAGTAGTGGTTATCATGATCAGGACATGCACAGTGGATTATCCATCCTTTCTCCACCTACGAGGGTCTTTCCAGCATCTGCTCGATCTAGTAAATGGTCCTGATATTCTTCATTTTTTTCAAGAGGATGATCGTGTTTTTCACCTCATTTCCACTTCTCAACTCCCCTGGTATAGACGAAGGGGAAGGTACTACGAAGGCCTCTTCCAGTGTTTTACTCTGGCGCAGAAATTCTCTGCCAGAGCGTGCTTCCTCATAGCTGCTCAGGATGGCCACCTTAGTGCAGCCTATATGTTCCAGGTCTTTAATTTCAGTCTCCTCAATCGAATCATTCCCCTCAACTACCTCGATCATGATGTGGCCCAGAGAGTTATCAGGGAGTTTATCTACTCAGACGTTTCTGAGCTTTTCACTGCACGAGCCTCCCTTTGGAAGCCTGTGTGCAGTACGCATGAGCAGGAATTCAAGACATACTGTTCAAAGTGCATTTGGGCTAAGGAAACGGAAGAACTATGTGCAAACTTTGGTATTCCGTTAACCGATCCAGATCCACTGTTTCGGTAATGTTGTACGTATGGTGTTTCAGTTTTTTTTTTCTTTTTTTTATGAATAGAATTGTGAGGGCGCAATTCTTTGAAGGGGAAGTAATGTAATGACCCGAGAAACCGTGTTTTGAGTAATGACAATTTTTTTTACAATGAAACCCATTAAGTGAACAAACAATTATCTTATAAGATAATAATAATAATAATAAAATAGAAAAACGCATCAAATGAATGAAAGGCCCTTTTATTCAAATGAGTAATATCTCGGTGACTACAACTCACACTGATCGAACAAGAAGTTAAGCTAACCAAAAATCCCAATTAAAAACCCGATTACAATTATAGGGAGACTGCTTAAAACCACCAGGACCCCAAGAAGGCGGTAAGGGTCTTTTTCATCCATCATAATAAACATGAGGATGGCCGAAGCCACCGCAGCCGTGCTGAGCACCAAAGGAATCACACGGACCATCTCCTCTTTTCTCCTTCAGTCACCTTGAGTGAGGGATACCCCGAGACCAGACTTTTTATAAGAACACTAATTCGACTGTTGGACCCTAATGGCTATAAATATAACCATTGGCTCCCCCATGATTCTCTTATCCACTAATGTTTTATTTTGGACCATTGAAGAAAAGAGTTGTTTACCCCCGAAAGGTTCGAAAAGTTAATTATGAAATTTTCTTTAATATTTAATGAATGACATCAATAATAATATAATTAATTTATTGATTGTTTTCCCAAAAGTTGAATTATATTTTGTATTTCAAAATGGTGAGAATTAATATTATTTTTTCCACTATTTACTATACATGTTTTTAACTTGAGCAATTAAATTTTTATTTTGTAATTACATTGAATCTGATGGGTTTTTACTTTGTCTAAGAAAATATGTACTCAAACTCTTGATTTATATATATATGTTTCATCAAACCTTAAATTAAATGTATTATATTTATCTCTAAATTAAATATAAGTAATAATATTAATGCGAATGTTTATAATTTGAATTAACAGTTTTGAAAACTATGTCAAATTATGATTTCATTTACTTATGTGTTTCATAATGATAATATTTATATCAACGCACTCTTATGTGTGATTTTGGAATTAATTATAAATGTAGTTATGTTTAATGTTTAATTTCATTAATAATATTAATATAAATATTTAATTAAGGGAATTAAGATAATTAGTTAATAAAGGAAATTAAAATATATATATATATTAATATGTTTTGATTAATTAATGTATTTTTGTATTAAATGAACCATTGACCAATGAATATCTTAAAATAATAAAAGTTAGATCAATAATTGAATATTAATAATAAAAACAATGTTATAATAAGTTAATAGAAAATTAATAAAACAACTTTGTTTTTTTTATTTAAACTGAAGCCGCGTTTTTTTTAGCCGCAGCATTTTGGAGCCATTCGATCTGGGCACTCCATCACAGCCATTCCTTTTCTTTTAATGCCACACCACGTTTAAGCTGTCCGATCGACTCCGGTTTAATCCAGACCGTTCAGTTTCTTTTCGGTTTTTCCTGCCACAGTTTTCTTCTTCCCCGCATCCCGCGTTTTCTTCTTCCTTCGTCGTGCTGAACAAGTAGGGTAGGGAGTCTTCTTCTCCCCTAGGCCGGAAAGTGGACCCTTCTTATCCTCTTTTTCCACTGGTTAGGCACCGACTCCTCTCGGATACCCGCTCCATGCAAGTTGGGTCATCTTTTT
Source organism: Viscum album (assembly GCA_963277665.1). NCBI lineage: Eukaryota > Viridiplantae > Streptophyta > Magnoliopsida > Santalales > Viscaceae > Viscum > Viscum album. Next base: position 636,907,436 of record OY728160.1, read on the forward strand.
TTTCCTTTTTTTAAAACCCCAGTTTGCACCGAAACGAGGAGAGATCTTGCTTCATGAATCTTGGATCTTTCCGACCACTGGTCCGGTGTCGCTGCTTCATCTTCCTCTCCTCCTCTCTGAGAAAAGGTAAGGGACAAGTTTCTTTTGGTTTTGTTTAAGCTTCGGTATATATATATATATGTGTTATATATATATATTTTCTGTGTATATACACCCGGTGCATACCCAGGCCTTGAGGATCTCCCTTCCAGCGTGGAGAACCAAATAGGAGTAAAGGAAACTCCTCTGCTTCATTTCTTTCAGTTTCAATATGCTATACATATTTATATACACTTTTTATATAAATATGTATAGATATATACAAGACCATATGAACCTATTTATACCCATTTTTCCTCTTCTTAGGATCGAACCTGAGTAGGGGAGGTCTTCTTGTTTAATTTTTCATCTGCTTCAGTGAATATACACGGTCATATATATGTATATACACTTCATGCATATGTGTGTACATATATATTTGTATTCATACATATACATATGACGATACATGCATATGTACACCTTTCTTTCACATGTTTATAACCCTGGTTTTATTTCGCCTATGAAAATAGAGTTTTCGGGTAATTGTATGAACATGTAAAATCATGCAAGTGTATGGAGCATATTTATATATATTTACATGTGATTATATCAATGTATATGTACATAAATGTGCATAAGGGATAAACTTGGTTCTTTTGTTTTGTAATTTATTACAATATAGCATGATGATTAAAATTTTAATTACCCAAAAAGATTATTATTTCAAGAAAAGTACCAAAACTATTATATACATGTTTTTATGTTGGATGAAGTTTAAGGGTTAGTTTGGTATCAAAATAATTCTTTCAAATTTTCATTTATCAGCATTCTTGATAAATCATGATTTTTTTTTGTGAAAATGGGTAGTGTGAATTCCTTAAACGATTACAAGTGTATATATATGTACTCATATATATGTACTCATGTTTATGGATCGACCTTGTTGTATGCAAGACTGATTTTATGCCAATAATGGTTTTATGAAAATTATGTTCACATTATTTTTTTTTTAAAGAACCTCATTCGTTTTTACCAAACATTAATATATAACATGAGAAATGTTATTGAGTATGGTTTAATTTGGTAAACCCATTCACATGTGTATACGCACCTAAATTTATATATATATATATAGGTATATATATAACCTTATATAAATATGTTGTCTTCAAATACAATTTCTTATTATGATGTTTGCAAACTTTTAAAAGGAAAGGTCATGCTATTTAAATTGAAAATGAGTTTTTACATAACTATATATATATTCATGCAGTTTGCTTATATATACATGACTTCCCAAGATGAACCTAATTTCACACTTTATATCTCTAACTGTATTTATATTCACACAGTTTTAATTAAACAACCACAATACCCATTTATCAGCATGTGTATTAGTTATGAACGGACTTGTTTGAACTTGGTATTATGATGCTTTGGAATGTTAAAGTGTTTATGTTCATTTCCTTAAAACCCATGTTTTCAATTGTTAAGATAATTTCTTATGTGTACGGATTTTTAGCATGCATGCCTTAGTTTTATTAATGATTGAATTGTCTTTAATTTATGAATATGTATGTGAAAAGGGGGTTTGATTAAGAATTTATGAATGAAACCCTATGAATGAAAGACCATGTCAAGATATGTGAGGGATGTATTGGACTTAAATGTGACGGGTGCGCCTGGAATTATATAGCGCAATATGAATGATGTGACGGGTGCACTCGGAATTATACAGCACTCCAATGCATTGGGTAAAGTATGAGTCTCATGAGACGTTATGTGCGACGGTCTTGGCTTGTGCTACAATGGAAACGGGATTGGCGGTTAGCCTTGACCTGTTAAGTATGTTTTACGGTCTTGACGCAAGGTCTTGACAAAGTCTGGCATTATACATTCCCTCTGCATGTGATGATAAATGGTCAACCAGGGGTTAGTTCAACTAACAGGAAATCCCCTAGTTGAAAATTCCCATGACTATGAAAATGTAATTATGTGATAAGAACTGTATTTCATGTGGTAAGTTGTTATAAGAACTGTATGTGCTCATGAATCATGTTATGAATGTTTTCCTTGCTTACACACAGATTTTTCAGAACTGAAGTAATCTTGGTTGAATATTATGCATTATCTATGTGTTGCGCTCTCTGATCATGTTTACTTTAAAGATTATTTTAAGCACGTACCTCTTCTCTGTGCAAGTGGTTTTCAAAAATGTTGGATTTCAAGTTTTTAAGAAAAGATAATGCTTTGTTTTTAGCGAAGTGTTTTATTCTCTTCAAAAGGACTACTTTGAGAAAGAGTTTTCTTAAAACGTTTTTAAAATCCCTTACTGGGCATATTTTCTCACCCTACATTTTTGTTTTAAATTTTTCAGGCATGGTTTGTACTAATGAAGTTTATCAGAAGTAGCTGGTTTCCCAGAATCCTGAGCCTCGCGATCTTCTGTAGTAATGGGACATGATATATTATTTGTAAATGTTGTAATGAAATGTTATTATATCATGTCTCATAAGGCACCCGGGGATCGGGGTCTCTACACTATGTAATATAGTTCTTGACCATGAAGGGTCGGACCCAAGGTATAGAAGATCAATGCATCCTTATCGAGTCCATGTGGCATCTCGATGGAAACTCAGCAGCAATGTGGGAGGAGTATAGGGATCATATCAATAGATCATGTCCAATGTGATTCCAAGAATGTTGTATCCAAGGGTTGGCAAGGTAATTGAAATCTTATGGAATCAGGATCCAAGGAGTAGAAATTTCCTTAGCATCCACTACCATAATCAATACTGATCCATGGAGTAGAAATGTTCATTGCCTCCTATGGAATCAAAATCCTAGGATTAGAAATATCCTAAGTCATCGACTACCATAGTTGGGATCCATGGAGTAGAAATGTCCATGAAATCCAATGGAATCAGGATCTGAGGAGTAGAAATTTCCAATTCATCCACTACAATTATTAATTTATCAAACTCAATTCATAATCCATATCATATTCATTTACAATACATGAGTTTATCTAACCCATTTCCACATTTTCCATTTAAACAATTAAACCATTTAAACATCATGTAATCACATGGAAAAGAGGCATAACCTTCTTCTAATCATTCATACAATTCTCATTAAATTTATTAAGGCTCCTAGAACAAGTGGTGAGCTCACACTCACCTAGTGAGGTGGTATAAAATATATAAAATACAAATACATGGCCCATGGGTGTCCTAGGTTGGGTACAACAACCTCCAACGATCACAAAGGTACCAGTGGGAAACCTAAATAGTTACCAAACAATTATATCAAAACATTCAATTAATTTTAGGGGAAACAACAGAAATTCTATCATGCATCATAATGGAAACAAGGAATATAAAACACCAAACCTTGGTGGAAAAGTATTAACCACCTGTTGTATACTCATAGTAGAACACCCTTCCAGTATTGACTCCTAATTCACCCCAAATTGGAAGAAAACAGAGAACATGATTAATTCCCTGAAAATAGAACATAATTTCCTACACCAAAATAACTCTATCAAGGAGAATATAAATATTGAAAGGTGAAAGTGGAATAGGTAACTCACCGGCATAGATCCAATGAGACCGATGGTTGAAGAATCAAAGTCTAGATCATTAAATAGAACCAAATACTAGGTTAGGCTCAAAGGGGGGGATCCTTCGGTATCTCTCCTATGTCTGATGGGAAAATAAATGGGGGTGGTTTTGAAAATAGAGGCCCTATATCTTATTTTAAAAACTAACCTTGTGTATTTACACGATGTGTAAATTATTTACATGTCATGTAAAGCTCGGGGTCTTCCCCATAGGAAAAAACCTTTACACATTGTGAATTGGAATGCCTAGGTCCTTACACATCATGTATTTAATACACACTGTGTAAACCAAATACACATCATGTAATTGGCTTACAGCCAACCAACAACCCTCCTGCCTCTTCCTTTCCAAAAAAAACCCAAACATCCCACAGTCCCGGCATTAGGATCTAAGACAAAAAGAGAACTTTAACAATATTTTAACCATAAATAAAAGGATCTATATCTAATTTAAAAACCCAATATCTTACAATCATCCCCCCTTAAATAAATACATCCCCAAATTTTCCTTACAAGGGTGGTCAATATTTTTCTTTGAATAACTCTGGCCACTGAGAACGTATGTCGGCCTCCCACTCCCAAGTCTTATCCTTTAAATGGTCATGATACCATAGCACCAATACTAGATGAACTAACCAGACTTAGAGATCCTTCATGATCCTATCATTGATACGAATGGGATGCTACTTGAAAGAGCATATTCCTATAGATCAACCTCATCTTGATGAAGATTATGAGATGGGAATGATTAATAAGGGTGTAGTTGAGATACATGGAAGACACCGTGCATGGATCGATACCTCTAAGATAACTATAACAGATAGGTGGACGGCCTAACTCTCTCCAGAATCTCAAAAGGCTTGAAATATCATGGTGAAATCATACCTTTTCTCGTAATCCATATTTTTTCCAGCCTTGGTGAGATAAGTAAAAATACATAATCCCCAACCTTGAACTCTATAGGTTTTCTATGGAAATCAGTGTAAGATTTCTGTCTATAATATATAGTAGTCATCCATTTCCTGATCAGTTGAACCTGCTCTAAAGTCTCCTACATGAGATGTGGTTCGAGTAACACTGCTTCTTCTTCCTTTAACTATTATAAGGGTGATTGGCATGGACTACCATAAAAAGCCTCAAAAGGTGCCATCTGTATAGTCTCCTGATAGATATTATTGTAGGTGAATTCAACCAGGGGTATATGCCTCTCTCAAGAGCCTCTGAAATCAAGTATGCATGCTCTAAGCATGCCCTCAAAAACCTGAATCATGCACTCTGACTAGACATTAGTATGAGGGTGGTATGTTGTTCCCAAAATACCCTTTGTACCCAAATCCCTCTATTAAATTTTATAGAATCGAGATGTAAATCGGGTGACCCTATCTGATACGATAGTTTGAGGAACCCCATGAAGGTACACAATGTCATGGTTATAAAATATCTCAAACTCATCAACTTAGAATATATCCCTAATCGGCTAGAAATGAGTGGCCTTCATGAGGCTTCCCACAATAACCCACAAGGCATCACTACCTTGAGGTGACCTCAGCAACCCAATCACAGAATCCATTGCAACATCTTCCCATTTCCACTCAAGAATGGGTAACTTCTATAAAATTCCATCTAGTTACTAGTGTTCTGCCTTCACCTATTGACAGTTGGAAACTTTGTAACAAAACCATCTACCTCACATTTCATCCATATCCACCAATATTGATGGTACAAGTCACAAAGCATCTTGGTAATGTTGGGATGTATTGGACAATATGAGGCATGAAACACCCACTTCAACTCCTCGCATATGTATGATACACTACTGGAAATTGGGCCTATACCCACGGTTTTTCAGAAAACCGTGGGTATAGGTCCCCCCTATACCCACGGTTTTCCAGAACCGTGGGTATAGGTATAGTATGGGAACCTATACCCACGGTTTGGACCAAACCGTGGGTATAGTTTTTTTGGTGAAGACCTATACCCACGGTTTTTCCAAAACCGTGGGTATAGGCATTGCTTTGGAAACCTATACCTACGGTTTTTAAAAACCGTGGGTATAGGGGGTATATTTTTCAAAGACCTATACCCACGGTTTTCAAAACCGTGGGTATAGGTTTCCCGCGTTATTGCGGGTGGAGGGAATGGGAAAAAAATTGCGCAGGACGAAATAAATTTTACGTGGGAACAATGTTGTAAATAATTTAATTACACATATACTGGTATTAATGAACATAAATTCGCTAGGTGTGTTGGTTTAGTTAGTGTTTCAGTTCTGGAAAGTGCGGTGTTCGAAACTCGGCAGGATGTATTTTTAAATATATCAACAATATTAATATAAGTATAACACTGTATATTTAAATTAACAAAATCGGTCTAGCTTAGTTGGTTCGTCGTGGTATTCTCTCCTTCCCGGTCCCGTGTTCGAAACCCGGCGGTTCCTTTTTTTTAATAACCGCATCAGTATTAATATATTAAAATAGAATAATCATTATATACATATAAATATAACAGCTCGGTTGGTCCGCTGGTCAGGTTCTTCGCGTAGGATTTCTCCATTGCGCGGGTTCAAAACCTGCTGAGCGCTTTTTTTGAATATAAAATATAAATTTTTCCCACGGTTTTCAAACCGTGGGAAAACCCCATGCCACGCTGTACAGCAGCGGTTTCATGTGTGAACCACCTATACCCACGGTTCTACCAAACCGTGGGTATAGGTCAAGACCCCTATCCCGACGCCATTCCAGCCCACGGTTCCCAAAACCGTGGGTATAGCCTATACCCACGGTTTTGGGGGCTATACCCACGGTTTTGAACCGTGGGTATAGGTCGTTTTTCCAGTAGTGATAGAACCCAAATTTGACCATGAATACACATAATTTTATCCTTCTCAACAATCCAACCAGGAGGTGGGTCCTCACCTTCCACACTCTCATATAAAACTAAGCCCTCATCATTAGATAACTTCTTTATCCTCACTATATCCAGAAGAGTGGATGTTACTTCTAGTGATGAGATAAAATTATGGCCTTGTCTATCCTAAACCTCCAAGTGAATCTATAAGAATAAGGCCATAATATTCTACTCTCCACTGGCCTTCTGAACTTCCTATATCTGATTCTTACTACTCAGTGCATCAGCAACGAAATTGCCTTTACCAAGTGTATAAAAAATCTCAAAGTCAAAAAGTTGTAGGTATTCAATTCACCTTCATTACCTCATATTCAAGTCACAGTATGTAAATATATACTTGAGGATTTTGTGGTATGTGTACACCAAAAAAATCTCTCTCAAAAAATAGTACCTCCAAAAGTGAAAGTCATGTACAACAGGCTAACACAATATCATGTGTTGTGTAGTTCCTCTTGTGTGGTCTCAACTGATTAGACCTATATTCCATGAATCACTCCTCCTACATTAGAAATATTCCTAGCCCAATACTTTATGAATCATAATATACAGTATAAATTATTCCAAACTTTGGCAGAATCAAGATCGGCACTGAATTCAATCTCTCTTTCAGCTTCTAAAAGGTTATCTCATAGGTATCTAACCATACAAACTTTACACCCTTATTAGTCAAGCCCATAAGAGTTTCTCTTATGTATGAGAAGTATTGTATGAAATATCTATAATATCCATATAACCCCAAGAAACTATATATATCAAAGAATTTATTGGGGTACTCCTAGGAAACTATAGCTCTCAACTTCTCTAGGTCAAATGATACTCCTATATCTGATGTAATATGACCTTGGAAGTGAATCCTATCCATATATAAGTGGAACTTTGTGATCTTATCATAAAATTTATGTTATCTTAGTGTATCAAAAATGATCACAAGATGTTTGGCATGGTTATGTCAATTGTGATAATACACCAATATATCTTACATGAAAAATTCCACAAATGAATCCATGTATAGATGGAAAACTTGGTACATCCATGCCATGAAAACTATTGGAAAGTTCGTGAGACTGAATGGAATAACCAGATACTCATATAGACCATAACTTCTATGGAAATTTTTACAAGTTATATATTCAGGTTGAACACATACCTGGTGATATCTTAACCTCAAATCAATCTTTGAGAAAACCCAACCTCCTTAGAGCTAGTTGAAAATATCATCTATTCATGGAAGGGTATATCGGTTCTTAACCATAAAATGGTTTAATTTTTTATAATCCATGCATATCATGAGGGTCCTGTCTATATTTTTCTTAAAAGGTACCATAGAATCCCATAGAGATGTAATGGGTCGTATAAACCCATTTGCTTCCAAATCCTCTTGCTACCTCTTGATCCCCTGCAACTCTATGGTAGTAATCCTATAAGGGGGAGTAGATACCAGTGAAACTCTTGGAACTAACTCAATAGAAAACTCAACCTCTCTCTTGGGATTTATACTATAAAATTCATCTAAGAAAACTTCCCTAAAATGATCAACCACTAGAGGAAAATATACATAACACTTTTCTTGATCATCCAGATATAAACTAGTTACCTGGGTTTTCATCCTACCTGGTATAAGATACTTGGGCCCATCTATACCTACCTAGAAATATCATTCTCCCTTTTGAAAAAATACTCCTCCCTCTAGTTATTTTAAGGTCACCCTTAGGTGATAGCAGTCAACATGGGCATGATAAGTAGCTAGCTAGTCCATCCCAAGAATGACATTAAACCCTATCACCTTGAGGATAAAAATATTCCATATGAAGCAACACCCATCAATCTCAAGGGGCACTCCCTTCACTATCATAAACCCTCTATTTTGATCCCTAATAGAGTATCAATTTTCATAACACCATCATAAAATTGAAAAATGAGCCTAAGGCTCTCTATAACAAGTATTGATATAAAGTTATGAGAAGAACCTATATCAAAAATAATAGATACTAGAGTAGAGTCTACTAATATTATACCTCTCACTATAGATGACCTGATGATTTTCACCTTAGGTGTAGGTTGTACAAAATATATTTGGCCTAAACCATGTCCCTATGAAACAACATCACTACCTGGAGTAGAGTCGCTCTACTATTGTGGTACAATGGGTGCTTATATGCCTCGTCCAAGAGTGTTAGAGGGAAGGTTGTGCAAAATTGTTGTACATGGACCATCTTATCACATTCTTGTCACTTGACTGGGTCTCTATTTCATTTATTCCTTATATGTCCCCACCTTACACACTAATGGAATAATACATCACTACCATCACTAATATCCTAGATAATACTCCCCTCATGAGAACCCTCAAAACGGAGCTTCCTTCCACCTAATACTAAACCACTGGGTCGAGTGGCTAAATTTCCCTTCTCTATACCCCCATATTTCCTCAGGTTTTTCTCAGTAATAAGTACTAGATTCACTATCTCAGTAATATTAATCAACCGAAACGCATTGACCTACAATTGAAAAGCATGCTTGAGACCTTCCTCGAAGCGTTTTTCCCTCAATAGATCATCAGCAAGATAAATCATTGCAAATAACTGAATCTATATAAATTATACCAAATACTACATAAAGGTCATTGATCTATACTCTATACACATAAACTCACTGTCCATTTTATCTCTCAAGGCCTCAGGAAAGAAGTAATCGTAAAACTTGGATTAGAAATCCCTCTAAACCATATCTCAAATCACATCATCTTGGTTCAAAACATCTCACCAGCACTTAGCTACTTCCCAAATCATATATTTCGTGAACTTAACTATCTTATCTAGAGGTGTCTTTAGATTATTAAAGATAGAAAAGATAGTCTCCAACCACATATTTGAAGCCTTTGGGCTACCATCCCCTGAAAATATGGGAGGATGCTGCTACAGGAACACGCATGTCAACTCTATTATAGATAAGATAGATTGTGTGGCTCCCTAAATGGTCTACATAAAGTGCATGAAACTTTCTCAAATTTAGGCATCATCACCCATGTCAGGAATGATGAGAGGTGTTGCAAGTGTCACTGCTAGAGGTTTAACAGGTGGCCTAGGGCCCACCACCTCCGAAGCATGGTCATCACCGCCCTCCGGCGCACAATTGGAGGTCTTCGTGGTGGAATGTTTCTACAATTCCATACACACACCTCAAAAAATATTGATAATAAGAATATCACAGATAAAAAAACATAGGACGTGATAAATACTTTCTATAAAAAAGACACACCCTTATACCTACTCCTAAATCTAGGACTAGGTAAAAGAAACAACTGTAAAAATCACCATAGACGCTGCCTACTACCCACTCTGAAGTTAGGTCAAGTTCAAGTTCTCTATTTCACAATTTCAATTTCATTTAAATTCATAGTTATTTTACAATTATTTTTGAATGGTTGAACCAAATGGGTTATTGCTTCTGATCCATATGGGCCTATACACATCATGAACTAAAGTGTGGTGTCCACTTAATCCAAACCATAACACATTCCAGTCCATGCGACCAATGGTCCATGACTCAATGTACTGTAATTGGATGATGAGGGTGTTAGTTGTAACCTATGAAGGAGAAAAATATTTAGGTTTTGGAAGGAACTCTAAGTACCAATCAGGTTTCTAAATTCCCTACACAAATAATTCATTAAATAATATGTATATCACTCAACGCACACATAATAATTTCTTGTGGTTAAGAAATTAATCCTATATAGCATGGCATATGAATCCTATAAGATGCCTAAAATGATGCATGAGATGGAATACCCTCATCTCATCGGGTAATGTAAAAATAAAAATCCTAAATCATATCAACAATAACATCACATATCAATTACATCACCCAATTGTGGAATCAAATCAATTATAAAAGGAAAAATATATAAAAACATGTCCCATTCCAGGAAATTTTCCTCATTGTATGTGGGTTAGCTACTCTCAAGAAAAGCTCAATACTAAATTTCAACTCATTGATAATATCATGTATATTGTCTCAAAATGTTAATCCAAAAAAGAAAACCCCTATGATACCGCTTTTTAACATCCCGGCCTAGGAATCACTAAATGGTTCCCTGAGTCGGTGGGTCACATAAACTCAAGCATGCATCCTTGTACACTATAGGTATCTAACTGGTAGCGAGGGCCTAGGGTGTGTCTATTAGGTGTAGGTTGTACAAAATATATTTGGTCTAAACTATGGCCCTGTGAAACAACATCACTACCTGGAGTAGGGTTGCTCTACTATTGCGGTACAACTGGTGCTTGTATGCCTTGGCCACAAGTGTTGGAGGGAAGGTCATGCAAAATCATTGTACATGGACCATCTTATCACATTCTTGTCACTTGAATGGGTCTCTATTTCAATTATTCCTTATATATACCCACCTTACACACTAATGGAAGAATACATCACTACCACCACTAATATCCTAGATAGTACTCCCCTCATGAGAAGCCTCAAAACGGAGTATCCTTTCACCTAATACTAAACCACTGGGTCGAGTAGCTAAAATTTCCTTCTCTACGCCCCCATATTCCCTCAGGTTTTTCTCAGTAATAAGTACCAGATTCACTATCTCAGTAATATTCATCAACTGAAACACATTGACCTATAATTGAATAGCATGCTTGAGACCTTCCTCGAAGCATCTTTCCCTCAATGGATCATCAGCAAGATAAATCATTGCAAATAACTGAATCTCTATAAATTATACCAAATACTCCATAACGGTCATTGCTCTATACTCCATACACATAAACTCACTATCCATTTTAGCTCTCAAGGCCTTAGGAAAGAATTAATCATAAAACTTGGATTAGAAATTCCTCTAAACCATATCTCAAATCACATTATCTTGGTTAAAAACATCCCACTAGCACTTAGCTACTTCCGAAATCATATATTTCATGAGCTTCGCTATCCTATCAGGTGGTGTCTTTAGATTTTCAAAGATAGAAAAGATAGTCTCCAACCATAGATCTGAAGACTGTGGGCTGTCATCCTCTGAAAATATGGGAGGATTCTGCTACTAGAACACGCATGTCATCTCTAGTATAGATAAGACAGGTTGTGTGGCTCCCTGAATGGTTTGCATAAAGTGCATGAAACTTTCTAGAAATTAGGCATCAGCACCCATATCATGAATGATGAGTGGTGTCTCAAGTGTCACTACTAGAGGTTTAACAGGTATCGTAGGGCCCACCACCTCTGAATCATGGTCATCACCGCCCTCTGGCGCACAATTGGAGGTCTTCATGGTGGAATGTTTCTACAATTCCAGACACACACCACAAAAAATATGGATAGTAAGAAGATCACAGATAAAAAACATAGGACATGTTAAATAATTTCTATAAAAAAGACACACCCTTCTGCCTACTCCTAAATCTAGGACTGGGTAAAATAAACAACTGTAAAAATCACCATAGACGCTGCCTACTACCCACTCTAAAGTTAGGTCAAGTTCAAGTTCTCTATTTCACAATTTCAATTTCATTTAAATTCATAGTTATTTTACAATTATTTTTTAATGGTTGAACCAAATGGGTTATCACTTCTGATCCATAAGGGCCTATACACATCATGAACCAAAGTGTGGTTTCCACTTAATCCAAACCATAACGCATTCCAGTCCATGCGACCAATGGTCCATGACTCAATGTACTGTAATTGGATGCTTAGGGTGTCAGTTGTAGCCTATGCAGGAAAAAACTATTTAGGTTTTGGAAGGAACTCTAAGTACCAATCATGTTTCTAAATTCCTTATACAAATAATTCATTAAATAATAGGTATATCACTAAACACACACATAATAATGTCATGTGGTCAAGAAATTAATCCTATATAGCATGGCATGTGAATCCTATAAGATGCCTAAAATGATGCATGTAATGTCATACCCTCATCTCATTAGGTAATGTAAAAATAAAAATCCTAAATCATATCAACAATAACATCACATATCAATTACATCACCCAATTGTGGAATCAAATCAACTATAAAAGGGGAAATCTAGAAAAACATGTCCCATTTCAAGAAATTTTCCTCCTTGTATGTGGATTAGCTACTCTCAGGAAAATATCATTACTAAATTCCAACTCATTGATAGTATCCTATCTATTGTCTCAAAATATTAATCCAAAAAATAAAACCCCTATGATATCACTTTTTAACATCCTGACCTGGGAATCACTAAATGGTGCCCCGATTCGATGGGTCACATAAACTCAAGCATGCATCCCTGTACACTAGAGGCTTCTAACTGGTAGCAAGGGAATAGGGTGTGTCTATGGGGAGACTATTCCCTCATTTTAGAGTGTATCATGGGGGTAATAATCATAAAAATCAAGTATAAGAAGAAAATATAATCAAATATAAAAGATAAACATCCAAAATACTATAATAATAAATAATCCCAAATTAGTTCCATGTACACTATAATGATCATGTCATGAATATATGAAAAAAGGTAGGAAATAAATATCAACAGGCATACCAGTATAATACATGTATCAAAATACAAAAAAAATGAACTATCTCCAGCTAGCATCACAAGTATAGCTCGATCATGTATTCCCCTGATCCTAAGCAATGATTAAATCAAGCATAGTATAGTGGTTTCTTTACCTAATCCCTACATGAATCCATTAATTTTTTCTAGGTACCCAATATCATCTCGAATTGGGTGTGAGATAACACTCGATAGGCCACCACCAATGATGTCTATAACAAGTCCAGGTTGTGTAATATAAACAGAAGTAGTGTGTGATATATATCACAGGTATAACAGTAATGAAAGTAAATTATCTAAAGTGTAAATTATCTTATCTATCCAAGATTTTATCCCTATGAATAATAATCAAGTAAACATAATGAAGGGTTACTGTAAATCATAAACAAACTATTGTGATACTATCTAGTCTAACCACTGTAATCAAATACCCATACCAAGTCTGTCTGTAAAGCATAGAAAAAACATCAACAATGGACACACTGTGTAATCAAGTGTCAACATCCAAAATATTATATTCCATGTAATACAGTGTCAAACCATGAAGGTCTATATCTAAGTTATATAATACCAAGGCCTCCTCATATATTACATCAAAATTTTCGATGAAAACTTAGTAACGAACTAGGAGGAGTCCAAGGAGAATGTCAACAAAGCATGTCCAATGTGAGTCCAATAAAACTGGATCCAAGGGGTGGAAATTCCATTAGAATCCTTTATAATCAGGATCCAAGGAGTATAAATTTCTTTGTAATCTACTACCATAATCAATACGGATCTATGGAGTAGAAATTTTCATGGCATCCTATCAAATCAGGATCATAGGAGTAGAAATGTCTTGAGGCATCCTTAACCATGGTCGGGATCGATGGAGTATAAATGTCCATGGAATCCAGTGGAATTAGGATTTAAGGATTAGAAATTTCCAAGGAATTCACTACCATTATCAATTTATCAAAATCAATTCATAATCCATATCATGTTCATTTACAATCCATGGGTTCATCTAGGCAATATCCACATTTTCTATTTAAATAATTAAACTATTTAAACATCATGTAATCACATATCAAGGATTCATAACCTTATCCTAATAATTAATAAAATTATCATTCAATTAATTAAGACTCCTAGAAAAACTATCGACCTCACACTCACCCAGAGGGTGGTATAAAATAGGATAAATACAAAGACACTCCCCATGGATGACCTGGGTTTGGGCTAACAACCTATAATGATCACAATGGTACTCGTGGGTTGTAGGTTCCGAGCACAGTGGAAGCATGTGATGGGTCATGCCCAACTTTGTTTTTTATAATTATCAATGATCAATCAAGATCTACATGATGATAAACTCTGTGATCAACATAATTGAATCAAAGAAAACAGACAATAGATAAAATATAGGAACCATAGGGTGAATCATCACATATTATTTATAATTCATTTAATCAATTAAAGAATTATCTTGTGTGAATTCTTTCTTTGTTGATGGATATGAAAATAGATATACATTTTACAGTCATTTATTTTTAGGAATCAATAGAATATTTCCTCTAGCGGTGATCTACACATGTTACACAAATCCCCCAACATCGCTAAAGGAATATTTGGGTGCTAGCACAGAAGATCCTATCACTTGCATCTTTCAATTTTGATCACCACAAGAATTGCTTCCAAATCATTATCCTTGATCTATTTTGACTTGAGAGTTCAAGTTGTATGAATATCACTCTCCGTTCTTGGGATCATTATTGGAGAGGGTCTCTCTAGTGCTTGAGAGGATTATCTCCATCTGTCGTTGTACACAACACAATAATGAATTGGATCTCTTGGAAAAATAATATAATTTTGTTTTAATACTACTAGGGTTTAGAAATAAATATTTTCACATGTTCACTTTAAAATTTATTTAATCCCTTGAGGAACCCCATTTCTAAAATAATATTATTATTATTATTTACTCGATATGTGTTTAACTTGAGAATTAAATTAAATATTGTTTAATCAAATAATATTCAATATATATTATTTATCACTGGACTTAAATACGTGGTCCTCTATTCCTCCATAAAATTTATCAGGACTTGAATAATTAATATTTATTTAATAAATAAATATCACTACATTATTCTCTAATAAATAAATAAATATTATATTCACTGAATAGAAAATAAATATTTATTAAATATTCTTCTCACATTATATACTCTTGAATAAATGGTGACGGGATATATACGATTTAGAAAACATGGATAATTATTAAACCATATGTAGGAATAATATTTATTCAACTTGTTAAATAATAAATAAAAATATATTATGTAATTGGGGTTTTGGTTATATTTAGTGTTTGACCCTCTAGGCCTCTTTCTCAATAGAATTTGGTGAATCATCCAAAAGTCTAAGGTTAGCATCTAGAAACACACCAAGGCACCCATAGTGAAATGAGTTAATGTATTAATGAAATAATACCACATATAGATTATTATTGTGTAATATAATCTTGTTATCATGATATCTCTAATCAAACAGGTTGCATGTTGGTGTCATCAAACCTATGTGCTTGATGACTCTTTCTTTGATTTTCTGAAAATTGAACATGACTATTGATCACCATGTGCGTGGATTTATTTAGGATATATCATTTACATCAAAGGGCCTAAGATATCAACTTTAGTTAAATAACATAAGTTACAAATCTTTTCTCACATTATTCATTAATTCAATATTACTCATGACGCACCCAACGTATCCTACCTCACCACAAACATATTTCTTCATATTTTTTTAAATACATAAAAGTATGTGGATTATAATACTCATTAATAATAATCTTAAATCCTAAGTACCAATACACACATCCAAAAATATTAACATCAAATGACACATATAAATGTGGATTTTCTACCGGCATGTCTCATTCTCATAATATCCTATACTAGATATTACTGAAGGCGTACACCATGAGAAGGTGTATCAAAGTCCTATGAGTCTCCACCCCTGATAACCTATATCATTTTTTCCCTTAAATTACATCATCCATCTATAAAACATATATTTAATAATAATTTCATATCACTTCTGGGTTCTCATCATAGCGGGGAACTGCTATGACCTTTTAGTGTGACAACTACTCTTAGAACATTATCACACACTATGTTACGTAGAAGAAGAAACATTATGTAATAATAAGTTTGTTAATATTAAAAACTATGAATACATGATATCATAAAGTACATATAATTTGGTTCTAGGGAACTAACTGCAACTGGCTCCCACTTACACTAGAGCCAACTACTAACAACCTTTAGTTTGTTATCTCTCACATGATACCCATGCTTCTACTAAGATAGGATTTTATCTAAGGGGTTGGGCATGTTCTCTTTCATGGGTACTCTACTTACTACAACTTCACCCACTTTGATAAAAATCCCTCAATAGGTGATACTTTCAAAGTATATTCTTTTTCTGTTGGTATAACCTTGGCTCTTTTACAAGATCCATCACTACAGTATTGTCACAATACAATGTGATAGGGTGTTTACTATTAGATACCATGTAAAGCTCCTGAAAAAAGTTTTGAACCCAAATAGTTTCCTTGGCTACATGAGAAGCTGTTATATACTCAGAATCTGCTATAGAATTAGTGACAACTGACTAATTTGAACTCTTTCAACTCACAGCACCTCCGTTGAGATAGAAAACATATCCTAACTATGACTTTAGATCATTCTAATATGTCTAAAAATAGAATCATTATAAACCCTTATGACAAGATCATCATCTCCTCCATACACCATGAACATATCCTTAGTTCTTCTCAGATACTTAAGGATGGCTTTAACAACAGACCAATATTGTTCTCCTAGATTGGCTTGATATCTGCCTACCATGATCAATGCATAGGAAAAATCAATTCTAGTACATAACATGGAATACATGATTGATCCTATCATTGAAGAATATAGGATATTACTCATTCTATATTTATCCTACTGTTAATAAGCATACATTTTCTTAGAAAGATGTAATCTAGGTGACAATGGAACCAATCCCCTCTTGGATTGTTCTATACTAAATATATTTAGTATATGGTCAACATATGTATCTTAACTTAGTCCAAGAAGCCTCTTGGATATATCACAAATAATCATGATCCCTAGAATATAGATCCGAATCATTTTTTTTAATAAAGGCTGGTTTAGGGGTGTCCGGTTCCCAACATACAATGCCAAACAAGTTCAAAATAACCAGAACAACAAACAACACAAAACAACACCAATCTAAACATCATAATAACTGCAGTCATCCCCGTATCCCATGCAGGATTCGTCTTCTCCCGTAGCCGATTCCCATTCTGGATTTCTCCAAAAAAAATCACTTTGAACCCGATTGATAAGCATGTTCAGATTATTCATAACTGCTGCTGCCTTCTTAACCCCACTGCCCTTTTTGACTACGAGGACCACCTGATTAGTCTTCTTGGAAGCAGACCTTGTCTGCATTTGACTCGGGAGATATGAGTAGTCTTTTATTGGCCTCTTTGATGAGGTTTTAGATAAAGGTCGAACATCTATAGACCCCTTCTGATTCCCATCTTGAACAATATCTCTAAATGAACAGTCGTCAGTGGTATTCCAGTTCTACTTCACCTAAGTCCATCATAGAGAAACATTTTTTTAACCAATCCTTAACATACTATAAGACCAGTATGTCATTTCCAATAAGTAATATGTTATCAACATATACTACTAGGATAATGACTAAATTATCACTAAACCTCTTGTAAACACATGGATCATATTCATTCTTAATGAAACCAAATTATTTTATAGCTTCATTGAATCAAATGTTCCATGACCTAGATACTTACTTCAATCCATAAATGGATCTCTTCAACTTGAAAATCCTTTTGGCATCACTTGGAGTCACAAACCCTTTTGGTTGTGTCATATAGAAATATTCCCAAAGGTTCCCATTAAGGAATGAAATTTTGACATCCATCTGCCAAATTTCATAGTCATGGTAAGTTGTTATAGCAATTATAATTCTGGTGGACTTAAAAACATAACTGGTGAAAAGTTTTCATCATAGTCAATTCCTTGATATTGTTTAAACCTTTTATCCACTAGCCTTACTTTATAGGTATTTACTTTACCTTTCATGTCTAGTTTTTTATTCAATACCCATTTTCACTCTATGGGATTTCCATCAACTGGCATATTGACCAGAACCCAAACTTGGTTTTGATACATGGAATCCATTTTTAGAATTCATGGCTTATTTACATCTTACATATTCTGAGCTCTTTATTTCTTCTTTTTATGAGAGAGGTTCATCATTGTCAACCAATAATGAGTCACCATATTTAGTGACTAGAAAACCATATCTCTGTGGTTCTCTTACCTCTCTTATGCTCCTATGTAGTAGTTGTGTTTCAGGAACTACTTCTTCCATGGGGACCTATGGAATCTGTTCTTATACCAACTCTTATCTATCTTAAGCATCAAGTTCATCAAATTCAATCTTTCTCTCACTATCTTTTTTGAGTATGTTCTCCCTCTCAAGAAATATAGCTTGTCTGGAGACATTCACTTTCTTGTACGAGGGGTTTTATCAGTAGTATCCCTTTTTTCCTTGAGATACCCTATAAAGATACACTTTGTTCCTCGGGGTTCTAGTTTGTTGCCTAATAAGGCCTTAACAAACACCTCGCAACTCTATACATGTGCATATGAAAAAATGGGTTTATTCCCACTCCATAACTCGAAGAGAATTCCATTTTCCTCTTTAGTTCGTACTCTGTTTAATGTGTATGTTACAGTTTATAATGAATATCCCCAAAAGGATAATGGAATATATGCATGACTCTTCATCAACCTTACCATTTTCAAAAATGTATGGTTTCTCCTTTCACTAAATTCATTGCACTATGTTGTATAAGGTAGAGTGAGTTGAGATAGAATCCCAAACTCCCATAAGAAATTTGATAAAATCTTGGTTGAGATATTCACAACCTCGATCCAATCAAAGCTTCTTTATCTTCTTTCTAAGTTGATTCTCTACTTCATTATTGAGTTACTTGAATTTCTCAAAGGACTCATACATATGCCTCATTAAGTAGACATAAACATATCTACTCAATTCATCAGTAAAAGTTATGAAGTAAGAATACCCACCTTTAGATTATATTGAAAATGGTCTACACAGATCAATGTGTACCAATCGTAGAATCTATGTGGCTCTTTCACCCTGTCCACTAGATGGTGGTTTGGTCATTTTTTCATATAAACAAGAATGGAATATTTCAAGTGGTTTTAGCTCATAAGAGTCTAAATAACCATCTTGGTAGATCTTTTTCAAATGCATCTTGTTTATATTTCCAAGACGGTGATGCCATAGTTGGGTGTTATATGAGTCATGTGAACATGATTCGTTATCAATTTTCAATACTTATTTTTTGTAATTTAATACATAAATACCATTATTTAAATGTTCCATACCATAGTATATGTTGTCTTTATAAAATAAACAACTTTTATTTCCAAACATGAAAATAAAACCATTTGTATCTAGGTATGATACAGAAATTATGTTCTTGGTAACCATTGGTACATAATAAAAATATTTTAAAACCAAAATCATTCCCATTAGAAATGAAATTTTATAGTCACCAATGGCTAGAGCATCTAGCCTCACACCTTTAGTAGCTCTAAAATCCACCTCTTCTCTATTAATCTTTTGGAATCTACTTGGTTCTGAAATTTGGATACAAATGTGATCACCACAAGCTATATGTAATACCCAATGTGTAAATATTGAAAGATTGCACTCAATAAAGAATGAACCTTTATCTTCCCCTTTCTTATAGGTGCAGTTCCTCATCCAATGTCCAGGATTACCACATGCGAAATATAATGCCCCATTTTCCTTTCTTTTCCTCTTGATCTTTGTCTTCTTGGAAGGATGGTGCTCAGGAGCTTTAGAGTTGTTATGATTCTTGGGCCCCTTCACCTTGTTATTCTTTTTCTTATTCACCATACAGACTATGGGTTTATCACAACCCATGTACTTATTGACTTGGAGAATCAAAGAAAGAAGTTTTGAAAGACTCTTCTAATTATTGATCATATTGTAATTAACAATAAAACTGGAGAAGGTCTTGGGTAGTTATGAAAGTATGAGACTTGTATGCCACTCATCCGGAATTTAATCCCTAAGATGTATAAGCATTCAATGTATCTAATAAGATTTACTACATGAGTCCCAACTGGAGTAAACTCTCTAAGATTAGTTGTAAATAAAGCATTGGAGATCTCGTATCTCTCTTGTCTCACCTTATCTTGATAGAGATCCCAAAGGTGATACATCATGCTATATGCATTCATGTATTCATGTTGATTCAAAATATCATTGGTCATGAATGATAGAATGAAACACTAATAATTTTTGGAATCATTCAAATGTTTCTCATGGAGTGATAACTCTTCATCACTTGCCTCGTTATGAGGTGTATCAGGAATAAGTTCTTCCAACACATATAATTTTCTTTCATGGTAAAGGATAATGTGTAAGATCCTTTTCCACTCTTGGAAATTTATGTTGGTGAGAAGGTTATCCTTATAAATTATAGATCACAGTGATATGTTTGATGTCATTTTTATTTTTGTTTCTACAAGTAAAATGAGTAGAGATTTATTAATTTTTCTGATAAAATTTAGAAAAAATAAATAAATATTATATTTATTAATCTCCCAATATTTTATCAAAACTCAATATCCCCCACCATTGGCTTTGGAATATCTTATTTCTTGGATATTCTAGTGGAAAGGATCCATATTCCTATTTTCATTACACCAACTTTGTTTGGTCAAACAACTTGAATGGTTTTAGGTAGGCATTCCAAATGTCAACTGCATTAACTCAAAATTACTTGATTTATTGAGTGGACTCCCCAATCCTAAAATCCTTAAATTGATTTTCCTCAATGCTTGCCTCTCATTTACACCAAGTCCAACTTTGGTAGTCAACCCTTGATGTTAACTAAGTTAAGTCGACCAAAAACTTCATGTTAGAATTTGCAGATAGTTAAAAGCACCCCAACTTTGGATGGTTAATCACTTTGAACTATGGTTCGATTTTAACTGAAGTAGCGGAAGTCTATATTGACTAAATATATAATTTAGGGAGTTTATATTTTATGAATAAATTCAAATTATTATATTTATCACATTTTTTAATATTAAGTGGGTTCACTTAAGTGATTAACCATGTTTTAGATAATATTTATGCATAAGACAATTTATTTTAGTTCTATCTTTCATTCTTATTGATTCACTAATTCATGTGATCGCGATAAAACATACATAATGAAATAATCATGCGACTTGACAAAAATAATAGAATAAAGTGGTATGATCATGATCTTTACTAATGGTTAGTTTATCTAGTGGTTGATAAACTAACCATTGACCTAGGGGGGAAACACCTTGAACCAATTAAGGTTTGTGTTATAGCTTTCCACTTATCCACCTATATATATCTCTTGGATTGGTTTCTCCTCAACTCCAAAATTGAACCACCACCACTAGTTTGGAAGATCCATCCATTATATATTCTTTTACTCACATACAGGTGAGGAGAAAGGGGTTTACATAATAGAAACCATGGGCACACAAGCCATTAGATAATAAGAGGAGAGAAGGGACGCAGGCCAATAATTTAATTTAATAACAAATTAAATTAAATCAATCACATAAAAAGGTCTGGTCTACGCTGATGATCATCCACATGCATTCTACAAATTACGCATTTAATAAAACTAGCATTCAATTCTTAATCATTATAATTTAAGATAAATCGCACTCGAATCGATTAATTATCTTCTTTAATTAATCAATTATTTTATATTAATTCTTATCTGAATTTCCTTGAGATTCTCATCCATCATAATTTCAAAAAAATTATATAAATTTATTTAAAATTAACTTTGCACATAAATATACCTTGGAGGAAACACGGTGAATACCCAACATGAATTATACATGTATACCATTTACTCTTGTGACATATGGAATACATGACCTATCATGTACTTTCATGAAATGTGATATCAACTTAATGATTATACAAATTACATGATTTTTCAATCACGTGTTATACTTCAATGCACATAAAGTAAAAATTGTAAATGACTTATACATGATATGAAGATCTAAACATTACACAAAAAATAATTAAACATTTTTATATATATTAAAATCCATCACATGGATTTTCCTATTAACTTAATGATCACACGCAAGAACATATTGATAAGTTTTTTACAGTATAATAAATTAATTATAATTCTACATAATTTGGTATAAATACATAGTGTGTACATATGAGCTACATAGAATGTACATATCTCATTGTCTATCCGAGGCACACACCTAGGGACCCAGCGTGTAAATTGTGCCTTGAAAAAATTGGAGTACACAATGTGTACAAAGGGATACATGGTGTGTGGTATTTGAGTTACACGGTCATCAATCATGTAGGCTATGTATGGAAATACACATCCCGTCTATGACTTAAAGAGCTACATGCCATGTACGTGGGATACACAGTGTGTACTCCAGGTGACCATTAACTAGGTTGGCTTGGTCAACACGCAGTGTAAGAAATTAAATACACTGTATGTATTCAATTCTCATGGTTTGAATTAATTCCAAAATAATTTGTAGTACATTGAACACTAGTACACGGTGTGTAACTCTAATTACATGGTGTGTAACTCTAATTACATGGTGTGTACTCTTGTGTTATCTGGCCAGAATCCTTGGAACCTCTGGATCAGTTCTTCAATTTTATTTCATTCATAAAATTAATCAATTTTATTAGATCTATAAGAAACAAAATAGGAAGAAGTAGATCTCACAATTCAAATTAAAATAACAATTAAAATTGAATTGAAAACTAAATGAAAAATGTGTAAATCAATCAATGATCTTTAAATAATTATAAATAATTATGTGATCGCTCTAATACAACTTCTAGGTTCTGGGTGCAGTGGAAGTGTGTGATGGGTCATGCCCATATTTTCTTTTTGTCATGATCAATGATAAATCTAAGATTTATGATCATAAACACTATGATGAATGTAATTGAATCAAAGAAAACAAACAATAGATAAAATGTCGAAACTCGGGGGGAGGATCATAACATATTATTTATAATTAATTTAATCAATTAAAGAATTAACTTGCGTGAATTATTTCTTCATTGATGGATCTGAAAACAAATCTATATTGTACGGTCATTGCATTGTAGTAATAAAGAGAATATTTCCTTTAGCGGTGATCCACACATGTTCTATAAATCTCTGAACATCATTGTAGGAATATCTGAGTGCTAGAATGGAAGATCATATCGCTTGCATTATTCGCCTTTGATCAGCATGAGAATCACTTCCAAAGCATTCTACTTGATCTCTCTTAACTTGAGAGTAGAGGTAGAGGAATATTGATCTCCATTCTTAGGAGTATTATTAGAGAGGGAGCTCTATAGGGATTGAGAGGATTCTCTCCATCTATCATTGTGCACAACACAAAAATGAATTGGATCTCTTAGAAAAATAATATAATTAGGTTTAAATACCTCTAGGGTTTAGAAATAAATATTTGAAAAAGTATCCTTTAATATTTATTTAATCCCTTGTGGAACCCCATGTCTAAAATAATATTATTATTATTATTTCCTCGACATGCACTTAACTTGTTAATTAAGTTAAATATTATTTAATCAAATAATATTCAATATATATTATTTCTCACTAAACCAAAATATTCGGTCCATAATTCCTTCATAAAATTTATCAGTCATTGAATAATGACTATTTATTTAATAAGTAAATATCACTACATTATTCACCAATAAATAAATAAATATTATATTCACTAAATAGAAAATAAATATTTATTAAATATTCTACTCACATTATATTCTCTCAAATAACTGGTGACAAAATATATGTGATCAATAAAACATGAATAATTATTAAACCATGTGTAGGAATAATATTTATTCAACTTGTTAAATAATAAATAATAATATATTATTTAACTGATATTCTAGATACACTTAGTGTGTGACACTCTTGGACTCGTTCTTAGTGACATTAGGCAAAGCAGCCTAAAGTTCAAGGTTAGTATCTAGTAACACGCCAAGGCATTTATAGAGAAAGAAGTTAATGTATCAACAACATAATACCTCATATAGATGCTTAATATGTAATATAATCCATTAATCATGATATCTATAATCAAGTAGGTTTCATGTTAGTGTCATCAACCTATATGATTGATGTCTCTTTATTTGACTTTATGGGAATTGAACATGACTATAGATCACCATGGCCATGGATTTATTTAAGATATATCATTTCCATCAAAGGGGTTGAGATATCAAATTCTATTAAAGAACATAAGGGAAAAATCCTTTCTTGTATTATTTATTAATTCAATATTAATCATGACGCACCCAACATATCCTACCTCTCCACAAACATATGTCATCACGGTTTTCATCAATGCATCAAAGTATGTGACTCATAATACTCATTAATAATAATATTAAAGTCTAAGGATAAATACACACGTCTGTAGATAGGAACATCCAATGACACGTATAAATGTGAATTTCCAACTGGAGGTTTTCATTCTCATAACATCCTATGTTAGATATTACCAAGGGCGTACACCATTAGAAGGTTCCTCCAAGTCCTATAAGTCTCCATACTCAATATCTTGTATCATTTATGTCCCTAAAATGATACCATCTGGCTATAGAACATATATTTGATAATAATTTCACAGCACTCCTCAGTTCTCATCATAGCAGGGGACTGATATGACCTTTTAGTGTGACAAATACTCTTAGTACATTATCATGTACTATGTTATGCATACAAAAATCATGATGTGATAATAATATTATTAATATTCAAAACTATGAATATAGGTTATCATAAAGTACACATAGGTTGGTTCTAGGGAACTAAATCCAACATGGGCAACCTAAACAGGTCCCAAACAATTATGTCAAGACATTAAATTAATTGTAGGGGCAAAAACAGAAAGTCTGGCATGCATCACAATGGAAAAAATTCATATAAAACACTAAACCTTGAGGGAAAGGTATATAAAACCTACCATATACTCATGATAGAAAACTTGTATAGTATAAACTCCTAACTCAACCTGATCAAAATAAAACAAAGAAATAGATGAATGCCCTGAAAATATGGCATAAGGGCCTACACTAAAATAACCCCATTGAGGATAATAGTAACAATGAAAGGTGCAGGATGAATAGGGGACTCATTGAAGTGGGTCCAATGAGACCAATGGTGTAAGAATCGGAGTCTGGATAATGAAACAACACTAAAGCCTAAGTTAGGCTCAAAGGGGGAGCTCCTTCAGTGGCCCTTTTGTGCGTGAGGGGGAAAGAAATTAGGGAGGGGGCTTCTGTCAAAAATAAAGGCCCTGCATCTTATTTTAAAAACTGACCTCAGGCATTTACATGATGTGTTAATTCTTTACACATCATGTAAAGCTTGGAGTATCTCCCTTGGGAAAAACCCTTTACATGTCGTGAATTGGCCTACCCAAACATTACACATCATGTATTGAATAAACATCATGTAAACCAAATACACATCGTGTAATTGGCCTATAGACAACATACATCTCTCATGCCTCTTCCTTTCTAAAAATAACCCCACCTACCCTTAGACCCAGCTTTAAGGTCTAATCCAAAAATGAAAACTTTGAAAATAGTTTAACTGTAAATAAAAGGATTCATACCTCATCGAAAAACCTAGGATCTTACAAAAATAATAAAAAATATCATCTTAAAAAAATTTGATATGGAAACATTAAAAGTTTTAGTACTCCTACCAAGACCTCAAAAACCATTAATTTTGATGAATCTGGAAAATCAGTTGATCAAAATACTTTTAGAGGAATTATCTATAGTTTACTATATATCATATCTATTCAACCAAATTTAATGTTTTTTTCATGTTTATGTGTGAGATATCAAGAAAATAAAAATAATCTCATATTAAATATGTTAATAAAAAATTTCATTACCTTAATAGAACTATGGATATTTTTACATTTTATACTTAAGAAAATTACTTTGATTTAAAAAAAATTAGATACTGCTTTTTATGGATATAAAATAAATAGAAAAATTATATCTAGAGCATCTATTTTATTATGATAATATTTTTTCCATGGTATTTATAAAAACACTTAATAGTGATTTCCACTACTTAAGAATAATATTTAGAAGCTAGAAGTTGTTGTGCTTAGGTGTTCTGGATTCAACACACATCACTAATGATCTAAGAACATATATATAATACATAATTTACTTCATGATCAAACATAAAAAGTATATTCCATTTTACAATCATCAAAATAGAAGAGCAACTTTCTAATATTTTAAAAAAACACTCAATTATGATAGATTTGAATATATTAAACATAATTTAGGAATGGTTAACATAAAATGATCATTCATATCTACTTCTTATTTAACTATATACTTACAAAACAACTCCTTCAAAATGGGGGGTATATTTTTTTACTATGTTTTTGAAAAAAATTAGTTTCATAAATTTTTCGATGTTTGACTTTTAGATAAAACTTTTTGTAAAATTTTTCTGAATAAAAAATTTCTTAAAATGTTTCCTGAAAAAACTTTTATCAAAAAGTTTCAAGATAAAACTTTTCTTAAAAAATTTATGGAAAAAAAATTCTTAAAATTTTTTAAGAAATTGCCTTCTTAAAAAAGTTTGTAAAAATTTTAAGTTACAATCACTGAACAAACATTCCCAAAGAAAGTTTATTATTTTTTTCTCTGAGTGTTGATTTTTATGTTTGAACTTTTTATTTTTCCTATATATTGTTAATTTATTTTTATACAGATCAATTTTCATGAAAATTATTTCTAGTATTTGATTTGAAAACTTTTAGGTTTCATCAGTCTTATTCGTTCGATAAAATTTATGCATTTGTTTAAAACTCTAAAAAATCAAAAAATATTCCCATATTTTGAGAAATAATATCAATCGTCAATCTCAATAAGGGTTTCCTTCTGAGATGGTGGATCTAGAGAAGTTTAATAATCTCTCTCCTCATTTCTATTTAAAGGGGTGTGGATCTCTAATCCTTTACTACTAAGAGTCTTCATATAATATCTCTCATGAATTAGTTTTTCAGTTTATTTGATTGTTTGGTGTTAATTCGATAGTCTCTTTATATCTATTTAACAAATATGACATCCTCAAGTGACTTATCAGATAGAATAACTGTTAAATAAATACTGATAGAAATATCTTGATATGATAAGTATGATTCATTGTTAAAATCTATTATTTTTTTCAAGGATGGGAAGATTTATGTGTAGAAAAGGATTAATTTAATCTTCATTTCCATAAAATTGTTAGATATTTTATTCATCAGTCAAGTTTTATAAATAAGAGGATCTAAAAGTTATGACTTTTAATCTTTCCCAAGACTTATATAAATTGAATATCAATAAAGTGTAAGAGTTAGTTGGAATTCCTTTGGAAGGTGAAGTAATCTTGGTTACTCATAAACTACCTGAGAAGCCAGGATATTTTGAGAAGTCAAGAGAAAAAACTTCTTTATTTTCATCTTATAAAAATGTTAGTAAAGTTCACCATATTTATCCATATGTGAGAATAGTATCAATTTAGATTCAAAACTATCTCATTACAAGGAAATGGGATAGAGATATGTTGAAAGTGAAAGACATTTATGTTTTTTATTTCTTATATAATATGAGGAAATTCAACCATGTGAAGTTTGTGTTTCATTTCATAGATATTTCTAAGAATGGGGCCATAAAGTTTAAGATTGTCTTATTTCCAAGTTTCATAAACATATTTTTTGTTAACTTTATGGAATTTCAAAAAAATCAAGAATTAAGCAACTCCAGTGAGGGAGAAAGTATCTTATATTAGTGAAGAAACTATTAGCAAGATGAGACTTCCTTTTGTTTCAAATTCCAAGAAGTTTGTTGATAAGTTAATGAAAGTTAAATCTGAAATATAAACTAAGAAGCTAAAATAGAAAGTGTTAGAAAAGATAAAGGATGGTGAAGTTTCTCCTCCATTGATAAAGGATAAAGAAAAGACTATATCTAATGAGGAATTTTTTCCTTTATGAAAAATAAATAAGAAAAGAAACCGGGTGATCCTTATTTTAAATTTGATAAGGATGAGGCCTTGGATATTAAAGAGGTGGCTTATAAAAGTCTTCATGAATAAGAAAATAAGAAAATTTATCAACAAAATTAAAGGCAATCCAAGATGGATAAAGAGTTTTTAAAAGGGTTTGAACAAGTACATTCAAAAGTTTTGGTTGGTACTATTTTAGTTCCTCTATCAGTTTCACCTCTTTCTGTTGTTTAACCAGAAGTACAATCAGTACAAGCCTTAGTATATCTTTTGTTTTTTCAAAAGAATAAATGAAAATAATTTGTAGAAAAAAAAATCTCAATCTCAAAATTTGCATGTTGTAGTAGAAAATGTTTCTAAAAATCAAGGGAAAACTAAGAAGAGGAAAGAATATGAGATTGCTATGGAGTTGAAAAAACATTTAGATATTGATGAAATTTTATCCAAATCCTCAACCTCCATATCATCTCAAATAGATAATTATTCCTCTATAATAATTTCAAAAAAAGAAAAAACTTCAGAAGAAAAAGATCAATTCTCACAAAAAAAAGAATCGAACACGGAGGAATAGTACAAAGAAGAAATAAAGAAAGAAGATTAATGGATGGAAGTTTCTGAAGAACAAATTGGTGAAAGGAAATAATAAGGTGGAACATTAGGACCTCTATCTCCATCCATTCTATAATTTTATTCTGATTCAACTCACTCTAATCCCACCATATGTCCTCAAAGAATAGAAATGAGATTGAGTTATTTCAACAATGTTTTAAAGAATCTTGAAGATTAACTTCATGTATTTTTTTACCTTCAAGAGAGATACAAGTATATACAAGGAAAGATTGAAATTTTGGAAAATTCAAACTCTTTGAAAAAACTTATTGAAACTGTGATTCAGAATGAAGCTGAATTCAAAGATTTCAAAGGAAAATCAAAAGTAGAGTCTATGATGTTGAAATAAGATATTATATGGATCAAGAATACAAAAGGAGACATAAATTTATATGATGATAAAATCAATGTCATAATAAAGTCAAAAAATTCAGTTTCAATGCTTGTAAGGGATATGAGTGTTGAAGTTAATGAAATTTCAATGGCTATTGACAATATTAAGTCCCTCTCAATGACTCAAGATGATGAAATTATAGAACTGATGAAGAGGATTCAATCCTTAGAAGAATAAGTGTCGAAACTGAAGCAAGAAAATGAAAAGTTAAAACCTCTAGAATAAAATATTTCAAAATTGTAAGTATGAGAATAGAAAGATTCAAGTTCTTAAAGAAGAGGTGGAAAAGCTAAAATATATTTTTAATAACGAAAAAGGGAATCCCTGAGAGTGGCCTTTTCAAACCCTCCACACTCGAGAACCACCCTTCCCACGAAGAGATCATCCGGAGATGCCCCAGCTGGGAAGGATCTATTGCTAGCCAAGATGATAGTGCGTCCCACGGGGTTACACCATGATCAGTGATGGTTCGTCACAGTAATCCGTCAGCCAGGTGAAGTGCGCCCATTCTGCCCACCCGATGAGACACCGGGTGACCTGACAAGATGAGTGGTACATGGGAGGTGGAAATTCCCCCAAGATCGGACTCCCAGGAATTGAACCCCAGACCTCACCAAACACCATTGTTATGGCCCTCGACCTTGCACCATTACGCCATTGCTGAAGTGACAAACGTGTGGGTGGGTAACGAGGTATTGGGCTGGCCTGCCCACCTGTGCACCGCACGTCCCCAGCGAGGCCCAAGGTGTCCAACCCTTGGGATTAGACTAGTTCCCAATGGGGTATAGGGTCCTACGAGTGGTTTTATAACATATAGTGCGTGTTTCCTTGCGAGGAAAAACGTGTCGGTTGGTAACGAGGTATTGGGATGGCCTGCCCACCTGCGCACCGCACATCCCCAGTGAGGCCAATGGTGGCCAAAGAAGTATTATAAATATTTTAAGAAGATAAAATTAATTATCAAGAATATTTTTAAGAAAGAATAATGTTTTTTCTCTAAAATCTTTAATGATTGTAATAACTTAAAACTCGTTTTTTGTAAAAAAAAATTGAATAAATGTGGTTACTTGTAATTTTTTATGGATGTTCTTATTTGGATGGATATATTTTTATATAATTTTTGGATGAATATTTTTTATATATATATATAATTTTTTGGAGATATTTTTCTTTCTTTGAAATTTTAGGAACACTCTCTACCTTCCTTTTTTGAACATCACAAAGGGGGAGAAATTTGAGAAAATCAAACTTTAAAACAAAATTTTCTAACAATGTTTGTTCAAGAAATGGGGAGAAATAAAGGGGTAGAAATATATAAAGAAGATAAAAAGGGTAATGTTTAAGAATATATAAGTTAGGTGAAGTAATTATTTAAAAAAATTAGTTTTTCTCTTTTAAATTTGTGTTCTGTTCTTTTCAAAAAGGGGGAGATTGTTGAGTCAAAAGTTTGCTTTCAAAACTTTCTAACTTTAGTTTTGAAAATAATAACACACTTCCTTAAATGATTTATTTTACCAACTTTTACAATTCCATAGTTTTAGAATATTTTTGTAGGAAATTAATTTTACTGAACAAAGAAACATAGGTTTATCACACATAGTCTTTCTATAATTGACATACATGTATCAGATGGATAATTAAAAACTTTATTGGATGAAGATTTATAAAAGTCCAGAACTAAAAGTATAATGAATCCCATTGGAAAATTTTTTATAAAGACTATCAGAAAAACTTCATTGCACAGAATCAGACGTGATTTCTAGATGAACATCCATAAAATATATCAGGTGAAGAATTCCATTTTATCGAATAGAAAATGTTTATCCCATCGAATGAAAAAATTTCATTCCATCAGATGAACGAAGTTCTTACTATTAGAAAGAATTCTATAGGATTGTAATGGTGATATAAAGGAAACCATCGGATGAAGCTATTATAAACCTTTCAAGAGAAGATTGGGTTCATCTGGATTCATTAAAACCAACTCCAAAGAATGTGAAATATCACAGTTGGATAAATTCCTATAAATAGAATCAGCATTCAAGGAGGAGGAATATTTTACATCATTGATGATCTAAAAGTTATTATGAATCATTTTCTAACATATTTTTACTTTAAGAGTGCTTCATTGTAATTATTTAGTGATTATTATTTTTTAAGGCATCCATTGTGAGGATATTCTATAAATTCCTTAATAACTGCTATGTTTGTAATTGTTTTTCTGATTAGTCTTGATTGAGGTCTCTTAGGGTTGAGAGAAAAAGATTTAATATGATCTAGTGTGATCGAGGGTTCCCATGGATAGGGAAACATATATTATTGTAATCTTAGTATAGAGGGATTTCTTGTTTAAGGATGAAAAACCTTTACAATTTGGTTAAAATAGTGGATACCTAAAGTCAGGGTTATTGACTTCCTTAACACTTAAGGCTACAGTGCAGATCTTCTTATAAAATTTTCTATAAGTTTTCTTACATAATTTTATATAATTTATTATTACTTGTTTTTTATAATATGTTTTCCCATTGTGCGTGATAATAAAATTTCATACCGTTTGTTATAAACATTTCCTAAACTATGATGTTATAAAGTAATGGTACAGAACTCTATCTGATTACTTTAATATAAATCAAAAATGGTTTTACTGAAAAACCTTTATAAAGAGGATAATTAATTTTTATGTTTTATTTTATAAATTACAATTCACCACCACCCCCCCCCCTCTTTTTGTAAACTGCTTACACTTTCAATCCTATAGCCTTAATCATGTGATGGATGATGGTTAAAATTGAATGGTGGTGGAACCAATGGAATTGAATGACTATTGTGAGAGCTTGTCTATAAATAGATGAGTGGGGTTACTTGTTCAATAAAACTGTTTTGATGTTTTTTGTTCTTCAATTTTCAAGTAGAATTCCATAACTTGGGTGATTTTAAATCATTTTTTCCTATGTTTTTACTTTTCTTAATAATGGTTATAGTGTTCCTCCTAGAGGGCAAGGTAATCCCTGAACCATGAAATTATTTTTTTCCTTGCATTTTTTGTTGAGTTTTTTTCTTTCGGTTCATTTAGTTTTGAAAGAACTTTTCTAAAATGTAATCAGTTTTGTTATAGTGACTTTAGATCCATGTTCCTTCATTCAGTTATTGAGGTGGTTGTTGTTCATTTCATAAGTTAAGCGCATTGATATGAAATTAAAGGTTTTGAAGGGTAACTTTTGGATCATGGGATATAGAACAACACCTCCCTTATTCAAACATTTTTATACTTTCTAAGTTTAGAGTGGGAGAGAATTGAGGGATTTTAAGGCCCTGTTCAACTTCTTCCTGATGATTACATTTGGTTCAACCACAAATCTTGATCTTTGTATGTTCCTTGTGTAATTCTGGTGGAGATTCTTTGGTTTTTGATTTTGAAACTTGGTTTTTTGGCCGCATTCAACTTCAGCTCCTAGTTTCTGAAGGTTAAAAGATTTTGTCTTCAATTTTGAATATAATAATCAAACATTGGTAAAGGGTTATCATTTGTGTAAGCATATTCCTTTTTATTATTTTGTTTCCCCATTATTTTCTACATTTGTAAAGTTGTGCTCTGTCTATGTGCATCGAGAAAAGTCCATCCGGTTAGGAGCATAAGTCATTTCCTTGATTCAGAGTCTATCGTTAACTTCTAGTTTTGTGAAGAAAACTATCTTGGATAGCTTCACTGCTAGAAATAAGGGCTTTATTGTCCACCAAAATCAGTTACTAAAGACCTTTAGTGATCATATAGAAACCATCAAATGACGGTCACTTTTGGTGGGATTACTAAAGCCTTTAGCGAACTCTATTTAGGGGTATCTAAAGGTCCACATCTAAGACACATGATTTTGGGTGTGGGATGCAGTTGAAGATGTGGGGGAAGGTGAAAGGGATGTTGAGAGCTTCGGCTACCAGTCATGGAATATGTGCAGTATCTAGATGGAGGCGGGGTATGTTGAGGGTGGTTGAGGTGTGGCGAGTGGACGT
The DNA here is from genome assembly GCA_963277665.1 of Viscum album. Lineage (NCBI taxonomy): Eukaryota > Viridiplantae > Streptophyta > Magnoliopsida > Santalales > Viscaceae > Viscum > Viscum album. The sequence continues at coordinate 636,940,853 of OY728160.1, forward strand.
TGGGTAGGGGGTATGATCATAGGGCCACCCAAAGTGTTTCGAGGGTGATTAGTGGTGATCATGGCATTTTGGGGGTGACCATGGGTGGTGGTGAGGGTGGTGGTGAGGGTGGTGGGGGTAGCGGCATGTTGTAGAAGAGATCTAAGGGAACACTACCACAAAAATGTGTTTTCGCAGTGCCACCTTTTATCAATGCTTTTTTTAGTATCGCTGATAAAGGGGGGTCTTTATCAGCACTCTTGTGGGGGCATAGTGGAGTGGTTACGGTTATGGTGCCCTGACCTCGAGGTTCTGGATTCGAGTCCTTGCAAGGCAATGCTAGATATGCCTTTAATAATTACTCATGAACCCTCTACCTCATTGGGAACTGGACCAAGCCCAAGGTCGGCCACCTTGGGCCTCATTGGGGATGTGTAGCGCGCATGTGGTGCAAAGCCTCACCTATACCTCGTTACTTGAATACACGTTTTCCGCTTCAATGGTGGCGCAGTGGTGCAAGGTTGAGTTCCATAGCCACAATGTTCGATGAGGTCTGGGGTTTGATTCCTGGGAGCCCACTCTTGGGGGAATTTCTGCCTCCCTTGCCCCACTCACCTTATCGGGTCATCCCAGTGTTTCATCGGGTGGGAAGAAGGGTGTTGCCCACCTAGCTGACAGATTGTTGTGTCGAACCATCGCTAATCAGGTTGTTTCCCCACAAGATGCTCTTTCATCTCCGCTAGCAACAGCTCCTTCCCAGCTGGGGCTTCTCCAGATGACCTCTTCATGGGGAGGGGGGGTCCTGGGTGTGGAGGGTTTGAAAAGGCCACTCCCAGGGATTCCCTTTTCAAGAGAGGGGGGTCTTTATAATCATTTGTTTACTAGCATTGATAAAGGGTATATTTCAAAAAAAACATCAAAAATAATATATAAATATATTTATATTGATATAAATATAATATATATATATTTTAAATATGTTTTAGATGAGTATAAATAGACCTTTACACTTAATATATAAGATATTTAGTGAAAATGTCTTATAAAATATTTTAAAAATATTATTAATTAATAATTTGATAATTATTATTGAGTAATAATCATTTAATGACAATTTTAAGATACAAAAAATCAAAAAATTAATAAAATATCTAAAATAAGTTGAGAACGTAACTCAAATTTCAAATAGTCATAACTTTTGATTCGGGTGTTCGTTTGAGCTCTACCACATATCAAATCGAAGCATGCGACGTGATCTACACCCTCAATGACACAAGTAAACCTTTATCACATATTTTGAGGTCAAAAATGCCCATAAGTCCTCTAAAACTGAGTTTTTAGTCGGGGTACCCCAATTTTTTAACATTCGATGGATTTTCAACCTCGTTTAAGGGGGTATTTTTTCCCTTTTTCAGTGGCGGATGAATTTGTTCTCAGGTCTTACATTCATATTGATATTGTGGCTTTGAAATTTTATCATTTTTCACAATGTAATGGTATTTATAATCAAATATATAATAATATGTACATAGTTTTTATATATTCACACATAAAAAATTAATTTTATAAATAAATAATTAAATATATTTATATATATAATATATTTATCAATATATAAGCCTTATCTAGACAATAACTAATATCCATTTTATTTAAAATAAAAATATATGAATATTTATATACCTATATAATGTGTGTGTTTGTGTGTGTGTTTGTGTGTGTGTATTAACAAACTGGTGTATATTATTTATATATTTTAACATATGAATATACATGTAATGACCCGCCAATTCTCATTGGCTTGAGAGTGCCACAAGTCATTACTAGGCCTTAAGCGACATCCCCAAGGCACCAAAGGCTGGCAATAAATGCCGAAGGGTTTCAAGTACAAGTGGGGGACGATTTACCCTTTAAGGAATAAACCCATAAACCAACCAAGAATAACCAAACATTCACTATATGATGCATGAACAAATGAAAGACCAACAAACAACTTTATTTATATCAACCACATCAAAGTACACAAAAGTGGAAGACCAAACAAAGTATCAAAGTACACAGTGGATGAACAGCTCAAGACTCTCAAAAGACACAACAACTCCACGCTCCACCATCTCCCAGCTCCACAACATCTCCCAAGCATCGCCACAAGCCTCTAGTAGTAAGATGCCTTACCTTTACCTGTGTCCCGGAATACGACATCTACAAAAGCACCAACGTGCCAAATTAGGGGTGAGTATAAAACTCAGTAGGTTTTTTCCAATGACTTCCCTACTCATGCCACTAGGATAGAAGAGTTATCCATATTTATATAAAAACAGTTTATAAAAAACATTTTCTCAAAAGCAGTTTATAACCAAATATAAACAAGTTTCCAAAACAATTCACAACCAAAGGCATTCCAAGATCAATTGAAACCAATTTTCCATCAAGTTATTTTTCCAAAAAAATAACCAAACAAGCTTTAGAACCATTTCAAAATATCCATTTTTGGCATACCCAACCATTCCACAACCCATGCAAACAACCATGCATGCTACGTTATGACAGTTCCATACTCATGAGCGGTTTCTCGTCGATCTACCAAGTCGTCACAAGGTAATTGTTCCCCATATTCCATTATCCCTTTGGCACCAAGCACAAGGTCATATTTCAACCAATCCCTATATTTCCCATGTGCCATTAACCCTTTGGAACCAAGCGCAAGGTCATATTTCAACCAAGCCCCGTACATGCAATATGAACACACACCGTCCCCATGTTCCATTATCCCTTGGCACTGAGCACGAGGTCATATTTCAACCAAGCCCCGTATTTTCCATGTGCCATTAACCCTTTGGAACTAAGCACATGGTCATATTTCAACCAATCCCCATACATGAAATATAAACACACACCACATATTCCCATCAATCATGCCGAAACACCCTTTCAATAAAACACATTTTTATTGAAAACCATTTCTATAAAAACCATTTAAATGCCAAAACATTTCAATAAAGCACCCTTTTATTAAAAACACATTTTTCATCAAACCATCTACAGTTTCATCAAATCCGTAATTTAAAATCAACATTTTAAATTCAACGAGCCAAATCCCTTTGCACAAAAATTCACCAAGATTTCACAATCTCATCAAAACCATAAATCATCACTAAAGAAGATTAATTCTATGATTTTATCAATCAAATCCATTCAAATAAACCAATTTGAATCTAATCCAATCAATTCTATAAAGAGGATTCGAGAGTGAATCCACCTACCTCAAAGGTTTTGACAAAAACCACAACGGTCGAAGAACGCTCAAGAAACCCAGATCAATTCTCCAAGAACCCGCCTTAGATCTCTTCTCCTAGAAAGACCAAGACCAAATATCATCATATTTGGCATCCACACACTTATATCTACCCATAACGGGTGAATATCTAAGAAACCGAGAGAAGAGGAGAAGTAGATCTAAGTAGATCTAAGAAACCGATCAGGAATGAAGAAGAACGGTCACATACCTCAAGAATCCGGCTTCGATTCGCCAATAGAAGCCTTCGGATCACCACCGAAATGATGGTAGAACCCTATTTGACCTTAGGAGAAGAAAAATCCCAAGTTAGGGCCACTTAGGAGCTTAAACGATTCACTTATAGGCAAAAACGAGTGAGATCCACTTTTATAGGATCTCATTTAAGTGGTCGCACAGTTAGTTCGCACAGTTTGACAAATCGTGCGCTAATAGTGTGTTAGCTACTGCCTTGGCCACCCTTCTCGCACGGTTTGGCCACACGATTAGACAAACTGTGTGCCGCTCGTGCGGAAGATACTGCCTCCAAGACCAACTATGCACGGTTTGGCCACACAGTTTAGACAAATCGTGCGCCACTCGTGCGACTTCCCCTTTTGCCTCAAAACTTCATTCCAAGTTCTCCTGACTCTCCCATACATCACCCTTAACTTTATAACCATTAAAAGCAACAAGAAAGGGTTACATACCAGAAAACGGAGGTAATACATTCTCCCCACCATTGTTCTTTCCGTCCTCAGAAAGTAGAAAATGTTCACCCAGCTGAAAGAGTTCCGACCACTGCTCTTTCATTTCCTTTTCACATTCCCAAGTCTCTTCCTGAATCTGACCATGCTGCCACAAAACCCGCACTAGACCGATGCTTTTTCCACCCAAGATTTTCTCTTGTCTATCCACAATCTGTATCGGGATATGTATCAACGAGGCATTCGGCTCTAGGTCAACGTGGTCCCATTTGATCACATGGTCAGGATCAGGCTGATACTTTTTCAACTGAGATACATGGAACACATTATGCACCGAACTAAATCGTGGTGGTAATACCAACCGATATGCCACCTCTCCAACCCGTTCCAGTATCTCAAAAGGGCTAATGTATCTAGGAGATAACTTGCCATGCTTCCCGAAACGACGATGTGCAAGCCTTAGAGAGATCCTCAAGAAGACATGATCACCCACAATGAACGACAACGGTCTTCGACAGTGATCTGCATAAGATTTCTGACGACTCTAAGCCATATTCATCCTCTTTCTAATCAACTTAATCTTCTATATTGTTTCTTGTACAAGGCTCGGCCCAACTAGTAAAGTTTCACCATTTTCCACCCAGTATAGTGGAGAATGACAAGGACGCCCATATAATGATTCAAATGGAGCCATGTGTATCGAGGCTTGATAGCTATTATTGTACGAGAACTCCACTAAGGGTATATGATCCTCCCATGAGACACCAAAATCCATTACACAAGCCCGCAACATGTCTTCCAACGTTTGTATCATTCGCTCGGATTGCCCATCCGTCTGAGGATGATACGCTGTGCTCATAGTCAACTGAGTCCCAAGGGATTTCTGTAATGATTTCTAGAAACGAGATGTGAAACTCAGATCTCTATCTGAGACTATAGACACTGATACATCATGCCTCTTTACCACTTCTCAGATATAGATTTTAAAATATCTTCCACCATATGAGTTTAAAGAATAGGGATGAAATGGGATGACTTGGTTAGACGATCCACTATCACCCAAATGGCATCATGTTTCTGAACCGTTCTTGGAAGACCTGTAACAAAATTCATTGCTATCTGATCCCATTTCCACACTGGGATAGGTAAATATTGTAACATACCAGCTGGTCTCTAATGCTTTGCTTTAACCTGCTGAAAAGTTAAGCACCGTGAGACGAACTCGGCCACCTTCCTTTTCATGTCGCTCCAACAAAACTGTTCCTTCAACGCCTTATACATCTTCTGTGTACCTGGATGTACAACCCATCTTGAATGGTGGTAAGCATGAAGGATTTGCTCCTGAAAAACCATAGGTACAATCATCCGATCTCTGAAACACAATACTGAACCCCCATAAAGTTTCCATCCATCAATGGTCTCCCCACCATTGAGTTTTTTAACTTACAACCATACATTCTGCATCAGATGTTTGTGCCTCTTTGGTCATCTTTACCAAATCAGGAACAAGTGTAGTTGAAAAGAAAACTGCAACATCACCTCAGTTTTCACATTCCACATGCATGTCGGCTAAGACCGACATCAACTGCCATTCATCTGAAGCTAATTTCGCTAACTGAGCATATGAATTTCTACTCAATGCATCCACCACCGAATTTCCTTTTCCTAGTGTGTACATCAAGTCAAAGTCAAACATCTGAAGATACTCCATCCACCTCCTTTTCCTCAGATTCAAATCTCGCTGTGAGAAAATGTGTTTCAAGCTTTTGTGGTCCGTAAACACAGTAAATTTACCACCAAAGAGATAATGTCTCCATGTTTTCAAAGCATGGACGACTGCAGCCAACTCCAAATCATGTGTTGGGTAATTATTCTCATGCACCCTCAACTGCCTTGAACCATAAGAAACCACATGGTCTCCTTTCATGAGAAAACAACCCAACCCTGTTCTTGAAGCATCACAATACATCACATACCCCTATCCTGATTCGGGAAAGATCAAGATGGGTGTCGATGTAAGGTGAACCTTCAGTTCCTGGAAAGACTTCTGACATTCTTTTTTCCATTGGAATGGATCATTCTTCTTTTTCAGAGTTGTCATTGGTGATGCTAGTCGTGAGAAATCATGCACAAAGCATCGGTAGTAACCATCTAGACCAAGAAAACTTCATATCTCAAACACATTCTTAGGTGGTTTCCAAGAGATAACAGCTTCTATCTTTTCAGGATCAACAGAAACGCCTTTCTCAAAAATGACATGGCCAAGGAAACGTACTTCCTGTATCCAAAAATCACACTTTGATAATTTTTCATACAAACGATGATCACTCAAGGTTTGTAACACTGTTTCTAAGTGCTTCTCATGATCAGCCCTTGTATTTGAATACACCAAGATATCATCCACAAACACCATAAAAAAAGAATCCATATATCGCTGAAATATCTGATTCATCAAATCCATAAAGACCTCTCGTGAATTCATTAGACCAAAAGGCATGACTACATATTCATAGTGGCCATATCTACTTCTGAAAGCTGTCTTTGGAATATCCTCCTTTCGAACTTGCAATTGGTGATATCCTGATCGCAAGTCAATCTTGGAGAACCACTGTGCTCCCCTTAATTGATCGAATAGATCATCAATGCATGGAAGTGGATATCTATTCTTTATCATAACTTGGTTAAGCTTACAATAATCAACACACAGCCGAAGAGTACCATCTTCCTTCTTCACAAACAACACCGGTGCTTCCCATGGAGAAGTACTTGGTCGAATGAAACCCTTGCTTTCCAGCTCCTCTAACTGCACTTTCAATTCCCGTAACTCTGTTGGTGTCATCCTATAAGACGGAAAGGAAATAGGACTGGTCCCCGAAAGGAGATCAATCGTAAACTCCACTTCCCTTAGAGGTGGTAACCCTGAGAAGTTTTTGGGAAAGACATCTGGAAATTGATCCACCACAGCTGGAAAACTATCTCTCTCGATCTCTTCTATTGATGCCAAAGTCAATGCTACCAGTTGGTAAGAGATCGTTCCCACCATTTGTGCCAACAAGCTCTTTGCACCTTGCTTTACCATCCTCTCTCCTCTGAAGAGATGGTCGATGTCGTCCTCAGTCGTGAAACTAATCGTTCTTCTATAACAGTCGATGTGAGCCTTAAACATTTTCAACCAATCCATACCCAGGATTATATCATAGACATCCACGTCCAACACCAAGAAGTCCCATTTTAACTTATCTCCATCAACAGTTATAGAACATACTCTACACACAAAGTCTTGACTTTCTCTTTCACCAAGAGGAGTTTTCAGTTTCAAAACATAAGGCAACATTTCCAGTTTTAAACAAATAAAGTCAACAGCACGAGAAGCAATGAAGGAATGAGATGCTCCTGTATCAAACAACACTTACACAAGGGTAGAATTCAAAATAATCGTACCTCTCACCGTAGATGGTCCAGCTTGATCATCGACCATCATCTGCTTAGCTCCATAAAATTGCTTCGTCGCTGCACTGCTCTCCTTGTTGCCTTGTTGAAATTGACCTGGTTGAGAAGTCATGGTATTTCAAGAATCACCATGTCTATCTCTGTTATGCTGACAAGACTGACTCTGCAGTCCTCTTCCTGTCGAAGCATTCGATGCTTGTGACGCCTGAGAAGTGTCTCGAGCACCCGACCTAGAAGCACTGCGACAATAGCGCTGAAGATGTCCCATCTTGTTGCAATTATGACATGCTCTAGGTTGCGTTGTACACTCTCGCTTTATGTGGTCAGTCGAACCACATTGAAAGCAACCTGCTTTGCTCTGGGGTCATGGAGGAAGGTTCACTGATCTCGTTGTCTTGTTCTGATTTCCACTTGCACCGTGGAAATATGTATCCCTTTTCCTCTTGTTCCCAGCGGTTGAGTTCCCACCATTTCCCATAGGTATCATCATTCCTCCTCCTATCGATCCTGAGATATCACGTTCAGCAACAGTCACTCTGTTAACCATCTCTGTATAATTCGTAATACATAGCACCGCAATCTTCGATCAAATCTCTTGCCTTAGCCCCGATTCGAAGATGTGTGCCTTCAACGACGCACTTGTCGCAACCTCTGGTGCAAAACGGACTAAATTCATGAATTTAGCCACATACTCTGTGACAGAGAGACTCTCTTGTCTCAGGATGAAAAAGTCCATCATTTTCTGGATCTTGAACGTGTGAGGATAGAATTGTTTGTTGAACAATTCTTCAAAATCCTCTCATGTAAGGCCTTCATCAAATTTAGCATGCACCGCTAAATCCCACCACTGATGTGCAAGATCCTTGAGCATATACGTCACCAACTTTACTTTCAGTTCTACTGGTGCTCCGATGAAATCAAAGATACGATTCATCCTACTTAGCCACACCTCCGCCTTTTTGGGTTCAGCATCACCCCAAAAGTTTGGTGGATTTTGCTTCATGAATTGGATGGTATGATCCACATGCCTTGGTTCATTCCTCTGGTTTGTCGTATCCACAGCATGAAAAGCTTGGACGATACTCTGAACCAGCTCTTGGTTCACACGTGGTTCAAGTGCAATCACATTCTCTGTAGCTTCTTCGGGTTGGTTCCGACGATGCCTACCGGATTTCATTTTCTAAACCAACAACAAACTCCGCCAATCTCACTCTCTAGAAACTGATGGCTTAGCATTCAAATTCTATCACATTATCTATCACAACATTGTTCTCAAAACAACCTTTTTTCCCATGTTCAAACATTTTTTGAAAACATTCAGCATGCTTTTTGAAAAGCAACCCATTTTCAAAATACACCAAATACCTTGTTTTCAAAATATTTCACTTGAAAACAATTTCTGCATTTTTCAAAAATTCGCACCTTGCACAAAATCCTTACTCATTCCTCACAATGAGATATGCAATCCTAGTGGGAAGTCATTCCTCTACAATGCATGTCATGCTCCTCTCATTGGCTAAACCCATGACAATGAGATTTCCAACATTCTAGAAGTGTATTCAAAACACTTATGTACCCAACATCCTGGTAACTTGAAGTTTAGCGTAAACGGGTTAGCTACATCCTTTTATGCTATACATTTCAAGTTCCAACAATCCTACTCCTATCTAAGAATTCGACCCAAGGAATAGACAAGAATGAATTTCAACTCCAAGACCAAGAACACTGATGAGTACTTGTTAGGCAAGGACCGAACAAGTTGATACCATTTATAATGACCCGCCAATTCTCATTGGGTTGAGAGTGTCACAAGTCATTACTAGGCCTTAAGTGACATCCCCAAGGCGCCAAAGGCTGGAAATAAATGTCGAAGGGTTTCAAGTACAAGTGGGGGGTGATTTACCCTTTAAGGAATAAACCCATAAACCAACCAAGAATAACCAAACATTCACTATATGATGCATGAACAAATGAAAGACTAACAAAAAACTTCATTTATATCAACCACATCAAAGTACACCATAGCGGAAGACCAAACTAAGTATCAAAGTACACAGTGGATGAACAACTCAAGACTCTCAAAAGACACCTCAACTCCACGCTCCACCAGCTCCCAGCTCCACAACATCTCTCAAGCATCACCACAAGCCTCTAACAGTAAGATGTCTTACCTTTACCTGTGTCCCGGAATATGACATCTGCAAAAGCACCAACGTGCCAAAGTAAGGGTGAGTATAAAACTCAGTAGGTTTTCCCCAATGACTTCCCTACTCACGCCACTAGGATAGAAGAGTTAGCCACATTTATATAAAAACATTTTATATAAAACATTTTCTCAAAAGCAGTTTATAACCAAATATAAACAAGTTTCCAAAACCATTCACAACCAAAGGCATTCCAAGACCAATTGAAACCAATTATCCAGCAATTTATTTTTTCAGAAAAATAACCAAACAAGCTTTAGAACCATTTCACAATATCCCTTTTTGGCATACCCAACCATTCCACAACCCATGCAAACAACCATGCATGCTACGTTATGACAGTTCCATACTCATGAGCGGTTTCTCGTCGATCTACCAAGTCGTCACAAGGTAATTGTTCCCCATGTTCCATTATCCCTTTGGCACCGAGCACAAGGTCATATTTCAACCAAGCCTCGTATTTTCCATGTGCCATTAACCCATTGGAACCGAGCACAAGGTCATATTTCCACCAAGCCCCATACATGCAATATGAACACACACCTTCCCCATGTTCCATTATCCCTTGGCACCGATCACAAGGTCATATTTCAACCAAGCCCCGTATTTCTCATGTGTCATTAACCCTTTGGAACCGAGCACAAGGTCATATTTCAACCAAGCCCCGTACATGCAATATGAACACACACCGCATATTCCCACCAATCATGTCAAAACACCCTTTCAATAAAACACTTTTTTATTGAAAACCATTTCCATCAAAACCATTTCAATGCCAAACCATTTCAATAAAACACTCTTTTTATTGAAAACCCATTTTTCATCAAACCATCTACAGTTTCAGCAAATCCATAATTTAAAATCAACATTTTAAATTCAACGAGTCAAATCACTTTGCACAACAATTCACCAAGATTTCACAATCTCATCAAAACCATAAATCGTCACTAAAGAAGATTTATTCTATGCTTTTCTCAATCAAATCCATTCAAATAAACCAATTTGAATCTAAGCCAATCAATTCTAGTAAGAGGAGTCGAGAGTGAAGCCACCTACCTCAAAGGTTTTGACGAAAACCACAACAGTCAAAGAACGCTCAAGAAACCCATATCGATTCTCCAAGAACCCGCCATAGATCTCTTCTCCTAGAAAGACCAAGACCAAATCTCGTCATATTTGGCATCCACACACTTAGATCTACCCATAACGGGCATAGATCTAAGAAACCGAGAGAAGAGGAGAAGTAGATCTAAGTAGATCTAAGAAACCGATCAGGAACGAAGAACGGTCACATACCTCAAGAATCCGACTTCGATTCGCCAAGAGAAGTCTTCGGATCGCCTCCGGAACGATGGGAGAACCCTCTTTGACCTTAGGAGAAGAAAAATTCCGAGTTAGGGCCGCTTAGGAGCTTAAACGAGGCACTTAGAGGCAAAAATGAGTGAGATCCACTTTTATAGGATCTCATTTTAAGTGGTCGCACGGTTTGACAAACCGTACGCTAACCGTGTGTTAGCTGCTGCCACGGCCACCCTTCTCGCACAGTTTGGCTGCACGGTTAGACAAATCGTGCGTCGCCCGTGCGGGCCTCCAAGACCAACTACGCACGGTTTGGCTACAGGTTTAGACAAATCGTGCGTCGCCCGTGCGACTTCCCCTTTTGTCTCAAAACTTCATTCCATGTTCTCCCGACTCTCTCATACGTCACCCTTAACTTTATAACCATTAAAATCATCAAGAAAGGGTTACATACCTGAAACTGGGGCACTACAATATATATTAATATATAATATATATAAATATTTATAAATATGTTTAATTATACTTATAGATGCACATATATATAATATATATACATGTGTATGTATGTCGTATATATGTATTTATTTATTTAAACACACAGAAAACATATTTTATAAATGTATTTAAAACTAATCATATAAATATATATTAATATACAAATAAATATACGGATAAAAAAATATAACTAAATATATATATAAATAAACATATATAAATATATATTAATATATGAATATATATATATATATATATATATATATATATATATATAACTATATATATATATATGTATATATATCATTAAATGGAGAACAAAACAAACCGGGTGTGTGGTAAAGGTGCAGGCGCGCAAGGGTGGGGCTTTCTAGCACTGTTGAAAGGGGGTCAAGCGCAGTTAAAAGGGGGAACCGTCCGATTTACAGTTTTTTTTAATTTTTTTAATTTTTTGACTTTTATCAGCGCTAAAAAAATGTTGATAAAAGACTCTTTTATCAGCATTTTTTTAGCGCTGATAAAGGACTCATTTTATTAGCATTTTTTTAGCGCTGATAAAAAGGGTTTTTATCAACACTTTTTTTAGCGCTGATAAAAGGGACCACTTTTAATAGCACCTCGATTATCAACAATTTTTAGCGTTGATAAAGACTTTTTAGTGTTGATAGAACTATGTTTCGTAGTTATGGAAGATGGATTTGTAGGCGTAAACAATCCCAATGATTTTTATTTTCATAATAGCGACCGTCAAATGGCGGCTGCTCACTTCCACAAATGTAGAAGCCCAATTTTCCCATAATGTTTCTTTTCATTGCTTCGTTGAGTCTCCTCCCATGTATGTTCGTTTTAATTTTTTTACTTAGTATATAATTTAATGCGGTGTTCGTGTTTTGCATGCGCATGCAAGCCAAAATGTGATCCTATGCACACTGTTCTTGGTTATTGCATGTGTGTGTGTTTATTTGTATCCACTCTCTCCCTAGACCGTTTATGATTGATTATATCAATAATTGTTTTCTGTTTTCATATTATTGAAAATTCTTGTACATCAAATTTGTTTATGTATAATTTATGAATGTATTAGGAGACAATTTAAATTTCAAATTTCACAATTTTTAAATTGTAATGATAGCTAGTGTGCTTCTATTTCGTCGTCGTGGTTTGAAATTGGTTTCCCAATAACATTTAAATCTTTTGTTTGTATGTTTCTTATTTTTATTTTATTTGATTTTTTTATTTTTTGAATGGAGGTCTAATTCGAACCAAAACACGTAAATTGTCATTTCAATTTATATTTTTTACATTAATTTTTATTTATTGTATTAGTCATTGACCTTGAATATTGATTTTCGTTTACTATTTTTTTCATTTTTATATAAAAAAATTGAAATCATCTCCATGAATATATCTCCATCAAAATTATATATATATACATATATATATATATCTGTGTGTGTGATGATGATGACTATAGTAGTATAATTAAATCTATTTTTATAATAAGGTCAATGGCGGGCCGACGTTAGTAAAATTTTGATGAGGTTTGAGGAATTGTGATATATTGATTTCTTTTAAATATCCCCTCATTTGAATAATATTTATAAAAATTTGAAATAATATTTATGTTTATTTAAATAAATGAAAACACCCGCACAATTTTTTTTATCTATAAGTGACCAAATAGTAATCTACTAGTATGATCTCATTCATTGTTTTTCAAATTAGATTTCAAAGTGCAACTATTATTGAACAATATGATTTATGATCGTATAGTTTTATTTGATAATTATTATTGAACACTATGAGCGAACACAGTGAATTATGATTTATGATCATATACTTAAGGAATCCAAAAAGGATGAACACTGTTTAAATCCTATGATTTATGATCATATACTTGTATCGAATAAATATTATTGAATGCTATCATCTTTGATCATATACTTTTATTTGATATTTTAAATAATACATTTAATTTTTTTTATTTAAATAGTTTGAAAAATAAACCATGATTAATTCAATTAGATTATTGTTGTTGTCGTCATCCTCAAGACGCAACTCAATGGTAGCAGTCATGCGGGATCATAGCAAAATCTCGGGTTTAGGTATCACATAGTTTTTATTAGTGGTAACATAGGATTTTAGTTGCATTTTTCACTATGTAAAATAAAATAATTATTAGGTGAGTAGTTTGGGTAGGGTAGGACTTGGCTGTACGTACCAAGATGGAGTCCTCTAAAGGGGGTTTGTACAATAGACCTTTGGCTGGGCCTAAATGTGGGCGGGTGGGTCCTTTGAGGGGATGATGACCTGGCTCAATTGGGACTAGTGGGTGTGTATATCTTCCATATGGCTTATCATCAAACAATGGAAATTATTATTTAGACATCTAATATAATAACAAACTAAAACACACTAATTATTTATCAAATTTAAACTAAAGTCAATAATAAAATAATTTTGGATTATGCTGAATTTAGTAACCTATTCTTTTTTGTCTACATTTAAAAGTTTTTTTAGCAACCATTTTGATAAGGTTGGAAAGATTCAGGTCAATGAAAGACACAATAAGTAGGTGAGCCACCCTTTGCTACTTTGAAAATTCCATAGAACAATTTAATAATAATAATAATTATTATTATTATTATAAGTATTTTATTATATTTGAGGAATGGAGTAAAAGAATACAAAGATACACAGTCGAAAACATAGAACATTTTAACTTGAGATGCCTCTTGCCGCCACAGAGGCGCAACCATTAGGATGCGACCCATTGACCATAATAATAATAATAATAAGGGATGACAACAAGTAAATTTGAAATTTATGATGCCCTAACACTAACTCGTTAAATTTTTGAAAACCCGAATCTGATTAAAACTACTTTATTTTTTAAACTCATTACCTCAACCCTGATCTATTATATTTTAAAATACTTGTTTAACCACGCTAATTAACTCGTTTAAATATATGTTCATAATTTCAAAATTTATTTATAAATTTAAAACGAATGAATATCAAATTTTATAAATATATTTTATAATTTCATTATCATATTAGAATAAATGGTTAATGAATTAATAATATTAAATTTGATTTGAATTTAGAATTCATTTATAAATCTTATATGAGTTGAACTCGATATAAAAAAGTAGATATTATAATTTTACTATCGTGTAAACATATTTAGTCAGTAGATCAATACAAGTTAATTTAATCAGGTTTGGAGAATGGTAGTCTAACCCGTGATCGGGTTTTTAATTATGTGTGCTAACTCTATAAAAACATGATTAATCAGTGCTCTAAACCTATTTAATTGGGTCACAGTGTCGCGTGCCCAATTAATAGACACCCGGTGTCCATCCTAATTTTCAAAGGCAAAACATTTAAATGGTGTATTATTAAACATTGGATGGTGTTGAATAAAAATTAGTTATGATAACCCCTTATAAACGTTTTAATTAATTTTATTAATGTTTGCAAAATAATTATTTTGTGTTAATATTGTAGAGGTTAATCGATATTGATTTGTATTACGTTATAGTATTTTAAAATGAAAAAAAAAAAAAAACGGTGTGTGGAGATGCACGTGTGGGGTCGGTCTGCCGGCTTCCCCTTCCACTGCACAACACGTGTGCACAGGCCGGTGCCACGTGTGCTTCCATGTGTGTGCCGGTGTCAAAAAGGCTATGTTGAACCTGAGGGTTTTCAGACTCGAGGGCACTTTAATTTGTTTTAGAAAAAAAAAAACGAAAGTGACATGAGGGACGACCACTGTTTTTGATTGAATTCGCCATTTAATCCCAGTCAAAACAAGGGGCGCTAATTTCAAATTATCATTATCATTTTTTATTTTTTTCACAACCGATTTGTTTATTTTATATGAAAAGCCAACAAAGCATAGAGAAACACATCTGGTATACACAAAGGACACCATACCATCTCAATCAAAAAGGAACACACACTAGGCACATATCACCAGGCCGAGGCCCAAAAACAGGAATAGAGAATCAACTCTAACAAGCCTCGCCTTCGTGATGACGTCATTGATCAAATGCCGCCACAAAATCGCCACCAACTATTGAAGCCTTCGCCTGTAAAGACCAACACATAACTAGAATCCGAGAAACGATCATTGCCACGGATCACGTCTTAACCAACTCTGACTTTTATCACCACTAAACATAAAGCACATATAAAAGAGTTTCTTTAACAAGTGTTAGCTAAAAGCACTGATAAAAATAATTTTTATCGGCGTTAAAAACACTGATAAATGTGTACCCTTTATCACCGTTATTCTTAGCGTTGATAAAAACTTTTAATTAAATTTTTTGTTAATATATATATATATATATATATATATAATTATCATATTTATATACAAAATATAATGTTTATTTATATAAATTAATTAAAAAATGCATGTATATAATTAATATAAATATGACATACTAATATATATTTTTTAATAATTCAAATATATATATAATGTTTTGAAAAAAGTATTTATATAATTATATATCTATATATATATTTAAACAATTATAAAATTATAATAAATATATTTAAATAATAAATATATTTATTATATCTATAATTATATAAATACATTTATAATTATATACAAATATTTATAAATATATTTATTTATAATTATAATTATCAATATATATATATATATATATTTATAAATAAGATTTATATTACAATAAGTATATGTATGTAAATATAATATATAAATATGATTTATATAACTTAATAAAAAATGAATCTTATTTTCATAATTTTATATATAAAAAATTATCAAATTTATCAAAGATGACTCGGTCATGGATTTGAAGACCAGATCCATGACCCCAAGTTTATTAAAAAAAAGGAAAGAGTACAATGATGGAGACAAGTCAAACAAGGCATAAAATGCCAACATCAAAAGAAATAAGCATAAAAAAGAAAGTCAATCCCTGTCAGTCCCTCTAGATCCCAAATTTTTAAGATGTCTTCCTCTGCCCTTTGGATGTCAGCCACTCTTCCATGTCTTGACCACCTGTGGGGCCTCATATTCTTCACCCAATAAGGATTCACATGAGTCCACCCGACATGGAACAAATCCTGAATTTCTACAATAAATCTTGAAAGTCCATCTCTGTATTAAAGCTGAATCCATCTTCAGTGTTAATTGATAACAACATCTGAACTGTTACATAGTAATTGAAAGAAAAAACATACAACTCCATCAAAGAGTAGATGACTTCAGGCCATGGTAAAAATGATTTTGCAGCTTCCTTGCTAAGACCTTCCATAGGCCTTTCACCTTCCTAATCCTTTGAAGGTATAATAGAGTTTCTTCCTTGAGCAATAACACAATATTCATCAAAGTCCTTGCCAAAAGTGACATATACCTTTTTTCATTAGGTCATTAAAGTGAGGTGGATACAATCACTCCACATTCTCACCATCACTCTATGTCTGCGTGCATATATGTGTATGCATTATGTTGTGTGTGTGCATTTTGAGTATGTGTATATATAGATGTTGTGCGTGTACAAATGTATGTATGTATATGTGCACGTGTACGTGGGATGTACATACATACATACACATACATACATACATACATACATACATACATACATACATACATACATACATACATACATACATACATACATACATACATACATACATACATACATACATACATACATACATACATACATACATACATACATACATACATACATACATACATACATACATACATACATACATACATACATACATACATACATACATACATACATATATATCTATATAACATGTGTACATGTCTATACTTATGACATGTACTGTTAATTGTAAAATTATAAATATATATAAAAATTATAATATATATATAACCAATGGGATGCAGGTGAGTTGATCACCTGCCTCCCTCATGACATATAGAGCCAGGATCAATTCCTGGGCGCTGCCCTTCTTTGGGTTTATTGAGGTATTGCGTGATGGATCACGCTTACCTGTGGTGGCCCGCGTTGTTGTGCGGGCGGTGCACGATGTGCCCCCGCCTGTCGGTGTCTGTGTGTGTGGGGGGGGGTGGATGTTTCCCTGCTATGGCGGGGAGGTGTGATGTTGGGGGGTCGACGACCCTAGCGTGTGGATGGGCCCCCAACGGCGAGGGGTGGTGTTGCTCGGTCGATGCTGGAGTGCGGCGGCTCCACGGAGGTGGGCGATGACGTGCAGGTGGAGGTTGATGGATGAATACGAGTGTCGGTGTTGGGGCCACTGCGCTCTTGATAGATGAATGGTGACGACGGTAAAAAATGGCCGTCGGGCGAATGGTGCAGGTGGCGACGACGAGCACCTGTTGCGGTGACGGTGTTGGACGACTATGTACGCCTATTGCAGACGATCGTCACTCGCGAGAAGAACTCCTCTGGCGGTGTGAGTGCGGCATTGCAACCAGCATGGTCGCATGCGGTGGACCGAATGGGGGTGGCAGTGTACACATATTGCGACAACAATGGCAGGCAAGCAACTCCTCCGGTGGTGCGAGCTGCATTCTGCAATGACGACAAAAGGAGTAGGCGGGCGGTCGTTTCTGTACTGGCAGAAATGAGATCTAGCGGTGGTGTCGTGCCGACTGAATAGGAACGGCGAACCCCCGCCTGACAACGTGGGTGGTGGTCTGGTGGTCATTTGTGTTAACCTGACACGATGTTCAATGAGACAATGGATAGGTAAGGATGTTCATTGTTGAAATGTTTGGTATGAGTGGTTACAACATCTCCAACAACATACGTTCTAGGATGACTTTGGTGGGTTGGGCCTTTTAGGAAAATTGTTAAGGGTCTTCGGGCCGTTATTGTATGGGGTTTATGGGCCGGTATTGTGGGTGGGTTATCCCTAGGGGCTATGACCTGCCCACTGGCTGTGTGGTGTGTGTGTATGTGTTTCAGTGTATTTGTACCCATAATCACCTATAATATATATATACATACACATATAATTATATAAATATATTTATAATTATATTGAAATATTTTTAAATATACCAAAAAGGTCCAGCAGCCAGACAGACCTGCTCTTACCAAAATTTATTGAAAAATAAAAGACAGGAACATGAAAAAGAGAATGGACAAGGTTAGGCAAAGGAAAAAACCTCACCCAAAGAAGAAAATTACAAAAGAGTAAAACCAGGACCATCGCCATGATTAGAGATGTCATCAGCTGATTCCCGTTCTGACTGTGAATTCTTTTGGTTGAAAAGTGCAAAATACTTTTCCCTGAGTTTAACTTGCTCTAGACACTACTAGAAATCATAGTTACACCAACGCCATTTTCCCAACGGTTTGTTTAGACCGTTGGGATAGAGAGTTTTTCCCGATGGTTTTTGAAAACCGTTGGAATATATTGATTTAGTGTAGTCTTTCCCAACAGTTTGTGCAAACCGTTGGGTTATAAGGATTTTTACCAACAGTTTATCTAAATCGTTGAGATATATTGGGGTATAGTGATGTTTCCGAACAGTTTTTTAAAACCGCTGGGAAAGTTTTTCCCCAAATAAGCCCGAGCCCCCACTTCCCTTTCCAGATTTGATCGATTGATTTTTTCCCTACCAGAGCGGTGCTCTCTTCCCAGCCGGCGACCCCTCCTCTTCTAAAGATCCATCCTAGTTGTTTCCACTTCAAATTGGTGAGTTGGAGTTACATATTATGCCTACATTTATTTTGGATTTTTATAAACCAGGTTTAGTTTATTTCCTCATCTGATGTAATCTCTCATCATTTAGGGTTTTCGGTTGTTCTTGAATGTGAAATTGGCATGTTCCAAATACTTCATCCTACACATAGACAATGAATTTCCCTTCTCGAACCACTACCACCACTAATTTATCTAGGAGTGTTACACAATATTAGTGTTGTAGGGGAACTATATTTTCTCCCACAGGTGGGGGGGGGTGTGTAGGTGGAGGTGAGGTGGGGGGGGGGGGCTGTGCAGGTCGGGAGGGGGGGGGGGTATACAGGTGAGGGGTGGGGTGGGGTGGGGTGGGGGGGGCGTGGGGCTGTGCAAGTGGGGGGGTGCAGGTGGTGGTGGTGGGGGTGGGGCAGTAGGCGGGGGGAGGGGGGTGTGCAGGTGGGGGTATGCAGTGGGGGGGAGTCTGTTGGGCGTGAGGTGGGGAGGGGGGGGGGGGTGGGCGGGTGGGCTGTGCAGGTGGGGTGGGGTGGGGGGGAGTGTGCAGGTTGGGGGAGTGGGCTGTGCAGGTGGGGGGATGTGTAGTGTGCAGGTGGGGAGGGGGGAGGGGGCTGTGCAGGGGGAGTCTGTTGGGGGTGAGGTGGGGAGGGGGGGCTGTGCAGGTGGGAAGTCATCACTTCCATAGTTCGCCAATAAGCATTGGGAAGTCATCACTTCTAGAGATTTGGATAGGTCTGAGGCCTCTTTGGTTTTGGTTCTTGTCTAGTCATCTTGATGAGTAAGGCATCACATGATCTAAAAGTGACACCAACCATATAGGATGAATTCCTTCTCCCACAACACATTTTTCTAGAAAGAATATATCCTTGGAAGGTGGTGGGAGCCTTTTAGAATCCTTTCACACAGAGACCAGGGGAGGAAAATCCCCACATATATCCACCTAGACCAAGGAACTTCTACCATATGCACGTCCCATATTCATAAGCCTACCTATCCATATATTAAATGAATAGTGATTCTATCTAGACTTCACCTTCTAATGACATCCTAACTTTAATTCATGTTATGATGAAAAAAATATCGAGGAATCCATACAACTTCATATAGGAAAACACCCTTAATCATCATTCCATGATGATGCAAATCCTTACAAACTCATTACCATACATCATATCATTCCTAATAACTACCTATAGATATTCACTAACTCGTATTCCATCCACCCGAATCCGATGCCCCAACATTTTCCCAATTGCAAACTTGATACCATCATGTTATCAAGTTACCAATCCTACCAAATTAGATTTTCACTAAAAAATACTGCTCTAATCCTTAACACCCATCATTTGTTTTTTATAACATGAATGAAAACCCAATTAAATCTCATAGCTCTCAGTCACACCCCCATGGACATCCCTCCACCCCCATGGACAGCCCGTACCCCCTGGACAGCCCCCCACCCCCGTGGACAGCTTTCCCACCCCCTGTACACCCACCCCCCAGAAACCCCCATCCCCCCGGACACCCCCACCCCCTGGACACCCCGACCCCCCTTGGACATCCCTCTAACCCCCTGGACAGCCCCCACCCCCTGGACCCCCACCCCCATAGACACACCCCCACCCCCTGGACAACCCCCACCCCCTGGACACCCCCACCCCCGTGGACAGGCCGCCCACCCCCTGGACACCCCCTACCCCCTGGACAGCCCCACCACCCCTGTGTACAGCTCACCCACCCCCTAGACACCCCGTACCCCCTGGATAGCCCCGCCACCCCCGTGGACAACCTGCCGACCCCTTGGACACCCCTACCCCCTGGACAGCCCCCAACCCCATGGACAACCCGCCCACCCCCTAGGACACCCCCACCCCTCGGACACCCCCCATCCCCCAGACACCCTACCCCTGGACACCCCGTACCCCCTAGACAGCCCCCCACCCCTGTGGACAACCCGCCCACCCCCCTTGGACACCCCCACCCTCCTGGATAGCCCTTCCACCCCTATGGACAGCCCCGCCACCCCCGTGGACAACCCCGACCCCCGTGGGCAGCCCCCCGACCCCCGTGGGCAGCCCCCCACCCTCCGAGACAACCCCCACCCCCTGGACACCCCACCCCCTTGGGTAGTGTACATGATCACTCAAATAATCTACTAAAATATTAATTTTTTTCGATCTAAAATTTACTCAACTCCTAAATAATTCTCCTCCACAAGTGTACATGATCTTGTACACTCATGTATAGTTCTTCAAAGATATTTTTTGATAAATATAGTATTTTATTGTTTTTTATATTATGATTCTCATATAGAGTAGTGTGCCAGTTATGGTTTCATATAAAGTGAACAATTCTCATTTACTTAAATATATTTTCGATAAAACTTTAATCTTATTGAATTTCTTTTGATGAAACGACTTATAACAATTTTTTTATAGAATTGATAGAAGTTGGATGTATGAAACTGATCGGATCTCAAGCGATTTTCAAAACAATTTAGAGAGTTTTTTAGATTTTTCATTTCACAATGCTTCAGATAGTGGTCACATACACTACCCCTGTTACAATTGTATTGGAAGACCTTGGTTGAGATATGAAGAAGTCAGCTACCACATAACCAAATATGGGTTTCAAGCAAACTAATCTGTGTGGTATCACAATGGGAAGAAAATGAAATCTCAAATTGCTGATAATCCAAATGAGAGGGCTGGATTGGAGAATTTTTTATATGATCGATTTCTGTTTATTCGTCATCATGAAAAATAAAGGATTATGACCCAAGAATATTTCGATATGAGCACACATGATGCATCTAATGAAAATGATGATGTTGTCAGGGTGAAAAAATTGAATGATGCTGCCACGACTCCAGTATATTGACAATATGGTAAAATGAAAAAGCTATAATTTTTAATCCGATTATTTCATGGGAAACTATGTATGGGATTTATAATACTACTATAGATTACATTATTACCTTCTCGAAGGACTTACTTCCAGATGATGCAGATATTCTCTCAAACCACTACATG
This sequence comes from Viscum album, assembly GCA_963277665.1. Taxonomy (NCBI): domain Eukaryota; kingdom Viridiplantae; phylum Streptophyta; class Magnoliopsida; order Santalales; family Viscaceae; genus Viscum; species Viscum album. The sequence goes on from OY728160.1 coordinate 636,962,988, forward strand.
GCATGGAAGTTAGTTGAGGAACTTGGATTTTCAAGAAAAAAAATTCATGTTTGCCTGAAAGATTTCAGTTTATTCTGGGAGGAAACTGCTGAACGAAATGATTGTATAAAATGTGGCACATCCCGCTGGAAGCCAAAAGCTGACAGAACACCATCCTGTGTGCCATAGAAAGTAATTTGGCACTTTCCATTGATCCCCAGACTCTAGAATCTTTTTATATCTGATGAAATATCAATAAAAATATGATGACATGATACTGAGAGAAAGAAGACTAATAATGAGTTGGTTCACCTTGCATATAGATTTTCATGGATGGGATTTGATGCTCGATATCCTGATTTTGCAGCTGACGTGCGTAATGTGAGGTTGAGTCTTTCATGTGACAGTTTTAATCTGTTTGGGAAGATGATTACACCGCACAACACATGACCGGTTTTTATACACATTTATAATATTCTCCCATGACTGTGTATGAAAAAACCTCTCAATTTCATGAGTATACTCATATCTATCCCTTCTGATCCCAAAAATGATATAGAATTATACACGCAACCTTTAATAAAAGAGTTGAAACTTCTTTGGGATGTGGGTGTGCGCACATACGATTCATGTTCAAAAAGACATATTTCAGATGCGCGCTGCGCTTATGTGGATGATCAATGATTTTCCTGTTTATGCAATGACGTCTGGATGAAACACGAAGGAAAAACTATCATGTCCTGTTTGTATGAAGAATACACAATCCATAAGACTGAAACATCGTTGTAGTTTCAGTTTTATGGGACATCGACGATTCTTTACAATAGACCATCCATATAGAAATAATCATCGAAGATTTGACAATACCATAAAGACCCGATGATCCACCTCAGTGTATGTCTGGAACTGATGGCTTAATGAATTGAAAGATTTCAGTTTTTCATTCAGGAAGGGTCAAATGAAATCTGGAAAGAGAAAGAATGTTTCCACTAAAATCTGTTACAATTGGAAGAAGATAAGTATCTTATTTGATTTTCCTTATTGTTCAACCAATTTATTATGTCATTGCTTAGATGTAATGTACATTGAAAAAAAATGTGAATGTTGCTTTTGATTCTTCTAAATGTTAAGGTAAAGACAAAAGATGATTTACGGTATCAGCATGACTTGGTGGATTGGGGCATCAGACCAGAATTGCATACTGTGTGTATCAGTGAAAATAAATGGAAAGTTCCATGTGCTTCTTATGTAATGACACCTATAGAAAAAAAGAAATTTCTGGAAGTACTAGAGACTATTAAAGTTCTTGATGGCTATTCAAGCAACATATATAAATAGGTCAACATAAGAGATTTGAAGCTAAAATATTTGAAGACTCATGATTATCACATCCTTTTGAATGAGGTGATTCCAATAGAAATTAATCACCTTTTTCCCAATAATGTAAGGGTGGATATTATTTGGTTGTGACATTTGTTTATAGATCTTTGTGCTAAGAATTTTTCCAAGTCTTTCTTGTAAAAAATGTTGGCAAATGCCACATTAATTTTGTGTGAGTTAGAGAAAATATTTCCTCCATCATTTTTCACATGCATGCTGCATCTGATTGTCCATATTCCAACTAAAATAATTCTCAGAGGACCTATTTCTTTTCATTGGATGTATCCAACTAAAAAAATATGTACACATTAAAGTCTTATGTTCGCAACAAGAATCATCCCAAAGGTTCAATCGTGAACGGTTACTTGGCTCAAGAATGTATGGATTTATGCTCTATGTATTTGTCTGATCTTACTACAAGAATGAACAGACTAATGAGAAATGAAGAAGAATAATATGAGAAAATTGAACCCAGTTTTCCATCACTTCCTCAAACAGGAGGAATTCTTGGATCATATACATCGATGACTTTAAGCCTTGAAGAGTGGGAGATGGCACATCACACAATTTTATTCAACTCTGATTTGTTCGATGACTACATCTTGTAAGTAAATTCAATATGTATATCTTATATATATATATATATATCTATTAATCTATTTAAATTTTTATCTACAGGTACATAAAGTGATGATAAATAGAAAGCATCGTTCTTTATCTTTGAGAAGGAGGGAGACTTTGCATAAAAAAGAGTTTTCTGCTTGGTTAAAATTGAAGGTAATAATATTACTGTTTAAAATAATTAAAAAATATATTTAATTAAGTTTAATATTCATTTATATTTCAGGTATTGAGTTTTCCTACTGACTCTATCTCTGAGGAAATAAGAGCTTTGGCTTTTGGTCCTAATACCGTGGTTCGTGATTGTAAATCAATTGTTATCAATGGGTACAAATTTATTATCACTGAACGAGCAAAGAACATGAGAACAAAAACATGATGGTGTTATGGTTACTACCAAAACAGACAATTATGATAGTGCATCAAATAGTATACCGTGATTTGAAAATGTAGGTTATTATAGAGTCGTTGAAATAATAATAATATTGGATTATTATTCTCATGGACAAGTCACGATGATGAAATGCCAGTGGTTTGATTCAATGTTGAGGCATGACACATTTATTGATGATTATGGATTTTGAGTAATTGATATGACTCACACTCTTGCTACCGTTGAACTATATGTATTAGCATCAATGGCCAAATAAGTTTTTTATGTCAAAGACCATATTCGACCTGAATTTGGTGTCATTATTGAAGTAATTCCAAGACATATTTTTGATGATGGTGATGATATAATTGACCCCATCCCTACTACCATTAGAAACATCCATTTATTTTTTTTGATGACTCAAATAGCTCAATTTTCAGAGTTGACTGTGAACATGAAGTTGTGGTGGGAAATATATAAATTCATCCATTCATGTTCTCAATTCTTTTGGTTTACCTCGACTTGGGTTCTTAAGGTTGGTGCTATTAAAATTGATTTAAAATTGATTACAAATATGTTGTATCCAAATTGACTGTTATGTGAATTTTCAATGTTTATTGGTTGCAATTTTATTTGAATTACATTTTCTAATTTGGACTTGAATTGTATTCAAACCTACGAAACCAACATTTCTAACTTGGTGAACATTTCAATGCTTCAACTATGATTTGTATAAAATTAGCATAACTCTAAGAATTATCTTTAACATTTTACTAGGCAATGAACGTGATGGTTTGTATTCTTCTATAAAACATTTATAGAAACCTGCAACATTTACCTGGGCTAAAGAAATTAAATTTTTCCCTAATTTCGATAACTACTTTACCCCTTATGAATCTGGTAGAATCAATGTTACATGATTTTAATAGACTGATGACACTTAGTAAATAACCATCCTACTAAAAATTAAATTTCTTTATTACATCTTGTACGATTTATTGAATTCATTATATATCTGTTCAAGCTCATTTATTTTGTTTTTTGGGTTACACATTAATTATCCTTTTCTAATTACTTCCATATTTGTTTTCAAATGTAGGAAATGAAACCAATTAAAGAGAGGCGATAGAAACAGATGATGGACAACAATCATCGCATGACTAAGATAAGAATTCCACCACTAGTGCCTATAGTGAGTATTTTATTTCAAATATATATATTTAAATAATATATAATGTAACGTGATTAATTTTGTTTTCAACATTTTTGCAGGATCCATCTATTAGGTGACAATTATTTGATGAGAAACCTAGTAGTGGTCCTAGTACTCAGGGTGTTCGTATGGGGGGGGGGGGGGTGGTACGAGAGCTAGACGATCTGGTCGGCGTACCCGATTAGACCCTTCCCTTCCCACTGACATACCTTCCACCCCACATACTGATTTGGTGTGTCGTTAGGGACACACAATATATTTAGGCCTCCCATTTTTTCACCACCCTTTACATCTGAGCTTCCTAACCCATCTGTACCATATCCAATGATGATTCCCACTCCCCACCCAACATTCGGCCAACCATCCTTGTCATCTTCTTTTACTTCTGCATCCTTCTCTCTAGGCTTTTATATTCCATCTTCTTCAACTCCTGCTCCGCCAGATTCTGTCCCTACAGAGCATACATTGGAACCCACTCCATATGTACAGGGTGTTCCTTCAGTTTCTATGGATCCAATAGTGCCCATTGATCAGACTACCGCAGGTAAACTTATAAAATCATAACAAATTTTTACACCATTATTTATTTTAATTATAACATGTATTGATAAAATATTTGTTTTTATTTCATAATAGATACATCTACTGATAGGAGGCAGGGGCGGGAATGTATATGCATGCGTGCGATGTGGAACCGCCACACGTAGTTGATGGTGGACTACAATGAAGATAGTCAAATGATTGAAAAATCAAGGCAACAATGTCAGAGTTTTTTGGTGACGCTTTCCAAATACTCCGACATCATTCCTGTCAGCCCGCTCTCATAGAGATAGTTTCCTAATGAAGTCAAGGATAAAGCTTGGGAAGAGATATGGGTAAAAAATATGTTTTATTTAATGAAATATATTATTTTTTGTATTTATATGAATTAATATTTTGGTGTCAGCTTCAGTTTTATTTCCCCGATGGTGAGGGTGCATGACCAGCACATCTAAAGGATTTAGTTAAGCTTTGGAGAGCTTATAAGCACAAGTTGTATATTGGATGGCGTGCTAGAGTGGTCACAAAGTTAAAGGCGGTACCTGTCATGGATTATTGTTTGTTAGAATAGTATCGACAGATGATTACTCATTGGATGACTAGCCAATTTAAGATATTAATCACATTAGAGGTATTTAAATGAAAATTTTCATGTTTTTCATTAATACTAATTATTGAATTTTATTTAGGATTCATCCGGAAGAAATAAAAAAAACATTGATGCTAAAAAATACCTCCACACATTGGGACACACTACAATTCCAAATCATGAGAGGCAGCAGGTATGACAGTTTATAAATTTTCTTTATAACTTTCACTTTCTATTGCTTCCTCCATAATTTATTCAATTGCTAAAGTTGTTATATAATTTTAATTATGAAATTAATTATTGGTATCCTATTTTTAATTATGGTTTTCTACATTCAATGTCATTGTAGAGGAATAAATTTAATATAGAAGTATGTGTGTCTTGAGAAAAACTGTTTTGCTCGAGTAGAAGGAAGAAAGATGAAAGTGCGGTTAATGAACCGACTCTACAAAAGATTATAAGTTTTACTTTGTAGATTTAAAATTTTAATCTCTATTTTGTAACTTAATAATATATTTATATTTTTAATAGGCTACTTTATAGTCCCTTGATTCCCAGCAACCTGAAAATTTTGGGCCAAACGATCACTTACATCAGGTGTTGGGAGATGAGAACCCTAGTAGAGTACGCTGCCGACCTGGGAAGAGTATAGTTACAATAAGGTATTGGACCTCCTCAAGTACGAGTTTTAGTGCCACCGAGTTCTAGAAGGTTAAGGCGTAGGTAGAACAGGATGAAAAAAGGTCCACAGAGATGGCAGAACAGTATGCTAGGGCAAACATTGCATTTATGAAACTGATGGAAGTTTTACATCCAACACTTCCACCAGAGGACAACACAACTTGTGATGAATATATGTCATCGATGCATTTTATATATGGGGAACCAGGTGGAAATTCTAGTGGTGGTCGAGATGATGGTGAGGAGGAGGCCGAGGCGGAGGAGGAGGAGGACGAAGAGGAGGTCGAGGCAGAGGAGGAGGGTGAGGCGGAGGAGGAAGGTGATGAGGAGGCCGAGGCTGAGTATGAGGGAAAGGAGGAGAGCATTGAGGAGGGCAGAGATGATGACGGGGACAATGATGAGGATGAGGGTGAGGCTGATGATGACAGTGATGATAGTGATGGTGATGAGGGACAGATTGATCCATTACATTTTTGACTGATATTACTAACCTTTGATGTTTATTGATTTGTTGTGCCTGAATATATGTGTGATTAGGTAAGTCACATTATCTTTATTTTTTATCAATAAATAATAAAACTTGACTTGATGATTGGCTGTGACTGATTCACCCCTCTCCTAGATAGCCCCCACCCCCATGGACAGCCCACCCATCCCCCTGGACACCCCGTACCCCCCTGGACAGCCCCGCCACCCCCATGGACAGCCAACCCACCCCCCTAGACAACCCCTCCCCTTGTGAATATCCCCCACACCCATGGAAAACCCACCCACCCCCGTGGACACCCCCACCCCCGTGGACAACCCGCCCACCCCCTGGACACCCCGTACCCCCTAGACAGCCCCGCCCACCCCCCTGGACAACCCCGCCCACCCCCATGGATAGTCCGCCCACCCCCTGGACAACCCCTCCCCCCATGGATAGCCCCCACCCCCGTGGACAGCCTTCCCACCCCCTTGGACACCCCCTACCCCCTGGACATCCCGACCCCCCAAAACAGCCCCACCACCCCCGTGGATAGCCCACCCACCCCCCTGGACAACCCCTCCCCCCGTGGATAGCCCCCCACCCCCGTGGACAGTCCACCCACCCCCCGAGACACGCTTACCCCCCTGGATAGCCCCACCACCCCTGTGGACAGCCTGCCCACCCCCTAGACACCCCGTACCCCCCTGGACAGCCCCTCCCACCCCCCTAGACACCCCATGCCCCCTTGGATAGCCCCCAACCTCGTGGACATCCCACCCACCCCCCGTGGACACCCATGCCCCCTGGACATCCCCCCACCCCCGTGGATAGCCCCCACCCCCGTGGACAACCCACCTACCCTCGTGGACAGCCCACCCACCCCCTTGGACACCCCGTACCCCCTGGACAGCCCCTCCACCCCTAGACACCCCATACCCCCTAGACAGCCCCCAACCTCGTGGACAGCCTGCCCACCTCCGTGGACAACCCACCCACCCCCCGGACACCCCCTACCCCCCTTGACAACACTACCACCCCCATGGACAACCCACCCACCCCCTGGACACCCCTCCCCCCATGGACAACCCCCACCCTCGTGGACAGCCCGCCCACCCCCTGGACACCCCCTACTCCCCTGGACAACCCCTCTACCCCTGTGGACATCCCACCCACCCCCCCGTACCCCACTGGACAGCCCCGCCCACCCCCCTGGACACCCCATACCCCCTAGACAACCCCCACCCCCATGGAAAGCCCCGCTCACCCCCTAGACACCCCTACCCCCTGGACAACCCCTCCACCCCAATGGACAACCCCTCCACCCCCATGGACAGCCCCCCCACCCCCATGGACAGCCCCCACCCCTGTGGATTATAGGGTTTCTAACAACTCAAAGATCACATTAATCATAGATACCAACTTCGTTGCCTCCTGGGATCCTTGACCACCAATAAAAAATAGTGGATGCTATTTTAGAAACTCCCATGCATAATCAATGATCCGAGAAGAACATGGCTATTCCACTTCCACAAGAGTTTGAGTTGAGACCAAGACTAGGAAGACAATAGATAGATCACAAGAATGACTACCTGAGATATCCCCTTATTGACTTTTTGATTCATTTATAGTGGTAACATTCTAAAGAATTATCAAAAACAAAACCTTTAGTAAAATAATCCGATGTTCTAAAACAAGGGACACAAAATTACAAATCCCATAAAGATACATCATAAATAATTCTTCATAAAACCATTTCAAAATCACATAATAGAGACTTATTTCTATTTAAAACTCCCCAATGGTTTATAAAAATACCTTTTAAGGTTCCATTTCAAAAATCATATAGTATTTTTGTCCCACAATAAAAATGTAATCCAATTCCTAATAACCAAATCCCCCTTCCTACGATACACACCAAAATCATTCATTTTTTTTCCTGAATATATCTGATTAGGTAGGTCACATTATCTTTATTTTTTTTATCTATAAAAAATAAAACTTGACTTGATGATTTTCTGTGACTGATTCACCCCTCCCCTGGACAGCCCCCCACCCCTGTGGATAGCCCTCCCACCCCCTGGACACCCCGTACCCCCCTAGATATCCCCACCACCCCCGTGGATATCCCGACCACCCCTGGACATCCCCTCCCCTCCTGGACAGCCCCCACCTTCGTGGAAAGCCCCCCGGGACAACCCCTACCCCCCTGGACAACCCGCCCACCTTGTGGACAGCCCACCCACCCCCATGGACAGCTCGCCCACCTCCTTGGACACCCCATACCCCCTGGACAAGCCCCGCCACCCTTGTGGACAGCCCACCCACCCCACTGGACACTCTATACCCCCTGGATAGCCCCCACCTCCGTGGATAGCCCGCCCACCCCCCGTGGACAGCCCACCCACCCCCTGGACACCCCTACCCTCATGGACATCCCCTACCCCCGTGGATAGCCCCGCCCACCCCCTGGACACCCCTACCCCCTGGACAAGCCCCGCCACCCCTGTGGACAACCCGCCCACCCCCTAGACACCCCCGTACCCCTTGGACAGCCTCACCCACCCCTGGACATCCCCGACCCACTGGATAGCCCCCACCCCCGGTGGACAACCCCACCCACCCCCCTGGACACTCCCCACCCCCGTGGATAGCCCCGACACCCCTGTGGACAACCCCCAGCCCCTGAAAAGCCCCACCCCCTGGACAGCTAGCGATCCAAAGTCGGCCCGTGGCCCACAGGCTTTGCAGTTATGGGGCATATATGGGGTGGGGCGGGCCTAAAATTTTGACTGTTTAGAGTGCGGGCCAATGCGGGTTGGGCCCGCACAGGTGCTGGCCAATGAGAGTTGAGCCTGCATGGGCGCGGGCTTGCCCGCGGGCCTGATTTAAAAAAAATATATTATTTTTACAACATATGTTTCTTTAACATTTTAGTTTTTTAATAAAAAATCATGGTTAAACGGTGACATATGATTTCTCACTGTAATGGTTATACTAATTAACCATTTATTCACATGTGAATTTTAAATAGGCCTATATTTATTGTTTTAATATGATATTATATTATTTATATTGTAATTATTAACCATATTCACATGGTGTGTCAACCCATCTCTCGAAAAATGGAACTCATCACCCCTGTGCATGGTTTCAATTATATACGAGTTATTATAATCATAATATTTGTTAGGTCGATTTAATTTTGTTATTATTTAATTTTATTTTGTTATTAAGAGAATAGGATAGAACCTCGTGAAAACACTATTAATAGCTTCCTCTGAAACTGATCGTTACCTGGAGAGACTTCATTCATTCACAGGTTTAGTTGTTCACATCACCACACAACCAACATTATTATTCATCTCCCATCACTGATCACTCACCTACTTTATATCACAAAAGTTCACCACCACATCAGCGTCACCGCATGCCACCATTAACCCACAAAAAAATGTTCCATCACATCCTTTAAAACTCCAGTTATTGTTAATTTATACTTCTCCCCACAAATACCTTTAAGAATGATAAAAAATATAGTATTTAAATGATTATAAATAGTTTTTTTTTGTAAATGTGGGTAAGCCTGTGGGAAACTCGTGGGTTTATGAGGGGTGGGGCAGGATTGAATTTTTTTGTTCGCATTATATGCGGGCTTTTGCGGACAAACCCGCATAGGCTCAAACCCATGCAGGCTTGGCCTACCCTGCCCCGACCCACCCGTTTCGCATTACTATGGACATCCCCCCCACCCCCATGGATTATAGGGTTTCTAACAACTCGAAGATCCCATTAATCATAAATACCCACTTCATTGCCTCCTGGGATCCTTGATCATCAATAAAAAATAGTGGATGGTATTTTAGAAACTCCCATGCATAATAAATGATCCGAGAAGAACATGGCTATTCCAATTCCACAAGATTTTGAGTAGAGACCAAGACTAGGAAGACAATAACTAGATCACAAGAATGACTACCTGAGATATCCCCTTATGGACTTTTTGATTCATTTATAACGGTAACATTCTAAAGAATTATGAAAAACAAAACCTTTAGTAAAAATAATCTGATGTTCTAAAACAAGGGGACACAAAATCACAAATCCCATAAAGATACATCATAAATAATTCTTCATAAAACCATTTCAAAATCACATAATAGATACTTATTTCTATTTAAAACTCCCAAATGGTTTATAAAATACCTTTTAAGGTTCCATTTCAAAAATCATATAGTATTTTTGTCCCACAATAAAAATGTAATCCATTTCCTAATAACCAAATCCCCCTTCCTACCATACACACCAAAATCATTCATTTTTTCCTAAAGAAACACATACTATTGAAATAAAAACTATTCCAAAACCATTTTAAAAATCCCAATGATCTTAAAATCCATGAAATTCATTCCATTAAAACCATTATATCCCCCACCTCTCCTAGACACCACCCCCACCACCTAGACACCACCACCCCCTAGACACCCCACCCCCATGGACAACCCCCACCCCCTGGACACCACCCCACCTTCCTTGGACAGCCCCCAACCCCCCGGACCGCCCCCACCCCTGGACACCCCCACCCCCATGGAAAGCCCCCTACCCCCTAGACAACCCCAACCCCCTGGATGGCCCCACCCCTCCTAGACACCACACCACCACCTGGACACCCCCACCCCCTAGACACCCCACCCCCATGGACATCCACCCCCACCCCTGGACACCACCCCACCCCCCTTGGACAACCCCCAACCCTTTGGACTCCCCCACCCCCCTAGACACCACCCCAACCCCTAGACACTACACTCCCCTAGAAATCCCCCCCCAACCCCTGGACACTACCCCACCCCCTGGACACCACCCACCCCCCTGGACACCCCCATGGACAACCCCCCCCCCCCACCACCCTGGACAGCCCCACCCCCTGGACAGCCCCAACCCCCTGGACGACCCCCACCCCTCCTAGACACCACCCCACCACTTGGGCACCCCCACCCCCATGGAAAGCCATCCCCACCCCTTCACACCACCCCACCCCCCTTGGACAACCCCCAACCCCTGGACTACCCCCACCCCTTGGACACCACCCCACCCCCTGGACACCCACCCCCTGGACACCCCCACCCCCTGGAAAGCCCCCTAACCCCCTGAACACCACCCCACCCCTTGGACACCACCCCACCCCCTGAACACCCCCACCCCCTGGACACCCCCATAGATAGACCCCACCACCCTAGATAGCTCACCCACCCCCTTGGACACCCCCACCCCCCGGACACCCCACCCCTAGAATCCCCCTACCCCTCTTGGACAACCACCCTAAACTCCTGAACAACCCCCAACCCCCTAAATTCTGATTGAATTCTTTATGTATTAATTAAATTATGAATTATGTGTTAATGGTGTATGGGTATACTTTTTTTATGTGTATACTTGTTATATGTGTATACTTGCTGTAATTACCTTATGAATTATGTGTTAATTCTGTATGTGTGTAGAGGGTAATTAAATATAGAATTGGAGGTATTAAGAATTATGTATGAATTATGTGTTGTATGAATTATATATGAATTTATATAGAATTCTATATGTATTATGCAGGTATTGAGAATTGTGCAGGTATTGTGTAGGTATTCAAAAATGGACCTCCCCCCAACCCCCTGTGTGTATTCTATTGTGTATGAATTCTACAGGCCTGCTGGTGGAATTGCTGCAGGTGCATAGGGGGAGGTCAACAAGCTAGCTTACTTCTATAGATACAAAAAGGATATTCCAATGGTTTACAACCATTGGCATATGTTTAAAAGTAGAACTTATACAAACAGTTTTATGTAAACAGTTGGTATAAGTATATGCCAACGGTTTGTAAACCGTTGGCATAAATATTTTTACTTGATATTTACCAATGGTTTGTGGGAAACTATTGGTAAAAGTATATACCAACGGTTTTTTAAACCGTTGGTATAAAGATGATTTTTTTATTACCAACGGTTTTAAACCATTGGTAAACATTTATACCAATGGTTTATTGAAACCGTTGGTATATACTCATTTTTTCAAACATATCCCAGTGGTTCTCATAGAACTGTTGGGATATGTCTATCCTTATGGATTAAGACCCAACAGTTTGGACAACCATTGGTATAGTTTATACCAACATTTGTCCGGCCTTTACCAATGGTTTTAAACCGTTGGTAAAGATAAAATTTCTAGTAGTGAGAGTGAGCTCCTTAGAAGAGGATGACTGACCATGACCACACTCACCACATCCTCGGCCATAATTCTTTGTATGACGACCTTGTTTCCATGTCTTAGGTTTCTACCAATCCACTTTTGGTTATTCTGGAGGGATATTACTTCCCCGAGGAGATTCCCTATGGGAGATATCCTTCAAAATTGGGGAGGCATCAATCTTCATCTCATTCTTTCCTTTGCTGGATAAGGAATGATCCTGCACCCGTTCCTTATCCACTTCTTCTACACATCCCTTTCAAAATTCTTCATACCAAGGTTAGAAAGATAAGATACCAGTTCAACAGCAAGCATGGGCCCTAATTTGAAACCAATGAGGACATATTTGAAAGAAACATTGCCACCTTTAATTCCTTGACTGTATTCAACCCTTTTTGTATCAGCATTAGGAGACCCCTCATCCACAATCCCCTTAAAGTCATCATCTGTATTTGTTCCAGTCTTAGTAATGATAAGATAATTTGCAGCATCTTTCCTCAAAAATTTCTTACCAGAAGGCTAAAAAGTACCTGCTTGTTTAAATTGGATGTTTTAGACATTCCTGTAGTTGGAGACCTCACACCCTACAACCTTTTAGAATTTACAGATTGATGGGATGAACTCATATTCAAAATAAACATCAATTTTATCACAATTTTCCACTAAGATGGTAGAATCAGGCAAAGAGTTTAGCATATCAACATCCAAAAGAATTCTAGAAAAGTATCCAAATTTCTCTTCAATAGTGTTTTCGTCAATTTTGATTGGCGCACCAACCGCACATATGGCCTCCACCAAGAACCATCGTAGATGACCTCCCTTCATTTCTTCTCCACATAAATGGTGTTTTTTGTGGTTCTTTATGATCCACGTCTAGTTCATCAAGGTTAGGGTTGATTTCTCTTTTATTTCTCCTTTCTCCCTCATTTAATGCAGCTCACTCATCACCCCCTTGCTGCGTGCGCACCAGTCTAACCCTATGTGAGGATTGAGTTCTAAATTTATTCGATATCATAGTTTTTTGGGTATGTGATGGGTTCTTTGAGACTTTTTTATTCTGCAATGGAGGGTTTCTTCATCAACATTCTTGATTGAGGTAAGTTTCCCATCATAATTATCATTCAATTCAAAAACCCTAATATCATGTGTTTTAAATTAATGTTTTGGACCTAATAATAGTATTAAATATGTTTAAGGAGTATTTGAAAGGAAAGTAAAATTTTAGTTGATTTTAATTTCAATGAAATGTATTTCTCAAATTAGAAACAAGGTAAAAATCTATTTTAAAATAACCTCTCATACCATGCATTTGAAAAATTATCAAAATAGCTATTATTTATGGGTTTTCATATTTTAAGATGTGTTTTGGTTTTCAGTTTGTTTTTTAAAGGTTACTTTGAATTTAAGGGTGTTCTTGTTCAATCAAAATGGAATTCTAGGTCCCATCTTGGTATAGTTTTTGGTTCACCAATGACTGAGGTTCCCACATAACTAGTGTTTGGTTTCTTCTTCTTTGTTCCTATTCAATGTCTAAAAATTATTTCTTATGTTAAACCATTTGTTAGAGATGGAAAGGTCATGATTGCATCTGTTTGGTGGAGTTAAAACTATATAAACCTTTTCAGATTTATATTTTGGGGAGATTCAGATGTTCTGCATATAGATTATGTGTATATAAATAATTTTAAATAATTTATAAATAATTTTTATTATAGATAATTTTTATTATACATAATTTTGATTACCTTGAATTAATAATTTATATAAATAATTTGTAAATAAATTTGAATTAATATTTTTTAATTAATATTTATTTTGAAAAAATGAAAATTGGGTATTTACTAAAAATATCCCACTTTATATTTTTTTTTGAATCAAGGTTTATAAATCACTAAACATTGTATCATTAGGAAATGGATTACATAATAACGATTCTAATCCTACATGAGCTAACTCATTATAGGAATAAATAATAATTTACAACAAAACCATTTCATCCAAAATAAGTGATTATGAAAACATATACAGTTTTCTTCCTCAATTAAATTATTTCCTAGAATTAAAAAAAAAACATTTAATATAACCACTATAAAAGATAGAAATGTTCACACACATAAAATGTTGGATCCAAATATGACCCAAAACTTCCCCTTTTTACATGCATTCAAACAGATTGATTCATTAAACAATTATCTCACCGTCATGGTGGCACACTCACGATGACACCGTGAGGGTGACACCGTGACGGTGGCACCGTGTCGGTGGCACCGTGTCGGTGGCAACGTGTCCTCTTCGTTCTTTTTTCTAGTTTCTAACTTTTTTGCTCTCGCATCGTATCTTTTGACATAAAGACGATTTAATACCCCTTTTAAGGCCATTTAAGGCCCATAATTAATACCTAAAAATCCCAAGAAACCTCCCCAATGGGGGATATTAAATAACAACTTAATATCATCATGCGTAACCACCCAAACCACGTGGGAAACCACGATCTGACTTTCAAGAAGTTCAAAATTTCTATATCCCGTAACAATAGGATCTCATCTTTTTATATCACGCTAGAGTTTATTAATTCCCCTCGTCAGCTGTATTTCTTTCTTCTCCCTGGTGCACCTGGAGTCCCCCCTTCCCGAGACTTGTGGTGTGCCTGTGCTGGATTTGTCTGCTCTTCCTTGGAGTTCCCGACGTTCCTCCTCTGCAAGTCGCGCATCCCCTGTTCTTGGCGCATGGAGAAGAACTTCGATCCTTGATCAATCAGGTAGGAATTTTACTTTGTCTATCCTTACTCTGTATCATACAGGGTGGGTACGATATTGTTGCTATGAGGATTGAAGGAACCAAACTTAATGAAGATAATGAAAGGAACTTTAAAGAATGAAGGGGGTGTGATCGATGTTCTGCTACTTTTCTTTACCCTTGATTACTCATGTTGTGAATTGTGCGGGCCTATGCCCATTGAAAATCATGGCTATTAGTGGTATTTCCTTGCACACTAATGGACCATGTCTTCTGTGATGATTAAATGACTATAACATGGAAATTGGTTAATCACCTAAAATCGGTTGGTTAAATGGATGCCCAGTGAATATAAACCCTTGTGTAATCACCGCAGTTAACCAACAGAAAGAAGAAACTAATGAATTATATGCTTGAACCTGGAAGTTTCCCTATTCTGTTTTGGTAGTGGGTGTGTTTTCCTGCTAGATGATTATGAGGGAAAGTGGGTGAGGATGGTATCCTCCATTGTGGTACGGTTTTTGGTTGTGAATCTGAAGCTGTTTGGTTGCTCTGCTGTGACAAAAACTCGAGTGGGATCCTCTATTGTTGAGAAAATGTTGGTTCATGGTTTTGGGGACGTGGGGATATATCTCGAGGCTTGCTTTGGTTCCAGTACTTTGAGGGATCTCACTAATCCCCCTTTTGTTGTTGTAACTTCATAAGAGAACCGGGTGTGAATGTTTAAGTTGCTGTTTGGATGTTTCTCTTTCTCTGGCTTGTGGTTTTGCCTGTTAATTTCCCACTAGTGTAGAATTCACCTAAATGGGATTGATTAAACATGAAAAAAAGAATGATTTAAATGGGGAATTGGTTTTGGGAATGAGTTGTGGCTCGAACGTGAGTGTTGTGTTCTTATGAATTAATAGTCATGAGGCTGTTTGTGCTTAGGTTGGTCTTTGGAAACCCTAGGCTGGGATGAGTGCTTGTTACCTATACATATATCTGTAGCTTTTATGTTCTTATTCACGCACCACCCAAGTTGAGCACTTTAGTGCTAAACACCCCCATTTCATGGGGGAGGGTGTTTTTACCAACACTCCTATGAGTGGATGGTTATTATCTCATTTTATGATCCCTTTCCCAAATATACCAAGACTCTTCACGTAGGTTGTGATGGCCTGAAGTCCATTATTAGCCCAAGAATATTCGGGCAGGGTAGTTGTGGTGGTTGGCCCAGGTGTTTGCGGGTAGGTTGTTTCCCAAGTGTCTTCAGGATGAGGCCCAGGTGTCTTCGGGTGTGGTAATAGTTGTTCTGACCCAGGTGTTACGGGTGTGGTTATACGTGGTGGTTGTGGCCCAGGTGTCTGTGGGTGGGGTCTGTGGTTGTGGCCCAGGTGTGTGCGGGCAGGGTGTGGCAGTGGGATTGTGGTGAGAATGGCAGGATTGGTTCGATGCGTAGAATGTCTTCAATAACCAGTGGAAAGTGGCGCGGGGTACCCAAATATCGATGTGCTATTATTATACTTTACTTAACTTGTGTTATTTGGGGAGTGTGCCTTGGTGAGGCTTGGGTGGATAGTTTTCCTTGCTAGGTTCTTTGGTTCTCTCCTTTTTAATGGGGCATTAGGATGCCTCCCAACTTGTGCACGAGAGTCTTTGGTTTTCCCTACTGATTATACTTGTATGCTCACCCTACGTATATAAAACTGGTTTTAGGTTTCCAGGAGGACTTCGGGGGTCATGCAGGTCCGTACTAGCTTATATGTTGGGATATTTGCAGTTGTTGTTTTTCTTTTCCTTGGTACCTTACCTTTGTTGTCTCCTTTTACTTTTTGGTATTTACTTTTGTAACATGTATATGGGAGTGGTTTTTCTTTAGCTTTACTTTTACCCCCATTTTTGGTGTTGTTGGGTTTTACTATCTTATCTCCCGATCCTAATAAAGAAAAAAAGGGGTAATGCCTTCCATCTTGTGTGTGATTCTATACCCTTGGTGCTAGTTGCCACTCCAGGGACTATTGAAGGCGGGTCTTGGGGGTCATTATATCTCCTTCAACTTGAAGAAGGAAGGGTTTGGCAATCTGCTGTCCCTTCCCTCATCTTGATGAAGGCGGGTCATGACAGAATGGTATCAGTGGCTGAACACCATGTTCTAGGCGGTTTGCTGCAACCTTTGGATGTCCCCGATTGGAAGTGGGATGACATCTCAATTGATTTAATCACGGGGCTACCCAGGGTTCAAGGAGGCTGCGACGCTATATGGGTAGTGGTGGACCGGTTGACGAAATCAGCTCACTTTCTGGTGATCAAGGAGTCGGGCGCAGTAGATGCCATAGCATGGAGGTACGTGGATGAGGTGACACAGTTGCATGGATTTTCGAGGTCTATAGTCTCGGATAGGGATGCACGGTTTACCTCACGAGTCTGGAGAGGATTGAAGCATGCCTTTGGAACCCAACTATGTCTTAGCACTACTTTCCATTACCAGACAGATGGAAAGGCAGAGCGCACCATCCAAACTTTGGAGGATATGCTACGGGCATGTATTCTGGATTTTGGGGGATCGTGGGTGCGACACTTTCCACTGGTAGAGTTTTCCTATAATAATAGCTATCACTCTACCATTGGTATGGATCCATTCAAAGCCTTGTACGGGAGGCCATGTCGCTCACCTGTGTGTTGGACGAAAGTTGGGGAAGCAGGTGTTCTTGGACCGGAGGTGGTGCAGAGCACGACAGAGAAGGTTCAGCTTATACGGGAGAGGATGAAGGCGGCTCAGGACCGACAGAAGTCATATGCCGATATTAGGAGGAGAACCTTGGAATTTAAGATCGGAGACCACATGTTCTTGAAGGTCTCCCCTCAGTGTGGAAAACAAAGGTTCGACAGGGGGAGTAATCTTTCTCCCAGGTTCATTAGACCATTCAAAGTGTTGCGGATGGTCGATAAGGTGGACTATCAACTGGCGTTGCCGCCACCACTGTAGAGGGAGGACGGCGTCTTCCATGTGTCCCAGCTCCGTCGGTATCTGCATGACGATTCACATGTCCTCGACTGGGGAGAGCTAGATATCGGGGATGATGCAACGTTCGTGGAGTGACCAGTGGTGATCGAAGGTCGTGAAGAGAAGGTGCTTCATGGACGAACCATTCCTTTGGTTCGTGTGTTGTGGAGTCATGGTGGGATTGAGGAGAGTACCTGAGAACGAGAAGCATAGATGCGTGCCCAATACCTGGAGTTGTTTGAGTTTTGTTCTGTTCTGCTAGTACTTGTTGTGATGGAATGACTTACTTGTTAAATATAGAATGTGTGGTTTTCCTTATTCTATGAATGTGTGTGAAGAGTCCTGAAATGTGGGAGGGGAGGAACTGATCCCTAGTTAAGACGCATTAAAGCGGATGCGCCTAAACACGTGCGGGTGAGTCAGTGCCACCCAAATCGGATAGTATCTTAACATGGAGGAAGGGAAAACACTCACCCACATGACCAGATGGTTTAATCCTTGTTTTTCATGGTTTCATGGGGGAGAGGAGCGGTATGATTGTGATTGTTCAGGGGATAGATGAGGAAGGGGGCGTTCCTTAGTGACAAGGAGGTTTACTCCTGAGAGGTATCTTTCGAGGTGGTTTTTTAGACCCCTCTTTTCTTCTAGTTTGGCTTTGATTCTCGAGGGAGAGAATAGTTTGAGAGGTATCTGATGTAATGGCCTAGGCCCTCCTGGCCCATTACTTTTCCAAAACACAGCTCCACCGGACTGGTGGCACTGTAACGGTGGCACCGTGAGGGTGACACCGTGGCGGTGGCACTGTGTCGGTGGCACCCTATCCTCTTCGTTCTTTTTTCCAGTTTCCAACTTTTCCGCTCCTGCAACGTATCTTTTGACGTAAAGAAGATTTAATACCCCTTTCAAGGCCATTTAAAGCCCATAATTAATACCTAAAAATCCCGAGAAACCTCCCCGATGGGGGATGTTAAATAAAAACTTAATATCATCATGCATAACCGCCCAAACCACGTGGGAAACCATGATCTGACTTTCAAGACGTTCAAAATTTCCATATCTCGTAACAATAGGATCCCATCTTTTTATTTCACGTTAGAGTTTCTTCCTTCCCCTCATCGGTTGGATTTATTTCTTCTCCCTGGTGCGCCTAGAGTCCCTCCTTCCTGAGACTTGTCGTGCGCTTGTGCTGGAGTTGTCTCCTCGTCCTTGGAGTTCCCGACGTTCCTCCCCTGCAAGTCGCGCATCCCCTGTTCTTGGTGCGTGGAGAAGAACTTCGATCCTTGATCAATCAGGTAGGCATTTTCCTTCGTCTCTCCTTAATGTGTATCATGCGGGGTGGGTACACTATTTTTTCTATGGGGATTGAAGGAACCAAACTTAATGAAGATAATGAAAGGACCTTTAAATAATGAAGGGGTTGTGATCGATGTTCTGCTGCTTTTCTTTACCCTGGATTAATCATGTTGTGAATTGTGGGGGCCTATGCCCACTGAAAATCATGGTCGTTGGTGGTCTTTCCTTGCGCACTAATGAACCATGTCTTCTGTGATGATTAAATGACTCTAACATTTAAATTGGTTAATCACCTAAACTCGGTTGGTTAAATGGATGCCCAGTGAACATAAATCCTTGTGTGATCACCCCGGTTAACCAACAGAAAGAAGAAACTAATGAATTACGTGCTTGAACCTGGAAGTTTCCCTATTCTGTTTTGGTAGTGGGTGTGTTTTCCTACTAGATGCTTATGAGGGAAAGTGGGTGAGGATGGGATCCTCCGTTGTGGTATGGTTGTTGGTTGTGAATCTGAAGCTGTGTGGTTTCTCTGCTGTGACACAAACTCGGGTGGGATCCTCTATTGTTGAGAAATCTTTCGTTCATGGTTTTTTGGATGCGGGGATATATCTCTAGGCTTTCTTTGGTTCCAGTACTTTGAGGGATCTCACTAATCCCCTTTTTGTTGTTGTAACTTCACAAGAGAACCGAGTGTGAATGTTTAAGTTACTGTTTGGATATTTCTATTTCTTTGGCTTATGGTTTTTCCTGTTAATTGCCCATTAGTGTAGAATTCACCTAAATGGGATTGATTGAACATGAAAACAAGAATGATTTAAATGGTTAATTGGTTTTGGGAATGAGTTGTGGCTCGGCTGTGAGTGTTGTGTTCTTATGAATGAATAGTCACGAGGTTGTTTGTGATTAGGTTGGTCTTTGGAAACCCTAGGCTGGGATGAGTGCTTGTTACCTATACATATATCTATAGATTTTATGTTCTTATTCGTTCCCCACCCAAGTTGAGAACTTTAGTGCCGAACACCCCCATTTCATGGGGGAGGGTGTTTTTCCCAACACTCCTATGAGTGGATGGTTATTATCTTCTTTTCTGCTCCCTTTCCCGAATATCCCAAGACTCTTTGGGAAGGTCGTGATGGCCTGAAGTCCATTATTAGCCCAAGAATCTTCAGGAAGGGTAGTTGTGGTGGTTGGCCCAGGTGTTTGCGGGTAGGTTGTTTCCCAAGCGTCTTCGGGAAGAGGCCCAGGTGTCTTCGGGCATGACAGTAGTTGTTCTGACCCAGGTGTTGCGGGTGTGGTTATGGGTGGTGGTTGTGGCCCAGGTGTCTACAGGCGGGGTGTGTGGTTGTGGCTCAGGTGTTGCGGGCGGGGTGTGGTAGTGGGACTATGGTGAGAATGGTGAGATTGGTTCGATGCGTAGGTTGTATTCAATAATCAGTGGGAAAGTGGCATGGGGTACCCAAATATCGATGTGCTATTACTATACTTTACTTGACTTGCGTTATTTGGAGAGTGTGCCTTGGTGAGGCTTGGGTGGATAGTTTTCCTTTCTAGGTGATTTGGTTCTCTCCTTTTTCACGAGGAATTAGGATGCCTCCCCACTTGTGCATGAAAGTCTTTGGTTTTCCCTACTGAGTATACTTGTATGCTTACCCTACGTATATAAAACTACTTTCAGGTTTCCAGGAGGACTTCAGGGGTTGTGCGGGGCCGTACTAGCTCCGATGTTGGGACATTTGAAGTTGCTGTTTTTCTTTTCCTTAGTACCTTACCTTTGTAGTCTCCTTATACTTTGTGGTATTTACTTTTGTAACATGCATATGGGAGTGTTTTTCTTTGGATTTACCTTTACCCCCAGTTTTGGTGTTGTTGGGTTTTACTATCTTATCTCCCGATCCTAATAAAGAAAAAAAGGGGTAATTACTTCCATCTTGTGTGTGATTCTATACCCTTGGTGCTAGTCGCCACTCTGGGGCCTATTGAAGGTGGGTCTCGGGGGTCATTATCTCTCCTTAAACTTGAATAAGGAAGGGTCTGGAAATATACTGTCCCTTCCCTCATCTTGATGAAGGCGGGTCATGACAGAGGGGAAGGAACACATACCTCAGCCTTGATGAGAAAGTTGTCGAACACCCATAGTCAACATCAATTTAAAAAGGCATTGCTTTGGTTTATGAAAATTTTATCAACTGGTTCTGATGTAGGAATATACACCTACTTCAATTAATTATTCTCCATACACTATTTGATAAAATGATATTTTATGATAGTATGTTTTGAATGAAAAAGTTTACCTATATTCCTGCTAAGATTTATTACACTTTTTTTATCTCACCCCAAGAGAAAAGGTGAATTAACTTCAACAAGTATGTTTTCAAATTGAGTTTTCATCCACATGATTTGGGTAGCATATTGAGTAACAACAACATAATCAGATTCAGTTGTACTAAGAGATATTGAATTCTATTTCATTGTATGCCAACTAACAAAACCCTTTCCCAAAAAGAATATTCCACTAAATTTTGATCTTCTATCATCATTATTTCTTTCCCAATCAGTATCTGATTAACCAAATAAATCAATATATTTCGAGCTATCACACCTGATTTTAAATTTTGTTGTTCCTTTGATATATATTTAGATTCATTTTCCAGCAAGTAAATGTGATTCTTTTGGAGAACTCCAAAATCATTCACATAATGTAATAGCAAGAACAATGTCAGGTTTTGAGGTATTCAAATACAACAAACATCTAATCTTCTTAAGAAATTATTTATAATCAACTTATTTCTCATCTACCTTATTAAACAACTTTGTTCCCACTGAAATTAGTGTGAAAATAGGATTTCACATTTCCATGCAAAAATTATTAAGAATTTCCTTTGTATACTTTTTTACAAAGAAATATGTGTTTCCTCTTGGGTAAATTTTGTTACCCAAGAAAGTATATCATTTCCCTCAACATTTACATCTCAACCCACTATTTCATTTCTTCAAAAAATATTTCACATGTTCTTGCATCATTCCTAGGAAAGATAATGTCTTCAATATAAAAAATTACGAGGAGGTAATACTCTTGACATTCATTGATGTAAAAATTTCAAATAAATCTTCCATTCTTGAAACTCGCCTTCCTTATAAAAGTATTCAATTTTGAATACCATGCACTATGATCTTGTTTTATCCCATACAAGCCCTTCATCAATATGCATACATAATATTCATCTTTCCCACCAAGAAATCCACAAGGTTGGTCAATGTAAGATTTTTTTGTAAAGATCGCTATTCAGGAATGTGGATTTAATATCCAGTTTAAAGATTTTGAAACTTCTTTGTGTGGAAATAGCAAGAAAAATTCCAATTGTTTCAATCTATTCCACCGAAGTAAAATTTTCATCAAAATAAACACCTTAAATTTTTGAATATCCTTTTCATATATATATTTATTTGTTTATTATCACATTACCTTATTCATTCATCTTGTTCTTGAAAACCCACCTTGTGATAATGGAATTTTTATTTTTTTTTGTTTTAGGAACAAGTTCCCATGTATCATTCTTTTCAATATTTTATATCACTTCATTCAAGGAATGAACCCATTCCAGATACTCAAAATCTAATTGAAATCATTCAATCCAAATTTTAAATACAAAAATAATGTGAAATAGAATTTTTTTTCTTCTTGTTTGAACTGTTTGATACTGATAAATAGTAACATTATTTGCATCCACTTGTTTCCTCAGCCTAGGATGAGATTTTTTAATATCTTCCTCATTACTAGAAATAGTTTAGTCTGATTCTTCTTAAGTAAGATTACAATTGTCTGAATCCTTATCAGAATTATTTTACATACCATACTCAACTTCCTTTTCGGAATGAGTCTATTTGTCTTATTTAGTCTATTAAATAACTTTCACATCACAACAATCAACAATTCTTCATGTTTTATTTTTAAAACATCTATATCCTATTCTTTCTGGAGTATAGACAATAAAAATTCCCTTATCACATTTCTGTTCAAACTTTCCCAAGTTTCCGCATTTCTACTTTATAATGCATGGACACACGAAAAATCTTAAATGTTTTAAACTTTGAGTTTTCCAAAGAATTCATATTGTGTCATATCTAAGCATAGACTGTAGAAAAATGAAATTTTAATGTATATAAAAATACACATGGATTTCCTCCAATAGTAGTGAGAAAAACCATGTTCAATTAACATAGTTATTCCCATTTCCACCAAATGCCTATTATTTATTTTATAAAACTCATTTTTTAGGACTGTATAAGGAAAAATACTCATGCCAAATTTCATGGTTTTCAAGATAACATTCAAAAACTTAATTTCTATATTCACCCCCATTTTCAGTTCTCAACTTCTTCAATGAATAATCACATTCATTCCCTCATTCATACTAAAATTTTGAATATTCTCAGAGAATATGACTTATGTTTCATATACATCACACAAGTAATGCGAGTAAAATCATCCCTGAATGTGATGAAATAATAATTTTTTTTCTTCATTTTTTCTGATTAGACCAAAAATATTCGAATGAATAAGTTCTAGGGGATGTTTAGAAAAAATATCAACCTTTTTATGTAATGAATTTGTAATATTACCATTCTGACATATAGAACAAGACCAATATATTTCTATTGGAAAATTTGGAATGTCTCAGACACTACTTATTTTAGATAACTTTCTCAGGTTTCTCTGAAACATGTGTTCCAGACTTTTATGCCACAATTTATTTTCTTCCACCACGCCCAAGTAACAAGGATTATAGCTCTCACAAATATGATGTAAATTTCCCTTTTTTACATTTTCCACTTGTAGAAATCTTTCCATTCTTACCACTTTTCACAAAAAATCCATCTTTCTTAAAAGTAACTTTGTTACATTCATCAAACTATTGTGAAACAATCTCTATGTTTTGTTTTTTCTCCTCCACATATAAAGTGTTCTTGTATTTCAATTTTTCTTTTCCAATGATATCTGATCCAAAACATTTGATTGATAATGATTCATCATTCCTGAATGTCACAATTCCATGTTTGAAATCTTTTACATTCTTAAAAATATCAAATCTCCTATCATATGATAAGAACACACTATATCAATAATCCAATGTCATTCTCATTTTTGTACTTTCAATGTAGTTTCAAAAACAAGAAATGTTTCTTCTTCCCTTTCTTTCTTCACTTCCAGCTTCTGGGAATTTTTAAGAATCTTTTTTTGAAAGAAACATAATAGGACATCATTTTTCAAGGTGTCCAGGTAATTCAAAACTATTATAAATAGATTGTAAGAGATAGAACCTATTTTTATTATTTACTCTAATCTTCTTAGGTTTCTTTAAAGCAACCTTTTATGACTTATTTCATTGAGGAGAATGACTCCCCCTCAAGACATACCATCAAAACCTATGAAATAATAGTATTATTATTGGTTCAACCAACCCATGTTTTCTATATGTCTAAATCCACCAAAATACCAGCCATATCAACATAAAGAGGATTTTCTTATAAAATTTATATACTGAGAAGAATTATATATATACTTCTCAGGAATATTCTTATCTTTTTTATCCAACCCACCAAAGTTTATGTTATCAATCAAAATTATTATAAATCATTTCAGATCTAGAATTTGTAGAAATGTTTTTGGACTTAGGGTATTTTGAGAATTATAAATTCCAATTTTTTTGGTCTAGGAAACATATATAACATTCACATCTTTCTTCTATTCAGAATCAATTCCATATTTCTTCTCATATTTTGATGGTAACTTTTTTTAAACCATCTCCAGTATCTCATTACAAGAGTTTTTACCAATTTCAAAGATTTATTTTTTGAGTCTTGTATTTCTCTTTTTATATTTATAATTTTGTTGGAAAAAGTTGTAACTCTTCTTATTTTTTATTTATATTCAATTCCATATGATCATTAAAATTATTCTCATCATCAATATATTCCTTTATATAATCAATTTATTTGACTAGCATAGATTTCCCATTATGAAAACATTCTCGGTTGTTTGTAGAGAAACATTCATCTTCAAAATTCTTGTATTTATTTTCAATCCTTTAAATCTTTATCAAGAATTATTTTACCTATTCTTTCAAATGAAATTCAAGATGATATTAATATTCTTTTGAACTAATGCTTCCAAACTCTTCATCATTAAAAATTGTAATAAATGTATTCTAAACACCACACTAAATTTAATTTTTTAATTCAAAAACAATACCTTATTCTTCTTCATCTTTAGATAAGAAACTTCTTATTTTTGATTTGAAGAATTTTATATCCTTCCCTATAGAATTCAATTTTACTATATCTCCATATTTCTTTCGTGATGTTCTTGGTCTTCTTTCTTCTTTGTCATTGTATTATTATTCAATACTTCAAAGAAAATGATCTAGAAAGTGTCTAATACATCCATATTAAAAACATTTAAAGGGAATTTTACCTTTGTATTTTATTTTATCTATTTTCATATTTTTAGAAAACAAGGTTAAAATTTCTTGAATATTATTACATACATCATTTTCCGAATTAGCATCATCTACTTTAGCTTTATTAAGAATATTTTTCGACTTCACTTTCATGGTACCCTTGAATGAAATTTATATATCAACTTTTGTTTTGATTTTCATATATTTATCTAATCTCATTACACAAGTAACGATAGTTCTATGAAAATCATAATGAGATAATGTTCCAGGATCTCTATCTTCCAATGGATAAACTTTTTCATCAAAATTGTATAGAAATATTCATAAGATCATTTCAATAACTATAGAATCTAATAATATTTCACAAATGCATATGATAATGATGTAAATGTCATTCACCCTGGTAAAAAAGTCCACGGAAATTTTTTAATCACCCATTTTAAAATCTTAATACTTTGATCTCCTGATTTTTAATTTTATCTTACTCACTTTAGTATTGCATTTGTATATGTTTTTTAATTTATCCCATATACCCTTGGATGTGGAAACACCATTCAACCTTAGAAATTAACTTTCATAATGCGATGATAACACATCATTGTTATCCCTTACATCATTCTAAATATTCTTCTTATCAATAGTTGTAAGAGGAACATTTTCATTAATAGGAGAAACTTGTCTGTTGTATCTTCAAGAACATAAAATCCAATAGAGATGATATAATGAAACATTATATATTTATAGATATTATAATTCATTACCTGAAAATAGAAATTCATTTATTTCTCACACAATTCAGATTCTACATGAACATCTCCTCAAAACTTCATCAAATAATAAATGAAGGGATGCTACCCTCGAATGATAGCCATAAGTGCCCAGATAGGATAATTGTATCACTGAGAGGGGGAGTGGGTGAAATAATTATTTCTTTTCCTTTTATGTTTCCTAGAAATTGAAACAACCCTTGCCTCATGTTAAGGATTTCAATCCCTACTAAAAACAAATAAAAAACACATCCATTATAAAATAAGAATTTATATGCTTAAATATTAAATAAAAATATCTACATCCTTGGTATGGGTTGGAAATAATCCAATACTATAAAATCCACAAGAATACAGTACTTTGTGTGGAATAAAATGTGTATTATATTCCCCTTCACTCGTGTACCACTTTGTAAACAATTCAATAGTGTGTGTGATTCTTCTAGCACAAATGATGCAACAATTTTTTTTATAACAACACATGTTAACTTTACATAATTTTCATCTTCCACAAATATATTCTTCTAAAACCAATTCTTCACTTTCTTACCCAGAAGCTAGTATGAACTTTGAGGACATTGATATGGAATTCATTTTGATTTCTCAATCTTATTTTCTCAATATGATCTTCCCAGTCTGATTTATCAATATGGAAATTATATATATGTCATAATATGATTGAGACAATTCTGAACACCTTTATTCTCATTCCAAAAAACCAATACGATAGTCCCCATATGATGATCCATCCCAATATGATGACTACAAAAAAAATGAAAAGCATAATACGATAGTCAGATGAATACTATAATCCATTGAATATAATGATCATCTTAATACGTTGCAATATTATCCCTCATCCTTTAAATCCTATATAACAAAACATCTTCAAAAATGACCAATATGGAAACTTATTCTTCTCTCCCTAAAATTAATTAGTGCTCTACCTTCTCTCTTATTAACAATGAACATTACATCAGTCAGAACATATGATGTACTTTTCTATATTTATAGGTGACCCAATAGTGGTTTTGGGAAGAATCAAGAAATCATATCCTACTCAACCAAATTTCTCAAATTCTGATGATTATTTTAATTTTGGGTGTATCTTAACTTCATACACACATAAAAAATATTCTAATTTCTTCTTACATCTTGAATCTTCTATCATTCTTTACCTCCTCTACAGAATTTCTTTAAAAACACCAGTCTGATTCTGATTTCCTCACTCTGATTTGTTCATTAGGATGCTCCATAAAAATTATCTATATTGAAGAATTAGATAGCTTTCATATTCTTATTACAACTTTATTCTCATTCTTCAATTCAATTTCATGATATGATTTTGTTTTCCATTACCAGATGAAAAGAAATCTTCCCATTCTGAATTTTCATTACGAGAAGTTGGATGAATCAGTATCAATTCTGAAATGATGGCTCATGAACCACATGATAAAATAATTTGAAAACAAATCAGGGTTATTATTTCTATTCTGTATACTATACCCATCAACATCATTTTCTAATGATTTATATATTTTGGGTTTTGGTCTTTCTGAAATCACGAACCTTTAGTTTCTCAAATTTTCAAAAAATCTTCCTAACCATTAAATTCCATGCACCCCTCTCGAATGGCCTGAAGGCCTTCTTTTTTTTATTTTATTATAGATAATACCACTTTTAAGGGTTGAAGGGGAACCCGAACATGACCCGTAGGCCCAAGGCACAAGACCCGACTGACCCGAAATACATGACCTGAAGGCCCAGAGGCATACCATGCCCAATACATGACCCGTAGGCCCAGTCCACTTGAACTTACCCTCCCCAGCTTCTGCATCATTGATCACCTAGCTCCCCACCTTGCATTGCTGATTGGCTAGCATTGCCCTGTACAAAGTTGCATGGTGCCTGGTCCTGATGGTGGCTGCCATACCCTCTCATTCTTCCAATCCGATTAGCTCTACTTATGGTGGCTGCTACTCTTGTTGCTCTGATCCTCTTCTGAGGTCTGTTCTGTGTGAACTGGGCTACTCCATGGTCTACATGGCCCGAAGGCCCTATGGCTTGGAGGCCTTTGATGACTTGAAGGCCCTTGAGATTCATAGGCCCAAACCGGTGGCCCGAAGGCCCAAATCAGGTGAATAGTTCTGGATGAAACAGTACCGAATAGTAACTACTATAGTGACTACTACAGTACTGCTACAGTCTCCTTGGAAATTCACCTCCACCCGTTTTTGAGCCTGGGTCTCTTGGATGCCAAGCAGGAGCCCTTACCACTCGGGTACGGGCTTGTTGGCTTCCAAGCATCCTATTTAACAATATATTCAACCATCACCTTCATACACTTACCAAACTCAATTCTGATTCTAGTTATGGTTATAATCTTTCTCATTATGATTTAATTAAGTCTTGATAAATCGTTGACTGCATTTTTGATTATTCTCATACATTAAATTTTGAATCGGCTTCAATAGTTTCAATTCCTTTACCATCGGTGTCGATGAGAACAATTTTTTACTATGATTAATATGATGGTATATCATAGATGATGGATCGGTATTCAATAACATTTATATAATAATAATCATTATTTTCCTTGAAACAATCATTCTTCTAAGCCTTTAAACAAATATTTATCAGGAAAACTCATTATGATGATCTTGAAGATATAAATCATTGGCATCACCAAATTTGTTCTTTACAAATATCATCTTCTATCATGACTATGTTCATGACATTGAATATGTTGAAGAAAAAAAAATTCATCGTCTGAATTCTAATGGGATGTAATTTAACTTCCCATTACTCCAACGACTTCTTATTCTCCCAATAACATTTTTCTTTTCTACTCATCCTGAATACGATCGACATGATTATAATCAGGATGAATCCAATCTCTATAGTCTTTTTCACTCCCTTTCCATCCAGATATGATCAATCCAAATGTGATTGGAAACCTCCCTTTTACACCCCCTTTATTTAATAAATCTTTCATCACCAGTTTTCCAAACAAATACTTTTCATTTATATAACTCCACGATCAAAAAAAAAACATCATCAAATTTAAATCATAGTCATGAAAAATCTAATTATATACCATTATGATCACTCATTTCATACCCAACTGAGGGCTGATCTAATGAGAATTTACTTCAAGCAAGATTATTCCTCAATATGATCAACCCATTCAATAATTGCGAGTCTGATTCCATGAAAATGATGGTCATTTTTATTGTAACAAAAAACAATGCGATGTGGTTTATTTTCTAATTAAACATCATATTCTTCTAAGACATTATTATCAACAAAATAAAATACCATAATATAATCACCTTCATATTCTTAGTCCTAACAACCATGAATTTAGAGAATCCCACTATTGGAGATTTAGTGATAACACATATCTACTAATTGTGTGACATTAATATTGAAGGAGAGTGATTCCTTTGGGATATCCTTGTATTTGTGATGGGTTATTCTAATTCCATACTCAGTATATACTAGATTTATTTGGTTCATGTTCAAATTTAATGATTCTAGATAAGGTTGTTGTGTTCTTTAATTTATGATGTGAAGTTTTCCTATGTGGGTGGAAGGAAGATGAGTAATTGTATGATTGGATCACACATCGGAGGAGATAGATGATTACTCACTAATTGGACAGTATGATATTTAGAGTAGTAAATTCCATGATCTTTCAATTCCTCCATTGGTGGATAAGTACAAGGGTTTCTTTCTTGAATATTTTTTGGGCATACATCCCCACCACAAGATAGAATTTTAAATATAATTCCACCATGGAATTTCTATATATATATATATATGACAGTATACCATATTTCTCCCACAGAGCATAAGGAGATGAATGTATTGTTGTGGGACTTGTAGGGGAAGTGATTTTCAACTAATTTTTTCATAATCGGGAGCCCCTTAATTTATTTCCAAGAATGGGACAAGTGTTTGAGGTTTTTTTTGTATATTATCACCACCATAACAAAAAAATGGTAAATATGTATTATCTACTAATGATCAATGACCAATTTGACTAGCTGGTGGAGGAGATATGGTTCTCAAAGATGAACCTCATAATGGGCTATCATCTAATTTATGATTAAGATTATTTCATATTGAATAGGACATTCCAATGTCCCTATACTCACTACAAGTACTTAGTGATGCCTCTCAACGTGATGAACTCATCATTAGTGTTCATGGGACTTATAAACCATATCTTTTATCTCTTCTATGATTGGTTCTTAGGGAACTTTATAAAAAACAACATATTTTACTCATCATCCAAGGGAGAGAATGAGAGACACTTCAAAATTTTCCTATACATACTTTGAGAGATCCAACATTCAGGAAAGTTCTCAATGTTTTAGTTTTGGATTGAAGAGAAACAATTACTATGACATGTTATCTCAAAATAGGATATATCAGTGGTTCTAGAAAAAGGTTAGATAAGTTCTAGATTTGTATCCACCTAATAGTACGATTATGGTAAGGATATTCCTTAGTTAATAGTATAATATTTTATATTCTTGTATTATTTCTCTAGTATTATGAAACCCATGAATAATTTGGCTAAAAAAAGGTAGCCTTTCATGTTGATGGAGAGGTACTATTATGGTTTTTAGGGCTTATGGTAGAGGTTCATGAGTACCCCAATCTTGCGACTATCAGATGATGGTGTTCAGTACATAATGTTCTACGATAATTCTATAATTTTTCTTGGTTTTGATCTAATGTAAAGGAAGATGATGATTACATATGGATCTCAGTATTATATACCTCATGATAATAACTACACAACCCATGATCTAGAGCTAGAAGTACTGATCTTATCCATATATATGAGGTGACAATATCTTATGATTGAGTGAATTAGTATATATTCTTATGAAAATACCCTCAAGAATATATATTTGTATATGGATCATAACATGAGATAGAGACATTTTATAGAGCTCCTCAAGTATTCTAAAGTCGAGGTATTCTATAATCCTAGGAATGGAAAAATGTTAGAAGATTACATTTGCAAGATAACTTGTTCCAAGTTATTGATCATGGCATTAGAGTAGTTTGAAGTGTTGTAGTTTTCTTTATTTGAAAAGAATGCAACATCTTAAATTTAGTAAATTGTTGTCACCCCTCACCTTTTGAATCATGTTATGAAGTTTCAACATGGAGATATCAACTGTGAGACCTTGCATGTTCATATATCCACTGGACATAATCTTAATGGATTTTCTGAAAGTGGGGAGCTTGTAAAACATTTTTGAGGATGAACCATGGTACTAGAGACAATATGGGGTGAGGTTTTGAGTGATTCTCATGCATCCCCCTTAGTGGTACATATGGGTTATGAAATGTGGTCCATGACCTTTAGGGTCAATTCTAGTAGTTAGGAATGAATAATTGAGTAGCATATTTTGTCTCTTGATACCTCACATGTCAGTAGGTGAAGGTTGGGAACTAGGTTTCAGCAAGTTTGGATCAACCCCTTGAGGTGTTAGAGTAGAATTGGGTTAGTGTCTCTATGGACTTCATGTCAAGGTTCCTGAAATTTTCAAGAGGACATGATGTTATCTGGGTGATCATAAATCGACTCACCATGTCATCCCACTTACCATCCATTTGATTACATAATTTAGTTTGAATATTGGGATACATTTAGATATAAGTGATAGTCTATATTCACAAATTTTCATTATCGATCATTTTAGAGAACAATTATATCTTCACATTATCATTATGGATATAAATACATGAGTCCTTTTCTACATATTTATGTTTTATCATGGGATTTCATCCCAAGAATGATGGAGAAATAGATTAAATAACCTTGGTTCTATATGATATGATATGATATTTCATGTTGGAATTTGGTTGTAGTGTGTTGGATAACCTTACCTAGGTGGAGTTCCCATATGACAATAGTTACCATGCCACAGTCAGTATGGAACCATTCGAGTAATTGTATGGGAGACCTTATAGTTCACCAATGTGTTGGAATGATCTAGGAGAGTCTACATTCATGGACATAGTGTTGGTGTCAGAAACAAAAAATATGTTGGAGATTATATAGTAATAGATAACGACAGTCTAAATACAATATAAGTCTTATTTAGACCGATGACGAAGGCATTTGGATATTGAAAAGAGATACCACATATTCTTGAAAGTCTCATTGTGGAAAGGATTTTGGAGATTTCATCGAGGAGAGGAGTTCACTGTAAGTGTCATTATCCCATTCCAAATATTTAACAGGGGATGAAAGGTGGAATACCTACTATCCATACCACAATAGTTAAACTGTGTATAAGATGTCTTCAATGTGTCGTAGGTGAGGAGGTTTCTGTATGATCCATCACACATTGTCGACTGAGGTGAGATGGAAAGCAAGGATAGTGTTAACATATCAGAGTAATAAATATAGATCACAAATTATAAGGTGAATATCCTTTATTTGTGATTGATTCCCTTGGTGTGTGACTGATGACAACAAGGGAATATTTAGGAGATCACCAGAGAGTAGGAGAACCATGTGTGGGATTACTATCTTCATATTTTTTTTGTATGTTTTTTACTTTTTTGTAAAAAATATATATGGTTTGAAAAAATTATTGTAACACCAAAATATTTTTTTGAAATATTTCTATTTAAATAATTTAATTTCTTAAATAGAATGCGTTACATGAAACTCCAAGTTTAAACGAACTATGGTATACTATTAATATATTGTTACATAAAATTTCAGTTATCACCCTGCCTACTGATTAGTGCTTGTGAATTAGAATAACTAAATTATTAAACTTATATGGTTATATATGTATAAAAAACAATTCATTAGTTATCTATTGATTATAAATAAAAATAAAAATCATTTGAAAGAAAAATAAATATGTTACTGAAAAATATTATATATATATATAATTTATTATAATCTTTAAAAATTAAATTAATACCTATTGGTGATTTATTTAATGAAATTTATATACTGTTTACATGATCAAATTATTAAAAAAATCAGAAAATATTTTTCAATGAAATGGATAATAGTAAATCCAATTTTATGCTTAAAATGTAATTTTTTAAAAATACTATGTCACACCTTTATTACATACATTTATATTAAATTCAATAGTTTATATTTATTTAATTATATAAAAGGGAAAACATGTTTATAACTAGGATATATAAATTATTAAAATTTTTCCTTTTATTTTTAGTCAATATAAATAGTAACAGTGGTAGTACTTATCACCTCAATAAATTGTTAATAGAGTTAATCTTGATATAAAATAAGTTATAACACCTAATTATTTATCCAAATTATTATTGGAAGAAATTAACTATACCCTTATCACCTTTGGCTCTTAATTTAGTTTATTGATGGAAAAAATCCCATTAAAATGTCTTAAATATTATTTAAATCAATGAATGCTTTAAAATGTTACTCTCTTTGTTTTTTATATCCTTTATATGTCTATATAGGGAAAAGATAAGATATGAATGAATTTATGTGTTTATATTGAGATTAAAAAAATTATTTTACTGAAAAATATTTATTTTTCTTTTATATTAATGATATATTGTCCTCAATTTCTTATGCAGTACTTATGTCTCCATTTAATAAAAAACAAAAAAAGATTTCTAAAAATATTAAAAGTAATATAATTTTAATGAGTTAGCATAAACCATGGATTTTCTTGATATACATGAAATATTTTGGATATTTAAATGACTCATATTAAAATTAACCATTTTTCTTATTTTGATTTGAATTACATTAAGAGAATTATGTCAGAATTCACAATAATAACATTTTATCAAAATAATAATTTATTAAATTATTTTAAGATTGTAAAAATATTCAAATAAGACAATGTGAAAATTATATGGTCTAAATGTCATAAATGTTCTATTTGTTGGCAAATTTTTACCTAATAATTAAAAATAATTCCCCTTTAATGTAGAAAAATTTGTCACTGAAGTTATAATTAAAATTTGTTAATTAAGGATTAATAAATGTGATAATGTTTAAAATTGACACAAAGACATTTGTAAATTATATTGGTTGATGGTATTACAACCCAATATAAATGTATCATTGAATCCATGTCTATGATGTGCCATTTGGATGGATAATGAGTTAATTATAATTTAATCTTTTCCCATGTTCCAAAAAGTTCCCCACATATCAATTATAAAAGGGAACTTTCTCCCTCACTTATTTATACCACATTGAGCCTTCTAAATCAATGAAAATATACCAATATCCCTTATAAACATCTGTATGCACATTATATTAATTAAGTTCCTCTCTAATGACTAATCCTAGAATCCATTATAAGAGATCTAATTGAGGCATTTCTAAGAATAGGTAATCTCCCTAACCAATCACTTTATTTTCTACCCTTATTTACCTCATATAATTTTTTGGAATGTATCATAAAATAAAATTTTAATTTTCATCCATATTATTAAATTATATTATAATTATGAAAAACCCATTATAAAACTTATGTCCCATGAAATGTGAAGTGAATGTATCCCACACACTTATTTACGGCTTACCATCTCCACTTAGGGATACAATATATTTTTCATAACCATATTTTATGGTTCAGTATAATTATGTTTTAAATGAATATATTTTAAATTAATTAAAAAATTACACTTTTTATTGAAAATATAATTTCTACCTTCATACCATCTAATCTATTGAGAAATGATAACATCTCTTGTTTGTACCTGTGGACTACCACCTCCACGGGGTGATGCAATTGGTTTTTCAATTATATGTTACTAGGATGGTAATTATGATGAATTTGATAAATATATAATATATATTATATGATAATTATCTTGTAAAATTGAACTAGTATTTACCTTTCCTTATATCAATTTTTTGAAAAATTAAAATAGCATTCACCAATACGCATGTCCTACTATCTTCATGACCGTGGTAATTCATTATTCTATCTATCACTAAAATGGATGAATATGAAAAATAATATTTTCAATAAATATGATATTTATATCATGATAAATATTTTTTAGATGATGTAACCAATATAAATACACAATTACCCGAACTAATGAACTGATATAATCAAGATAAAAGAAATAGTTAACACCCATAAATAAAAATTTTAATAAGGGTTTATGGAAAAATGTAGGTATTTAAATTTCATAAAGGGGTTATATATGATATTATATATATGAAACTGAATCTTTTTTAGAATTATAATAAACATAAATTTATTATATAGGAAGTTAGAGTGATTTGTAAGTAATGAGAACTCTAGATAAGTGTTTATTTTACAATCTCATCAATATTTGGAATTGTTTATGTTTAAGTCTCTATTGGGGAATATTTCTCTTCTATAACATAGTTACTAAAAAAATAATTTTCTTACCATTATTCTAAAATATTTTGAATTTAATATTAACTAATTATTTATTTTTGAAAATTATTTTAAAGGAATATTTTTGTTGTTTTCAAAATGAGGTACTTTGTGACTTCTTTGAAAAATATATTGCAGGAATATTTTTCAACATAAATAGCATGATTGGATTTTCATTCCATCACGAAATAACTTTTATTTGAATATTCATTTATAATATTAGTATTATTATTTGAAATAAAATTTGTTCATTTATATCATGGAAAATTCTTAAAAAATAAATGATTTTGAAATGGAAATGCCATTTTACTGATAAATTAGTCCAATGATTATTTCAAAATCAATTACTATGTATGATGAAATATTTTGATGTTACATATGCTTTATATGGGGTATCATCCAGGAATAAATTCCTAATTATTTTTTGAATGATTTATGTTTATGATGAAAAGATGAAATTTTAATGTGACCCATTTTATTTCAATACCTTATGTTATGGTGAAATCTGTATGAAATCTATTTCTTTTATATGGGTTATTGTATGACTAAATTTCTATTAAACCCATTTAATTTCATGTTTATTATATGATGAATGATTTATTCCCCTATGGAAAATATATTCACGAATTTCATTATGTGATGGATTGGACTTATATCTTCCTTCAAATTATTGGCTAAATATTCATATCTCATGGGATAAATAGGACTATAATGGGGTTGAACCCAGTTCAGTAGAGTACATTGTCCATTATCAGAGTCTTGTGAGTGAAGATTGACTATTATTATGGTTTGGGGAGTGAAACTATTCAACTATTATAGCCTTGTAAATGATCATTTATTACTAATAATTTTATTTTATATGCTTAGGTGAATTCCAAAGCATTATGTATTATACATATATTGTGATATCATGGATCATGTAATTTGATCCCTCTATGATTCATGTCTTATAAGATATCAATATTTATTCCATTAATTAAAAATATGATCTTTTATATTTAGGCTGTGGTCTTAAAATGTTAAAATCATGTTCTTTTACCCTTATGCTCATGTTATAATCATGTGATCATTGATATCTTATTTGTTTACCCTTACTAAGTATTTGAGCACTCCCTTTTCTTATGTAACCATTACTGAAATAATGAAGAGAGGTATAAAGTTTTATATATCTAATAAGTGTTCTTATTATCAATAAATATGTGGGATATGATGTATATATTTTATGAACATGTTTTTTATGTTTCAATGTTTCCAAATATACTAGAACTAAATGATACTAGAATGGATCGAAATGTCATTTAATTAATATTATTCCATTAATCTATTATATTATTGTATGAAAACTATGTGTTTAAATATATGGTATGAGATAATGGTTTATTTAACATTTAGAAATGTGGATGAGAAAAATTTACTACGAAACCTTGGAATAATTCAATGTATCAGATAAAATATTATTGTTTTGGTAATAATCATGAATAAACTAGGGTAAACCTAAGGTTTCATAGAAGGAGGTGTAAAGATTTAGACATATTATAAATGTTTTTTCATGATTATATGGTTTCTTACAATGATAATTTATTCTCATATTATTCATTCTAGTTTTATTAAATGGAATGAAGCTGAAGAAATAATCTAAAAGATGAATTCAATAGTCAATGAGATGATTTTACACTTTTTAGAAATTTAATGTAATGGGAGATGGAATTCCAAATCTTTTTATTATTATAACACTACATTATCAAGTTTTAAATCATGTTGGTCTTCCAAATGATCTAATTATGGAAGAAAATTTTGTTGAGTCCTTAATGAGGCAGTAACCACCTTCTTTTAGTGTCTCTTCTGATCCACCAAATGTTCAGAAATTGATCAATACCACTAAAAAGTCATTTTATGTTCTCTGATTTTTGGAACATGAAATAGTTATTTTGTATTTTTTTCTTTTAAATTAGAATCATATAAACATACTAAGATAATAAAATGAAATTGAATCTGTGGGGTGAGATGACATTAAATTATTAGTTTCTAAGAAATTCCTTCATTATATTCTTTATATGAACTTGGAGATATAATTACTTGAGTTAGAGCATAAGGATGATAAATATGTTCATACTTATGAGTAAAATTTCAATGTACATTTGAGTTTCTCTTCTTTTTTTCATTACAACTGAAATTAACCATGATCGATTCTCTGGTGGATTAAAAGCAAGCCTTTGAAAGGCATTGGACATAGTAGACTTTTGTGGCTATGAATAAAACGTTTGATGTTCTATAAAAGTGGGTATATAGAACAAAAATAGGAATAAATATCATGTTTTTACATGAAAATAAAATTAGGAATAATCAGATATTATGATATCCATGGAGAGAAGAAGATGATATTTTCTTTATGATCAAAATAAAGAAGGAAACATGGTTTAATTCAATAAAGGGAGTTGATAAATGTTTATATTATGGCAAGGAAGGTCATTGAGAAATATAATGATGATGTGATGAGAAGAATTTAGTTATTGATGTTAATAGTTTTAAAACATCACATAATACACCACCAACACTCTAGTGTTTTAGATGCAAGGAGTAAGTGAATTATGCAAACCAACAACATCTTAAGCCTAGCGAAGAATGGAAATCTCAAGTGATCACTATTTTGGATAAGGGATTAGTTAACCACATGGTGTAAGGTACAATTACCTTCCAATCTAGAAAGGAAAATGATCTATTTAATTTTAGATCAACCTACTCTTTTATATCTAAATTATTATTCAAGGTTATCATACTACCACCTCAAAAATTAGATGATGGGTCAGTAGTAAAATCCCTTAATGGTATGATGATATCATCCGAAGTCTATGATTCTTCTATGGTTAAAGTATCCGGAAATTCATTTACTAAAAATATTTTTATTCTTTCTCAAGTTGAATTAATTTTTTTGGGAATGTTTTATCATTATCTATATAATATAATATAAATTAGGAAGGAAGGGAATTTAAATTTGGTATTCTGAACCAACCTATAATCATCAATTATTCTAATGAAAAAAATGAACTTCCTATGGAAATTACATCCATTTTATGGGACATGATTCCTATTAAAAATGGGTGTTTATATCATTGGTTAAGAAGAGAATCAACATTAATGATATTACTATTGCATAGATGTTTATTGATGCCTTTCCAAAATAGTTCTCCAGTCTTCCATTTAACCGTGAAGTTGTTTTTTAAATATAAACCATACATAAAGCTTCCAATATTTCCATGACTCTATATAAAATTTCCTTGATTGAGTTGGAAGAATTTAATAAGTAAGAAACTCTAATATAATCTTGATAAGGTATAAATTCATCCAAATTTGTTACCTTGTGGGTTCACCTGTTAAGTTTATTAATTTTTTTTTTGGATCAATGAGACTCTACATTGATTATTAAGAACATAAAAAGTTCATTATCAATAAACAGTATTTTATAACCCATATCGATTATTGTTTTAATCAAATGTTTGGAGATAAATAATTTTCCATTATTTATCTTTATTTAGAATATCATCAGTTATGGGTTGTGAAAAAGGATATACTTAAGATATAATTCTATAAAAGGTATAGATACTGTGAATTTATAGTGATTATATTTGTTCATAATAATTCCCCTATTATATTAATGGATTTAATTAATAGATTCTTTAGAGATTACCTTGATTAGTTTTTTGTAATCTTTATAGATTGTATTTTTATATATTCAAGAATAATAGAAGAGAATGAATATTTTTTGTGAATTTTCAGGATGACCCTAATGAAAGAGAATATTTATTTAAAATTTTACAAGTGTGAATTTTTCCTTTAGAAAGATTAATTATTGGGTCATATAATTTCATGTGAGGATATGTCAATAGACCCTTCGAAGACATCAATAATTAAACAATGTCCAAATCAACCACTATGACTGAGATATGTAGTTTTCATGGCATGTCTGTAAATTATTGATGGTTTTGGTATAATTTTTCAATGAAATATAATCCACTCACCATATTATATCTTAAGGTATCCATGTTACTTTAAACAAAATAGTGTAAGGAATTCATTAATAATCATAACAGATGTTTAGTCATCAACCTTGTTCTTAAACCACCCTACTAGGGAGAACGGTTTTAAATTTATAGTGTTATATCGAAGAAGGGAATGGGATGCATATCATGTAGAATGAAATAGCTTTATCTAAAGTATTATAAAAATTTATTTTCTAGGAGAAAAAATACCCAACTAATGATTTGTATTTTTCGACATCAATTTTTAATTTAATGATATGGAGGAATTGTCTCTTTCAAGAAATGTGTGAAATATATAATAATAATGAATTCA
The DNA here is from genome assembly GCA_963277665.1 of Viscum album. NCBI lineage: Eukaryota > Viridiplantae > Streptophyta > Magnoliopsida > Santalales > Viscaceae > Viscum > Viscum album. Next base: position 637,003,064 of record OY728160.1, read on the forward strand.
TAAAGTATATATTCACATATATAGTGTTTGATATGTTCCAAATAATGTCATTAGAGATGATTAAAGATTATAACCACTCAATACATTACCAACCAATAATGTAAACAATGTATCATATGCTCTATGTCAAAAGGATCATGCTTGCTTATTTATGAGGGGTATCATAAAAGATTTAAATTTTCTGGAAATGAAATGTATGGATCCTAAAATAATGAAGATTTTTTGAAATCATATCAGTCTCAAATGAGTGTTTAACCATCAATCCATGTTAATATTACAATGGTATGGATGAATGATGCAGAGGTGATAAAAAATTATGGAAATGTTCATAAGTTCAACCCTGATTATGATGGATTAATAAGGTTAAAAAACCCATTATGTGTCCCTTAAGATACATATTTGAAGATGGAGCTAATTAATGATACTCATAGTTCTTAATTATCATTTCATCCTAGAAGTATAATGATTTATGGAGATTTAGAATAGTATTTCTAGTGGGACGACATTAAGGGAGATATTTCAGAGTGTATTTCTCAATGAATGGAATGTAAATAGGTCAAGAGTTAGAGATATATTTCTAAAGAGATGTTAAATCCATAGCCCATATAACTCCCCGACCCCAGAAGCCCAGAGTTGGTGCATTATTTTAATACATTGGCATGATTACAAAGAATCAAGTCCCGAAAGACCGATCAGTTTAGCAGTCTTGGAAAATAGATTACATACATGAACATTACATGACACATTATAAAAAAAACAAAACATAAATGATCCTTTGATAATGAAATTAATCCCTTATCTTAACCCTGATTATTAATCATAAAATATTTCTTCACATCTTGGAAAAAATAAAACATAGAAAGGGGTGAGATCAAATGCTCAGTAAGGATAACAATATAGCGAAAAATTTCATAAATAAGTATAAAAATTTAAGGCAATGTATTAGACTAAAACAAAAGCCTTTTAAACTTAAACATATGAATAATATGGAAAAGATAAAATCAAATAATTCCATTTAATTATTCACATAGATATTGTTCTAGTCGAATAATCACATGCAATATCAATAGCCACTTTCATAACGATGGAATGCATAATGCCAGACTTCATAACCACATATTCAAGGCCTTGTGCCAAGACCACAAATAAGATTTTGTCAAGGACTTGTGCCAAGACACTATTTTGTCTCATGAGACCTACCGATGCATCGAGGAGATATAGAGAGCTCCACTCGCCACTTACTAAGTCCAATGCATTCTTCATATGAAAAAGTTTAAACATAACATAAACATTCATATTAAAACCAACATACGAAATGTCAATACTTTATACATAAACCATGAATGGTATAAAAATAACACATCCACAGTCAAACATATCACAAAAACCTTCAATACAATATGAAATATTTGTATCATAATAAACCAACCTCGATCCAGAATAATATCCCACAAAGGATGTTGACATAGTTGAAAATGATTAGTAAAAAAATCTTTGAGGGAAATATCCATTTTTCATGGAATAATTTAAGAGTAACATAATATATAAAGGAATTCATTCAAAATATAGTTTTGAATCAAAGTGTCCCATACCACATTGACACTTTTTAAAGGAATTAACATTTTAAAACATTCATGTCCATAAAAATAAATCCTTAAAACCATTTTGAAAACATGGACATTAATGAGAAAGGTTTAGAAGAATAAATATTTAAAACATTTAAAATGATGTTTTAGTAAAAAATTACCTTAAAAATAATCCATTTTAAAACTATTTTATGAAATATAGACATGGATAATAAATATGTCCCAGTAGACACTTACGTAAAAACAACCTTGGATAATATTGAGATTGTGAAATTAACCCTTACCTTGTACTTTCCTTTAATCGAGGGTACATTTAACCTCCTATATAAATACCGTAGTATGTTATTAAATTATACCAGAACCATATTAATATTTATGATATCATAAAAGATTCATTTATGACTTTATACTACCCATTTAATAATAATTTCCATGTTAAATTAACATTTTGGGTAATAATCGCTTTCATTATCGTACGTGTTTTAACTTGTTACTCTTGATTGTATCACTTAGATAATGATTTCCAGAATATAAAAATTGATTTATATATCATATATATTTAGAATATAAATATGTATAATAGATATATATATGAAATGTAGAACACCATTTATGGAGACGATATACCGTACGTACGCATAAACGCTGTTTCTGTTTTCATATCATATTGAACAGAAGTAAGTGAATAAGATATATGTTAGTATATAAATATATATATACACAGTAGAATTATTATGTCATATATTACATTATTACAAATAATAAATATTTTTATAATCATCGTTGAATGGTGAACGTGGAAATGAATCTCATCGCGTCGTGGAGATGATAATCTGTACATAAGCACGAGCGATAATATCATTATATTTAGGGTGAAATAATATTTAATTTGATGGTATATCATATATAAAGAATAATTAACATGTTATATTTATTATTTAAATAATTTATAATCATTATTATACCCATCCAAAATAATGATGTCTTTGAATAACAAACTACACCACGACATTGAGACGGTAAGCCATACGTACGCACGTATGGTGACTTTGTCATTTATAGGATGGATAGAATAAAGAATATGATTGTAACATATTTATAATAACATCACAGTATATATAATATATTGGAGTTATTATTTTATAATGTAAACGACAAATAAAGAGGAAGTGGAGGAAAAAAAGATCTTGAAATAGGTGATGCAATATTTACCGCTTTTTCGGGTTCTTCCTTTTGATTTATCAAAAGGGATCCTAAGGTTGTATTTCTGACCAAAGGAAGGCATCTAGAATGAAGTGAGAAAATATGGGAGGATATTTGGGCAGGGGTTGGCCGAGCCAAGAGGCTTTGGAGTTGTGAAATTAAGATAAGGTGAAGTGCCCTTTTATAAGAGAGGTAAGGGTCACTTTAGGAAAAGCTTGAAATATTATTTTATAATAAAATAATTTTCGATTTATAATGGCCCAGAAATGAATTATTTAAATTATAAGGTTGTTATGGTTCAAAAAAATCTCAACCAATAGGTTTTATATAGGTTTAGGTCATTATATTAACCTTATCTTTTAGATTTAACTCTTAGTTAAATAGTTTGACATTTACCATGTCTCTTTGTATTATTATATTATATGGTTAATAAACTTACTATAAATATCCAAGAGAACCCCCATAGGTTCATTAATGACATATATAATATTATTAAGTCCCTTTTTCCTAACCTTAGATTTTTAGGAATATTATATCAACATATAATATAGTATTTGTTTTAAAAACTCAATTATGTCAATTTTGACATTATTTATTAAATGATTTTTTTAAAGTCCTAAAATATTTATTACTTCAAACTAAATTCATATGTTCAATACTAACATGTCATATTAACCTATAAATTTTTTGGAATTCATCAAAAGTCTCAAATTACATTTATTTGGATATTTATAATATTAATTATTTTAATATTTCATTATTAAGGTAATTACTACATCATCATTGTGTCATAAATAGATTAAATTATTTAATGTCTAAAAATTATAAATAAAATATCATTATGTAGGAAATATTTTTAGATTTAATATTTATATTTATAGTCGAATTTATATTATGTATAACCCTATATTAAAAATGGTTTAGATATTAATCATTGAATTTAAATCTTTTTACTATTCTTTAAATAAAATAATAATAAATGTCCTAATCTAATAAAAGTGGTACAAAGAGAATAATATTTTATTTATAAGGTTGTTTTTGGTCGAATTATACCTATCCAATAGAATTAGTACATGTTTTAGGGTAATAATAATATCATTTTTACCCTTAATTACTCTATTTACTTTTAACCATGGTAAATAAAAGTAAAAAGTTACTATTCACCAAACATTATTTTCATCTTATTGAACCAGATATTACATACTGATATCAACCATGTCTCTCAGATTTTTGAAATTCAACTCACAGAAGTGGTAAAATTATGTTTTACTCAAATTTGGAAATGCTCCCAGGAGGTGGGTAAAGTAGGTTAAAAAGTTCAATAAAATTTTATACATCTAATTTTATTATAAAATGAATCCAATGAATTACATTGAACTTATATAGGTATTATATATCTATTTTTACTTAAAATAAATTTATTTAAAATAAATAATTATTTAAATAAAAAGTCGGTTTTAAATAATAACGTGGTGTTTTTCACTATTCATTAAAAATTGAAAGTTTTCGGAAAAATTCCAAAAATTCACCCTAAGCTAATTTTGATATTATGAATTAAAAAATGAAGCCTATTTTACTAAATTAAAAATATATAAGTTGAATTTATTAATTTAAAATCAATTCCCGTTGTCAAAACCAAAAAGTGAGTTTTTAAAAAGTAAAAACTATCAAAAGATTGACATGTGTTTATGTCAAATTTAAATGTGAAATTACTTATAATGACCTAAATTTTATTAAATGATAAAAATATAACCTAATTATACTTCAAAATCATTCAAATTCATAATTTAACACTGTAAATTATTTTGATTAAAAAAGTTATTTTCAATTAAAACATAGTATTTTTCACTATTCATCAAAATATGAATGTTATCAGAAAAGTACCAAAAATTTATCCAAACTAAATTTTTATGTCCTTATTCTAAAGAAGAATTTAATTTAATTAAATTGAATATATAAAAGTGTCAAATATTGGTTTTAAAAAGGGTTTTCCATTAAAAGTTGTTAAAATTGCATTTTTTGAAAAATACTTCTTTTATATGAAAAAATGAATTTGTTCTTATATTATGTCTAAGAAACACATAATATGGATGTTAAAATTATATAGAGTATATTAGATTCAAAATTTAGTTAATACTATTCATAACCACGTTTTGAACAGCTAGTTTGGTATGTTGTGGTGCCCTCAAACTCAGTGTTGCGTGTAGCACAAGCTATTGAATTAATTTAATGAGATAACATACTACGAAATCTTGGGGTGTTACATTCTCCCCTCCTTTAATAAATTGCATCCTCGCAATTTGAAATTGTTCTTCAAAAATAAAAGGATAAAAATTGAAAAATACCTTTGTGGAAAACCCACATTGAAAATTGGATATATAGAATTTAGTCTTAATAAGAGGGAAAGGGAATGAAAAAGTTACCACCAAATTATGATCTCAATTAGAAGAACATTAGTGGAAATTAGAGACACATAATTGGAGGAAAAATGTAAATATTTATAGGGAGTGATTGAGGTCATCAATCATAAACATGTGTACAATTGAGAGCCTCAAAGCCATCAATCTATGATGATTTAAAATATCACCGGTTCAACAAAACATAAGGTATTAAGATAACACATTTTTTTGTTTTAATATCCCTTCACTAAAGTTTAAGAATTAATTTATTCATAGAATAAGAGGAAAAACATATACTTGAAAAGTAGAGTTTCATGCTTCAACTAATTCCTACCACAACTCATCTTTCACTCCAAAAGATAATAGAATTCAAAAATATTCTATTTATCCTAATCATACAGGGTTCCAAAAATAATGAATTTATAATTCATTTTTCAGAATATTTAAAAAACTAAAATATACAAACCGGCACATCACGTAGTCCAATGGTAGGTGATGCACCCTTATCGCTCTTCAGTTGCGGGTTCAAGTCTCGTGGGCTTGCCGGATGCGACGGGTTGTCACCCGACCTCAGGGTTGTCCTTTTTATAACAATCCAAAAATAATATTAATCAATGATTTAACCTTAACAATAGTATCCAATTTCAAACTTAATAGTTTCCAAACTTTAGACTTATCCAAAGTACTTCTGTCCAAACTCACAGTCCAAAATTTATAAGGAAGGTAAACACAATAAAAATCCTTTTTTCCACATAATAACATGTGATTACCTTCATCATGTATTCTTTTAAAACATGCTAACACCCTAAATTATCATATAACCGTATTGATTACATTCATGCTCCCTTATTACTTATAGAATACTGGATATACTCCTTATATCCAAAAATGTTGTAAACTCCAATAATGATGGAATAAACAAACCATTAACCAGTTCCAAGGATGTCAATGATATCCAATATAATTTATCCAAATCAACCATATCTTATTCCAAAATCAATACCTCAGTATCAGGACCATATTAAAGTTTTTTCTTTCATTGAACCATGTATTTTCCAAAAAATATAACTTGCTATTGAGTCACTTTTCTTGGTTCCACACAATCTCAAGTCCTTAATGAAATAGTACTAGAATATAATCCTTATATACTCCATAATTATTATAACCAACACATCATTGATACAATAATCAAATGACATAATTATTTAATATAAACATAAGAACACTAGTCATTACTCTTCATCTATGGTAATATCATAACTTGATTATTATCCAATAGCAGCATTTGGGGTATACTCTGATGGTTTGGACATTGATTCACGTAGTATCCCAACTCCTTGTAGATGAATCATTGTACATTTGAAACCTTTTTCTCACCCTTGCAATCACGTATTTGGTGTCCTTTTTCTCCATACTAAACTCCCATTCCCTTTAACCATTTACCAAGGTGATTCTTTCCACAGTTAACACATATGGAAAAATCCTTCTTTCCCTTATTCCCTTTATCCATCTTTCCCTCTGCCATCTTTTTATTCTTTGGCTTCCCTTTAAATCCATTGGACTCAGAAAATTATTTACTCATCTTATTAACACATGATACTATTTCTTCATATGATTATAATATGTGGGAGAATATTTCCTTTATAAATTTTGTCTTAACACTATGAAAGATATGATCCTTTTTACTCTTTGGATCATATGTATTACTGGAGGTCTCATTCCATCTACTGGGAGCCATTTCTAAACAATGGCATACACTGGGTTAATTTATGAATCGCAATGCATAATTCCAAACTTGTAAAATAGTTAACATAAATTGAACAGTTCATGGATATAATCCATAATCATAAAAATGTTTTCTTTGAAAAGGTATATAATCATAAACCCTTCATAGTGGTTTTTAAAGGAAATGAGAATTATCCTAAGCATATCCCCCGGGAGTATCGTAACCAATAGTGCAGCAAAGCCTGTTTTCGTGCACCAGTTCCTATTTGGCTCTAGCTCAAAGCGGTGTTTCCTGGTTTTACCCCTAGGTACATCTGTTCCAGAGCCTCCTCTACCTACTCGTATCCAGACAGGGATGTATTGTTTGGAAAACTCACAAAATCTCTACAGTACCAAAATTCTAGGAAGTTCTTTTATACTAATTCTCAAATTCGATCTTAGGGTAGTGTTCTCTAATTAGAGTTTTTCTAAATGTAGTTTCCAAGGATATTTCTAAACTCCCTCTGATACCAACTGTAATGCCCTGACCCCAAAAGCCTAGATTCTGTGCATTATTTTAATACATTCTCATGATTACAAGGAATCAAGTCCCGAAAGACCGATCAGTTTAACAATCTTGGAAAATAGATTACATACATGAACATTACATTACATAATATAAAATAAAGAAAAACATAAATTATCTTTTGAGAATGCCATTAATACCTTAGCTTAACCCGGATTATCAATCATAAAATACTTCTTCACATCATGGAAAAAATAAAACATAGAAATGGGTGAGATCAGAAGCTCAGTAAGGATAAAAATATATCAGAAACTTTCATAAATAAGCATAAAAATTTAAGGAAATGTATTAGACTAAAACAAAAGAATTTTAAACTTAAACATCAGTATAATGTGGCAAAGATAAAATCAAATAATTCCATTTACTTATTCACATGGATATTATACTAGTTGAATAATCACATGCAATATCAATAGCAACTTTCATAACGATGGAATGCAAAATGTAAGACTTCATAACCACATAGTCAAGGCCTTGTACCAAGACTAAACATAAAATTTTGTCAAGGCCTTATGCCAAGACACTAGTTTGTCTCATGATACCTACTGATGCATCAAGGAACTTTAGCGGGCTCCACCCATCACTTACTAAGTCTAATTCATTCCTCATATGAAAATGTTTAAACATAACATAAACATTCGTTTTAAAACTAGCATATGAAATGTAAATACTTTATCCATAAACCATGAATGATATAAATATGACACATCCATATTAAAACATATAAAAAAACCTTCAATACAATATATAGGATTTGTATCATAATAAATCAACCTCGATCAAGAATAATATCCCATAAAGGATGTTGAATTAGTTGAAAATGATTAATAAAAAAATATTTGAGAGAAATATCACTTTTTCATGAAATAATTTAAAAGTCACATAGTCTATAAAGGAAGTAATTTAAAAGATAGTTTTGAATCAAAGTGTCCCACACCACTTTGAAACATTTGAAATGAATTAACATTTTAAAACATTCATGTCCATAAAAATAAATCCTTAAAACCATTTTGAAAACATGGACATTAATGAGAAAGGATTAGAAGAATAAATATTTAAAACTTTTAAAATGATGTTTTAGTAAAAAAGCCCCTTAAAAATAATCCATCTAAAAACCCTTTTATTAAACATGGGCATGAATAATAAATATGTCTCAGTAGATACTTACGTAAAAACAACCTCAGATAATAATGAGATTGTGAAATTAACCCTTACCTTGTACTTTCCTTTAGTCGAGGGTACATTTAACCTAGAGTATAAAGACCATAGTAGGTTATTAAATTATAATAGAACCATATTATTATTTATTATATCATACATGATTCATTTATGACTTTATACAACTAATTTAATAATAATTTCCATGTTAAATTAACATTTTAGGTAATAATTGCTTTCTTTATCGGACATGTTTTAACCTGTTACTCTTGATAATATCACTTAGATCATGATTTAAATACTTATAGAATATAAAACATGATTTATATATCATATATATTTATAATATAAATATGTATAATATACATATATATGTAATGGAAAACACAATTTATGGAGACGGTAGACAGTACGTATGCATAACCGCTGTTTCCGTTTTCATGTCGTATTGAACGAAAGTAAGTGAATAAGATATATGTTAGTATATACATATACATACACACACACACACACATATATATAGTATAATTATTATGTCATATATTATATAATTATTAATAATAAATATTTTTATAATCATTGTTGAATGGTGAACGTGGAAATGAATCTCATCGCGTCGTGGAGACGGTAATCCGTACGTACGCACGAGCGAAAATATCATTATATTTATGGTGAAATCATATGTAATTGGATGGTATATCATATATAAATAATAATAAACATTTTATATTTATTATTTATTTTAGTTATAATCATTATTATTTCCATCCAAAATAATGAAGTGTTTGAATAACAAACTACACCACGATGTGGAGACGGTAAGACGTACGTACACACATATGGTGACTTTGTCATTTATAGGATGGATAGAATAATGAATATGGTTGAAAAATATTTATAATAACATTACCTTATATATAAGATAATGGAGTTATTATTTTATAATGGAAACAACAAAGAAAGAGGAAGTGGAAGAAGAAAAGATCTTGAAAGAGGTGATGAAATATTTACCTCTTCTTCGGGTTCTTCCTTTTGATTTGATCAAAATGGCTCCTTAGGTTGGATTTATGACCAAAGGAAGGCCTAAAGGATGAAGGGAGAAAATTTGGGAGGATATTTGGGCAGAGTTTGGCTGAGTCAAAATGCTTTGGAGGAGTGAAATTAAGAGAAGGTGAAGTGCCCTTTTATAAGAGAGGTGAGGGTCACTTTTGGAAAAACTTGAAATATTATTTTATAATAAAATAATTTTCTGTTTCTAACGGATAAAAAATGAATTATTTAAAGTCTAAGGTGGGTATGGGTCTAAATTCTCTCAACCAATAGGTTTTAGACAGGTTTAGGTCAACATATTAACCTTATCTTTTAGATTTAACTCTTAGTTAAGTAGTTTGACATTTACCATGTCTCTTTGTATTTTTATATTATATGGTTAACTAACTTACTATAAACTTCCAAGGGAACCAAAATAGGTTCATTAATGACATATATAATATTATTAAGGCCCTTTGGCCTAACCTTAGATTTTAAGGAATATTATATCAACCAATAATATAGTATTTGTTTTAAAAACTCAATTATGTCAATTTTTACATTATTTATTAAATGATTTTTTTAAAGTCATAAAAACTTTATTACTTAGAAATAAATTCATATGTTCAATAATAACATGTAAAATTAACCTAAAAAATTAGTTTAATTCCAAAAAAGTCTCAAATTACATTTATTTGGATATTTATAATATAAATTATTTTAATATTTCATTATTAAGTTAATTAATGCGTCATCATTGTGTCATAAATAAATTAAATTATTTAATGTCCAAAAATTATAAATAAAATATAATTATGTAGGAAATATTTTTATCTTTCTAATGAATATTTATAGTAGAATTTATATTATGTATTACCCTATATTAAAAATTATTTAGTTATTAAACATTGAATTTAACAATTTTAACTCTTCTTTAAATAAAATAATAATAAATGTCCTAATCTAATACAAGTGGACTAAAGAGAATAATATTTTATTCCTAATTTTTTTTGGGTCAAATTATACTTATATAATAAAATTAGGACATGTGTTAAGATAATAATAATATCATTTTTACCCTTAATTACCCTATTTACTTAATCGTGGTAAATAAAAGTAAAAAGTTATTATTCACCAAATATTATTTTCATCTTATTAAACCGCATTTTAATTACTGATATCAACTATGTCTCTCAGATTTTTGAAATTCAACTCACAGAAGTGGTAAAATTATGTTTTATTCAAATTTGAAAATGCTCTTAGGAGGTGGGTAAAACATGTTAAAAAGTTCAATAAAATTTTACACATCTAATTTTATTATAAAACGACTCCAATAAATTACATTAAACTAATATAGGTATTATATATCTATTTTTAATTAAAATAAATTTAATTAAAATAAATAATTATTTAAATAAAAAGTCTGTTTTAAATAATAACGTAGTGTTTTTCACTATTCATCAAAAATTGAAAGTTTTTTAAAAAATTCCAAAAATTCACCCTAAGCTAATTTTGATATTTCGAATTCAAAAATGAAGTCTATTTTACTAAATTCAAAATATATATGTTGCATTTGTTAATTTAAAATCAATTCGCATTGTCAAAACCAGAAAGCGAGTTTTTAAAAAGTAAAAACTATCAAAAGATTGACATGTGTTTATGTAAAATTTAAATGTGAAATTACCTATAATGACCTACATTGTATTAAATGATAAAAATATAATCTAATTATACTTAAAAACTATTCAAATTCATAATTTAACACTATAAATTATTTCTATTAAAAAATTTGTTTTCAATTAAAACGTAGTATTTTTCACTATTCATCAAAATATGAAAGTTATCAGAAAAGTACCAAAAATTTATCCAAACTAAAATTTTATGTCCCAATTATAAATAAGAATTTAATTTCATTAAATTGAATATATAAAACTGTCAAATATTGGTTTTAAAAAGGGTTCTCCATTAAAAGGGGTTAAAATTTCATTGTTTGAAAAATTCTTCTTTTATTAGAAAAATAAATTTGTTCTTATATTATGTATAAGAAACAAAAAATATGGATGTTAAAATTATATAGAGTATATAAGATTCAAAATTCAGTTAATACTATTCATAACCACATTTTGAACGACTAGTTTGGTAAGTTGTGGTGGACTCGAAGTTGGTGTTGCGTGTATCGCAAGCTATTGAATTACTTTAATGAGATAACGTACTATGAAACCATGGGGTGTTACATCCCATACCATAATGGAAATGGGAAACATAAACATGTATTTTTTTCACCTAAATCAAAAAGAATCTAAATGGTATAATTCTACATGGATTTTAGTTGATCTATCCAAAACTTCTGCACAAATTACTTGCATTATAGAATACTTCATTCTTATTAAACATACATGGTTATAAATTGATTATGATGTATTATTACATTGTGAACCACTGTGAATTGAATCTTATCAGGGTTCATGGTTTACATCAATTATGTAGAGAATAATGTTGTTGTCTTTGGATACATAGTTGTGTTTCAGGACATCTTATCATCTTTATAAATACAGACAATCTGATAGAAGCATTCAAACTCTAGAATACTTGTAGAAATATTTCTCCAAGTATTTCAATGTTAGTTAGAAACCCCAATTTAGTGGAATTATCTTAAAAAAATAAATTTCACTCTAACATTAATATATCTCCTTATGAATACCACTATTTTAGGAAGTGTTGACATCCAACACATTAGAATGAAGATAGAGAAAGAATGCTATTAGAACCTGATCAGAGTGAGTAAATGAAATATAAGGTTCTATCCATTAAAAATAAAATGGGTGAATATAATAGTCTAAAAAAAGTATTATTTACAATATTCAGAAAAAATATAGATTTTGAAGTTGGTGACAAGGTATTCTTATAAATACCTCCATAGAAAATGGTGATGAGATATATAAATAAGGGAAATCTATTCCCAACTTCCGTTGTTTCTTTTGAAAATATTGATCGTATCCATATTGTAGAATATCGCTAAGTAATTCCACTGAATATCTCCCAATTTCATGATGTGGTCCATATATATATCATGAGGAAGTGTATACCTGGTCCCTCACATATACTATGATTTTCTATATAATTTCCCTTAAATCATTTATAATATGAACCTATATTTGTAGGAAAACAATATTATTTTTATGTAGTTTTTACAATAACTCCCCATCTATGCTACAACTATAATTGTTTTTATCTCCATCTAGTTAATTAATCATAGATTCTTTTCTTATATCTACAAATAATAGTTGAATAAAATCCATCATAGTGGGAATAGTCACCGACTTGAGGGATAAACCCCCAACCTCACTTATCATAACAAGAATGCTTCGATAGAAATGATTTCTTCTTGGGTATCCTTTCTTTATTCTTTAAGGAGAAACCCATTAGATGAGAAAATATTAGACATTGAATATTAATTGTAAAAAATATAGTTATCCATGTCTCAAAATAAATATCTATTTCTAGTTGAGTGTGTTAACTCATTCAATCAATCAAATCCATCAAAAATTCATTTTATAACATAGGGTTTTTTACAATATCCCAAAGGGATCCTTTGATGTAAGTAAAACACCATTCATCTCCCCATGGATTGGATTACTATCGATCATGTTCATGTTTGAAAACTTACTTTCAATCTATACATTTAATATATTTATAGTGTTTTTTGGGACTCTGGATGTTCAAAGACATCATGGGTGATGTCCTTGTTATTATTGATGAAGATATCGAAAAATGTATTTATAATTTTTTTTAATATTATATATATAATATTGTATGATATTAGTGCGCCATAGTGTACAAAATAAAATATAAAAAAATTCATATATTTTAACATTGGGTCTTATAAATTTGAATGATATGTTGATATCCTAACATCATTACCTAATATAGTCATGTTATACCTTAAGGAAAAATAATAATTTTATGATATAAAAGAGACATAATATTTTATTCTTAAGGAATTCAATGATGAACTCATTATTGAAAACATCATTCAATAACATTCATTATTTATATAATATTAGATATTATTTTTCATCAAAGTATAGTATGTGAAAATATTTGCGAGAATCATTGAACACATTTATATGCTAAATGATTTCAAAACTGAATTAATGTTATGGATGTTGTTACCAACAAAATTACACTAGATTTTAATATTCTTTTACTAAATTCATTGGTGGCTAGAGGAGTGTCCCCGAGGGATATAATAATAAGAACAAGGGAAAGAAAATCCTATTTATATTTTATGTTGGTTCTACTTCCATAACTCTATCCATATCAATCATCATTTTACATGAAAGATAATATCATGCCACATTCTTTATGAGAATCCTTCAAAAAATTTGGTGATTCAGTCTATCCCATGAATAAATCATCTTGTAATGGATCTTTAGTATTTTTTTGATTTATATTTATCATAGTCGTGTATGAAGATAATATATTTGGAAAAAAATAGATCATGGTATATATGTTCTTTATAATATATTATACATGGTTTTGGTATCATAGCATGAATATCATGGGTATTGTGTTTATTTATGGTTTTAAATCTCTTTAATTATTTCTACTGAATTTTATGAAAAACATAAAAGTTAATAGTGTAGTGAAAAATAATTATATAATATTGGTTATAATAATATTGATATAATTTTTAACCGTTGTACACATTATAAATAGTGATGCCATTTTCTTTTATGTCGAAACATATTACAATATGAGATATCAGAATAAATGATATAATAAATTTTATTTATATTAAATATATCACAATAGAAAAATTAAAAATCATTGAAAATGATGGTTCTAATGTAAAACATTTTCTCCTTACAAAACCGAGACAATAATATGAAATTTCATATCGAGGATGCCATCAAATACGACTACCAGTTTCTAAAGAAGAATTAATGGTCGATCAATATTATTCATAGATCATGGTTTATTTACTTAGTAGGAATTCAATATTAATATTTATTTCTATAATAATGAGTCTCATATTATATAGTATTATACATATACAACACATAAAGGAACCAAGAAAAACTTATATCATTAAGGAAAATGTTTTTTTTCTGGAAATCTATATTAGTAAATTTAAAAAAATTAATTGGGATGGAAAACATAAAATAGAATAACTGTAATGGGAAAAAATGGATCACTCAACATTGTAAGAATTATCACCCCTATGAACATGACTAGATAAAAGAATCATAATATTGTTAAACCAATCATATTTTATAGAAAATGTAATTTTATAACCTTGAGTTGAATTGACTATAATTTTGAATGAAGGAATAAATAGGTATCTATAGGGTAATGTGAAAATTATAGTAGTAATGATACCATTTGAATAGTAGTGTGACTATTAAGAAAATTTACATAACTGCTGATAATAGTTACCTTACCATTGGGAATTGTATCATAAGCGTTGGAATAGTAATTTGACATAATATATATATATATATATAATATTCATCGTTATTAATTTATCTAAATAAAAATATAAATATTACATAAAATAAATAAAATGATTAAAAACATAATGAAAATATAATTTCATTTTTAATAAAATATATTTTATATCATTTCAAAAAAATTCCCAATTTTTATATTACAAAATATAATAACTTATGATAGAGATTTATTATGATAAAATGAATTCTATTTTTTGAATTAAATAATTCAAAAATATTTAAGGGGTTTTAGGAGCTTCTTTAATAGCCTGAGAAAAAAAATTATAGGTGAAAAATTATATTTGGAAACATTCTCATTGTGGAAGGAGATCTTTGATAGAAAAACTCTATACTTATTATAAGGCCCCAGCCTTAAACCTTACTTAATCTTGAGTTATTAAAAGATTAAACATTGAGGATCTTTTCAGGTTTAGAGTTTTAGAGAATTAGATCATGAAACTTGCATTACATTCCACATTTAAACAAAGTGGATACATAAAAGACAGTATTCATTCTTCCCATCAACGGAAACATATTTAAAATAAAACATGGATTCTTTCTTGACACATCCTTGACACTATCATCACATCATGTACCCTTCCCTTGACCTGTGAAAAACATTTCAAAAACTTGGGATGAGCATAAAAAGCTCAGTAAGGGATATAAAAAATATGGAAAGGAAACATGAGTACATGTATACATAATAATGAAATCATACTTTACCCATAAAACATAGGCATTTTAAATCATGAATAAATCATAGAAATCATAAGACATAAAAGTAACTTGAGGAATTCGTAACATTCTTATGTAGGGAGTAACCCTCTTGGTTACGTTTGGAATACCCATCACAGTATATTCCCTAAATCTCTTCGGAGAAACCTTAACGTTTCACTCCTTCGCGTTACCCAATGCATTGGAGAGCTATATCGGGCTCACCCGCCCTTAGTTTATCACGGAACCACCCGTTTTCATAATAATGCCCAAGAACCATAACATAAATGTGTCACATAAAACATGCATAAAGGAAACATAACATTTCCACATTTCAATCACAATATAACATTTTAGTATATTGAAATAATGAATCCATTCAAAAAGAAACCATTTCCAAAACCATTTAAAACATTTAATAAAGAGATTTTTGAATCAAAGTGTCCCATACCACCTTGAAGCTTAAAAATTTAAACCATTAATATCCATATAAATAAATCCTTAAAACCATTTTGAAAACATGGATATTAATAAGAACAAATAATTAAAACATTTAAAACGATATTTTGGTTAAAGGGGTTTTACCAAAATTAGAGACACTTGAATACAATAATTGAGGAATAACATTTAGTCAGAACTTTATAATATCATGAGAATAAATGGATTCATGATATAATACTCCAAAGGACAGTATATACACCATATAAGAGTGAATTGGTGCATAACAACAATGAACCCTCAATAGAAATGTCAAATGTGATGAAATACCTTATAAAGAAGGTATCCTTAAATTAAGGACAAATCAATCTCAAAAATAAATACACCCAATATAAGTGGATATTAAGTGTAAAACAATAAAAGGTCATTCACACATATTCAATGGATGACATATTCAATGACTACATGTTGAACCCAAAGAAATCGAAATTGGGTTAAAAAGTTCCCTTGACAGCCTAACGGCATCACATCAAAATGAGTTGATGAGAGATAAAAAGAGTATCTCATCACTTGTACATAAAATTTACATCAATAAGGATATATGAGAACATATCCCAACATAACAATATGTAAATTAAAAGACCCAACAAAAGAAGTCTTTTAAAAAAGAGGAGGGTGAAAGGTTCCCTTACCGACTTGGGTATCTTTCAAAACATACACCCCATGAAAGAAGGACAATAAATCATTTATGTAAATAATCATAAACGAAATTATATTACACAAAGAGTAGAATAATGGGCAGTACATACACCACTCAATGGAATTTGTGGCAAATGTAGCATAAATCTCACGGGAATAAAGGTGAGATGAAAAATCCCTTACGAAAACTCGGCAGCCTAACAGCGCCACATAAAACTTCCGAATATGGATTGATGAGATCAAATAGGGTATCTCATCACATTAAAATAAAATTTACATCAAGAGGAATATAAAAGAACATCCCCCAACATTACAAATAGGAGCTTAAAAGAAGTGACATAAAGGAGAGTACTTAAAAAGAAAGAGAGAGGTTAGATCTCTTACGAAAGTTCGGCAGCCTAACGACGCCACTCAAAACTTCCAAAAAGGATTGATGAGATAGAATAGGGTCTCTCATCACATGAACATAAAAATTACAGTAAGTGTAATATAAAATATCATCCCAATAACAAGAAATATTAGCTTTAAGAGGAATGACATAAAAGTGTGTACTTAAAAAGAAAGAGAGGAGTAGGATCCCTTACCTCGGGTCCGAGTTGACTCGATCGTTCTTTAATCTCCTGAATAATAAATTTGATTTAATTTCTACTTCCTTAATAACCTTTTTAAATTTCATTATTCCTTTTATATCACTTATCACCATGTCATAAACATTATGTAATCATTTAAGTTAATAATATTTGTTTTGCCGATATTTGGTTCTTAAGTCGAAAGTGGACTTCTTACAATTACATGTTGTTCGTGTGGCCAAATGTTTATTATATCAAGAATTGTATTCATGATGTAGATATCATATATTTCATATATATCCAGTACATGCATGCATTTATAACATTACATAATCATTTAGAGGTAAGAAATGAAATGCACCGTTCATGGAGATGGTAAGCCGTACGTACGCATGAACGCTACTTTCATTTCTATTTTGTATTTTCTGGAATAGATTCATAATTATATAAGAGTATATTATAATTACAATATAATAAAATATATAATATCATTAACTTTATCCTTTACACATCCCACATATGGTATTAACGAATCAAATCACTTTCAGGGGGCGGTAGTCCGCACTTCCTAAAATGAAGATATCGTGTTTACCCATAATGGAAACAATAATGGTATGCCATAAATGAAAAATACAGAATCTTAAGGAAAACATAAACATATTATATATCATATATAAAAATAGTGACATCATAATGTCCACCTTTGAAGGTGTTAAATGATTATTGAACAATCATCATTTCGGGAGGCAGAATTTCGCCATCCACGGAAACCGTATGTTCTTTAACCATTTGATGTAGTTGTGTGAGAGTGTAGCTCGAATAAATCTTATAACAACAACCTAGTATATTTAAGATACTGGTTTTGTTACAAAATAAGTAAATAAAAAGAGTTTAGGGGGTTGGAGAAGCAAAATAAAACAAATGAACACGAGAGAATGAATTACCTTTAAAAGTGTAACTCCTTTTGATTTGAGACTAAAGGCTTCATTTGAAAGGATTATGCCCAAAGGGAATCTTCTAGGATGAGGAGAGGGATGTGGAGAGAGTAAATGGTCAGGGGTTGGCCGAGCCAAATGCTTGAGGAGTGTGGGAAAAGAGGTAGAGGTGGGGGCCTTTTATAAGAGGAGAGGAGGGGCACTTTTGGAAAGTAAAGAAATATTACTTTATTTGAAAATGTGTTTCGGTTTTAAAAGGTCCCAAATTGATATAATTCGTGGATAATGTGTTAAGGGTTCTAAATCCACCCATAAAATAAGTTTTTGACATGTGTAGGTCATAGATTTTACATTATCTTCTCATTTTATTTAAATCGTTAAATAATGAGGTCATCGCTGCATCATCATGATGTCATAAATAATTTAATTTATTTACTGTCTAAAAATTATAAAAAAAATACTATGATGTAGGAAATCGTTTTAGATCTCCAATGAATATTTATAATCAAAAATATGATCTTTATAACCTCATGTAAAAATTGTTTTCGTAAAACATATTATGTTTGTGTCATTTTTACTTTTACATTAAATAAAATGTTATTTATGTCATTTCCCAACCAAAGTGGCTCCATGGGGTCCCCAAGTTGACCCATGGATTTTATTGGTCGTCCATGACACATAAAATGAGGGTAGGACATGTGTAAAGCTCATCTCATATTATTAAAACATTATTTTTACCTTACACTACACTAATTACCACTAATCGCGATTAAAAACTTAATAAGTTACTATTCACCAAAAAATTATTTTAATCTCATTGAACCACATTTATTTCTTAATGAAAACCATGTATGTCGGATTTTTGAAAATCAAAACACAATGATGGCAAAATTTCATTTAAACGGAAAATCCGTTTTTATAAGTACCACTTAGTGGTTTCACTATTCATCAAAAATTGAAGTTTTTCAGAAAATTACCAAAAATTCACCCTAAGCTATATTTGATATTCCAAATTCAAAAATGAAGTATATTTTACAAAATTCAGAACATATAAGTCACATTAATTAATTTAATAATTAATTCCCGCTGTTAGAGCAAATAGCGTGTTTTTATAAAACAACAAGTATCAAAAGATTGACACTAGTTTAAGTCCGATTTCAAAGTGAAATTAATTCCAACGACCACTATTGGATTTAATGGTAAAAATATTTTCTAATTTCACTTTAAAACCAATTAAAAAGATAATCTAATCATATAAATAAATTAGATTAAAAAGAGGTTTTGAATTAAAATACAACATTTTACACTATTCATTAAAAAAATGAACTTTATCGGAAAGATACCAAAAATTTACACAATGTAAATTTTGATGTCCCGATTCTTAATAAGAGTTTTATTTGGTCTAAAAGAATATTTAAGAGTGAACAAAACTATATTTAATTATGGTTCAACATCAAAAGGTGATAAGTGAACCTTTAGTGAAAACTAGGGCATATACGCCTAAAATTGAATTCTTTCCGTATTTTAAGCCTCTATCCTTTATTGGATAAATGTAAAAACATTTAAAAACATATATAATAATATTTTAGTTATTTCTATCCATTCCCGCCAATACAACGGCTATATGTTAACTACCATTTAAAATAATATTATTTTATTATTAGAGTGCAACGTAAGATTCCCAAGAAACTCGTTGTTGCGTGTTGGGTACGCCATTGAGCATAGCGTCCCCTTTAAATTCATATTAATATTTTATTCACAAATATGGATAAATAAGAAAATTTCATATTCTTTATTTACCTGGGGTGTTACACTTATTATTGAGGGAAAGCATCGTGTGGTAGCAATAAATTTTTAAAAATAATTTTTTCTATCTACAGGAATAGACCCCATAAAGATTATATTAGTAGAATAAACTCAAAGAAAATATAGATTTTATCAAATAAATGTGAAATATGATTTCCTTAATAATGATATTGATACAAAAATTATATTGAGTAGAATAATGGGTTTAATAATGTTAAATATGGAATCTTTATTTTCATATTAAAAATAAATTATATGGCTTCAAGTAATCCCAAAGGTCCTAGTAATCAATATTGTATTGATGATTAAATGATCTGAAATTTTCTCAAGGTATAGTCGATATAAGTATATGTGTAATGGAATCCAACACTAGTAATCTCGTTTTTATTATTGATTTTGATAAAATAATATATTCTAGTGATTATATGTTTCACTAAGAATAATTTTCAATGAAAAGCATGTTGTATTTTTTGATTTCCTATTCATAGAGATGATTTAATTATTTTTAAAATAAATTGAAAATATAGAAAATAAAAATTTGTTTTTGTATCAAAAAAAATCATAATGATTTCTTAGAAATGTTTCGAATACATGATTCAAAATATTATTCCACTATATTTTTTGATGAAAAAAAATTGATCATATACTAGGATATTAAAAGTGTTAATAAGATGAAAGTCAAAAGAATTATTTTCAGAATTATCTATCTCAAAGAATCATGACATAACATCGTATTTACAATTACTCTTTGTCATATATTTCAGATTATCCCAAATTATTTTCATATTTTGGAAACTATGATGATTTAGATATATGTAAATGTAATTCCCCATAATGGATTTTTTTATAGAATTCGATCCGATTTATAAATATAGGGATTCAATGATTTTAACTAAATTGATGATTTCATTGATAGGAAGATCAAATATAATTGAGACAACATCATTAGTGAGATTAGTACATTTTATAAAAACAAATAGAAACATTTAGTGTTTCTGACTAGAGTTGGGGTTGAGTTCTTCATCGATACACAAGCCATTAAATAGATTTGGTGTATTGATGTAAACCAAAATAATTTAATAATATTCATTTTGAAACCATTATAACTATTTTGAAACAATATTAGTCCCATAGATCTATAAATGTAATTTTTATTCATAACTCCAAATCCAAAATATTGATATTAGTTACTAATTTATTAAAAAATTATTGGTAATTATTGATATATATCGTGATCATATTTTTACTAAGAATCTTATTACAGACACCATGATAAAAAAAAATTAAAACAGAAATTTAAATATGTTATGATTAAACAACATATTAATCCATCTCCTCAAACATGATAAAAAGATACAACACTAGGTGTCGAATTAGTGTCAAAACCCTGAGACAAATGGTAAAATAATTTTAATTAATAGGATAGTGTTCCATACATTGTTATATAATTATATGGATATTGTTAAATAGGGGATTCATATGTATGTGGGATATTATTGTGTAAATTTATATAGATTTTATTATAGAAACATAGCCACAGTTTTGAGACATTGAGATATAGAATTATTCCCAAAATAGTACCTTCTCTTAATATATGGTTCATGAAACTCATCATAGGATATAGGTTGTGACTATATGATTTTTTTGTTTTTAAATGAGTTCAAAATTATATATTTGGTTTGATATAATAGTTTAATTGACAGTCCAAAAAATCTAAAACTAGGAGGTTGAGGTACTGTTGGATATTTTTATAATGTTCTCATTGAAATTAATTTATTTTCAAAATGTTTGAAAATACTGAAATTGATATTTGATATTTGTGAGATATTTTTTAATTGTTTAGAGGTGTAAGATGATGTGTTTCTTATGGTTCTAGTCTATGATTAATTTATCTGACTTTGTGGTTTCTGATGATAGAGTTTAAAATTTATTAATGTGATTTATTTTATATATACAATCCTTATGAAAATTTATCTTCATGTAGTGAATCTAAAATTTCAGATGGAATTACAGTAAAAATTAAATATAAATAATCAGAAAAGATGCACCTATAAAAAATAATTATGTGAGACCACTCCATTATTAATTTTTTTTTCTACATCATGAAATATGTTATTCTAACTATGTTTTAATCCCATTTATTTTAATGAATCTACATTGATGAATATAATCAGTTGATGTAATCATAAGAGACCTTAACATTTGAAAAACCATTATAGGAGGCCTATGAAATGGTATAATAAGTTTATATTTAATAAAATATATATAATTAAGAATATGTATCCCACCTAAAATATTTAATCTTCTAGAATAAAAATTTATCTAAAGGAATTATTTTATGGGGACATCATGTAAGTGAATTTCAGTATAGGGGAATATTTTTAGGCGGTTTCCTTTTTAATAGTATATTTTATTATATCAAAAGTTAATTAAGTTATGCAATGAGAATTTTCTTATGCATGGTAGTTTATAGTTTTTAAAATTTTCATTTCCCAAATTCTAATATTATGAATATATAAATAATATAATTAGAAAAAAATTCCTTAATTTATAAAATATCACAAATTGATTATGATTCAATTAGTTTAAAAAATCGGAGAAATGTATTTAATGAATAACATGTTTGAGAAGAAGATCAACTAAATGAGATAAAATCAATATAAATTTTCTTAATTATATTTTCAAGAATAATCTAGTTATAAATAGGATGATGATATTATAATTATTTTATAAAGGATATTGCTTGTATTAAATGAAGTGTCACATGTATAGTGGATTTAATTTCATAAAAATTTTATTAGGTTGAATTTTAATTTAGTTACACGAGAATTGTTTTTTATCACAAAAAATTGTAAGAAGAAAAAGGAATTAGTTGAAAATAATTTATTATTTTATGGTGTTATCTTGTTGAAGATTAATGAATGATGATTCTAGTTTAGTTGAAACATTATAATATGAGGTTGTTTTTCCTGGGGATGAAGATAATGAATTTTATAATATTACCAAGAGATTGTGAGGTTGAATACCCATGTAATTTATTTTGATGAGACTTGGTAATAGAATTTGATGATGCATAAAATAGTATAATAATCATTGAAAATTAGTTTAAAAGACTCAATACACCTTATTATATTCAAAATTTGATATATGAGAAATAAGGGAGGAATTAATATTTAATCAAACCAAAAAATTATTATTTTTAAATAAATAATTATTATAGCTATGAAATATAAAATAGATCTAATTAAGTGGGATGAAAATGAAAATAATAGAATCTATATATATGTATGAAAAACTAAGTGATTATTAATATTTATTAAAGCATTATGTTTAGATGTGGTTTCATAATTGATTAGATATTGATCATTAAATAAAATTGAAACTAAGAATGTTTTTTGAAGGGCATATCATAATTTTTTTGGATTAGTGGGAATAAAATTTTATCTACATTAATGGATCATTTGGAACATTATCATTCTCTATTCCACAAACATATTCACAATAGATCATTATCATCTCATTCTTATCATTGTGTAAATAATGATACACTCTATTAAATCATAGTGGATTCATATGAACATGGATATTAGTTTATAAATTTCCAACCCACTTATATTTGATCATATAATTATTAATGTAATCCAATACATAGTTGGAGTTGATCATTACAATGTTTAGGAACCCACAATAGGTTTGAACATCATAAAAAATAACTATAACATGTCTTGTTTAATTTATAATTTAACATCTGTATGGGGTTTTTATTACCTTTAGTGGATCATGTATTGACTATTAGTAGGGTTTGATATCAAATATATTTAATTTTTAAATGAAAACCTCAACTGATTCATCCCCCAATTCAATAGTTCATAAGTTATTGGATAGTTTCATTTGTTATAATGTGTTTTTCACCTTTATAAACATCCTTAAATTTTTATTATGAGTCATTTGGGATTTCATTTTAATTGCATCATCCAACTAAGTTCTATTGATGTATTTTTATTAGGTTCTATCCAAATAATCCAAATACCCATAAATTTCTCAATGATTAATTAAGGTTAGATATGAATTGAATGTTTTTAAATGGAACACATATTTATGGTTTAACATTATGTGATTTGTGGTTCATTTATACCTCTTTAATTAATTTGAAATGGTTTTATACCTTATGATATTATTTTGGAAATGAGTGGTTATCTCATGTTAAAAATTATTTTGGGCATGTGTGGTTAACCAATGTCCACAATATTAGGGACACCTTTTTAGCCATGTGCATTATGATATGAATGTGTTTATGGTTATTATTTACATACATAATGATTTACATGTTTTTTTGTATTCAATAATTTTATGATACATGAAATACCAATGTCATGTTACCATGACTTAGGATTATTGACACATATTTTCATTATCCCATGTATGGTACCTTATTTTATGAAAAATGTTTTTGGAATTTGATTCATGATTTAAGATCCATGAATAAATGGGCATGATTTCATTTTTATACATTATTGTATATTAATTATGTAATCATAACCATATGTCCATCTAATGATCAAATATGATATTTTATTGATATATCTTATGTTCACCCCTTATTGAGAATCTTGACCACACATTATTGTGGTTCCATTTTTATAATTTATAAAGAAGAGTACTATAACTTTTTTTCTATAAGGGTATCAATGGAAAATATTATTTGTGCGGGGTACTAAAGAATTATTTTAGATTATATTTATTAGGTATACAGTCTTTAATGTAAATAATTCTATTTTTTACTAAGGTTTTTTCTACAATAAGATGTAATGAATAATCATGTAAACTAATTTAATATGAATATTTGATATGATAATTTTAATCGATGCAACTAATCTCAATAAGACATTTTGGATATAATTTTTTCTTATATACATGAATTTTAATATAATATAACCAATTGATCATCTATGTAAATATATAACCTTATAATTAATATTACCTAAATTGTTATAAAAATTTATTGTGGTATATCCTAAAAATATCTAAATTACTATTATGTATTCTTCTTTATATAACAATATTCTTTCATAGGAAATGTAATAATTTTTTTATTCCTAAATTCTTGTTAAAAATATTGATCTCATCTTATTTAACACAATACATTACATGGAATCATCCAATATCCAAAAAACTTATTAATCCACCCATAACACCATCCATAATGATTCATTTATTAAATTTAATGATTCAATCTTTTATTTTTAATAAAAATATAAAATTGATTCAATGGGTTTTTTATAATAATCTCCCATATTAGAATTGTGGAAAATATTCCTTATTCTGAAGCAATTTCTTTAAAAACCACCCGTATTTTGATTCTATAAATTTTAGATAGTGGAGTTATTGAAAGAATAATCATTAAACCTATGCTAACATGATTCATTATCAGCATGAGAAAAACATATCAAATCACAACTTAATCAGGAAATTAATTATTGTCCACTATTATTTTTTGAAGAATTTTTTTGGTTATAGATACTCATTGAAGTATGTAACCAGTTATCGAATACTATCATGTATAGATTCTATAAAAATAACTAGTTACCATAAACCAAAAAAATTTGAAAACACATCTTCTTATCCCCATTTTTTTCAAAACATTTTTTTATTAATTCCAATGAATATTCTACCAGTAATGTATTATTCAAATAATCTTCCTTATAGTAGTTGAATAAAAAAATTCGTTCTCTTCTCCAATAAGAAAAAAAACTCAGCACATCCACAATTCTTTTGACAAAAAATATTCCTTAAAAAACAGAGATCTATATCTTTATAAAATGTTAAAAAATAAAAATATAACTTTTATAATAGTAAAAATAATGATATATTATTACTAAATAATGTATATTAAAATTCATAAAAAAATATTCAATTTATTACCTATTTGGTACATGATTATAATGATAAAAACCTTAGGGGAGTTGGAGTATCTTCTCCTAAACACTTAGGTTGAGTGAGAGACATATTCATAGAGGTGGACATAACCATGAACCAACTAGTGTCTTTAAAATTCATTCTTAGGTTGTAAAATAGTAATCAAATTTTTAATATTTACTTTTATATTGAAATACCCCAAAATCACTAATCTTTTCTTATATTCTTCTTTATAAACTAATACTAGGTTAAATTGTTATTTTACAAACATGAGTCCATATATAGTATTTGGATTCATCAATGATTAATAATATGTAATATTATTTCGTTATTATTAATAAAATATAATAAATTTCATGATAAAAGTGTAAATTAATGAATAATCCTTATCATTCACAGAATCAGCCCAATACACATCCATATATCCCAATAATTTCTACTATGATAACATTGTTTTACGAAACCTAAAATCCTTCATTCCATTATTACAACATATTTTTATATTAAATTCTTTCACTTTTAGTTTATATATATGATTTTTTACCTTATTGATGGTAAAATTGAAAAATAAGATGTCACACATTTTTTATAGTACAATAAGATTCTGATTTTTTATACCCTAGGATATTAACCCCCTCACCATATTTATCCCATGAAAAATTCATCTATATTGAAAACTATGATTTCATCACCCTTAAATACCCAATTAAAAATAATATATTAACTTATTTGGGACATATTTATTATTTTAAAGATGTAACATTATTCCATTGAATGAAATTATATTCAAATAAAAAATTTCAATTCACCCATCATCATCATTTTATTCTTTCACCTCATAAATTCTAAAAACTAATGGAATTGTGCTTCATTTAATTCTAAAAAAGAACATTTCATCACCATATATAATAACTATAATCCTTATTTATCATTCTTTTGGATAGTGTTGTAACGAATTAACACTGTATGAGAAGATCATGATCTTTCTCAAGTATTTATAATTCTTCTGATACTATTCTCATTGTCTTCTTCAACTCATATATTACCTCATATGACCCAAAGCTTTAGTCTCATTCTAAGGAATAAGAATACTATCAGTCAAGTCAATGTACACACATTCATCAACTAATCAATTAATAAATGATGATTTAAAGTCTATATATAAAACCATAAAAATACATGGTGACACTAAGGCCCTGAATGCCATAATCATTTCCAACTATGATATGTGATAAAAATGTGTCATAAATAATGATGCCCCCAAAATTAAAAGTATCCCTTTAAAATATGTCATGAATTTTTTTTTATTAATGATGCATTATTCATTTATATTATTACATAAAACCTTTTTGGTCATGAAACAATCCTTTCCTCTAGCCTCTAAAACAATCTCACATATATGTTTTTATTGATTTAGTTACACTCTTCAAGAACCAATGTGAATAAAAAATACCACTATCACCTATTCATAAACCATAGTAACTATATAAGAGATGGGTGATTTATAATATATTTATTTCATCCACCATTATTTTTGTACTATTTTCTGGTCCCAATAAATATTTTACTAGTCAATTTTTTATTTTAATATCAATCTGCATTACTGATGAAGAACACATTTCATCTTCCCCATAAATAATGTTTTCTTCATCATCATAAATAACCCTATATGACTGCTAGGATTAAGTGATCTCATTATCACCTTCTTCAATATATTTTCATAATTTTTTTATAATATTTCTTTATTTAATATAATAGTTACAAAATAACATTTTATGATTTCTTCAAGTCATTATATGATTAATTTATATTATTTTCATTATGAACACTATCCAAGAAATACTACTTCATATCATGTGGAAAAAACATCCAGTGACCACTTCACCTTATAAAACATAATGATTTTTCTTCTAAATAATTGAATGTATGGAAGGTTTAGATTCATTTTATACCATATTTTATATGAATTCTCTTATTATCTTTGACTTAAATATTACCTGTTTTCATATTGATCAATTTTAATAAAAAATACACCATTTTTTTTATTCAAATTCTCATCTGTGGAGTCCTATATTCTTAAAATTGGCCACATACTATTCTGTTCAAAATAATTCTCAACATGGATATAAGTGAAATCTATTTATTTTTATGTACATTTTTTAAAATATTATTCAAAAATATATTTTATGTTATTTTCCAATAATGGGTAATGTTTTTGAACTCATACTATTTTATTGAGATACCTGTAAATCATTTTAATATATAATAATATTCAATGAATAACTAATATTAACACTTTTAAATGGTGTATTTTAATGATATTAGCTCACAAACATCAATACTCACCATTTCATGAAATCTTTTTGGATATTTTCTATTTTATCATAATTTTATATAATTACCATTCCCATCTATAAATTGTTACATGTGTGGGTATAATTACATTAATTCTGATGGATATTAAGAGATATATCAATAGTCATAAAATAACAAATATAATTTCTATTGTATCTATAAAAAATTTTATATCGATAATATATTTTCATTTTACGTGGATAGATATCACTATTTATTATCACTAATAATATGGTAAATATTCCCTTCAATGTGTTTCCCTTGCATGATAATTCAAATTTGTTTCCTTTAACAATGAAAACCTTCAGGATAATGCTTATTTCATTTCATGATTACTACAATTGACTGAAATGTATAATGTTTTAAAAAACCATAATATTACAAGCCCTCTATGAGTATCTTTTCATTAATATTCATTTTTAGTTTCCCATAACTAGTCATTTTTATGACATCATCATATCCAAATAAGTTCAATTTATATTTTTTAGAATTGATCCATATGAAAATATCCTGGTTCTTGATCAATTATACGTGAAACTAAAATCATGGATCAGAACCCTAATAATATATACTTATTTTATTGAAATTTCTACACATGATTTATCTCATCACTTTTTTTAGGAATATTCACATTACGCGACCTCTTTAGGTGGTGAAAATGTATTTTCCTATTCATGATATAATTTATCATCATCATATTTAAAAAATTAATATTCATTATTTATTATTAGACTTATTGATGATTATACCTATATATTCCATCATCTAAATTTCATATTAATTATTATATTACTTAAAAATATATATTACAATTATATTTATTAGTGTATATAATTTACAAATAAAAAACTGTATCCACTAAAACATAATAACAACAAAAAATTCATTATGTTTTCCTATATTTTGTTCCTTTTAATTTCTGAAACATTTATTTATGGGACACTCATATTGTGTGATCCCTATCATTCCAAATTAATGGAAACTGGTTTTTATGTATATATATATATATAATAGTAAATTTGTATTTTTTATTATTATTTTGTTTCTTAGAACAATTATTCTCTATGGTGTTGGTGAATGTGTCCACAAACTACGTGACAACATAGTTTTTACAATCAATCCATACACTATCTTTTCATATTTTATTACAAATTTACATTAATTTTAATCATATATTATCTCTATTGAATCCACATTATTTTCCAATTAATTTTTTTTTATACAGAAAGATACAAAATTATAATATAATTTTTTTATTCAACTTGTTGAGTTGATCCTTAACCATTTTCTAGAAGGACAATTTCCTCTTTAAGTTCCATAATACTCTAGAGTATTTCATTTAATTTATTATTCAATGATTGAATAATTAAATCAAACTCAACCCCGATGAGTTTTAATAATTCTATATTCTTAGATATATTTTTTATTATGTATATATGTTTCTATATTTCATATATTTAATAATAGTTTTATTCTTCATATGTGAACATGTATTATTTTTCATCATGAGAAACTCTATCAAGAATCTAAGTTTGGTCTTATAAACATCTGCCTATTCAATTGGATACTATAAATCATTATTTTTTTATATTATTATATCAAAATCCCTATATACACCATCACCTCACTCTTCAATTTATAAATGAATATTTTTTCTTGAAAATTTTATTCATTGAGCTCTTCATTCCTCTAGGAACAATTATTTATTTTATGGGGATATCAAGATATTCATCATGTTTAAACATCATTATATTCCTTATAGTTTGGTTCCTAAACATTCCACAAGAAAAACAATTAGTTTCCAATTCAACATTAATAATTTTTTTTTAAAAAAAAAATCAAATTTCTATCCTTTATTTATTTCAGATCATCCTCTATAATAATATTACACCTTTCCTATAAATACACTATATTTTATTTTTCTATTTTCATGGAATCATATTGTTCATATCTAATTTCATATTAAAAAATAAGTGTTTTTGAAAAACTATACATCACCTCATTCAAATATCCATACCTGGGAATTGAAACTACTTGGATGAATCTAGGTTACTATATTCTTAAAACTATCATCATAATCCTTATATTCTATATAGTTTCATAGAGTTTGAAAATTTTTTCTATTGTAATGATCACCTAAATATAGTAATAAATAATTGATTTATTTAGGTTCATCTATATGTCTTCGTACTCATTCTATTGAACCTAATTTGTTTTGAAATAAATTCTAGTGGCATTTTTAAAAAGATATTAACTTTTCACACATGTCATGAGAGTATTCACATGAAATATCCAATGGTGTATTTTTTTTGGATTGTGATCCCCCATATAAATTGATCAATTTTGGTATAGAATTTATTTTCAATCAGTCCCATTTGGATAAATCTCTACATTTGATATTTAATGGGATTATATTTATATATGATTCCTAGACATCAAAGAAAAATTATAAAAATTATAGTTTTCAGATATTCATTAACAATAATTTTTTTATATTTAATAGAATGATATACATATATTATTGAGTACAGTATCCATTGATTTTGAGAGATAACATCACCAATTTAAAGTGTTTTATATGATACTACATTTCATTCCCATATAATGAAATACCATGTTATTGTGTAAGTGAATTAAATGATGTAAATATAAATTCACAGTTTCCAATGATCATTTTTTATGGTTAGTATAAATCTCCTTTATACTATATAAAAAATTTTAATTAAAAATTAATAAATAAAGATATAATATATGATATTTGGTTTATATATTCTAGTATATATTTCATGAGATTCCAATGACTATTAGTCAATGTAAAATATTTATTTAACTCACTCATTGTTATAATTTATTGTTGTCATAAAAAACCTATAGTTTTACATCACCCAAAATATTCTGATAACTCACTATAACCTTCATAATAAATAGAACATTTCACATCAATTTGATCCTCTCTTAATCCATGATCATGAAACAATATTTTCACAATAAATAATGTATAATATGTTATTAATTCATCCACATGACGAAACAATACAATCATTAATAAATATAGTCTCCCTAGAATACACCTTTTTTTATTATGATGTTTTGAATTCGCCTCTCTATAGAAAAACACTTGACATGAAATTTATCTACTTTCTATTTCATACAATAGAAATTAATAAATTTATTATGATTCCCCTCTGTCGATTTCATGTAAATTCTATTTATTATATATAATATGATTCCTCGCACTCAACTTGAATTCCCATATAGTTTTGGAAATAATTTATATTCTATTGAAATCAAATATGATCAAAAAATGTAATATCATTATAAAAAATTAAATTTTTAATCATCAAATATAGAGAAAATAATTTCATTAAAGAAACAAACAAAATAATGTAAACTTCCATAGAAATTATCCATGAATTTTTTATTTTAATATTTACATATATCCTCTAGTAATATTTTAATTAATTAACAAAAAAATTACATCACATGACACAAAACCATCAAATTTTAATTAAATATTTAATAATTTTCTAAAATAATTATTATTGTTTTATATTATTCATATTTTATAATATAGAAAGTCATATATAACCAGTTGATCCTATATATTTACTTTATATATCACTAAACAACATCTAATATATCATCTTTCAGAAAATCGAATCCTATATATCAATACATAATCAATGTTACTCTTATGTATTATATTTGAATGATTATATTATTATATTGAAAATGTAGTTTTTGATTTATTATCAAATCTATTCATAAATATATAGTAAACCAAATATTAAAAAATAATTTTCTAAAAATTTTCCAATATCCACTATCATTTGATAGCCTTAATGTCATCAATCCTAAAATATTCCATTAATATTTTTATTTTATTTCAAAAATTTTTTATAAAAAAATACAACCAAAAAATTGTTCCATGTATTTTTATAATTTAAAAAAATAATAAAAGAATATTTATATCAACTAATGATTAATGTTTCAATCATCACTACATTTCTTATGGGAATATGAAAAATCTTATAAATAGTTATTGGGAAATGTGAATTTTATTATTATTTTTGGTGAACCCTTACAATGTGTATGGATCATGTATGATGGTAGTCCTTAAAATTTAAGAATTTTTGGCACATTCATAGAAATATAGCTTATGTTATGATTTCAATTAGTATATTGTCACATTGAATATACCACCTCAAATAATTTGATGTCAATTTGACTGATTATGAATCATATATTTTAGGGTCACTTTTTAAGAGCTTATATTCCATACTATTTTTATTAATGATGAATAGAACATGTTATATTCTATTTATAATCTTGGGATGAGAACTGTGTGTCTTACAGATTATATTTTTATGATAAGGTCAATGTTCCATAATGTCCTAGGTCATTTCATGAGTTCCATGCTTCAGGATGTTTATGAGTGAGTAAAAAGAACAATGTGTACCAATTTTTTTTGAGAAACACATATTGCGATTATATGAATTCGGATCTAGCCGAATACGATCTATATCAACATTGATATTATAATATATTTAATTAGCATAAAACCCATGCATGATGTTTATTATGTGGTGTAGTTGGAATATTTTTTACTAACACAACTTATTTATGATGAAAATTTTATAATCATCCTGTGTTATTTAATAACAAAAGATATGTTATTTGGAGGGATATCCATGTTTTATAATACAATTTTTTTATCATTATGACACTGTAATATAATCAATTTTTATTATTATTCATCCTCAATCATATAATTATAAATATCTATTTTATGTCATGTAAATTCAACATTAATATAAATATACACAAATTCCCCATAATATAGTGAATATGATTTAACTTGTGTGAGGGCACTGAATTTGTTTTGGAAAAACCAAAAAAATAACTATTCATTTTTCCATGAAAATATATCTTATTTTTGGCCAAT
The DNA here is from genome assembly GCA_963277665.1 of Viscum album. Lineage (NCBI taxonomy): Eukaryota > Viridiplantae > Streptophyta > Magnoliopsida > Santalales > Viscaceae > Viscum > Viscum album. The sequence goes on from OY728160.1 coordinate 637,036,598, forward strand.
ATTTTCTATAATATACTTGATAACATTATATTGAATGTATATACTTTTCCAATTTATGATTACGACACTAGGATGAATGATTTTATGGAATGTTACGATTGCAATACATCTTCTTTATCAATGATGAAATGGAGATCAAGATTTTTTTATATGAGAATTGTGTTATGAAATCAAAATTTTTTGTTGATATTAGACTTAAAAAACTCATTATATCATTTTTCTCCAACATCTTGTAATGGTACATATTAATACATTTTAAAAAAAATCAATTTTCCAAATGGAATTAAATTATGTAATAATCATTAGAAAGTATTATCCCATAAAATATACTATAAATATGAAATGTAGTCAAGTGTAATTTGAACTATGTGGTAACACCATGGGATGATTGATAATAATTTCATGTGCGTGACATTTGTCAAAAGTACAATTAAATTCTGTAGTCATTCTCAAAAAATTATATAAGTGTCCCCACATCATGATAAAATGGGAGGGAATGATTCCATTATTACATTTTCTAAATGTACCATTATAGTCATTTTTTATAATTTTCATGGTATAATATATGTCTATGAAAAAAATATCCACAAAACATCGCCAATTAAAAATGAATATTATTAATTATTTCTAGCATAGTGGAATAAAATTTTCTTCCAATCATGAAATATTCTCATTTCCAGCTAACTATTATAAAAGTGTCTTGTTTGGATGGAATTATCCAATTTAATTACTATATTAATCTATTTTATTAGTTAATGAACATAACAATTCAGTTTGAATTGATGTGATATTTCCCACATTGTTAAATTCTATTTAATTATTAATTAATTATAGAATTACTATTTTTTGTGTAATTCATATGATTATTTCATCATGATTTAGAACTAAAAGAACCCTTTCTTAATATTATATGTATTCTAATTTATCATTGTGTAAGTTAAAAACATGTGAAAATAATTTTTTTAATGGAAACTATGTCACCATCTCATATATATAATCCATAATGGGAATCTAATATTCCTTCATTATATCATAATGATCGATATTCTAATTAGTTAGTATATTTTTGTTTATCTTTATGTTTATTTAGATAATTAGTATCTACAACTATATCATCAAAAAATTGATTTTGGAAAATTATTTTACCTCATTTTTGAATTACCATTTTTTATGGGATGAAAAATTTATCATGTAGTTTCATTATCAAATAAATAAATACATTCCCAAAATTAATGTATAGGAGTCATGTTTCATCCTTTTTTATCAAACTACATAACTCATTATTGAATAACATTAACCATATTTATGAATGTACAGTGTTAGTGTAAAGATCAAGACTTGGACGTTTTTTTTCCAATTATGATGTCTTCTTGGATGGGATTACTACAAGAAAATATCCCAATGCTTTCTATCTGGCCTCCCATTGAGATATGAAAAAAATTTCATGTGTATAATTAATGGAAATAATTATTCTCTTTGTTTACAAAAAATAGAGAAACTAATGATTTATTCAAGATGATTAATTATGTATATTAGATAGAATTAATGATGTAGTTAATTGTGATCAAGATTATTCATTAAAAATTTAATGAAAGGAAATTTTATTTAGTAGTGGGTTTCTGGGTTGAACTTCAAGTTTTTTTGATAAATGATGTAAAGGGTATTTTATTTTTTAAAATTATTTTTTATATGAAATAAAGGAACAATATGACCTTTTAAGAGATTCCACATAAATAAAATATTGTATTCTATATAAATGTTGAATCAATAATTGTTGTGTGAAAACACTGTTACTGTTATCAGAATATAATTAAAAGTAAGTATCAAGTAAGTGATTTGTTACATTATTTATTTATTTTGTGAAGTAAAAATATTTCACATAGAGTTTTTCATTGGAAATATTGACATAATTGATATATTCCTGATGTCCACTAAAATACATGAGATATTTTTGATGGGGTATTTATACTATCACATTGTTCATCTTGGGAATACAAACATTGTCTTTGAAATGATATATATATATATATCATGAGTTTTTTAGATGTTACAACAGATAGAAATTATCAAGTATTCATCATCAAATTATTTGACTAAATGTAAGAGAATACTTTATTTTCATGTTTAAAATGTTCTAAAGACGTTCATTTTTTTAATTAATTCATCATTATAAATTTTCATGGATTATCCAATGATATGTGTGATACCCTAAACATGGGGGACTAGACTGGTGCCCTAATCTAGTACACAACATGACCTCTGGAATTCCTCCTAAAAATATATATGATTTCAAGTAACAATGTTATTATATATGGAATTTAAAGGCGTGGCGATATAAAATTTTAAAGTAAACACATTAGAAAAAATATTGGAAAATTAGACACATATCCTATTGATAAAATAAATATGTACTAGAAAAAAAATAAAACCAATGCAGTAAAATTCTCACATGACGTATGAATTTAATGCATCCACTAATGTTATTTACAATACATCAATCCTTAAATATATGTAAATGGGAAAAAACTAAAATATTAAAAATTCCCAGATGTATCAACCTGTAACCTAGATCATGTCTCCAAAATCTAAACCTAGACATATAATCATACATCAATTACATGTCACTATCCTTTATCCAGTATTCCATTCACTATGTCTTTCCGTCTCACAAATGGAATCCCAAATAGTTTGTGAGCAGAAGAATGTATACCACCACCAATGGTTCCCAATTAAAATCCATTCATATGTTCAAATAATAATAGCGTGCAATATATTTTTTGAATATTTATTTGTAAAAAATAATTTCCATAAATAAAAGTATTGATGTGAAGACTTGGGTATCAATAGTACAACGCAAGGAAACTCTACCTACTTTGGTTTATATTGATATTTGAACATGATGGTGGTTTCAAACATTAATATAGTCCTGTGGAACTTCACCAAGGAAACCATGATTATTTTTCCCAAAGTAATCAATTCCATTAACTCCGATGGAAATACCATACTCATGTATAAATATAATAGACCTCCTATGACATTCATAGCCATAGCTCGATTAGAACCCAAGTATCAAACCACCACCATTATCAATCATTATAAAATTTAAATAATCCAGGGAGCTCATCTTAAAAAATTCATAAAGGATATCCCATAATAATCCATTGAATTAATTAGTGTATTTCAAAAACCATATCTTTTATCTGAATCTACAGGGGTTATCTATAAAGAATTCTCAAAAAATTAAAAGTATTATCCATGGGATTGTTTAAGGTATTCCATGAAATTTGTCTCTATTAAATCCAATTAATTATTCACACAATAGAAATAAAATACATAAACTAATTAAATCCAATGAACATAAATTTAATTCCACAGGAATTATATATATAATAAATCCCAAGTTTTCTATGATTGCATTCCATTATAATATACTTTTAAAATAATTAAAACTTGTGATTATGCCTAGATTCAAATAGTACTAAACTCAATAATGAAATCCATATTTACCATTTAAATAAAAACCATATTTATAAGTTAATAATTCCATTGTAACACAATTGGTCACTAGGGTAGCAATAAAATGACCTCTTTGTTCATCGAGAAACACAGTATAATGAATAACATTTATTCATTAAAAATTCAGAATGTGTGTTTACCCAAAGCGATCATATTATCTATTTCAATGGTATATTTTAATAAATATAATTGGAAATTAGATATTTTCTAATAATTTTAGGTCAAAAATTTTTGGGGTCATTGTGAGCACACAATCCTATAACACAAAATTTCAGTGTCACTTTGAGGGAAAATAACAAGACAAGACTCCTACTTATTCCAACCACAATGTCTGTGGGAATGTTTAATAAAATATTTTTACTAAAAATATGCCCATATTTGTTGCACAATAACATGAAGCTTCAACAAATGAACCCCTGATAAACTATTGAAAAGTCCCATACTGCTTTTTATAGACAACTAAGGTAAAACTCGGATGAATGTTGGAACAATTAATGAGGTCCATACCATGAATGAAGATCTGATTCTTAAAACTTCTAAACCTAATGGTATCTCATCCATGATAGATAACCTAAAATTATTCATAGTATAATAAAACAATATTACATACCATTGGTCTCACACACACAATTCCCACTCCAATTTTTATTCATGGGAACTCATGTGTTTCCATAACACCTAAACCATAGGAAAAAATATCCAATGAATCATCTTTTCACAATAATCAATGATTCAATATAGATTATCCTTAAATGATTTATTGAACATGAGATAGATTTCATTAGTATCAAATGAATGAGATTTATTTAGAATGTGGTATCAAAGATGAAATATGAAAAAAAACCATATAAGGTAATGAGTTTATGTGTAAGAGTTGTTGGTATCTTATAGAGCCAAAACTCTCCAATATCATGAATGACCCAAGTACCTGGGAACCCAATTTCCCTACATATATATTCAATAATGTGCTATTCTTTATTAAAATCAAAAAAACATGTAACCCTATCCCAAAATAAAAGAGTTGATGAAATATATCCATATAAGAGTTATACATCCAATACATATTAATTATACTATTTCAAATTAATTAATAACTCTCTATCATCTCTAGATTAATACAAGGACTAACAAATTCTTTCTCACTTCCCACCATCATTCAAAAAGGTAAACAACCTATCCTCCCAAAAAACACATCCTATAATTCCATTATCAATGATTCTAATTAGTCATTGTTTTTAACGATTTAGACGAGCGTGAGATATTTATTCCATGAATTTCTAAAAGTAGGGACACTCACTCAAAACTTTTACTAACAACTATTTTTTTTATTTTCCATCAGTCTGAGGGTGGTAGTCTATAATCAATAACAATTGAGTTCCCAACAATTTCAATAACACCTTCAAAAAAATTTATTCTAAACTAAGTACCCCAATAAAATATATTATTTGTGGGATATTATTAATTGATTAAATCATTAAAATGTTTAATTCCACTAATTCATATATATTGAAGTTCTAAAAAATTGGTAAAATTTATGCAATAATCATAAAGTGATCCTAAATGATCCACACTGTATCATTCCCCGAAGGAGTATTCTGTAAACATATATCATATTCCATGTTGAAATCAACACATTTATACTCTGGTGTAGGTAATTAATATTGGATACTAGTGGACCACTCATGCTTAGACATAACCTGCTGACATGTAGAGTAATTTTTATCAATCCTACTTTTTTTGTTTCAAGCATGACCAACAATACTCCTGAGGGACATAACAATACAATGTTATCAATGGCTGTTATCAATGGAAAATTTATTTTTACCTAGAATATTAATAAAAACTCATAGACTCTATTTATATATAAATCAAAACCAAGACATTATTACGATCATAGAAAATACCTTATTCAATTGTACACTAATGTGTCAGTATATCCCCACTATAAAATATTTTGTTAGGGGGAGTCATTTGGGATCTGAAATCTAGCTTCACTTTTTCAAAAAAATAATACACTATTAAATATTCCGTAAATGGACTATATTGACCTTATGATGTACACAAAGGAATTTCCACATAGAGTGTCAAAAGATATCACTCACTACATGAATCTAAGAATACCTAGGGAAATATAATCAGGATTAGGGAATCAATAAACATGTTTCCCTTAGTTTTTATGATTGGTCAATGTGAAAATATTAGTGGGTCATAAGCAATATTCAACGCCTCAATCACCTAACTTAAAAACTACTCCTTGACCAATATATGACACATTACAATACATAATATACGACAATTAATGGATTTAGAAATGTTCAAATCAATGTTGAGGTTATTATTCTCTTAAAATAATGGAAGAATATTGTCCAGGACAGTGACCCGATTATAAGTACCCCTTTTTGTCATCCCATTTAGAGGATCCTACATATTTAAAATGTCTATTGTTGAATGTTTTTAATACACTACCAATCATATGAATCATTATATATCAAATACATTATTGGGATGAACTCATGAAACAAAAAACCACACTATCCCAGGGTAAATAAAATATAGAAGGATCTAGTATAATATACCCCATTATGTATTATTAGTCATTTCAATAGAGTCAGTTCCATATAATTTAATCCAACATTTATTCACATAGTGTTCCCAAAATAATCTCATATATTTTTTCATCATCCTTCCCCATCATAGAGTATAATAGGATATTGTCCAAAAAACCCACTATGTATGAGTTAATATATGGATTCAAACCCATTTTCATAAGTTCAATAAACATGTATGTTGTGTTAATTAGGAGAAATAGATGCACCAGATAATCGCATAGGTTGTACACATCTCAGAATGTTGTATGTGGTATATCAGACAGTTAAATCCTTGTGTTATGATATTCTAAAATTAGATCAATTAAGAACAATATCGTTGAACCTATAATCTTGTGATAAAGATCATTGAATCATGGTAGCGAATATCAAATTATAATAGTCTCCTAATTCAACCATATAAAATGCACACATTTTCATATTATACAGCTAGCCTACATAAAAAATAGGAAAAGTTGGACTCACGGAAAAATATTTTGTGGATAAAACCCGTGATCTCTATATCCTCCAACTGGTTATTAAACTCATAGAGATATATTGGAGGTATTTATTAAGGACAAATAACAATAAACTCATCTCCTAACAAGATATTTCTTGTGAACTCTACCTCTCCCTTAGGGAGAAATCCTGATTTGTTGTTTAGGAAAATAGTAAAAAAATAGGCCCCATTTTTTAGGGTAATATTCCATTCACATTCCATCATATTCCAACAAAAATCTAACATATTATTTCAAAACCCTATCAACATCATTGCAAACAAAGACCAAATAGAACACCATAAAATTCACAATATCCCTTCTGAACATTGATAAAGACATTGGGTAACATGTAGTACACCCATTTATTATATTATCCAATGTGATCCTGAAATATAACAATCTAATATATTAAAAAACAATGTCAAACTCAATCATATTAAATAATAAAAAGGCTACATAGAAATTAGTAACCATTTATCTCAAGATATTAATCTATACAATTGTATAATACTTTGTATTGGAGTCCAAATAGTTTATTGGTAGACATGAAACCAAATAGGTACTCAATTTCCAATATGAGATTATCAACAAAACATGTGGACATGAATGAATGTGAATCCAATCTTTCAAAAATGGAGTATAAAAAAATTGAAGCTAGGAGATACATGTCTCTCATTGTAGGAGGCACAATGATATAGGGAATTCTAAATTACATGGACGCATCCTAAAACATGTCCATGAGTAATAGTATAAATTTATTATACAACACTAACCTTTCCTGATGAGACTGATTAAGACTATATACACACTTAAAATAAACTCATGATGTGTAAAAATTCAAACTCCACGTAAACAAAAGTTATAAAGTAGTTGATCTTGAACTATAGCCTTGAAAAATCATAGAATACCTATAAAAGGACTAATAATGTAGACCTAGAAAATATCTAATGATTCCCCATCATCCTGTAGAATAAAAAAACTAGAATACCCCTATAAATCTCATGATATTTACTCACCCTTTTAAACTGGTTACATATAACCACAGTAAAAACCTTACTATTTTGTTACCCACTAATCAATAAGGTCTGATCTAAATGACGTTTTCTACCCCCCAGATGTTCCAATTCCATCATATGCATCCATACCATGAACACATGCCTCTATAAAATTATTTATAGAAATCAGGGCTAGCCATACTACCATAGATAAATGGGAAAAACACAATACGTTCACTTATTAATTAATATCTATAAAACTTTCATTCTGGATGCAACGTTCCCTAGAAAACTCATCACGATCCATTAAAAGGGATAAATACTAGAACTTAGTAAACTGAGTTTCATAATCTATAATAGATAATTCCTCAAATTCCATTTATATGAACTCCCTGACTAGATTAGAACATTTGGACTTGGGAAAAACTCATCTTATAAAGTATTATCGAAACCATTCCAAAACATTCCGACATTTTGATCAACCCAAATCACAATGAAATAACATTACATAAAATGGTCATAAATATTTTATTTGGAACGAATAAACCCATTTTATGGGGGTATCAAGATGAAAAAATTACATTTATAGCCTCATGTCATGTCTCTGATTCATGGGGGCCACCCTCTCAAAAGAATGATGGAATATGCCACAACTAGAGCACTATAGTCAACTGAAAAATCATTTATGAATTATAGGGAAAGTCTCTCTCTATAGAAAATATCATACTATAAACACACTACAAAAGTTTATAATCCAAAACCAAGACCTGTTTCATTTGATACTTGGACTTTACTACAAAGGGCGCAATTTCTTGTGCCCTCATAGTGCTCCACTACTTGATAATGATGTGGTATATATCTAAAAGTTCAATGTGAAACTAAAAAAACCAACAAATATCTTAATATAATAGTTATGTATAGTTGTAATAATAATATTTTCCATAATTAATACACTGAAATTCTCACTATCCTCATATACCCACTCTAGTATCAAGAATCACATTCCAAGAAGACTTATATAACCATTATTGTTTAAAATATAATTAATTGAAGTGCTGTGAGGGAAAAAATTTATTGGTCACCTAATAAAATTTTATATTATCCAATCCATCATTTATATAAACTAATAAAGAACATTATTCTCATTTATATTCTAAAAATGTCTAATTTAATCACCCATGTGCTGTTATATGATTTTTCAAACACAAGTTATAGAGGAAAACAATCCAAATATTTTTCTATTAACACTATTTAACAATTATAAGTTTTCATTCCATGAGATAGTACAAATTTCCAATCCATTATTCATATATTGATTTTTATATTGAATTACCCCATTAAACAACTTAGGAATTTAATTTTTGTGTTAATGCTAATATTTTAAATAACTAACCCATGTCCAAGAAAGAAATGTAAAAATAATTAATCAATGAAATAAATCAATAGATCCTGGATATTGAATGTAAATACCTCTGAGAGTAATATGTAGCATGTAAAAACATTATCTTATCACATTATCCCCACAGTAGAAATAACTTAAACTATACCATTATAAATCAAATTTCTCACTCATGGTGAAAAAAATACACTATAAAAATGAAAATAATGATTGATGTTATATCCATATACCCATGGATTTTACATCATATGGGGATTATATACTATAGTGTAAAAAATAATTACAAACTCTGAACACATCCTATTCACATTTCTATAATTCCCAAATAATAAAATAAATAAAAAACATTCCCTAATAGACTTTTGTAACAACGTGACCATCAAACCACCAGATCAGTGCCCCAAAATAGTAAGCAACATGTCCCCAAAAACACATCCACAAATGAAGGTGGATTTTGACTATAAGCACATGTAGGTAAGGGTAATATAGGGTGGACATACCCACTAATAAGATATTAAACATCCATATAATTAAATAAATCTTCATATGCATCACATCATGATTTAATAAATTGGTATTGTTTACCAAATTAAGTCCTATTGGATAATATAATAATTTCACATTGAAATAAAAAATACTACATCAAGGACCATTCAATTACATGAAGACATAAAACAAAAAAGGTACAGACTAATAGAAAATGATAATACGACGATTTCATGCTCTATCATGTATATAAATACAAAATTCTATCCTTTTCATAACATTATGCATCAACTAGTGGGATATTTACCTCATCCCAACATGAATTCATGAAGTATATATAGTTACCAAACAACAGCTTGAACAATGTGTTGGAACACATCAATAAGCCACCACCATTGGTGGAAAATGAAAATATAGTCAAAAGAATATGGAATGAGTTTTTGAAACATATAGTTGAATAAGAAGGTATAAATATCAAATTATAAAAATAAATTAACCATATCAAGCCTAAAGTCATACGGGAAAATCCTATATGTTTCTACATATTTTGGCATACATAACACTCTAATCACAGAAGAGGTTTCATACTCATATATCATTATATCATGAAACACTTATGAAACCATGATCATATAAGAAAAAAGAATCTATTTTCATAATATAATCATTCATTTAAAATAATTACTAATAAAATCCAGTAGTTTGGTTAGAAATTTGAGTATATAAAAGAAAATTTAGAGTCATAACATGATTGGAATACAAGTATTCCATAAGATTTATTCCATACAATTATGATTTTTTCTACATATGGGGAAGTTATTCAATAAGGATATACCTCAATAATCCTTTAATTTAATCTATGTCATTCAAAAAGTATATACATTACCTAAATCCAATGAAAATATGATCCAATGAATTTTTAGTAATGAATCGATGTATATTCAACTGTATTTAACATGAAATACCATAGAATTAAACCCCATTGAATCCAAAGAGCTCTTCAGACTATGAAAATTACATATATCACCTAATTGAATACTATCATCATCAATCTCATTTCACAGTTATACAACTAATAAGTAATAAAAGGTATTCCACCAAGACATTACATATTAATGACACTATGAAAGACATTTATTAAGGTAATTATTAAAAAATTCACATAATAAACAATTATATATCACAATCCATGTATTACATTTAATTAAAAATCACATTTAATTTATAGTCAGTATATAATAAAACACTAGGTCATTAGGAATCCATAAACTACCCTTTTTTCACTCATGGATATATGGAACATGATATAATCCTCCAATTTAATAATTATCATCCTACATTTACTCAATAAGGCAACATTTCCAAATACATGAAAAATTATATGAAATTAACACATAATTTAGGAAATTTATATAATTTTTTGGTCATTATTTTGAAGGTTCATTATGACAAAAAATTACAATAATTTAATATTATAGTGATACTTTGAGAGAAATACATGAGACCTCTAACCATATGTTTTAATGGTTCAAATCTTCTAATATGATTATTAGTTTAGTGATAAAATAGAATATATTGAGAAATAATAAAATATTCCAAAAAATAGCGAATTTATGTTGAATATGGGGGAAAATATTTAGAAACAATGTTAAGGAATATTGGAATCCAATTGTGTAATATCAATTCAAAGAACCATCCCATGAGACAGACATTAGTAAACAATGTAGAATTAATGGAAATCCACTCATGAAGTCAATGTGGGAGTGGATATATTGAATCTAATAAAAAATGAATGCAATGGGAAAATAATTAGAAAAAAATATGTTAGGGTTATAAGTACATTAATGTAAATTCATACATTTCATGTCAGATTAAGTTTGAGCCACATAGTTGGAAAAACCATACACTGACTAAGAAATATCAATTTTATAAAAACATATAATGTCTCATAGTTAGTTCAGAGATTATAAAAATGATTTTTATCCCTTGAGAAAAGGTTCAAAAAAAATAATAGGGGTTTTCAAGGTTTCCCTACAATATTCCCAATGTTTATAATATAATTATCCTCATTATTAAAACTACATGGTTAACATTCACAGTTAACAAAATCAATGAATTAATTATGTTCCTTATTATATTCCTAAAAACCCATAAACATCAACACATGAAGAAACAAGGCCTTACTCATACCTCATGAACATAATTTTACACTCAATTTATGTAAAACTATGTGTGTTTTTAAAAAATGTATCCTTACCTCAATAGAAAAGCAGGTACATACACATTTATTCCGGAAAAAATCATAAATTATTTATAAGAGGTTATAAATTTTTCAAGAATAAAATAAAATAATATACACATTTTGATTCCAAAAATTATCTGGCATCATTAACATATTGATCCATCATGGTTTTCTAGTATTTAAAACCCCCTCAATGAATTAAAAGTCCTAATCTAGTTTTCTCATAAATAAAAAATTCTCTGATTAGAAAATAGTTTTTTTTATTTTGAAAAATGATTATTTAAACCACTAAAATCAAAGAAAACTTAGGTTTCCTATTTTAATCCATAATGATGATGATATTAGTTTGTGATTTTAAGTACAAATATTTTTTGATTGAATAATCATTAGTTTTTCTTTCGATGATGTCTTCCACCTTGGATCCATGAGTTTGATGTATCTCTAATGATGCTTGTTTTTAACCACATTATTTAGTTGGTAATCCTAAACAATGAATATATAGATGGGGTTCTATCACTATAATCATTATATAATTATATAAAAATTTATCCTCGTTTCATTTTTAAAAATTAAATTTTACTTACTTAATAGGATTCATGGGTACATAGATCTGTGTGGGACACATTTCCTATATGATATCTAGATTCTCATTCTTATGTTCTATAAGTACCCAATATTAAAACATTACATAATATTAAATTAAATGGATAATTCCCATTTATGATCATTTCAAGTTTAGAGTTTTAGATAATTAGGCCATAACTATTACATTATGTCTCAAAAATTACAGTGTAGACACTTCTACACAGTTTCTATTTATTTCATAAAATAAAAACTCTTGAAAAAAGAGTAATTTCAAGTTCTATGTTTTAGACAATATGACTTTTCCTTGATCCCATCCTTGACCCTATTCATTTTTAAGTCCTGTGAAAAACAATTCAAGAACATGGGATGAGAATAAAAAGATTAACAAGGGTTATAAAATAAATAAAGAAATCATTAGTCCATCAATACATATAAAACATGAACTCTTTTACATAGCTCATTAAATCATAAGATTTATGAATAAAACATTGTAATAACAAATCAAAAAGGTAATTTGTGGCACCCATAACATACTTACATTGTATCATTCACAGCTACATAGAGAGTTACATTTGGAATACCCATCACAGTATATTCCCTAAATCTATTTGGAGAAACATTCACGTTTGCCTCTATCACATTACCCAATGAATTGGAGAGCTATCTCGGGCTCACCCGCCCAAGGTTTATCATGGAACCCACCATATATGTAACAACTCCCATGAACCATAACATATTCATAACACAAGAAAAAAATATAAAGGAAAGATAGCATTTCCATATTTCAATCACAATATATCATTTAAATATATTGAAATAATAAATCCATTATCAAAACTATTTTCAATACCAAAATATATAAAATATTATATGTTATTTATTTTATGTTTAAAAAATTTCCACTTTTTAAGGAAGTTAAAGATCAAATAATACTCGCGGTGGAAGAAATGTCGTTGTCACCGTGTACATTAAAAAGAAACATTTCTTTTTGTCTTTTAGTAAAACGTTTCATAGAAAAAGATTCCCATTGAATGAAATGAAAAGTTATAGGGGTTTATACACCATATATTAGAAAGTTTTGTATAAAACAAAATATTCCTCAATGAAAGGAGATTGAGACGAAGTCCCTTACCTAGTGTCTGACATGACCAGTTCATTCTTTAATCTTCTTAATAATAAACTAAAGTTAATTTTTACGTGCTTAAGAACCCTTTTCAAGTTTATTATTCCTTTTATATTACTTATTACCGTTTTATAAAAATTATATAATAATTTAAGTTAATAATGGTCATTCTGCTTAATTGGACAGAGGATGGGTGAGTCAAGGGGATTGAGAGGTGTGAGTAATGTGTTAGAAGTGATGGATTTTTATAAGGGGTAGGAGGGGCTCTTTAGGAATGTTTGAAAATATTATATTATTATAAATTGATTTTTTGTTTCTAAAGGTGCAAAACTCATTAAAGACTAATATAAGATTACTATTTTTCAAAATTCAATCATCTAATAATAATTGGATAGGTTTTGGATATTTTTTTAATTTTTTTAATTTTATTTTTTTAAATCATTCATTAAGGAGGTAAACACTGCATCATTATTGTGTTATAAATAATTTGATTTATTTGATTTCGAAAAGTTTTAAAAAAACCAGGATGTAGGAAATATTTTTAGATTTCAAATGAATATTTATAGTCGATAAGATAACTTATATAACCCCACATAAAAATTGATTTACTAAAAGTTATATGTTTAAGTCATCTTTGTCATTACCTTAAATTGATTAATAAAAAGTGTCATTATCACTCTTATGTGGCTCCATGGGGTCCTAAAATCGACCCAAGGATTCCCATGGTCAGACATGTATTGACCAATAGTATTATGACACATGTTAGGTTAATTTAATATTATTATAATATTTTTTTACCTTGAATCACCCTATTTACCTTTAACCGTGGTAAATAAAAGTAAAAAGTTACTATTCACTAATAAATTATTTTCATCTTATTGATCTAAATTTTAAATTATAATAACTACCATGTATATCAGATTTTTGAAATTCAATTCACAGAAGCAGTAAAATTTCATTTAAAGGAAAAAGTCGGTTTTTTAACTACTACTCAGTGTTTTCACTATTCAACAATAAATGATGGTTTTTATAAAATTACAAAAAATTGAGTCTAAGATATATTTGATATTCCGAATTCAAAAATTATATCTATTTTACCAAATTAAAAACATAGAAGTGGCATATATTAAAATAAAATTATTCCCCATTGTTAAAACAAAAAGCGTTTTTATGAAATAATAACTATCAAAAGATTGACACTTGTTTATGTTAATTTCAAAGTGAAATTATTTCCAATGACCAAAATTTTATTAATTATACAAATATTATCTAATTACACTTTAAAAAAAATTAAAAAAAATCTATGCATATAAATTAATTAGATTAAAAGGCAGTTTTGATTTAAAATACAATATTTTTTGTCGAGATGGTATGTGTGAGTATGATATACTCTATAATACCAAATGTAGGATCTAAATAATAGAGATACTTAATAAATTATATAATGATGCTCAATATACATAATGGGGGTGAATTTTATACTTCAAAAAATTCCTTTGGAACTTTTAAAGATGGTTATGTTTAACAAGGTTAAACAGGTTAATTCACAAAACCTCTAAGTTCTACACACACTTGGTTGATTCGGGAAATATGATTCCAAGAAAGAAATTCTGGAAAAGTGATTCTAGAAATGAAACTTAATGAAAGTTTACAACAACATATATTCTACCTTAAAGCATATAGAATCTTACTAAATCAGAGTACAAGTATAAGGAAGTATAAGATAGTTATACTTTCCCCAACAATACAAATGCAGCGGAAAACTTGTAACAAAACAAGTAACAAGTAGTAAATCTTTTAACCCAAATAGAAGGGTATCCAACAACCTTGGATAAAGGTCCCTTGATTTATACTTTCAAGAAAGTCTATCTTACCCATGCCAGGGTAAGCCCTCGATAGGAAGATCAGAGTCTGTCTTGCTATCCCTGCAAGCCCTCAACTTCAAGGTAGTCAGCACCTCTGTCTTCTTCTGCAAGGAATCCCTCAACTTTAAGGTAGTCGGAACCTATGTATTCCTATCCCCGAAAGCCCTTGATTGTACACAACAACAATTAGAGTCACACAAATCAAATCTAAACTAGAAGTTTAGTAAACACTAAGCATGAGAGTATCTCTCTCTAGAAATCACTTCAGATCAAAATTTGTCCAAAAGTACTGAGCTCTTTCAAATGAGCTCCTATTTATAGGCACAACTTCAACGGTCATCTCCCTCCTCCAATGGTCATATTTTTCCTTGAATTTCTGAGGGACCTGTACACATGTCACTCAAATAACGGTTAGTGAGTAACTGAAAGCATGACATCGTTTTATAATAAAACAAGTGCAAGAAAAATATGGTTACATAACTAAAATACAATATTCAGAATATAATCAAATGAAAGTTTAGAGTCTAACAAAAATTGAATTCAGAGTCTATAATACAAGAATATTTGAATTCTATTTTCTAGAAATTTGGAACCTGAATTCTATAGAATTCCAGAGTCTTGATTTCAAGGAAATTCAGAATCTGGATTCACAAGAATTCATAACCAGAAATTACAAAGCTCAAAGTTAGAGTTCATGAGAATTCGAAGTCAGAACTCATAAGAGTTCAGAGTCTAAATTCCGAGAACTTGGATTCAGAATTTAAAAGAGTTCATAAACAGAATTCGTAATCAGAATTCATATTTAGAATTTAGAGTTAGAACTCATAAGAATTCGTAACCATAATTCTGATTCTGAATTCAGAGTAAGAACTCATAAGAATTCATAACTAGAATTATGATTCAGAATTCGTATTCAGAATTCAGAGTCAGAACTCATAAGAATTCGTAACCATAATTATGATTCATAATTCATAGTAAGAACTCATAAGAATTCATAACCAGAATTATGATTCAGAATTTGTATTCAGAATTTGGATTCAGAACTCATAAGAATTCATAACAAGAATTATGAGAATTCGGATCCTAAAATATAATGCTTCATATCTAGGTATTTATAGGATTCTGAGGTTTTAGTTTCAAACTGAATTTTACACTTATAAAATTATGTTATGAACAATGAAAACATGATAAGGATAAATTTCCTTGGGGAAGGAAATTTTTCCTTATAGAGGTAAATCACAGGGTAAAAAGAGATTTTCTTTGAGATAAGGTGTTTGTGATTTTCAAGACAAGAAGAAATGGTAAAGTCATAAGGAAACCTTATTGACTTAACAAACTCCCCCAAGTATGAAGGAATGGAAAATTAATAAGGAAAAACTTATTGAATCAACAATATCCCCATTTTTGGAAAGCACAAACATCCTTATGGAAAAGAATATAAGGACTTAGAAATATTTTTCTAGACTTTGAAATAATAATTATCTCACTTTTCATATTAGAAAATATGAATACGACTAACCCCCCCTTAGGCTTTGGAATACTAAGGATCGTATTCTAGATTTCTGGACTGAGATTTTTCATTATCTTGAGTATGGAAATCTTTGTAATGAGAACTCCCCCTTAGATAAACTCCCCCTTACCTAGGGATATTTATTTGTTTACTTAGAATTATTTTTCCTTCTCCCCCTTTGTGATTTTCAAAAAGAGTTTGAGGGAATGGAAAAATATACTACTTGAAATATTAGTACAAACATGCAAGAAACCATAATTTCATTAATATTGGAAGGATTTGTACAAGGGAAAAAATACAATAAAATATCGGACTCATTTTCCTTCCTTTTCCTTAGCTATGAATTTCTTCACAATGGTTTTCATCTTGTTTAGCTCCTTGTGATCTTCCTCTACTTGCTTCTCTAAGGATTTGATCCTATCATCTTGAGCCTTAAAAGCCTCTGCCTGAGCCTTCAACAAGTCATCTTGCTTCACTAGCTTTTCTTCAATCTCGATCCGGAGATGCCTTTCCCTTTTCCAACTTTGGGCAACAAAGTTCAACTTCCCATTCAGATCCTTGACTTCCTGAATTCGAGTATTCTATTCTAGGGTTAGATTTTTCTCAAATCTATTTGTGACATCCTTGATTTTTACATCTTCAGTATCAAAAGATTCCTTGACATCATCTTTAAACTTGTCAAGCTCTCTCATATCTTCAAATATATTCTTGGACCAGCTTACCATTTTCTTACAAGAATTTTTGTGGGCTTCTTATTTGATAAAAAAGTTATTGTGATCAGCCTCAATCTTTACACACCTATCCATCACCATGGATACAGAATCCGATTTCTGATTCATGCTATGTTGAAGCATCTGACATCTGGAGTCAATAGTTGGAAAGATCAGAATAGTATCAACAAGCTTCTTCAGATATTGGATAACAAAATCATGTCCTAAAGATGATGATTTCGAATATGACATTTTTCTTGGTGATGGTTCTTCCTCTAGCTCGACCAGATTCCTCTTATAGGATCCACTGGCTTCCTTCTTCCTTAAAATTTCTCTTGTAGGTGTATCAACAACCACCTGTTTTCCCTTGTCAGTTTTCGGAAGAACTTCCTCATCTGGAGACTCATGCTCGCTTTCAGATAACTGAACAATTTTGTCTTCATCAATTTTTTCTTTCTCATCTCCTACCTCAATATCCTCAGGGTGAATAAAGTTATGATTATAACTCTCTTCCTCAGATAATTTGTTCACTTCCTCTTCTTCACCCTTATCATCAATTCCAGGGGTAGCAAGTTTCAAAGATCCGGCTTGAGAAGTCCGGATTGAAAATTTTTCGGAAGCACTTTCCTTCTCATGAAATTATTCAACTTGGTTTATCAGATTAGCTATATTATCACTGCTTTCATCTCCTTGTGCTTCTTCTATCGATTCCTTTTCTTCAACAACCTTTTCAAGCACTTTTTTTGGAGTCATGAATTTCTTCCTCGGTGTCTCAGGTAATGGTTCCACTAAGAAAGTTTTCGGAACATAAATGTTCTCGGATGCAATTTCAGTATCCCTTAGAAGGGATTGAAAAATTTCAGCCTCTAACATCTTATTCTTTTGCTTCTTCTCTTTGGCTTGCTTCTAAAGCTCTTCAGTTGTCTTTTCTTTCAGAGCCATAGCCTTAGAAGGATCTAGACCGAACTGTGGTTCTCCTTCCTTTTGATTATTTTTATCCTCCCTCCATTTGGCTACTACCTCATCCAGACATGCTTTCTGTTTCATGGGATTTGGAGGTGCGGTTTGAGCTTCCTTAGCTTTAGGGGTTTCACCTTCAGCTTATACTTTCTTTAATTTTCTTTTCTTTCCAGCTTTCTTTGAAGGCTCAACCTCTTCAGCATTTTTCGGAACGGCTTCTGCCTCTTCCTCTGGAAGATCATAAAACCCTACGGTATCTTTAGAAAAGCCAACATTCATTATTTTCAAAGTGTCATTGCTTACTAACATCAATTTTCAATTCCTCAGCTAGGAACTTCAAGGAATCTTGAAGGATTCAAGACATTGAATAACCATCTTGGAGAGTAGGGAATGATACATAATTATCTATGCTCTCAAATTCCCATTCTAGATATTCTCTATCGTAATGAGAATATGCTTCATTAGGTTCATCTTCCTTAGATTTACTAAAAAATCCAAGATATACATATCAATTTTCTTTAGGGTGTCCTTGTCACCCTTTTTCGGTATGATAAAACCCTGAACCCATAACTCAAGGATCCGATTGTTGGTAGACAAGTGAGAAATCTTTGCAGTCTTGACATCTGTAAGTCCAAGAATTTGCATAGCCTTAACTTTTACAAATCTTCTTTGAACATCTAGCAGCTTGTGGGAACAAGATTCTGCCTCTCCTTCATAAGATAACCATACCAAGTTAGTAGCCACAGTGTATAAAAGTGCATATGTTTTTCCATAACTTTTGAAGGAATTTTTTTTTCTGCCATCTTCCTTGAAAAAATAGGATGATTCATAAAACTCAACGAGGAGATCCGGATACACAAGATCTTGAGACCCCGACTTCGAAATGGATACACTCTCCCAAACATTAAGTTTGATATTCTTGGAGATAATAGAGTCATATTTGTTGAATAAGTTCGGATGTACTAACCTCTCCCTGTATATTTTCCACTTCGCAATCGGCTTGACAGTAGACATCTCTTGAGAAGGAACTTCACCAGACATTTAGAATTGAGCACTTATGAAAATTTCGGAATGGGATTTGTGGGGAGATCTTCGACACACAAAATATTGAGAACAGATGTGGGACAACTATAGGGGGTCCCCTTCTATAGGTGTTGAAGTGATGGTTCATCTTTCTATTTCAATTCAATGGATGAGAATTCTTCTAATCAGATATGACGGTTGAAAAGATAGCCGTAAGGAAAATTTGGTAGGATCCAGTCTTTTGAGGTTTTTAAAGGAAAAGAATCATATTTAAGGAAACTAGAATCTATGAAAATTTAAAAACAAAAGAAACTAACAGCAAGTAAAAGGTTATTACGAATAATGAAGGAAGAATCATACCTTTCATAATGTCAGGGGAATTATTAGTATTGAGGAAAATTCTTTTTGAAGGAATTTAGATTCAAAAAAAAAGTTGAGTACAAAAAAGAATTGAGTACACATGTCTTCATTACAAAAATTTTCATTACGAAAACCTTCATTACAAAAATCTCAAGTACAAAAAAAAACATTACAAAAATTTCAAGTAAGAAAACTTCATTAAGAAAATTTCAAGTACAAAAAATTTCATTACGAAAATTTCAAGTATGAAAAGCTTCATTATGAAAATTTCAAGTACGAAAACTTTATTAATAAAATTTCAAGTATGAAAAATTTCATTACGAAAATTTCAAGTACGAAAAACTTCATTAAAATAATTTCAAGTACGAAAACTTCATTAAGAAAATTTCAAGTAAGAAAAATTTCGTTATGAAAATTTCAAGTACAAAAAACTTCATTATGAAAATTTCAAGTACGAAAACTTTATTAGGAAAATTTTAAGTATGAAAAACTTCATTAATAAAGTTTCAAGTACGAAAAACTTCATTACGAAAATTTAAAGTACGAAAAAACTTCATTACGAAAATTTCAAGTACAAAAAACTTCATTATGAAAAATATGAAAAACTTCTTTACAAAAAATATGAAAAACTTTATTACGAAAAATATGAAAAACTTCATTATGAAAAAAATGAAAATATTCATTATGAAAAATATGAAAAACTTCATTACGAAAAATATGAAAAACTTCATTTCGAACAATATGAAAAACTTCATTACGAAAAATATGAAAAACATCATTAAGAAAAATATGAAAAACTTCATTACAAAAAATATGAAAAAATTCATTACGAAAAATATGAAAAACTAGAAAGAAAATGTACTCCCCCTATGAAAAGGATTTTATTACTGTAATGAGATTAGTTCAACAAGAAGTTAATGAGGAAGATTACCTTACAGTTATCATTCCTAACTTTTGTTTAATGTATTCAAATCTATTAGAGGGTAAAGATTTTGTGAAAATATCAGCAAGTTGATCTTGTGTTCTGATAAATTGAAGAATGATATCTTCTTTTAGTATGTGATCCCTAAAAAAGTGATGCCTAATATCTATGTGCTTTGAATGAGGGTGATGTGTAAGGTTTTTTACTATGGGAAATGACACTTATATTATCACACAAAATTTGTGTTTTGGTAAAACTCATACCATAGTCTGTGTGTGTGTGTTGCATCCACAACACTTGAGCACAACAAATTCTAGCTGCTACATATTCAGCTTCAGTATTGGAAAGTTCTACTTAGTGTTGATTCTTGCATGAACAATAAACTAATTAATCTCCTATTAAATGAAAAGTTCTAGATGTACTCTTTCTATCCATTCTACATCCACCAAATTCAGCATCCAAAAAACTTTTTAAAACAAAATAATTTCCAGAAGTATAAAAGAGTCCTAAATCCATGGTTCCCTTTAAGTAGTGAAAAATTATTTTCACTAACTTTAAGTGAGATTACATAGGATTGGATTAATATCTTTCACATAATCATACTGAAAACATTAATTATGGATGACTTGATGTCAAGTAAAGTAAACTTCCTATCATACCTCTAAAAGATGTTTGATCTACTGGTTTCCCAACTTCATCAAGATCAAGTGTGTTTGAGGTACCAATGAGAGTACTAATACTTTTAGTGTTTTCATATCCGCAATTTTTAAGAATATATTTAATATAATTAGATTGGGATATATAGATTCCTTCTGGTTTTTGAGAAATTTGAAAACCAAGGAAAAATGTTAACTCAGCCATCATACTCATTTCAAACTCATATTTCATTAGATCCGAAAAGGAATCGGTTAAAGATTGTTGAGTTGAACCAAATATAATGTCATCAACATAAATTTGAACAATCAAAACATTTTTCTTATCTTTCTTTATAAAAAGGGTTTGATCTTCATTTCCCTTAACATAGTTATTTTGAAGCAAAAATCCTTTAAGTCTATCATACCAAGCTCTAGGGGCTTGTTTAAGGCCATATAAAGCTTTGGTAAGTCTAAAAACATGATCAGGATGTTTTGTATCTTCAAAACTAGGAGTTTGTTCAAAAAAAAACTTCCTCTTGAACGTAACCATTAAGGAAAGCACATTTCACATCCTTTTGAAAAAGTTTGAAATTGAAGAATGCTGCAAAGGCAAGTAAAATAAAAATAGATTCAAGTCTAGCTACTGGATCATAGGTTTCTTCATAGTCTATTCCTTCTTATTGATTATAGACTTTAGCAACTAATCTAGATTTATTTCTTACAATGATTCCATTTTCATCACACTTATTTTTGAAGACCTATTTTACTCCAATAAAAAAATTCTCCTTAGGTCTTTCAACCAAGGTCTAGACTTTATTCCTTTCGAATTCATTTAGTTCATCTTGCATGGATTTAATCCAATCATCACCACCTAAAGCCTCATTAGTGTTTTTTGGTTCTAACTGGGAAAGAAATCCTAGATGTTCTACTTCATTTCTTAAGGAACTTCTAGTCCTTACAGGTTGATTCACATCACCAATGATGCTATCACTAGGATGAATCTTTAGAAACAACTGATTTGGGTTTTGTAAAACCTGTTCATCAACATAGGGTAGGAAATATTCTGGGGTAAATGTTTTAGAAGTATCTTCTTAGACATTTTCCTTATCAGAAGGGTCTTCTATCAAAGGAAGATAATCAGTTTTTGAAAACACCTCTGAAGATGTAGGTTGGGGTTGTTTAAAAACAAAGGGATCAGTTTCATCAAATTTTACATGCACTGTCTCTTCAACTGTACAAGTGTTTTTATTGAAAACTCTATAATCCTTAGAAGTTGTGGAGTAGCCTAGGAAAATTCCTTCATCAGATTTTTGTGTGAATTTATGAAGATTATCTTTAGTATTAAGAATGAATACCTTGCAACCAAAACCTTAAAGTAGGAAATTCTAGGTTTTCTACCATTCCATAACTCATAAGGAGTTTTATTAAGAAAAAGGTTTAATCAAAACTCAATTTATAGTATAACAAGCAGTACTTACAGCTTAATCCCAAAAATGTTTGTCTATAGAATACTCACTCAACATGGTTCTAGTTATCTCTTGAAGAATTCTATTACTTCTTTCAACAACACCATTTTGTTGAGGTGTTCTGGGTGCTGAGAAGTTATGAGTAATGACTTTTATACTATGAAAAGTTTCAAAATCTGAATTTTGAAATTCTCCTCCATGATCACTATGAATAGTTTTCAATGGAAGGCATTTCTCATTTTTAACTTGGCCTCTTAAACTTTTAAAATACGAGAAGGATTCAGACTTCTTTTCTAGAAAATAGACCCATGTAAATCTAGTTTAATCATCAACTAAAACAAATACATATTACTTGCCTCAGATGCTTCTAGTTTGTATAGGAAAAAAGAGTTCCATATGCACTAGCTGTAATGAATCAGTAGTTGTGACTTCACCGACTAATTTAAAACTTTATTTATCTTTCTTTCCATATTTAAAAGGGTCAAAAACTTTTGAAGAATCAAATCTATGCTCCGGTAGATCTTTAACTAATCTTTTCTTATAGAGTTTTCATAAGTTCCTAAGGTTAAAGTGACCTAAACTTCTAGGCCACAACCAAGAATGATCCTCCATTGCACTAAGTAAAGGTAGATATTGACTCCTAAGGTCTTCTAAGTTTATTGTGTAAACATTCTCTTGCCTATGGGTAGAAAGAATAAACTCTTCCTTGGAATTATGTACTAAGCAATTGTCATTCCTAAAATTCACTAGGTAACCTTCATCACATAACTGACTTATACTAATGTGGTTGTGATTAAGACCCTTAACAAATAAAACATTTTAAATCAAAGTTTTTCCAAGAAGAACAATGTTACCTATACGAATAATTTCTCCCTGAGCATTATCTTTGAAAGTTACTTTTCCTCCTTTAGTCTTGATAATATTTTCAAAATAGTTTTTGTTACCAGTCATATACTGGGAACATCCACTATCCATGTACCATGTATTGCTGTTGGTACCATCTCTATTTCCCTGAAAATAAGAAAAAGTTAAGTTTTTGGAATCCAAACTTGCTTGGATCCGGAAATCTCAGAAAGAAAAATTTTAGGCACCCACATCTTTTTAGAAAAATAGGCTTTATGAAATCCTAAAGACTAGGTTTTGTTTAAGGAACAATTCTTTTCCCAGTGTCCACCACACTGACACTTAGTACAGAATAGATCACTTTTAGGAACAAAGTAATTGTTACTAAAAATTGGTTTAGAACTAGTATTACCAAAACCAGAACTATTCCTTATAGGTCAGATTTGGGAATACATTTTATCAAAAATTTCATTACCAAAGTTAAAGTTTGACAAACACTTCTTCAAGGAAAAGATTTCGAATTTCAGTTTGATAACCAAGTTTTTGTCTTCTAAAACATTTGATTTTGAACTAGAGTTAGGCTCGAAAACACTTTTCTTAGAAATTACATTTTCTAGATCTTTAGAAAGTTTATTCTTCTCAGAATTTACTTCCTCAAGATTTTTTGAAATATTTTCAAAATCAACATTTTTCTTATCAAGATCTTTAGAAAGATCTGATATTTCCTTAGTAAGAATAGTATTCCTAGATTATGCCTTATCAAGTTTTTTCATGAGTTTTGAATTATCATTCTCAAGGAGTTTGGAAAACCTAGAAACTTCTTCATAGGAAGGTAAGGTATTATCTTCATCAGAAGAAGATTCTTTATCCGAAGAGTTATAATATTTATCATTACTATAATTTGAATTTAAAGAAACATTGGTCAATGATTCAGCATTGTGTACCTTAGCCATTAAACAATGATTTTCAATAGGTAGTTTGGCTATTAGACCAAGATTCTTCTGTCCAGAAGATTCATAATCCGAAGATTCATTTGAAGAGTCTCCAACACTAGCACTCTAGGTGTCATTAACTTTCAATAATTTCTTAGCTTTAGCCTTGTAATACTTATTTCTGTTTCTATCAGAATTCCTTTCCTTTATTTCTTTTCTCTTGAGTATAGGACAATCAGGTCTTATATGTCCAGCTCTCTTGCATTATTAACATGTAACCACTGAATCTTTCTTATCTTTCCTTTCTTTCTTCTTATATTTGGATTGAAAGTTCCTCTGTCCAGCTATCTTGTTCATCCTTCGAGCAAGATTGGCTAATTCATTTTCTGAGGATTCACTTCCACTAGATTCAGATTGAATAACAACCTTCTTAGATTTGGATCTAGTAACCCTCTCGGGAGTCTTGAATTTCATATGATTAGAAGTTGTAGTAAAAGCAACACTGCCATTCCGATTCTTCTTCTTTACATTATCAGCATCTCTCTTCATTCTAGTCTCATGCTAAAGAAGAGTTCCAAACAACTCATCTATAGAAATCTGAGTCACCTTTCTGTTCTCATCTATAGTAGTTCTCTTGGATTCCCATTAATTGGGAAAGATGTCTATGATCTTATCAATAAGAGCTTCATCATCTAATCCTTTCTCACCCATGGATTGTAAACTATTCACAATAGTCATGAATCTTTGTTGCACCTTACATATAGGTTCTCCATAAGGAAATTTAAAGCCATGGTATTTAGCTCTCAACATAGCTCTTCTAGTTTCAATAACTTTGGAAGATCCAAAGTGAGTAACTTAAAGTTTCTTCCATACACAATTTTCTACTTCACAAGATAAAATTTGGCTATATATATTTCTAGTCATGGAGCAAAGAAAAATATTGCGTACCTTATAATTCAGTTGACATTCAAGTTTTAATTGATTAGTGAAGGTACTAACTTCTTTGTCAAGGATTTTATATCCTCCAGTAATCATAACAAAATAATCAACTCCATTATTGATAATGAAATTATTCATGTGATCTCTCCAATATTATTAATCATTTCCATCAAAAATAGGTGGTCTAGTTGGATTTAGATTGTCTATTGAACCAACATTGATTCCTGCCATCTTAAAGAAAATTATTTCCACATAAACTTGTTAAATGAAAAAGTTCATATTCAAGGAAAATATTCCTAAGCAATAAAAATATAGAACAATGAAAACTTGAGCAAGAAAAATTTATATGTGAGTATAAGTATTTCAGAGGCCTACTCTAATACCAATTGTTGAGATGGTATGTGTGAGTATGATATACTCTATAATACCAAATGTAGGATCGAAATAATAGATATACTGAATAAAGTATCTAATGATTCTCAATATACAAGAGGGGGTGGGGGGTGAATTGTATACTTTAAAAAAATTCCTTTGGAACTTTTAAAGATGGTTATGTTTTAACAAGGTTAAACAAGGTAATTCAAAAAACCTCTAAGTTCTGCACACACTTTCTTGATTCAGGAAATATGATTATGAGAAAGCAATTCCGGAAAAGTGATTCTAGAAATGAAACTTAATGAAAGTTTACAACAACAAAGATTCTACCTTAAAGCGTATGGAATCTTACTAAATTAGAGTACAAGTATAAGGAAGTATAAGATAGTTATACTTTCCCCAATAATACAAATGCAGCAGAAAACTTGTAACAAAACAAGTAACAAGTAGTAAATCTTTTAACCCAAAGAGAAGGGTATCCAACAACATTGGATAAAGGTTCCTTGATTTAAACTTTCAAGAAACTCTATCTTACCCACACCAGGGTAAGCCCTCGATAGGAAGATCGGAGCCAGTCTTGCTATCCCTGCAAGCCCTCAACTTCAAGGTAGTCGGCACCTCTGTCTTCCTATCCCTGGAAGACCTCAATTGTAGACAACAAAAATCAGAGTTGCACAAAGCAAATATAAACCAGAAGTTTAGTACGCACTAATCATGAGAGTATCTCTCTCTAGAAATCACTTCAGATCAAAAGTTGTCCAAAAGTCCCAATCTCTTTCAAATGAGATTCTATTTATAGGCATGACTTCAACAATCGGCTCCCTCCTCCAACAATCATATTTTTTCTTGAATTTTGGAGGGTCCCATACACGTGTCACTCAATCAACGGTTAGTGAGTAACTGAAAACACGACATCGTTTTATAACAAAACAAGTGTAAGAAAAATATGGTTACATAACTAAAATCCAATATTAAAAATGTAAGAAAATGAAAGTTCGGAGTCTAACCAAAATTGAATTCAGAGTCTATAATACAAAAATATTCGAATTCTGTTTTTTAGGAATTCAGAACCTGAATTCTATAGAATTACAGAGTCTGGATTTCAAGGAAATTCAGAATCTGGATTCATAAGAATTCGGAACCAGAACTTACAAATTTCGGAGTCAGAGTTCATGAGAATTCGGAGTCAGAACTCATAAGAGTTCGGAGTCTGAATTTAGAGAACTTGGAGTCAAAGCTCAAAAGAGTTCATAACCAGAATTCGTAACCAGAATTTGTATTTAGAATTCAGAGTCAGAACTCATAAGAATTCGTAACCATAATTCTGATTCAAAATTCGGTGTAAGAACTCATAAGTACTTGTAACTAGAATTCTGATTCAGAATTCATATTCAGAATTTAGAGTCAGAACTCATAAGAATTCGTAACTAGAATTCTGATTCAGAATTTGCATTCAGAATTCGGAGTCATAACTCATAAGAATTCATAACCATAATTCTGAGAATTCGGATTCTAAAACAAAATACTTCATATCTAGATATTTATAGGATTTTGAGGTTTTATTTTCAAACCGAATTTTACACTTAGAAAATTATTTTATGAATAATGAAAACATGATAAGGTTAAATTTCCTTAGGGAAGGAAATTTTTTCTTATAGAGGTAAAACACAGGGTAGAAAGAGATTTTCCTTGAGATAAGGTGTTTGTGATTTTCAAAACAAGAAGAAATGGTAAAGTCATAAGGAAACCTTATTGAATTAACAATCTCCCCCAAGTATGAAGGAATGGAAAAGTTATAAGGAAAAACTTATTGACTCAACATTTTTCACTATTAATTAAAAATGAATTTTCTCAGAAAAATACCAAAAATTTACCCAAAGAAAATTTTGATGTCTCGATTCTAAAGAAGAATTTTATTTTTCCGAATAAAACATATAAAAGTGAAAAAAAAAACTAGATTTAAAAAGGGTTCTCCATCAAAATGCGGTAAATCAACCTTTTTAATGAATATTAGACTATTTGTGCTTAAAATTAGATTCATCCACATTTTAAGCCTCCAACTTTTATTGGATAAATATAAAAACATTAAACAAACTTGTATAATTATATTTTAGTTAGTTCTCTTCATTCCATCCATTACAATATCTAGGAATTTAATACCATTTAAAATAATATTATATTATTATTTTTCAGTATGACCTAATGTTGTGTGCAATGTAAGATTTCAAAGAAACCCATTGTTGCGTATCAGGTATACTATCGAGCATAGCATCCCCTTTAAATTAAAATTAATATTTAATTCAAAAATATTAATAAATATGAAAATGTTATATTATTTATTTACCTAGGATGTTACATCCTTCCCCCATTTTGGAAATTGCGTCCTGTTAATTTTTATTCACTTATCAAATAAGTGGGGGTATTTATCCCTCATAGAATTTTAAGATTCCCATGTTGCCTCTTCAACCATATGGTTTTTACAAAAAACCATTACCATATTAATTACCTAATTCCACAATAGTTTATCTCTTCAGTCAAGAATCTGGAAAAACTATTCTTTATAAGAGAGATTCTCTTCCAACTGAACAACCTCTAGGCTTAAAACAAGAGTTGTACCTAACATATAATTTCCCAACATTGAATCATGAAAACCATTGTGTACCTAGGATACACATGGAGGAAAATCCACTCTATACGAAACTGATCCATAATTCTCCACTATTTAATAGGGTCCAATGAACCTCAGACACAACTTTCCATTTTACTAAAACACATCACACATTTACATGGAGAAACTTTGAGAAATACATGATCATCTGCCTCAAAAGAAAGATCATTCCTTTTGTTATCCGCATAACTTTTCTGCTTGCTCTAAGATATTCTCATATTATTTTGAATCAACTGAACTTTTTCTACCATCTCTTCTACCAATTCTACTCTCATTAGTTTCTTTTCACCTATTTAATCCCAAAAATCAGGAGTTCGACACCGCTTCCCATATAATTCATCAAATGGATCCATCTGTATACTTGAATGAAAGCTGTTATTATAAGAAAATTCAACCAAAGAATGATTTTGGTCCCAACTTCCCTGGTAATCCATTGAACAAGCACGTACCATATCCTATAAGATCTGAATTTTTCATTCTGACCGCCCATTAGATTTATGATGAAAATATGTAAAAACATTTAATTCAGTTCCCAATGACTTCTGAAGGCCTTTCCAAAATATAGAAGTAAACATAGGATCACGATCAGATACAATTGAGAGGGGAAATCCATGCAACCTAACTATCTCTTTAACATACAATTGAGAAAGTTGATCAAGAGACAAAGTATCTCTAATAGAAAGGAAATGAGAATATTTATTCATACGATCAACCATAAAACATATTTCATTATTAAATTGAGATGTATTTGGTAATTCCATAACGATGTCTATGGATATATTTTCCCATCTCCACTCTGACACCAGTAAAGACTGAAGCATCCCTTTCGGTAACTGCTGCTCTACTTTAACCTGATGACAAGTCAAACACTTCATATTAAAGTCAGCAATATCCATTTTCATTCTATCCCACTAGTAATACTCCCAAAGTTATATGTACATCTTAGTACTGCCAGGATGAACTAAAAATGAAGAACTATGAGCTTCACAAAACAACTCATTCTTTAATTGTAAATCACAAGGCACACATAATATCTTTCCAAATCTCAAAATATAATCATTATCTATTTTAAAATCAAGAAACTTACCCTTATAATCCAACACTATCTTTTTCTGCAACTCATGTTCTTCCTTCTGTGCTTACTTAATTCTATCTGATAGAGATGATTTCACTGACACCTAAAACAAAACAGAGGAATTTCCTGCACCCACAACTTCTACGCCAAAGTTCATCAAATCAAAAACTAAAGGATCTCATTCCAAATGTAACAAGGTTATCGTAGCATTACTTTTTTGACTGAAAGAATTGACCACATTTTTTTCTTTTCTTGGATGGTAATGAATCGTGCAATCATAATCCTTGTTTAATTCCAACCATCTCCTCTGTATCATGTTTAATTATTTCTGAGTTAATATATACTACAAACATTTGTGGTTAGTATATATTTCACATTTTACTCCATAAAAACGATACCTCCAAATTTTTAATGCAAAAACAAAAATATCTATTTCCAAATCATGTGTAGGGTAATTTAACTCATGATGTTTCAACTGACGTGAAGCATACAAAATTATGCGATGACTCTGCATTAGGACACAACCAATTCCTTTCAACAATGAATCACTATAGATAAAAAACTCACCATTTATAGAAGGTAGTTCCAAAATAGAACCATTTAACAATCTACATTTCAATTCCAGAAAACAATCATCATATTCTTTTGTCCAAATGAACTTAACACCTTTTCGAGTTAACTTAGTCAGTGGGATTGATAACCGTGCAAAATTTTCAGCAAACCTACAGTAATAACCCACTAATCCAAGAATAGTACGAATCTAGGCTATATTTATGGGTCTTGACCATTCCTCAACAACCTTTGTTTTAGTAGGATCAACTGTTATGCCATTTTATGAAACAATGTGACCAAGGAATGAAATTTTCATAACCAAAACTCACACATGCTGAATTTACCATACAATTTATTTTCATTTATGGTTTGAAAGGAAACCCTTAAATGACTTTCATGATCCTATTTAATTTTATAATAATCCAATATATCATCAATGAACACAACCACAAACTTATCCAAGAACTCACAAAAAATTCAATTCATAAGACCCATGAATACAATAGGTGAATTTGTTAACCCAAAAGGCATAACTAAAAATTCATAATGGCCATATCTAGTATGAAAAAAAGTCTTCAGAATGTCTGTTTCCTTTATTTTCAACTAATGGTACCCCAACCACAAATCAATAATCGTAAAACACTGACCTCCCTATAGCTGATCAAACAAATCATCGATATGAGGAAAATGATACTTGTTCTTAAGAGTGATGTTATTCAATTCACTATAATAAATGAAAATTATCATTGAAACATATTTATTTTTAACAAACAAGATAGTAGGACCCCATGGTGATGTGCTAGGTTGAATGAAACCTTTATCTAATAACTCATGCAATTGCTTTATTAACTCTAAAAATTCAATTTGAGGTATTTGTAAGGGGGTTATGAAATTGGATTAGCATCTAGAACTGAGTTAACAATAAAATAAAATTCTTGATCAGGTATAATACCTAAAAAATCATCCGTAAAAACTTTAAGGTACTCATTTACCACTGGCACATCATTAATCTGAATAGTTCCTTTGTTTTCAACAATATGTGCATGGTAAAATTTATTTCCATATTTTAATAGTTTCTCTACTTCCTAATATGTTATCAAAAGTAAGGGTTCATTATTATACACAAACTGAAAATATTTATGAAGATAAACCTCTTTAGCTATCCAGTAAATCTTAGCCTGATAAACCGAAAGCCAATCCATACCCAAAATAACATCAAACTCTACTAGAGGAAAAGCAATAAGGTTTTCACATAGATTCTTTCCACACACAAGGACAGGAAGGTTCTTATAATTTCTTTTTGTCTCAACATTTCCCCCTAGTGTTTTTACCATTATTTCAGGATTCATATCTTGATATAGAATTCCAAATTTTCTTGAAAACTTCTCAGAAATGAATGAGTGTGTAGACCCTATATCAAACAACACATTGGCATAATTTGAACAAACAAACAGTGTACCTGATGCTACTTTATTTGATGGCTCCACATCTGCTGAAGTAGTTGAAAAGGATTTCACCACCCCTTTCTTCTTGTAGTTTGGCTGTTTTTTCTCAGTTGAGTTATTAATTGGACACTCATTTGCATAATGACCCATTTCATTGCACTTAAAACATTTTACTG
Source organism: Viscum album (assembly GCA_963277665.1). Taxonomy (NCBI): domain Eukaryota; kingdom Viridiplantae; phylum Streptophyta; class Magnoliopsida; order Santalales; family Viscaceae; genus Viscum; species Viscum album. Next base: position 637,068,485 of record OY728160.1, read on the forward strand.
ACTGTAAATCATATTTTTTCTTACCATTACCCTGAAATTTTTCAGTGGAATTATGAGACTTATGCCCCATTTTACCACATCGGTAGAACTTACCATAATTCAAAAGATATTCCCCAACATGCTTTTTACCACAATTTTCAGAAATTTTAGACATAAGTTTCTTACCATCAAACTTTTTTTGAAGAGGTCTTTCATTTCTTATACCACCTCGACCTCTTATTCTATTGTTTGTCAAAGAATACCTGATCATCGACAAACTCCATTTCCACATTCACCACTCATCAAAAAAGTTTTTCACAAATTTTTTAACTTATGAGAAGTTAAATCCATTCGATATGTTAGATTTAATCCTGAGTAAAAATGATTGATTTTTCTATAAAGATCTCATATGATGTTTGGATCATACCTTGCTAGTCGAGTGAGTTTTGCTTCCTAAGTAGCCACATAGTCATCCTCCTACCTCAATTATAGGAATTGGTTTTCTATCCTAAGACAAACCACCTTAGGAAAATATTTCACAAGAAACATACTTTAAATTCATCCCAATCAAGAGAATCAATCTCTTCACTATCCATGATAATTTTTACCATCAACCCCACTGATCAGATTCACATTCAAAATAGTAAACCACAAGACTAAAATTTTGATGTTCTAAACACCCCATGACATCAAAAATATTTTACAGTGCTTTAATACACCCTCCAATTAGAAAAGAATCAGATGATCCCCTAAATGATGTGGGATGTTGCCTCATGAAATGCCCTAATACTGACATGATCCACTAGGGTTGATCTAGATGATCTTGTGCTTGGATACCACCACCATTTATAGCCTGATTTAATTGTTCCATCACCACAAAAAACTATTCAGTTCCGATTCTGACCATCTTAGGTTGCTGATTTGGAAGCTTGTCTTCCTCTGGATGTCATCCCATGATAGCTGTCATGTTTCCTCTGTAGAAAACCATTCTAAACCTAAAAATATTTTAGGCAAATCACATAGTAATCTTTAAATGTTATATAATTTCAATCAAACCATAAATTAATTTATGGACATTAATTTAACAATATTCTAACTCCTAAAGTTGTTTAAACTGACCTCTTATACCAACTATAAGGACCCAATCTTAAAACATTACATAATCTTGAATTAAATGGATAATTCACATTGAGGATCTTATCAGGTTTAGAGTTTTTGAGAATTAAGTCATAACTATTACATTACATCTCAAAAATTACAAATTAGACACTACTACTAAATTTCCATTTTTTCATAAAATAAAAACTCTTGAAAAAATAGTCATGTCTAGTTCTATGTTTTAGACAGCATGAATTTTTCTTGATCCCATCCTTGACCCTATTCATCTTTAAATCTAGTGAAAAACAATTCAAAAAAATCAGATGAGCATAAAAAGCTCAGTAAGGTTTATAAAATAAATAAATAAATCATTAGTCCATCAATACATTCAAAACATAAAAACTTTTACTTATCTCATGAAATTATAGGATTTACGAATAACACATAGTAATCAAAAATCATAAAGGTAACTTGTGGATTCCATAACATAATCATGTTGTTTCTTTCACAGCTACGTAGGGAGTTACATTTGAAATACTCATCATAGTATATTTCCTAAATCATTTAGGAGAAACATTCACGTTTACCTCTATCACATTACCCAATGTATTAGAGGGCTATCTCAGGCTCACCCTACCTTTGTTTATCATAGAACCACCCGTATACATAACAATTCCCATGAACCATAACATATTGATAACGCATAGAACCACCCGTATACATAACAATTCCCATGAACCATGACTTTTCTATCTTTCCTTTATATTTGTTTTATGCGTTATCAATATGGCATGAACGAGTCATATCACTTTAAGGGGGCGGTAGTCCGCACTTCCTCAAATGAAATTATCGCGTTTACCCATTATGGAAACCATAAAGGTATGATATAAATGAAAAATAAAGAATTATATGGAAAATATAAATATAATATATATCACATATAAATAAAGTTCCATTTTATTGTCCACCATAAGAGGTGGTAGGGGAATATTGAACAATCATCGTTTCGTGAGGTCGTAGTTCATCGTCCACAGAAACAGTAGGTTCATTACCCATTAGATGGAGGTGTGTGTAAGTGTAGTTCAAATCCTAATCATAACAACAACCTAGTATATTGAGGATATTGGTTATGTTATAAAATAAAGGAATAAGAAGTGTTTAGGGGGTTGGATAAGTAAAATAAATGAATAGAATTTAAGAGAAGACGTTACCTTTAAATTGGGTAACTCTCTTGGGTTTGAACCGAAAGGATTTATTGAAGTGCCTTATACCTATGGTGAGGCTTATAGGTGGAAGAGAGAGATTTAGGGAGCTTAATTGGACTAAGGTTGGATTATCCAAGGGGCTTTAGAGGTGCGAGTAATGGGTTATAGGTGATGTCTTTTTATAAGGGGGAGGGGCTATTTAGAAATGTTTGAAAATATTTTTTTTATTATATAATGATTTTCGGTTTCTAAAGATCCAAAACTCATTAAAGTAGAATATAATATGAATCTTGTTTGAAATACAATAATTCAATAATAATTGGATAGGTTTTGAATATTTTTTTAATTTTTATAATCTTATTTATTTAAAGAATTCATTAATGAGGTAAACAATGCATCATTATTGTGTCATAAGTAATTTTATTTATTTATGTTCTAAAATTATAAAAAAATACCATGATATAGGAATCTTTTTTATATTTCAAAATAATATTTATTGTCGAATATTTGATTTATATAACCCCATGTAATAATTTATTTAGTAAAAGATATAGGTTTTAGTCCTTTTTTTAATTACTTTAAATTAATTAATTTAAAGTTTCCTTATCACTATTATGTGGCTCCATGGGGTCCCAAAAATGACCCAAGGATGACCATGGTCGGACATGTATTGACCAATATTATTAGGACACATGTTAGGGTAATTTAATATTATTATAATATTATTTTTACCTTAAATTACCTTATTTACCTTTAACCGTGGTAAATAAATTTTAAAAGATACTATTCACCCAAAAAATTATTTTCATCTTATCGAATTTTTTTTACTTACCAATAACAACCATGTTTTTCAAATTTTCGAAATTCAATTCACATAGGTGGTTAATTTTCATTTAAATGAAAAATTCGGTTTTTTTATCTACAACTCAGTGTTTTCACTATTCATAAAAAATTGAAGGTATTCAAAAAAATTCCAAAAAACCAGCCAATGCAATATTTGATATTCCGAATTAAAAAATGAGGTATATTTTACCAAATTCAAAACATATATGTGGAAGAAATTAATTTAATATTAATTCCCGTTATTAAAACAAAAAGCGTGTTTTTAAGAAATAATAACCATCAAAATATTGACACTTATTTATGTCTAATTTCAAAGTGAAATTACTTCCAATGACCAAAATTAGATTAATTTGTAAAAATATAATATAATTAAACTTTAAAACCAATTAAAAAGATAATATAACCATATAAAAAATTAGATTAAAAGGCAATTTTGAATTAAAAAAAAGTATTTTTCACTATTCATTAAAACATGAATTTTGTCAGAAAAATACCCAAAATTTACCCAAAGTAAATTTTTATCTCCCGATTCTAAAGAAGAATTTTATTTTGTAAAATAGAACATATAAAATTCACTAAAACTAGATTTAAAGAGGGTTCTCCATCAAAAGGTGGTAAATCTATCTTTTAATTAATATTAGACTATTTTTGCATAAAATTAGATTCATTCACATTTTAAGCCTCTAACTTTTATTGGATAAATGTAAGAACATTTAAACAACATGTATAATCATATTTTAGTTAGTTATGTTCATTCCCAACATTACAACAGCTAGGTGTTAACTACCATTTAAAATAATATTATATTATTATTTTTCAGTATGACTTAACATTGTGTGCAATGTAAGATTTCAAAGAAATATGTTGTTGCGTATCAGGTACACCATAGATCATAACATCCCCTTTAAAGTAAAATTATTATTTAATTCAAAAATATTAATAAATATTAAAATGTTATATTCTTTATTTACCTGGGATGTTACATGATCATTATCATTAGTTTAGAAGAACTACTATATATATGGTGGGGTATATATAAAATTTTCCACTTCACTATAAAAAATATGAGAGAATAAACTCACTTCATGAGCTTCCATGGATTCTATAGGGTTATTCTTATCCCACATATTTTTACTCTCATCTAATGATAGAAAATTTACATTAAGATTGACTAACTTAATACGAATGGAGACAACATTATCTAGTGTATCATACCTTATTTGAAACGTTTTATTTAAATTTTTCATTTATCAAATATAAATATATAATATAAATGAATCTATTCTTTTTAATTGTGTGATGAAATCATTTAAACACATATTTATCTCGTCAATTATTTTTAAATAATTTTATAAAGTGTAATAGAACACTATGGATAAATTTTATTTTATGAAAAATGGAATCTAGTAGCATAGTGGTTATCCCATCACATATAGTGAGGCCATGGGTCTCAATCCCATAATCGAAGGGAAATATGGAAACATTTCCTACCACTAGTCTATGCACAATCCTTTTTCAACTTTCTATCAATTTTATATATACATATACCTCATATACGATATTAAAAATTATTATTATTTTTAAATAGTTTAGTGGATTCCTTAGTTTTATATTTTATTTCCAAATATTGTATTAATTATGACATTATATAATAACTCATGAAATGGTATGATACATTTCTTAAATTTCACAAATTTATGAAATATTAAATGTAATGTTATATAAAATAATTTGTGAAATGTGTAGAGAATCATTAAATATCATTTTTCACACAAAATTAATAGTCTCTTCTACATTTTTAATTACATTATATCTCATTTAATTTTGTAATTGTTTTTATCATATTATATGTTCATGTTTCTTTATATATAAATATATTTTTAAAATGTAATATAGAATTTTTATAATGCATTAACATAAACATTTTCCCCTAATAATATGATTATTGTAATTTATTTTTTTCTTATCATTATAAATTATTTATATTGTATTAATGATAAATTTTTTAAAACAATAATATGGTCTTTTTTTATAAAATTTTCAGTGTATAAAATTGGTTACACTAAAAAAAATTCATGGTCATTTATAAAACATAAAATTTCGATTAATTAGAGATATAAAATTTAAAATATTATGTATATTAGTAAATTAAATTATTTATTATACAACATATAATAAATACATAATTTAAAAATCAAATATTTAATCTCTCATAACAAAAGAATGATTTTTTACTATAAATATATTGTATATGCATATATGATATGTCTTTAACTAAAAGTGATAATAAAAAAATATATAATTTTGATGATATAAAAATGAATTCATTTTTCTAATATTTTTAAATTTTTTGTTTGTTTTTTTGGGATTTTTTTGAAGTAGATGATTTCTTTATGGAATAGTAAAAAAAATTTATATAATACCACAAATCGTACAATTTAATTTTTATATAAGATTAACTTTAATATTAATGAATAATTTTATGGAAAAATATTATTTAATTAGTAAAGTAGATAGTTTAAAATTATTATGTGTAATTTAGAAACATATATTTTACATTTTAAAACAAAAATATTATATTGTTTAAAAAAAATTACTTTTAGTTATATTCATTTAATTATGTTATTGGATGGTTCTATTTTGACATATTGTTCCCTTATTTCAAGTATTTTTTTACACTCATATTGATCTCATTTTGGCTGGGTATTTTGTTAGGGTGTTTCAAGTAAAATTTGAAAAAAAAATTGGTAGCACTTTTATATGTGTATGATCAGTGGATTGTTTGGGTTAATCGTGCTATTTGGACTAACAAACTATGGACCCTATTTAGAGCCACTAGAAAGGGGTGCATGGTATGTCAAAACTAGGCATCCATCCCTCCAAATATTAAACCACATGGATAGTGGGGAATTAATTGATGTTTTATGGTTAGTTTAAATTCTAGGACAAACTGTGCACCCCAAATTAAAGGCTATTGGGGGATCAGGGTCTGGAACACCATTTGTCAAAGCAAGTGTCCCTCCCAAGGAAATCATTTTCCTAATTTATAATTCCGAGTGAAAATAATTAAATAATAAAAAAACCCTTGTTTAATATTCATATCCGCCCACCCATTCAACCTTAACATTATTTTTTGGATCTTGGAGGCTCTTAAGAGGTGAAATTGACTCATCTAAACCCTTATCTTGGATTATCAAAGAAGTGTCGATTACATTCAACATCCTCTAATTAAGTGGATATACTCCCCTATAGTTTCTTTTGATATTTATTTATCTCATACTTATAGTTTCATTGATCATCATGTAATTGATTGTTCAATACTCAATTATATGAGATTATGATTATAGACTGGGTTCCTAGATCTTTCATCCCTTTCTTCTATAGTGGTCCCCCTATTGTGGGTGTTGTGCATTGTGATTTCATGATCCAGTGGTAGGTGGTTCCATAATAATCTTACCCAAGATTTAATTGTTTATCTTTTTGATTAAATTGGAATTTATTTTTAGTTGAATTAAAAGCATGTATTTGTGATGATTTGATCATTTTTTTGAAAAGGGTATGAGATCTACAAATTCTCAAATTTCAATGGAATTGAAATGGTAAGGAGAATTTATCAAATATGATGTATTGATTTAGAAATAATTTTAGTGACCTGATTTGGTGTTTATCTTGATAAAATGAGATTAATTGGTTTGTGATTTTAAATAGAATGAAATAATATAACACTAAGATTATCTTTTATAATGTGAAGGAATGTTGAAAAATGAAATTGGGAATATATATTTTAAGATATTTTCAAAAGGTTGATTTCAATTATGATTAATTAATTGATTTATTGAATATGATTCATACTAGGGTATCAAATAAGTAGTATGGAAAATAATTATAGGATCTATATCCCTTAGAAATTGAATTTGGATTAAAACAAAAACAAAACCATGTCATTTCTTGATACCTTTAGTGAGGTCACCTATTGGGATGTAGATTAATTGCATATAATGGGTTCCAATGTTGGGGTGTTGATTATGTATACTTGCTATTTATGAGCCATAAAAAATGATGAGATTTCTATGGACCATATATCCAATGTCTAATATACAACAAGGCATGGTGATAATAAGTCTTTTATTTTTTGAACTATTTTATTACTTACAACTAATTTATATAAAATTATATATATATATATATATATTATTTTACTTTAGTAATTATTTAATAATTAATTGAAATATATGTTATTTATTTTAATGAAATTATTATTTGGTTTAAAATATTCAAATTCTAATCCTTGACTTGTTTTATTTGATCTGATATCATAAAATGTTAAATTGATATACTATTGAATATGAAACTCATGGAGAGAACCAACTTGGATTTATACCACACACCCTAAATTTTCCTTCAAACATTTGGAGACATTATAATTATATGTACAAGAAAATTTAATGATCCACTCGATAGTGGTTGATATTTTTGATCCATTTGACCATGGGGTGGTGATGATTACTAGTGATGCTATCAAACACTTGTTTCATAGGGTTTCTACGTGTTTTGGTTGGTTTCATTGTATTTTCCCAAGGTATGTTTATATTTTAATTGTGTAATATTAAACATTTTTTCAGTACATTAACCTTTTGAGAATTTATATTACTAAAATGTATCTTATAACTCTAGATAATTTATTGGAAATTTATTTTTATCCAAGATTAAGTTTTATTTCAGTTGGTAGGCGACATCCCATGGAAATTAGAAACACTTTTTAGGATAATTCATTGTTGGATTAGGTTTTAGGGTTCTATATTACCTAATATAGTTTGTGAAAAAGATGTATTTGGGGTAGGTAAACCATATTTCGGTAATGTCAGTATGATTTTTTGGGATGTATTAATGGGAAATAAGGGGTAGTTGTGAGATAGTACCAAGTCACCCCTCATTGTAATGATACATAATTCTCTATTGGTGTGTTGGGAATATGTATTTGAATATTATGTTTTGAAATTATTCTAGTAGTATCTATTCTTTTGGTTCATTAATGTTGGTATAAAAATATTTAAATTTTATATGATGGGATTAATATTCCCATTTAACTTTTTTGAGTTATCAGTCTGAATAATTTTACAACACCTTCAGTGATTTATATTTAAATTGAAAAAAACTCTAATAAGGCATGTATAAAGGCCCTACGATGAAGCTTCTGGTGAACCGTAATGAGAGAATCTTCTTACAGACCTGAATAATATTAATATTTATGTGATTTTTTCCATGCTATATGATAGGAACATGCACCCATTCCCGTTCTAGATCCATTTGATGACCCTCAAAGGAATGGATCTCATGATTTTCTGCAATTTCATCTTTTAGATAAGAAAACGCTATCCCAAGGAAATAATTATTCACAATAAGATAGGGATTAGTTGACCTAGATAGGTTACCTTCTTAATATCTTGAAAATTCCTGAATATGTTTTATTCCGAATGGATAACATCAAGATGGAAGGGAATAGAAGGATATTATGGGATTTTATGGTAACTATGATGAAACATGAGGATATATAGTGAAAAATTCATAGTTCATTTCACTTATCGGGTTTATCTATTATCTATAGTATAATACAAGGATGTTGAGTTTTTCAACCTCCAGCTGGATGACTGGACCATGGAGTGGTATGTGAACCTATTTTCTGAGCATGTATTTATTTAAGAAGAGATTTTATCTAATGACATGATTAAGGATTGATGGTTCGAGAAGGGTGGTAGGCTTCGTATCCAGTAATTGGGGTTCTTAAATAAGCATACTTCATAAACTGACATACTGGATAAGGCGTTGATGGTTGAGCTACCCATGTATGGAATGTAAGGTTTAATGGTATTTCCTTTTTCTCCCAGTGGAAGTTCATTGAGTTTAATTAATTTATTAATGATGTGTAATAATTCTCGTGCTGGTTGTTGATAACACTAGTCCTTCAAAACTCCTTTAGTTGTGGGAAGATACCCTTATACTTTTTTCCATTGTAGAATGTTTAGGAATTTGAGATATGTTTGAACTAAGGTGATAATGATATACATTTATTGTGGTTTCTTGGGATGCCTATAAAATTTATGTTATTAAATTTCATCTATTTTAGTTTCATGGTATCATCATCATCCTAATTTCTATAGTTTAATAAGACTTATTTGGGAAAATAGGTTCCTACTATATTGAACTGGAACAAAGATTGTTAATGTCATTGAAGAGTCTCCAGAGGAAGATGATACATGATCAGTGATAGTGGGAGGTACCAACATCATAACTTAAACATTAGTGAATTATTTATTTGATACAAGTTCATCAAACTTGTTTATATTGATATATAACATAAACCAAATCAATAGTTCATAAGTGCTTCTATCTTATGTGATGGATATTACTATTATCCTAGGAGTGGAAAGAGAGAGGGGTCTCTTTTTCCTACTTATAGCTTTTAATTATCAGAAATAAATATTACTTGTATTTTTTTGGATCTTGGAATGAAACCTAGTAAACTCATCCATGGTATTCTTTGGATCAAATATATTAATAAACGAAGTTACTATTATCTTTGGTTGGACTCTTTTACTTCAAAAATGGGGTGTTCCATTTATTTTTGGGAGAATGGAACCCGAGGTCAAGTAGATGGAAACCATATAATTCAATGTTGGGGAAATAAATATCATTTTTATATTTGTACTTGATGATATAATCATTATGTGATTATATCCCACTATTCATAATCATGATTCGTGGCATGTTTCCTTCTACCTCTCTAGTTTTACTCTATTAAGATAATTAGAGTTCTCTATTAATTTTGTATCACATACCCCAAAATTGTCTATTCCTTTATTAAAAATTGAACCATTTCAACTAAAATATTTAAATACTAATTTAGATGAATAGTAAGATAAAGTATTTGTACGAATAAGTGTTTCATCGATGGAGGTTATTATTATCTATTCCATAAAATCTGATGGAAAATTTCCCCAATGTGTTGACTACCAATAGAAAAATAGTTTTATAATAAAGAGAAATTATTGGTTAACATTTATAGATATGCTATTTTGACAAGTTGAGGGGGGGATGAGGTTCATGAAAATTCATAATTGATCTGGTTATCACATGTTGATAAATTAAGAACATGTCATTCCAATGACCACCTTCCATATCAAGTGTGTCCATTTTGAGTATCTTGTCATGTCATTTTTTTAAAACCAATGATCCCAGAATCCATTTGGAGCTGATGAACATAATCATACCTAAGTATCATGATACATTTTTGTGGTCTTTTTAAATGAAATCATAGAATACTCATTGTTTTAGGATAATCACATGCATCATCTGAGGGATGTTATTGAAATGATAAGAAAAAAGGGATTAATTAAAAATTAGTAAAAATTTTATTTTTGGAATAAAGATTCATTGAACATAGGACACATGGTGTTAGAATGTGTTATAATAGTATATCTTGAGTTGGTAATGAAATTTTGACATGGGATAAATAATAAATTTATTTTAAAATTCTAGTATTCTAGAGTTTAGTAGGGTATTATCATTGGGTTGTAAAGGATTTCACAAATATTGATTCACTAATGACCACTATCACATGGAAGGGTGTGAAGTTCATTTGGGATGATAAATGTGATAGTTATGTAATTTGGAAAAATCATATTTTGACTTCTTCAAAAGAATCAAATCTTTCTAATGTTGGGTAGTTCTAGGTAGTTTATTGTGTTTCCATTGGTTTAGGTTTGGGTTCTTTTCTTATGTATGTTGATCGCATTGTAAACTGTGGATCTAGATAGCTTAGGCTAAATGAGAATAGTTATCCAACCCATGACCTTGAACATGAATCTTTGATGTTTGCTCATAATAGATTCCAGAATTTCATTTTCATAAAAGGGTGTAACAGGATTTCCAACCAGAAATGTTTATGTTGTGTCTTCTCTAAAAAAATTGATCTTCATTATGATACATTCGATAGATTACCTTAAAAATATCTTCATCAAAATTTATTACAACATAGAGAATTCTAATTTTTTACTAATGCTTTATGTAGGAAACATCTAACATGGGTTGTGAAAGAATAATAATAATAATTATAGAACCTGATGGATCTTTTTTATCAGTTTCATTTTGTAGACTGGGATAAAGAAGATATGGTTTTCTTGTAATTATTTCCTCCTATATATAATCTTATTGAGATTATTCATTCAAAACCACAAATTTATGATGAAAACTATGGAAATAAGGACCCATTTTATTATGGTTTGAGAATTGATGATTGGACTCTCTCTTCTATGGTAATCATATGTTTTCAAATTTATCTTTTTGTGAATTTTCTTCAATGAAAACATTCACGAGTTATTTCTATATTTCATGGTGGTAGGTTCAAACTAAAATCTCAATGATGTTTTATGATATGCATAAATTATTCTAGTTTCCATGTATGAGATGGAACATCACTAACTGTGTTTCATGTTATTTTACTATCAGCTAGTCCAGGATGGTCACTATATACCATATAGATTATTTTAGACACCTCCAATATATACATGGAAGTGGGAGGATATTTTGATGAACATTTAAGTTGGGTTTCCATGTACCCCTTTAGGAATGGATTTTATAATCATTTTGATAAATATTCTTTGTAAATCAGATCAGTTTAAACCCATTTTGTATACATGAATGGTTGATGAGTTAGAAAAAATATATGTGAAATATATTTTTCATTTGAATGTTGTTATATATGTTTTAGTCTCTAATATAGATCAATTTTTTCCTCTTGTTTTTGAGAGGCCTATAGTTGGATATTGGATATCATATTAATATTAGTATCGAATACCATACAAACATATATGGATAAACATTGGGGGGTAAACATATTCTTGAGGAAAAACATTGTGCCTACAACATTTATTTTTTTGTGGATTGGTATTACAATTTTTGAATGATATAGGTATCTTATAAAAATAATTACCAATATAAAATATAGATGGCTCCATTTGAGTCCTTTTATAGGTGTCTTTTCAAATAATCATTATAATGTTCAAATATTGGTGCAATTTCTTTAGTTTGGTCGATGAGATGATAGAGAAGATTTAGTCGATTCATTAGGAAATGTTGATGACAGATAGACAATAAAAATCATAAAATGTAAATCAAAGTAGAACATAAGATTTTTCATTTGGTGATAAGGTTTTTTATAGTTTCACATCACTTGGTTCATCGACGACATGGTAAATAGGGGATGCTTACACCTTAATTTTTGGGATCTATTGAGCTCATTGAGAAGGTGGGGAATGTTTCATACCATTTAGTACTTACTGTACATTTTACTTTAATACATAATGTGTTATTTGCATCACAATTTTACAAATATATTCCAGACCAATGTTCTATGGGATCATGGTTATGATTATCATTCTATACAGGCACGATATACAAAAATCAGTGAGTATTTGGCTCATCTCTTTGATATCGAAACTACTTGAATGTAGTTATATGGATAATTTTTTTTACGATGGTGTAGTTTTAAAATCCATTTAATTTATTTTTGTAATCCCATGATATATTTTTTATCCCATTTTTCTTGGTTCATGTTTCTGGTAGTTTTGGGTGGTATTTGTAGAATTTTTGTAGCCCTTTTAGACTATGAATGGTTCATGCATGATACAAAAACCCATGAATTTTGGAATATAAATGTGTGAGCCCTTTTGGGAGCCACTAGAAGAGGTTCATTGTCTGTCCAGACCTTGTGGATACCCCTATAAACCATGAACCACTTGAATAATGGGGAATGCATGGTTGTACAATTGTTTGTATAATCATATGGCTTAATTAGTGTCCACAAATAAAAGTCCAATGGTGGTTCACAGTTAGGGTTAACTATTTTTTTAACTATCTATCCCTCCACAAGAAACCATATGAGAAGTTTTTAATTCATATGAAAACTAATTTATAAATATCAAACCCATAATCTAATTTAGATTTCACCCCCATTTGACCCTAACATTAATTGTTGGATCTTATAGGCTCTCAATAGGTAAAATTGCATCCTCTAAATACATTTCATGGTATGCCATAATATCATTTATCTCATTAGATATCCTACAAGTAAGTGTATATTCTCCCATATTTTTTATTTTGATCACTCATTATATCCTCATTATATATTGATTAATGATCATCCAATTGATTGATCTAAATTCTGTAATATGGGATCCTGAATCTATGTTGTATTCCTATATCTTTTGTTACTTCTTTCATTATTGGAGTTCCCCATTACATGTGTTTTTATTTGTGATTACATGATACAAATTAAGGTGGTTCAAAAATTCATTTCCCTATGATTGAAACCATGAATTTATTTGTTTAATTTAGATGATTTATAATTTTATTAAAAAATGTACTTTCAATTATTTGATATTTGAATTAAAAAGGGAATGAAATGTGAGAAAACATAAAATTTCAATGGAATTTAAATTTTGGGGTGAATTTATGGAGGATGATGGAATTATTTAGAAGTCATTTGGATGAAATTATTCGATGATGATCTTGGGAAAATGTATTAAATTGAAAATTTATATTAAATAGAATTTAAATATTTAAATATATGATTTATTTTTGAAATAAGAAGTACCATGCTAAATATTTAAATGGGGAAATTATATTTTAAAATTTATTATAATTATTGATATCCAATTTGATTGATTGGATGATTGATTGAAGAATATGGGATCCTAGAAAGTAGTTGGTGGTTGGGATAATAATGATAGTATGTTGATCCCTTAGCACTAGATTTATGATGAAAGCACTAAGAAAACCATTTTGGATCATGACGCTTGTGGTGAGTTCCCCTATTAGGGTGTAGATTGATTTCCCAAAATGGGATCCCCTATTGGGGTCTTTTTTTTTATTCAAACAATTTTTGATCAATGATCAGAAATGATACATGTAAGGATCTTATAGCTAGTAACTATTGAACCACATGGTATTTTATCGTGGTGATATGAGTTTTTTTACCGGATAAACATGTCACTGATTTGATGAACACTTTTATTCATGCCAAATGATTTATATAAACTTTTTATATAAAATTATCATTAATGACTTTTTGAATGTTTTTCAGAGATATATTCAACACATTTTAATGAATTAATGTTTTTTTAGAATATAAAAATGTAAAACCAGGATTCTTTATATTTAATATGGTAGAATAAATGATAAATTGTTATGGTATTTATTATGAAACACTCAGGTGAGACTCTACTATTCTTTGTAGCTCAAACCGAACATTTTCTTTTGAGTTATTTCTTCATTAATATACTAGGTCCGAGTAAAGGGAAATACCAAGTTGTAGTTTGTAGATGTTACTGAATCATTAGACCATAGAGTGGTAATTGGGACTCATGGATCTATTTTACACATTATTACATAGGATGTGTGAGACTATTGTCTAGTTCATATTGTTGTATCATATGTTATTTTGAACTTTTAGTATTATACTATTATTCCTATACATTTCTATTACATTATATTTTTTTGAGAGTTTATCATACTTAATTTTATCTTATATATTACTATGTTTTTTGTTGATAATTAATTCCCTCTTTGATCATGAATGATTCTATGTGCTAGTATCTAACCCTTGAGGTCATAAATTCTCTATGTGCTATGTTGTGGTGGGATCAAATATCAGTTTACCCAGGTATTTAGGTATGTTAACAATATCTATTATATTTTTCCTTTGTCTAAATATTAGATAAAACTTATTTGTTTTACAAGAATCCCAAAATAAATTCATGAAAATTATTCCTACTCAATGGAATTTAGCCTATGTGATAGGACAATAAATATATAAACCCATAATTACACTTCTCATCAAGTATAAATACTCCCATGATACATTCCCTTGGAAAAAAATTATCATTAACAACATATATATGGATATGTACCTATTTATAATCTCATGTGTCCATTAGTTACCTTATGTATGTTTTGGAGATACAAAACCCGAGGACTTCATGGATTTATTAATTGAGAAACAATCATGTGAAGAGGTAACCATGATTCCCTATACATTATTTTTTCACTCTTCTTATCAATACTCTTCAAATAATACCCATTTTCATTCAATTCCCAAAAATTTGATAATTTTATTTAAAATAATAATTATATCCAAAGAATGTCATTATATTTTTAGTATATACCCATATTACTTATCTCTTGACACATTATGATAATGTCTGATTTCATTAGCCTTTGAGGATGTTGTCAATGATTTACTTATCATCGCATTTATGGATGGTTACATTATATTCTGTATTATAAATATATTTTACATTACTATACTCTACTATATTAAAATTTACAATTATTTATATTATGATTAATAAAAATAATTTATTAGAATAAAAATTTTATAATTGATAGAAAACATATATTCAGGTCATTCTATATTTAAAATTAATAATGATAATTAAATTCCAATGATTAAATTTTACAAATAAATAAAATTATGTCTCTAAATTAATTTTGGATTCATGTTTTAATAAACATATATCTATTCTAAAATTGGGTAAAACATGATGAAATATAATTGGATATAATGTATAGGTTGTTTAGGACTCCTATATGTTTTCTAAATAATAATGATTCGTCCATAAAAATTCCCTATAAAAATCTATTTCTTCCACCTTATGATGATATTATATTTTATTTACTTATACTTTATAAATTTATATTTTATTATTATAATACTCTTGTTTGATGAATGTTGTTCATCATAAAAATTAGTTGTTGTAGTGGAAATTTTAAATTAGTTCAAAATAATCTTTTCTTTATATGTAAACATTGTTTATATTTTTCAAGATTTTTTGTATTTATATATGAATTAATTTTTTTGGATTATTTTCTACATTTTGTTTATTCATTTAAATTTATTTTATATATAATCACTTTAATTTGAATAGTCAGCTCATTTTTTACTATTTAATGTTGTATATAAAATGTTTTTAATGTATTTATTGTGAATTCACTTTCCCAACACTATAAAAATTATTATTAATTAAGCTTCATCTTTTATGGTTAAATGTATCTCCCATGAATTTCCTATTATTATTTGAATTTTTATATATAAATAATGTATAATGTTTTAGAATAATAGGTAAATAGATTTAACTCAACTTATATGTATATTTATAGTCCATTGTACCTTTTATACTCTGTAACCATATTTAATTTCAAGGATGAAATATTTTGAATTATTCTAAAATATAATTTTCAATTTATTCTTTCACCCACTAAAGTGGATTTTATAAACAAATTATATTTTTTCCTCAACCATATCACAAAAATATTTTGAAAATACTTCTTTGTATTTTTCATCCATTTCATGTTAATCCTCCTTTGTTTATACCTTGAATTTTGAAATGTTATTAATGAATATATAAATGATATTATACTCTATTTGGGATATTTGACTTTCGGTGTCATCCATAATAATCTTGATTTCATGTTTTACGATACAATTTAGAAGTTATATATAACCTAATTAATTCATTTGTGGTCTTCATGGTGTGATTAATGATTGAATTTATGTGGTTGATATATGTATAGTACATCATTATGTGATGGGTGGGCCCTATAGATCCCTCCAAAAAATTGGGTAAATAATTATATCTCTTGATATAAGTTTGGAAAACGAGTTTTCAAGATTATTCCATATCAGGAAATATGTAGTGGTGTTTCATCAATTATATTATTGGAAATATATATTGTTGTTGGATTAACTATTTTATGGGATTATGTTGTGATTATTTATCTAATATCTTATGGAAAAAATGATGTGAAATGTGATACAATTTGTTATATGAAATAATATGTGATTCATAATCCATTATGTTATGGGAAATCAGTAGAGACACATGTTCCACAATGTTATGGGAAACTGGAAGAGATGTCTATTTAATAAGACTTTATTTCCATACTAATTTTATATGAAATTTCTATGCATATTTATATACTCATGCACTATTATTATTGTCTCATACTTTCACACTCTTACTCTATGTTTTATGTATTCTAATGTGAGGTTATATTATACAACATCTAGATTTATAAATTATTTAATTGTTCTAAGATGATTTTACTCTCATTTTTTTCCCCATTTCCATGTTTTAATATAGGTTTATTATCAAACATTTTATAGATCAGTGATTAATCTAACAATAAATATCATTTCATACCACTTCATAATTAATTTCTAATTCACTGAGAAATTAAATATTACAATTTGGGATTAAATATGTTTAATTTAGATATGTTTGGGGGATATGTTGAAACAATAATGTGATATAAACTATTTATATAACTTATATCTAGAACACACTGTTCTTTTGTGTACTTCGATTATTTTGTCACTGTTATATTTAATAAATTATTTAAATGATCTAAAATATGTGAATGTCTGTATATCTTCATCTCATTTAGTATCAGATCATGATTTATATATATTTTTGGTTATATACATGAAAAATAGTGAAAACCCTAAGGATAATATAAATATGTTAAAAATCATTAATTTTCTTATACTATCTAGTGTGTGTTTTCCCATTAATGAAATATATATATATATCAGTATACAAGAAATAAAATGTGGGATTTATATGTGATTCACATAGGTTAAATAACCCTGAAAATGTTTATTTGGGTATTAACTCAATCATCACTCACTTCACCACAAGTGAGCATAACTCTACACCATGTTTGACACTCCAATGGGATATTATTTGGATGTTCCAAATGGTGTTTCCTAACGACTATAAATGATTAAAATACATTGATATTTAAAAACACACAAAGAATATTATGAATAATATAATTAATTTTTAAAAGTAATAAAAATTAAAATTTTGAGGATTCAATTTAAATATATCAAAGAATGTAACATCATATATTTCAAATTAATTGTATAATAAATATTATTTTTAAAAAATATGGTTATACAATAAATGAATTTTATTCTTTTAAATTATATACAGTACCAATTTATACACATATCATTCACCTAATATTTATACTTATATAATTGTAATGCATAATGGATTTTATTAAAAAAATGTTTTTGTGACAAACCATCTTGGGACAACTAGAAAATTAACCCATGGTGCTTCCCCACATGGTGAGATATAGAAAATAAAGACATGTATCATGTAAAAATAAATAAAAATAATATAATATTATGGATGAATGAAGTGTATGTTCATGATATAGACAAAGACAAGACACAAATTTGAAAAGGAAAAATTAGACAGATAAAACAATAAAAGTCTTCTAGGGAACATCCACAATCACCTAACCATCCCAGTACAAAGGAGAGACATTTTATTAGAACATGGGATTCTATATGATTCCCTTCCTATTACCTGAGTCCATTAAAATATGGTATATAACCACCATTTGTCAAAAGTAGTGTGTGATCATAGATATTAGTACAAAAACACCAATTAGTACATACATGTTCTAATATAGATAATGAACAAGTTCTATATTTATAATAGAATACAATTTATAAAAAAATCATCAAAAATTAAACCATATAAAAGCATTCCTTTGTTTTCCATAAAATCATATCCTTTTCACCAAGTATACTCATATGTATGTTATAAAAGGAGAATAGTTAAACTAATCAGGTGAGAAAACATCAATGAAATAAACTACCTGTCATGACCCATCCCACAGGGCCCGTGTCGTGACTACCCCAAGCCTGCCTTCCATAGGCTAGGGGCTGGTGACTAGCACCGAAGGAGAATTCCCTAAAACTGGGAAGGCATTACCTTTATAACCTATAAACACACACAACCAAGCACACTTCAAGATAAGAACTCAAGAAAACTGAATAGTAAACAGAGTGAGTATTGTAAGAAAAAGGGGCCAGAATACAAGACCAACTGGAAAGTACATGAAAATGAAAGTACAAGTAAACAGGAATAGATCCTGCAATCACCCGCCAAGGATTCTACCTGAAGGGTAGGTACAGATTTCAAATGGTCGTCTCTATGGTATGACTCATCTAAAGTCCACCTCAGAGCTACCTCCAGTCCTGGTACTCTCGTCCTCTATCAGCGCTGTCCGTCTTCTGCACCAAACACAATGAGGTGTGGGCATTGACCATAGAGGGGTGAGTATAACGATACTCAGTAGGGACCCTGATACCCTCAAGGTCTCACAAAATCCACAAAGGATAATCCAAAAATCATCAAATCAACTGAAAACCCAACTTAGGTTTATGCCCATACATATACCTAAGTTATCAAGTATACTAATCTCAATCATGAGGAATCACAGAGTCCAACTCAAAAGCCCAAATATCGGCTGTTCCACAAAGGAAGGAATACTGTAAAGGTAAGTACCACACAAGTACACCACATATAATAATACCACCAAGGTATTACCACAAAGTAACGTACCACTCAGGTACGAACTCAGCTCACACCAGGTGTAACTTAGGTACAGTAGTAGAGATGATTAGATGTAACTACTAAATCATCTTAATCTATTAAGAGGAAGAAACACTAAGGATATCTAATCATCATCAGACCCACATAGGATCTCTAGGTTCTGACCCACACAGGATTGCTCAGTGCTGACCCACACAGGATCGCTCGGTGCTGACCCACACAAGATCGCTTGGTGCTGAACCACATAGGATCGCTAGGTGCTAGACATCACAGGATCGCTAGGAGCTAACCCACACCGGATCACTCGGATAGTCCCACATGGAATCCTAGAGCGGTTCCATGTGGGACCCTCAATAACAAACCCATGAATGATCTTTTCCTCTAGTCACAACCAGCTACTGGGTTCCCTCGCTAAGCTTGCTCATCTCCGGGAGGGTTTGCTCCTCAAGCCATTGGTCGATACTCCAAATTCCATGAAGTCCCATAAAGAAGTATCCCAAAGTACCTCCACATCATAGGGGTCTCAACGCAACATATGGCACGTTAATCCAACGCCCGATCTATAAGTTATTAGCCTTTTAGTCCCGAGGGGCCTGTTGGATTCGTGCTCGATCCAACCTGACCATATCCCAACTTTATCCAAATATCAAGTGGGGTATACCAAAGGGACCATCTTGTTTCTAGTTTTATAGCACCATTGTCGATTTGTCAAACGGATTCCTAATTCCAATTTATGGCTGAAAGAGCGTAAATAAGTCAAAGTGGGTCCGGGTCCGGTCTGACCCAGCCTGGGCCAACCCGGTTTGGGTCGGCCCTGACCAACCCACTGGGTCTGGCCTGGCCTGTGGTGCAGCTTGGCCCACGCTGGGTGGTTTGGCCCACGGTGCAGCCCGACCCGCGCTGGGTGGTTCGGCCCGCGCTGGGCGGTCCGGCCCGCTTGGCGGCCCAGCCTGGGTAGTGGTCCGTGGGGCGGTGGGGCGACCGTGGAGTCCGCGGGTGGCCGTGAGAGCTGTGGGGTGGTGCGAGGCCATGGGTACCGCTGGGGGGCACGAGGTCGCGGGTGCCGCGGGGCGGCAGAGGCCACGGGTGCCGCAGGGAGGTGTGAGGCCACAGGTGTCACAAGGTGGCAGAGGCTGCGGGTGCCATGGGGCAGCGTGAGGCCACGGGTGCCGCACGAGTGGTGCAAGGCCGCAGATTCCACATGGCGGAGAGGTCATTGGTGGCCACGGGGTGGTGAGACCGTGGGTGGTCGCGAGAGCCATGGGGTAGCAGCGGCCACCGTAGTGCGGTGGCCATGGTGTGGCAGAGGCCCCGGGTGGCGGAGCTCGCAGCGGCGCAGGGGCTGTAGGGCGGCGCCATTATGCTGCCGCCTTCATCACGGTCGGTAGTGGTTATGGTCTCTGTTCTAGTGCCCCACCAAGGATAACTTGTCCTCTTCCTCTATCACGAAGAACACACCAAAAAGAAGAACGATGAATCGGTCAGGCCGTGTTTGTTTGGCCCACACCCTATGCGTTAGAGCGGTAACAAGCGGCTCAACAAAATCTTGAATGAAGAACGTCAAACCCTACAACCTCTCGCAATGATTATTCCCAAACCCACAAAAGAAATCATCTACAGATCAACTAATTATAGAGTTGATCTTCATTCTTTGTTTAATAAGGGAAGAACATGGGAAAATATAATCATACACAACAAAAACCCTAGCTCGAAGGTTTGTTAAAGATTGTCCGCGGTTGAGACGGATTAGCATTTTTCTATCCCGAAACTAGTCTCCTCCAATGGCGTGAGTGAGGAGAGGATAAAGATGAAGTCGGTGATGACTTTTTTTCCTCGATCGTCGGTTCGTTCATTGCTGGAGATCCTTCAATGAAGTTTGGAGAAATATTCGTCGAAGGAGAAGAGTTCTTCATTGGCATTTGTTATTGGAGGATGAGTTTCTCCACGATTCTCCAAAGCTTCTCCCTTCCCCCAATTCCACCAAAAATTGAAATCCCAACATAATAGAATATGTTATCTATTTAGTTTGTTGGAATAAATTCAAATTTTATTAATTAATTAATCGATGTGGTTGTCACCATTAAAGTTAGATGATACCTAAGGTCACCTCCCTCATTAAGGAGGGAGTTCAAGAGTCATCTCCCATTGAAGAAGGAGTTAGGGGGTTCGGGTGGTCCCCAATCTCAAATTCAAATTGGGAGGTTTTGGGCTCAGTGGTCCCAACCTCCATAACCTCACATGGATGGTTTCAACAAAATTAAAATGCAAAACATTTTTATTTTATTCTATTCTTCCATGAAAAACCCAAAATATAACTTTCACCCTCGACCTACTACAGTAGAGGTGAAGGTCTCCTTAAGTGAATACTAGCACTGTGACTTCAACGGTGCCCTCAGATTTCAATTCCGAGCACCGGTTCAAAAGATACAAAAAGCCACTCGTACGTTTACTAAATGTACCAAAAAAAAAGTTCAAAAATTCATTCTGGGCACACCGGTTCTCATAATCACGCACCGTCAAAATTCGTAGACTCGTAAAATTCTCATTTAATTAGAAAAAATTACATGAAAATTTCGGGTGTTTACATTCTCCCCACCTCAGGGATTTGCATCCTCGTAAGCCATAACTCAAACTAAGGGAAAAAGTGAGGGGTAATGAACACGAATCTGAGCCTCCCGCTCCCATGTGCTCTCCTGGAGGTTCCCGTGCTACCAACAAACACGCACCAGAGGTATCGACCTCCCACGAAGGACCCGCACCTATCGATCCTCAAACTCTACTGGAACCTCCATAAAAGTCGCCCCATCATCGACATCCAGCTCACCATGGTCGATGATGTGAGAAGGGTCATGCACGTATCTCCTCAGCTAGGATACGTGGAAGACGTCATTCACCCGGTGCAACTGAGGTGAAAGAGCTAAGCAGTGAGCTACCTCGCTAAATCTGATGAGGACCTGGAAGAGTCCTATGAACCTTAGAGATAACTTGCCGCCTCAGCCAAATCTTCTTAAACCTAATCGGGGTGAGACTCATCGAACGATGTGGTTTCCATCCTCGAACTCTAGAATTCTCCATCTCCTGTCGGCATAAGACTTATTCCTGCTCTGTGCAGTCTTCATCCGCTCTTGGATGATCTGCACTTTCTATGTGGTAGCTCGAACCATCTCTGGTCCCACTAGTGCTGACTCGCCTGGGTCAGTCCAGCACAAAGGTGATCTGCAAGGTCACCCGTATAATGCCTCAAAAGGTGCCATCCCAATGTTGGAGTGATAGATGTTGTTGTATGTAAAATACACCAAAGGAAAGGGATCCTCCCAACTACGACTGAAGTTGAGGACGCAAGCACGCAACATGTCCTTGATGGTCTGAATGGTCTGCTCGGTATGGCCATCTGTCTGAGGATGGAAGGTGGTGTTCAAGCGAATTTGCATCCCAAAATCCTCCTACAACCTCTTCCATAGCAGGGAAGTAAAATGCGTATCACGGTCGGAAACAATCGTCGAGTTTATTCCATGTAGCCTCACAATCTCCTACACATAGAGGCGTCCCGAGCTCTCTACTGAACCCTTCTATCTAATCAGTAGGAAGTGGGACAAATTGGTGAGTCGGTCAGTGATCACCAAAATCTAGTCATGACCCCTATATGTACATGGGAGTCCTATCATGAAGTCCATGGATATCCCATCCCACTTCCACTCTGGAACCTCTAAAGGCTGAACTAATCCTGCGGGTACCTGATGCTCTGCCTTCACTTGCTGACAAGTGAGGCACCAAGAGACAAACTCTGTAACTACTTTTCTCATTCCCGGCCACCAGTGCTGTCTTCGGAGATCCTGGTACATCTTTTCCACTTTTGGATGTACCGCTAGAGGGGATGTGTGGAACTCCCTCATCACTTCCTCCCAAAGTGACACTGGTACCATGGTAGGTCCTCTGAAGAGGATGACATGCTCCCCAACTTCAGAAAATCCATCAGGTGTCTGCCCTTTGGATATCTGATCACGTCGAGCCTCCTAGTCAGCGTCCCCACGATGTGCCTCCTTGACTTGCTGAAGAAGTGGGGGAGTGACTATAAGAGACTGAAGGAAAGCTGCTCCATCTCGATCCATAAAGGATATCTACAAAGCAGTTAGCTGCTCCGTTGCCTCACTTAGCAGCTATATACCAGATCTCTTGCTGAGTGTATCTGCTACAATGTTCCCCTTCTTAGGAGTATAGACTATCTCGAAGAAATAGTACTGGAGGACATCAAGCCAACGTCATTGTCTCAGGTTTATATCTTTCTGAGAGAAGATATACCTGAGACTCTTGTGATTAGAGTACACCGTTAAACGCTCTCCCATCTTGTAATTTCACCACATCTTTAAAGCGAAGACCACTGTTGCTAACTCCAGGTCATGGGTAGCATAGTTCTGCTCATGCTGCATTAGCTGTTGAGAACCGTAAGCAATCACTACTCGCTCTTGCATCAGGACACATCTAAGTCCGGTCCCTGATGCAGCACAATAGACTATGTACCCTATGCCCTCCTCTAGAAGCCTCAAGATGGGGGCACTAGTCATCCTCAACCTCAGCCCCTAAAAAATCTACTATCATCTCTCCGACCACACGAAGGGTTTCCCCTTCTTCATCAATGCTGAAAAAGGTGTTGCAACTCTGGAGAAATATGGCACAAATCTCCGGTAGTATCTGGCCAAACTGAGGAATCTCCGTTTCTCTGTCACACTCCTGGGTGGCTCCCAAGAAAGTACCACCTCAATCTTTTCTAGATCTACTAAAACTATAGCCTTCGATATGACATGTACCTGAAAGTGCACCTCTCGGATCCAGAACTGGCACTTCGATAGCTTACCATAAAGATGGTGCTCTCGTAGTGTGTCCATTACTGCCTACAAATGGTAGGCATGCTCCTTCTCAGTAGCTGAGTAGATCAGAATGTTGTCGATGAAGACTACTACAAAGCGATCAATGTATGTATAAAATATCCTGTTCATGAGTCCCATGAACACTTATGGAGCGTTGGTCACACTGAATGGAATAATAAAGTACTCATAGTGGTCGTACCGACATTTAAAAACCATCTTCTGCACATCCTCGTATCATACTCTGAGCTGGTGATATCCTGATCTGAGATCTATCTTCGAGAACCACCGTGCTCCCTTCAACTGATCAAAGAGTTCGTCAATCCTCATAAGTGTAGCGGGAACTGTGCAGTACTGTAGCAGGAGTGTAGCAGGCAATGTTTGGCACTGTAGCAGCCAAGAATATGCCCCTGTTTGGGCCTTCCGGCCACCGATTTGGTCCCTGAGTCATGTAAGGCCTTCGGGCCACCCAGGCCTTCGGGCCAGTAAGGCCTTTGGGCCACCTCAAGGCCTTCAGGCCACCTTAAGTGCTGATGCAAACCAGACAACCTACAAGAAACAAGCCCTACAAGGAGGATGAGCAAGGAGATTTCACCATAGCAGAAGCTAAACATATTGCAAGAATGAGAGGGTATGTCACCTACCATCGGGACAAGCCTGTGCATGCACGGGAATGCCTAATTGAATAGCCATGCGAAGGCGGAGAGCTAATTTCATGATGAAGATGCTGGGGAGGAGCAGTTCCAAGCAATTATTCTGGGTTGTATGTAATGTTTGAAGCCTACAGGCAGTGAATTCCTCTAAGGCCTACGGGTCATGTAATACTTATGCCTACGGGCCTTGTAAGGGTTCCAACTCACCCCTCTAAAGTTGAATTATCAAAATCAATAAAAAATGAAGGCCTTAGGGCCATTGGAGGAGGGTAAATTTTTTTATGGTCGCCCGGTTCAGACGCCGATAGTCAACACAAAGCCTCAAGCTCCCATACACCTTGGCGAACAAAATCAGGGCTGCCCAAGGAGATACATTGGGCTGAATGAATCCCTTCCCTTGTAAGTCCTCTAGTAGTATCTATAGATCAAAAAGCTCTATGGGAGCCATCTGATACACTAGTGTAGATATCGGTTCCATATCGGGGTACAAGTCAATGTAAAAGTCCACCTATCTATGGGGAGGTAGACCTGAAACATCATCATGGAAGAAATCTACGTACTAGTCCACCACTACAGGATAACTCGGACTCTCCACATCAACCGCTCTGAGGGTAAGGCTAGCCAACTCATGAGTGATCGACTGCACTCTCCTCCGAGTAAGTCTATACCATGCTGCAAAGTATCCCTTCTCACTGGTGAAGGTAAACCTAGTTCCATCTGTGTGGACACACCAAACTTTTCACCTAATACAGTCAATCTGAGCATGGACTGTAGATAATTAGTTCATACCCAAGATGACGTCTTAAGGCCTCGACACTGCTACTAAGAGATCCCAAGCGAATATCTCACCTCTTAGAGTAAGCTCACACTACTAACACCAGTTTGTAATCGTCTAATTCGCTCTCATAGGATAGTCTAGCTATAAAGATCGTGCCAACGACTCTGTCGGAATCTCCAAGCTCCGAACGTGGGCAGTGACAATAAATGAATGATTGGTACATGTGTATATAAGTACTTTAGCTAAGGTGGAGTAGACATAGATCGTATCTCGTATCATCTTCGGAGCACCGTGATCGTAGGACACAGTTGCCTGGAGATGAGCTCGCCCCTGTCCTCCTACTCCCTACGGTCGGGGTAGACCTCCAGGTGGTGGTGGCGATAACATCTCGAATCATCGCCCACCGCAAGCTACACGACCATCTCCTCTACCATGTCTGCCTACTCCCTAAGGAACTCCTTGGTCGAACCTCTATCTCTACCTGGGTGGTCCCTTGACCATCTACTGATCATCTATATGGTGGGTCAGACTGTCATGAGCCATGTGACCTTGCCCGCCGCATTCGTAACACTGCCCACTCTTGGCATGACTGGCTCTTCCTTGGGTGCCCCACATAACTGACCCTAAATCCTGCAGTTGTCCACCTTTAGGTCTAGTCCTCTTGGACCTCTATATCATCTGTTTGTTGCCAGCTACCGAAGACTCTGATACGTGATGACTAGTAGTGGGTCTCACCACTGGTGACTGCTCATCAAGGAAACTCTCCACTAGGAGGGCTCTCTCTAACACCCCCGCATGCGTCAGGATGCTAAGTGAGATCATCTAAGACCTGATCTCCCACCTAAGTCCCTGATCGAAGGTCTGAGCCCTGAATAATGGGTCCCACACCATATCTGTGGAGTAGAATGAGAGGTCACTGAACCTCACTGATTACTGAGACACAATCATGCCGCCCTGTTGCTAATGAAGAAGCTCCTGTATGTGCACTACGCAAAGAGTCACTGGGAAAAACTCTGCCTAAAACTGGATCTCGAAGTCTGCCCAGAGAAGTGTCACCTCGTCCTAAGCCTGGAGCATCAAGCTCCACCATCTTCCTTATACTACCTATAGAAGACTGGCACCAAGGATCACCATGAGATCAGCTGGTGTCCCTACCAGTCAGAAGACTCTCACTACGGCCTCCATCCAATCCTCAGTCGTCTGTGGGTCTGTCTCTCCCCTAAACCTGGGTGGCCTCTGGAACTGGAACTCATGCAACGCGCTCAAGCATCATGCACCCTCTGCTGCTGGGGTTGGTGGTATCGGTGGCCCAATGGGTAATGGTACCGCTGGTGCCTCCACTGGTGCCTCTACTGGAAGAGGGCCATACACCGAGGCCTCGTCGCTCGGTTGGCTATCAGTGCATACTACATCCAGAACCCGAGATGGCTGTCTGTGTGGTGGCATCCAAAAAAGAAACTGGTTCTCCACAATCAAAAAGTTATACCTGGTGAGCTAAATCAAAGAGATCACAATGAAAACTCTTCAAAACACACACACAATCCAGGTTTTCATGGACTGAGCTGGAAATCAGAAGTCAAGGTCCTGGTGTATGGATATGTTAGCCACCACACCAACACTGGATTCCCTAAACTGATTACCACACTCACTACACTTGACACTATTGCCATTAAAAAGATCAGAGTCCTATGTTCTACGGTATAACCGACTCCTCTAATACCAATTTGTCATGACCCGTCCCCCAGGGCCCGTGCTGGGACTACCCCAAGCCCACCTTCTATAGGCTTGGGGATGGCAACTAGCACTGATAGATAATTCCCTAAAACTGGGAAGTAATTAACTTTATAATCTGTAAACACATGCAAAAAATCACACAACAAGATACGAACTCAGGTAAACTGAATAGTAAACAGAGTGAGTACAATAAGTAAAAGGGGACAGAATACAAGCCCAATGGGGAAGTATAAGAAACTAAAAGTACAAGTAAATAGGAACAGCTCCTACGATCACCCACCAAGGATCCTACATGAAGGGTAGGTACAACTCTTGAATGGTCGTCTCTATGTTATTCCTCATCTAAGGTCCACCTCCGAGCTACCTCTAGTCCTGGTACTAACATCCTCTGTCAGCGCTGTCCATCATCTGCACCAAACACAACAAGGTGTGGGCATAGCCCATGTAGGGGTGAGTATAATGATACTCACTAGGGACCCCAAGACCCTCAAGGTCTCACAAAATCCACAAAGGATAATACACAAATCATGAAATCAACTGACAAACCAACTTAGGAATATGCCCATACATATACCTAAGTTATGAAGTATACCCATCTCAATCATGACGAATCACAGAGTCCAACTCAAATGCCCAAAGATCAACTATTTCACAAAGTAAGGAATAACATGATGGTAAGTACCACATAGGTATTCCACACATAAGAATACCAACAAGGTATTACCACAAAGGAAAGTACTGCTCATGTACGAACTTAGCTCACACCAGGTATAAATTAGGTACAGTAGTAGAGATGATTAGATGTAACTACCGAATCATCTTACTCTGTTAAGAGGAAGACCCATGAAGTATCTCTAATCATCATCATACCCACATAGGATCTCTAGGTGCTGACCCACACAGGATCTCTCGGTGCTGACCCACACAGGATCTCTTGGTGCTGACCAACACATGATCGCTCGGTGCTGACCCACATAGGATCGCTAGGTGTCGACCCACATAAGATCGCTATGTACGGACCCACACATGATCGCTCGGGTTTTTTTTCATGGAATAATAGAGAGGTTCTACGTCGGACCCTCAATCACATACCCACAAAGGATCTCTTTCTCAAGTCACAACCGGTTATTGGGTTCCCGCACTAAGCTTGATTATCTCCAGGAGGGTCCCCTCATCAAGCCACTGGTTGATACTCTAACTACCATAAAATACCATGAAGAAGTATCCCAAAGGACTGCCATGTCATAGGGGTCTCAACGCAACAGACGACGCACAATCGGATGCACGGTCTATAAATTATTTGCCTTTTTGTCTGGAGGGCCCAGTTGGATTCATGCTCAATCCAACCTGACCATATCCCAAATTTATCCAAATCTCAAGTTTGGTATACGAAAGGGACCTATTCGATCAAAGGTTTACAGATCCCTTGATGGTTTATCAAATGGACTCCTAGTGCCAAAGTTAAGGCCGAAAGAGTGTAAATGAGTCGAAGGGGGTCCGGGTCCGGTCCGACCCGGTCGGGCCGCCCCGGCCCGACCCGGTTGGGGTTGACCCAACCTGACCCGCTGGATCTAGCCTGGCCTGCGGTGTGGCCCATACCACTGGGCGGCTCGGCCTGTTGGGTCCGGCCCGTCCCATGCTGGGCGGCCCGGCCTGTGTTGGGCGGTCTGGCCCGCGGTGGGTGGTCCGGCCCGCTGGGTGGCCCGACCTAGGTAGCGGCCTGCAGGGCAGCGGGGCAGCCGTGGGATCCATGGGTCAGTGTGAGGCCACAGGTGTCGTAGGGTGGGGGGAGGTCGTGGGTCCCATAGGGCAGCGGAGGTCGCGGGTGCCGCGGTGCGGCGCAAGGCCGCGGGTGCCACGGGGCGGCAGAGGCCGCGGGTGCCACGGGGCAGCGCTAGGCCGTGGGTGCCGTGGGTACGACATGAGGCCGTGAGAGCCGTGAGGGGGGTGAGGGGGTTGTGGGAGGCCACGATGGCGCGACAGTTGCAAGGCAGGGGTGGCCACGGGCAGTAGAGGCCATGGTTGCACGGGGGCCGCGGGGCGGTGCCGTTGTGCTGTCGCCTGCGTCTTAGATGACGGTGGTGTCGGCCGCCGTTCTCGTGCCCCACCGAGGATAAATTTCCTTCCTCCTACATCATGAAGAACACACCAAAAGGAAGAATGGAAGATGGGCCGGGCCATGTTTGTTTGGCCTGCACCCTCCGCGTTAGAGCGATAGCAAGCGGCTCAACAAAATCTTGAATGAAGAACGCTAAACCCTACAACCTCCCACAATTATTATTAACAAACCCGCAAAATAAAACATTCACAGATCAACTAATTAGAGAGTTGATCCGCATTCTTTGTTTTAGAATGGAATAAGATGGGAATATATAATCATACACAACTAAACCCTTACATCGAAGGTTTTTTGAATATTGTCCATGGTTGAGATGGATTAGACTTCGTCGATCCTGAAACAAGTCTCCTCCAACGACGTCGGTGAGGAGACGAAAAAGATGAAGTCGGTGACAATGGTGTTTCCTCGATCGTTGGTTCATTCATCGTCGGAGATCCTTCGATGAAGTTTGGAGAAAGAATCGTCGAAGGAGAAGAGTTCTTTGTTTGTGTTAATCATTGGAGGATGAGTTTCTCCACGATTCTCCAAATCTTATCCCTTTCCCCAGTTCCACCAAAAAATAAAATCCCAACATAATAGAATATGTTATCTATTTATTTTATTGGCATAAATTCAAATTGGATTAATTAATCCATTAATGTGGTTGGAACCATTAAAGTGGGAGGACACCTAAGGTCACCTCTCTCATTAAATAGGGAGTTCAAGAGGCTTCTCCCATTAAAGAAGGAATTAGGGGGTTCGGGTGGTCCCCACCATCAAATTCAAATTGGGAGGTTTTGGGCTCAGTGGTCCCCACATCCATAACCTCACATGGAAGGTTTCAAAAAAAATAAAATTGTTAAACATTTTTATTTTATTCTATTCTTCCATGAAAAACCCAAAATCTAACATTCACCCTCGACCTACTGTGGTCGAGGTGAAGGTCTCCTTAAGCGAATATCGGGGCTGCGAGTTCAACGGTGCCCTCAGATTTCAATTCCGAGCACCAGTTCAAAATTTACTAAAACCCACTCGTATGTTTACTAAACGTACCTAAAAAAAAAGTTCAGAAATTCATTCCTGGAACACCGGTCCTCGGAATAACGCACCATCAATTTTCACGGACTTCTAAAATTTCCATTTAATTAAAATAAAATTTTACATGGAAATTCTGGGTCTTTACACCACTATCCAATTAATCAAGTATAAAATAAAAACACACCATTGGTGCTCTATCCTATATAAATAGATACTATATATAAATTAATCCTAAACTAGCCATTAATTGGTTGTAACAAATATCTATTCCTTCCATATTATTTCGATATCACAAAAGTAACCCCTAGTGGTACCACACACACTAGGGTTACTAATGTGCATTCCTAGACCCACCAAGGGTTCCTAATGTTCTATGATTGAGATAATTCATTTAAAAAATCCCTTCAAAAATTTAATAAAATATATTTTTAGATAAATAAAAATCAATTTCAATGAACAATAAAAATTGATCGATAAGAAAATATAAAAAATTATGAATATAGAATAGTTTCATACATACATCTACATGAAAAATGATAGAAACATATACACCTTGGAAAATAGGGATTATAAAACATTGGATCAATCATATAAATGAAATGGATGAACAGAAACTAAAAAGGATAGATTTGAAAGACAAATCAATCAGAAATATATATAATAAATAAATCTAATTTTACTATTGTGACCAACGGTAGTGAATATTATGAAATACCTCATATGAGGGATATTCAACGCAACCATAACAGGAGTCAAACACCATACACAGTGATCTAGAATGCTGTAGATGACCCAATATATCCCAAAATGGCCATAGGGTTTTAGTACATATTCACTATCAAAATAGATTGGCATGATACATGTTTAAAACCATTAGAACCAATGAATTCACATCATGAATCCCTTTCACATTATAAAATTCCAAAAATTAAAAATATGATTAAAATATACCACCTCATGTTAAATTATTGATTGATCAATGTTTCTATGGAATGTAATGGTTTAATGACATTAAGTAATTTCACACCCTGCACAAGACTCACAAAATCTTCCTTAAAAAATATTTATGTCATATAACCCATTCATGATGTGAATGTGTATTTTAGGAAGTTAATTTCATAGTTCTATTCCAAAAACCTATGACCAAAACATAAGTCTTTATACTACCAAATAGAAACCTATAAATCCATTTACACATTTATAAATAGACTATATTAATACATACAAACATACATCATTACACATGTTTTCATTTTTACTAGAAAATGCTCTATATTACAAAGAATTCCACAATGCACCCAATAAATTAGGAAACAAAAACTATAATAAAATTGAACTTTAAGGAAGGTAACATCGTATTACAATATCTCCATCATAAACTCATTTATTCCATAGAATCTTCTAAAAAACCTAGAATCAAAAAACTAAAGGCCACTTTTTCCACAACATGAATTCCCACTCCCACATCTCATGGAAATCTATTCCACACATACATATTACATGTACTGAAGAATCATTTTATCACAAATCACATTATATCAGTGATCCATACTAAAAACTAGTTTCTAAACCAATGTAATATTAGGATCAAGATCAACATTCACATATTCAATAACATGGGAAGGATCAGTTTGATAACTCTTTAGCTATGAAACATGAAGCAAATTTTGTGGATGGAAGAAAACCAATATGGTAAGTCCAAATGATATGATTACATTACTTTTCATCAAATGATCACAAAGGGGATTAAAAACCACAGTGTAATATTATCCTAAAAATCCAAACCTATATATCCCAAGCAATGTGAAACTATAAGAAAGACTATAATTCCATCCTCACACTTTAGTATCCAACAATGATGGTCATTAAAATATTTCAGATTACTTCCTGTTATGATTATCTCTTCAGGATCAGCTTCACCCTCTCTATAATATCCTAAACATGACTCGTCCAGAAAGAGAACCACTCTCCTAACTCTCCCATCCCAAGGGAGATATACATTTCTAAAAAAAATGACTCACAAGGAAAAATTTTGATAAAAACCTGATATATATTTTTGTAGGAAAACCTGGATAATGAAAATCATTTCCCCCAGAACCACTAAAATTTTACACAGAATCACATATCTTATCACTATTGACTTGGATAGCACTATATCTACCTATCCATCCAACTGTGGAAGCTATTTCATGATCAATTTCAAATAGGAAAAAATTTCCCCCTACAATGGTTTATAAAAAAAATGGTATGTGAAACATGGGTCCTTTTAAAAAAAAACCCATAGAGGGAACCCCATGATGTCTCACGGTCTATCTGATTGAAAGGTCCCCTATATTTTCCACCTTATTCATCTCCATGATAGGGTGGAATTAAGTTGATTTCATGGGTCGATCAATATTCAATATTTTTCATTCATTAAACATAGAGTATATAGTGAAGCAGTGATGAAACCCATAGAATTATCATTCAATTTTGATAATGGAATGGGTATGGGATGTAAAAAATATCTTGGTTTATGGTATTTCACATTTATTATCAAACATTTACAAAACCAGGATACAAAATCTTTGATCTACCATTACATCCTTGTCCACAAATACAAATATATGAAAACATAAAATATCTTATCCAGACCACTGTGTACACACAAACATGAATGGTTTTCCACATTCTATCAACACCGATATCTTGGAAAAATAAATAAAAACTCATTTGAAAAATATAATGTTTCACTTGGAGATTGATACAAGTCACTAGGGGTCACCCGTATGTAATTTAGTTTAATAAATCCTAATAACATTGGGAAAGACATCTACTCGTGTTAAACCCACTCATCAAAAGGAGTAATCTATCATAAAAAATAATCACACGTTACAAATTACTTCTTCAACTTCCAATATTTTGTCAATAGGAAAACATAAGTAATGGAAAACATTATACTTTTATATTCACTACTTGTGTTGGTAAATCCCTACTAAGTGCACTGTTTTCCTCTTTACATTTCCTCTAAGTATTTGAAAAGAATAAAATATAATCATATACTACAAAAAAGGTCTCTATCGAAATTTTATATCTATTAGGTTAAAAATATTCCTTAGTATCTCATAATCAGAATATACTGTATAACATTCCCCAAATAGTTTGTGCCTTAAATTTTTGAGTGAATACATAACTTCTTCCAAAAAAAGATCTGGGGTATGAAATTTCTTCAAGTGGTGGAATAACTGTAAGAATCTATATCATACCACATGTCTCCCTAACACCAATACACACATCAAATTCATTTGATAATAATAAGAGAAAAAATTATTACCAGATCCTAGTTTCAAAAGAATGAAAATTGTTGTTGAAGTAAATCTAAACATACATTCCTCAAAATATATTTGACCATTGAAATTATACTAAAACTATAAATTATAGTGGGTTAAATCTTGCATCTAAGATGAAATCATGGATAATTACTAAAAACCTACATGTAATAACCACCCAACACCATGAATAATAGGATCTCAAACACATTTCAAAACTGTTACTAGTACATAACTACATGCACATTTTTCTTATCCACTGATATTTTAAATATATATATATAATATTCCACATAATGATTAAATATTAAATCCAAAACACATATTTGGATTTATTTCTATAAAAAAAATATTCCATCAAAATTAAAAGAATAAAATCCATATGGTCAATGTGATCCTCCTCATACTCTATTTAAACAAAAATATCATATATGAAAACCATAATAAAATATTCCAATATAAAAGGAATGATCTTCTTCATCAATGATATCACACTATATGAACATTGGATTTTTTATATAGCATAACCAAATTCTAAAAATGATGATATTGTATCCCAAATGTTGTCTTATTTATATCATCCTCGAAAACAATCAACTAGTTACACCCTTTATATATTTCAAACATTGAAAACAAATGAGCCCCTATAATTTGATAAAATATATCATCAATTCTATGAAACATATATTTTTTGTGACTATCCCCTAAATTTTCTATCGATAAAGAATAAAAATTCTGAGGAAGACATATAACTTATTAGAACATTGGATAGTCAATTCCCATGGTGACATGCAAGGATAAATAAATCACTTAGTTATGGGTTCCATAAGCTATACCATATGTTATCTGAACTCAACTGGTTACATATTATTTGATGAAATAGAAATGGTCATCATACATGGTAGAATTTCTATGGTAAACTCCACAATCTCTATAGTGGTAAAATGAAAAAAATAATCTTGAAACAATATAGGGTGCGTACACACCAATATAGGTAGATGAATTGCCAAAAAATTGATGAACATTATTAAGAAGAATACATGACAACATGAATGATAATACCTTAACATAATGTGAAATAGGACCATCCCTTATAGATCTAGAGTGCCATTCACTTGAAAAAACACGACTGAACCCATCAAATAATAATAATACAACATGATAACGATAAAATTTTATTTGATCCATAACACTAAACATATAATCCATGCTGATAATATTATCAAAGATTTCAAGATCAGTAATTACGATTTCCCACTTTATTTCATGGTTGGATAACATCACTCGATATGCAGGGAACCTAAATCAAAGATCGTACCTCCATCCATAATGTGTGTAATGATGAAAAAACAAAACATATGACCCAAATGTTAGACCAACACATAAAAATTATTTTTCAGAATAAGAGTATGAGTATCACATTATCACAAAATATAGAAACATTGGAGTTGAAAAAATAACATTCCACTGACTATAGAAGGCCCTATTTTGATTCATCTAGTGAATACTCCACCACATGAATACACTCTGTAGCAGATTCAACCTGATATTTTCTAGGAATATGAATTTTCCATTTATCTATAGGATATGATACACCACCCTTTAAGTCATATTATAAACCTATAATCCAATAGTGAAATTGGTTCCATACATACTGCATTGGGTAATCCATTCATAAAACGTATAAAGGTATACTAATTTTCAAGAACAATGATTAGTCTTGGGGGCCTCCAAAAAATTATATTTGATATGACTAGGATTCCCATATAGATAGAAAAAATCATTCTAAAATATATAGGAATCCACTGATGTTGTTCCTAATGAAATTTGGAAACCATTACAGTTCATTTTCTAGGTCAAAGGTACACCCTAGCTATATACAGTACTGACTGATGCTCTTTAAAAACATGTTTAAAAAAATATATTTTCTTATACAAAATATTTCTTATCAAATACCTCTGTAATTTTCAAAGGGTACATTAGAATCACCATAATTTGGATAGGTCCCCTCAATCCCAACTCATATATTTGAGCCTTTAGGTAATCATCAATGACTATATTTGGATATATGTGAACCAACTCATAAAAATGGTTGGAGTACTCTAGAAAATTTTGATCGCACTATTCTAAGGTCAAAAACCCTTATGCCATTTATCCATGTAATGTATATATATTAAACAATTTGTTAAATATTTTCCAAAAATAATTCTCATTATGATCGTCATGAAATGTATCTTTTAGAATAGAGAACCACTATCTCATTGTTTCTACTTCAATGATATATGTGGAAAAACTAAACATAGAGTCCACATGTGACTTAATAAAGTTTAAGATCCACTCAATACTCTAAAAAATTTCATATATTCCTAGGATCCATTGTTACCGTGGAATATAATTGGATTCTACTTGGTAAATTATGAGTCTTTATACACTAATCATCACAGGTTCACAAATGTTGATGGACCTAGAGCATAAATAATAAGGATTGCATCTCCATCCAATGAAGGGTACACCTTATTATTTTCCTATAGAATCTATAACAATTATTCCTCCCTCGAATATAGAAGATCACTTCATGGAAAAATTGTCTAATAATCTAAGGATAAAAATCATTCCTAAGGAGATCAAAAAATTATAGGACCAAAATATGTTATCATTGTCAATTATTTAAATAAATATAAATAAAAACAAAATTTTAATTATTAGAATATGGGATAATCCTTATGGAATAAACCTTAATATTTAAATTAATTCAATATCTGGTAAATTTAAATAACTATAACCAAAATACTACAAAAAAGGAAAACATACATGATGACCCACGAAGACTCGAATTAAAACATGAATGTGAGCGGCCTATATCCATTTTCTGTAGTTACTACCCAAATTATAATGTTCCTAACTCTAGTCTACCAAAACCCCAAAACATTAATAAGAAGTGTCCATAACACTTCATATAAGTACCCAACCTTATTACATACATAATATTGAATTTAGTCAAGAAAACACTTCCTTTTAAATTGAGGATATTTTCAAGTTTAGAGCTTTAGAGAATTAGGACAATACATTCATAACATTACACATTATTACAGAGTGGATACCATATAAATAGTTTTCATTTTTTTTCAAAAAAATAAAACATTAAAACATAAACATGACTTCTTGAAAATTATTAAACATTTAACATGGATTCATTCTTTTTCTTACACATCCATCAACCCATGAAAATAATTTAAAAACTTGGGATGAGCACGAAAGCTCAGTAAGGGATGAAAAAGAAGGAAAGAGCACATTAGTCCATGAATACTCATAACGTATGAAAACATTTTCAAAAGACATGCTTGTCACCCATATATACTTACTTTGTGTAACATGAGATGTAAAAAAGATCAAAAAAAACAAGATAACATAAATATAATCATAAAGGTATGTTGGGGAATTACTTACATAATCTTGTAACCATTCTTGGCTACCTTATAATCTGTAACCCTCATGACTACCTTACTTTGTGTAACCATCGCAGTTACACTTGGAGTAACCATATAGACGACCTCCAAAATACACATACCCAATTAATTTCAAGGAAATATAGGTCCCACCCTTCATCATAAACAATTCAAAAGAACTATAACATAATCATACAACATCAATAATAGCATAAAAATATTTCTTTTGAATTTTGTAAAACATAACTTTAAAAGAGGATTTTAAAAGAAAAGCCCCTTATAAATATCATAAAATTGAAGAGAGAATTAATAGAGTGGATGGAGTATGTATATATACTATAGATACACATAATAAAACATAATATAAATAGAACCCATCACACAAACAATTTAAATAACACATAAATAACGAAGTAGAAGGTTAACCCAAAGAATGGAAATCGGGTTTAGAATTCCCTTACCTCGGGTTTGTCTTACTTCAAACTTGTTTAAAATTACTATATAATGGTTAAAAGAGTGTTTATTAGTATTTTAAAGAAAAATTTTCATGTTTATAACATCTTATATTATCATTTCCTAACATCATTTCAACCTTTAATTGTTATTATTTTTCTCCTTGCAATGTTTTTGGGTGAGTTCTTAAAATGATTTCCATGATTGGTTCATGGTGGATGTTCTTGTCGATTGGAAGTGAAATTACAGAATTGGAATGGAAAGGTATTTAAATATTTCTAGTACCATAATTTATACCATTTATCATTTTGATGTTTAATATGAGGATGATTCATAAGTTAAAACATTAATGATGTTCGTTTAGATCATTTTAGTGGTTCTTTGATAAAAACTACCTCGTTTTGTCTTATAAATTAGAACCATGAGTAAAAAATAATTCCAGAACCATGGGTGAGTCATAACACTTATATTATTACCTGGATAAACCATATAAATGGTTTCATGACTAGACTTGAAAGAATTAATGGAAATTGAAATCACATCGTCCACAATGTCGGTAATTCGACACATAACAGATAATGTTTTTATTCCTTAAATAAGTGGGAGAGGAGGAGAATAATGATGAATAATTTTACATGAACATGAGAAAATACAGAATATACATGATTCTGGATATTTCATTCCACTTGGGTAAGAATATATAAATAAATAATGATAAAGGAACTCAAAATAAAAGAATAATTGAGAAATCCCATACAAAAATTATGCAGCCTAACGGCTACACAACATGGTTTTAGAAAATATTGAAAATAGAGGGGACAAGGGTCACCCATCAAAAAATGAATCATAATATAGATTATATCAAGAATAAGAAGTAAATAAGAACATGGTATGGAAACTTGAAAGTTATACCACATAAAAGAGAACTTGAATGGGAAAAGAAAGAAATTGAGATTTTTTTTGCCTTATAGAGTAACCCTTATAACTTGAATGTTGGGACCTTGGGGGCTTGAGGAAACCTTGAGAGGACTAATAGGAAGTTAAAGAGGGAAAATCTTCATTGAGGAGGAATTGGGAATGAAGTTAATGAAGAAATGAGTAGGTATTTATAGGAAAAGT
Organism: Viscum album; assembly: GCA_963277665.1. Taxonomy (NCBI): domain Eukaryota; kingdom Viridiplantae; phylum Streptophyta; class Magnoliopsida; order Santalales; family Viscaceae; genus Viscum; species Viscum album. Next base: position 637,107,571 of record OY728160.1, read on the forward strand.
AAGGGAATATTTTAATAATTTCCAAGGGACACCTCATGGGTGGTATTTGCAAAACCATGAGCTTGCCCCTGGTATTTGCCCATGGTATAAGCCACTTGGGGCACCTCACATATTATTTAACTATTCAAAAGTCTACCAGATTTATGAAATCATTATTACATCATTAATGATGTCATTAACACACCGAAACTAAAAACTGTATTTTTTATTATTCACCGAAAAATCAACTGTTTCAGAAGAATCCCAAAAATTTACCCCAACCATTTTTCAATGTGTAAAATTAAAAAATGAAGTCCATTTTTTAAAAATAAATCTCTAAATATTATTAATTTAATTTTTAAATAAAAGCATACTTAATTTAAAAATTAACAATTCTAATTCTATAACAACTTCTATATCACGATGAAAAATTAACCCAGATGTTATTATCTTAAAGACTTAAGAAAATAAAATAATAATAAAATTTACTATACATTAAGGTCATATTACTATTCATATCACTATTCATAAGGGTATGTTACTATTTACAAAAAAACAAGTCAGTTTCATTAGACTCCAAATAACATAATGAACACAATTATAGATGACAATTTCTTGAAATTCAAAACATAGAAGTGGAAAAACTATGTTTAAAGGCTAGTTATAAATATCTACTTAAAAAAAGTTCCATAAATTTCTATTTATTTCTAGAAAAACTTGGGGTGTTACGTTATCCCCACCTTCTAGAAATTGCGTCCTCGAAATTTTATTTACTTATTAAACAACTAAGGTTACTTTTCCCTCATAGCATTTTCAGACTCTCATGTTGCTTCTTCAACCATGTGGTTTCTCCACAAAACCGTTACCTGGTGGATTACCTTATTCTGAAATACCTGTTCCCTTCGATCAAGAATCTGAATTGGTTTCTCTTCATAAGAAAGGTTCTCTTCTAGCTGAACTGCTTCTGGGATCAAGACATGTGATGAATCTGGCACATACTTTCTCAACATTGAAACATGAAAAACATTGTGTACCTGAAACAAACTCGGAGGCAATGCTATGCGGTATGCAACTGTTCCAACTTTCTCTAAGATTTTAAAAGGACTAATGAACCATAGACTTATCTTACCATTCTTACCGAAACACATCACACTCTTCCAAGGAGATATTTTAAGGAAAACATGGTCACCTACCTCAAAAGAGAAGTCTTTCCTTATTATCTGCATAACTTTTCTGCCTGATCTGAGCTGTCCTCATGTTCTACTGGATCATCATCACTTTCTGAGCCACTTCTACTAATTCTAGCCCCATCAACTTTCTTTCACTGAATTCATCCCAAAATGCTGGAGTTCAACACCGCTTCCCATACAAGGCCTCAAAAGGTGCCTTCTGAATACTGGAATGAAAACTGTTATTATAATAAAACTCAACTAAATAAAGATGCTGTGCCCAACTTCCCTGATGGTCCATTGAACAAGCTTGAAGCATATCTTACAAAGTTTGAATCATTCGTTCTGACTGCCCATATGATTGAGGATGAAAATCTGTATTGAAATTTAACTCTGTGCCCAATGACTTCTAAAGTCCCTTCCAAAAGTTATAAGTGAACCTGGGATCTCGGTCAGATACAATGGAAAGAGGAAGTCCATGTAACCTAACAATCTCCTTGAGGTACAATCGAGAAAGCTGACCCAAATACATTGTATCTTGAATAGATAGAAAATGTGCTGACTTTGTTAGTTGATTAACAATAACCCAAATTTCATTATTACCTAGAGAAGTATTTGGTAGTCCCACCACAAAGTCCATGGATACATTCTCCCATTTCCACTCTGGCATTGACTAAGGCTGAAGCATCCCCTTCGGTAACTGCCGCTCTACTTTAACCTATTGATACATCAAACATTTCATGGTAAAATCAACAATATATATTTTCATTCCATCCTGCCAATAATACTCCTGAAGGTATCTATACATCTTAGTACTGCTAGGATGAACAGAAAATGGAGAACAATGAGCTTCGCACAACAAATCTTTCTTCAACTAAGAATCACTAGGCACACACAACCTTTTTCCAAATCTTAAAACACAATCTTTATCCAGGTTAAATTCTGGAAACTAACCCATTTTAACCAATTCTACCATTTTCTATAGCTCACGATCTTCCTTCTGTGCTTGCTTAATTCGGTCTGACAACAAAGACTGCACTGAAACCTGAAACAAAATAGAGGTATTCCCTGCACTAACAACTTCAAGCTAAAATTCATCAAATCATTAATCAAGGGATCATATTCTGAATGTAGCATGATTAATGATGCATGATGTTTCTGACTTAAGGCATCCTCCACTTTGTTTGCTTTCCCAGGATGGTAATTGATCGTTCAGTCACAATCCTTTATCAGTTATATCCATCTTCTCTGCGTCATGTTTAATTATTTCTGAGTGAATATATACTTTAGACTTTTATGGTCAGTATATATTTGGCATTTGGTTCCGTATAGATGATGCCTCCATATTTTTAAACCAAAAAACACAACTGCCAATTCCAAATCATGTGTGGGATAATTTAGCTTATGAGGTTTAAGTTGTCTCGAAGTATAGGAAATTACCGGATCATTCTGCATCAAAACACAACCAAGTCCCTTCAAAGAAACATCACTGTAGATGACAAACTCACCATTTCGGGAAGGTAAGGCAAAAACTAGAGCATTCACTAATCTCTTCTTCAGTTCCTGAAAACAAAAATCACATTCCTCTGTCTAAACAAATTTAACCCCTTTCTGTGTTAACTTAGTTATAGGGCTAGATAACCGTGAAAAGTTCTTAACAAACCGTCTGTAACAACCCTTTAACCCAAGAAAACTACAAATCTCTATAACATTTGTGGGTCTTGTACATTCATCAACTACTTTTGTTTTGGTAGGATCAACTGTTATTACATCCTTATTTGTAATGTGCCCAAGAAAAGAAATCTATTGCAACCAAAAATCACACTTTCTGAATTTTCCATAAAGTTTCTTTTCTTTTAAAGTTTGCAAAAAAACCCGTAGATGTTTTTTATGATCCTTTTTATTTTTAGAAAATACAAGAATTTCATCAATAAATACATCCACAAAATTATCCAAGAACTCATGAAATACTCTATTCATAAGATTCATGAATACAACATCTGCATTAGTTAATCCAAACGGCATAACAAAAAATTTATATTGCCCATATCTAGTATGAAAGGCTGTTTTTAGAATGTCATCCTCCTTCACCTTCAGCTGATGGTATCCAGATCTCAAGTCAATCTTGGAAAAGTACTAAACACCCTGGAGCTGATCAAACAAGTCATCGATATGAGTCAAATGATACTTGTTTTTAACAGTGATGTTATTCAAAGCTCTATAATAATTGAAAATTCTCATGGAATCATATTTCTTTTTAAAAAACAAAACAGGGGCTCCTCATGGTGAAGTGCTAGGACGAATGAAGCCTTTGTCAAGAAAATCCTGCAACTGATTTTTCAATTCCAGAAGTTCTATTGGAGCCATACAATATGGGGGTTTTGAAATTGTCATAGCATCAGGAACTAAGTCAATTGTGAATTCGAATTCTCGATTAGGTATGACACCGGGTAACTCATCAGAAAAAACATTAAGGTATTCATTTACTAACGGCACATCATTAATTTGAATAGTTACCTTGTTTTCAACAATATGAGCATTATAACTTTCAATTCCATCTTTCAATAGTTTCTCAGCTTCCTGATATGTTATCAATTATATGGATTCATTCTTGTATAAAAACTGAAACTATTTTTAAAAAACAACTTCTTTAGCTCTATAATCAATCTTAGCATGATAATCCGAAAGGTAGTCCATTCCCAGAATAACATCAAACTCCACTAAGGGTAAAACAACAAGGTTTATAGGTAAAGTCTTTCCACAAACCACAATATAAAGATTATTATAATTCCTCTTTGATATAAAATTTCCCCTTGGTGTTTTAACAATAAGTTCAGGTTTCATTTGTTGAGGTCATATTTCCAATTTACCAGAAAATTTCTCAGAGATGAAGGAATGTGTAGACCCCAAAATCAGAATGAACAAACAAAGTACCTAATAAAACTTCATTAGATGGCCCAACATCTATTGACGTAGTCACAAAGGATCTCACTATACCTTTCTGCTTATAGTCTAGCTTCTTTTCATCATTCATATCTCTCTTTGGGCAGGCATTTTCATAATGACCCATTTCACCACATTTAAAGCACTTTACAGTCTGCTTATTAGGATTATTCTCTGGATCATTTTTGTTACAATCTCAAGCCATATACCCAAACTTACCACATTTAAAACACTTCCCAGTTTTTCTAAGACATTCCCCAGGGTACTTCTTGCCACACTTTTCAGAAACTGGAAATTGGATTTTCTTACCATCAGTTTTCTTTGGTTGATTTTTACCCATTTCTTGCCAACTAGACCTCTTCTTCTCTTTGTTTCCAAAATTCACATGATCATCAGAAAACTCCATATCTACCCTCTCAGTGCATCAGACAAGTTTCTCATAACTTTTTAATTCACGGGAGGCCAACGCCCTTCGATACATTGGCTTCAATCCTGAGTAAAAGGGGTTGATTTTTACTATCAAGATCTAGAATAAGATTTGGAGCATACCTCACCTATCGGGTGAAGTTCGCTTCATACACAGCCACTGAGTCTTCCTTCTTCTATTTCAATTCAAGGAATTGCTTCTCTATTCTAAGTTTCACCACCTTAGGAAAATATTTTTCAAGGAAAAGACTTTTAAATTCATCCCACTCGAAGGCATAAAAATCATTTATACCCCTGATATTCCTTACCATTGACCACCACTGATCAACTTCCCCTTCAAAACGATAAATGGAAAGACTTAACTTTTGATTTTCTGAACATCCCATAATATCAAATATCTTTTCAAGGGCTTGATCCATCCTTCAGCTGCTACTGGGTCAGAAGATCCATTAAATGTAGGAGGATGTTGTCTCATAAAATGTTCCACTACTCTCATGTTCTATTATGGTATCTCTATTGGTTCTCTTGCATGGATTCCACCACCATTTATTGCATCGGTTATCTGATCCTTTACTATCACAAACTGCTCAGTTCCAATCCCTACCATTCCGGGCTGTAGTTCCGGAAGGATGTCATTCTGTCGGTGCCTCTCCTCTTCAGAATCTCTGTTCCTTCTACGGATAACCATTATGAACAAACATTTATTAGATGAAGCAACATGTTAATCTTTAAATTTTATAACATTTCAAATTAAACATAGAGTGAAAATAATTTATGGTATTCTATTAACATCACCCTAACCCCTAATGTTATCTAAACCATCCTCTGATTCCAACTATAAGGACCCGACCTTATTACATACATAATCTTGAATTTAGTCAAGAAAACACTTTCTTTTATGTAGAGGATATTTTCAAGTTTAGAGCTTTAGAGAATTAGGACAATACATTCATAACATTACACATTATTACAAAGTGGATACCATAAAATCAATTTCCATTTTTCTTTCAAAAAAATAAAAAATTAAAACTTAAACATGACTTCTTGAAAATTATTCAACATTTATCATGGATTCCTTCTTTGTCTTGCACATCCATTAACCTTTGAAAATCATTTAAAAACTTGGGATGAGCACGAAAGCTCAGTAAGGGATGAAAAAGAAGGAAAGAGCACATTAGTCCATGATAACTCGTAACGTATGAAAACATTTTCAAAAGACATGATTGTCACCCATATATACTTACTTTGTGTAACATGAGATGTAAAAAAGATAAAAAAAACAAGAGAACATAAATATAATCACAAAGTTATCTTGGGGAATTACTTACATAATCTTGTAACCATTCTTGGCTACCTTATAATATGTAACCCTCACGGCTACCTTACTTTGTGTAACCATCACAGTTACACTTGGAGTAACCATACGACCGACCTCCAATATACAAATACCCAATGAATTGGAGGGAAATATAGGTCCCACCATTAATAATAAATAATTCCTATGAACCATAACATAATCACACAATATGAATAATATAAAAAAAACATTGCTTTTGAATTTTGTAAAACATAATTTTAAAAGATGATTTTAAAAGGAAAGCCCCTTATAAATATCATAAAATTGAAGAGAGAATTAATATAGTGGATGGAGTATGTATATATAATGTAAATACACATAATAAAACATAATATAAATAGAACCCATCACAAAAACAATTTAAATAACACATAAATAATGAACTAGAAGGTTAACCCAAAGAATGGAAATGGGGTTTAGAATTCCCTTACCTCGGGTTTGTCTTACTTAAAACTTGTTTAAAATTCCTGTATAATGGTTAAAAGAGTGTTTATTAATATTTTAATGAAACATTTTCATGTTTATAACATCTTATATTATCATTTCATAACATAATTTCAAGCTTTAATTGTTAGTATTTTGCTCCTTGCACTGTTTTTTGGTGAGTTCTTAAAATGATTTCCATGATTGGTTCATGGTGGATGTTCTTGTTGATTGGAAGTGAAATTACAGAATTCGAATGGAAAGGTATTTAAATATTACCAGTACCATAATTTATACCATTTATCATTTTGATTTTTAATATTAGGATGATTCATAAGTTAAAACATTAATGATGTTCGTTTAGATCATTTTAGTGGTTCTTTGATAATAACTACCTCGTTTTGTATTATAAATTAGAACCATGAGTAAAAAAGAATTATAGAACCATGTGTGAGTCATAAAACATATATTATAACCTGGATAAACCATATAAATGGTTTCATGACCAGACTTGAAAGAATTAATGGAAATTGAAATCACATCGTCCACGATGCCGGTAATTCGACACATAACGGACAATGTTTTTATTCCTTAAATAAGTGGGAGAGGAGAAGAATAATGATGATTAATTTTCCATGAACATGATAACATCAAGAATATACATGATTATAGATATTTCATTCCACTTGGGTAAGAAGATATGAAGAAATAATGATAAAGGAACTCAAAATAAAAGAATAATTGAGAAATCCCTTACAAAAATTTGGCAGCCTAACTGCTACACAACATGGTTTTAGAAAATATTAAAAAAATAGGGGACAAGGGTCACCCATCCAGAAATGAATCATAATATATAGTAGATAAATAATAATAAGGAAATAAGGACATGGTATGGAAACTTGAAAGTTATACCACATAAAAGAGAACTTGAATGAGAAAAGAAAGAAATTGAGAATTTTCTTACCTTGTAGAGTAACCCTTAGAACTTGAAGGTTGTGACCTTGGGGGCTTGAGGAAACCTTGAGTGGACTAATAGGAAGCTAAGGAGGCCAGATATTCAATGATGAGGAATTGGTAATTAAGTTAATGAAGAAATGGGTTGGTATTTATAGGAAAAGTAAGGGAATATTTTAATAATTTCCAAAAGACACGTCATGGGTGGTATTTGCAAAACCATGAGCTTGCCCATGGTATAAGACACTTGGGACACCTCAAATCTTATTTAACTATTAAAAATTCTACCAAATTTATGACATCGTTATTGTAACATTAATGATTTCATTAAAACACCGAAACTAAAAACTATATTTTTTTACTATTCACCAAAAAATCAACTATTTCAGAAGAATTCCAAAAAATTTACCCCAACCATTTTTCGAAGTTTAGAATTCAAAAATGAAGACCATTTTTTGAAAATAAATTTCTAAATATTATTAATTTAATTTTTAAATAAAATCATACTTAATTTAAAAATTAACAATTCTAGTTCTATAACAACTTCTATATCAGGATGAAAAATTAACCCAGATGTTATTATCTTAAAGCCTTAAGAAAATAAAATAATAATAAAATTTACTATTCATTAGGGTCATATTACTATTCACATCACTATTCATAATGGTATGTTACTATTCACAAAAAAACAAGTCAGTTTCATTAGACCCCAAATAACTTAATGAACACAATTGTAGATGAAAATTTCTTGAAATTCAAAACATAGAAGTGGGAAAAGTTTGTTTAAAGGCTAGTTATAAATATCTACTTAACACAAAGTTCCATGGATTTCTATTTAGTTTCATAAAAACTTGGGGTGTTACACTTCATGATTGGTGTTGCATTCGATATGATTTTTTATGAACCATATTGGGGAATCTACATGAGTAACATGTGGTTGTACACCACAAGTTGAGATTCAAGAAGGAACCAAATTCTATTATAAAACTGACAAAACATCATGGTCAAATGTGAATGAGATAAGTATATATACATGAGACATAGAAATTATATCCACACCATCCATGAAATAAATTTAATCAATCAAAAAATATCATCTATTAAAATGACCATCTGTTACCCCCAATCTAGACAACTACGATAGACATAGTCAATAAGAGAACCTTGATTGCATCGTGATTCATTACTATTTCCCTAATTCCTAAAAAATAATGTTTACCATGACCAATGGAAAATTATGGCATGATTACAAATCCTAGTATGTTATAAATAATAAATCTATACATGTTATGTTAATAATAATATATAAGATATATCTTGATAGTGGAATCATGTTTATAAATCATTTTAACAAATCTAACCATTTTTAATAATTAATTCGATTTCCAAATATTCATAAAATATTCAAAAAATATTGAATTATATTAGTTATAAATGAAAAAATATCATCACTAATCATGTATCCATGAAATAAACTATCATGCGATAAATGAGGTATAAAATAAAAATCATATCATTTCATTTAATCCTATGAGAATATGTTATAAGAATTAATGGACTGTAAATGAGGAAAATTTTAATTCCAATGGATAATGATACCTTCCATAGTCATTAAATATGACAAAAGTAACAACTAGTTGTTCCACACAAAGTATGGTTATATAAGTCCATTTCAGAAAAAACCTAAGGTTCCCAATGTAATGGGTTTTTTAATAACCATTCCCAAAATCCATGCACACATTTAAGAAAAATATTTCTTACTTATAAAAACACTTTTCATGGAGGATACCAAAGGGATCAACAATAAAAAATATTAATTCATGAATGAATAAATATTTCCTATATACACAAACCTAAAGATCAATGGAAACATATCTTTCATAGATAATGAATATTGAAATACCCTGGATCGGACATTTAAAGAAAATGAATGAAAAGAAACTAAAAAGGATCGATAGAAAAATGAAATCAATCATGAATAAAAATTAAAAACACTAAAAATATCACCACTATGACCAAATGAAATTATGATGTATAAATACCTCCTAAAATGTATATGGGATGCAACCAACACATAATTATAACACTAAAACGATTAATATAGAATGATAGAGATGAAAAAATGTCACTAAAAATACCCATAGGGTTCAAGGAGAAATCTTGTGAACCAAATGAAAAAATCTAAAGGTGTTCTTTGTATTTCGAACCTGTATATAGAATAAATTCCCATCAAAAAACCCTTTCATGAAATGAAATCCAATGAATTATAAATAAACTAAAATGGTGTCGCCTAAGAGTAAATTACACTGTTATTCTTATTTTCATGCAGTGTAATGGTTTCTTGGCTTATAAACTTTTTGAATACTCCATAATACCCATAATATATTCCATTTAATAAACTAACATCATGTAAAACATTTAGGGCATGGATGTTTCTTGCATGTAGTGATCATCCTGATTTTCTATAGTAGTCAACAAAATTGAATAAAAAATCACTCTAATAATAAGGAAAACTCCCTAAATCCATTTACACAATTATATACAGACTCAATTAATAAAAACATACATAAATGCCCATTAATTATGTGATTATCCCCCAAAAGGAACATTATTCTCAATAATCCTTCAATGAACCCAAAAAAAAAAGGAAATTAAAAATATTAAAATAATATAATGGTAGGTAACAAGGTTTTACAGTTTTTGTAGAAAAAAGGAACACGAAGGATGGGAAATACATGTTCACCTCCAATGTGTCCTTGGGTATCAATCCCATTATTTAAGGTCGATACAGAGGAAATGTCGTCCATTAGTGTATATGTTTCCTTTCATCCATTTTTAATTTCATTTTTATATGTATATAAATATCTTTTAATATATTCACAATTCATTATATATTACTATGTTGAAAAATTAACTAATATTTTATTTTATATTTATACTATCACAATAATTATTTCATTATAATAAAAGTCATGAAATTTTATTACATGAAATGTAATGTTGTGTAATATTTTATGTGAAACAAATGATGAATGGTAAAATTTAATAACAAAGGAAGAATAATAATTAACTTGAACTTCTAATTTCACTATACCTTATTTAATATCATATCTATTTAAATCAAATTTCATTTATGTATTTTATTATAAAAAATATACTTTTAAAATGTTCGGTATCATATTTTATAATGAATGAATATTATGAAATACTTTTTATTTTCTATAAAATAATTTGATTCTTTTATTTATAATTTTTTATCACAAAATGGTTTTAAATTAATAATAATATTATTTTTTAGTTTTTCAAAATAGTATTTGTTATATAATTTTTATCACAGTGTATAAAATTTATAATAGTAAAACCATTTTATCAATTATATATTGGACAGATAAATTCAGCATAATTATAAGAATAATTTAATAAATAGTATATTTTTTAGAGCTAAAAATATTTAATTATCAATCATATTATTAATAATTAATTATAGAAAACAAAAATGTAATTACACCTAAAAAATAATTAGTCTTTAATATAAATAAATTGTCTGCAGATGTTATATGATTTTCTATAAATGTTAAATCCGAAAATTATAAAAATTTGAAAATATGAATTGTAATATTTTTTTTGAATTAACACATATAATTTAGCATACTATGAATATTTTTAGCGATTTAGAAGGAGTTTCTTTTTATAGAAGACTAAAAAATAATGATTTAAAAATTCAGAAATGTTTATTACATTCACATGATGTATTTATGACCTAAAAATATGAGTGAATCAGTCATTTAAAAAAATATGACGAATTTAGAAGCATATATTTTAAATTTGGGTTGATAAGTAAAATTTTATTCTAATAAACATCTGTTTTTCATTCATTAAATTTAATTGAGTGGAAGGTTCTATTTGGTTTATGATTAATCATATTATCATATAAAACTATATATTTTAGTAATAATCCATGAAATTTATGTTAATAATTCCTACTCAATATTATTTGTCCAAAATTATATAACAACAATATTTAACACAAACTTATCATTATCGCCAATTAAAAATTACCCCAATCCTGTCACATAGAACATTTCATTCCATTTACATATTATAGATCATGGTATTCCCATTTAACCTCTCGTAAGTATCTAAATATATTATTTTATAATATTTAATATAAATTTATTCTGTTAATATATAAGAAATATTAGTATTTGATAATTTATAATCAATAAATATTAAAGAATTAAGAAAAAATAGGATAATTAAAAATAAAACATGTGTTCAATAAGTTTTATCATCAATTAAAATAATAAAAATTTAATTACAATTAATGAAACAAATAAATAATAAAAATTATTATAATTAACTTCTTCTAACATGAATTAAAAAGGATATGTTTAATACAAATGAGGATAAAAGATTCCAAAACAAAACAAGTGTTATAATAAGGGTTTGTATTGACTAAACTCTTTTCCTCAAGTTAAAATTATCCAACATTCCCAAATCAACATCAGATTGATGTATTCATTCCTATGATGATATTATATCATATTCCCACATTTTAATTAAGGATATTTGCATCTTCTAGAAAAGCATATTCTTTGATGAAACTATGTATTCATAAAAATATTATGATATGAAGAAAATTTCTCATCCTTTCTAAATGATTTTTTTCATCCATGTTCATAATAATTATATTCTTTAATTTTTTTTATCTATATACATAGAAAAATTCATTAGTTTAAATTTTCCATAATATATGTATTTTATTTTAAATGTTTTATAATGAATATTTTTAGTTATTTCTAGAAGGGAAATTTTTTACTTATTACTAAAATATGAACATAAAATTATTTTAACACCCTAAATATTAACTCATTTTGACATTATTATGACTATTATTCATTATTGACATTATCTTCTGTAATTCCATTAGTTTCCATAGATTTCATATTATATGTGATATTTTTATTTTTTTAAAATGATTTAATGTTTTATAGGATTAAGTAATGTGTTATCCATCTACTAATGTACATCATTATATTCAACTACATATTATGATATGTAAAACCATTTTATTTAAATAATTAAATATTTATAATAATAATAAAATTTATGTTTTTAATGTCCCCTTTTCATCCAAAATAATAATTGAATTGAAATGCTTTCAAGATTACAATCATAAACAAAAGATTTATGAACATTTTTCTTATGATTTTTCTTTAATTTTTATATCTAGTACTAATGTATGTACTTATTTTTAAATATTATCAAATATCAATTTCTGAATTATTTTATACTCTATTTGGTATATTTATGTTTTCTTTTCAAATAACATAATATTGGTTTCATTTTATCATATTCCATTATGAAATTATATGAAACTAATTTTTTATGGGTTTTTTCATGATATTGAAATGTTTTAATTCCTGAGGTATGAATATATATCATATATAATAATATGATAAGTGGTACATATAAATACCTCTAATAAATTTTGTTGCAATTTATATATAATAAGATATAAATTGGAAAAAATTTATTATTTATCCACTAATGGGGAATATAAAGTGATTCTAAGTCCAATATTTTGTGGGAATTATATAAAAATTCATCATGAACTATGTCATATGAAATTTTTAGTTATATATGATAGAAATATTTTATAAGAAAAATATATTCATTCATAATCCATTTTTGTTAGGATTTATATGCTTATGTTTTTTCCATGTTTCCTTATGTTTTTCTTCCAAGGCTCATTTGTATTGTCTCATGTATCAAAACTCTTAAGTAGTGGAATATGTTATATCATTTGAGGTTATATGACCTTTAATAATGACAAGTGGATAAATATTAATGATCTATAATCCTTTTAATCATATTATTTCTCACATTCTCATGTTTTTCTTATATTCTTATTATCACATAATTTTTGACTTATTGATATGTTTTATCTTATTAATCATTCAAACTCACATGTCCATTTTTTTAACTTCATTAGGAGACTTTTTGTAAGAATATGTATTGAAATAATAAATATGTTGTTAATTTTATGGGAAATATTATTTTAATAAATCTTAAAATGATATTTTTATACAAAATTTTGATGACATTAAAACATTGGGTTTTTGGATATTCATATTATCGGGATATGTGATAAATTTTCAAAATGAAATGAAATATGTATATGTTTATCTTCTTCTGCAAAAATATTCGATGTGTTATATTTTGATGCCAGATATTTTTTTAATCTAAAAGTTTATATTTTATTAATAGGATATTAGTTAATCTATATTCTTGTAAATATGAAAAAATAATGGATTGATGAGAATTCATTATACCTATATCAATCCATCTAATAAATGAGACAAGCCATAAATGGTATTTTCAAACCATCATATATGAAAAAATAGTTCAATAATACCATTCTATGGATGATTTGAATATTTTATTTTTTAATTATATAATTATTATCTTAATGTGATGGATAGTGATTTCAAATAATTCTCTCAATTCATTCCCAAGGATGTTGGGAGTGGCCTCTAATTCATTGGGGAACATATTTTTCGTATCTTCTATTAACTTTTCCAAATTACTATCTCTAATTTTGTACCACCCATTTATAAATTTATAAAAACAATATTCAATGGTATATCTATCTTTAAAATCACCCCCAATTTTAACTATATTGGATTATTTCATCCATTAGTGATATATAAGGTACTACTATGTGAAAAATGATTTCGTTATACCAGTAATCTAGTAAAGGTAGTGTCTAGGAGAAAAAACATGGACTTAGAATAAAACATTAGGTCCCAAAACTTATCCTTCAATCTAATATTATCTAGAGATTCGAAATCACTCTTATCGTAATCTTGGATAATTTGACCAGAAAGAGATTTATCTTCTTCTTTATAACCCATCAAAGAATGATTGTGCAATTGGATGTGCCTGATCCATAAACTATTTATCAACATTAATTGATAAATATATACATTTTGGTGTTCTCCATACACATATAAGGGCTATAATGTGTCCTTTTTTTAGTTTAATCATAATATTATATGAATTAAATGATTATTACAAATTAAATTGTTTGATTTTCTTCCATGTATGTGTTGACAATGCCCACATCAGTATTGAATTTCATGAGGTTTTATAGATTTTTGATATCTATTGAACAATAATATAGATAATAATCACCACATCATTCTTATGATCTAGATTATTATGCATTATATTATTTGGGTATTTGAAATCATGGGTCTTTAATGTACATGTTGGATAAGATGAAAATGAGCCACTTTATAGATAAAAATTCAGAGGTATTTTTGTAATTTATTGTCTGAGTGAAACTAGGTTTTTGAAATTCAATGATACGATAAATAACTATCAAATAAGATATTGAAAAATTTTACCAGGAGTGGATAAATTCCAAGAATATTTTTAACTCCATTAATTTTCTTATTAGGCTTATTTACTTAATTTTCTCCTCATTTATACCACATGTATGATTTTATTGATGATAACAATGAAACTATATGAACAATGACTATATATCTATCTATTTGTTATTTTTTTCTTATATATCTATTACTGATGATATTTATGGTATACTAATATTTTTTATTATTATATATTTATTTTACATTAATGTATTTGAGAATTCCATGTTGGGAACTTTTCACAAGGAAATTCAATTTGGATAGGGTTCACCGATCATCACAGTAATGGGAAAATAATTTCTCTATGGTTGTAAAAAATTTACAATCATAAAATGATTCCATATAAAATTAATTTATTTTTAGTGATCATTACTCACATACTGAGGATGTTGCAAAAATGATGATGTCACTGGAAGGATTGTCATTCGTAATAATTTCATGATTGAATTTCATGATATTTTATTGTTGATTGGAAGATTATAGTTCACTTACATTCTATTCATATATTTCATAATATTTTATGAATTTTCCTTATTAACTTTTTATAACTACACATTTATCCCAATTTATAATCTAACATGTGATATATAGATATATAGGCTTTTCAAATATTTATATAGAATACTTTGGATAATGTATTTGATGAAATAAAAATCATAGATCCTATATCAAAATTGTTATTATGGATAATAATGGGGGTCATAATATAAAAATTACAATATAATAATTATTTATTTAGATAATTTAATTATACAATATTCAAATTATTAGATAAAGTACACAGGACTTTATCATTATCAATGGAATAAACCCTATGATTTTTATTCCTAATGTTCTATTGATTGTACACCTTTTATAGAACCTCTCTATTTTTATGAAAATTATGTTATGTTTATTGGTTGGGATAAATAAAAAATTTAATTTCAATTTTTAGTGTCTTTATTTTTTATTAGTTCTAGATTAAGAGAAATAAAAGTACTTTTGAACATCCCCATGTTTCCTTTTTTAATAAAGATAATTATTGAGGCTTGTTTGGCGTGTCTTATTATATATATAAATATAATTTTTTATACATAAAATATTCAAGACCGAGTAATATATTTTTTATTTAATGAATATAATTTTCATCTAATTATAAAAATTTATTATAAAAATGTTATATTTTTTAACATTGGATGTTTTATATACTCAAAATATATAAGAATCATTTATATATTAATGATGTCTATAAATATTTTAATCTAATTCTGTATATTCTTTTATTGTTCATAAACTTATGGTTTACTCGTATTGGAGTTTATTTGTGAAATTAATTGTTTCTAGATTGATTTTCAATAGAAAACGGTCCTCCTCATGAAATTTCTACTCCATACATAAAGGATGTTATAATGCGAATTTGAAACATATGAGATTAAATGGTTATTATTTACTTTTAATTAATATAATATAACCACACCAATATTAGGAATGGGTATGATTCATCTATATATCTATTTTATATTAAAAATGAAGAGGTTTATATTACCAATGTTATGTAGAAAATGATTCAACCCCATCCACTTTGGGTGTTGAGTTTTATCTAGTTCCACTAGTTCACATTAGTCTTCCATTATGTCAAATTTAACTTTTATGACATCCAAAATTTTCACTCGAGAGACTAATGGTTGTGTAATCATTTTATTATTATTTTATATTCATTCTCATTCCTATTGGCTCACAAAATCCAATTTTTGGAGTTGGTCAAAAAAATGAAATTTTTTTCTATATGTAAAAGTTTCTATTAATAAAATAGTCTAATGTGGTATTATTTTTAATTAAACAGTGATTCCATTATTATAAAAGATGATAAAGAACTTTCAATTTGGAGCTATTGTAAAGAACCAACACCATATGAACTGATATGTCACATGAAAAATGCTCTCCAAAAGGAAAATGAGAATTTCCAATCCCCAAGGCCTGGAAACCAGATATTAGGTATCATAATTTTTTTTCTAATTATTTAACCATTTAAAATAGTTAATTAAAAATGGATCACATAGGTAAATATACAATGACCCTCAGTTTATATTATTTTCAAACCACCAAGAAGAAATTGATAAAGGATAATTTGAAAATTAATCATAGTAACTCACAAAAAATATTAATAATCTAAAGAACTGCATTGTAATAATAAATGGTTTTCTAAATGATCTACCTATCATAGAAAATGTAAAAATATAACATATATTTTTCCAAGTATAGCAATGTGTATGAACAAGGGTGACTCACATGTGTAAAATTTTTCATTAAAACACTCACAACTGATATTTCTGATATTATATTTTTGTTTTTTATGAATGTATAATACATTTAGTTGTTTTCAATGATATAAGAACTCAATATAAATATGGAATAAAAATACAAAAAAAATTATTATAGGTCCGAGAGATAGGTGATTCTAGTTAGAGAACACCCATAGATAACCTTAATAACCATATTTATAATATCATATTTACATAATGAAGAAACTCTATAATATTTATAAAAAATCCCATTTCAAAGATAATGAATACGAGTTTAACATGGTGATTGGAAAGTACAAAGTACATAAACCTCAATAATTTCTTTAGAATGGTGCTCAGGTTCTCCTAATGACCAACCTTGGTTTTGAATAATATTAGAATATAATCTATAATGACTACCACAATTTTATCGATAAAATATCTAAATAATCGATTCTAATTTCCTTGAATATTAATAGAGAATTAATGAGTAAAAATGGAATTTATATGAACGTAAAGTTCCCAAACATTGTATGAAAAAATTCTTGGTTATATCCTACTTCACATTAATGAGGTAATATATTAATCGTAGATCCATAATAGAGAAGTATTGTAATCCATATAGTTAATAAAAAATTAAATCAATACATGGAAGATGATACTTGTTCTTTATTGTTATTTTTTGATCTCATGATAATCAATTAAAAGGTGCATTGAACCATCCTTATTCTTGATGAGGAGGACCGATTCACCCCATAGTGAATCACTTGGGCATATAAACCATTCTGGTTGACAAACGTAATGTTTTTTCTTCATCTCCTCATGATACACAACAACCATTTTATAGAGAGTCTTGGATACTGGTAATTCCCTTCGTATATGCTTGACTGCAAATTTAACCACTCTTCTAAGAGGAAGAACAGTAAATATCTATGGGAATACAATAGTGTATTCCCTCAGAAAAGGAATGTCATTGAGAATGGTTCTTTCCATGGTATCAATAAATTGAGCTAGATACTCTTTCTCATTTGGAAAAAATATCCATGATTGAGAATTTAGTGATAGAGAATATCCATCCTCCTCTATTAATGTTTATAGAATTAGGGTCCAATTCTCAATATAAAGAGTTATCTCCTTTTTGAAGAAATTTATGTTGGATCTATATTTGAAAATATATTCCATACCCTTAATTGTTTCAAATTCAACCTAAGGTAATATGACAAGGTTCATTGGGAAGTTCATCATACAAAATTTGACAATAGAGGAGTTATATACTTAGGATGAAATAATTTCCCCATTTTCTATTTTCACCAATAAATTGACTTCCATGCACTATGTTGGTGTTTGAATAGTTTTACTATACATTCATGATATAAAGGAATGAAGTGAACTTGAATCAAAAAGTGTGTTCACTATTTTTGAATGAATAACTAACATACATATCACCACTGGGTTTCCAAGAACCACCTTGATGGTTTTGATGGAAAAATCTATCCCTTGATATCTTAGAGGTTATTGGTTATACCTGAAAACCCTTAGCCTAGTGCATTTATTTTAAAAGTTCCATTGATCCTTAAAACTAAATCAATTACCAATGCATTGAGCTTTTATTGGAACATTCCTTTCCCCCACAACATTAGTGGGTTTATTCTATCAGAAATTGTTATATCTGGGCCTTTCCATCCTACACTTTAATCATTTTCTCCCCCTTTAGGAAATTAATAGTGTGATTCTTTTGTTTCCTTTAAAAAGAGAGTTGCTGAAATTTCATGGCACCTTTAGATTTCTCTATTAGACCAGTAGAATAAATCTCTACAATCCACTTCATATCCCCATGATACCCTTGAAATACTCTAATCTCCATTTTGACATTGAGGGAACATCGATAAATTTTCTCATATCAATTAATGTAATGAATCACCATGTATTTTCATAGAATATGTTTTAGACCAACAAAGAAGTTTTCAACCATGATTTTGAGGGTAATGAAAAAGTCCAATGCATGTCTTTCAATTATGGCGATTTTTTCCTTCTATGTGCTAATAGATGCATTTTTTTTCTTGAGGTGGAGGAAATCACTTTCCATTATAATACAAAGATTATGTGGTAAATATTTATCAAAAATCATTTTCTAGGATTTCTTCTAATACATCACATCGATCAATTCCTTAGGCTTCATATTAATGATCAATATCCACACTGATCATCTTCTCCTTAAATATGATAAATAACTAGTAGTAAAATATCATGTTTGGAACATTTAAAGATATAGAAGATATTCTAAATGGAGTTGATCCATTGATCTATGATTAAGGGATCATGAAATACATTGAAATTTGAAGTAACATTTCACATAGTGTCCTCAATAATACCATGTTCTCTCTTAGGTGCATCGGGGTACTCCTCCTGATCTATGGTTTTATTAATAACCTCAGTTAGTTGAGATAGTATCCTAATAATGTTTCCCATTATCACTCCCACTGGGTTGGGAATCTTATTGGGGAAGTCATATCATTTTACATAACATTGGTTGATTACATTATTTCTCCCATTTCTATATAATTGTTAGAAAAATGGAAAATTAATGATTATTAATTTTTTAAAAAATTAATCACATATATGGGAATCCAGTGAAATTAATGTGACAACATTTAAATTTCATTTATTTCAACACTTATGAATTTCTAGGATTCAATCAATGATAGTCATTATAATATTTCCTCATATATAATCTTATGTGTATTTTCCACTTAATATCAATTTGTAATGACCTTATGAATTTACCAAAGAATATCCTTTAAGAGTGTCTAAATAGGTGCACTATTTGGCCTTTTGTCTTTTACTAGGTTACACCAAGTTAGGATCGACATACCTTATTAGAGTTTTTACCTAGAGGTACATCAACGCTAAAGTAATGTCCACTTGGAGTGTCTATATAGGGTTGTGTTTTCATGATAAAACATATAATCTATACATACCATCATCTTGGGATGTTTTCGTATACATATTTTTATCCTAAATGATATCTCTATTGTTTACTAATCCTAATCCCAAAATAATTAAACATTCCCTCCAATAAAAACTATAAAACCCGTAATCCATAGTATACATTAATACAATACTTATTTAGTAATATAAAAATTAATAAAAATAAGAAGACAGTCTACTGTATTTTTAAATTAGGTGAATTACATAATAATATAAATAGAAAAAATAATTATTTAAAACATCATTAACATTATCACACTTAAAACCACACTAGATAATATGAGTATAAACATAAAAATGGGTTAAGCTATGAATCCTATAAAGAGAATTAACAGGGAAAAACAAGAAGAGAATACCAAATTTTAGAAAAGAAATATTGATGGGGTATAAAAAGAGTAGGAATCATAAACATAAACAATGAAAAATATATATTGCATGATAATCATAAAGTAAACATAGTAAAAATTGAAACAACATAAAAAAATACATCTTAAAAATTGTTCAAGGATAACTAAAAATACATAATGATGTAAAATTACCATAAAGGAATAAAGTTCACTCCTTGTCCCAAAACTAGGTATCATGATACTAAACATTACCCAATGCATTAGAGAACTATAATTCTGGGCCCACCCATCACATTCATTTCCTTATCATGTTTAAGTGTTCCACATAAATTATAAAAAATGGATTCATTCATCATCATAATTTAGTCCACTTTGTAAAAGTATAGAATACATTTATGTATGTACCAAATAAAAAAGTACATGTGCATAACTATGAACAACCCTGATAAAAAATGCGTATGGTATTTTCTACACAATTTCATTGGAATGGAAATCAAGGAAAAAGTTTTATAGTATAACAACACCACATATTGATTAAAATAAAAGGTTTTATGAGAGTGAATTTGGTATCTAATCAAATATAAATCAAATGGGAAATTATATGGTATTGTAAAAATATATCCCATCATTTTAAATTGTAAATAGAAGGTGCATGTTATTGAATAAAGTTGAATAAGGAAATGAACCCTAAATAAATCTCATCTTGGTAATAATGATACATAATGGATCATAGGATGATTAATGAGAGTGAAAGGGGGCTCTAATAATTTATATATTAGTCCTAAAGTAAGTTGAATATGGAATAACATATCACAAAATAATTAAATGTAATTTAAGAAACATAACATAAAAGAAGTGCTTGAATTGAAATGAGAAGATAGAAATCCCTTAATTGAATGTGTTACAACAAATGATTGAGAGGAGGTTCATGAGATATTGGGATCCTTGGGATGACTATAGAGAGTTGAAAGCAGTTTATGGAGGTTATGCAAGGATTTTTAGTAGGGAGAAATAAGATATTGGTAGGTTTTATAAAAGAAAAGTTGTGGATTTCATTATTATTTTGTTTTTGGACTCTAAATAATAAAATAATCAAAACCAAAATCCATACAATGGGTTTTACCATGGGGTTTTGCAAAAGTTATTGGTTCTCATTATTTTACAAGGCCAAGGGCCAAACATAATATAATAATACACTTTCTTATGTGGATGTATGTCTTACTCTTAAAGAAATGATTTAAAAAATATCAAAAAATATCAATAGTTTTGAGGATTAATAATGTTTTTATAAAATAAATCAAATGAAAATAAAATAAAGTCATTTTAAAGGTAACACATTGATATAGTCATCAATTCACTTAATTCTATTTATTATATCACTTTTGGATCATTATTACATCATAATAAGGATTGTATATTTATACAATATTCAATTTTTATCCAAACAATTTGGCTCTCATAAAATTTTGAGAGGTTCACCAATGGATAAATTAGAAAATATGACTCAGAAATTAATATTCATTTTATCTATTTTTTTAAAATACTAGAATTTTCACTTTTATAATAGTAAAAAATATTCATCGGGAAATGCTAGTTTTTTTACAGTAATAATTTTTGATCCCTTATAAAAATTTCATTTGAATTCATCCAAATTAAATTACCATTTATATTTTATAATTGTTATTGAATAATATTATTTAATTTAATTTTTTTTTCCAAAATCTATTATTTAATTTAAATATATTCCTTAATTAAATTTTAATTTTAACTAAAAATAATATTTTTGTTATATTGAATCAAATTAAAAAACATTTATAAAGTAATAATAATATGATGAAAATATATTTATTCTTGTTTAAAAAATAATATAAATAATCAAATTTCTATGCTCTAGATTCATTTTACCCTAATACACCAGAAAAACCCACATGGGTAAGGTGAATAATGATGGGACTTTCATGGGGTGGTTCTAAAAACATGGTTTGGGATGTGATCTTGATGAACTTGAACTTTTACCATAAAATATATCTCATTATTAAGTTGTTGGATATTAGCTTAGGATTGGTCATGTGAATTATCATATATATTATCTCCCACATAATCTATGATAAATGGGCTTCATAGGGTTCAATCATACTAGTTTAGTCCATTACTTCCTTTTTCTATGTTATTTTATTTGTTAAAACCCTATATTTGTACTAATAATTAGATCAAATTTTGAGGGATATAATATCCATGGAAGATATTATTAATGATCATTTAAATATCATATAATATAATAAAAAAAATATTGGATATATTTTATACAACTATATTACATAATAATACATTGAATTATATCAAAAGGGGAATATTATTAATAACAGTTTGTGTCATTACACGACTTGCATAAAGAGACACCCTCAACCAACTAATTGTAACATAAATATTATTGACTATAACCGAGTTTCATTATCACAGAAATGGTATCCCTTAACATAATTCTCTTATATAGAAACACACAGACACACTCAAGAATCTCTAAACATTCTATTGAAACAAATAATGGTAACACAATGTAATGAATAATTCCATGCACAGCCTCTAGAATATGATATCCAAGTGGGATTATTCACAATGAATGTTAAGAGGGTAAAAAATATATTACCAGTAGAAAATGTTTAAATATAACCTGATAATACATTGTAAATGAAGTAATGTATATAACAAACATTATATAAATAAGTCATATAAATACATTCTCTATAAACCATTACGAAACACCCTTTCGATGTACTCTGGACATCCATCGAATAACATGACATATCGATAGTACATGACATGTGAAGGTAGATCACATACATGGATGATTATGTGCATACCCACTATGTCACCTCCAAATTTCCAAGATGTACTGCATTAGAATAAATTAAATAATCTCGAAACCATTACCAAGGTAAAAATTAATTGTCAAACCTAGATATTCACATATAAAATTACACTACTCACTATAGAGTCTCAAAATGATAACAAGAAAAACAACATAGAAATTCCATATTCTATTACAATTATCTTTGTAAAACCACATGTTCATTCCTTCATATATTTTTGGAGGATCCCTGGAACAATACAGTGGGTAAAATTATGAGACTGCTTCGATGCCTACCTGACAGATGGAGGGGAACTTCTGTTTCCATCCAAGAATCTTGTGACATAAGCAAGCTACCAGTGAAGGAAATAATTGGAAAAATTTAGATGTATGAGGAAGAACTTAAGGTGAATCAAGAAGTAGATAAGGAACCAAGGAAGAAATCAGTAGCATTCAAGAATACCACCTCAATGAGAAAAAACAAAGAAAAAGCTCAAGTTCCTACAGACCGCTCCACTAGTGAAGAGTCAGATTCAGACAGTGATGAGTAGATGGCTCATCTTGCTATAAGGTTCAAAAAGTTTTACCAAAAAAAGAAATTCTTTAGAAAGTCAAACTACAAGGAAAAGTATGACAGTAATGGACAATGTAATAAAGACAGAAAATAGAATTACAACTCAAATGAAATAATCTACTATGAGTGAAAACGAAATGGTCATGTGAAGGTTGACTATCCCAAGCTGAAATTCAAGAAGAAATATGAAGACAAGGGTAAATGATATAAAAATTCTATGAAAGCAACCTGGAGTGATTCAGAAAATAGCTCTGGTGGATCTGATTCTTCTAAAAGTGAACAGAACAATCATGCCAACTTATGTTTTATGACAGAAACATCTGAGGTAACACTTAACTCCCCTATACATAATGCCTATTATTCTGAGAATAAGAGTGAGTTATATAATGATGAATATATGAATAAGGATGAATTTTGTGAATATTGTGAAATGATTGAGGATACCTTTAATGAGATCAAGGACAAGTATAAATCATTAAAGAGACAACATGATTTAAATTCAAACTATAAGTCATGTCTGGATATTGAAAAAGAATTACTCTCCCAACTGTTAAAGGAAAACACTGAACTTAAGTTTTCTAACAAGAAATTATGAAGAGACCTTGAGAAGTTTACTATAGGTAGAGATACCCTGACTTAGTTTCTAGGAAAATAGATTTCCCCAAAATATACAACTGGTATGATATATCAGTCTGGACAGAGAAGGATCATTAAAACTAAATTTATTCCAAAATCTGGACAATTCACTACTAGTTCAAGTACTGGACCATTTATTTAAAAATAATTCTATAAAGGATCGAACAAAGTGTTTATGTCTCAAAATACATCTGGTGATTATAGGAAATCTATGAGACAAGTATGGGTTCCCAAAATGTTACTTGCTAACCTCTCAAGACCCAAGAAAATCTGGGTACCAAAGCTACCCCATGTCTAATATATTTTGCAGGGATGTTTCCTAAAGAGTTCTTGTAAGACTCTTTGGTATTTGGATAGCGGAAGTTCAAGACATATGATAGGAGACTACTCACGCTTCAAGAGCCTAATCTTGGTTGATGGTGGTCATGTAACTTTTAGTGACAATGCAAAGGGAAAAATCATCGGCTTAGGCTAGATCGGTAACCCTAATACAATATTAATTTCCAAAGTACTTTTTGTTGATGGATTAAAGTAAAATTTACTTATTATCTCTCAGTTGTGTGATGATGGTTTCAATGTCAAATTTGAAAATGATTCATGCAATGTTTTTAATTCCAAAAATTATTTAATATTTACTGCTCTCAGAGATGAGAATGTGTATACTGGTGACTTAAATTCCTTATCTAACCAAAATGTTTCTTGCTTAAATGCATTTCATAAAGAATCTTGGCTTTGGCATAGAAGATTAGGACACTGAAATGTGCACTCTCTTAGGAAACTAACTTGAAAAGGGTTAGTTAGAGACTTACCTAAACTAGAATTCCCACATAAAAAAGTATGCAATCCTTGTCAAAAGGGAAAGAAACAGAAAGTTTATTTCAAACCAAAGAAAGAACTTTCTACTTCTCAACCGCTTGAGTTGGTTCACATGGATTTGTTTGGACCATAAAGAGTTTCTAGTTTAAATGGGAAGCACTATGTTTATGTTCTTGTAGATGAATTTTCTAGGTACACTTGGGTATAATTTATAGCTCAAAAAAGTAAAGCTTGTTATTATTTTATCAAATACTCCAAGTCTATAGAAAATCTTAGTGGACTTAAAATTAAGACCTTGAGAAGTGATCATGGCCATGAGTTTAAAAATCAGGAGTTTGAATCCTATAGCTCACACAATTTCTATAGTCACAATTTCTCTGCTCCTAGAACACCTCAACAAAATGGATTCATGGAAAGAAGAAATAGGACCCTTTAAGAAATAGCTAGGACTATGCTTAGTGAATATAATTTACATATTTATTTTTGGGCTGAAGCTGTAAATATAGATTTTTATACCATTAATAGAGTCTTGATTAGACCTGTTCTTAAGAAGACCCCTTATAAACTTTGGAACAATAGGAATCCTAAGGTTAACTACTTTAGAGTTTTTAGTTGCAAAGACTTTATCCTTAACACTAAAGATAATCTTGACAAATTTTTCTCCAAGAGTGATGAAGGATTTTTCCTAGGTTACTCAATCTCGAGTAAAGACTATAGAGTATTCAATAAGAAGACCAAATGTGTGGAATAATCAGTTCATGTCAAATTTTATTAGACTAATCCACATGAACCCAAAACCTCTCTTGAATATCTTGAGGAAGATATTTGAATTCTGAACCTTAATGATAATAACACTGAATCCCCTGTAAAAGTGACTAGTTCAAGGAATCTTCCATAATCTGCACCTATTGAGTCTGAAAAAATAGACAATAACGAGGAGTCTAGTTCGAATATTTTTAGAGGTATTTGAACTCTCAAGAATAATCCTTTAGATGATGTAGTAGGTGATTTAAATCAAGGGACACAAACTAGAGATTCTCTAAGAAACCAGGTTGAACATCTATCTTTTATTTCACAGTTTGAACCCAAAAAATATTAATGATGCTATCAATGATGAATTTTGGGTGATGGATATTCAAGAAGAATTAAATCAATTTGAAAGAAAAAAAGGCTGGGAACTAGTTGAAAGACCTAAAGACACTTTGACCATAGGCACTAAATGGATTTTTAGAAACAAATTTGATGAGTCTGGAAATATAGTTAGAAAAAAAGCTAGGTTAGTTGCACAAAGATATAGTCAAGAGGAAGGAATAGACTATGAGGAAACCTTTGCACCTATAGCTAGTTTAGAGGCAATTAGGATACTACTCACTTATGCATCTCATCTGAATTTCAAACTTTATCAAATGGATGTCAAAAGTGCTTTTTCTAAATGGGTATATAATTGAAGATGTATTTGTTGAAAACCCCCCAGATTTACAAATCCCCACATTTCAAATCATGTTTTTAAACTTTCTAATGCTTTATATGGTCTAAAGAAAGCTCCAAGAGCTTGGTATGATAGACTTAGCTCATTTTTTATTTCAAAAGGTTTTACTAAAGGAATAGCACATCCTACTTTGCTTATTAAAAGGATTTCTAAAGATGTTTTAACAGTAAAAATTTATGTAGATGATATAATTTTTGGATCTTCTAAAAATTCTTTTTGTACTGATTTTTCAAAAATAATGCAAAATGAATTTGAAATGAGTTTAATGGGAGAACTTAAATTTTTCATTGGATTTGAAAATTTTCAAAATAAAGATGGTGTTATTTTAAATCAATGTAAATATACTAAAGACCTTTTAAAACGCTTTGGTTTGGATGGTAGTAAAGGTAGTGATACACCTATGAGTACCACTTGTAAGTTGGATGCTAATGAAGCTGGAGAATCAGTGGATCAAACCAACTATAGAGACATGATAAGGAGTCTTCTCTACCTTATAACTAGAATACCTGATATTATGTTCAGTGTATGCATGTGTACTCTCTTTCAAGATAATCCCAAAGAATATCATTTAAATGATGTTAAATGTATTTTCAAATATCTCAAATATACTCCCAACTTATGACTATTTTATCCAAGCGGACAACAATTTTATTTAATAAGATATTCAGATGCTAAATTTAATGGTTCTAAGATAGATAGAAAAATCACCTTTGGGACATGTCACATGTTAGTCAAGTCACTAGTATCATGGTGCAGTAAAAAGCAGAATTTTGTTGCATTATCTACTGCCGAGGCAGAATGTATTGCTGCTGGTAGTAGTTGTGCAGAAATTTTGTGGATGAAACACACTTTACTAGACTATGGATATCAATTCAAACATGTCTCCATTAACTGTGACAACACAAGTGCTATTAACATTTCTAAAAATACAATATCTCATTCTAGAACAAAGAATATTGATGTAAGACATCACTTTTTTAGAGATCATTATCAAAAAGGTGATATAACTCTTGAGTTTATTGGAAATGAATATCAGCTTGCTGATATATTCACTAAACCCTTAAATTATGGGAGAATGAATTACATCAGACATGAACTCAAAATGATAAATTTGTAAAACTGATCTTTGTGAAACCGATCTTTGTAAAACCGATCTTTGTAAAACTAATCTTTTTAAAACCAATCTTTGTAAAACTGATCTTTATTAAACTGATCTTTGTAAAACCAATCTTCGTAAAACAAATCTTTGTAAAACCGATCTTCATCAAAATGATCTTTATGAAATCGATTTTTTTGAAATAGATTTTTTTGAAACCGATTTTTGTGAAACCAATTTTTGTGAAACCGTTTTTTGTGAAACCAATTTTTGTGAAACGGATTTTTGTGAAACCGATTTTTGTGAAACCAATTTTTGTGAAACCGATTTTTGTGAAACAGATTTTTTTGAAACTGATTTTTGTGAAACCAATTTTTGTGCAACCAATTTTTTTGAAACTAATTTTTTTGAAACTGATATTCTTTAAACCGATTCTTTGAAACTGATATATTTAAGGGCTGTTTTGTAAATTAAATCTGCTTTAAGTAAAATGACGCTGTTTCATTTCTTTCAACTTACCGCGTTTAAATTTAATGTTTTTCAGTTTACAATCTCTAAATGATATATTAAGTCCAATCCAACCCGACCTTTCACCTTCTCCATAGCTGTAAAGCCTCCTACATATAGTCACTCTCTCTCTTGACTCTCAACCTCTCAACACAGTTAGGATCCACAGATTCACTATGGAAAGGTCTAAGAACGCAATGGAAGAGCCTCAAAAATCTCCTCCTGCTAAGCGTCAGAAGGGTAAAACCAGTGGGACTGGGAAACCAAGCTTAGAAAGTCGGGTTGTTACAGCTGAAAAGGAAGTGTCTGCTAAGTGGCTTCTATCAAGAAATGCTTTTCTGATAAAGGTACTGGAATCTCAAGGGTAGCTCAGTTGGTTTATTAACAATGAAAGACCCTATTATCCCCACCTTGTGCACTAATTATATTAGAATTTAAGTATATCTTTGTATGAAGCCAAGGTACTAAAGATAAAGTCTATAGTTAAGGAAAAAGTAGTGGTTTTATCTTCGAAGGAATGAGTTGAATGCTTAGAGGTAAGTCATGAAGGTGTCTATGGTGAATATCCTGGTAATATTCCACCTTCATCAAATTTGTTTTCATATGAAGATGCTCTGAAGTAGATTACTAGAAATAAATAATCCAAGAGAACCATTGCAAACTAATTTGAAGGAGAAGTGATATTTCTTTTGAAGTTCATTAAGCATCAAATATTCCCTAGGAAGGGAGATTTATCTGCGGTGAAATATCAGGATGTGTTCTTGATATTTTTGTTGAAACATGGAATAAAGGTGAATCTGTGCAGATATCTTATGGTACATATTTCTGAGTTGATTAAGCCATCTAAGAAGGCAACCTGATTATACTATCCGAGAATGATTTCTGCCATGCTCAAGAAATTAGACTGTGTAGAAGATGGAGATGAAATGATAACATCCTGTAGTGGTTTCTGTCTTCAAAAAGACATTTATAAAAGGATGGATATCTTCTAGAACCCATGGAAGATATGTTGGGTAGGAGATGAAGAAAGGGTGTATGAGGAATTCAATCCGGTTGACCATCCTTCTAGACCAAAGGATCAAGTTGATCCAGGTCTCAAACCAGGAGAAGTTCCTGCCTATTCTGATGAGGAAGCTGAGGATGAAGTGACTTGGGAAGAAGGATCTCCTTTTGATGATAGGAGTGATCCTGATATCACTGAAAGTCCAAAGAATATGACTTTTGGACCTCTTAGTCCACCTATGGAACTGCCTTCAAGAGAAACTATTCTTGGTGATGAAGAAGAGAAAGAAACTGAAGATACTGGAGTTGAAGGTTATGTTAACAAATCAGATGAGGAATATGATGATTATGATGATAATGATGGTGATAATGGTGATGGTGGAGGAAGTATTGAGCATGTGAGTGACTCTCTAAAAGTGGGACAACAAGTGGTTGACATATCTAGTGAGGAATCCATTCATGGAGTTGGTGATGGAATATAGCTTGCTGATCAACAGGCTAGTGATCATAGATATGCTGGAAATGAGGACAGACCACTGCATCCCATTACTGAAGATCAAGAGATCATTCATGAATTGAATGATATTATGGCTAATGGCTAGGAAGAAGAAGATGTAGTTCTACTGGCTCAAATTGAGGAAGTACCTGGTGAAGCTGAAGAAGTTGGAACTCAGGAAGAACCTGAAGTTCGATTGGTTATTGTCCCTAGACAAGGTATTATGGTCAGAGACCAGGATGAAGAAATTGGTGATATTGATGTTATTCCTAAGCCTCAGGGAAGAAGGGTAAGAATTGATACTGTTGAGCTAAGATATTGGACCTGTGTTAGAGAGTGGAATAGTAATCTAGGATATATTCTTTTCGGTTTAGAATATGATTCAGATGAGGATATGGTACCTACTCTTCCTGTCCCTCAAGACCATGCAGACCCAGAGCCTACTGCTCCTGTTCCAATAGTTTCATCTCTAGCACTTGATCTAGTTGCTCAGCCAGTGCCTAGTGACTATGTAACTAAGGATAATTTGGAAAAGTTTAAGAATGAGATATGTGAGTCTGTGATAGCTTCAATGGGATCCAGAAATGAAGCCTCCACCTCATTAAGTATCTTGGATTCTGATGCATCAAAAATTTAAAGAATTGTGATTCAGGAAATTCAACCGAATATTATTACTCTAGCAGAAACTATTATCATACACAAAACTTTTCTGAGAGAAGAAGTAAGAAATATGAGAAATTAACTGAGTTCCTTAACCTATGACTTCAATACCTCCTTTAGTGGTGTTCTGAAAGTTCTTAGGAACTTGGTAACTCATCTACTCAGTGTTGATTTGAAAAAGTTGAAAGAAGAGCTTGGAAAAATATTGACTGGACCATCTAGTTCCAGGAGTGGGAGACGTACTGTTGCTGATTTAGAGTCTCTCGAGACTGTGATGAGAGAAGAGATTCAAAAACACCAGATTGTTTCAGATAAGGAAACCCTTGAAAAGGTACATCGGAATACAGATCTTGTGTATAATATGGTCAGACAATGCACCAATGAACCCTTTACAGCTCAGAAGGAAATTCAGGAGAAGGTGGATAAGTATTTCACTAAGATATATACCAAGCATGATCTCATCAACAGTTTCAAATTTCTAGCAGAAAATCTTCGAATTCCCCCAGTCACAGAAGCTTTCAAAAAGCAAGTTCTCCAGTTGAAAGATTTTACACCATTACGGAGTAAGTTTGTGGAGAATAAGGCTGACTTTGAGAAGGCAATGCAATATGGAGGAGAAGTCATCAATGACTTCATCAAAATGCTCAAACTGTATCTACATGTTCAAGATGAGGCTATTGTGGTCCCTCCAGCTGCTTCAATTGGTACTCCCTCTCAGCCTCCTACTCCAATGACTGTGTCTCAAGCTCTTACACAGATTTGACAGATTATTACTGAGCAGTCTCAAAGTCGTGTGCTGTCAGAGAGCAGGCCTACCCTTACAGCCACTGTTGCTATTAGTGTTTCCCTACCTGGTGTTGTCATCCAGTCACCTCTGTCCTCTACCACTACCAAACCTTCTCCTTTGGATCCCTCAGACAAAGGTAAAGCTTCTATGCATCCCAAACCCTTGTAATGGATTGTCTCTTTTTGATAGGGATTTTTTCTTTTAGTTTGTCTTGTACTCTTATGATTTTGAATAAAGATTATTGTGGTATCTCTCTTTTATCTGATTTTTTCTTTATAATTTTCACTTTTTGTTAATACCAAAAGGGGGAGAAAGTCAGGATGGTATATGATAAAGGGGGAGAAAGTAAGGATGATAAGAAAACAAGAGTGACATATACTCTTCTTAATTCATCTAGTGAGGGGGAGATTTGTTTTTAAATAAATTCTATAAATGTAAAACTATAGTTATATTGGACAACTATTTTAAGCTATGTTTATTCTATATATTTGCATATATTCCATAATTTGTGATTATCAAAAAGGGAGAGATTTTTGGATCCTTCATGATAATTTATTTTTTCATAATAACAAATAATGTCAATATACAGATTCATATCTTTCATGCCAATTTTTAATATTTCTATGTAAATCAAATATGTAATACAACAACATATAATTTAATAAGTCAACTACTTATAATTCATGAATCAATATGTTTACAAGTGTATTTTTACAAATACTTTGATTAACAATCCATCTTGTAATGATATATGCAAGACAAACTCTTCCTAATCGTTTTTGAATTCCCTAACACACTGAAACTGAAGTACGATAGACCGATGTTATCACACCGAAGCATGACACATCGAAGTTTGACATACTGAAGGATGAATCACCAATGTCGACACATTGAATCAAAAGATGACACACCAAAACCAAAGATGACACACCAAAACCTAAGTACGACAGACCAAAGTATGACAGACCGAAGTATGACACACTGAAGTCGACACTCCGAAGATGACAGACCGATGTTATCAAACCAAAGACAAAAGACCAAATATTACTCACCGATTTATATAAATAAAATTTTTCCATTTTATTAATTGAAATTTATCTCTAACGGTCATATATAGAAAAATTAATGTTTATAACATTATTTAATGTTGTCTGTAGGAAAATCTGTAGACAAGTACATGGTACATGCACGTGTGAAGATCCTTATGCATAGAGAATCGTGGAGTATAAAAGGACCCATCTTTTACGATAAAGAGATGAATGACAATGAAGATGAATAGATATTAGTAGTACACACTGATATATAGAATCTGCGAATACAAAAAGAGAAGAACTAAGTGCTTGAGATTACAAGAACACTGTGAAAAGCTATCTTCACCACAAAGGCTTAATATACATCGAGACATCAACGAGCTGAACCTTTTCAATCCCTCAAGATGAATTATAGAAACTATGATACTCTGTTCTGAAAACATATCCAAGAAGAAGACTCAAATTCCAGTTTCTTAACATTCATTGAGTCTAGAGCTTCACTTCACAACACATAGAGAATTCTTAACTCTATTCTCATCTTTAACTCTTTTGTGTTCTATATTTTATATTTGAGTAGTGTGAATATCTTTTTTGTATAACACACACTGTCTCCTGAGAATAACTTGAGGATACAAAAACCATCCTCATACTCAATCACTTATTACATTTTTTTACCGATGAATAACTATGGTAGAGGTCAAGTGTGACCTAGACTGCCGGGTGTGATGTTGTAAACCCCGATCCAGGGTGTGGATCAAAAGTTTATTTTTATAAATATCTTGGTGGAAGGTGATCACCAAGTGGAGAGGATTAAGTATCTGCTTGAGACTGAACATATTGTTTACATTGTTGTTCTAATCTTCAATTACTCTATTTTGTTTTTCTTCTGTTATTTAATTTTAAAATCAAATCTGTTTTAAAGTAACTTTGATAGTTGAACTAGAAAGTGTTTGTAATTATTGTGAACCAGTAAGTTAGTTTTAAAAGCTAACCTAATCTTCAGATTAAGTTAACTGAGAAATAATCAATCTTTGAGAAACTAATTAAACATTTACAATCTTTATAAATTCAATACAGTTTAACTTATTTTATGAATTCGGGGATTTTAATACTAATATTTCAAACAGAAATTTTTAATTGGAACTCAATTCACCCCCTCTTGAGTATCCGCTCCAACCAACACCAAACTCAAGACTTCCTATGCTAGAAACCACCAGTTTTCAAAAGCTCAACTAATCCTCAACACACTATGGAATATTTGGGCTGGATAAAACATCTTTTTGAGTTCATGGAGTCCTCAGATGAGAACATCAACACCTACAAAGAAAATTACGTGGCAAGAAAATGAGTCATGTATACAATATTTCAAGCCATAGGAATCTAGAAAAAAGGTTTTTTATATAGTAGAAAAGTCTCTAAAAAAATCTGATATGAGTCTAGTGACTGTGAGATGTACCATTACTATAGCTTCATCTTTAGTGACTACTATATTTGATATGGGTTTATGTCACTCATTTATTTCAACCTATACTATAAATCTTCTTAATCATCCAATGGAACTTTTATCTTGTGAAATGAGTATTACTACACCCCTTGGTATAAAGGGAGAGAAGGGCATCCATAGTCCCACTCGTGTCTTCTGTCTATCAGATGTAGAGATTTCTTGGAGTTTTTTTGGTACTCAACATTGAATCTATTGACATCATATGTTCGATGGATAGATTAATTTCTATTAAATCCCTAATTGATTATAATATTCAATGTGTCTGCCTTAATAAAACTAGTGTGCCTATTGTCATTCAGGGAGAATAAGACCAAAGGTTGAGTTTATCTGGACAATCTTATCTAGATCCTGGGAAAGTGATA
The DNA here is from genome assembly GCA_963277665.1 of Viscum album. Lineage (NCBI taxonomy): Eukaryota > Viridiplantae > Streptophyta > Magnoliopsida > Santalales > Viscaceae > Viscum > Viscum album. Next base: position 637,141,665 of record OY728160.1, read on the forward strand.
TCAGTGTTTTTTTATCAAGAGAGAGATTAAATGAGTATTGATCTCCCTATAGTTTTCTTCAAGTTTCCTATTGTGTTACTTTCGAACTTTTCTGGTTTACCGTGTGGTAAGATAGGATGAGTTTTCCTATAAACAATAGTTACCCAACCACAGTCAGAATGGATCTTTTTGAGGTCTTGTATGGCCATCCATGTAAATATCCAATCTATTGGTCGTATATTCGTGATTTTTTCTTTATTAGACCACGTTTAAAACAAGAGATGACAATAAATATTTGTTTTATTCTTTAGTGGATGTTAATGACACAGAGCTAATATAATTCTTATGTTGATCATTACTGTAGACCTTTGGATTTCTATGTTTGTGACAAGGTGTTATTGAATGTTTCACCTAGTTGGGTCATCTATGGATTGGGTAGAAAGGGATGTTTAATTAACATTTTTCAGGATCTTTTGATATTGTTGATCAAGTGGGGATGTTTCATATCATTTGTCACTACAACAATAGTTGACATCAATACATAATGTGTTTCATTTATTGAATCTTGAATGTTTTAATATAACCCATATCATGTTCTAAGTTGGTGTGATCTTGAACTAATAACTAGTATATATGTGACTAAACACCCAATCAAAGTTGTTGATTCTGAGAACAAGGTACTTTAATGGAGGATGATTCCTCTGATCTATGTGTTATGGCATGATGGTTTTAATTCTCATGACTTATTGGAGAGGGAGGCATAAATTATTGTGAAGTGGCCACATCTTTTTGATATTGAGGCTTCTCCGTAGGCTTTCTGGGGACAAAATGTTCCTATAGTGGGGAGGATGTAACATCCTATAATTGTTTTCAGGTATTATTAAACCCTATTGTGTTAAATTATTAATATCTAAAGTGAAAAAATGATTTATCACCAAATTTTCGATAAATGTTTCACAGGCCTTAAATGAAAGTTAACATCTTGTAATGTTTTAGTAAATATATTTTGGAGTTAGACACTAATTTATAATGATGTTTTGAGGCTCGAAAATCCCCGACGATTACTGAATAAAAATAGAAATTATATTATATCAAGTGTGAACTTTTTGTTCAAAATTATTGAATAACTCCAAAACAGTGCATCATATTTGAATTTTGATACCATAGTTATGTCAAAAATAAGCTTTTTGCTATAGGAGGGGTATAAAATTTGAAGGCACTAGATATTTGGATGCCTTGGTCATGAGATATTGTTATTAACTAATATTTTATATATTTTTATTTATAAATAATTAAATATATCCCAAAAGATGCATCATATGAAAAATATGAGTCAACTGATGTGTCCGGAATGAGGGGTTTACCCTAGACTTGGTATAATATTTTTATAAAATAGGTGTTTAGATTCCTCACCCTAAAAAATAACTATTTTTTATTTTAATTATTTATTTATTCCATTTTTTAAATAACAAATAATTAATATATATCAAACATTACATCCTATAAGAAATATGAGACCACCTTTGGGTCTGGAATGAGGTGTTTGTCATAGAAGGGGTATAACATTTGTATGAAATGGACGTTTAGAAGCCTCATCCAAAAAAATAACCATTTTTATTTTATTTATATATCTATTTCGTTTTTTAGATAATAAAAAATTAATATATCTCAGATGGTGTGTACTTTGAAGAATCTGAGAACACCGTTTCGTCTAGAATGAGATGTTTACCTTAGACGACATATAGATTTAATATTCACCATATTTATTGTGTCATTTAATTTTTATGTTACATAATTAAAATATTTATTATAAAAAATGACATGCACTCTTCATTCATGTTCTCCAAAACCATAACCCCATTTTTTGACGATTCAAGTTATTAATATCATCTATTTCTTGGATGTTTTATTCAATTACTGTTTCAATGGATTAATATGATGAATTTAATAACTCAACATTTATTTGTTTGATCAAAAACAGTTTTGAATAGGGTGTTCTTATTTCTCACCCACATATGCATTTTGGGTATTTTTTAATAGCCAAACCTCTAATTTGTTCTTCTTTTGGTCAATCTTGTCAAATTTCAAGAAACCCAGATCATCCTTTGGTGTAATCACAATGCCTTGATTTTTGGAGTTTGATCTCCTTCTCAGGTGGTGAACGGGTGGGGGACCTTCTGTGCAAAAAAAATATAATGTTTTTTTATTTTATTTATTAATTTAATTTATTTTATTATTTATTTCAATCTTATCTCTTCTATAACATATTCATTATGGATTAGAATTATGTACTGTTTGTGTCATTTGAATCGTCTTTTTTTTATACATAGATGGAACTGTTTTATTCAATTTGGTGATCAAAATTTTAAATTGTTTTTTAAATAAATTTATCATAAGATAATTATTAACAATTATCAAATTATAATTGAAACAACTTATCAAATAATAATTTTATTGAATTTATCAGAGATAATTCTTAACCAGTTTTATCAAAGGATAATTTCACTAATTGAAATATTTATATATAAATTTAAGAAATCATTATATGATGGATACACGAATTATTGTGAGATAGGTAAATATTCATCTAAGATAATTATAAAATATAATTTTTTATGATATTCACATGGAATTACCAGTAATAATTATAAATAATTATCACATGATAATGATTCCGAGTTATTCAAAGTATAAGGTATTATAAGAATGAAAAGATAATTTCTTGAAATTATCAAAGAAAATTAAAAGGATTTATCAAGGAATAATTATTAATAATTATCAAGTAATAATTACAACTAATTATCATAAGGAAATTGATAAATGTAAATTCATAAAAATATAATTATTATTTTCAATAATTGGATAATTATAATGTAATAATATAGAATTATCCTATAATAATCATGTTCTTTTCAAAGGATAATTGTTATAATTATAAAATGATGATTTGAAAATTATCTAAGAGCGATAAAATATTATTACATGTAATATGTTTAACCAATGGTCTAGAAATTATCTAAGAGAGACAAAATAATATCGCATGTAATATTTTTAATCGATAATTTTTTAAATAATCCGGGGAGATAAACTATCATTGAATTTGATATTTTCTTTTCTTGAAATAAAATGTATGGTTTTGGTTCAAGGAACTTGTGACAAAAATCAAGCATTAGTGTGTCGATGATTACTATAATAAGGCTATGAGGTGGTCTATGAAACCACACAAGGTGGTTTATCATTGTCGCTAAAATCGATGACCTTGAGGTAGGTGCTTCTATCCTGATTAGCCAAATTTATTATCCCCGTGTTGCTCGATTTATTTCAATTGATTATTTAAATTCAATTGCTAAAAATATTATTTCTTTTAAAATGATAAAAACCCAATTCTAGTGAATCAGGATATTTGAAATGGTTTGGGCATGAAAATATGGATAACCTCCATTCCCATTGAATTGGTGTGGTTTTATGGAAATTTTCTAATTTAAATTGTTTAATTTAAATGATATATTTTTATAGAAATGTTTTCAATTACACGATTGAATTTTAATGTGAAAATGAATTGTAAAATATATATAATTGGTTTTGAATGGACTTCAAACTCATGAAAATGGATTATATCGATCTAATAAAAAACAAGTGGTTTTATCAAGTGAAAAAATGAATGTTTTTGAATAAAACATGTTTTTGTTTTAAATGAAAAGAGATGAGAATTTTTGAAATGGAAGAATGGTTTTTATCCTATTTGAATAAGTATTAAGATAGTTCACCCATCATTTAAGATAACATGCAGGGCTTAGGTCGTTAGTGAGTTATTTGGATACACTCTACGATATTACAATGTTCTAAAACATACACGAAGTGGGTCACATCCCTGATGGGTTGGTGATGAGTCTCCTGTGGTCAATGTCTTAGGGACATGTGTGTACACATTTTTTTGAGTTCACATAAAGTGTGTAGAATCCTATAGCTGGTTAATACTATTGTACCATTTGGCAGATTTCCATGTTACTTGCTTTTTTATTTATAAAACTGTATGCCAATGTTTGTAAGAAAGGATTTACGTGCCATCTGAATTTATATAAACGGTTTTATATAAATGTTTTCAATATGCAATTGTTTTAGAAATTTTCTATCTCCTGTAATGTAAATCATGTTCTATGAATGTAATTTTCATCATTTTGAAAATATATAGCATATTTTGTTTAAAATTTATTTTGATTTTCCAAACCTATTTGTCTTTAAAAATTGACCTCGTTACTTTGGATAATCTATATTTGGAATCTGTTATGGAATATTTGGTGGTATCCTACAGGGATTAAGCTTACACCCATCTTTGGCCTTTGGGTGTTTGTAGACATTCTTCATCTGGGTACAAGTAAAGGGAAGTGATATCTTATAGGTGGATCCAGTTGTTGTGTTTTGGTCTTCATGAGTTGTGTCCTCAGGGACCTTGGGGCTATTTTCCCATTTTAGAACTTTGGTTGTAGTGATTTTGGCTGGTTTATTCCTTTTTGACATCTAGTACATTACACATAGTGGAGTTTATTTTGTTTATATATATTTTCTTCTTTCTTTTATTACACATTTTTTGTGAAAAAATCATTACCACTTTCATATTGTGTGATGCTAGGTTCTAGTCGCTGACCTGTGGGGACCGGGAACACCCTTCAGTCTATGTCAAGGCTGGATCAGTTATCAGGTTAACATGGTACATAGTTTGGTTCATGACAATTGAACTCACTCTCCATCGTAGAATAACGTCAATGATTCCATTTTCTATTAAACTACTCCTAAAAATTGGATATGAGACTTCAAAATAAATTAATCTGCAACCACATGCCCCTTTATTGGTGTAAATACTCCCTAAATGTTATAATCCTACTAGATCATTATCTATTTCATGTTTCTTTAATTGAGGTATCTTAGAAAGATTCTGAACATGCCTCTCTTTAGTTATAATACATAACAAAAATATCCCCAAATGGTATAGAAACCATGTATTTATAGCTGTTTCTATATATTCAAACTCCATGTCATGAATTACACAGTTTTAATAATGGAATCTAAGCTACCTATTAATCTATGGAATCATTTTCAGTAACTTCATTAACACACACCAAGTCGCCTATGAAAAGTAATACCTATACTCAACATACTCAACAGACACTTCTAAAATCCTCAGTACATGAGAACTCATTGACCTATTTTTTCACTCATAAATACACTTCACGAACTTCTATAACCAGATAAATGGATTCATATTTAGTTTTAAGGAATTCCTTAGAGTTTCAATCATAGATACATTGTTAATGAGTCTCATTTTATGAACAAAAAACAAAATGATTATTTGTACCTCATCCGCTCCATGGGAATTATCTCAAAACCAAACCACCTCAATCTTCAATTGTCCAAAAACAATACAATCCTCTAAGAAGACATGGCCTATAAATCATACCACTCTAATCCAAAACTCACATTTCAAGACATTTTCATAAAATGAGTTCTCTCATTGTATAACTACGTCCAACCTAAAAATATATAAACGGTCAGTATACAATTCATTATAAATAATAATTACCTCGATAGATATTTCCATGAATCATTATTAGAAAGGCTGAATGATCCAATTCATGATAACTATAAACACTGCTCGGAAGAACATTATTCAAAATGGTGTCCCTTTTTACTCATTATATTCATTGAAACATAAGATTTTTTTCATTGGTATATCCTATTATTAAACCAATAGCTAGTGAAATCCTATCCCATGGTAAATATTAAAAACAAAGTATACCATATTAGAAGGTAAAATAGAGCATTGATCCTTGGTAGTGGATATATTTTATCAATAGTAACATAATTTAGGTTATGATAATCCAAACACAGCATTAGGCTCCCATTTTTATTCATGGTTATTAATATTGGAGTTTCACAAGGGGAAACACTGGGTTAAACAAATCATTTCCCCTAATGGTCCTCCTCGATCAGACATTCCTATAATTCTCTACATGTATTTTCATATAACCTATGAATAATATTTTTGATCCATATTTCTTGGTCCACCAAATTATTGATGTGAAATAATTACTTTTTTAATAAGTGGTGGATTACTTGTTCATAATGATAATTACATCATACATTCTCATCCATATAATGAAATGGACTCCAAATAATCTTTCTCCCCCCAAGTGCCAAATAACACTCTGGATTTACGAGTGTGAGCAAAGAAACCCTTTTAATAGGAGTCCTCATCCATAAGGGTAAGGATGGGGGTTATTCTATAATCTCACTATTTATGAACTGGGGAAACTTAATAAACAAAATGGATCACACTTATGTATATCGAAATGATGATAAGTAAGAAAATAAATATTTCATCCATAAATTATATTCCAAATACAAGAGGTCATAATATTAAAAACATAAAATATTTCATGTCCCTATCTAGTAGATATTTAATCCAAAATGGGAGTAACTTGATGTGTAAATGGTGGTATTATGTCATTTCACTATCCTTCTCCTTTATATCTCCCTGGTCAACTGTGATGGCTTTAACCTTATGGTTCTTCATTATCACACACATGAATTTTTCTAGGTATTTTCATATACACTCTACTTATTTACTACAAAAATTAATGTTGTTTCATATTAGATGATATGAAATCATTTATCAGACGAAAATACATCTCCACTCACATGAATGACGAAAACCTATAAGTGAACATTGGGATACATACCCCATGGTCTTAGACTTAACATGTTGATGATTCAAATGTTATTTCCCAAAATCTTGACATCATCCACTGAACAATGAATTATCTTCTAAATGGTGATTGATGTTGTTCTATGCTTATTAGGAATACTCTTCCAACAATTTCTATGGTGGAAATTCATTCTCCATCACCCTGGTAATGGTGTGAATGAAAAAGGATATGAAAACATCTCAAATATTTATTTTTATACCACACTTGAACATCATCATATGAAAATAATCATCGCGAAACATGTTTTGAGAGTATCACATGATGTATGTAATCCATAAATCATACTAATTAACTAACTTGACACCATAAAAATGAACAAATTGATTCGAGATTCAAAATTGTTATAGAGTAAAAGAAATTAATCCACAAGGAAAAAGAAACTCAAACCCAATTTATGGAATAATAACCTCATCATGGGATTGCACCATAAAGGTCCTACAACCTCCACCTAATCCCTGAATAATACTCAATTTTATCACCTCTATCTTTTTGAATTATGACTTTGATGATAAATAATAATCCTACCTTGGGATATAACTAGTTATCTACTACCTAATGGTCTAGATAACCCCAAAAATGAGGTGGTATATTTATCGAAATCTCATAATGTGTGTTCAATCTATACATGTCTCCATCCTAAGAATAAATAATGATATACTATCTAACACATGGAATTGTGTTGGACTTCATTTTTGTATGGGTGTTTACTTGATTCTTGATTGGAGAATGTGTCCCTCATTGTCCAACTGGATGGATGAATTCTATAATATTACCTTAAAGTGATGACTCAATGCTGAGTTAATTCTACTCATGATCCTGTCATATAATTCCTGATGTATGTCAGTATATATGCATCCTAAAATAGTGAAGTTGTATATTGGTAAAAAGACCTTATCTGGGGATCTAAATCTAGAAGGTCATAAAAGAGAGAATCTATTCCTAAATGATGTATATAATATTCATTGTATCAAAACTAGGTTCTAAATAATATTAGATTATAATTTTTTTTGGAAAATACATTTATGTGGATATGTTGACCATTAAACCACCACTAAGGTCACTACAACATGTAAAAAAATCTCAAGATACATAAAAACAAATTCCAAAAATCTAATGTAAATCACAAAAATATTCTATTTATAAACATTGTACTATGAAAAATAGAGTATCAATAATAATATATTAAAATGTAATGTAAACTACTAAGAAAAAATAAATGTATTAATATAATAAAGATTCCCACAACTGATTAAAATAGTTCATATTTAATGTAAATATTGAAAACAATATTCTAATTAATTGGGAAACATTTTTATCCTAACATAAAGGGAAAATAAAAACACAATATGAATCTACCTATCCAAAAAAATGTCATTTTACAGTAGCTGATAAGTTTCCCATAGAACCACCCACTTCATGTCCCTTAGGATATCAGTCAAATGACATTTCATATTCATAATACCCAAATTGTGTCAGTTGAACCCATGCATCGGTGAGTATAAACATAAAAAGTATAGAAAAAATAAATCACCAAGAATAAAAGTATTAAAATAAATATTGTTAACAATAATCAATATCTACATGGAAAAATAAATGTTAATCCCATATATTCTAAAAGATGGATACATTTTCTGATTTGTCTACAAAACCAATGGCCAATCCGTACAACTAATTAATCCTTGACTTTATTTATAAGTCCCAATTAAATTTCACAATCATTACCTCAAGTGATGATAGAGGTTACATTCCCAATAATTATGGTGTAGTAATTACACTATTGATGTACTATTATCATGTTTACCCTCTATGGTATGTTGAAATACTAAGTCTAATATTATGTGACCTATACAGTATAGATATGGTTGAAATAATAATTGACCCTAATTATGTGTGTAATAGATCCCAACCCCATGTGGTTATTGGAGAAATAATATATCCAAAATAATATATTTGTATCCATGAGAGAAAAATAAATCCACATTATATTAATGAAGGAAAATTCCATATCTGACAAAAATATACAAGGTTCATGAAAACTATATGGAGTTTTCATGCAGTAGATGGCTGTATTGCCGAGTAGTTGTCACCTGACTATGTTTTATATTTATATATAGTTTTTCCTAAACCAAATAAATGAAATATATGGGGTTTATATGGTATTTAATTCCCATTGTGTACTTGGAATGTACCTCATAAACTCAAGTCATGTACCATTGATGAAATTTGTTGTGTGGTGAGGCACACATGGAATATTGGGGAAAATGGGTCCTTGAGTATGTACCTATAGTACATGTCAGGTTGTATGAGTAGAGGTTACATGATATATTAACAGATTAAATATAATATGGTAAATAACATAATAAAAAACACAAAAACCATAAAAAATATGTTATATAAAGTGTGTTCTTCCAATATGCACAATGTGTAGTTGGTATATTTCTACATATCCATATTTATGACCAGTATTCAAATTTTATCATCTATATTTTTATGTTTTCCATGATTCATGCATGAAATATGTTTCTACCATGATATGTTGGAATTATGGGGTATCTTCTAGACACACATAATTGGATTCATCATCTTAGGAGCTTCTCTCATCACTCGTGTTCCTTACATCATGAAACCTCCACTATATAATCTAGCATTATATCCTTATTCATTTCATTGCACCCCTACAATTCCATAAAGTTCATTGCTAAACCAATATGAAAAAACCATGGAAAGCATGAAAAATCCCTTAATTAAATGGTTCTTTAAGAATTATTATGCCAAAAATCAACTCAACATTTTCAAATAAAACATGTATATGGGATAAAAAACACCATTGAAACACATAATGAAAATTGAATAATATAGAAGTTCAACATAGAAAATGATCATTGATGGAAATCATAAATAAAAATATTAATCATAATATAAAAAATAAATTAATTCCTAATCTTGAAATTATATAAAAAATGACTGGGTTATGAAGTAATGATCATATAATTTATTTAATAATAATTAATCCATGATCATAACAACAACTATATTTGGAAAAATACATCAAAAATAATACTTACATCAAAAGGTATTAATTAAATGTATTGAGATCATTCTATAATAATGTTTTAAAATAATCTACTAAATTCTCTATTTTATCCTCCAAGACACAAAATATATAGTTTAATAAGAGAATATAATGACATCGTAGGTTGAAGTTGGTTAATCCTAAGATGTCTATCAATATCTACACCCAGAAAAAGCATTCCAACCCTATCTAAAAATCAATAAGCTTATGTATGTTATTACATAGATCAACATAGATATATATAAATAAAAAATAGAATGGTGAATTAAAATAGAAAAAATATAATTATTTAATTTCATCATGGGATTATGTCCCATGATAGCTCATCATCATCGTCATCATATTGTAATTTTTTATTCCAAGACAAGGAAAGTTACAAGACATGACTAAAAATAATAATTAAGTAAATACTAAATTACATGTCTTAAATGACTCTAGAAAATCACTCCATCTCAAAAATTAAATTTATAGGGGATGGATAAAAATTTAAAAAGTTATAGACCCAAAAAAATGTGTTGTTATATAAGACATATTTTTTTAAAGTGACACTAGATTGATTTTAATATCAACTAGATCAAATGTTTTCATTGCCACTAAAAAATACCATAACTCGATAACATCCATTCCAATAAAACACACAAAATTAAGCACTTATGGAAGTCATAAAATAATTAAAATCCAATGAATAAATACAAAAAAACACCATATTTTTAATATGGAACTAATAAACCTCTGTGTAAATGATCAAACAAAAATAACATAATGAACCCAAAACCAATATAACTCAACTATCACTAATTAAAAAACTGAACTCTCTCCCAAACATACTATAGTTAATTTATAATTTACTAATATTTAAATGATACATACTACTCTTCAAATAAAAAGGATTTTTTCCATCATAGAGGAGAGAATTATTATTAAACAACTATGAAAAAAGATTATAGATCTAATAGTCCTTTCATATTATGTTCATAGAAGTAAATGAATAGTGGTATATCTAATGATAAAAAGAATCTACATAGGGATCATCATTTTAAATTTACATTCAAATTCATATCAATAGATTTATAGGAATAAAAAATAAATGATATACAACAATAATATAACCCATTAATTATTCACAATAAACTTAAATTACATATCATCAATTCGTATGACGGTAAAAAATAAATATAACTAATTCCAGAATAAGAATCATAGAAGAAAAAATGACTAAAATATCTATTTTCAAAATACTATAGTACTTTCTCAATGGGATTCATCCTTTTTCCAAAGATATCATTAGCTTGATGAAAATTACACATCTTTTTTTATAACCATTTCACATTTAACTGTGAGAATATGAAATAATTTTTTATCTAATAAAAAACATTAAAAAGGTGTTGAAAAACACATACCTATCCTTCTAAATAATCAAAATTATATAAAACAATTATCTCCTTTAATTTAAAACTATTTCCATTCATTTTGGAATTTATGGAAAATACATAATGAATGTAACAACATATAAATAATTTTTAGTTATTAAAAATTTGTCATTTAAATAAATGATAACCATTATTTAAATAACAAAAATCATTTTAAAACACAACCAATTTAAAAAATAATAATTAAAGAAAAAAATTGGAACACCCATATAACAATAAATAATTCTTTTTAACATCCAAAATATCTTTATTACTAAACAAAATATTGGTTTTTAAATCTTGTTTCTAATTAAAATTTACTTTTCCATTAGAAATTCAATTTTTAGAAACATGAAATCAACTTTTCAAAGTAGTAGGAGAAATAACATGGCACAATCACTAATTATATTTTTATTAAATGTCATCAATTATCCATAAATGTCCCTTAATTAACCACTAGCTATTGGTATAAATAATTGGGATAAATTAAAAAAATCTTTGGAACCAATACATAAAATCAAGGTAGAAAACAAAAATAAGGATGATTTCACTACACTAGATGAATTTTTTTTCAACAACCCTAAAATGGAAACTAAACTGGTTATAAACCCAATATAAAATAGATATTCATAGTTTTTGAATACTAATAGAGATAAATGTGAATCTCCAATTCTCTTATAATATTCACCCATAAATATCTATGTGACCAATAAAAAACAATATAATAAATGGGTATCAAAATAAAATAAAATAGAATAAAAAACAAGAACAATAATCTAAAATAACCATTAATTCAAAATAAAAACCAAAACATCAAATATTAACTCATGAATCACATGGAGATATATATATGAAACTCTCTCTACCAATACCTCAAGAATTTTACTGATGAACCAAAATTCATTTCTCCTATATTTACAATAAATAACTAGTGTGGTCCTTTTAAACATATGTCATTCTAAACAATAGGATATAATAATATTTTATTGAGAACCAACATTATTTGACCTTATACATCACTCAACCCAAACTATAACATGAAATGAATTGTGCTACCAATCCAAATAGGCTGTAAACTGGTTCATAGGTATCAAGAAAAACATAGGGAATAATTTGAACATCCAAATGAATTAACCATAACCATGATCGCATCAATAAATAATCCATGATCCATATTTAAGTTACACATTCCCAAAAAACAAACAAAATGAAATACTATTTAATGATATTAGAAATTATACTAACTCGTACAACCAATAATAATAATAAATTAAAATAACAGTAATAATATATAATATGACCAATAAAATAAAAATGAATATAGATTTAAATAAAACTAACATCAATATGAGCTAAAAATTAAATAAGTATCCCAATGGGATAAACTAACAGAACACAAGATGCTACTACTAGCTTCATCTGACCCGTGGTCATGGACCACATCATAGCATTATTTAACCATAAAAACCGAACTAAGAGTATTATAAAGGCAATACTATGGAACCTAAGAAAATATATAAGATCATGATACACCGAATGATGTAAATAGGGTTTGGGTAAAACATACCCAGATTGATTGCACCTAAGTGTTTGTTCTATTTACTTTCAAAATACCATTTCTCTAACTATATATTGATATATAAATTTAAAATATTATTTTAACCAGAATCATAGATTAATCCAAATAAAATTCCATAATTATTTTTTTTTAAAAATTTTCCTTATTAGAATAACCATGTATAGATCCAACCATTTAAAATCAATTAAACATTGAAAATGGAAAAAAAATATTATCTACAAAATTCATAAAAATAGGCCAAATCCCTTCCCTCTATCCAATATATTTTATTAAAAAATATTTTGGTTTAATAAAATCATTCTATTTTTTAAAACAAATTATCAAACCCAATTTTAATTGAATTGTTTTATTAAAAACCATACTGATGTAATGAGAAGGCAAACATAGAATCTATAATACCCATGATAGTATTGTAGCAAGTAAAAACCATATTATAGACTATCACGCTCTTAAGATACCGTTTTTATTAGAATATTTGGAGATATATTTTACAATTTAAAATTGAAAATATTAAATAAATTTACAAATTTACCATTTCATAGTTGTCATTGTTTGATTTTTGGAAATTTTTATGTAAATGAGTTATTTTAAATAAAAAATAGGTTTTTCATGAAACAATTAATTTTTATAACATTTCAATTAATTATTAATGATATAGATGTTCAAAAATAATTTTATTTAATAACATATTATTTTATTGAATAAGACTCTGAATTGTAATATATTCATTTAACTAAAAGATAACATTTGAAACATTTTTTGAACATATTAAATTGTTACATTAATTTCAAAATACTCTTTTTAATTTCATCAAATAAATTATTTTAAATGGATATTATGTTTTTTATTTCATTTAAATCCTCAAAAAATATATATATTTTTTATGATAAATCAATTTCAATCATTAAATTATTTATCTAAGATATGTTTATCTAATATGTAATTTCTAATATCCAAACCATTATATTTCTAGAAGTTATTTGGGAAAGATTAAGTGTGTTAATTTTACAATTAAAAAATAACACATTTGGAAAAAAACTGATAAAATTACCACATATTTTTTTTCATAAGAATATGGTTTTTTATATGTAAATTTTTTAATTTTTTTTAAAAATTAACTCTATAATTTAAATTAAATTTCAATGGTAAATGAAATTTATTGAACTGTAATTTTTTTTAATAAACCAAGAATTGTCCAATTTTTCTAAAAAGGAGTTTTTGAGGTTCTTTTTGACCCATAACAACAATAAATAATATTTTCTCATTTCTTACATTAACCATTTAATGTTAAATTCATATTATTAAAATTGAAATGGTTACTCAAAAAATTACAATTATTTTTAATAAAAAAATTGTAACATTTCCATAACATAAATTATAAAATATACTTTGTTTTTATTATAAATAATAGAGTATTTTTACCATCCTAGAAACAAATTTAACCTAAAAAATCATATACCTAGCTTTAGTAAACTAATTTAATTTATTTTCATACATTATTACTTGGAAAATTCATGACCCCAACATGATTATTATTATGTACATACCTTAACATTATAATTCAAAAAAATAATTCTTTTATACTATAATAAAGATAAGTATATTTTTATAATTTATAAAATAAAATTCTACTATATTATGGTTATTATTTTTAATTCATCAATCTAATCAATTATGAAATATAGAATTTTAATCTCTTACCTAATTGTTGAATACTGCCTCCATGAGAAGTAAAATTTAGTTCAATTACCACTATTTTTTATAGTTCCTATAAAGTATTGAAAGAAAATATATGATTTTTGTGATATCACTATTTTTATGGTGTCACAAATTTTACAAATTCTTAATGACACGATCAATAATATTCATCATTGATTGGATCCTTAAAAATAACGGTGATAAGTGTAAATATTTTGATTAAAATTGTGTAATATTTTCATATCCATTTCTAATTATTTTAAATATATAATAATACTATTATATCTCACTCATAAATAATAAATAATATTTTCATGAATATTGCATAATGATATTACAACAAAAAAACCTCATAATCATTTATTAAATTATAGTATGTTTATGTTTGGTATGTTAAACTATCAACATGAATAATAGTTTGAATTTTTATCATGAATAATTAAAGGTACATAATTATTGCTAAAATATAATATAAAAGTTTACATAATTTTGGATTATAGATATGTTATATCGATATTTATTTTATCAATTTAGAAAACACCCTCTGATCACCAAGAATCATAGAAACATGAATGTTTTTTATTTCATCTTCGAGTATATAGACTAAAACACACATCCATGGAATTTGAAAATAAAAATAAAAATAAAAATGTTATTATTCGTAACATTAAATATATTTAAATTATTATATTTTTATGATTTATGATTATAGAAACAAATATTATAAGTTTAGTAAAAATGATAAAAATAGATACAAGTAATGTGAAAAATAGGAAGAATTCAATTATAGAATGAAATTTTATTAAGAGTATAAATGTAA
This sequence comes from Viscum album, assembly GCA_963277665.1. Taxonomy (NCBI): domain Eukaryota; kingdom Viridiplantae; phylum Streptophyta; class Magnoliopsida; order Santalales; family Viscaceae; genus Viscum; species Viscum album. The sequence goes on from OY728160.1 coordinate 637,156,987, forward strand.
TTGGAAAACATTAGGGTAATAAATTATGTAATAATGTTATATTTTTTTTGTAATTTATGAGGTTAAATTACATTCATGGATTTCATGATCAGTGGTATGTTTTTTATGATTCAAATTCCTCTCTATGAGACATGTTTTATATTTGGCACCTAATTTCCATTATGTGGTATATATAATGCCTATTTTATGGAATATATAATGATATTACATTATTGATGAAATTTGAAGATAATTTTTCATACCTATATTTCTAGATATTTTAATTTTTATCATGGAATATTTGGGGGATTCCAAACACAAATTTCATTCTTTGTCACTCATGTTATATTCTCTACCCAATTGTTTTTGTGTAGTGAATACATTTTAGGGAATTTTTTTTGACTATTTTTATCATGTAATTAAATTTCTTTTCATTTTTATAATTCATTCCATCACCCATAATATTTTTATTCATGAAAATTTACAACCAATGTAAAATTCACTATTTTTTATAGTAGAAAAACCATTCTATGTAATTATAAATTTAAATTGTATATTTTTTAATGGAAACACATAATTAAATTTATACTACCAAGTGAATATGGATTTGGAATTTATTAATATTGGGTTAACTGGCCAAAAAAGGGTTAGTAGATCGTTGACTCAATAATCACCCTGTTTCATGATGATTGTTTGATAGATGCACACATAGATCAATACACACAATGTATATTCATTCAAATAATCATAGGAACATTATAAAACATAATAATGTATTTATCATACCACTTCTATGGTATCCTACCAATGTATACTATTGAACTTGATTACTATCGTCCATGGAAAACCTAGTTTATAGAATATTACCTCACTACACAATTTATTTGGTATGGGTATATCATATTTCCTTGCCGATAGACAATATATTCAATTTTAATTAAGAGACGTTCTCCGAGATTTAAAAAATATTATATTGATATGTTATATTTTATTAATGTATTTATAATTAAAAAATATTTATTAGGGAATGGTATGAAATTTATTATTATATAATATATTGAATGAATTAGACTTTATCAAGTGAAAAGTGGGTCCAAGATTTATATTTATCCTCAATGCATCGACTTGACTAATGAAGTAAATTGGTTGAATTTTTGTTTATAACTCATCATCCAATATTAATATTGTGTATTTGAAGTAGGCCTCAACATCATATTTTAACCTCTAAATTTACAAATTACATCATTATGAGATCAATGAAATTTTTTATCAATGTGTTCATTTTCCATCATAGTTATACAATGACCATTGTATTAACTAATTAAGGCCTCCAGTATTTTTATTCATATTATGTAAATTTTGAGTTGTATATTTTTTAAATTCATCATCTATATTTAACTCCTTACTAATCACATGATCTCAACCAGTTTTTTATCCATTACTTAAGAAACATAAAGAAGGAAATTGTGTATTATTAAATTATATAATAGATGGGTTGTTAATTTTCAGGGATTTTATTTATTTCTCAATATATGTTTTAAAATATTATATATGTATGAATATATTCATCCATGACTAATATATTGTCGGGTCCTATGAAAACTCTTTTATTGCACGATAATAATGTAATATTACTACAACCTAAAGGATACTAGAGTTTGGTATGTCATAATTAGTATTTTTTTGATGTTTAGTGGGGTCCTTGGGGAATATATTTAGAAGAAAATATTGATATATCACTTGTAATTTGGTAAACACTCAAAATTTCTACACAAAACTATGGAAAAAATATAATTAATTATACATTATAATTAAATATAATGAAATAATGATATTAATTCCTTTATTGAATGATTATAACTAATTGGTGTAATGTGAACCATATGAACAACCACATCAAATTCATCGATATTCACATTGAAAATGTAACAATTATATTATTGATTATAAGTAGTTAATAATGAAATCAAGGCAGTTAGCCCCAATTATGAAGGGAAATATCACCTATATAGAGTGAACTTTTGATTCACAACATGGTATAAAATTGTTGGACTATAAATTGAAATATTTTCGTCCAGTATTTGTTGGAACTACTAATCCATATGTCGCTAAATAGTAGATCATATTTTTAGAGAAAAAAATTTTCTCCTTAGGGTGTAGTAAAATGTAAAAATGACATAATAAAGTTATTTCATCGATTGGAATATAATGAAAAATAGTGGTCACTAATTTAAAACACTATAAAAGGTGATTACATAATTTTCATCCAATACATAACTTTTAAGGTGGTATTCTATGAAAATAAATTCTTTGATGGAAATAATCCAAAATAGAAATCAAATTCCATAATCATTCAAAAATTTAGTATGAAAGTTTTACTAATTATGTGCCTAACATTACATGTTTAGATATAAACGATAATGAATATATTCATAGAAAATAACAAAAGAACATAAGAACAATATTTTCATTGATGGGATATAATCAAGCCTTAAATTTATGTTTCTCACTGTGATATTCACATAATATAAATATATATCATCATATACTATTAATATAAAAATGTGTTTTTCCACAAACTATATATTTATGGGGAATCTGGAGAAGAATAGGTCATATTATAGTCATGGGAAGAATAGTACTATAATGGGGATGAAAGGAGTGATGAGATTGGCTATATGAGAGGATTTTGTGAAGAAGCAACATGGGGATTATATGAAGGGAACATGATTTTGTAGAAACTATGCCTAAATGGATCTCATGATCATGAATATCATGGAAGATTATAATATTATTAAGTTCAATATTGTAATTATAGTGAGAAGGAAAATTATGAAATCCAATCTACCAATCATCAAGGGAATTTTCCATATAAAAGAATAAGGGAGAAAGACCAAACATATGTCATTACAAAAGATAACTTTTAACTCTTTATTTACATGGTGGTAGGAAAATTGATTATTACTATAAAATTAGATAATTTTTTATATTATTGTTTATATTATCAACATTTTACATCTTATATTTTTTTAAAAACAGATATTTCCATAGAATCATATTATGGTATTTTTCAATTATGACACCATGTGATAATATTATTGCAAGAAATACATTTTTGGAAGTAAGAATTATAATCCATGAGTGTATTATATATAAACAAATTAGTTATTATACATATGATAGAAATTTATATGATCCTTGGTATGGAATTTAAATCAATGTATAATGTAAAAAGTAATTTTTAGGAGAATGATATAATAATTTTGTGCGGGTGAGGTGTCCTATCAGGTATTTTGAGGGGAAGCTTAATCATCAATATCCTGTATTGATAATCCAAATTATCTCTCATTAATGAATATTTCTAAGCACAATAAGATTATAAAGATTATACTAAGTAATATATCATAATAATTGTGGATATACCTATGGTTTAAATATTCATATATTTTTTTCATAATGAATTAAATTATCATCCACTAAATTTTGGAGTATATTTATCTATTGAACTCATTCCTCATGTATTTCCTATATGAGAAGAAAATTGTAGAATATAATTAGTTATGTTTGTGGAGTGGAAGAGTCTGATGTTTGAGTGGTGTGATTATGGTATTATATTCCCTTATGTTTCACAAGGGGGAAATTTCATTTTTGAAAATTAATGATGGGTAAATAAAAATTTGAATCAATTATGTGAAGAAAAATACCATTTCTATGATGAATAAATATCATTTATCATTCATTGGATACATAGTTCATCATTTCAGGGAGACCAATACATTTCAAAGATCAATCATTTCTTTTTTCAGAATCACCTAATAGTAAAGAATAATTATATACTGAAAATGAAATTCTAAAATGGTATGGATATTATACTTATGGTTATTCTGTGTGGATTGTATAATGAAACATATATATCTATGGATGTAAGGGCCTAAATCTACATGGATGAACCCTTTGTATGTTTTCGAGGCTTGGTTTTCTCAGAGGAGGCTCAGAATATGTTTAAAGTAGTTAGGTTTCTAGAAGATGGAGGAATGGATGGACATCATATTGTAAAGAGTTACATAATGTGAAATTGGTTTTCACATCTCATAAAAGGTAAAGTTTTTAAAAATGAAATAAAAATAGGAGGTGAATTTTTTTTCATAAAAACCCACATTATGGGGATTACATGGCTTGAAAGGGTATTACATGTTGTGTAATTATTAGATGTTGTATGTTTTAAAACAATTTTGGAAACTTAGGATGTAAAAACCTATGTCTATAGTTGATCTCTCTCAACTCCAAGTATCCTGGTGACCCCCTCTTCAACACTTTGAAATTCCTTTTTTATGGATCAATTCCTAGTTTCCATCTTCGATCTATGGAAACATTGGTAAGATCTAAGGTGAGTTTATGATTCTGTTTATAGAGGTTTCTCCCAGTTTGATATAGATTTCTCTCATATTTTCATGCCAGGCTATGCAATTTTCATAACCATATTTCTATTGGGGTTTAAATTGGGTTTTTATGGTGGAGTTGTTCCGATGCATCCTTATATTAATTAAGGTATTATGGGAGGAATGATTGGATATATATTGAGTGGTCCTTTCACATGAGATAAATATAGAAGACCTTTTGAGGGGGATGAGTTCTTTCTTCTCTCTTTATTTATTTGAAATCATTGAGTTAGTATTATTTATCCCCTTGTATCAAAATAGAACTAACCTAATTAATTACTTGTGGTAGATTAAATAATTGATATAAATTTCTTGGTGATGATTTTAATATACATTTACAGCATTTTGCCTCTATATTTTCTTGAAGGCATGATATCTATGGGTTTATTAGAATATAATTTTGTTATTGATTTAAAATTTTAATAAACATAAATCTAGAATTAATTGATAATTAATTTGAAAAAAGATAAATTGGCATGTTTAATGAATATGGTTGTTGTTATTTTAATTTAAGGATAATATAATTTTTTCATGTGTGCATTTTTAATTGAATTTCTTAATGAACCAAAAAAATTATGATTCTTATTGATAAAATAATTAAAATCATGTAAAAATAATTCATTAATTAATATTTTATACCTTGGGATAGATTATTGCTTAAGTTTTCCATAATTGGAACCTATGAAAAATGAATCAGTTAATGAAAAATGGAAGAAGAAATTATTCCTTGATAAATTAAAATTCCCGTGAAGGTCGTGAGTTTCCTATTTTCTTGTAAAAAATACATTCATTGTGCTTTGGTGACATCGGAGCTCTTTGTGTGTGGAGGTCGGATGCCCTGCTTTAGTGCCAAAAGCCCGATTTCTTTTTTTTTTCCAGCTGTTTGTGATGTGATCCTTGGATGGATGATCCTGAAGTTCTATTATGATATATGGGGTTGGGAGGTTAGTATGTGTTGTGAGACTTTGATGGATGGGCTTGGAGGGTTGTTGTTATATGTGGGGAAGGGAATCCCAGATGTTTTGTGAGACTGGGATGGCTGAGCCAGGAAGTTTATTATGGTATGATGGTGGGGAGGCCCAGATGTTGAGGCAAGAGTTGATCCCTAAAGCTGCAAGAATAATTAAGATATCAATTTGGGGTTTTCAGATGACACTAGAGATGATGAAATGGGATATAGCTGGACTTACCCATTTTTATGAATGTTGGATGCTAGTCTGAATCAATTTCTTAGTCTATGACCATATTTTTATTGATCTTCTTTCCTTTTCCCACTACTTGAGGAAGATGGTTTTGTTTAATCACATTCCAAGAGAGGGGAATATGTTTTAAGTATTCCATGTTCTTTTTGTGTTTATCTTTTCATTTTTGTATGATTCTACACTCCGACAATAGTCAACGAAGATAAAATGGGAAGTTCATATATTCTTCTTATTGGGACCCTTGTGTTTAGTAGAATTATATGTCTTCCTAGAACACATGGTAATATAGAATGTTATGATATTAATAAATGAATTAATGTTTAACACATGTGGTTGGAGCCTGTTGAGATTCAATGCTAATGTTATAATTATGAAAGGTCTTGGACTTAGTTTTCTTATTCTTATAAGGCATTTAAAATTGGTATGATGAAAATGAAATGAAATTTGGATATTTTTAATGGTTAATTAATGGTTAATAATTAATTAAAGGGAAGAAAATTGATTAAATGGTGATAACATAACTAAATTTGGATCTTTAAATGATTGTGTACTTATAGGATATATACCCTTACAAGTGGTCGTTGATATTCCAATAGACATTAGATATAGTTGATTCCTGGTCTAGGTTATTTCTATAATGTGGTTGTGAGATATATTACACCATGTAATTTTTTGTTTCAATATGAAACTCATCCCCATCGGTTAGGGAATCTAAAACCCTTGGATTATGAGTATGGGGGGGGGGGGGTAGTTTTCCCCAACAATAACGTTAGAGGATGGATGGATTATTAACCCCCTTTGGCCCCAATCTATTATCTTTGTAGTTACATTGTCTTGTATGAATGATGGTTAGTTTTCCCCATATATGTGTGTAAAGGGCTATAATGGGTTTCAATTTTTTCATACAAATGTATTATGGATATAGTTTCCTAAGTACAACTATATGTCAACTTTGTATAGGATGCGATTGTTTTAGGATTCTTAGTCAATGTATGGGTTGTTATGGCTTGGTGTAAAATGCCCATTGAATGATAAATCCTATAAGGGTTATAGTGGATCCCATAAACTACCTTTTTTACTTGTGATTATTTGGATGTGTTGGTGTCTTTCATGAGGTGCATGTTGTGGTGTAGCGCCCTGGTGTTAGTGGATAATACTTTTGTAGAGAAATTCTTTGGAAATGTTATATTTTGGAAAAGTAGAAAACCAATGGGGATGTTATAGTAGGGTACCCTTGATATTATTTAATATATGTCATTGTATGTGACATGTGGTGAGAGTAGCATGGTAAGGATGTGAACTTTATATATATATTTATGTGAAAATTTTGTTTCAATTTTTGTTCAATGTTCTTTAAAATGCTTACTTAACATTTTTTATGCGAGGTTATAGGGTGGATACTATATAGTATACTATTATACTCACTGTATGTATATATAAATTGTTCTCAGGATATTTGGAGCAGGTTGGAGATCATGTTGGTTATAAATAGCTTGGGGTTTAGAAGGAGTTGTTTGGTCTTCATGGTTGCTTCCATATTTACATTCTATTGTTACTTGTAGTTTTTTCATTCAGTTGTAGTAGTTATTTCATGAAAATACATTTGTTTATGTCAGTTATCATTTATATTGGAGTCAGATAATGAGTTGATTGGTGTGTATATTGTCACTCTATTCCAAAAATGTTATTTTAGAGAGTAATCCCTCCCATATTTGTTTTTATTGTACCTCTGGTGGTAGTCACCAACCCTGGGCCTACTAGAGGATAAACCTTGGGTGTTCACTCTCCCTCCCTTCTCCCATTGTTGGACTAGGAGGGTTACACTTTGGGGGGAGGGGTTATGAAATAGTGGTATGAGATGTTTGGTTAATGGATAAGATGAATTTGGGGTTTTTTAGAGTTTAGGTTTCATTGGTTGTTAGTGAAATTGTTATAGCTATGTTTAGAAAGTGTTATAAGCATGGGAGACTGGTTAAGTCATGGGGAATTAGATCCCCTGGGATCTAATGCACAAACCAATAAATATATAGTTCATAATAAATGATGTGATACTAGTTGCCGAATAGATACCACAGAAAGGACCACACATCCTTCTTCTCTGTGCGTTGGTTTTAATGGGCCTACCTTTGGATAAGTAAACCTAAATTTAATAAATGATATAAATTAATTGATGACAAATTATTCCATATTCTAGGTTTAATAGATCTAAATATTTATTTATCTATAGGAATTTCTCCATCTTGATTTCCTCATCAGGTTTGCACAAAACATTTTTAGAAAGATATGCTAGCATATCACTATAGAGTACGAGATGATGATGATGAAACATAGAGGAGGACACTATAAGAGTTTCTTGATCTATAGTCTGTAGAGGTATTAGGTATTTGTTTCATATACAATCATAGAGGACTAGTTGGAAGAAGATAGATAGCCTTGATTTCATTTTGTTCTTAAAACAAGCACTAGTTTTCATTAGTTGTGACAATTCTATGATGGTCTGAAAGGTAGTTGTGGTTTCTATTCATCGAGGGATGTGAGGAGTCGATAGTCTCATGGATATAGTTTCATGAACCATTCAAAACTAAGTTTCTTTCTTGGATGGTGTAGGATTCTAGTCAATAGGAGCTGCTTACCATTCGGTAGGGGAGCTCTAGTAAGTAAGAGTTTATGATCTATTTTAGGAACCTTCTACTATATTCTTTAGACCTATTTCTAGACGTGGAGGCCAAATAAAGGTATTTCAAGGAGAGTTTTCATCAATAGATCTAGTTTGACATCACCCTATTAATGTTGGAGATGTACCATGAGGTGCTCGTGAGAGTAGATGTCATCAATAGGTGGTTATCTAAAATTAGATCATCATGATATGGGATTTGTTTGGATTCTTCACTAATTAGAGATGTGGGGTAGGGTTCCCAGGTGTAATAATAAAGGTTTCTCCTGATTAGCCAGGGGTCGGTCCATCCCTCAATGTATCGTTTCTCTGGGGGTAAAATATCTTAGGACTATTCTAATGGATCATTTGCATTTTTTTCTTATGGGGGATGTTGTCATATTCCATGAGAGTTCCATACCATTAGGATAAGTTAGTGTGCACTTGTTTTTATGCTTCATGTTCATATGATGTGGTATTTCCATAAAATAAAACTAAGAAAGGTTTCTATAGTTTGGGATTATTGTAGAATATTTGGGCTAGGTAGAGGATAGCCCTAGGACACTCCCTGTCCTCAGAGGGAAGATTGCGACTATATAGGTGGAAATCATCAGGGTTAGAGAGGATGTGGATTAGGTCTTGTTTAGATTCATTCTTTAGTGTTTGAATCTCTAGTTGAGACATACATCATTCGAGGTTCCTTTTTTGGTTTTCTACTTAGTATCTTTCCTTGTTTGATATAGGAGTGAAACACACCTACATATTGTTGAGCAAGTGTTGTTTTCAAAAATACATAATATTTTTATTAAAATGGGGGAGATTGTGGAGAACAATACTCTATCTCTTTATGATGATTTTGATGCTCACAAATACCCTTAATTATTTTATAATGATTTTATTTTATGTATATTTTAGGAATTAAATATTTTATATATTATTATTTTTGGAATAGTATTAAAGTATTTATACAGTGTGGAATAAGTGTTAAAGAGTTCAGAAATAAATTCAAAGTATTCTGGAAACACTACTCATATCCTACGTTTGAGAGCATAGCGTAAAGAAAGGAACCCGCTGTTTACTTTACAAGTTATTAGATAAGTATGGTTAAACAACCATACGTTATTGGAAAAGTATAAAAGAAGAACTGTACATAAGTTTTAAATCTTACGTTTGTTTCTCAAAAGTATGGTTCATCAACCTTAATTTTGTGAAAAACCTTACATTTCATATAAAAGTATGGATCATGTACCATAAATTTGGTAGATTATAAAAGTATTTATCATTTACCTTACATTTTAAGGATGCTTCATCAACCCTACATTTGTATTCAACCTTACATTTGAAGGATGTGTCATCAACCCTACATTTCTATTCAAACTTATGTTTGAAGAATGTGAAATCCACCTTACGTTTGTGATCTACCTTATGTTCAGAAGATGCATGCTAAACAGTTCAACGTTACGTTTGGAGTCGAAGAATTAAAGAATATATTATTATGCAACGGTCTAAAAGCGAATTATTAGGTTGATTTCAAACTGAATTAAAATCTGATTTTAAAGTGTGTCTTTGACAAGTTCACATCAGCTTATTTATGATTCAAAATATAGAAATTAAAGGATATTTTAATGGAGAATTTCAAGGGGAGTTATTATTTCTCTATTATTTCAAATGTTTAAATATCGCGAGTCAGAAGGCGACTTTTGTGGATCGGACTTTGTAGAGAAAGTGCTCGATATATCTGTGCTATTTTGAAATTCAAAAAACACACAGTGTACATGGTCTGAAACAAAAAAATGAGAGCAGATACAATTACGATATAAAAATATTTGCTACACAACAACATTGATAAATAAGAGATAAACAAAGACTAATCAAGATCTACAGATCTGTTGATTACGAAGAGTGACAAAGCTCTGTTTGATGAAGAAGAAGAAACATGACAGAAGATTCTACCATTCCTCATCAAATATCTATTGTGTATCTACTGCTGCTGAAGTTACGAATTATATTTCTATATCTACTACAATAAGATTGACTCAGAACGACTCTTACTTGAAGTTCATTATTTCTAAATATGACGATAAATCTACTATCAATTGCATTCTATTACAATTGTGAAGAACAAATGGGAATGCATTTTCAATGATCAAATACACTTTTATCTTGAGTGACCAGATTCTCATACTAAGCTGTGTATTAGGTTATTCTTTTGAACCAGAAGGATCTTTTTTTCCATAGATTGTAAAGGTGTCAACTACCTATACTCAGTTGTGGAACGGTATGTTGATAAGAGGACCAGATAGTGAAAATCAAAAATCTCTTGTATTAGAGCGTTGGTGGAGTGGACTAGTTTCCTTCTGTTCCCTGAAACACTATACATCATGTGTCCCTACTATTTAAATTTCTGCTGCTTTAATCCATATGATTAAAGTCAAAGGACAAAACACGATCTCATGAAGAATTTGTAAAAGACACAATTCTCCCCCCTCTTGTCTATATTTGATATAATCTGGATTCAACAGTTGGTATCAGAAGAGGAGATTTATGATAAAGTATTAACTAGATGAAAGTGATTAAGGATAATACACAGAGCAAGATGACTGATAGAAGAGAGGGAATGTCTATGGTCAGATCACCATACTTTAATGGAGAAAATTATGGATGTTGGAAGTCGAGAATGAAAATTTATTTGAAAACCCTAGGATAAAGAGTATATTATAAGATTCTGACTCCATATGAAATACCAAAGAAACCTGAAACATGGAGTGCAGCTGTAGAAGATGAGTATGACATGAATTCAAATGCAATGAATGCAATTATATGTGGTCTTGGACCTGATGAATTCTAAAAAGTATCTCAATTCCTGACAACATATGAGATGTGGAAAACTATTTCTATTTCTTATGAAGGAACTGAAAATGTCAAGAAAATGAGATATGCTACTGCTAAGATTAAATTTGATACATTCAGAATGTTTGAAGGTGAAAGCATTAGTCAAATGAATGGAATACTGATAGAAATTGTCAACAATATAACTACTTTGAGAGAACCAATAAAACAAGCATATCATGGTTTAAAAGTATTGAGAGTACTACCTACTAAAAGGAATGGAATCTCTGCTGCAATCAGACAGTCTACACCTATCAAAGACTTATCCATGAGAGAGTTTATTAGAACACTTATGATGTATGAAGTCGAGATGCAAGATAAAGCAAACAAGCATAAGGTTTTTATCAAGAAAGATGACACTGCCTTAAAAGTTTCATCACAGAGTAAAAGAAAAAAGATAAAGAAAAAAGAATTAAAGGTGAAATCAGGAAGCTCCGATTCATCAAATTCTAATGTAGAATAGGCTCAGTTAGCCAAAAAGTTTAGTAAATTCTATAAATATAAGAAAGGATTCAGAAAAACTTTCAAAAAGGATGAAAAGGAAGTTAATGGATATGAATGCAGTAAGATGGGTCATATCAGACCTGATTGTCCTCAATTAAAGGAAGACAAGAAGAAGAAGTTCTTTAAAAGGAATGATTATGATAAAAAAAAGGAATTAATCAAAGCTACATGGAGTGTATCTGAAGACTCCAGCTAATCATTAATGTCTGATTCAGAAAAGGATGAATCTAATTTGAAAGAAAATATGTGCTTTATGGAAAAAACTGATGAGGTACAATCCTATTACTCTACTGACTCTAATTATGAATCAAGCTATAAAAATGATAAACTTTCAGCTTACTACAATATTCTTGAAAATAAATATTATTCTTTATTTAAGAAATACAAGTCTTTAAAGAAGATTCATAATGATGTTTTATGATAAATAGATACTACGCTAAAATAACATTAGGAATTACTGGAAAAATATAATTTGATAAATACAAACAATACAGATCATGAAGATAAAATAAAAACACTGAAAACTGAAGTAGAAATATATAAAAGTGCAGCTCATATTTTTACAAAAGGGGAAAATACACTAAATGAAATTATTGGAATGAATGTGATTAAAAAGGGATGATATGGAATAGGAAGTAAAGGTGAAAAGCCTAAACTGTACAAAAATTACTTTGTTCCAAGTACTAGAATGTTAATCTGTAACTATTGTGGTGACAAAGGACATCTGTCTAAGAATTGTTACTTAAAGAAACCCTAGATAAGTGGAATAAAGAAATCCTTTGTATCAAACAATTTATATGATTCTGTTGGTTTAAAAAAAACAAAGCAAGTATAGAATCCCAGATCATTGTTGTCTAACAAAACTTGACCCAATAGAATATGGATACCAAAAAAATCTGTTTAAATGCCTTTGCAGAAAGCAGGTCATAGGAACAAAAAGACCATATGGTATATGGATAGTGGCTGGTCCAGGCATATGAGTGGAAACTCATCAAATTTTACTACAATAACTCAAAAATATGGTAAATTAGTCACTTTTGGTGATAATGACAAAGGCAAGATAATTGGCATTGGAACAGTTGGAGATCCATAAGCTATGTCAATCAATAAAGTTCTTTATATACAATGATTGAAACACAATCTGATAAGTATCTCTCAACTTTGTGATGATGATTATGCTATTTATTTTTCTAACAATTTATTTTCTGTTTTAAAAAATAAATGGCTTAAATTTAGAGTACATAGAACTGATAATGTGTACACCCTGGATTTAAATTCCTTGTGTAAACAAGAAGTAAACTGCTTAACTTCTAAGATAAATGAATCCTGGATCTGGCATATAAGACTTGAACATTGCAATATATATGTTTAAAATAAGTTTTCTATGAAATATCTAGTTTCAGATTTGCGTAGTCTCAAGTTTGAAAGTGATAGATTTTATGATGCATGTCAACTTCGCAAGCAGCACAAATCATCCTTCAAATCAGTTAACAAAATTGCTACATCTAAACCTCTAGAACTTATCCATATGGATCTTTTTGGACCCTCAAGGGTAGAAAGATTTGCTGGTAAATTATATTTTTATGTTTTAGTTGATGACTATTCTATATATACATGTATTTTCTATTTAAAATATAAAAATGAATCTTTTACATTATTTGAAAGTTTATGCAAAGATGTTCAAAATGAAAACGGTTTTAAAATAATTTCATTAAAAAGTGATCATGGTGGAGAATTTGAGAATCTAGAATTCAATTATTTTTGCTCAAATATGGGTATTAAACACACCTTCACTGAATCCAGAACACCTCCACAAATTTTAATTGTTCAAAGACGAAATAGGAATATTCAAGAAATGGCTAGGACTATGCTAAATAAATACAACCATCCTAACCATATTGGGCATAAGCTATAAGTACAACCTACTATATAATGAATAGAGTTTTAATTAGACCTATTTTTAAAAATACACCATATGAACTCTAGAATAATAGAAAACCTAAAGTAAATTACTTTAATGTTTTTGTATACAAGGTTTACACCTTAAACACCAAGGAAAATCTTGGTAAGTTTGATCCAAAATATGATGAAGGCATTTTCTTAGGATATTCTGCTACTTTCAAAGCTTATAGAGTTTTTAATAAAAAGTCAAGGACTGTTGAAGAATCAGTTCATGTGAAATTTGATGAATATGATCCCTTTGAGAAAAGGACATATCGAATAGATGAACTTGATTCTAATGGTAACATGAGACTTGAGAACCTGAAAGATGATTTTGAAAAAGATATAAATGAAATTTAGTCCAGTCCCGAAGAACATGACACTAAGGAACCTATAAGTGCACTACCTAGACAGTCCAAAACCCTAAAGAATCATCCTTTAGAAACTTTAATAGGAGACTTAGACATAGAAATAAAAACTAGAAGGAACATAAAAAAATATTGTTGAGTTTTCTAACTTTCTATCCCAATCAGAACCCAAAATTATATAAGAATCCTTAGTTGATGAAATTTGGATGATAGAAATGAAAGAAGGACTAAATCTTTTCAAATGAAATGATGTTTGGAAATTAGTTGAAAGACCACAAAATTATCCAGCAATTGGAACCAAATGGGTCTACAATAATAAACAAGATGATCAAGGAATAATAACTAGGAATAAAGTAAAACTAGTAGCTAAAGGATACAATCAGGAAGAAGGTATAGACTATGATGAGACCTTTCCACCTGTAGCTAGATTAAAATCCATTAGAATCCTCTTAGAATATGCATCTCATATGAATATTAAATTATTTCAGATGAATGTTAAGTTTTCATTTTTTTAATGGTTATTTATTGGAGAAAGTTTACGTTGAGCAACCTTCGGGTTTTGAAAATTCTCAAAAAAAAATTTTGTTTTTAAACACACTAAAGCTCTTTATGGCCTTTAATAAGCACCTATAGTGTCACGACCCTTCTTCGGGGCCTGTGCCGTGACTACCCCAAGCCCGCCTTCCATAGGCCAGGGGTTGGCGACTAGCACCAAAGGCGTAAATTCCGATAATTGGGAAGGTATTGCCTTTATAAAAGAAAACAAGCACCACAGAGTACAAGCGGAAACAAAACACTAAGTACAAAAGAAATGCTGAAAAGTAAATGGGCCAGAATACAAACCCAAAAAGAAGTACAACTACAACTGAACAAGGTACAACAACAAAAAGACAAATAGATGGAAGAAGGAAGCAGCTCCTGGTTCGTCCTCCTCAGATTCTACTTGAAGGGTAGGTACAGATAGCGCAGCTCCTGGTCGTCCACCACGGATCCTACCTGATGGGTAGGTACAGATAGCCTCCTCCACGCTCTCTTCTGTCAAACTCCTATGTGTGTCGTCTCGTCGTGTAGTCCACCTCCGGGTACTAACTCGTCGTGTAGTCCACCTCCGGGTACTGACTCGTCGTGTAGTCCACCTCCGGGTAATGATTGGTCATGTAGTCCACCTCCGGGTACCGACCAGTCCTTGAACACTCGGCCTCCGTCAGCACTGCCCGTCGTCTACAACCAACACAATGAGGTGCGGGCATAGGCCGTGCAGGGGTGAGTATAACAATACTCAGTAGGGACCCCGAGACCCTCAAGGTCTCACTAACCAACAAGGATAACCACAAGAAGATCTCAACAGATAACCTCTACTTAGATATATGCCCATACATATACCTAAGTTATCAAGTAACCCATATCAATCATGAGGAAACACAAGGATTGTGAAATCAATGGATAACCATTACCCAGGTATATGCCCATACATATACCTAAGTTATCAAGTGACCCATCTCAATCATGAGGTAAACACAAGGTCAAAAGTCTCAGCTCAAACCAGGATTTTCATTATTGAAACCGTAACTGCTGAAGAGCTCCATCTCTAGAGTGTACAGTGGTCCTGTCACGACTCCGAGGTACTGCTCACTAACCTAAGACTGCTGAGGTACTCCTCCTGTCGAGTACCGCGGCCCTGCCACCTCACACAGTAGTGCTTCCCGCCGGGGTATGCCACCCAACACAGTAGTGCTCCCCCCTCATAGCCTACAGAGGTACTCCTCCTATCGAGTACCGCGGGTCTGCGACCTCACATAGTAGTGCTCCTCCGCTATGGGTCTTCCACCTCAAAAAGTAGTGCTCCACACTGGGCTACGTAAGTCACTCCGAATCGAATCGGACAAGTAGTCTTCAGGTCTCGGCCGGCTACACGGTCTCCGTACTCCATACGCTCGTCTCTGGGAGGGTCTGCTCCACGAGCTACAAGTCGATACTCCAAGTATCTCAAAGTCCCACGAAGAAGTATCACAAAGGACCGCCTCGTCATAGGGGTCTCAACGCAACAGACGGCGCGTCAATCGGACGCCCGGTCTGTGAGTTATTAGCCTTTTCGTCCCAGGGGCCCGGTTGGTTTCGTAAGAGAACCAACCCGGCCGTATCTCAACTGTACCCCGAACTCCCACAGGGTATGCTCATAGGGACCGTTTCTCAACGTGATCACCAACGCCGCTGACGGTTCATCAAACGGACGTCCAGTCTGAAAGATATCAGCTTTTCCGTTCTAGTGGCCCGGTTAGATTTCGGGTGCGATCCAACCCGGCAACTAACAACTATATCCAAAACTCGGGCGAAGGATGCCAAAAGTTCCGTATCATCAGCAGGAACGCAACGAGACAGACGACGCATCAATCGGACACCCGATCTGTGAGTTATTGGCCTTTCCGTCTCACACCCACCCTGGGAAACTTCTCAGGAGGTCACCCATCCTGATCACTACTCTAGGCCAAGCACGCTTAACTATTGAGTTTTAACCACGTAGGCTCTCGAAAGGAAGGTGCACCTTGAGTGTAGTATACCGAAACGACCGTCTCGATCCAAGGATCGCTACGCAACTGACGGTTCGTCGATCGGATGTCTGCAGCCCAAGTTATCGGCATTTTAACCAATCCTGTCCGAAGACGGGGGGGTCTGGGCCCTGTCCGACCCGGCCCAGTACCCCCTGGGCCGGCCCGAACCGGGTCGACCCGACCTGAGTGGCGGCCCGACCCGGCGGCTCGGCCCGACCAGCGGCTCGTCCCGGCCAGCGGCGTGGCGGCACGGTGGCGCGACGGCTCGGCGGCTCGGCGGCGCCGCGACTCGACGGCACGGCGGCTCGGCCAGCGCGACACACTAAAGGGACGGGGCATTGCCCCCCTTTAATTTTTAAAACGGCACCCCCTTTAAGGGACCGCTCCATGTGTATTGCCGGGGGGGTTACACCCCCAGACTCCCCCCCTGTAACGGCCGGCCAGCGCGGGGCCGGCCAGGTTCTCGCCGCGGGACCCCGTGGTCCCGCTCCTTCCGGCGCCGGCGGCGGGATTTCCAGCCGCCTCGTTCGAGTTCTCCGGCGGCCGGTTTTTCCGGCCGCCGCTTCCAAGATGAACGTGAATCCGTTCAACGCGGCGTGACGACGCTGCGTCCTTCTGCCGCGGTCCGACTCCGGCCGCGGCCTCGTTTGAAACCTACGACGCGACACGATGGCGCCGCGTTCCTTCGTCGCAGCCCGCTCCGGGCGTGTTTTCTTTTGTTCCTGCGCGGTGCGACGACACCGCGCTGTCTTCGCTAAATCAACACCAAAGATTAGAAGGGGGAGGAGAATCGGCCGTGTTCGTGCGGTCCGGTCTCCTCCCGTTATAACGATAACAGTCGGCCAATCGTAAAAACACAACGATGAACTTTTCACAATTTTTAATAAAATTTGGAACAACGTCTAACAGATTATTCTTTCATGTTCGAGGGAAAGAAACACGTAATTTAAAAAAAAAGACAAAACCCCTACCTCGGATTCAAAGTTCATTCATCGCCGATGCAGAAATCGGTGTCACGGAAGACATCCTCGCGGAACGTGCCTCCGTAATCGTCATTGACGAAGTCACGGATCTAAGCGGTGTCGGTTCGTTGACGTCGGGAAACGTTCGAAGATGAAGAGTCATCGATGTTCCTTGCAGACGACGCCCATTCATTCAACACGGAAGGAGGTCGTGGAAAGGAAGAAGAAGTGCCGTCTTTCTGCTTTGGAAAAAGGCGTTCTTCATTGGAGAACACTAATTCTCCCAAGTGTTGGGCGTCGCGGTACTTTACCAGCGTTCCGTCGCTTGGTGAAGCCGTCCCCCAAACCCTCTCCCAAGATCCCTATATATAGGTGAGGGGGAGAGGTATGTAACCATCGTGGTTACATAATTTTTTAAAAAAGGGGGGTCGGGTGAAATAAATTGCGTTGACGCAATTAAAGAGGTCCGTTGGCACCACTTAAGAGGGGAGGGTGCCAAGGAGTTTCTCCCCATTTAATGGGGAGTTGAGGAATTAAGAGGATCTCCCTCATTAATGAGGGAGAGTTGGGAGGTTTCCTCTCCTCCCATTAATTGGGGGGTTAAGCCCCGTGTGGTCCCCACCACAATAAACCACCCATTGGAGGTTTAGTTTGGGTGGGCCCCACCACCATAACCTATCAAGGGAGGTTAAGGTGTGGTGGCCCCACCTCCAACCTCCATGAGGAGGTTTCAACCACCTCACTCCCAATGGCGGTTGAAATAAAATAAAGTGCAACATGGCACGTTATTTTATTATTACACTTTTAAAGAAAACCCAGAAAAAAAACAAACCTCTTCTCTCGATAAAACGCAACTACGGAAAAAGTCTCCTTAAGAAAATACCGGCGTTGCGAGTTCATCGGTGCCCTCAGATTTCAATTCCGAGCACCGGTTTGAAAGATAGAAAATCCCGCTCGTTCGTTCACTGAACGTACCCGAGCTAAACTTCAGAAATTGATTCTGGGCACACCGAGCCTCGGAATCAGGCGCCGTCAGAAACTGCGTTCTTGTAAAATTCCAAAGAAAATTTAGGAGAAAAATTTCCCTTGAAATTTCCGGGTCTTTACATTACTCCCACCTCAGGGCTTTACGTGCTCGTAAAGCTTTATCACAACTAAGGTCACTAAAGCAGTAGAAATCACGCATCTGAGCCTTTCGCTCCCATGTGCTCACCTGGAGGTTCCCGTACTGTCAAAGAAAGTGCACCCAAGGAATCGATCGTCCCCGTAAGACCACCCCTGTTGATCCTCGATCCCCATTGGAACCTCCGTGCTTGTCGCCCTATCACCATCGTCCAGCTCCTCATGGTCGATGATATGTGTAGGGTCGAGCATGTATCTCCTCAGTTGAGATACGTGGAAGTCGTCGTGCACAAGGTGCAACTGAGGTGGATGGGTCAAGCGGTAAACCACCACGCCTACCCAGCTGAGGACCTAAGAAGGTCCGCTGAACCTTGGAGATAACTTGCCGCTTCGGCCACATCTCCGTAAACCTTGTCGAGGTGAGGACCGTATAAGGATGTGATCGTCAACCTCGAACTCCAGAAGTCTCCAATTATTGCTAGAATTGAAACTCAAAACAACTGCTGCCATGAGGTTGACCGACTCAAGAGTGATCGGTCGCACCCTACTGTGCATGAGTTTATCCTGTGCTGCCTGGGGTTTCCTTTCCGCCGACCAAGGAAAACCCATCCCGATGTCGTGGTTAAACCACAACCTTTTTGCCTAATACCATCAATTTGTGTATGAACTATGATTTTACAGTCCATACTCAAACCAACGTCGTAAGGCCTCGACGCTGCCACCAAGAGATTCCAACCGAAACTCTCACCTCGAGGGTCTGACCACACCGTCGGCGTAAGTGTGATTATCGAGTCTCCTCCCAAGGTATCTCCAAACATGAGGGTCAAGTCCACGGCTTACCGGAAACTCTAGGTCTGGGAAAAGATTTTTGAAAGCGAGGAATGATTAATATCAACGTCTGTTACGACAGCAGCTAGTAGTGGACACAGACGTCCCTTGAATCATTTTTAGAGACATTGGGTCACACTCCTTGACCGCATGCAGCCGCACTCTTCCTCCGCCCTCCAGCTCCCTGAGCCTGGTGGGGATAACTAAGGCGGGTGGTTGTAGCATGTTAAGATGTACACCACCTCATGCTGCTCTCCTAGCTCTACATCTGCCGCTTCACAGACTCAACTCTATTTAAAGCTTCCTCTTCTTGAAACATTTAATATGCCCGAGTCTCTAAGACTGGCACCGGTTTCCTGTTTCTTACTGCACTGTGAAGTCTTCATCCGCTCTTGGATGACCTGGACCTCCTTTAGTCCCACAAGAGCTGCTAAAATTTCTCCTTTGCTGATAAGAGAAATCTGGTCTCATCCCCTGGATGAACCACACCCATTGCCTAATACAGTCAATCCTGATATGAAGGATGCATTCATGGCATGGATGACGTCGTAAGGCCTCGACGTAACTACTAAGAGATCCAACTGTCACTCTCTCCTCCAAGGGTCGAGTCACACTGTCGGCATCAGTGTGAGGTCACTGGGTCTCCTCCAGTAGGAATCTCGAAAGTGAGGGTCAAGTCAACAGTCTTAACCAGGACCACTTAGTATCAACCAAACAAAAAGGACAGGAAAGAAAACATCACAAAGATAAGTGTCTTTTTATTATTGTAGCACATAATACAAAGAAACATATACAACAGCAACATGGAGCTAGAAGTACAAGGGACGTATCTACTAGTTCCGCTCCTGTCCACCTGCTCCAGGAGCTCTACTGCCTTGTCCACTGCTCGGCTGTTGCTCAAGCACTCGCCGATTCTTCTGCCTCGGTGGCTCCCCCAAAGCCTGCAGATCAACTGTACGAGGAGTCGGATAGTCACGTGCCAGATGACCCTTTCCACCGCATGAGTAACACAGTCTGCTTCTGGCACGCCTGGCTCTGACCCCACCCCGGGTGCCCCACACCACCGGTCCTAAAACCCGAGATCGCCCAACTGCTGGTCTGGTCCTCCTGGATCTCTGCACCATCTGTCTACTGCCCACAGATGACTCGGCTACTGATCGAAAAACATGCGGCAAAGGCAGCAACTCCTGAACACGCATAGGTTGTAGAGCTACTAGAACAAACTCCACCCTGAAGAAGGTCTCTAAGTCTTCCCATGTGAAGGTCATCCCATCGCAAAACTGGAAAAAGTGGCTCCACCACCTGCCTGCTGCTGCCTGAAGAAGGCTGGCAGCAAAGATCACCATGAAGTCTGTCGGCGTCCCCACTAGCCTGAAGACTCTCACCATAGCCTCCAGCCAACCCTCAGCCGCCAGCAGGTCCCTCTCTCCCCAGAACCTGGGTGGCCTCTGGCACTGGAACTCGTGCAGCGCACTCTAGTAGCGTGCATCGCCTACTGCTAGGGCTAGTGGCATCGGTGGCCCAACGTATGGTAGTACCGCTGGTTCCTCCGTTGGTGCCTCAACTGCAAGAGGGACCTGTACCGAATCCTCGTCGCTCGGCAAGCTGTCAGTACGCACGTCCCTCTAGGCTCTAGCCGGTCGTCCGAGAAAAGGAATCCTGAAAGAAACAACGTGACACGGTCAAACGATTATACCTGGTGAGCTGACCTAGTTCGAGCTGTTTTAAGGGAAAACCTTTGAAAACACACACACAATCAGTGTTTTCATGCACAAAGTCGGAAATCAGTTGCCAGGGTCCTGGTGTATGGATACGTCGGCCGCCCACACCAACACTGGACTCCCTGAACTGAAAACCACACTCGGTACCCTTAACACTATTGCTTCACAGAAAGAAAGATCATAGTCTGCGGTAGAACCGACCACCTCGGATACCAATTTGTCACGACCCTTCTTCGGGGCCCGTGCCGTGACTACCCCAAGCCCGCCTTCTATAGGCCAGGGGTTGGCGACTAGCACCAAAGGCGTAAATTCCGATAATTGGGAAGGTATTTCCTTTATAAAAGAAAACAAGCACCACATAGTACAAGCGGAAACAAAACACTAAGTACAAAAGAAATGCTGAAAAGTAAATGGGCCAAAATACAAACCCAAAAATAAGTACAACTACAACTGAACAAGGTACAACAGCAAAAATACAAATAGCTGGAAGAAGGAAGCAGCTCCTGGGTCATCCTCCTCGGATTCTACCTAAAGGGAAGGTACAGATAGCGCAACTCCTGGTCGTCCACCATGGATCCTACCTGAAGGGTAGGTACAGATAGCCTCCTCCACGCTCTCGTCCGTCAACCTCCTCTGTGTGTCGTCTCGTCGTGTAGTCCACCTCCGGGTACTGACTCGTCGTGTAGTCCACCTCCAGGAACTGACTCGTCATGTAGTCCACCTCCGGGTACTGACTGGTCGTGTAGTCCACCTCCGGGTACCGACCAGTCCTTGAACACTCGGCCTCCGTCAGCACTGCCCGTCGTCTACAACCAACACAACGAGGTGCGGGCATAGCCCGTGCAGGGGTGAGTATAACGATACTCAGTAGGGACCCCGAGACCCTCAAGGTCTCACTAAACCAACAAGGATAACCACAAGAAGATCTCAACAGAAAACCTCTACTTAGATATATGCCCATACATATACCTAAGTTATCAAGTAACCCATCTCAATCATGAGGAAACACAAGGATTATGAAATCAATGGACAACAACTACCCAGGTATATGCCCATACATATACCTAAGTTATCAAGTGACCCATCTCAATCATGAGGAAAACACAAGGTCAAAAGTCTCAGCTCAAACCAGGATTTTCATTATCGAAACCGTAACTGCTGAAGAGCTCCGTCTCTAGAGTGTACAGTGGTCCTGTCACGACTCCGAGGTTTTGCTCACTAACCTAAGACTGCTGAGGTACTCTTCCTGTCGAGTACCGCGGGCCTGCCACCTCACACAGTAGTGCTTCCCGCCGGGGTCTGCCACTCAACACAGTAGTGCTCCCCCCTCATAGCCTACAGAGGTACTCCTCCTGTCGAGTACCGCGGGTCTGCCACCTCACATAGTAGTGCTCCTCCGCTATGGGTCTGCCACCTCACAAAGTAGTGCTCCCCACTGGGCTACGTAAGTCACTCCGAATCAAATCAGACAAGCAGTCTTCAGGTCTCGGCCGACTACATGGTCTCCGTACTCCGTACGCTCGTCTCTGGGAGGGTCCTCTCCACGAGCTACAAGTCGATACTCCAAGTATCTCAAAGTCCCACGAAGAAGTATCACAAAGGACCGCCTCGTCATAGGGGTCTCAACGCAACAGACGACGTGTCAATCGGACGCCCGGTCTGTGAGTTATTAGCATTTTCGTCCCAGGGGCCCGGTTGGTTTCGTAAGAGAACCAACCCGGCCGTATCTCAACTGTACCCCGAACTCCCACAGGGTATGCTCATAGGGATCGTTTCTCAACGTGATCACCAACGCCGCTGACGGTTCATCAAACGGACGTCTAGTCTGAAAGATATCAGCTTTTCCGTTCCAGGGGCCCGGTTAGATTTTGGGTGCGATCCAACCCGACCACTACCAACTGTATCCAAAACTCGGGCGAAGGATGCCAAAAGTTCCGTATCATCCGCAGGAACGCAACGAGACAGACGGCGCATCAATCGGACGCACGGTATGTGAGTTATTGGCCTTTCCGTCTCACACCCACCCTGGGAAACTTCCCAGGAGGTCACCCATCCTGATCACTACTCTAGGCTAAGCACGCTTAACTATGGAGTTTTAACCACGTAGGCTTCCGAAAATGAAGGTTCACCTTGAGTATAGTATACCGAAACGACCATCTCGATCGAAGGATCGCTACGCAACTGACGGTTCGTCGATCGGATGTCTGCAGCCCAAGTTATAGGCATTTGAACCAATCCTGTCCGAAGACGGGGGGGTCTGGGCCCGGTCCGACCCGGCCCAGTACCCCCTGGGCCGGCCCGAACCGGGTCGACGCGGCCCGAATGGCAGCCCGACCCGGCGGCTCGGGTCGGCCAGCGGCGCGGCGGCGCGGTGGCGCGGCGGCTCGGCGGCTCGGCGGTGCCGTGGCTCGACGGCACGACGGCTCGGCCAGCGCGGCGCGCTAAAGGGAGGGGGAATTTCCCCCCTTTAATTTTTAAAACGGTGGCCCCTTTAAGGGGCCCCGCCCTGTGTATTGCCGGGGGGGTTACACCCCCGGGCTCCCCCCTGTAACGGCCGGCCAGCGCGGGGCCGACCGGGTTCTCGCCGCGGGACCCCGCGGTCCCGCTCCTTCCAGCGCCGGCGGCGGGATTTCCAGCCGCCTCGTTCGAGTTCTCCGGCGTCCGGTTTTTCCGGCCGCCGCTTCCAAGATGAACGTGAATCCGTTCAACGCGGCGTGACGACACCGCATCCTTCTGCCGCGGTCCGACTCCGGCCGCGGCCTCGTTTGAAACCTACGGCGCGACACGATGGCGCCGCGTTCCTTCGTCGCAGCCCGCTCCGGCCGTGTTTTCTTTTGTTCCTGCGTGGTGCGACGACACTGCGCTGTCTTCACTAAATCAACACCAAAGATTAGAAGGGGGAGGAGAATCGGCCGTGTTCGTGCGGTCCGGTCTCCTCCCGTTATAACGATAACAGTCGCCCAATCGTAAAAACACAACGATGAACTTTTCACAATTTTTAATAAAATTTGAAACAACGTCCAACAGATTATTCTTTCATGTTCGAGGGAAAGAAACACGTAATTTGAAAAAAAAAGACAAAACCCTTACCTCGGATTCGAAGTTCATTCGTCGCCGATGCGGAAATCGGTGTCGCAGAAGACATTCTCGCGGAACGTGCCTCCGTAATCGTCATTGACAAAGTCAAGGATCTAAGCGGTGCCGGTTCATTGACGTCGGGAAACGTTCGAAGATGAAGAGTCATCGATGTTCCTTGCAGACGACGCCCATTCATTCAACACGGAAGGAGGTCATGGAAAGGAAGAAGAAGTGTCGTCTTTCTGCTTTGGAAAAAAGGCGTTCTTCGTTGGAGAACACTAATTCTCCCAAGAGTTGGGCGTTGTGGTACTTTACCAGCGTTCCGTCGCTTGGTGAAGCCGGCCCCCAAACCCTCTCCCAAGATCCCTATATATAGGTGAGGAGGAGAGGTATGTAACTATCGTGGTTACATAATTTTAAAAAAAAGGGGGGTCAGGTGAAATAAATTGCGTTGACGCAATTAAAGAGGTCTGTTGCCACCACTTAAGAGGGGAGGGTTCCAAGGAGTTTCTCCCCATTTAATGGGGAGTTGAGGAATTAAGAGGCTCTCCCTCATTAATGAGGGAGAGTTGGGAGGTTTCCTCTCCTCCCATTAATTGGGGGGTTAAGCCCCGTGTGGTCCCCACCACAATAAACCACCCATGGGAGGTTTAGTTTGGGTGGGACCCACCACCATAACCTATCAAGGGAGGTTAAGGTGTGGTGGCCCCACCTCCAACCTCCATGAGGAGGTTTCAACCACCTCACTCCCAATGGCGGCTGAAATAAAATAAAGTGCAACTTGGCACGTTATTTTATTATTACACTTTTAAAGAAAACCCAAAAAAAAAACAAACCTCTGCTCTCGATAAAACGCAACTACGGAAAAAGTCTCCTTAAGCAAATACCGGCGTTGCGAGTTCATCGGTGCCCTCAGATTTCAATTCCGAGCACCGGTTCAAAAGATAGAAAATCCCGCTCGTTCGTTCACTGAACGTACCCGAGCTAAACTTCGGAAATTGATTCTGGGCACACCGAGCCTCAGAATCAGGCGCCGTTAGAAACTGCGTTCTTGAAAAATTCCAAAGAAAATTTAGGAAAAAAATTTCCCTTGAAATTTCCGGGTCTTTACATATAGCTTGGTATGAAATATTAAACTCTTATCTTTTGAAAAATGTTTTTACTGTTGGAATGGAAGATCCAACACTATTTAAGAAAACGATAAACTCTAATATTTTATTGGTACAAATTTATGTTGATGATGTAATTTTTGGATGAACTAATAAATCTCTTTTTCATGAGTTTTAAAATCTAATTAAAAAATAATTTGAAATGAGTATGATGGGAGAATTAAATTTCTTTTTACGACTTCAAATTTATCAAAAATATTTTGGAAATGTTTTAAATCGAAGAAAATACATTACTGATTAACTAAATAAATTTGGACTAGAAAACAACAAGACATATACAACTCCTATGTGTACTAATACAAAAGTTGATTTGGATGAAACTGGTAAATCAGTTAACAACAAGTTATAAAGAGGTATGATTGGTAGTTTATTATATCTTACTTGTAGAATTCCAGATATAATGTATTCATAATTTCATTATGCAAGATTTCAATTAAATCTTAAAGAATTCCATTTAACTGATTTTAAAATAATTTTTATATATTTAAATGGAACAGTTTTTCAATCTCTTCTCTATACAAAAAATTCTGATTTTAATATAATTTCATATTCAGATGAAGACTTTTGGAGTTGTAGATTAGATTGGAAAAGCACTTTAGGTACTTGTCACTTTTTGGGAAATCCTTAGTATCATGGTCTAGTTTGAAACAACACTCCGTTGCCCTGTCAATAGCTGAGGCAGAATATGTATCTCCAGGCAGTTTCTGTGCACAAGTTTTGTGGATGAAAAATACTCTTATTGATTTTGGACTAAATTTTAATAAAACACCTATTTTATGTGATATTACAAGTGCAATAAATATTTCCAAAAATCTTATCAATTATTCTAGGACTAAACATACATATATCAGACATCATTTTCTAAGAGACCATGTTCTTAAAAAGGATATATTCTTAGAATTTGTAAGTACTGAAATTCAATTAGTTGATATTTTTACTAAACCACTTCCCACAACAAGGTTTTATTTTATTAAGGGGGAGTTAGGTTTATTTAATTTTGAGTAAGTTTTTTTAAAAAATAGTTTTTTTACTTGTTTTTTAAATTGTTCAATTTTGTTTATTAATGTATTTATATTTTTCTTTCCTTTGTGAGATTTTAATTCATTTTAAAATTTATGAAATTATTAGTGTGTACGTAATGACACGAGAATGAAGAATGTTAGAAACTGATTCAAATTCCAACCCAGTTCAAAACCCTTTTAAACCTCGAAAACTTTTACTGCTCTTTTCTCCCGAACCTGAACCTTTGAAACCCTAGTCCTTTCGAACATTCATAGATTTACGACAGAAATGGCCAAAACCAAAAGAATCGATGAGCCAGAGTCCTGCACTACAAAGAGGCAGTGCTTGGCAGGGAGAAAGATTTTACTAGGAAAAGTCATCGATCTGGAATGACTCTATCAAATGAATCTGATGCTAAAGAAAGCCCTATCTTTTTAGAACATCGAATAGATTTTCAATGGAGATCATACTGCATTTCTATATGAGGTAGAACTTCTTCATTTCTTTAAGTTAGTTTAGTTTAGTCTAGGAGCTGATGAGGATTCGATTGTTGCTAAGATTGAAGATTGAGGTTTTTCAATCTCATATGTAGAAATTTATCGAATTATTTACTGCCCTCAGGAAGGAGTTTTTCATTTTGATTTAATTAATATTGGTGATTCTGTGCATAAGTCAGAAGATATGATATCTTTTTTGTTTGGAACTACATCTATAAAGAAGATGTTTGTGATGGATTTGGAACCGGATCGGAAAATATTGATTAAGTTTGTGCAAACTGGTATTTCACCTAGAATTTCTAATATGGAAATGATTGTTTACCCATATATGTATATAATGTTTTTGATTATGAGTTATATCAAATTAAACTTTCCGAGATACATGGTAAGGTATCTCAGTTTCTGTTTCCAACCAGAGGCAAGAATGAATTTTTATCCTTTTGGAAGGTTCATTTGGAAAATTCTGTTTAAGACAGGTATGGTAAGATTGGTGGATGCTCCAGTGAAATTCCATCATAGTAACATATTCAATGACGGTACATTGAGAAAAATTGGATTTTTCTGCTGAACTATCAAAGGCAAGCTACTTGCTATTAGAGCTGAAGAGGATAAGAAAGTGCTCAGGCCGAACCTGCAACATCAAAGGAAGGACAAGATGAATCAGGAATCAGTGTTGTATCAAGAAGACTATGGTTTAAGGGTATGGAAGTATCTGAAGAAAGAAGTCAGGAAGGACTTCAGTTTAGAAGGACCAGGGGTCCTAATCCTGTTGAATTGCCTGCTGTTACTTCAAATGTTTTAACATCTAGTGATATCTTAAGCTATAAGTTTGTGAGAGAAGCTGTAGTTGAAGAGATTCTACAGGGAGTAGTTGCTCAGGATAAGGTGACTCCTCTAGTAGAGTAATAAAGTTTGGCTTAGGAAGAGATAGAACCAGAATCTCAAACAGAAAATATAACTGAGACAATGCCTAGTGAAGGAGAAGAAGTGGCCCGAACAAAAATTGATCATATCGAATTTGATCAAAAAAATATTGTTTTGGAAAATCCAGTGATACAGGAAGACCATGCAGATGATGCTCATGAGGAGCAACCTCCAGAACATGAAAATTAGGAAGAGAATGCTTCTGAGATTCATACTGAGGTATTTAATGAGAATTTTTCTGTGGATGAGTCTGGGAAAGTCTTGAAGGAAATATCTATTGGGAAACCAGTACAGGGAGGAAATTATGAAAAATCAGATGCTGAATCCTTGCCATTAGTTTTGTTGCATCAAGTTAAAGCTGAAAATGAGAATCAAGCACAACGTGCCTCTGATTTAGTAAATACAGATATGGAGGAACTGAATAGAAAGTTGACTAAAGCTGAAAAGGATAATGCTGCTCTACAGAGAGCATTAAAAAAGGAAACTTTAAAATTTTAAAGGTTGAAATCAAGTACTTTTTCTAACCAAAAATTTGAAAGTTTTAAGCCAGACATGTTAAATGAAGTTGAAAAGTTGAAATCTAAGATTGTTATGAAGATAGATTTAATGGAACTTTGATCTATCATGGAGAAACAAATTGCATCTATCAGAACCAGTTAGTCGAGTACATTAGGTTCTTCACCTGATTTAATCAGATTATTTTTGGCTATTACAGTGGTTATGGAGAATATGAATGCTAGATTGCTAGACTTACAGTGCAACAATGCTCCTTTTTCAGTACTATTAGATAATCAGATGTTTCTAGTTTCCCAGTTGACTTTTAGTGAACCAAGAATTAGAACTGTGTTGAATCAGTTCACCGAAATGTTGACTCTTTTTATAGAGAAGGAAGAAAGACTTCATGAGTTTTTCAGAGTAAATCTGATTGAAGATATTTATTTGTCTTAGGAAAGCAGAGATCTAATTATCCAGTTGGGAGATCGATTGATGAGACGTTTGAGTGAACAATTGATAGAGATCAAGGAAATAGTTCCTAGGCGATGAACCCTACCTTACACTCTTACCCAATCCTGATTCCTGTTGCTTTTCATTACTGTACTTGTAATTTTATTTGTAATATCTTTACATCTCATTTTCATGTGTTTTAATTTGTTTTACTATACCGTCTATGATAGAAATTCCAGTAATCCCGATTCACATATTGATAAATAGTTTATTATAGCATTTACTTATGTTCGGTGCTACATTAATATGTGTTATATTCCTTATTTTATCGTTCTTTTTGATATCACAAAAGGGGGAGAAATTAGGATAACCACAACATTTTCTATTTACAATTTTTTAATCTTTTTTTACAAAGGGGGAGGAATATTAAGCATTATCTGAATCCTTTAAGGGGGAAAAATTAAGTTAAATATAATATCATTTTTATCTTTTCAAAATTCAAAACTATATGTAATTAATTTTGTAAGTTTATTTAATTGGTTATTTTAGGGGTTTGTGATCATCCAAAAGGGGCAGATTTTTGAGCAAGTGTTGTTTTCAACAATACATAATATTTTTATTAAAAAGAGGGAAATTTTTGACAACAGTACTCTATCTCTTTATGATTATTTTGAAGCTCACAAATACCCTTAATTGTTTTATAATGATTTTACTTTAAGTATATTTCAAGAATTAAATATTTTATATATTCTTATTTTGAGAAGATTATTCAAGTATTTATACAGCATGGAATAAGTGCTAAAGTGTTCGGAAATCAATTCAAAGTATTCTGAAACACTGTTCATATCCTACGTTTGGGAGCATAGCATAAAGAAAGGAACCTGTTGTTTACATTACAAGTTATCAGAAAAGTATGGTTAAACAACCATATGTTATTGGAAAAGTATGGAAGAAGATCCATACGTATGTTTTAAATGTTACGTCTGTTTCTCAAAAGTATGGTTCGTCAACCGTACTTTTGTGAACAACCTCAAATTTCATATAAAAGTATGGATCATGTACCTTATGTTTGGAAGCTTATAAAATTATGGATCATTTACCTTACGTTTGAAGGATGCATCATCAACCCTACGTTTTTTTCAACCTTACGTTTGAAGGATGCGTCATCAACCCTACATTTTATTCAAACTTACATTTGAAGGATGCGAAATCAACCTTACGTTTGTGATCTACCTTACGTTCTGAAGATACATGCTATACAGTTCGACCTTAAATTTGGCTTCAACTAATTAAATATGATATTATTATGCAACTATCTACTAGAAAATTATTAGGCTGATTTCAAACTGGATTAAAATCTAATTTTAAAGTACATCTTTGATGAGTTCACAACCACTTATTTATGATTAAAAAGATCAAAATTAATGGAGATTTTCATGGAAAATTTCAAGGGGATTTATGAATGCTATGTTAATTCAAATGGTTGAATATCACGAGTCATAAGGAGACTTTTTTGGATATGAATTTGCAGATAAAGCGCTCGATATATCTGTGCTATTTTGAAATTCAAATAACATACAACATACATGGTCTGAAACAAGAACACGAGAGGAGATACACTTATGATATACAAGGATTTGATGCATGAAAACGTTGATATAAAAGATATAAACAAAGACAAATCAAGATCTACAAATCTATTTATTACAAAGAGAGACAAAGCTCTGTTTATTGAAGATGAATAAATACGACAGAAGATTAACTCATTTTTCATTAAAGATCTATTGTGAATCGACTGCTGCTGAAGTTGTGAATTATATTTCCATATCTACGGCAACCAGATAGACTAAAAAAGAATCTTACTTGAAGATCATTATTTCTGAAGATGACGATCCATCTACTATCAATTGCATTCTGTTGAAATTGTGAAGAAAAACTGGGAACATATTTTCAACGATCAAATACTCTTTTATCTTGAGTGATCAGCTTATCATTCTTATCTGTGTATTAGGTTATGCGTTTGAACCCTAAGGCTCTATTTTTACTTAGATTGTAAAGGTGTCAACTACCTGTTCTCAGTTGTGGAACGTTCTGTTGATAAGTGGACCAGATAGTGAAAATCACCAAGCTCGTGGAGTAGAGAATTGGTGGAGTGGTCTTGGGGCCTTCTGTTCCCTGAACCATTATACATCGTGTATCCATGCTGTTTCAATTTCCGCTGCATTAATCCATCTGATTAAAGTCAAAGGACAAAACATGATCTCACGAAGAATTTGTAAAATACACAAGTCACCCCCTATCTTGTGTATATTTGATATAATTTGGATCCAACAATTGGTATCAGAGGAGGATCATTCTGATAAAGTCTTAAAAAGATGAAAATGATTAAGAATTATACAAAGAGTAAGATGACTTATACAAGATAGGGAATATCTATCGTCAGAGAACTATAATTTAAAGGAGATAATTATGGATGCTGGAAGTCAAGAATGATAATTTATCTGAAAAACCTTTGATACAGAGTATATTATAAGATTATAACTCAATATGAAATACCAGAGAAACATGAAACATGGAATGAAGTTGTAGAAGCTGATTATGACATGAATTAAAAGGTAATGAATGCAATTATATGTGGTTTAGGACCTGATGAATTCAACAGAGAATCTCAAAGACCGATAGCATATGAGATGTGGAAAACTATGGCTGTTGCTTATGAAGGAACTGACAATGTCAGGAAAATGAGATATGCTACTACTATGCTTAAATTTTATACATTCAAAATTTTTGAAGGTGAAAGCATTAGTAAAATGAATGGAATATTGATAGAAATTGTCAACAATATAACTTCTTTAGGAGAACCAATCAAACAAGCAGATCAAGCTTTAAAATTTTTGAGAGTACTGCCTACTAAATGAAATAGAATATCTGCTGCAATCAGACAGTCAACACCTATCAAAGACTTAACCATGAGAGAGATGATTGGAACACTTTTGATGTATGATTCCAAGATGCAAGATTAAGAAAATGAGCTTAAGGTTTTTATCAAGAAATATGAAACTAACTTAATAGTGTCATCATAGATTAAAAGCATAAAGATAAAGAAAAATGAAGTAAAGGTGAAATCAGAAAGCTCTGATTCATCAAATTCTAATGTAGAACTGGCTTAACAAGCCATAAAGTTTCGTAAATTCTACAGAAAGAAGAAAGGCTTCAGAAAAACTTTCAAAAAGGATGAAAATGAAGTTAGATGTTATGAATGCAAGAAGATGGGTCATATCAGACCTGACTGTCCTCAATTAAAGGAATACATGAAGAAGAAGTTCTTCAAAATAAATGATTATGAGCAAAAATACAAGAAAGAAATGAATGCTACATGGAGTACATCTGGAGACTCCAACAACTCATCAAAGTCTGATTTAGAAAATTTGGAATCTAATTTGAAAGAAAATATGTGCTTTATGGTAGAAACTAATGAGGTAAAATCCTATTACTCTACTTACACTAATTCTGAATCAAGCTATACAAGTGATAAACTTGCAGCTTACTGCAATATTCTTGAAAAGAAATATGATTCTTTATTTATGAAACACAAGTCTTTAAATAATATTCATAATGCTGTTTTAGGAGAAAGAGATACTCTGCTAATACAATATATATAATTACTAGAAAAATATAATTTGATAAATACAAACAATACAGTTCATCAAGTTAAAATAAAAACATTGTAAACTGAAGTAGAAACATATAAAAGTTCAGATCATTTTTTTACCAAAGAGGAAAATACACTAAATGAAATTCTTGGAAAGAATGTGATTAAAAAGGTAAGATATGGAATAGGTAGTAAAGGTCAAAATACTAAACTGTACAAAAATTACATTGTGCCAAGTACTAGAAAGGTAATCTGTAACTATTTTGGTGAAAAAGGAAATCTATCTAAGAATTGTTACTTAAGACAACCCCAGATAAGTGGAATAAAGAAAGCATTTGTTTCTAAAAATTTATATGATTCTGTTGATTTTAGAAAAGCAAATCAAGTTTGGATTCCCAGATCATTGCTGGATAACACAACTAGACCCAATTGAATATGGGTACCAAAACAATCTACTTAAATGCCTTTGAAGGAGGAAGGTCCCAGGAACAAAAATACTATATGGTATATGGATAATGCCTACTCCAGTCATATGAGTGGAAACTCATCAAATTTCACTACACTAACTCAAAATGATGATGGACTAGTCACTTTTGGTGACAATGCCAAAGACTAGATAATTGGCATTGGAACATATGGAGATTCAGAACCTATCTCAATCAATAAAGTACTTTATGTACATGGATTGAAACACAATCTGATAAGTATCTCTCAAATCTATGTTGATGGTTACGCTATTGATTTTTCTTACAATTGTTATTCAATTTTCAAAAATAAATTGCTTAAATTTAGAGCACCTAGAACTGATAATGTGTACACCCTGGATTTAAATTCCTTGTGTAAAAAACAAGTAAACTGCTTAACTGCTAAGATAAATGAATCTTGGATCTGGTATATATGACCTGGAAATTGCAATATATATGTTTTAAATAAGTTATCTAAGAAAAATCTAGTTTCTGATTTTCCAAGTCTCAAGTTGGAAAGTGATAGATTTTGTGATGCATGTAAACTTGGAAAGCGTCACAAATCGTCCTTCGAATCAGTTAACAAAATTACTACATCTAAACCTCTAGAACTTATCCATATAGATCTGTTTGGACCCTCAAGGGTAGAAATATTTTTTTAGTATATTATATGTGTATGTTTTAGTTAATGACTATTCTGGATTTACATGGTTTTTTTTAAATTTAAAATTGAAGTTTTGACATTATTTGAAAGTTTTTTCAAAGCTGTTCAAAATGAAAAATCTTTTAAAATAATTTCATTAAGAAGTGATCATGGTGGAGAATTTGATAACATGGAATTCAATTCCTTTTGCACAAATATGGGTATTAAACACACATTCTATGCACCAAGAACACCTCAACAAAATGGAATTGTTGAAAGAGATAATATGACTATTCAAGAAATGGGTAGGAATATAATGAATGAATATAGTATTCCTACACAATTTTGGGTATAAGATTTAAGTAGAACCTGCTATATAATGAATATAGTTTTAATTAGACCTATTTTTAAAAATCCACTCTTTGAACTTTGGAATAATAGAAAACCTAAAGTAAATTTCTTTAATGTTTTTGGATGCAAGTTTTACACCTAAAACACCAAGGACAATCTTGGTAAGTTTGATCCAAAATCTGATGAAGGATTTTTCTTTGGATATTCTACTACTTCCAAATCTTATAGAGTTTTTAATAAATATTCAATGATTGTTAAAGAATCAGTTCATGTGAAATTTGATGAATCTGATCCCATTGAGAAAGGGATAGATCAAATAGATGAACTTGATTCAAGTGATAACATGAGACTTCAGAACCTGAAAGATGATTTTGAAAAAGATATAAATGAAATTCAGTCTAGTCGAGAAGAACATGACACTGATGAACCTATAAGTGTACTACCTAGACATTCAAGAAACCTAAAGAATCATATTTTAGATACATTAATAGGAGTCTTAGACACAAGAATAAAAACTAGAAGAAATATATGAAATTTTGTTGAGTTTTTTGCCTTTCTATCCCAATCAGAACCAAAAAATATAGAAGAAGGCTTAGTTGATGAATATTGGATGATATCCACGCAAGAAAAACTAAATCAGTTCCAAAGAAATGAAGTTTGGAAATTAGTTGAAAGACCACAGAATTATCTAGTAATTAGAACCAAACAGGTCTTTAGAAATAAATAAGATGATCAAGGAATAATAACTAGGAATAAAGAAAGACTAGTAACTAAATGATATAATCAGGAAGAATGTATAGACTATGATGATTCCTTTTCACCTGTAGCGAGATTAGAATCCATTAGAATCCTCTTAGCATATGCATCTCATATGAATTTTAAATTATTTCATGTGGATGTTAAATTTTCCTTTTTAAATGTTTATTTATTGGAGGAAGTTTATGTTAAGAAACCTCCTGATTTTAAAAATTCTCAAAAACCAGATTTTATTTTTAAACTTACTAAAGATCTTTATGGCCTTAAACAAGCACCTAGAGCTTGGTATGAAAGATTAATATCTTTTCTTTTGAAACATGATTTTACTGTTGGAATAACAGATTCAACACTATTTAAGAAAACTGTAATCTCTAATATTTTATTGATTCAAATTTATGTTGATGATGTAATTTTTGGATCAACTAATAAATCTCTTTGTCATGAGTTATCAAAGCTAATGCAAAAAGATTTTGAAATGAGTATGATGGGAGAATTAAATTTCTTTTTAGGACTTCAAATTTATCAAAAAGAATTTGGAAATGTTTTAAATCAATGAAAATAAATTACTGGTTTACTAAAGAAATTTGGACTTTAAAATAACAAGGCATATACAACTCCTATGTGTACTAATATAAAACTTGATTTGGTTGAAATATGGAAATCAGTTGAAAACAAGTTATATAGAGGTATGATTGGTAATTTATTATATCTTTCTTCTAGTAGGCCATATATAATGTATTCAGTATGTCTTTGTGTAAGATTTCAATAAAATCCTAAATATTCCCATTTAACTACTGTCATAACAAATTTTAGATATTTAAAAGGAATTATTTTTCAATATCTTCTCTATCAAAAACATCGTATTTTAATTTAATTTCATATTTAGATACAGACTTTGGGATTTGTAGATTAGATAGGAAAAACACTTCAGGTACTTTTCACTTTTTAGGAAAATCCTTAGTATCATTGTCTACTAAGAAAAAACACTCAGTTACCCTGTTAACAACAAAGGAATAATATGTATCTGCCGACAGTTATTGTGCACAAGTTTT
Organism: Viscum album; assembly: GCA_963277665.1. NCBI lineage: Eukaryota > Viridiplantae > Streptophyta > Magnoliopsida > Santalales > Viscaceae > Viscum > Viscum album. The sequence goes on from OY728160.1 coordinate 637,192,677, forward strand.
TTAGATTAAAAACACACTTATTGATTTTGGACTAAATTTTAATAATACACCGATTTTATGTGATAATACAAGTGCAATAAATATTTCAAAAAATCTTATTAATTATTTTAGGACTAAACATATTGATATCAGGCATCATTTTCTAAGAGAAAATGTTATTAAAAAGGATATATTCTTAGAATTTGTATGTTCTGAAATTTAATTAGCTGATATTTTTACTAAACCACTTCCCACTGCAAGGTTTGATTTTATTAATGGGGAGTTATGTTTATTTAATTTTAAGTATGTTTTTTATAAAAAATAGTTTAGTAACTTGTTTTTCAAATTGTTTAATTTTATTTATTTATTTTTTTATATTTTTCTTTACCCCGTGAAATTTTAATTCATTTTAAAATGTATGAAATAATTAGTATGTACTTAATGACACATGATTCAATAATTTCAGAAACTGCTTCGAATTCAAAACTCATTCAAAACCCTTTGAAACCTCCAAAACATTTACCGCTCTTCTCTCTCGAACCTAAACCTTTGAAACCTTAGTCCTTTAGAACCTTCAGAGATGTACGACAGAAATGTCCAAAACCAAAAGAACTAATGAGCCAGAGACTAGAACTGTGAAGAGGTAGTGCTCAGCAGGGAGAAAGATTTTTCAAGGAAAAGTCATCGATCTGAAATGGTTCTATCAGATGAATCTGAGGCTAAATCAATCCCTAGATTTTCATAACATAGAATATAAATTTAATGGATATCATTCAGAGTTTCCATATGAGGTAGAACTTCATCATTTTTTTAAGTTAGTATAGTTTATTCTTGGAACTGATGAGGATTCGATTGTTGCTAAGATTGAGTATCAAAATTTTTAAATCTCATCTGTTGAAATTTCCCGAATTTTAAACTTCCCTCATGGGGGAGATTTTCGTTTTGATTTAAAGAATATTGGTGATTCTGTGCATAAGTCAAAAGATATTATGTTCTTTTTGTTTGGAATTACAACTATAAAGAAGATGTTTTTTAAGGATTTGGAACCGAATCAGAAAATGTTAATTAAGTTTTTGAAAACTGGTATTACATCTAGAATGTATGAGATGGAAAAGATTCTTTACCTAGATATTTATATAATGTATTTGATGATGAGTGATATAAAATTTAACTTTCCGAGATACATGGTAAGGTATCTCATTTACTGTTTCCAACTAGAGGCAAGAATTAATTTTTATCCTTTTGGAAGGTTCATCTTGAAAATTCTGTTTAAGATAGGTATGTTAAGATTGGAGGATGCTCGGGTGAAATTCCATCATAGTAACATCTTCAATTCTAGTACATTGAGAAAAATTGGATTTTTCTAGAGCACTATCAAAGGTAAGATACTTCCTGTTGGTGCTGAAGAGGATGAAGAAAGTGCTCAGGTCCAACCATCATCATCAAAGGAAGGACAAGCTGAATCAAGAATCAGTGATGAATCAAGAAGACTCAGGTTTGAGGCTATAGAAGTATCTAAAGAAAGATGTTAGGAAGGAATTCAGTTCAAAAGGACCAGGGGTCCTAATCTAATTGAAGATCCTACTGTAACTTCAAATGTTTTAACATATTGTGATCTCTTAAGCTATAAGTTTGTGAGAGAAGCTGTAGTTGAAGAGATTCTATAGGGATCAGTTTCTCAGGATAAGGTGACTAATCTAGTAGAGCAAGAGAGTTTGGCTAAGGAAGTGACAAAACTAGAAGCTCAAATAGAAAATATTACTAAGAAAGTGCCTAGTGAAGGAGAATAAATTGCCCGAACTCAAATTGATCAAGTCGAAGTTGATAAATAAAATATTGTTTTGAAAAATCTAGTGATAGAGGAAGACCATGTAGATGATGCTCATGAGGAGAAATCTCCAACACTTGACAACCAGGAGGAGAATTCTTATGAGATTCATACTGAGGTATTGAATTAGAATTTTTCTAAGGATGAGTCTGGGAAAGTCTAGGAGGAAAAATCAGTTGAGAAACCAGTACAGGGGGAAATGATGAAAAATAAGATGTTGAAACCTTTCCATTAGTGTTATTGCATCAAGTTGAAGCTGAAAATGAGAATCACGCACAGCGTGCCACCAATTCAGTAAATACAGATATGGAGGAACTGAACCAAAAGTTGACTGAAGCTGAAAAGGATAATGCTTCTCTACATAGATCATTAGAAAAGGAAATTTTAAATTTTTAAAGGCTGAAAGAAAGTATTGTTTCTAACTTATAATTTGAAAGTTTTAAGCAGGACATGTTAAATGAAGTTGCAAAGTTGAAATCTAAGATGGTTATAAAGACAGATTTAATGGAATTTTGATTTATCATAGAGCAACAATTTGAATCTGTCTGAACCAGTTAGGTCAGTACATCAGGTACTTCACCAGATTTAATCAAAATATTTTAGGCTATTATTGTGGTCATTGAGAATATGAATGCTAGAATTCTGAAATTACAGTGAAACAATGCATCTTTGTTAGTATTGTTAGATAATGAGAAGTTTCTAGTTACCAAGTTGGATTCTAGTGAACCAAGAATTAGAACTTTGTTGAATCAGTACACTGAAAAGTTGACTCTTTTTATGGAGAAGGAAGAAAGACTTCATGAGTTTTTCAGAGTAAATCTGATTGAAGATATTCATTTGTCTCAGAAAATCTGAGATATAATTATCCATTTGGGAGATGTATTGATGAGATGTTTGAGGGAACAATTGACATAGATCAAGGAAATAGTTCAGAGGCGATTAACCCTACCTTACACTCTTACCGAATCCTGATTTCTGTTTATTTTCATTACGATAATTGAAATTATATTTTCAATATCTTTACATATAATTTTCATGTGTTTTAAATTGTTTTACTGTACTGTCTATGATAGAAATTCTAGTAATCCAGATTCACATATTGATAAACAATTTATTATAAAATTTACTTTAGTTTAGTGATACATTAAAATGTGTTATATTCCTTATTTTATCATTCTTTTTTATATCACAAAAGGGGGATAAATTAGGATAACCACAACATTTTTTATTTACAATTTTTTTAGTATTATTTTTTACAAAGGGGGGGGGGGCATATTAAGCATTATCTTAATCTTTTAAGGGGGATAAATTAAGTTAAATCTAATATTTTATTTATCTTTTCAAAATTCAAAACTATATGTAATTAATTTTGTATATTTATTTCATTGGTTATTTTATGGGTTTTGTGATCATAAAAAAGGGGGATATTGTTGAGAAATTGTTGTTTTAAAAAATACATAATATTTTTATTAAAATGGGAGAGATTGTTGAGAGCAATACTCTATCTCTTTATGATGATTTTGGTGATCACAAATAACCTTAATTGGTTTCTAATGATTTTACTTTAGGTCTATTTCAGGAATTAAATATTTTATATATTCTTATTTTTGGAAGAGTATTCAAGTATTTATACAGCATGGAATAAGTGTTAAAGAGTTCAAAAATCAATTCAATGTATTCTTGAAAGACCATTAATATCCTACGTTTGGGAGCGTAGCGTAATGAAAGGAACCCGCTGTTTACATTACAAGTTATCAGAAAAGTATGGTTAAATAACCATAAGTTATTGGAAAAGTATGGAAGAAGAACCGTACATAAGTTTTAAACGTTACGTTTGTTTATCAAAAGTATGGTTCATCATCCTTACTTTTTTGAACAACCTTACATTTTATATAAAAGTATGGATCATTTATCTTACATTTGGAAGAATATAAAATTATGTATCATTTACCTTACATTTGAATGATGCGTCATAAACCCTATGTTTTTATTCAACCTTACGTTTGAAGGATGTGTCATCAACCCTACGTTTGTATTCAACCTTACGTATAAAGGCTGTGAAATCAACCTTATGTTTGTGATCTACGTTACGTTTAGAAGATGCACGCTGTACAGTTCAACCTTACGTTTGGTGTCAAAGAATTAAAGAAGATATAATTATGCAACAGTCTACTAGCGAATTATTAGGCTGATTTCAAACCGGATTAAAATCTGATTTTAAAGCATGTCTTTGATGAGTTCACAACCACTTATTTATGATTCAAAAGATCGAAATTAAAAGTGATTTTCATGGAGAATTTCAAGGGGAGTTACGACTTCTCTATTAATTCAAATTTTTGAATATCGCAAGTCAAAAGGCAACTTTTGTGGATCTGACTTTGCAGAGAAGGCACTCGATATATCTGTGCTATTTTTAAATTCAAAAAACACAAAGTGTACATGGTCTAAGAGAAGAACACGAGAGCAGATACACTTACGATATAAAAAGATTTTCTACAAGAAAACGTTGATACATAAGAGATAAACAGAGACAAATCAATATCTACAGATCTGTTGATTACAGAGAGCGAAAAATCTCGGTTTATTGAAGAAGAAGAAACACAATAGAAGATTCACCCATTCATCATCAAAGATCTATTGTGAGTATACTGCTGCTGAAGTTGCGAATTATATTTCTATATCTACTGCAACAAGATCTACTCAGAATGACTCTTACTCGAAGGTCATTATTTATGAAGACGATGATCCATCTACTGTCAATTGAATTCTGTTGAAATTGTGAAGAACAACTGGGAAAGTATTTTTAACGATCAAATACCCTTTTATCTTGAGTGATCAGCTTCTTGTACTAAGCTGTGTATTAGGTTCTGCGTTTGAACCAGAAAGCTCTGTTTTTTTAGATTGTGAAGGTGTCAACTGCCTGTACTTAGTTATGGAATGGTCTGTTGATAAGAGGACCAGATAGTAAAAACTACCAAGCTCGTAGAGGAGAGAGTTGTTGGAGTGGACTAGGGGTCTTCTGTTCCTTGAACCACTATACATCATGTGTCCCGTCTATTTAAATTTCCAATGCATTAATCAATCTGATTAAACTCAAAGGACAGAACACGATCTCATAAAGAATTTGTTGAAGACACAATTCACCCCCCTCTTGTTTATATTTGATATAATTTTGATCCAACACATATCACATACTTTTACTATGCTTTGGGACTGTATGTGGAAAGAATTACAATGCCATTGTAATTAACTATTCTATTTGGAGGTTGAGATGACTTATTTATTATATGTAGAGACTATAAGATTTTTTTTGTAAAAACACCAATCTCTGGTAGATTTATGATGTTTATGAATTCAACCATATTACATCATCCTCTAACTATGTTTGTTGTATTCAGTGTAGGATGTCATGGATTACCTCGTGATGATGTTTTTGTTCTTCTATGCGGATGGAGTTCCAAGATTATTTATTGGTGAGTAAGGCCCTTGGATGCATTAGAGGCATGCTATTCAACTATCAACCTTTATGGATGATTTGATTTTGAGTTCCCTATAGCTTCAGTAGTTTATGTTTCCTAGGGTTAAAGAAGAGTGACCTTATGTGTTTGCTGATGAGGTTGTATCATTACCACCTCAAAGAGAGATCAAGTTCAAGATTTAAATACAACCTTTTGTGTATCCTATATCGATGTCACTATATAGTATGGATCCTTATGATTTGTGAGAGAAATATATACTTCTTGATGGTATTTTATGTTATGGGTTTTTTGGCCTATTGTTTCACATTGGGTTGCACTGGTTTTGTTCGAAAGGAAGGAAGACAAAAGTGTATAGTTGGTTAATGACTATCTTAACTTGTACCAAGTGAATGTGAAGAAATTATATCATCTTACATGGATTGATGATTTATTTAATCAACTAATGGGTTTATGTTGGTTCTCAATGATCGAATTGTTATGAGGATATCATCTGATGCATGAAGAATGAAGACAATGTCCTAAATAATGATTTCAATTATTGTCATGGGAATTAAGAGTTTGTTGTGATCCCATTAGAATTGATGAATTGTCCATTTGGGTTCATGGGAATAATGAACACTATATTCCATGAGTACTTGGATATGATAATAGTGGATTCTATCAATGAAATCCTTGTGTACTCTGTGTCTAAGGGGAGCACACAGAACATCTGTGTTCTATTTTGAGAGATCATTATCATGAAAAGTTGTTGTTAATATTTATGATGTGTGTGTTTTGGTTTGAATAAGTATATTTCATTTGGATTGTTGTATCTCAGTAGGGAGTAACTGTTGATCTATCGAAGGTTGAACCAGTTCTGTATTGGGCGTCACCAAGGCAGTGGTAGAGGAGATATATTTCATTGGTGTTTCATGTTATTTGAATAGGTTCTAGATAATTTATCTTTGCTTTTGAATCCTCTATCATCATTGAATAGAATGTATTATGAATTCTTTTTTACTGATCTATGTCAGACAGCTTACAAATAACTTGATGAAAATTGTGTTAGTGCCCTAGTTCTTTGTCTTCCAGGAGAAAAAGTTCAGTTTGATATTTTTTTGATTATTCACATATTGGGTTGGCCCATGTTATAATGATTTAAATATTAGTATTTTCTTATGGATATTGGTAGATACATCCTTATGTGAATAACTATTCCTCCCATGATCTCGAGTTGGTGGTGCTGCTTTCTTCCCAAAAATAGTGGCGACACTACATCATATGAGAGGATATTTTGGTCTTCACTTTTCATAAGATCCTAAGGTTTTTTTTGTTAAAACAAGAATTTAACTTGGATTAGGGTCAATCTATGTAATTATTACAAGACTACCACATTGATATTTCATATACTCCTTGAATGATGAATGTTCTTTCCAATTCACTTAGAAGAAAGTCATATAGTGATGTTGTGTGGGAACCGGGATATTCTTAAAGAGTGATGGAAGAATTATCTACATTTCACCTAGATATCAGAGATGTTGTGGGAAGAGGATTAATTTTTCAGAAGAAGATAGAATCAATACTAGTGTATCTGATGGAAGAATCCCAGTTGGGAGATCTTTTAGTGGTGGTCTAGAGGGACTGAGTAGTTTGTGGTGATGCCCTGGGTGTTGGGTCTGACGATGAAAAACAATGAGTGTTTTAATAGAGAAGTTATTTCATTCCATTGGTGTTCCATGAGATAGTTCTTATAGAGTTCCATTTATCACCTTTGTCTTTACAACCTAGCATGAAAATTATGTTCAGATATTTGATATGATAATTTTTGTGGCCTATAATAAAGCATGCATTTTTAGGGCTTGTCTCTTGATTTTTGGTCTCCTAAAAGTTTAAGGTCGATTATCGTGTTCCTAATAGTTTGGTACAACCGTTAGTTGTTTCTTAGAGGAAGTGGGAGGACATATTGATGAACCTTTTTCTGATTTACCTCAATCATAGGGAGTTAGTAATGTTTTATAGGTGGTATAAGATCATTTGATAAAATAATCACAGTTTATAGATATTAAGTAGTCGATCTAAGGGAAGGTTTTATCAAGGGAGTATCTGGAGAAGAAGGTGAGACTCCACGGAATCCTGATGACGATCATTTACGATTGAGATCATTGTTTTGCCTATTGGATTTTGAGAGGTATCCAACATGATTTCTTTTCATAGATATTATTTAGTACTTATATTCATCTACAGAATGATGATTAGACAGATCAGACCATCCATACTCTTGAATACATGTTTCACTCCATCTTCATGAATTTTGGATGTTTATGGATGATGCACTGACCCTTAGTAGAGTTCTATTACAATAATAGTTTTTACATCCCCATTGCCATTGCACTGTTTAAATCCTTGTAGGGATATCCTTTCAATTTTCTATTTTGATGGAATCAGTTTTGATAGTCATTTTTTTAATACCAAAACTGGTATATAATATGATAGAGATGGTTCATGTGATTATAGAGAGGAATAATGTAGTGAAATATATCCATAAATCCTATTAAAATATAAGGATGAGACCCATGAAGTTCGATGATGGGGATAAGGTATTCCTAATTGTGACTCCCCATCATGGGAATAAAAGGTTTGTTCATGGGAGTGAGACTTCTCCCCTATTTGATGGGCCCTTAGAGGTATTGGATCATGTTGGTGTCGTGTAATATAAGTTATAATATCCCACAAATATAATCAAAATACATGTTTTTTTCATTTGTCACATATATTTACTTATCTTCATGTTAAATTTCATGTCATTGATTGAGGTGAGAATGATGTTGAAAATGATGTGATATTCTTGGAGAAGCCCATAATGATTCAGAATTTCTAGGGGAAGGTTTTGTCTGGGTAGGCTATTCCCTTGGATCGTGTCTTGCGGAGGCACAATGGCATGGTCTAATGTACCTAGGAAAGCGATTCATTGATACATGCTCATTACCCCAAGTTGTTGAGTGTTTATCTATTTTTTCATAATGCATTTCATTTTGTTTTTGTAGAATTTTTTGGGTTTATACGATGTCTTTATCTTGTTTACTTTTGTGGATTTCCATTTTTTAAGAGGTATCTATCCCATGAGAGTGATTATGAGATGGTTTTGGTCATTTCATAGTATTGGATTTTTTCCCTAGTGTGGTAGTGGATCCTTTATGGTGACTAGGTCCTTGAGAGGTTTCTTACAGGATGGATGTTCAAATGAAATCTTTCTATTCCTATCTGTGTTGATTTTGGATTCATAAGAATGAGAATATTTTGAATGGTATTTAATGTAAGGGCCCATATCTGCATGGATCTACCATTTTCATGTTTCTGTAGCTAGGGGTTCTTGGTGGAGGCTTAGACGAATTATGTATCCATTCATCTTCTTGAAGTTGGAAGAGTGGATGGTATTCACATTGTGATGTGTTACGTGATTTGAATGTGGGTTTCATTTATTGTAATAGTTTTATATTTGAAAAAAATCAAGATGCGATGCATTTTTTGGTGAAAATCGAATTCTAGGGATTAAATAATGTGAAAAGTGATTACATATTATGTAATTCTCTAATATTTTCTTTATTAAAACATCTCTAGTAACACGAGTTGTCAATCCCTATGGCTATAATGGCTCTCTCTCGAGTCATGGAGACCTGAAAACCCCATATTCAATTTTTCTAGGATTCCTTCATTAAGGATCGATTCCTAGCTTCCATCTCCGATATGTGGTGACCCGTGTTTATCTAAGGTGTGTTTTCTTCATTTTCATGTGGTTTCTCCTAGTTTGATCTCATTTTTTCTTGTATGTTCTTTCCATGATGGGGAATTTTTATACCCATTGTTCAAATGTGGGTTCTCTTAAGTTTTTTTGTGCAGTTGTGCTATAATATACTCAGATGAATGCATTTCTTGTGGGAGGAGAGATTAGAGATCCGTTTCATGGTCTTTTCTCATGTGATGAATATTGATTGCATTTTGAGATATGGGATAATTGATTCTCTTTATTATTTATGTGAAATTGTAGAGTTATAATGATTTGAACCCTTGGATCACTATGGATTTAACCTAATTAATTTTTTATACCAGATTATAGAATTAATAATGAACATTTGGCGATTTTGTAGTCTATACTGTGATAACGTTTTACCTCTTCATTTTATAGATAGTGTGATATCTATGACTGTATAGGGTTATCATGTTGTTCTTGTTGGAAATTTATGAAGAAGATAAATCCATATTTAATTGATAATTATTTGGGAAAAATATAAAAAGTCATGTTTAATGAACCCAGTTGTTGTTGTTATTGTTGTTTTTGTTTGATGATAATAAAATATATGCAAGTGTTCATGTTTAATATAATTGATAATGAACATGTATCCTGATGAATATTTTTGACAAAATAAATAAATGAATTCTAAATTAATTTTATTATTATTTTCTGATGTATTGTGATAACTTATTTATTAGGTTTCTTTTAGGTAGAACCTATGAATAATAAAATGGTTAATTCAAGATGGAATAATAACTTCTTGTGTGGTTAAAGGTAATTCCTTTTTAGGACCTGAGTTACCCGTTATTTTGTAAAGGTCGTGTGACTTTTTTGGAACTGTGAGAGCTCGTTATGTGTGACAGATGGATGCATTGATTTTGGGCCAATATCTCGGTTGTATTGTTTCATGATACTTGTGATGTGCACCTGGGATGGTTTAGCCTAGATGGATATTCTTGTTTGTGGGGCAGAGTGGCCAAAATGTGTTTTGAGAGTGGGATGGATGAGCATGGAGGGATGTTTTGGTATGTTTGGTGGGGAGTCTCAGTTGTGTTGTGAGCCTGGGATGGATGAGCATTAGAGGATCCTGTGGTGTGAGGGGTAGGGAGGACTAGATGTTGAGGCTACTATTAATTAATGGTGGGGAAAGATGCATCAGGATATGCATGTGGGTGTTAGATAGGACACCAGTGATTATGGAATAAGTTGAATCTTAGATTACCCACTGTTATGAAAAGTGTTTATGTTTTTGAATCATTTTCCTTACCAATAGCCATTTTATTATTCATCTGCCTTATTTTCCCGAATTCTATAGGATTATGGTTTTTGTTACTCTCCTTCCAAGATAGTATTACACGCATGGGGTATTCTATATTCTTTTCATGTTTAGATTCTCGTGGTTGGATGAGTGTACACTCTTACTATAGGGGGAGAAGGATTGAAGGTTAGTTTATATTATCACCATGTTAGCCTCCTTATTTTTGGTTTCCTAGAATGTATTACTATAAAAAATGGTAATATTGAAATTAATGACGTTAATAAATGAATAAATGTACCACCCATGGGTTTGGATCCTTCTAGGATCCAAGGCTAAGAATATAATTATGATAATTCATGGAATCTATTTGCTTATTCCAAGACAGAATGGATATTTTTTTATGATAATGAAATGTAAGGTGGAAATTGATAATATTTATTTAATGGTTCATAATTATTTAACATAAATTGAAACTATTGTTAAAGTTAGAATATAACTTAATCTATCTATTTTAATAGTTATATGCATATTGGATACCTAGTCAAAAGAGTGGTAAAAAAGTTTATAAAAGACGTTAGATATATATGTGTCCGAGACTAGGATATGACCATAGTTTGGTTGTGAGATATATAATATCATGTATTTTATGATTCTCTATGAAACTCTACCATGTTAGTTAGGGAAATAGACACACCAACGATTCTGAGCAGTGGTGGGTATTTTTACCCACTTCTCAGTGGGAGGATATATAGTTAACTACCCCCTTTATCCCCGCTCTATTTTATTGTAAGTTAATTGTGTTGTTATGCACAATGGTATGTTTTCCCCATATATATGGGTAGACGGATGCAATATCTTGTGTTTATTTTAAACACATGTATTCTGGATATAGATTCTTTAGGTCTACTATAGGTTTAACATGTATATGATGTGATGGATTGTGGATCCTTACTCATTGTATGGGATGTTATGCCTTATGGTATAATACCAAATGTATGAAACACATTATGCGGGTTATGGTGACTCCCTGAAACTACTTATTTACTATTCAATTTGTGGGTGTGGTGGTGTGTTGCTTAATGTTCTTGTTGAGGTGATTTTCCCTGGTGTCTACGGGATATAATTTTGGGAGAGGGATTATCTGGATGTGTGACATTGGGGAAAAGTATAAAATCAGTGGGAAAGTGATAAAAGAGTATCGTTTATAATAATTTTTATATTTCCATGTACGTGATACATGGTGAGTGTAGCCATGGTGACGTTGTGAACATTGTATACATATTTATGTGATGCATTGTTTTTCATTTTTTATTCACTGTGCTTTAGTATTCATTATTTACCTTTTTCCCAAGAGGCTGTAGAGAGGATCCTACTAAGTAGACTGTTATACTCTCCCTAAGTATATATAAACCTTTTTTTTTTCATGTTAATTGAAGCAGGTTTCATATTAGGTTATTAACTTCTAGCTTGGGGAATCACTGGATATGTTTGGGATCTATGGTTCTTGTCATCTTTAAATTATTTTGGTACTTTCATTTTTCAATTCCCTTGTTGTATTTGTTTCATGAAATTATAATTTTAATTGGGTTTTGAATTATTTTGGAGTATCAGTAGGAGTTTGTTGGATTCAATATTATCTATCTCTTTTGAATGTGTTCTCTTAGATGGCAATCCCTCCCAGATGCATGTTTATTATACCCTCATTTCTAGTCACATATCGGGGCCTACCCGAGGCAAGACTCAGGGGTCACAATCTCTATTCCCCCACTGTCAGCCCTGGATGGGTAAACTTTGTGGGTAGGGGTTCGTTAAAATGTATCTATTGGATATTTTATTCCTGGACTATGATAATAAAATTGTTGGATATTCATTGATGATTTATCTATATATTATATCATCTATGAATAGACTCAGTATGATCTATTAAAAATAATAGAAAACCTTAAGATAATAAATGTAATGGGAAATATAGAATGTCTACATTTTCTCAAAATGAAGTTAAACTTCATGGACATATTTTCCATATGTATATAATATTAGTTGAAACATAAAAGACAAAGTTAGTCCAAGAGTTTTCTATATCGACAAATATAATTGAGATCTGATGATTCTGATGATTAACAGATTAGTATGAACGATTTATTGAATATTTATCATTTTTAACAAAATTGTAATCCATGTTAATATATATTGGGGTTACATTCACTTGTTCAGGGGAATATAAGGAATGTTTTTTAGAGTTGAACTGGAGGCTAATTAAGGCACACTTATTAAAATTACCATCATCTAAGGAAAAATTTCTCATATATAGCGATGCATCAGTGAAAAGGATTCCTTGCATCCTTATAAATAATGATAATTTGTTTTCATATGATTCAAAAGAGATTAAAAAAATTAATACAATTATCCCAATCATGACATTGAGATGGTAGATGTAATCATTACTATTAAAATTTCCATAAAACCCCACTATAGTGAGTGATAAGATTTATATATAAGGACCATAACACAATGAAGTATATATTCTCTCAAAAAATGGTAACATGAGGAAAATAAGATGGTTTTAACAACACAATGAATATAACTTCTCAGTTAATTACCTCTTTAGAGAGGAAAATAAGGTTGTTGATTGAACAAGTATGACGAACCTGGAGTTTTGAAGGTGATGATGATTAAGAAGGATCAAATATTAAAATTTCTACTAATAATGTATATGGTAATTTTTATGGAAGGGGAACCATCATTTTCTTAAATAAATTTATATACCATCATTAATAGAAAACATCGATATGTTAAAGGAGGAAGACAATAAAATTCAATGGAATTATAATATAGTGAATAACGATAAATTGATATAACTGGTCTATAGAGATGAGGTGTTAATGTTTTTGAAAAGGATTTGTGGTCCATCCAGAGTATATTTTAATTGGGAAATTTTAGATGATGAAAAAATCTTAAATACTCTATATAAACTTGATAAAAATTATTTTTATAGATTTAAGTGAATATTTACGGGTATATAGTATAAAATGTGAAATTATGAACTTTGTGTCCAATTTGTTAGTATGAAAATAGGTAAAGGCATAGAGAAAATATCCTAATGGATCTTTGAAACCTATAAATATACATATTTGGCCGAGGGACAATGTATAATGGAATTTTCATAGGGCTATATAAGACACATTGAATGAATTATAATATATAGTTTTTTGACCATCTTGATACATCTTCTTATTTCATTGTAATAAGAGACATTATACATCATAAAATCCATTCTTTTCTATATAACAATGAGATCAAAAGGATTAATGTTGAACTAATATCAATTGTATATTATCATGACCCTTGGTTCATAGAAAAATTTTATATGTGTATTTAAATAACGCTTGACATTAACATAAATTTAATCACAAATTATCACCCACAAACCGTGAAGTTATAATAGACTATCCAGACCATTGGAAACATATTAATATCATTTTCTCTTATCTTCCTAGGTACTTTAAATTAGTATATATATTTTTTGATTTTTCCATAGTATAATATATTCCATTAGGGAATCCAAAAGGAAAAAATATAAATCATTATAAAGGTTGAGTTTTTGAAATGCAACCTATTGAGAATAATTTTGAGAAAATATCCCACATTTACTATATCTTTTTGAGGGGAATGTTATTGATGTATGGACTCTTCATGGTCATTTTAAAGATTCCCAAATAAGAAAACATAATAATGCTTATAATCAAATTAATTAATTAGAATATCTATTTATGGATCACATATTCTTGAATATTTCAAAGTTGAAGGGTGTGGTATGATTTTTTTTTAAAAGGGGATATTAATACCTTGGAACATTTTTCCATTTGAAGTAATAGAATGAACTATAGTTGTATCTTATATTTGGATATTATACCCATCCATTATAAAGTCCATAGTGTATTAAAAGTTAAATTAATTTTGAAATACATTCCCAATCCAATGCGGGTGGTCACATCTAAGGAAATAGATATAGAGAAACACCTTATTATAGTGGGGGTGTTTTATAAATTCTAGACACAAGAGATTGTGTACTGTGGAATAGGAATACTCAATTCATCAATTCCATTTATTGAATGGGTGAAACAAAATCTATAGCTTAAGATATTAATGATGATATGGTGAAGGGCACATCACCACCTTTTTAAATAAAAAACAATTGGATATTGAAGTAATAACCATTATAATAATATTGAAAACTATTCAAAACCCATTCATTTTTTCCATTATATTTTTTCAAACACCATTTTTGGTAAAACACATAACTAAATTTTTTCAAAAAAATATTCCTAAAATAATTTTGAATTAAATTTGAATGTTATTGTACACCGTACTAATATATAGAGTAGAAATAAATAGTAACCATAATACCTGACACCCTACTAAAGTGGGAGAAACCCCTATTTTGGATGATCATGCTATAAATATACTTTTTCCAAAAAAAATTAAATGAATAATTTCATAATTTTATGTTGACCATATTTAATTCATTTTTATGAATTCAACATATCATATTTATCTTAGTATTATTTTTTAAATTATTTCTAAAATGGGAAGTTTTTTCAAACAATAAAAATTTCATTTAACTTATAATTTGTGTGAAATTTTCATTATAAAAGATTTATATACAAGTCTGAATGACATTTTCTATATAAAAACATGAATTTATGTCATGAATATATGAATTTTAAAATATTACATAACCATATAGATCTACCATCCAAACACTTTTCGAACATACTATAACTCCAATTTAGTAAAAACATTATTTTTAGTATACTCACTAGATCATATATATTAAATGGATAAACAATTTATGATTTTCTTTATTGAAAGATACCTTCAATTTTAATTATAGTAATCAATATTAAGTAATTAAAATCTCTATACAATATTATTTATTATTATATATCAATTTAATGAATAAAATGAAAAGTTTTTAAAAGTTTTAGTTACTTGATTATGTGTGTTATTATATATTCAAAATTTCAATGATTTTTAAATTATATTTGAAAAAAATTTCTATGAATTTCAGAAAGAAGAATAAAATGTTTTAATATGGATATCATAATTTTTTTTGATTATAATTTATTTTTATGAATCAAAATTAACTTCTATAGTAAAAGTGGATTACAGAAAAAGAGAAAAGATAATACCAAAAAACCTAAAACAGTAATATATTTATAAAAAAGTTCTGTCAACCATGTTTTTCTTAAACAATATCAATTTCACATCCTATTTTGTTCATTAATTTTCTATTGATTATAGAATAATGACATTAAATTATTGAAAGTATACGAGTTACTCCAAAAACTATAGTTACCTACAATTATTAATTGTTAATATATCAAACTATTAAAAAATATCCTATACATAAATTATTTAATAAGGTTTTCATTTTTAACCATCTTATAACCCATCCCACTTTCAAATAAATTGTATTGACACTTGTCATCGTAGGGCATTCATATCCCTGTAGACTTTAAAGAAACATTCGTTATAAATTTAATTACTTTTAATAATAAAAATAATAAATATAATTTTCCATACCCACAATGAAATGAATTAATTTAATATATTTATGTTAATGATACTATATTTATGGTTTTGTAAATTTTTATTAGTCTTTCACATCCCTTAAAAAAATCATTGGCCATGGGTATGCGAACTAGACTGAAACCACAAGCATCAAAATACATTTTAAACACCACCCATAAAAAATGATTCTTATAATATTTGAAATGATGAAATATTATTGTTAATCTGTCATTAATGATTTTATATAAAAAATTTAATATAATATTAATGATTATATATAAAACAATTATCATTACTTCAATACATTAATGTAAGTGTGATATAATGATAACCATTTCTTAAAATTATATAGTACATTAATATCCATTAACTCATATTAATAAATTATAATAATTTAATTTCACATTAACAAATACTAAAGAAGGAACAATATTCTTCTAGACTAATGATATTAAAAAACATCAACATCAGTAAATGAATAATTTTATGTTCTTGGTTGGTTAGTTTTTGTACCTACTTCAACAACACTACGAATTTTTATCATGATAGACTATGAGAACAAAAATATTTTTATAATATATTATAAATGTTTAAATAGCTATTTACTAATTCTATAGATCTTATTTCAATATTTCATTCCCTAATTAAGAAACACCCTTTGATCATCAAGAACCACTAAATCATGCATGTTATTAATTTCATCTTCAATGATAAATACTACCACACCAATGAAAATAATTTCAAGAAAAACAAGAAGTTTTTATACATCTATAAATATATTTTCATAATGGGCTAATGATGATATTTGTAATAATAATTAATTTATAAACCATTTAAATGAATCTATTAAAAACAATAACAACTATAAACACATTATGTGAAAAATATATAGAATTAATTTATAGAATGTCCATTTATGTAGTGTATAAATGAAATTATATATGAGTAATATTATAAATTAAATAAACAATATATCTATTTTTGTGATTCATGAGGTCAATGTATGTTAGTGGATGTTATGAAAACTAGTTAAGGGTTTTCATCACAAATGCCTCCCATTGATCCATGTATTGTATTATGTTCATAATTTTCCATTATGTTGTCCATATACTCCATTATTAAGATGTTATATAATTAACTGAAATGCTAATTTGTATTTAACACCGATATGGACCCTATCTAGGGGCATGATTTAGATTATTCACACTATCTTTATGATCCAAAATGAAGGATTATTTCTACCATTTCCATATTAAAATAAGAATGTATACAATTGAACCAAATTACTATTTTCCATAACCATCCCAACACATTTAATGTATCATTATCAATATATATATTTTATATAGGAATATCACATTATATTCGTGAAACACTATCGATTAAAAGTTAATTAAGGGATGTTCTCCTAGACCTCCATGTTATTATACTGAATGAGGAATTATTTTATTTTATTATTTCTCATTAAATTTATATCCATGTTTATTTTTATCTAAAAATATTATAAGGAATGGAATGAAAAATCATGATTACTCGTATAGTGAATATTTACTTACTAGTAGAGTTCAATCCATAATGTCAAACCAATTGGCCCACCACATTTCCCAAAGAGAATTCCTAATCGTAATGGGTTCAAGACATGCACCATGATATCATACATAAAATCAATGTAATGATTTCACCCCAAATAGAAATATTATAATTTATATAGAACCAAAGTATCACAATATATATATCAACAAATACATTATATTTCAATACAACAAAACCATAAAGGTAATAACCACCAACATGATAACAATGTATCGTAAAAAAAAGAATAACCCTTAAAATTTATCCCAGATGAACCCAAATGAATATCTTCAGATATCAATATGTCACCACATGATTAACACACATGATAGTATACATGATCCTGAAGATCCATCCTCTAACTAACACTTTTCCCTTTTATTTATCCAATAAAACCATAGAAATAATAATGAAAAGTCAAAATATTATGTGATCAATAAATTTAAGTAGGATACCACAAATTAATGAATTAAAAATCTATCAACTTGATTCCTCTAGTTCTTGTACTAATCATATTTCAAAAAAGTCCAATAAAAAATGTTTTTTCATATAAATTCATCCTTTTTGATTATTTTCATAAACATGACATATTGAAAATAAAAAAATATATAGGGAAAAGAAATTATCCATACATAATATAGTAATTAATAATATTTATTTAAATCATTATTATCTATATTAAGTGGGGAAATAATCATATAATTTTAACATGAATGTAATGTATCCACAATTAACCAAAAAAAATTCATGAAAAAGGGGTTTACAGAACTAAAAAACATAACACACTAAAACCAATGGGAATCAAATTGTCAAGGAATGACACTAACCTATAATTAATATAAAGTAGAAAAACATTATATCATGGAAACTCCCATAGTGATAGCTATCTATAATAGG
Source organism: Viscum album (assembly GCA_963277665.1). Taxonomy (NCBI): domain Eukaryota; kingdom Viridiplantae; phylum Streptophyta; class Magnoliopsida; order Santalales; family Viscaceae; genus Viscum; species Viscum album. Next base: position 637,211,033 of record OY728160.1, read on the forward strand.
GTACACATATGTCTTCTTTTATCTGATATGCCATGGTCTCCCAATGTAAGGACCCAACATTTCAGAAAGGTAAGGATCATTTTTTCAGATTAATTTCATTTTTTATGCATTTGAGGTTTACCTACGTTGTCGTTATGCTCATAGAAGAATACGAGTCTCATTTATGTCATTAAAATACAAATATTATAGAAACATGCTGAGCCGCAAGGTTGGCCCACAATTACTGCTAATCATTATACTATATGATGTGGGGTAGTCAATTTAAAACAAGAATCCACATAGTTTGTACATTTCACTTTGAGCTAAGATACACACTAGTGATAGTGTTTTATATGTTTTAATAGAGTCATTTATCATGTATTAAGAATAGTTAGAGAAATCATATTTATAGCCTATGTGAGGGGGTTCATGGACAATGAAGGGATCATGGTTGGTTCCCTATTTGTATGTAAGAACCCATGTTTTTCCAGACAGTCGTTTGGAGTAGTAGTTTGGATTTTTGCTGTTGGATGCTCATGAGTGGTAAAACCGTCATTTTAACCTACCATCTGATCTCATATAATTTTTATGATAGCTCCATTGGTCCCGAAATAGTGAGTTTACCCTAGGACAAGAGTTTGGAGGAAATCTGAGCAGTTCAAATTTTGGCGGAATATTTAATATTTAATATTATTAAATTAAATATTAAATTATTCGTGTAGGTTCATTTGGAAATTAATTTTAAACGGAGCATTTTATTGATATTTTTTCTGTAATGTTGAGTCAAGAATGGGGAGTTTATCTTAGGGCAGGCATAAACTCATGTCGGGCGCCGGGGCTGGCCCGAGCCCCTTTTTCTTCCTTTTCTTTTCTTCTTTCATTTTATTTTCTTATCTCTTCTTTCCTTATCCTCATTGCGCACGTCTCATACGCTGATCCCCCTTTGTCCATGACCTATGGGAGATATGGAGTTTGAGGAATAGGGAGATTTGGAAGCCAGTAATGGTACCGATTCGAAGCTCTCGACGCGTTGAGTCGGCGTGCGGCAACTAGGAGACGCGAAATCAACCGAAGCTTCGGCGGTTTCCACCCAAAGGTAGGGATGATTATTTTTTCACCATAGATCCCATTTAAACATGTCTTTTTATGTCTTTTAAGAATTATATTTCTTTCTTGGGGACTCTTAAGGCCGGATCTAATGTTTCGGGGGCGAAAATGGGTGTTTCGGGTGTTTTCAGGGTTTTCCCGTCAGAAAACCCAGAATACACGGCGTGTATTACAGGGGTACACACTATGTGCTCTTCAAATTCAGGGAAGAAAAAGTTTTCTTAAGTACACGCCGTGTACTTTGAGTACATGCTGTGTAGTGGGTGGCTGTGTGGGTGGCCATGTGGAGTAGAACACGGAATAATGGTTATTTTAGGACTACACGCCGTGTACTTTAAGTACATACCGTGTAGTGGTACATGGGCATGTGTTCAGATGAAAATAGACACGGCGTAACTTTTTGTGAATAGTACACGCCATGTACAGTAAAGTACACGCTGTGTACTATTACACATGCAGGCCCATTGTGCTCTGGACGTGTACTTTGGCCATGTACTGCTTCAGTTTAGTAATTTTGAGATATCTTGGGCTTTGGAAGTCAGAATTGGGTATGTGAGTAGTCGATTCTGAGAGTTTTCCCGCATAGATCGCAATGGTGGAATCCTTTTTAATTTTATAGGTCATATATAGGGGTTTTTTTGGGTTTCTATCTAAATGTAGGGGTTCTTCCTCCACTGATCGAGTTCATTTGTCACCTGAGAGTAGGACATGGTGTGGATGATAGGTTGGGTGTTCGGACCAACTTAGTTGAGACCTTTAATAGGAGATGAGCTATGAGATATCTATCATAACCCATGCTTTATAGAACTTTACCCTTGTGAGACGTTCCTTTCTGGCCTATGAGGCTTTGAGACCAGGTACTTCTAAGGATCCCCTGAGGGATGCATTTACTTGTGTGCTGACCTAGGGAGTCCCTTGTAGGATCTCTCTCTTGTTCTTCCTTTGACAGGAAACATGTTATGGAATGCCTATGTTGTCCTTCCTAAGAGGATCCCATGTAGGATTCCTCCCTTACTCTTCGTTAAGGATCCCATGTAGGATGCCTTCACTCGTGTTTACCTGGAGGATCCCGAGTATGATGCCTCCTCTGTGTTTGACCCGAGGGACCTAGTGGGTGCCCATTATTTGACCGACCCTGAGTTGTTATGTCTGGGTAGAGATGGTGATCGGGTGTCCCCTAGAACCTGTGCCAAACTGGTGATCCCTTTCGGCTTTTGATGTATTGATGGGTTGGGTGTTCAGGCCACCCTCACTGTTTGTTTATATCTAACTTGGTTTTGCTGATGTTTTATTGTTTACCAGAGGTGATTCCTGGTTGGTAGCTGGTGAGCCTGACGCGATATGCCTTTCTTGTTTTTTGGGATTCCTACTATTCCTTGTGTTCCTGAGTATGTGGTTTGTGCCTTACCTTTCAAAGTCTTTGAGTTTTGTGTGCAAATTCCACCAATACCCATGAACAGGGTATTGTGTGTTTTCCTTTTCCCCCCCTGTTGTTTTCCTTCCTTGCTTGTATGCTTTTGTAGAGGTAATTTGATCATGTTTGAGGATAATTTGTTGTTCTTGGATGTTTTTCCCATGCCTTGTTCTATTTATGACCCTTTGGGTCTTGTTTAGCTTTTGGCCGTTATGCCTGTTTTCCATGCCTTGTGACCGTAGGATGGAATGATATTCTTAACATGCTTGTTATGTTATAGACTGGTAATCCAAGTAGCTCTGTAGGTGTACTTTGGCCTTATAGAATTATTATGCACTGACTAGCATGGGGCAGTTAGAAACTGGTGCTATAGACTATAAGGGATAGACCGAGTGAGCTTCCCAGAGAGTCTTGGATATTGTAGACTACATGAGGGTAGACCGAGTGTGCTTCCTCCGAGAGTCTTGGATATTATAGACTACATGGGATAGACTAAGTGAGATTCCCTGAGAGTCTTGGATATTATAGACTACAGGAGGGTAGACCGAGTGAGCTCCCTCAGAGAGTCTTTACTTTGTTTGAATTTCATTAAAACCTTTTCAGACTAGAGAAGAAATTTACTGAGTGAGCTTCATTAGAGAGTCTATGATAAACCTAAGACTATAGGAGTAATTGACTGAGTGAGCTTCCTCAGAGAGTTTCTAGACCTTGGGGCTATAAGAGGGTTAGCCTGCATGATCTTCCTCAGAGAGTCCCTGACTACCCTAGACTATAAGGGGAATTGACTGAGCGATCTTCCCTAGAGAGTCTTATATTTTCATATGACCAAACCAGAGGGGTTAGGCTGAGTGCACTGCCCAGAGGGTTGTTGGCACTTCTTGGATAGGACTAATGGGGTTGGCTGCAAGTACATCCCAGAGGGTTACCTTTTGTGTTATCTTCTTGCTTGTGTTTGATTGGTTGAACTAGAGGATAACTTGTCCTTGTTTAGATTGTTCAGAGGCATATATCCAGCGTTGGCCGAAGCAGGTACATGTCTATGGGATTACGGACCCAGAGATCAACTTATTTGATATGCGGCTTGAGTGGCACTACGTCCAGCTCAATGCCCTTGGATAGGACGTCCAAGAGATCAGGATTATGGTTCCAATGATCGTCTACGGATATTGTTTCTTATTATTTGAGTCACTTCATCATGAATATTCATATTTATCTATATGTGTATAGGTATTGGACTATACATGTGTACGTATATAGATATGGAAATCCATGGTGACACTTGCCCAGTTGACAATGATCACATACCCCGAGTTTAACTATGGTTGCACATTTGGTTTAAATTCTTTTGTTGTGTTTCAGCTACGCTTAGCACATTGATGTTTCATACACTTTTAACAACACAGTTATAGGTTGCTTGTCGGGGTGCCCTACTGAGATTATTTCTCACCCCTGCACATGCACCTCGGTGTACGTGTAGACCTTATGTATGCTTTTCAGGTTGAGCACGAGTTTCATGGTTGATAGGGATGAGGCCCAGTGTTGCGTGATCGAGCGGAGCTGCTCGAGTGGTTTTAATGATCGTACTGCTGCAGTTCGATATTATCTGGAGATCCGGTATGTGGATTGGCTCGGAACTGTTGTATTGTATTGCATAGCTATTTGGGATTTTACAGCATTTTACTATTACATATTGTTCTATTTCAATTGTTTTCTGCTTCCGCACTCTGTTTACTTTCCTCTGTGTATTATACTTAGTTATTTACTCTGTTTTCTTACTCTGGTATGAGGGTATAGTATCCCCACTATCACACCCTAGGCCCTCGCTGCTAGTCGGCAACCTCTAGCATATGGTGAGGCGCGCTTGAGGCCTTCTGGAGAACCGGATCGGAGCACCAATTTAGTGGCTTCCGAGTCGGGATGTTACAAAGTGGTATCAAAGGAGTTTTTATTTCTTGGTCATTAATATTTGGGATATGGTAGATAGGAGTATTAGGAATGAGTCAGAACCTGTGATGGATATGGGGCTGGTGCGTCGCGAGCACTTGTTCCAGTAAGAAGTCCTGGTTGCTAGGTTTTGGTATTATTGTTCTAATTTTGCGATGTTACGGTTGTATATGATTTTCGCCTTGAGCGACTCACATGTTGTGTGGTGTTTTTAATTACTATGGATCTCTGAATCTTGGCTATTGGTAAGATTCCATGGATAGATTTTGACTGTTGGCTGGAAAAGGCAAGAGGCGTCTCATGCATCATACTAGGCATGTAGGATTCAGAGTATATAGGCCTGCTAGGGTTTGTTTTTACTAAAGACTGAGACCTTTGGGTCTGCTTACACATAAGTTTTTACTCTGATGGCAGGTAATGTGGATCTACATTGAGGTGATGGTGTGAGGATGATGACTGAGTCCTCTTACACAGGCGGTGCAGTGACCCTAGTTGGTCTATGTGGCACGCGATGTCTTTCTATTCAACCTTTATTGGGTGTTTTTGTAACATCCTAAGTAAATTAAGAATAAAATATATTTATACTTATTAATATTTTTTAATTAAATATTAATTTTACTTTAAAAGGGTTTCTATGTTCGATAGCGTACCCGATACCCAACAACGAGTTTCTTTGGAATCTTATGTTGCACACTAATAATATAATATTATTATTTTAAATGGTAGTTAACTCCTAGCCATTGTAGTGGAATGAATGAATAAAACTAACTACAATATGATTATACATGTTTGCTAGATGTATTTACTTTTATCCAATAAAAGTTAGAGTCTTAAAATGTGAATGAATCTAATTTTAAGTATAATTTACATTAAAAGGCCAATTTACCACCTTTTAATGGAGAACCATCATTAAATTAAGTTTTGGTCATCTTTATATGTTCTAATTGACAAAATATAACCCTTATTTAGAATGGGGACATCAAATGTTACTTTGGTTAATTTTTTGGTATTTTTCTGATAGAGTTCATTTTTTAATGAATAGTGAAAAATATTGCATTTTAATTCAAAAGTGCCTTTTAATTTAATTTATTTATATGGTTATATTATCTTTTTAATTACTTTTAAAGTAAAATTAAAATATATTTTTACCATTTGATCCAATTTTGGTCATTTTAAGTAATTTCACTTTGAAATTGGACATAAACAAGTATCAATCTTTTGATAGTTATTGTTTCTTAAAAACACGCTATTTGTTTTAACAACTGAAATTAATTTTTAAATTAACTAATGAAACTTATATGTTTTGAATTTGGAAAAATATAAATCAATTTTGAATTCAGAATATCAAATAATGCTTAGGTTGAATATTTGGTATTTTTCTGAAAAACTTCAATTGTTCATAAATAGTGACACCACTTAGTGGTAGTTAAAAAACTGGGTTTTTCATTTAAATGAAATTTTACCACTTTTTTTAATTGAATTTAAAAAATCTAACATACATGGTTGTTATCAAGAAGTAAAATGTGGTTCATTAAGATGAAAATATTTTTTTTGAATAGTAACTTTTGACTTTTATTTACCACGGTTAAAGGTAAATAGGGTAATTCAAGGTTAAAAGAATGTTATAATAATTCAAAATTACCTTAAAACTTGTCCTAACCTTATTGGTTGAGTCATTAAAGACCATGGGAATCTTTGGGTCTATTTTGGGACCCCTTTGATCCACTTGGAAGTGATAATGACGATTTAGATTAATTAATTTAAAGTAAAGGCCAAAATGACATAAAAAAATCTTTTAGTAATTAATTTTTATATGGTGTCATATAAGTACTATTTTCAACGATAAATATTATTTGGAAATATAAAATTATTTCCTATATCATGGTATTTTTTTTATAATTTTTAGACACCAAATAAATTAAATTATTTATGACACAATAATGATGCAGTATTTACCTCATTAATAAATGATTTAAATAAATAAGATTATAATGATTACAATATTATCCAAAACATGTCAAATTATGATTGGATGATTTTATTTCGACCATTACTTATATTATATTCTAATATAATGATTTTTGGACCATTAGAAACCGAATATCATTATATAATAAAATAATAGTTTCACACTTTCCTAAAGAGCCCCTCCTCCCCATTTTAAAAGGAGACCACTTCTAACCAATTCCTCACACCTCTCAAGCCATTTGGATCATCCAACCTCTACCAAATTAAGCTCTCAACATCCCTCTCCTCCTCTTAAAATCCTTACCTTAGGCATATGGCACTTCAAGAAGTCATTTGGTTCAAACCAAAGGGAGTTACCCAAATTAATTGTAACGATTTCTCTTAAATTGTTTTCTTTTATTTTACTTCTCCAACCCCTAAACACTTTTTATTTCTTTCTTTTGTAACAAAAGCAGTATCCCCAATATACAAGGATGTTTTTATGAGAATTATTCGAACTAAACTTATACACACCTCCATCTAATGGATGAAGAACATAATGTTTCTGTGGATGACAAACTAAGGCCTCACGAAACGATGATTGTTCAATTACATCTTACCACCTCTCATGGTGGTCATTATGATGGAACTGTATTTATATATGATATATATTATGTTTATTATTTCATTATTCTTCTGTACTTCCCAATTATATCAAGCCTTTATGGTTTTCATTGTGGGTAAATACGATAATCTAATTTGAGGAAGTGCGGACTACCGCCCCCTTAAAGTGATGTGACTCGTTAATGCCTTATGTGGGATGTATAAAGGATAGTGTTAATGATTTAATATATGGTATTATACTGTAATTATAATATAACCATGTATAATTATGTTTTAATTCCATTAAAATAAGAAATAGAAATGAAAGTAGCGTTCATGCGTACGTACGGCTTACCGTCTCCATGAACGGTGCATTTCATTTCTTACCTCTAAATGTTATGTACTATTATAAAAACATGTATATACTAAATATATATGATATATATTATATCCAAATAATGAATATCGTTCTGGATATAATGAAACTTTGACTACATGGACAACTTGTAAATATAAGTTGTTCATTTTTACTCAAGTACCAAATATTGACAAAATGAATGTTATTAACTTAAATGATTGTATAATGTTTATAACAAGGTAATAAGTGATATAAAAGGAATAATAAACTTGAAAAATGTTCTTAATAAATTATAAATTAACTTTATTTTATTATTCATGAGATTAAAGAACGATCGAGTCAATTCTAACACGAGGTAAGGGATCCAACCTCTCTCTTTCTTTTCAAGTACTCTCTTTCATGTCATTTATTTTATGCTCCGTCTTCTTATGTTGGAGGATGTTATTTTATATTCAACATAATATAATTTTTATTTTAATATGATGAGAGACCCCCTATTACTCTCATCAATTCATTTTAAGAATTTTTAAGTGGCGTCGTTAGGCTGCCGAATTTTCGTAAGGGATTTTCTAATCTCGCTTTTAATTCTGTGAGATTTACATTGTTTGCCACTTATTCATTGCATGTGGTGTATTTTGAACTTGAATTTGATATATATTATCATGATTATAATTTTATTCATGGTATTATGTGATTATTTTTGTGGTTAATAACTTTTGGTCATACGACTCGATTGAATTACAACGTGGTAAGGCGTCTTCATCTCACTTGTTTTTATTCCCGTGAGATTCATGCTATATTTGCCACTATCTCCTTTTGTGTGGTGTATGTACTACCCATGATTGTAATATTTGTGTAATATAATTTCATTTATGAGTTTTTAAATCTTCATTGTATGATCCTTCTTTCATGTGGAATATGTTTTGTAAGTTACCAAATCGGTAAGGGAACTCCTTAACCCAATTCCCATTCTTTGGGTTGATCTTCTCTTTTTTATTTCTGTCATCCTATGAATATGTGTGAATGAACTATGATTGTTTTACACTTAATATCCACTTATATTGAGTTTATTTATATTTTTCACACATAATTATGAGATTGATTTATCCTTAATTTAAGGATACCATCTTTATAAGGGATTTCATCTCAATTTACATTTCCATTGAAACTTCATTGTTATTATGCACCAATTCACTCTAATATGGTGTATATAATACCATTTGACATATTATATCATGAATAACTTTATTCTCATGATATTATAAAGTTCTTATTAACATTTATTTCTCAATTATTTGTATTCAAGCCTCTCTCTTTTTGTTAAAACTCTTTAACTAAAATATCGTTTTAAATGTTTTAAATATTTATTCTTCTAAATATTTCTCATTAATGTCCATGTTTTCAAAATGGGTTTTAGGATTTATTTACATGGAAATTAATTTTTTCAAATGATAATTCCTTTAAAAGCTTCAAAGTGTTATGGGACACTTTGATTCAAAAATCTCTTTTTAAATGGTTTTTGAAAATGGTTTGATAAAGCATTGTTTACTTAAATATATTGATTTGATATAGTGGAATGTGGAAATTTTATCTTTCCTTTATACTTGTGTTATGTGTTATTATTATATTATGGTTATTGGGAATTGTTTACATATATGGGTGGTTCCATGATAAACCTAGGGCGGGTGAGCCCGAGATAGATCTCCAATGCATTGGGTAACACAACAGAGGTAAACGTGAATTTTTCTCCTAAGAGATTTAGGGAATATACTATGATGGGTATTCTAAATGTGACTCCCAGTATAGATGTGATAGCTACAATGTAGGTATGTTATGAATTCCATAATTTACCTTCATGATTTATGATTTCTTTGTGTTATTCATAAATCTTATGATTTCGTAAGGTATGTTATGAATGAAAAGTATTGGTTTAATTGATTTGTATTTATTGATGGGTTAATGTTTTCTTTATTTATTTTATAACCCTTACCGAGATTTTTATGCTCATCCCAAGTTTTTTTGAAATGTTTTCCACAGGACTTAAAGATGAATAGGGTCATGGATGGGATCAAGGAAAAGTCATGCTATCTAAAACAAGGAGCTAGACATGTTTCTTTTTAAGAGTTTTTATTTTATCAAAAAAATGGATACTGAGTAGTAGTGTCTACTTGTAATATTAAAGTTCTTATGTAATAGTTATGGCCTAATTCTATAAAACTCTAAACTTGAAAAGATCCTCAATTTGAATTATTCATTTAATTCAAGATTATGTAATGTTTAAGGCTGGATCCTTATAGTTTTTTTCTTAGGTCTATGGTTATCTAGTCGAATCGATGAGAACGATGTCGATAGATACAAAGGCTTTTCTTTTGAACTAGACCTCCTTAGAGTATTCCCGTATATGGATGCCCGATTGGTATCAGTTCAATTTATCTTCTGCTTGGGTTGTGAACTCCAGGGAGTAGTTCCTTATGAGGATGCTCGGAGAGGATCAGGGCCCTTGTAGGTTGTGTTTCGGTTTCAAATTTCCTTTGTTCGTTGTGATCTTTACCTTCTTCTGAGAGGTTTTGAATCTTTTCGGATAGGTGGTTAGACCTTGTGACCCAGTTGTGAGGCTTTTTCTGTAGGGCTAGGTGGAAGACCTAGAGACCCTGGTTTTTTAATCGAACCCTTATCGATCGATGTCTGTTCCGTTTTAGGGAATCCTGGGTGAGAAGGTTGGCCAGAATTTTCCAATGCCTTTTGGAGGTGTTTTTTTTCGTGACTGGTTTCGATGAACATGCCTATTTGGGTTCCTGGCCCAGTCGACCAGTGTTTCTGATGTTACTGTTGCAGAGGTGACTTTGTGAAATTTCGGGTTACCGTGAAATGGTTGACCCATGCTTGAATCCTGTTCAGGTTTTGGCAGGATATTAGCATGTCTCGGAGGGAGCTGGAGATGCCTTCAGTGAAATATTAGTGTACTCCTGTAAGAGACGATCATGCACTATCTTGATTCATCTTGAGTATGCTGAGAGAGCTTCGACCCTACGTTGAGCTCCTTTTTTCTTTCCTAATGTTCATCCCTCTTGTGAATGGAATCTTTTTGGGTTGCGATCTTGAAGCGGTGTAAGGAAATCCATACGGTGGGGAGTGCACCATTGGCCTTTGAGGGTGGTTTTCCTTATTTAGGTTAAACTTCGGTGTTTTCCAGTGGGATTTTGAGCTCAGATTTTTCTTTTAAGATGACGACATGGGTGTTCCTATGGTGGGGAGTAACAGTTTTGTCGTCGTTGAATGTCTTCTGTGTAGAAGGTGGTGGTTAATGCTATGAGGCAGGTCGTTGGACAGTCTAGATATCTTGGTTGTGCTGATGCTCAGGTTATGAGCATGGTTTTTGTTTCCTTCACTTGGATTCTCGGGGAAGATTAGGTTTATGGTGGAGAGTTTGTAAGAACCCATGTTTTTTCGGATAATCATTTTGAGCAGAAATTTGAATTTTTGCTGTTGGATGATCGTGAGGGGTAAAATGGTCATTTTACCCCACCATCAGATCTCGGATAAATTTTATGACAACTCCTTTGGTCCCGAAATAGTGTGTTTACCCTAGGACATGAGTTTGGAGGAAATCTGAGCAATTCGAATTTTGGCGGAATATTTAATATTTAATATTATTAAATTAAATATTAAATTATTTGTGTAGGTTTGTTTGGAAATAAATTTTAAACGGAGCATCGGATTGAGATTTCGTCTGCACTTTTGAGTCCGGAATGTGGAGTTTATCCTAGGGAATACATAAACTCATGTCGGGTGCCGGGGCCGGCCCGTGCCCCTTTTTCTTCCTTTTCTTTCCTTTTTTCCTTTTCTTTTCTTCTCTCTTATTTCTTCCTCCTCCTTGCACACATCTCCTAAACTGCACCCCCTTTGGCCTTGAACTATGGGAGATATGGAGTTTGAGGAATAGGGAGAGTTGGAAGCCAATCAGGGTACCGATTTGAAGCTCTCGACGCGCTAAGTCGGCGTGCGGCAACCGGGAGCCGCGAAATCAACCGAAGCTATGGCGGTTTCCACCCAAAGGTAGGGATGTTTATGTTTTGGCCAGATATCCCCTTTAAAAATTTCTTTTTATGTCTTTTAAGCATTATATAGCTTTCTTGGGTCCTCTTAAGGTCTGATCTAATGTTTTGGGGGTGAAAACGAGCGTTTCAGGTGTTTTCAGGGTTTTCCCTTCGGAAAACCCAGAATACATGGCATGTATTCCAGGGGTACACATAGTGTGTTCTTCCCATTCGGTGAAGACAAAGTTTTCTTAAGTATAATCTGTGTACTTTGAGTACACTCCATGTAGTTGGGGGCCGTGTGGCTGGCCGTGTGGATTAGAACATGGAATAATGGTTTTTTTAGGACTACACGCCGTGTACTTTAAGTACACGCCGTGTAGTGGTACATGGGCACGTGTTCGGGTGAAAATGGACATGGCGTAACTTTTTTTGAAAATTACATGCCATTTACAGTAAATTACACACCGTGTACTATTACACAGGCAGACCCATTGTGCTCTGGCCATGTACTCTGGCCATGCACTGCTTCAGTTTAGTAATTTTGAGATATCTTAGGCTCTGGAAGTCAAAATTGGGCGTGTGAGTAGTCTATTATGAGCATTTTCCCGCATAGATCACAATGGTGGAATCATTTTGTCTTTTATAGATAATATAATGGGGTTTTTGGGGTTTAAATCTAAATGTAGGGGTTCTTCCTCCACTTATCGAGTTCAGTTGTCACCTGAGAGTGAGACATGGTGTGGATGATAGGTTGGGTGTTCGGACCAACTTAGTTGAGACCTTTAATAGAAGATGAGCTATCATCTATCTCTCGTAACCCATTCTTTGTAGAACGTTAACCTTGTGAGACGTTCTTTTCTGGACTATGAGGCTTTGAGACCAGGTACTTTTAAGGATCCCCTGAGGGATGCCTTTACTTGTGTGCTGACCTAGGGAGTCCCTTGTAAAATATCACTCTTGTTCTTATTTTGACAAGAACCATGTTATGGAATGCCTCTGTTGTCCTTCATTTGGGGATCCCGTGTGTGATTCCTCCCTTACTCTTCGCTAAGGATCCCACATAGGATTCCTTCACTCGTGTTTACCTAGAGGATCCCGAGTATGATGCCTCCTCTTTGTTTAACCTGAGGGACCCAGTGGGTTCCTGTTGTTTGACTGACCCTGAGTTCTTATGTCTGGGTAGATATGGTGATCAGGTGTCACCTAGAACCCATGCCAAACTGGTGATCCCTTTTGGATTTTTATGTATTGTTGGGTTGGGCGTTCATGCCACCCTTAATGTTTGTTTATATATGACTTGGTTTTGCTGATGTTGTATTGTTTACCAGAGGTGCTTCCTGGTTGGTGGCTGGGGAGCCTAACACGAGACGTATTTATTGTTTGTTGGGATGCCTACTATTCCTTATGTGCCTGAGTAGGTGTTTTTTGCCTTACCTTTCTAAGTATTTGAGTTTTGTGTGCAAAATCCACCAATACCCATGAATGGGGTATTGTGTGTTTACCTTTTTGCCCCTGTTGTTTTCTTGCCTTGCTTGTATGCTTGTATAGAGGAAATTTGATCACGTGTGAGGATAATTTGTTGTGCTTGGATATTTTTCCCATTCCTTGTTCTGTTTACGACCCTTTGGGTCTTGTTTAGCTTTTGTCCGTTATGCCTTTTTTCCATTCCTTGTGACCGTAGGATGGAATGATATTCTTAACATTCTTGTTATGTTGTAGACTGGTTAGCCAAGTAGCTCTGTAGGTGTACTTTGGCCTTATAGAATTATTATGCACTGACTGGCACAGGGCCATGAGAACCTGGTGCAATAGACTATAAGGGATAGACTGAGTGAGCTTCGTAGAGAGTCTTGGATATTATAGACTACACGAGGGTAGACCGAGTGTGCTTCCTCATAGAGTCTTGGAAATTATAAACTATATGGTATAGACTGAGTGAGCTTCCCAGAGAGTCTTGGATTTTATATACTACAGGAGGGTTGACCGAGTGAGATCCCTCAGAGAGTCTTTACTTTGTTTGAATTTCTTTAAAGCCTTTCCAAACTAGAGATGGAATTGACTGAGTGAGCTTTCTTAAAGAGTCTGTGATATACCTAAGACTATAGGAGTAATTGAATGAGTGAGATTCCTCAGAGAGTTTCTAGACCTTGGGGATATAAGAGGGTTAGACCACGTGATCTTCCTCAGAGAGTCCTTGACTACCCAATACTATAAGGCGAATTGACCGAGCGAGCTTCCCCATAGAGTCTTATATTTTCATATGACCAAACCAAATGGGTTAGGATGAGTGCACTACCCAGAGGGTTGTTGGTACTTCTTGGATAGGACGAGAGGGTTTGGCTCCGAGTACTTCCCAGAGGGTTACCTTTTGTGTTATCTTCTTTCTTGTGTTTGATTGGTTGAACTAGAGGACAACTAGTCCTTGTTTAGATTGTTCATATGCATATCTCCAGTGTTGGACCAAGCAGGTACATGTCGATGGGATTACGGACCCAGAGATCAACTTATTTGATATACGGCTTGAGTGGCACTACGTCCAGCTCAATGCCCTTGGATAGGATGTCCAAGAGATCAAGCTTATGGTTCCAAGGATCGTCTACTGATATTGTTTCTTGTTATTTGAATCAATTCATAATAAATATTCCTATTTATGTATATGTGTATAGGTATGGGACTATACATGTGTTTTTATATAGATATGGACATCCATGGTGGCACTTTCCCAGTTGACAGGGATCAAATACCACGAGTTCAACTGTGGTTTCATGTTTGGTTTACTTTATTTTGTTGTATTCCAGCTAGGATGAGCACATTGTTGTTGCATACACTTTTAGCAGCACAATTATAGGTTGCTTGTCGGGGTTCCCTATTGAGATTATTTCTAACCCCTGCACGTGCACCTCGGTGTACGTGTAAACCTTATGTCTGCTTTTCAGGTTGAGCACAAGTTTCATGGTGGATAGGGATGAGGCACAGTGTTGCATGATCAGGTGGAGCTGCTCGATTGGTTTTACTGATCGGGCTACTGCAGTTCGATATTGTCTAGAGATCAGGTAAGTGGATTGGCTCAGAGTTAGTAGTAGAGCCCTATACTTTTACTTTCAGTTTCTTTGTATTTTTATATGTATGGTCAGCCCAGTGGGTGACCAGTGTTGTATTGTATTGCATAGCTATTCGGTATTTTACAACATTTTTATGTTACATCTTGTTCTATTTCAGTTGTTTACTACTTCCACACTTTGTTTACTTTCCACTGTGTATGATACTTAGTTATTTCCACTGTTTCCTTACTATGGTATGAGGGAATAGTCTCCCCACTATCACACCCTAGGCCCTCGCTGCTAGTCGACAGCCTCTGGCATATGGGGAGGCGTGCTTGAGGCCTTGTGGTGAACTGGCTCGGAGCACCAGTTTAGTGGCTTCCGGGTCAGGACGTTACATTGTAGAACCCATGTGACCCATTAAATGAGGGTAATTTACCTTTGATACCTAAAATATTTAAAAACCTTACAAAATTTTTATTTTTCTCTGGAGGAAATAACATATTCGCATTTCCCATGGAGTTCTCCCAAGAATATGTTGTACATCTTTATTGTTCCTCCATCCCATAATTATTTTCTCCCCCATCAGAAGTATTAGAGCTAAAATGGTGATATATATAATAATTTTCCTCATTTATCATCTTTCTCTTAACATAGAGTGTAATATTTTTATGATTTACAATTTTCCCTATTTTCTTGGAATTGGTCTAGTCGTCCATTTTCACCATTCTGAGACCAATTCGTTGGTCTACACTGGATGAGGAGAATGCTTCTAGACTAATCTAGTCTATCATGTAATTTTACCTAAATGCTATGGTTCTTTATATCTTTTTTATTGATCCAAATTCCATACATTTGCATGAATGTCCATAAATTAGTTTTCCAATATTGAGTTAATTGAACTCCATTATAATACTCTTATAGTATATTATTAAATTATTAGTGGCCATCTAACTTATTTATTTCCACCCCAAGGGTGTGTTAAATTAAATGTAATATTTTATAGAAACATTAGATTGACATAAATACCATATAAGTGTTAGGAATAAATCTAAAATTGATTTTCCATTGTTGTAAATAAAATTATTTAATTAAATAAAATTCAAAAGTGAATAAAGCCCATGCTAGTCATTTTATATTTATATTTAATTGTATTATGTAATTGTGACTCCGATGGATAAATTGGGAATAGTGTTTATAAATGATTTATAGGTCATCCCTCTTGATTATTATTATTATTAGGACAAGCATATTATTCATTTAACAATAGTTAATAATTTGGTTGAGTATGGATTTTCATACTACCTTATGTTGGGTTATGGGCATGATGTCACATAGCATTTATCATTACTTGGATGATTGGAATAAAATTCCATGTTCATATTCATATGGTGCTGGCCAGGAAGACTCACCCCACTCTATCTAGTGTCTTACTTGTTCCTATGAAAATTAGTATTTATTTTCTTTCATTTATTATTATTCATTATACTTCACACTAATATTTTGTTCTCACTAAAAGTATCATTCTTGACATTGTTTGTGTTTGTTTTCTAATATTTACCTCACAACCAATGTATGCATCATTTGTTACCCATGATGAACCTATGGTTTCATCCATTCACATGGGAAATAATCATATCACATATGATTATTTTGTTTTCCTAGTTACATGGAGCTAGAGAGAAGGGGATCAATAATATTCTCATAATGTTAGCAGAGCTGTATTTTTGAATTTGTAATCTTGTTTTGAATATAGTGTCATACTTTTCCCTACATCCCCTATATTTTTTTTCTATATCATAATTTCATACATTATTTTTTATATGACTCAAACTATGGATTTTGATTATTATTACTACATGGATGTTCGTTTTTCTGATGTTATTATTTATTGTTTATGAATCTTATATTCTACTTTTTATATTAAGAATCCATTGATTATATCTATTTATTACTACCATTATGCTACTATGATAAGTGGGTATCTTATTTTTTCTGTACTACCTTGGACCAGTGAAGTTATTCGATAGCCTCTGGTGTATAGGGATGCAAGCATGGGGGCATGTGTCCCATTGACTCAGGACACCATTTATGTAGCCCTTTGGTCAGGATGATACAAAGTGGTATCTGAAACCCTATTACTTTTAGTATTATTGCGTCGGTGTTACACATGAGATTATGAGATAATGGAATTTGGTAATGAACTTATACCTAAAATTATTTATCCCACATATAAGGGAAACCAAAATTAATTGGGGCGGTATATTGTTGTTATGGGTTTTTACTATTAATATTCATTTGATTTAACCATAGGGTGAAAAAAATGTTTTTTGATGTTATAATTAAAAATATTATTATATTTGTATGATTTTTTTACTTTATCCTAGTAGGGAAATGAATTATTATCTCATGCATGATCATAGTACCTTATGGACTGATATACCATGTATTTTACCTCTAACATTTTGATATTTTATGCATCTTATTCTGCATATACATAGTTCCTAGATTACTATATATGGAAATGTTATAATTCTTATTGTAGTGATAATATAATTTGAATAATTATTCGTTCCCAAATATATCGATGAAGATAGATAAAATGTGTAATTATACCTTGTTTAAGGTTATGGGCATACTAAGTCCATAGACCGAAGAAACATTAGTTGATTCAATTATATGAATTCAAATGGTGATTTATGAAGAAAATACACCAATAAATCTTGAGTGGTTATTAATTTAATCAAATCATTATTTATGATAGGTTAAATTATGATAATCTATTTAAAGGTCGGGAGAAAATTCAAAGAAATGCCAATATTAATTTATAAAATGAAATATATTTTTAAATTGGAAGTGGGATTCATCTAACTACACTATATAATATATATACAAATATTATTAACAAATAAAATGAAATTTCAACATTTATTATTAAATGGTTACTGATAAATTGGATTCTAATTGAAATTTAGGGTTTGTTTTCTTATATAAATATCAATTGAATATAACATCCCTGATAAATAAAGAATATAACATTTTCATATTTATTTATATTTTTGAATTAAATATTAATTATACTTTAAAGGGGATTCTATGTTCGATGGCATACCAGATACACAACAATGAGTTTCTTTGAAATCTTACGTTGCACACAACATTGGGTCATACTGAAAAATAATAATCTAATATTAATTTAAATGGTAGTTAATTCCTATCCATTATAATGGCGGGAATGGACATAACTAACTAAAATATGAATATAAATATTTTTTAAATGTTTTTACATTTATCCAATAAATTTTGGAGGCTTAAAATAAGAAATAATCTGATTTTATGCATAAATACTATAATATTCATTAAAAGGTCTATTTACCGCCTTTTCATGGAGAACCCTCTTTAAATCTTGATTTGTTCACTTTTATATGTTATATTTGTCAAAATAATATTTTTCTTTATAATTGGTACATCAAAATTTACTTTGGGTATATTTTTGGTATTTTTATGATAAAATTCATTTTTTAAGAAATTGTAAAAAATATTGTATTTTAATTCAAAACTGCCTTTTAATCTAATTTATTTATATGGATAGATTGTCTTTTTTAATTGGATTTAAATTTTAATTAGATTATATTTTAACCAATTAATCCAATGTTTGTCATTTGAATAATTTCACTTTGAAATTGAACATAAACAAGTGTCAATCTTCTGATAGTTACTATTTCTTAAAAATATGTTTTTTTATAACAACATGAATTAATTTAAAATTAATTTCTTCCACTTATATGTATTTAATTTGGTAAAATAGACATAATTTCTAAATTTTTAATATCAAATATAGATTAGGATGAATTTTTTGTATTTTTTTGAAAAAATTTAATTTTTGATTAATAGTGAAAACATTGAGTAGTAGTTAAAAAACCAAATTATACATTTAAATGAAATTTTACAACTTTTGTGAATTGAATTTCGAAAATCAAACATACATGATTGTTATTAGTAAGTAAAATATCATTCATTAAGATGCAAATAACTTTTTAGTGAATAGTACCTTTTAACTTTTATTTACCTCCATTAAAGATAAATAGGGTAATTTAAGTTAAAAATATTATCATAATAATATAAAATGACCATATCATTATCCTAATTTGATTTTTCAATAAATATCCTACCATGGGCATCCTTGGATCGATTTTGGAACCCCATGGAGCTACATAAGAGTGATAATGACACTTTATATTAATTAATTTAATGTAATGACAAAAATAACTTCAACATATATCTTTTACTAAATGATTTTTTACATGTAGTTATATAAGTTATCTCTTAGACTATAAATATTTATATGAATGGTAAACCGATTTCCTACATCATGGTATTTTTTTATAATTTTTAGACATCATATAAATAAAATTATTTATGACACAATATTGATGCAGTGTTTACCTCATTAATGAATTATTTAAATAAATAAGATTATAAAAATTAAAAAAATATCCCAAACCTATCCAATTATTATTGTATGATTTTATTTCGAACAAGATTCATCATATATTCTAAAATATTGAGTTTTGGACCATTAGAAACTAAGAATCATTATATAATAAAATAAAAAATTTTAACTTTCCTAAAGAGACCCTCCTCCTCTTTATAAAAATCCATCAAATCTAACCCATTACTCACACATCTCAAGCCCCTTGGCTCATACAAACTCTATTCAATTATTCTTTGTGATTCCCTGTCTTCCACCTAGATGCCTCACCTTAGGCATAACACACTTCAAGAAATCCTTTTGGTTCAAACCAAAGGGAGTTACTCGATTTAATAGCAATGTCTTCTCTTAAATTCTTTTCTTTTATTTTTCTTATCCAACCCCCTGAAGTCTTTTTATTTATTTCCCGTTATAAAAATACTAGTATATCCAATATAATAGGTTGTTTTTTCTGATAAATATTTGAACTAAACTTACACACACCTCTATCTAATGGGTTAACAACATACTTTTCATATGGACGATGGACTACTACCTCACGAAACATTGATTGTTCAATCTTATTCTACCACATCTTATGGTGTCCATTAAGTTGAAAATGTATTTATATGTGATATATATTATATTTATGTTGTCTCTATATATCTTTATTGTTCATTTATATCATACCTTTATGGATTACATAATGGGTCAACGTGATAATTTCATTTGAGGAAGTGCAGACTACCACCCCAGCAAAGTGATATTACTCCTTTATGACATACGTGGAACATATAAAGGATGGAAATAATTAAATTATATATGATATTATAATGGATTTATAATATACCTATTTATAATTATTTTTTCATTCCATTAAATATTTAATATAAAAGAATGTAGCGTTCTTGCGTAGGTATGACTTACCGTCTCCATGAACAGTGCATTTCATTTCTTACCTCCAAACATTTTTTAAATAAATACATATATATAATGGATATATATGATATATATGATATCTAAATCATGAATATCATTATAGATATAGTATAATTTTTAACACACAGACAACTTGTAATTATAAGAAGTTCATTTTCGACTCAAGTACCAAATATCGAAAAAATGACCATTATTAACATAAATGATTACATACTGTTTAAAACATGGTAATAAGTGTTATAAATGGAATAATAAACTTTAAAAATGTTCTTATTCAAGAAGAAATTATCTTTAGTAGATTATTCAGGAGATTAAAGAATGATCGAGTCTAGTCGGACACGATGTAAGGGACTTCGTCTCAATCTCCTTTCATTGTGGCATATTTTGTTTCATACATGACTTATTTTATATGGTGTATAAACCCCTTTGACTTTTTATTTCATTCAAAGGGAATATTTATCTATGAAGCATTTTACTAAATGAAAAAATGAAATGTTTCTTTTTAACGTACGCGGTGACAATGACCTTTCCGCCACCATGAGTATTATTTGATCTTTGGCTTCCATAAAAAGCTGAAATGTTTCTAAAAGGAAAATAAAAACCATATACTCTTTTATGTATTTTTTTTATTAAAAATAGTTTTGATAATGGATTTGTTATGTCAGTATATTAAAATGATATATTGTGATTGAAATGTGTAAATGTTATCTTTTATATTAGTTTTATGTGTTATGAATATGTTACGGTTCTTGGGAATTATTACATATATGGGTGGTTCCATGATAAACCTAGGGTGGGTGAGCCTGGGATAGTTCAGCCCTGTATTTGGTAACATGATGGAGGTAAACGTGAATGTTTCTCCTAATATATTTAGGTAATATACTGTGATGGGTATTCCAAATGTAACTCCCTGTGTACCTGTGAAAGGTACAATGTAAGTATGTTATGGATGTCACAAGTTACCATTATGATTTGTGATTAAAATGTGTTACTCAAAAATCATATAATTTCACGAGGTAAGTAAAAGTGTTTATGTTTTTAATCTATTGATGGACAAATGATTTATTTCTTTATTTTATAACCCGTATTGAGATTTTTATGCTCATCCCATGTTTTTGAAATGTTTTTCAAAGAACATAAAGATGAATAGGGAAAGGATATTATTAAGGAAAAGTCATGCGGTTGAAAACATTGAAGTATACATGACACTTTTTTTCAAGAGTTTTTATTTTATGAAAAAACAGGTAATTGAGTAGAAGTGTCTACTTTGTAATTTTTGAGATGTAATGTAAATGTTATGGCCTAATTCTATAAAACTCTAAACCTAAAAAGATACTCAATTTGAAATATATATTTATTTGAAGATTATACAATGTTTTAATGTTGCGTCCTTATAGTTGGTATTAGTGGTTGGTTTAGATAACTTTAGGAGTTAGAATATTGTTAAATTAATGACTATAAATTAATTTATGGAATGATTGAAATGATATATCATTTACAGATTACAATGTTACTTCACCTATGATATTTCTATCTTTAGAATGGTTTTCCATAGAGGAAATAGGGAAGCTATGGTGGGACAACATCAGGAGGAAGACAACCTTACAAATTAGAAACTTGAGATGGTCGGAATCGGAACTGAACAATTTTTTGCAGTGATGGAACTGTTGACTCATGTTATAAATGGTGGTGGTATCCATGCATGATATAATCTAGATCCACCATAGAGGAACAAGTTAGTAGTGGAGTATTTCATGAGGCAATATCCTCCATAATTCATAGGATCATCTGACCCTATGCGAGACGAAGTGTTGATTAAAGCACTGGAGAAGATTTTTGATATCATACGGTGTTCAGAACATCAAAAGGTTAGTCTCACTATTTACCATTTTAAGGTGAATCCGATAAGTAGTGGTCGACGGTAAAAAATATTAGGGATTGTGAGGAGATTGATTATTTTGATTGGGATGAATTTAAAGGTATGTTACTTGAGAAAAATAATCCTATGGTGGCTCGTCTTATGATGGAAAAACAATTCCTTGAATTGAGGTTGGAGGATGAATCAGTGGATTCTTATGAATAAAAATTAACTTGAATGGAAAGGTATTATTCTAATTTCATATGTGATCTTGATAGTAAAATCAACCAGTTTTACTCATGATTAAAGGAAAATTATCTAAGGGATTTAGCTTCTTGTGAGTTCAAAATTTATGAAAAACTTCTTCGATTTGTAGAGAAGGTGGAATTGGAGTTTTCTGATGATCTTGTGTTGTTTAAAAAATAATAGAATAAGATGTCAAGGTGACAGAAAAAAGGGAAGAACACTTCAAAAAAAAGTCTGATGGTAAGAAAATTATGTTTACAGTTTGTGAAAATTGTGGTAAAAAGCATGCTGAGGAATGTATTTTGAATTCTGGTATGTTCTAACAATGTCATAAAGTGTGAAATAAGGCTCGTAATTTCACATAAAATGATCAGGGTAATGGTAAGACAAAATCTAATCTACAATCAATTTTTTTTTCAAAGTGCAATGAAATGGGTCTTTATGAAAATGAGTGTCAAATAAAGAACTCCACTAAGGGAAAGCAGCCAGACTACATGTAGAAATTGGTGGTGAAATCCTTTGCAACTACTTCAGAAGATGTGGGTCCATAAAATGAAGTACTATTAGGTAAACTGTTTGTTTGTTCAGATTATATCACTGTGTTGTTTGATTCAGGGTCTAACACTCTTTCAATTTTGAGAAGTTTTCTACGAAATTGGGAATTCCATCTAAAGATATGAATCCTGAACTTATGGTAAAAATGTATGGGTAAATGTTGAGACAATTTTTTTTTAAGAACCTTCTTGTCCTTGTGTGCGGAAAGAATCTACCTACAAAAAATAATTTTTTGACTTTAGAAGAGTTTGATGTTATTTAAGGTAGGATTGGATTTTCATTTATTATGATAAGATTGACTACAGAGCTAAATAGGTTTCTTTTCAGAATGATTTTTAGTTTCTGTACAAGAATGAAATATTACTTTTGATAACATATCAGGAAGCTGAGAAACTAGTAAAATATGGAAATGAATGTTACCTTTCACATTTTTTTTTAAAACAAATAAACTGTTCAGATTAATGATGTGCTAGTGGTAAAGAGTACCTTAATGTTTTTCCTGATGAGTTTCCTGGTATTATACCAGATCAGGAAGTTGAATTTACTGTTGACTTCATTCATGATGCTAATCTAATTTCAAAACCCCCTTATCGAATGGCTCAAATTGAACATTTAGAGTTAAAGAAGAATTTGTAGGAGTTATTAGATAAAGTTTCATTCGACCTAGCATTTGACCATGGGGTACTCCTATCTTGTTTTTTAAAAATAAAGACGGTTCAATGAAACTTTTCATTGATTATAGATCATTGAATAACATCACTGTTGTGAACAAGTTTTATTTTCCTCATATAGATGATTTGTTTGATCAGCTCTATGGAGCTCAGTAATTTTCAAATATTTATTGGATATTGGGGTACCATCAGTTGAAAGTAAAGAAAGAATACATTTCAAAGACCACGTTTCATATTAGATATGGCCATTATGAATTTTTTTATGCCTTTTGGGTTAACCAATGCACTTGTTTTATTCATGGATCTTATTAATAGAATTTTCTATGAGTTATTGGATAAGTTTGTGGTTGTGTTGATTTATGATATTTTGGATTATTATAAAATTAAATAGGTCTATTAAAGTCATTTAAGGGCTGTCTTGCAAACCTTAATAGAAAAGAAACTATATGGGAAATTTATAAAGTGTTAGTTTTGGTTACAACAAATTTGTTTCCTTGGAAACATTGTTTAAAAAATCAAATAATTATTGATTTGGATAAGACAAAGGCTGTTGAAGAATGGTCAAAGCCCAAAAATATTATTGAGATTCATAGTTTTCTTGGATTAACAGGTTATTACAGAAGGTTTGATAAAAATTTTTCATAGTTATATATCCCACTGACTAAGTTAACTCTAAAAGGAGTTAAGTTCATTTTCACAAAAGAATGTGATTATTGTTTTCAAGAATTGAAATGAAGATTGGTGAATGCTAAAGTATTGGCATTACCTTCTAGAAATGGTGATTTTGTTATCAACAGTCTTGATTAATTTAAAAAACTTATTTGTGTCCTAATAAAGAATGTTCAGGTAATTGCTTATGCTTCACGTCAGTAGAAACCTCATGAGTTAAATTACCCTACACATGATTTGGAATTAGCTGTTGTAGTTTTGGATTTAAAAATTTGGAGGAATAATTTTTATAGAGTAAAATGTGAAATATATACCAAAAAAAAATGTTTGAAGTGTATATTCACTCAGAAAGAATTAAAAATGAGACAATGGAGATGGTGGGAATTAATCAAGGATTATGATTGCACAATCCATTACCATCTGAGAAAAGTAAATAATGTGGCTGATTCTTTAAGTCAAAAAATTAATGCTACATTAACCTTGTTACATTTAGAATGATATCTTTTGGGTTTTTATTTGATGAACTTTGGCATAGAAGTTTTTGGTTCAGGAAATTCCCCTATTTTGTTTCAGGTGTCAATGAAATCATCTTTATCATATAGAATTAAGCAAGCACAGAAGGTAGACAATGAGTAGTAGAAAAAGGTACAGTTGGTTTAGAAGGGTAATTTTCCTGATTTTAACATTGATATTGATTATATTTTGGGAATTAAAAAGATATTATGTGTTCCTTGAGACTTACAGTTGAAGAATGAGTTGTTATGTGAATCACATAGTTCCCTGTTTTCAGTTCATCCAGAAAGTATTAAGATGTACAGAGATCTTAGGGTGTATTAGTGGTGGGATGGAATGAAGAGAGATATTTTTGACATTACTATGTAGTGTTTGACTTGTCAACAGGTTAAAGAAGAGCGACAGTTACCGAAAGGGATTATTCAGTCTTTACTGTTTCCATAGAGGAAATGGGAAAATATATACATGGACTTCATTGTGGGATTACCAAAGACATATCGAGGAAATAATGAAATCTGGGTTATTATTTATCGATAGAATAAATCTTCTCATTTCATTCCTATTTGTGATACATTGTCTCTAGATCAACTTTCTTGGTTTTATGTTAAAGAGATAGTCAGGTTGGATGAAGTTCTCCTCTCCATTATATTTTATCGTGATCTCAGGTTTACTTATAACTTTTGGAAAGTCATTCAGAATTCATTGGGGACTGAATTAAATTTTAGTACAGCCTTTCATCCTCAATTTGATGGGAATTTGGAACGAACAACTCAGACCTTGGAGGATATGCTATGTTCTTGTTCTCTGGATTACCACGAATGTTGGGACCAACATCTTTCCTTGGATTAATTTTAAAATAATAGAATTTCTCATTCCAGTATACAGATGGATCTATTTGAGTAATTATATGGGAAGCAGTGCCGAACTCTTGCTTTTTGGGATGAAGTAGGTGAATGAAAACTGATGGGACTAGAATTGATAGAAAAGATGCCATAAAAAGTTCAGTTGATTTAGAATCACATGAGAACAGCTCAGATCATGTAGAAAAGTTATGTGGATAATCAGAGGAAGGATCTTTCTTTTAAGGTAGGTGATCATGTCCTTCTCAATGTTTCTTCATGAAAATGTTTGATGTGTTTTGGTAAGAAGGGGTAGCTAAGTCCTAGGTTCATTGGACCCTATGAAATCCTGGAGAAAGTTGTATCTGTTGCGTATAGAGTAGCTTTACCTTTATGTTTATCACAGGTACACAATGTTTTTCATGTTTCAATATTGAGAATGTATATGCCAGATCCATCTCATGTTTTCAGCCAATAGGTAGTTCAGTTGGAAGACAATATCTCTTATGAAGAACTGCCAGTCCAGATTATTGGCCTAATAGAGAAAGTGTTTCAGAATAAGGTAATTAATCAAGTAAAGATTTTGTGAAGGAACCATATGGTTGAAGAGGAAACATGGGAATATGAAAATGCTATGAAGGATAAATACCCCTACTTATTTCATAAGTGAAAAAAATTGAGAGGACGCAATTTCAAAACGGTGGGAAGGAAGTAACATCCTAGGTAAATAATGAATATAACATTTTCATATTTATAAATTTTTTGAATTAAATATTAATTTTACATTAAAGGGGATTCTATGTTCTATGGCATACCTAATACACAACAACGAGCTTCTTTGAAATATTACGTTGCACAAAACATTGGGTCATACTGAGAAATAATAATATAATATTATTTTAAATGGTAGTTAATTCCTTGTCATTGTATTGGCGGTAATGGACAGAACTAACTACAATTTGAATATAAATGTTTGTTAAACGTTTTTACGTTTATACATTATATTTTAGAGGCTTAAAATAAGAAAGAATCCAATTTTAAACATAAATACTGTAATACACATTAAAAGGTAAATTTACTACCATTTAATAGAAAACCCTCCTTAAATCTAGTTATGGTCACTTTAATATTTATATTTGACAAAATAAAATTTTTCTTTAGAATCACGAAATCAAAATTTACTTTGGGTAAACTTTATGGTATTTTTCTTATGAAATTAATTTTTTTAATTAATAGTTAAAAATACTATATTTTAATTCAAAAATTTTGTTTAATATAATTTATTTATATGGTTAGATTATCTTCTTAATTTTTTTTAACATGTAATTAGATTATATTTTTACAAATTAATCCAACGTTGGTCATTGGAAGTAATTTCACTTTGAAATTGGACATAAACAAGTGTCAATATTTTGATAGTTATTATTTCTTAAAAACACGAATTTTGGCATGAATGAGTCATATCACTTGAGGGGGAGGTAGTCCACACTTACTCAAATGAAAATAAATACCATATACTCGTTTACATATTTTGGTATTGAAAATTGTTTTGATAATGGATTTGTTATGTCAATATATTTAAATGATATATTGTGATTGAAATGTGGAAATGATTTCTTTCCTTTATATTTGTTTTATGTGTTATAAATATTATATGGTTCTTCGGTATTTTTATGTATACAAGTGGTTTCGTGATAATCTTAGGGTGGGGGAGCTCGAGATACTCTCCAATGCATTGGGTAACATGAAGAAGGTAAACAAGAATTTTTCTCCAAAGATATTTAGGGAATATACTGTTTTGGTTATTCCAAACGTACCTCCATACATAGCTGTGAAATCTAAAATGTAAGTATGTTATGGATGCCACCAGATACCTTTAAGATTTGTGATTACTATGTGTTATTCATAATTCTTATGATTTCATAAGGTAAGTAAAAGAGTTTATTTTATTTATGTATTGGTGGACTAATGATTTATTTCTTTATTTTATAACCCTTACTACGCTTTTTATGCATATCCCAAGTTTTTGAAATGTTTTTAGTTGGAATTTAAAACAAATAGGTTTAAGTATGGGAAGAAGGAAAAGTCATGCTTTCTAAAACATGGAACTAGACATGACTATTTGTTTCAAGAGTTTTTGTTTTATGAAAAATATGGAAACAGATTAGAAGTGTCTACTTTGTAATTTTTGAGATGTAATGTAATAGTTATGGCCTAATTCTATAAAACTATAAACCTAAAAAGATCCTCAATGTGAATTATTCATTAATTCAAGATTATGTAAGGTTTTAAGTCTATGTCCTTATATTTACACTCTATATAATATAAATTTTTCAATGTGATAATAGACCAATATCCATACCCAGACGTAGTAGTGTGTATTTGGGTTGTCTCTAAGTTTCCTTATGGCCTCTTATGGTCATTCATTATCATCTTAATCTGTATTTATTGGAAGGTAGAGAGGTTTCATTCTTCCCATAGAAATGCTTCTACCATACAAAATTATTCAACATCCATTTTTCTAAATTTAAATTCTTTTCTAAGGTATGTGTTTGTAATTTTTGAATGATTCCACAAAGAAGACCCCAAGTCATGCATTAGTAAGTTAGTGATGATCATACATTAGAGGTTGTGGTACCCATGCATATTGTTTTACCTCTTGTAGTTCAACCAGATGCACCCCCTTTTTTTTCCTGACATGGTTATTAACACCGAGTTTAGAGAGGACTTCCTTATTATGATGAATCCTATGAGTGGTTTTTTTACCTTCCTTGACTAGATCATAGTTGATTTAGAAGTTACAGTATAGAATTACTCTATTGTTTTTAGGGGATGGTGGTCCTAAGGCTATTGAGTTATGTTTGGAGGCAATGCTATATATATTTGAACGTTTGGAGATGCCTCTAGATAGGAGGGCCAAGTTCCCTACATAGATTCTATGTGATTCATCTAAGAGGTTATGGGAAGACATTAATCAAGTTGATTGAAATAGAGATATGTTATAAAGGTATTTTTATAAGTTCGGTAATGATTATAGTATTATATATACATAGAGGGATTACTGAGATAGATAGGTTATGAGAATACTATAGGTATCCATGTTTTTAATGGAATATTCTACTCACATTAATGTGTTGTAGGGATTATCACCAACTTTATAAGGTTATGGTCTCATAACTATGATACGATTCGATGATGGATAGGTATATGACATTTGATATAAGATTAATGTTTTTAGGATGATTGTAATTTTTTAGGTACTCAACTAGGACCTCATTATTGAGTGTAACATGAGGGGAGTCGATGGTGTGAGATAGGTAGAATTAGCACACCATACCTAATAAGTATTATTATGGATAAATGGTGTGACATTTTGAGTTTGCATTTAGGGGTAGTAGTAGTCAATAAAAATGTGATGATTGTTTCCTTATATGTCACAATGGCTGAATATCATGACACAAAAAACCTAGGTGTATAAAGATCTACTTGAGTGAAACAGGTGTGGCCAGAAGGGGCATATCCAATATTTTTGGAAGACTTTAGAATTAGTATCTAGTGAGGGAGGAACTACACTAACTCAACATTCTTGAGTGGGACCAAATATATCTCATTAGGTGGGTATTTGGAATACATCAACCATTTTATCCGAGGAGTTGGGTGAGGTTGATGGAATCACACTAATGATTCATAGAGATATCTATGGAGACCTACTCTAGGAAGTCATGTTGTGACACAAGGATGCATTACAAGTTATTTACATGTTCTGCAATGCTAGCTGGTGGAGCTGGTCACCAGACATTCAAATGTTTGAGGTACTATTCTAGTACCTTATAAATTAGTGTACTCCTTGTTTTATAGAGGTACATCAAACTCATTGGTATATGAGGTAATTTTTTTGGAGTTTTGGAATTTTGATTGATTACTTATTTGGAATGAAGACAAATCTTACACCTTTGAGAATCTTATTAGAGTGTATTAAATTATATAAAAAATTCCCTTTGATGTTGGATGCTATATGATCATGTGGAATAATTTTATCCTTGTAATGATAGGGTTTGATGTAATTCAATTAATGGATTATTTGATTATATATCGATTCAATATTTATTGTTTTATATGTAATCTGATGTTCACATAGACAGTGTTTTGTAGGCATATCTATATGGGAGAATCATTTTTCCATATGTCCTAAGTTGGACCAGAGAAATATAGATTATGTAGTGTGACAGTTAAAATCCTGAGTATTATCATATATGATTAGAAAATATGGAAATATATATTCTCTTCTTAGAGGGATTATTTGTGGGATTTCTTCTAAAATTAATTTTATTGAATATATCCACTGAGGGAGGTTGAATTCACTATAAAATTTGTTCCTACAGTAGCACTAGTGCCCATTCATTTTTATAGGAAGGATCCTGCGAATCATATTGAGCTCAATAAATATTTTTTTGACTTGTAGGGTAATGGTTTTATATACCCCATCACCTATTCATGGGGTTTTCATGTCTATTTTTTCATGATGGTGACTGGTACCC
Source organism: Viscum album (assembly GCA_963277665.1). NCBI lineage: Eukaryota > Viridiplantae > Streptophyta > Magnoliopsida > Santalales > Viscaceae > Viscum > Viscum album. Next base: position 637,240,765 of record OY728160.1, read on the forward strand.
TCAGAATTTGTGTGGATGATCGATAGTTGAACTATATTGTGATTAAGAACTGATATCCACTTCGTCAAATAGATTTTTTTGATTTTCTCCATTGATAAAGGGTATTATTGATGATCTTTATAAATCTGAGAAACCATTATGTTCAATTAAAATCTTCATACATGTATACTATATATTTGTGAAGCTTTATGGTCTTTACACGAATATGGAAATTTCGTTCAGTCCCACAAATGCACCATCAATTTTCATGGATATAATGAATTTGTTTTTTAAACAACATCTAGATTCATTTGTTTCAGTCTCTATGGACAAAAACATATTAAATATTTTCTCTCTACATGACCATAAAAAAATCATGTGATTGTGTTAAATATACTAAAATAGCACCATATTTATGTAAATCTCAGCATATGACACTTTTTTTCAACAATATACACTTCCTAGGTGATATAATTTTAGAGTTGGGAGTATAGATAGAACTATATAAAGTGAGAGATGTATTTACCTAGTAGTATCCCTTGAATGTATTGGATATTCAATAATTTATTTTAGATATCCATGTATTATAGACAATTCATTCAAGATTTCCCCCTCCTACCAATTCCTCTTTCATGTTTGACTAAGATGGGTGTGAAATTAGTGTTATAAGAATCTTGTGAGAGTCCATTTTAGGTGCTGATTGTATCATTGAATTTTTCATTGATTCTGAATTTTCCAAACCTAGGAGTGATTTAAAGGTCATTTTGATGCATGCAATAAATATATGAGAGCATTTATGATGCTGGATTAGCGAGTTTCAACTTACGGGTCTCATCAGCTGAGACATCACGAGTAGAATTACTCAATCCATGACCTTGTTATAGAAGAAATTGTTCATTATTTATGTTTTTGTAGGCATTATTTACATGGGTATAATTATTTGAAAATTACAGGTCCCAAAATCCACAAGAACACCATTATACATTGTCATCTGAATTATAGGTAGCAGGAATAGGTTGAGTACCTATATTTATTTGACATTGAGAATTCTAATATACCTATGAATGGAAATATATTAGTCGATGCTCTAATCTATATTTCTCATAAAAGGTAGTTCAAGGGGCCAATGGTGAGTGGTAGATTATGTGATTTTTTTAAAAAATATAGAATGAGGTTCAAGAGGATCATGGGAAGACAATCCCCTCATATTTGATATTGAACCGTGCCATTCTAAAATGGGTGAGAATGAGGAAAAATTCAAAATCTAGTGAGAATTATTCCTAATGGGTGGAGTTTTATAAAATGATTCATCTTTTGTTTTTACCCCAGATGAGGATCATGCTATACACATACATATGATATATGGGTTTCAGTAGACATGTTAGATGAACTGATGATGAAATTTAATGACACATTTTGGGAATTACATCTTAGTGCCACTAAGATTTATCAAGACATATATTTACAATATTTGTGGCCTAGTATGAAATGGTAAAGTTATATATTTTCCACTAACTATTCAACCTATCAGCAGATAAATGAAGAACACCATTAACTAAATTTAATTTTATAGATATGGTTTACTTGTGAGTGGAAATTGTCTGATGTCTCCACAAACATCATGATCGGTTTCCATTATTATAAATAAATGAAATATATTGATTGGGTATTTCTTGACCGAATTATTAAGGTCTCCCACATATTACCTATTCAATTCAACTTTTCATTATATGAGCTTGGGAGGCTATATGTTAGGGAGATAGTATTCCATCATGAATCCCACGGTTATATCATAAAATAACTGGATTATAGTTTTTTTATCTATTATGTTACATGTTTCATAAGGATACGTTTAAAATGGAGGCTATGAGATAATACAATAAACATGATAATTATGGTAAGATATAGAATAAAATTCTGGTTTTAGAGCACATGCACCTGGGCATGTCTTCAATATTTGGGGTTCTTGGATAAAACATATAGACTTGGTTGAGTTATCCAATTACTATAGATTAATATATACCATCTAGATGTATCGTTATGAGTCATTATATGGTAGTATAGTACTAGAACATCTGTACTAGTAGGAGGAAGCATAGGTAGCACTACTTGCACCACATCTTATTCAGGTATCTTCAGATTATGTTCTACTTCTCTAGAAGTGAAGATTGATAGTTCATCCCATACAATATTATTATTCCAATATATGTCAGGTTCCTCAAGAATTTGAGGTATGGAATTAGGATTTCTTATGATTGTCTCCAAGGTTGGGGCATCGAAGGATTTGGATGAATGGTAAACATTTGGATTGATTCACTGGAGCCTTTGATGTTGTTGTGCGAGTCGAACCAGTGGATTACATGATGTAATATCCTGTATGATTCATGTCTATACAAGACATCATTTCCATGTATTATCTCCTAAAGTAATATATAGAGTTTTCACATGTTTTAAATCATTATGAGGTTTATTTAGATATTAATTATTATTTTTAAAGAGCATCCAGCTCGTATCATGGATCATATAATGAAGACACTTCAAGGAAGGCCAGTTCATTTTGTTTAAGTTCTATAGAGGAATGAACTTTTATAAGATTATTCCTTGGATAAAAAGGAATATATATATTCTATGTGGATCATTCATTTTTCATAGGATCCCTCTTTAAACTCATATGGAAATATTAGGGATGATTTTTATTCCATAGGGGAGGTTAGAACAACCTAACATTTCATAAAGTTATGAATTATTATTTCTATATTTTAATTGTATTGTATTCTCTCAGTATGGGTGATCTATGATATAACGAATATATAAGGACCATATAGGAAATTTAAATAACATTAGTTTTAGAATATTTTAGATACATATTAATCATATTGTTTTTAAAATTGGTAGTTCTAATTATACTGAGTACTCATCGCTCAATAAGAGGCCATAATATTTTTCTACATCCATTTGAATGAGGCTGCACACTTGTGATGTTTCTGTAGTGGTTTTAACATTGTAATTTTTCACATATTTGTAATTTTTAGAAAAACTGTTCACTTAGCCCATGTGAGGGAGCTCCTAGAAAGTGAAGGGATAATGGTTCGAACATAGTTTGGCCAACCTTGCAGCCAAACCATGTGACCCTTTAAATAAAGGGCAATTTACATATTAGGACATGAAATGTTTTACTCCCTATTTATTCCTCTATAGTGGACATAAGTTCTTCTTCTAAATCCTTTTTTTATCCATGTCTTATTAAAGGGTTCTTGATTACTACTATATCTGATCACAATTTTACCACTATGAAAATCATTATAACCGTAACCGTGATATCTCTAATCCACAAACTTACTTTTCCAAGTTATTGTTCTCATCCCTTGAAATTATTTATATGAACTCGTATATCCTATTTTTGGGAATTATTTTAGTCTTCTTTTTTCTCTCTTTATATCTCAAATAAAAGGAAAACACTAGATGTTGAGAGTGATATGAGCCTAAGGTAGGTGTTCTAGTAAATTTTCTACACGTTAAGGTATTTTAATAGATTTTACTTTGTGTTGGATGGCATAAATTTTCATGAATTTACTTATTTGTTTTTACCCTTATTAATTTAATTGAACTATGTTATTTCTCCCATATACCCTTATAAAATTATTAGAGGATTTATACTTCATTAACTTCCACCCCTTACGGTTTATAAACTTAATTCCATATTTTATGTAAATGTTCAATTGCACAAATCAAATTCTATGTGATTTTAATATCTATGAAATGGATTTTACATTTATGTTAATAAAATTTATTAAATTAAGGTGAAATTAATGGGTTTAATGGCCACTCCTAGTGTTTAATATTTATATTAATATGAATTATGTAATTGTCACTCCCATGGTAATATTGGGATTACTGATTTTCAAATTATTAAGAGGTATTACATTCTGATTATTATTATTACACTATGGATATTTTTAGAAAAAAATGGTTATGGTTATTGTTGGGAATGGAATTTAATACTCTTTTATATTGGGTGATGGGTAGGATTTCTCACACCATTTATTGATTCTTGGATGATGGCCATGACATTACACATTCCTCTACAATGGGTCTTGGGCATGCCAACCCCCTATTGTATCATGTGATGTGCTTGATGCATTTAATTCATATGATATTCAGCCCTAGTACACTTTGTACAGCCATTTTCTCATCAGAATGGTTATGGACAACTTTGTTATGCCAATGGTCTAGCTAGCTTCATTTATCCCCATATATGCCTATAAATTCCATCAGACTTATAGTATATATAAATATATACTTACTATAAACATATTATATATATATATATGGTAAAAAATATGAATCATTTCATCCAATGGTAAAACATGTGGAGTACTTAAGGGGTCCAACCAGAACCTAAGCTGACTAGTATTTACTTTCCATCATTATAGATTATTGAGATTTATCTCAATTCTTATTTGGGATACCATTGGTTCTTTTGAAGGAATTATGGTGGAAGGTATTAAAAAGTGAAATATACCTATATAGAATCCTTGATCTATTTTCTTTACATTTTTGTTCCTAAGAGAATTGGATTGAGAGTATGATTTGTATACCATTGCATTTTTATTTTGGATTTTTGGATTTTTTTATAGGATGTTTTATGTGCTTGTGCCCTGAATCCCATGTATCCCCTTTTCATATATCTAAATTCCACGAAATTATTTTCAATATGAATAAGACTGTGGATTTTGATTATTATTACTATCACAAGTATGATGTTTGCCATCTATCATATTTTTTATATCGGCATTCCATGACATCGTTTTTCTAATGACTAAGATTATGGATTTGGATTATTATTAATACCTGGAAGTTCTATTTTTCTCTGTGCATATTTACGATAATTTATTTTCCTGTGATATTGGTTATATTATGATTCATATATACCATTTCTATAACTACCATTATTCTTCTCCAATAATACATTATTATCTACCTCCATACCAGCTTGGATCTTTACAGCTAGTCTGCATCATCTAGTGTATGGGAAGGCGCGCTTGATTTCATGTCACCCAACAACTCATGGAACCATTTTAGTGCCCCCCAGTTCATTATGTTACACCCATTATGAAATATATCAATATTAGATTTCAATAAATTGATGACAATATTTCACAAAAAATTCCATGGAAATTTCAATTAATTTTGATGACTATGTGTCATTAAATAATTTATATAGATAAATAATTTAAAAAAACCATAAAAACAATTATTTTTAAGAACCATATTATGTTAACTTTATATGAACACATTATGTGCATAAAAATAGTTTCCAATATAAAGAAATTTTTAGAAATCATTTATATAGACATAGTATTCGCAATCACCTCTAACTGATTAAAATCATCAATTTTATAAATCTACAATATTTTTAGTCATAAGAAGATAAGTAATTATATGGAATTGAAAATATTATAGATTCATCTTCCTCAAGATATAATAAAATATTATTTTATTCTAAATCGATTAAAAAAATATTAGTCTCTAACAAGAATCAATATATAAATAGAATTCACAAAGAGGAAATATCATAACCCGTGATTGAAAAAGGATGAATACCCAAATCACCCTTCCATGAATACGACAGATCTAGAATATAAAAAGAATAAAGGAGAACCATTCATTGAATAAATTGAAAATTATCCAATATACACATTCAATCCCCCAATTATAGTTACTTATAGTTATGGTAACCATCTATATAATATTTAGGCTTCAAATGAAAATTTTTAAAAATTGAAAATACAACTATGAAGTATTGGTGCATCAGATAAGATCATTATGGCTTTTCCTAAGAGATTGACCATAGGGACCCATATCATATTCATACTAAAATAATGGATGATTTAGACCACCACAACCTCCACCATTCCATGTTGATGTCTCTATGGTTAAAGTAAAGAGGAAGGATTCCAATGCACTCCCCCTAGGTGATGACCATATCTAACCATGTATTCCTTTTCCACTGCACATAATAACTTTTCATTTACATCATGAAGTCCACCAAAATGTGTCCCAACCATGTTACTGAAATAAAATCCAAAATTTATTTATGATCCATCAAAAAATCAAAACTCCTACAAACTATTAAATTCCCCATAAAATTAAAATTAAATTACAAAATAGGATCCTTAACTGATTATAAATGTATATGGGTGATAATCAACCCCATAATAAACTCTTTTTTTCATTGAATTATTAAGATGAAAAACACTAAGTGTTATAGGGACATTCTTTCATTATCAAGGCACCTCACTCCCATGTATTTAGGATTTTCCAACCAAAAAATTCATCCCACACGAACTAATGGTATTTTCATTCCATGAAGCACCTTATCCAATCAGTCCACTATCAAAACATTCCCTTCAACCTAAAAGGTATCTATTTTAGTCTCAAAATTATTATAATCAATTATGTGGGGGTAATATAGTAGATAATTCTTTAGTTGTTAAATGTGGAAAACATTCTCAATATAAGACAAATGTGTATAAAAGTAATATCAACAATATATATTCTATAGTCACGCCACAATTTCTGATTGCCCGATATAATAAGGTGATATCATAATTTTTTCAAAAAATTCTATCTCCCAACTGAGGTCAATCTCTATAAAAAACCCAATCACATATATTCGATTCCCTTGGACAGTGAAACTGACAAATATATGTTTTTAGTGACATTGATTTTTCTATAATCATTTCTTGATCAAATTCACAATATGATTCATCTCTAGATCAATACTCTATTCATCCAAATACTATTATTTATACATTATCATTATAAGAGGGGATCTATATGGCCTCCTTTATATATCAATAAATAGAACAATTCTAATAGATTCCCAATAAATATTATAATAAGAAAACTAAACTAATTGTATTGGTTTCATCTATGGTTGAAAAAGTCATGAATATATTATCTATGACTGTTTCCATAAATCATGATAGCCCTATAAAACTAGCCATGAATATAGGATAAAAATCAATATCATATTTCAACTACAACCCCATAATTACTTGTAATTCAGTCAAAAAATGGATGATAAGTGAGGCTACCTAAAAAAAATGATACATAATGGAACACTATGGAGTTTAATAATCACTTACACTTATTTGTTCCCAATATCCTCAACCATTTTCAACACACTGATTAGTAGGAAATACAATAATATCTTGAGTTGATAAAAAATCAACAAAATCATATCCCTTCCAATGTGGGTATAAGATTTCACAATAATGAATTATAATATATCACATTTTATTCCATACAATTATAGGTATGGGTTGTAAAAAACTAGTAGTTATATGACATTTAATTATAAGTTTTATATATTTATATCATAATGGAAAAATATTTGTAATCAATAATCTCATTCCAGGCAACATGTAACGAAATATCAAAAAATAATAAATGTTTTTATCTTAGAGTTGTACCAAATAATTATATCATAGTGACTTACTAATAAATAAATCTCTTAGATTAAATGAGAAATTAATCAATCCTCTGATGCACAACACTCTATCAGGATACCAAGACTCCTCACCTATGTTTTATCCACCATAAGAATTCATACAAAATCACTAACATTCTACATAATTTTCCTTACCAAGACATATCCAATAAGTCATAGGTGATAGAGTAATAAGAAAAATCTTTGAATACATATTATTCGTGTCTCCCTTCTTCAATGTTCATAGAAATATAAAATCCAAATAGGCATAGACCCCCCTGGTCAATTACTTTTCCAAATCATGTTGTTTGAGGAATAATGGGGACCATTGGTGACTCTTTGAGGAGTTTTCCAAATTTTAGGATGAACTAATGGTGGAATTAATGGGCATCAATGGCACTGATCGAGCATCAGTGGAAGTGATGGGCATCGGGGGCACCTATCGGTATCGGTGGCATCGGTCAGCCAACAGTGGCACCGATGGGAATTGGTGGAACCGATCGGCCACCGTTGGCACTGATCAGTAGTTGTTACACACCCATCGGTGCCAGGGCATCGATGTTAGGGTTTCATTGAATCACCAACTGGTGATTTATTTCCAGAATCTCTAGGGCTTTCCAGTTTCACTCCTGTAACACATCTTTAACATGAAAGTGTTTTAATGCCTCCATTAAAGTTATTTAAGTCCATTTTTAAGACCATAAATGATAATTTAAAACCTCTAAGAGTCTGGAGATGCTTGATTTACTAAAACATGTGGCCTTTTTATCAGTGTCACACCATTTTCTGTGTGTTCTAGTTTTTCCTAGTTTTTCTAGTTACACACTTATTATTTGTATTTCTCCATTTAATGTTAATCTATCAACTCACAGCTTTCCATTCATCTATCTCCACTATTTCTAAAGAGAATTTTTAAATCTCAATTAATCATGATGTGTAAAACCACAGATCCGCATGGTCAAACCATGATCATACATTTTTGTACTTCAAAATGTTCTCCCTGTTTTTTGGATTTGGCCTCTTTTAAGATGAAATAATCTCTTCCTTCGTCATTTTAATTTCTCTATGTGCACCGAGAAAAATCCTCCTGAGATGAATTGTGTGCTCATGATGGAGCCCTTTCTACTCATCCTTGGAGTTCCTCCTGCATGTCACGTCATACCCTATTCTTTTCACAATGATAAAACATTGATCCATGATCATCAAAGTAGGGGTTCTTCCTTCATCTCTCTTCATCATGCATCATGAGGGATGGGTACAGTGATGTTCCCTTGGGATGTAGTTGAAAAAATCATTAAAAAATATAATAAATGGACTTTTAAAGAATGAATTGGTGGAGAATATAATGATGTTATTATATTTTAATTTCTTTTATATGTTGTGAATTGTATCGGATTATGTACACTAAAAATTGTGGTTGTTGGTGGTCCTTCCATTCGCATTAATGAAGCTCTATTTTTAGGATGATCTTGTGATTGAATAAATTTAACATGGAAAATGATTAATCATGTAAATATGGTTGATTAAACTAATGTCTAATGAATAAGAACCCTTGTGTGATCACCCGAGTTAACTAAACAGAAAGAAAGAACCCAATGAATCGATTCATCTAAATATGAATAAAAATCATTTCTCTCTTCATTTTATATGAATGGTTGTTCTATTTAATATTTATGGTGTGACATATAGGGGATTGGAACCTCTAGTTGAGAGGTTGTTTATTTGTGAATATGAGATCCTGTGGATATGGCAGCAAATGTTATGGTCTATGTATGTTGGTGGATTTTTTTTGTTCTAGTACTTTGAGGGATCTCACGAGATCCCATTTTGATGTTGTTGTTTACAAGAGAACCCAGAATGAAGGCTTAAACACCTGCTTGGATGTTTTCATTCAGTTGTTGTTTTGGCATGTGGTTATGCCCATTAGTTTCACAGTAGTGAATGAATATTTAAATGGAACCACATGAACATGATAATGAGAACGAGTAAAGTGGGGAAGTATTTTATAGAAAGTGGTTGTTACCTAGTTGTGGTTATTGTGTACTTGTGCATTTAGTGGTAGTAGCAAAATAAGTTGTGTGTGGGCTAGTTTTTTGTTTCAGACCCTAAGGTTAGGATGACTGCTTCATTAACTATATGTATAATATTTTTTTCTTCTGTTTTTATACGCACCCAACCCATGTTTATAATTTCATGCAGAATATCCATATTTCATAGGGTAGGGTGTTTCTACCAACATTCCTATGAGTGGTTGGTTATTAGCTCTTTTCTGCTCTGTCTCATTGGTAGAGAAAGACTCTTCGAGAAGGACGTGGTGGTCTAAGGTTTATTATATCCTAGGAATCTTCGAGTAGGGTGTGTTGTGTTGGGTTGTCCTAGGTGTGTGTGAGAAGGTTGCTTCCCAAGTGTATTCAGGATGAGGCACATGTGTTTGCGTGCAGGAAGTGTGTTTATGAAGGACCAGGTGTCTCTGGGTGGGATGTGTGGCTTTGGTGGCCCAGGTGTTTGAGTGTGGGATAAATGTGCGGTTGGTATGGACCATATGGTTGTTGCTAGGGGCGGAAGTGGGACTGCAGATGGATTTTTTGGGGAGGTATGATGCATAGGATGTTCTAAATAACCAGTCGTAATGTGGTGCACAATACCTAAATATCGATTTGCTATTACTATTATTTTACCCGACTTGCGTTATTTAGTGAGTGTGCCCTGGAGTGGTTGGGTGGATTTTTTTTTCTTTATAGGTGTTTTGGTTACATTTATTGCTCACAGGGCATTAGAATGTCTCCCCACATGTGCATGATATCTTTTGGTTTCCCTACTGAGTATACCTGTATACTCTCCCTAAATATATAAAACTGCTTTCTGGTTTCTAGGAGGACTTCATGGATAGCTCCATACCTTACTAGCATGTGCATTGGGACAGCTTTCATTGCTAATTTTCTTTGTTTTGGTAATTTACTTCATAGTTTTATTGTACTTGAATCAGTTTATTTTGATCATGCATGTGAGGATGGATTTTTTTGGCTTTACTTTTAAATTTAGTCCTTGTTATTGTTGGGACATACCATCTTATCTCTTGATCTTGTTCTATAAAAAGGGTAATGCCTTCTATGCTACGTGAGATTCTATAGCCTCGGTACTAGTCTCCACTCTGGGTTCTATTCAAGGAGAGACTCTGGGGTCATTATATCTCATTAAACATGAATATGGAAGGGTTTGGTAGTTTTTTATTCCTTCCCTTATCTTGGAGAAGGAAGGTCATGAGAGAATGGTATCAGGGGGGGTTGAGTTATTGGATGGAGTTTCGGGTTTGGAAAAGATATGATTGCATGAGATAATAGGGAATCAATGTTATGTAATCATGGTTTGTTAAATATTATTGGGAAGACTAGTTAGGACATGAGATTTTGGATCCTACTTTGATCTAATTCAAGGAATATGGACCCACTAAATGACCAAGTGAGGCTACACTGATTGCAAGGAAGAGACCCTAGGAATGGAAAATGCATCATAATGACTTTTGTTCCTGTGTTTCATGGATGTTTTTGGAATTCAAAATAAATGAAAATTTTAAACAGATTATTTTTTTAAATAGGAATCTTCTACACAACACAGGAATAGGAATTATTTATTTCTATTCTCAGCTATGGAACCCAGACATCGCCCACAAGTAGTACCGATAGTTGAGGCCCAATAGGTTGATCTGATTGAACAGCATAGGGCAGATCGAGAGAATTAAGATGAACAGTAGAAGAAAACTATGTGCTTTCCAGTAGTAGATGCTCAGAAAGTATGATGGATGAGTCTCACCCTTGTAGGAAAGTAGAAGAATCGAGGAGCCAATTATTTATTTCATCTTGATCCAGGCATAGAAATAGTACCAGGTTCTTCTGAAAGCGATCCATGTGTGAGGGGAAGTGTGTCAATGGTGGACGCATTATCATTGGGAGGCAAAGAAAGTTGAGGTTTCGTGGACTGAATTTGATAAGTATTTCTAGGTGTATTTCCTTTCTTCCTTGATGAAGGATGAAAATAGGCAGGAGATTCTCTTCCTCCATCAATGGATTATGTTGGTAAGGGAGTAGGGGATCATTCTCAAGGATCTCTTTCATTTTTTCTAGACCACTTCCCAGATGAGGATTCATAAGCAAGATTCTTTAAGGAGGCACTCTGACCTTCTCTTTAGTATATGGTTAATTACTTCACTCTACCGATGCACTTGGAGGTTCAGAAGAAGGATAATGTAGAGGAGAGGATTAATATGCTGGGAGGTGTTCCACGATAGGGAATCTAGTTGAGTTCTTCCAAGGGGAAGGTTTCCAGATGTAGACCACTAGAATCAAGGTCTTCCAGGATTTAGCCAGCGGGGAGTAGGCCTCAGCAGTTCCAGTTCGAGTCTCATGGTGATTTCCCTTTCACTATGAGCCTAAGACCCAGGTTACTTTCTTTTGGAGGTTTTGGCCACATCCATAGTCGGTGCCCTGATCGAGCTTAGTACTTTGGGAGAGGGCATGTTCTGTGCCAAATTTAGTGACACCAGTTGTTGACCTAACCTTTTCGGTAGAAGCATGCCCCTACCCCTTTGAGAGGATGTGTTATAGTTGGAGGCAGACCAAAGGGAGCTCCTCCGGGACCTCGACTAGGTCATGGTCAGGGAGGCAACCGAAAGCTGAGGGATAAAGGAGTTGGGTGTGGGATGTTTCACACCATAGAGGTAGAAGCTCCAGTATGACGAGACATCATTTGAGGTATGATCTGTCTATTTAGTAATCTTACATGTTCCTTTATTGATTCAGAAGCTTCACACTTCTTTGTTACACCTATTCTAGTTCATTCCCTAGGTCTAGTCATAGAGAGTCTTTCCATGTCCTAGTGTTGAGTATGCCAGTTGTATGTTAGACCTTCCTGTTTTATGTTTTCTGAGGATACTAACTGATGTGGGGGATGCATCAATCCAGTGGGGATATTCTTATCATAAAAATGCAGTTGTATGATGTCATCATAGGAATAAACTGGTTGTTTTCTGTGCACACTGTTATCAATTGATTCTCTATAAGTATCGTGTTATCATATATGGGAGGTCATCGTGTAGCATTCATTAGGGAGCAGGGTTGATAGGAGGTTAGCCGGTGTATGGAGCCCTTATTTCATTTTTTTACAAGATGCCAGTGGAATCAGTGGACTCAGAGATTGTGGAAGTTTATTGGGATTGTTAGTGAGTTCCTAGACATATTCCCCAAAGAGGTTTTGACTCTAACCCCTTGACGTAATGTTGTGTTTGGGATAGACTTGCATCCTGGCACCCATCTGATTTTGATGGACCCCAATCACATGGTGCCTTCTGAATTATTATAGTTGGGGATTCATGTTGATGACCTGACGAAGAATTATTTCATCCAACCAGGTGTGTCTCAACGGGGTTCTCTAGTATTGTTCACAGTAAAGGAAGACAGTGGTACGAGGATGTGCATAGACTACAAAAGATTGAGTTGGGTGATAGTAAAGAACCGTTACCCCCTCTCGAGGATTGAAAAACTATTTGACATGTTGAAGGTATTTGGAAAGTTATCTAAGATCGACCTACTGTATAGATATCACCAGTTGAGGGTGAAGGAGGGTGACATCCCAAATACTTCTATTAGGTGTAGATATAGGAACTTCGAGTTCATGGTTATGGAATTTGGTGGTATGAATGCACCATCTAGGTTTATGGGGCTCATGAACACTATATTCTGAATGTATCTGGATGAGTTCATGGTCATGTTCATCGACAACATCCCGATCAAATCATGATTAGAGGAGGATAACTCTGAGCATCTAAATATAGTATTGGGGTTCCTCCAACACCACAATATCTACAATAAGTTTTCCAAGTGCAAGTTCAAGGCATTAAAGGTGCACATCCTTGGACACGTGCTGTCCCAGCAGGGAAAAGGGGTGGACCTGTCAAAGGTCAGAGTGGGTTTTTTTTGGTAAACACCGATGAACAAGGAAGAGGTTCATTGTTTCCAGGGTCTAGTAGTATACTAATGGAGGTTGATACCTGAAGTCTCTCAAGTTTCAGTGCCTTTGAAAGCCTTGACCAGAAAAGGCCAGGCTTTCATATTATGTGAGGAGTGCGAGGCATATTTCAGTTATCTGAAAGGGAAGCTATCTAGTGCTCCAATGCTGAGGAAGCTATAGGAATGGTAATATTTGAGGTGTTATTTGATACTTATGGTCTAGGAATGGGGTGTGTGAAGATGCAAAAGCGGGGAGTGATCCCTTATAGGTCTAGGAAGTTCCAACCTCACAAACATAACTATGCCACCCACGATTGAGAACATGTAGAGGTTGGGTTTGCGTTGAAGATATTGTAGTATTATCTTATTGGGGAACACCTCTTGGTCTTTAAGGGTCATAAAAGCTTTAGTTACATCTTCTCCAACCGATACCTAAACATACAACATCGAAGGGGATGTAGTTTCTTTAGCACTATGAATTAATGCTTTCCTCCACCTCATGAAAGAGTAATATGGTGGCTAATTAATTGAGTTAAAAGTCATAGAAGAATGTGGTTCCTGATTCAGTAGATACTTGGAAAGCAGTGGAGGAGTTGGTAGCTTTATATTTGGGCATGAGAGTGGAGGGTGGTAGAAGTTTTCTTTTTTAGATAATAAGGCATTCATCATTGGTATGACAGGTGGAGGAGTCTCAGTGGGGATACTCACATGATGATGTGATGCATGATCTTGTTTTCCAAGGTGATGCTCTGGAAGGATGGTCAGAGGATGGTCAAAATTAGATGCTTCTCCATGGGATGTTTTTTGTCCTAAAGACAATGTGCGTGGGTGTTCTCAGTGAGTTCCATAACTCACTTCTGGTTGTACATCCATGAGTCTCTAAGATGTATAGGGAATTGATATGACAATTTTGGTTGCCCAAACTGAAGTGGGATGTGGTGAAGTTTGTGGCAATGTTCCAAATGTGTCAGTAGGTGAACACTGAACACCGTGTTCCGGACAATCTGTTGTAACCCTTAGAAGTTCCATAGTAGAAGGGGGATGATGTCTCGATCGATTTCATCATCACACTACCTAGGGCCAAGGGAGGATGTGATTCCATCTGGGTAGTGGTTGACTGATTGATGAAATCAACTCACCTCATAGAGGTTAATGAGTTAAGCAGAGTGGATTTTTTAGCACATAGGTACGTGGGTAAAGTTTTGAAGCTTAACGGAGTACCCAGATCCATCATTTTAAATCAGGATACACAATTTACTTCACGAGTTTGGATTGGATTACAACATGATTTCGACACCCAGCTATGGATTTTCACCCCATTCCACCATCACATGGATAGGAAGATAGATAGGACCATACATACGTTGCGGGATATACATCAAGAAAGTGTTTTGGACTTCATGGGAATATGGGTACAACACTTTCCCCCAGTGGAGTTTTCCTACAACAATAGCTATAACTCCACCATTGGCATAGAACCATTCAAATCATTTTATGAATACCATGTTCTTCACTCGTGTGATGAAGAGAGGATGGGGAGGAAGGTATTCAAGGACTAGAGGTAGTTCATATCATGAAGTAGAAGTTTCATATTGTGCATGAAAGGATCATGGAATCTCAGGACCGGAAAAATTCATATAATGATCATTGGAGGAGAACCTTGGTGTTTCAGATTCAGGACCATGTGTTCTTGAAGGTCTTCCCATAGCATAGACAACAAATGTTTTGCAGGGTGATTAAGCTTTCTCTAAGGTTCATCAGACCCTTTAAGGAGTTGGATGAGTTGGTGAGGTGGCATATCTTCTCGCATTACTGCCGCTGTTGGAGAAGATCCTCAGTGTATTTCATGTATCTTATCTCTATCAATATCTACATGATGAATCCCACATCCTCAACTTTTGGGGTTGGAGATCAAGGATTATTTAATGTTCGTGGAGCGAACAGTGAGAATTGAGGTTCAAAAGAAGAAGGTGCTTTGTGGATGGACCATTCCATTGGTTCGTGTGTTATGGAGGCATGGTGGCCTTGAGGAGAGTACCTAGGAATGAGAGGCATAGATACATGACTAGTACCCATAACTGCTCTGTGTTTTAATCTTGTGATTTCCTTTTAATTTGATTAAAAGGAAACATCTAAACCTTCTTACTATATGATAAATTGTTTCTATGTTGTCTATATTGTGTGAATAGTACAGACTATAGGGAGGGTAGAACTAGATCCCTAATAAAGATACATTAATGTGGATGTGATTAAACCGGTTCAGACGAGTCATTTCCACCCAAAGAAAATAGTATCTGGACAAGGGGGAAGGATCTCCTTAATCCATGTTTTTGGATAGTGTGACCTTTTTGTGTGTTTCTATGGTCACTTGAGGTAGAGGAGTCGTAGTGTTTCTATAGTTTTTAGAAGATTGATGTGAGAGAGGTGTTCCTAGAATTTGAGGTTTTATTCCATCTTTCAAAAAAATCTAGGGCATTATGTCCTTGAGATGTATCGTACGAGGTGATTTTTCAGACCCCTCTAATTTCTTATATTTTAATCTTGAACTCTCAAGGGTGATAATTGATTGAGAGGTATCTAATGTAATGGACCAGACCCTACAGGTCCATTACATTTCCAAATCCTGATGTTTGAGGTATCCTGGAGACCATCAGTGTCTCATTGAGGAGTTTTCCAAATTTTAGGTTGAACGAATGGTGGAACCGATGGGAATCAGTGGTACCGATCGGAAGCGGAACCACACCCACTTGTGCCATGGAATTGGTTCTAGGGTGTCGGTGACTCACCCATTAGTGAGTCATTTCTAGTCTCTACAAGGCCTTCCAGTTTCAATGTCATAACGTCTCTTTTAACCTGAAAGTGTTTTATTGCCTCTTTTAGTGTCATTTGAAGCAGTTTTAATGCCCATATATGATACATTAAATCCTCTAATATTCATGTGACCCTTGACCTACCAAAACATGTGGCCTTTTTATTGGTGTCACAGCCTTTGCCTCATGTTCCAGTTTTTCATTGTTTTCTAGTTTCACCCATGTTATGTGTTTTTCTCTATTTAAATTTAATCTATCAACTCACATATGTCCTCTAGTCTTTGTCCAACATTTATAAAGTGAATTATTAAATATCAATTAATTCAAATGTGTGAAATTGACGAACCGTGTGGTCAAGCCATGATTTAACTTTTATGTACTTTTAAATGGTGTCTATGATTTTAGGATCTGGCCTCTTCTTAAGCCAAGATACTCTCTTCATTATTCCATTTCATTTCTCTAAGTTCACCTAAATATTTCCTATCATGACAAATTGTGAGCCCATGTTGGAGCCCTTTCTAATCAGCCTTTTAGTTCTTCCTTCATGTTGTGTAATCCGCTATTCTTTGTACAATGAGAAATCTTCGATCCATGATCATCCAAGTAGGGGTTATTCCTTCGTCTCCCATTACTATGCATCATGCAGGGGGTGGTAAGGTGATGCTACCTCTATTCATAGATGAAACTAACATTAACGAAGATAATAAATGAAATTTTAAAGAATTAATGGGTGGGGAAGATGATGATGTTGTTGAATTATAGTTTATTTTTTATATTATTAATTGTATGGGATCATGTCCACTAAAAATTGCAGTCATTGGTGATCATTTATTGCACACTAATGAAGAAATATTTTATGGATGTTATTATGGTTGAATAACTATTACATGGAAACTAATTAATCACATAAACTTGGTTGATTAAATGGATGCATAATGAATTAGAACCCTTGTGTGATCACCCCATGTATTCAAACAGAAAGAAGTAACTTAATGAATGGAGTTGGATAAATCTGAAAAAAAACATCCTTGCTCTGTTATGGTGATATGAATGGTTGTTCTGTTTGATGTTTGTGGGGTGACGTAGAGTGGAATGGAACCTATTGTTGAGAGGTTGTTGGTTTGTGAATCTAAGGTTTTTTGGAGCCCGAAGTAAATGTTCTGGACCCTATAAGTTGAAGCTTGTTTTGGTTCCAGTACTTAGAGGGATCTCATGTGATTCCATTTTGATGTTTTTATTTACAAGAGAAGCGGGAGGGAATTCTTAAACACATGCTTGGCTATTTTCATTCAGTGGTTGTTTTGGCTTGTGGTTTTGCCTTTTAGTTGCCCGGTAGTGAAGTAATTTTTAAATGGAACCACCTGAACAAGATAACGAGAATATTTTCAATAGAGAATTGTTTTCTAGAAAGGGGTTGTGCTCTGGTTGTGGATATTGTGTACTTCTGTATGTATGGGTAGCAGCAACAGTGGTTGTGTGTGGGTTGGTAGTTGGTTTTGGACCATTATGTTGGAATGAGTGCTTGACTACATATATGTATAAAATTTAGTTCTTATACTTCTTATAAACACCGACTACTACAAATATGGCCAATATCAGTGGTAGAAAATGGCATTAACAGTGCTAAAAAAGCACTATTAATCGAGGTGAAGATAAAGAGGGGTCCCCTAAATAGCTCTAAAAAAGCGCTAATAAAGACCTCTTTTATCAGCACTAAATAAAAGCACTGATAAAAGGGTCCATTTATCAATGCTAATCAAAAGCGTTGATGGGTCTTTTATCAATGATTTTTTAAGCGTAGAAAAAATCTAAAAATTAAATTTAAAAAATTAAATAAATACTTCTTCAATTTGGGCCGGGGATTCAACAGCGCTTGAATACCCTTTTAACACCCCAACCACACCCAAGACCACACATCCCAGTGACCACCCAAACCCTTTAACAGTTCCCCAACCCCCTTTAACAACGTTATCCATAATTCCCCACCAACGCAGACGACCTGTCGTCCCCTGGATTCAAACTCGGGGCCTTTTGCCTATGCGCCTAAGCCTTTACCACTCGACCATATTGCTTTGCTCTTAATTTATTAATATATTTATATATTTATATATTTATATATTTATATATATATAGTTATATTTACTCGTATATTAATATATATATATATTAACATATATATATATATATTTAATATATATATGTATAGTTATATTAATATATATATATATATCTGTATATTAATATATATAACTGTACATTAATATATATATATATATATATATTAACATATATATATATATATTGTTATATTTATATATTAATATATTTAGTCATATATTAACATATATTTATAAGATCATTTTAAATGAATTTATAAAATCTCTTTCTTTATGTGTGTTTATAAATATTAAATACATATATACATCACACACACACACACATATTATATGTGTATTTTTAAGTATAATTATACATATTTACAAATAATAAATATCAATTTATATATGTATATGTTTAGAATATGTAGATAATATATATCAATTTTTTAATACATACGCACAAAAATACAAATACACAGACACACACACACACATCATATATGTATAAAAATATTAATATATTTTTATTTTAATAAAATGGATATTAATTATTTTTTTATATATGCCTTATATATTGATAGATATACTTTATATGTAAATCTGTTAAATTATTTATTTATAAAATTAAATTTTTAGGGGTGAATATATATAAAAATACATACATATTATTAAATGATTGATTATAAGTAACATTACATTGTGAAAAATGATAAATTTTCAAAGTGATAATATCAATATAAATGTAACCCCTCAGAATAAATTCAGTCCCCAATGAAAAAGGTCAAAATAGCTTCTAAAGTGAGGCAAAAAATTTGATTGAATGTAAAAATATTTGGGTATCCGAACTTAAAACTCGGTTTTGGAGGCCTTCTAGGCCATTTTGGCCTCGAAAAATGTGACAGAAGGATCCCTTGGGTTACAACGCCTAGTGCTTATCGCATGATTTCATTTTACATGCTGTAAATCTCAAACGGACACCCAAATCCAATGTTATGGTCTTTTGGTGTTTGAGTTACGTTTCAAAATTATTTTAGATCTTTTATTAATTTTTTTTTTTCCGTGTCTTCAAATTATTATTAAATGATTATTAGTCGATGATAATTAGAAAATTATTAATTAATAATTTTGGAAGATATTTTATAAGCCATTTTCACAACATATCATACATATTAAGTGAAAATGGTTATTTATACTTATCTAAAACATTTTTAAAAAATATATATTATAATTATATCAATATATATATACTTTTATATAAATATTTTTTTTATTTTTTTTTGAAATATAAACTTTATTAGTGCTAGAAAAAAGTGCTGATAAATCCCCCTATCAACACTATTAAAAAAGCACTGATAAAGGGGGACCCTTTAACAGTGCTAAAAAAGTGTTGAGATAGGGCACTTTTAACAGCGCTTTAGCACTGTTAAAGGGAGGTGCTGCAGAAACCCATTTTTGTGGTAGTGATCCCACCCATATTGAACACTTAGTTCCAAACACCACATTTTCATAGGGGAAGGTTTTTTTCTATCATTCCAATAAGTGGATGGTTATTAGTTTCTTTCTGATCCCTGTCTTGGGTAGTGCAAGACACACCGGGCAGGCTGTGATGGATTGAGGTTTAGTATATCCCAAGAATCCTCCAGTATGGTGTGTTGTTTTATGTTGGAATAGGTATGTATGGAAAGGTTGTTTACCAAGTGTCTTCAAGATGAGGCCCATGTGTCTGTGGGTAGGATGTGTGGTTGTTATGGCGCATGTTTCTGCGGGGCGAGATGTGTGGTTATGGTGTATGAGGTGTTTTTGAGTGGGAAATATATGCGATTAGGATGGCCCTTAGGTTTGTTGATGTGAGCAGTAGTGGGAATACAGTTGGAATTTTGGGGGAGAATTGATGGGTAGGATGTTCAAAATAACCAGTGGGAAATCAGTGCGGGGTAAAAATATATAAATGTGTTATTACTATTACATTATCTTACATTCATTATTTGGGGAGTGTTCCTTGGTGAGGCTTGTTGGATAGTTTCCCATGCTAGATGTTTTAGTTTCATCTCTTTCTCATAGGGCATTAGAAAGTCTCACCACATTTTCACAAGGGATTTTGGTATCCCAGCTGATTATACCTGTATAATCACCCTACGTATGTAAAACTACTTTTAAGATTCATGGTGGACATTGAGGACCATGCCAGATCCTAGTAGCTCGAGCATCAGGACAATTGTCGTTACTTATTTTCTTGATTTTGGTACTTTCAATTAGATTTTTCTTGTACTTGTGTCAATTTATTTTGAACATGTATGTAGGGATAGATTTTGTGTCACTAATTTTAAATTTATTCCATGGTGTTGTTGGGACTTACCAACTTATCTCCTTATATTGTTCTATAAAAATGGTATTTACTTCCATATTATGTGTGGTTCTATACCCTTGGTGCTAGTTTCCACACTTTTTCCAATTGAAGGTGGGATTTAGATATCATTATCTCACCTTCAAAATGAAGAATTAAGGGTCTAGCAATTAGTTATTCCTTCCCTCATCTTAGAGAAGACAGGTTGTGTTAGCACCACCATCCATATGATTCCTTCTTTTCCTGAATAAATATTCTTTTACTCAATGAATCACAGTAAAAATTACATTCCTAAGGGTGTATAAAATATCTAATCAATGGTTCCATAAAACTACACCAAGAATATCTATCTCAGGTTCATATTTCATGTATTCAATTTATACATGAAACATTTTTCGTATGAATATGTTATAATTATCTCTCTATAGTGGTTATAGAATATTGATTTAAGAGCATGCATTATTACCTCCAAACAATGATACTGGATGTTTTAGTACTTATTGTGAGAGAGTAATTGATGAGAGAAAACATATATCAACTATATTCCTTATATTAGAATGAAATCCCTAATCTATAGATAAGAAATTTCAATAATAATCATATTTAAAATCATACTCAAGTAGGATAAAAAATGGACTTGAATTTTTCCCTACATGCAACGCCATTAATGAATTAGGGAACCAATAAGCCAAAATTAACTTCACAGCCTTATGGTTTAATTTTTTATTAAGATTTCTGGTTTAGATAAGTATTGAACAAAATTACATTAACTACTAGTTAATGTAAAGATAATTCTAAAAGGAATGAAAATTCCTTTGTAGCTCTAAGGGCATGACCACTAGAATTTCATCAGGGTATAATAATACAAATTTCTCAAAAATCAGAATTCTAATAAATTTCACACCTATATTCTAGAATAGAAAATTGGATTTATTTAAATATAAATGATTTTTATTTAAGATCCAAATATTTTGATAAAACTGAATAAAATGATTCCACAATACTCTGAATTAAATAATTATATATTCCATAAAACAATGGTGTATTAATCAAAAACCAATGTTATATTCAATTATTCAAATATATAAATTCCTAAAGAGTGTTAGTTAGTTCAATGAAATTGTTAATAAACTCAAATATAAAATACTTATTCCTTAAAATAATCATATGAATATATTTATCTCAGATGATGAGCTAAGAGTAACTTGATAACATAAAAAATTTAATTACCATAGATTTCCCTTCAGCTAGTCAAGAAAAATTAGTCAATCCTATGAAGTGGTTATTTTTTCATAATTATAACATGGTTCCATTTTTAGTAGTCATTATTATGTTTAAGACTACAATATAACATCTATACAAAACATACTAGAAATGGCCATCAAGAAAAACTAGGATGAATAAATCCCTTAACCTCATGATACTCATAATAAACCTTTAATATATCCAATTCAAAATGAACCATATGGTATGATGTCATGAGAATAAAACTCATAACTAAAAGCATTTTTATATAAAACTAGACTTAAGATGAGGTTTAACCCCATATAAATAATCTATAAAAACATGCGAGACTCACACAAAATCACAAAAATATGTATAGTAATCAATATATCAACTACATTATGAAGCATCTATTAAAACATTAATGATATAATCATAAAACTATCTAAAATAAGATTTGATCTCCCATGTTTGGGACATGACCCTACTAGAAATAAATTAGTTACTTCACCAGGATATAGAAATTAATTGAGATTATTATAACTGTCAATATTGGATTCATAGAAAATCATACAATCCATTCCAATGATGAAATAAAATATTTCATGAACAAGGATTTGAAAATCCAATTGGATTTATTGTTTATCAATATTCACCAGTAACTCATGAAATTTAGAAAACTACACAAACATCTTCCCAATGGAGTTTAAAGATACATCAAGAAATTCATAAGATATGTTCACATTCCCAAATAATAAATAATCATAGAAAAAATAATGGAATGATTTTCAGAAATGAAAAATAATACCATAAAATAGTTTTTATAATAATCGTTATACCATTCATGATATATGATCTTTCATATCAATGCTCTATTGAACATTATTCCACATTAAAAATATTTCTTCATATTCCCCATTCACCAAAACACGATAATCAATAATGGAATAAGGATAAGATCCCACCAATTGTGCTATATCATGTCTCAATAAATGTTTCATGGTGAATGTTTGAAATTCAATAATTCAATATCAAAATATATCCACAACATCAATTTTGGTTACCACGCTTCTTTATCTAACATTAAAATAAACTATGGCTACCACCAAATGTCACGGATACCACTGAAGAGTCTTGTATTTCATGATATTTCTGCATCATCTATGGATACATTTTTTTAAAACATGATATAAGGTTAATAGTAATGTATAAATCAGCATAGAAAAATATTTTATGTAACATCCCCCAATCTAGAACACTCTCATGAGGCCAAAAAGTGTTAGTCATGAGACCTCATGTGTGCCTCCATGTATACTGGTTTATTCTGACTAGTAGTGGGGGTGTGAATTATATTGTGGGGAGACTATACACTCTTGTATGAAATGTCATAAGATAATAATTAGATCATATAAATAAAATAATAAAACAAAATATTAGATATTGTGGAATACAAAAATATGAGCTAACTGAATTACTCTATAAATAACAATAGAACAATGAAATGTAATGATAGAATGTAACTAAATGTCATACTACAAACAATAAGTTTAAAATACTAGAAGAATGAGTTAATTACACTAAATTATTCTGCATTAAAACCGATGTGGGTCCCATCATCAAATCCAAGCCCATCCAGAAAGAATGAAATCAATTACAAGGTCCTTTTTCGTTGTCCTAACATTCGTCGACATTATCAGCTCAGGCACCCAATGGCGTACCACATAGGGTGTGAGTAAAACTCAGTAGGATGAACACACTATGTATAAACAATGAATATTGATAATAATTGTATGAAATAAAGTGATAAACAAGTGTATTAATTAATAAAACAATTAACAAAATACAAAAATAACCTACCATGCCTCTATCCCAAAATATGTATGCGAATGTCTTATGACCATACTAACCAAAACCATATAAAAATGGCAGAATAAACTAATATGGAACCATTAAATAGTATATTTTTTCTTTTCATATGCTCATTCGATCAACCACAACCGTCTATGGCATAATAAAAAAATTCAAGTCAAATCCCTATAAGCATTACAACATCAGAGTTAAATCCCTTTAAGCATTACATCATGGGACTTGTAATTTCTTGATACTGATAATCACTCTAGTATGGGACTCAAGAAATCCCACTCAATATCATCATTACAATATTTAAGGGTGAATGTTCTTTGGTTGAACCTTATATATAAGAATTTCACTATTGAACATACATCCTATCATACAACATGGATATGAAATCATATATCTCAATGGTTAATAATGAAAATTACAAGTTATCATTCAAATATCAATTGGATTTATATAAAAATTGATTAAATGTTATATAAATATGAAAATTATAAGAAATATATGAATTCTATAACAATAAATAACCTAAGGTCACATGACATGCTAAAAAAACCTTAATACATTATCCTATTTAGTTTTATTGAAGTTATTCTCACCCATTGAGTAGTCATATTCTAGGTCACAATCCAATTATAGAAAAAATTAATTCATGAAATAATAAACTCATTATTTAATTGAATTTTAGAAATTTTATGATGGATATTTGTTAATATTTATAAATATATCAATAATCAAATCACAGGTTTATGATTTAGACCCCTAATTATTAACTAGCTATCCAACAATGCATCCAATGGAATAACCCAGTTATGAAGAAGGAGAATATGATTGAAAATAGGTTCCTAGATCAAAAGTGATCAAAATAAAAATTTACAATTAAATTGGTCAAATGATTACACTAAAATGGATGGAGTACATAGGGAGAGAATATAAAATAGGATGAAAACCACATACCAGTGATTTCTCACACAAATGGGATGTCCAAAAGGACGTTTCTCACTCACAAATTCCATTGAGGGTTTCCCAAGGATGATAGGTTAGGAAAATATTTGAATTAGAATAAAATATAGCCACACAATATTTTTAAAATTGGAGTTTGGGGAATTATTAGTTGTGTATTGTGGTTTCACATTATGTAAATATTTTTAAAGGTATACTACTAGATAAATATCTACAAGGGTTTATTTATTTGAAACAATCAATAAATTACATGACAATTTAAATGTTTTAACGATGGGTTTTCAGTACATATTTTTATAAAAAACCCAAAAACCATTTTATATATTTATCAAAAAACCATGAAACCATGTTCACACTTAACTAATTTATTACCAAGCTCAGTCAATTAAAAAAATCATACATCTTTGATCGTTAGCTCATTTTCACCAAAAATTGCTCTCAATGTAGATCCACTTTGGTTTCCTTATGTTTCCTCACAACCCAATACTACATTGATTCAAATGATATATACCCATAATTGAGACACAACCAAAAGAAAATATTAATGAAAAACTCATATAGGGCATAAATAAAAAATACAAGATCTTTCAAACTCCCCACCTTATAATAACTCATCCTTGAGAATCCCCAAGAGTCACTATGAGTTCTCAATGAACAGGTCTGGCCACTAGGTTCACATATTATACTCCCTATACCATGTATCATCTTAAACTCACCAATTATTCAACATTACTCAAACCAAAGATATTTTCTTACACTGAATATATTTCTCACTAAGATATACTTCCCATATCAGATGATCCATGTAAAGACCCAGAAATTTCAAGGAATTTTTTTTCTTAATTTTCTTTGGAATTTTACAATTACTCAGTTTCTGACGGCGCCTGATTCCGAGGCCCGGTGTGCCCGGAATTAATTTCCGAAGTTTGGCTCGGGAACGTTCAGTGAACGAGCGAGCGGGAATTTCTATCTTTTGAACCGGTGCTTGGAATTGAAATCCAATTGCACCGATGAACTCGCAACACCGGTAATCGCTTAAGAGAACCTTTACCGTAGTTGCATTTGTGCGGGATGAGAAGTTAATTTTTGGGGTTTAATTAAAAAAAGTGAATAAAATTGTTAAATCAAATTTTAACAATGTTAAGTGGTTAACTTCTCCCATGGGAAGTTGGTGGTGGGACCACATCCATCCAACTTCCCATGTGTGGATATTTGAAAGGGTGGGGCCCACACAAAACCCCCACCTTTTCAAATTCCTTAAACTCCCTAACCCTCTTAACCCCTAACATTCCAACTCCCCATTAACTCACATTCTTTAATATTTGACAACTTGATTAATTAATGAGGTGAGTTAAGTATGGTTTATTTGAATTTCAATCTTTTGAAATTCTTTCCAACACTTTGCAATTAATTAACTAAACCAACTTAATTAATTATTTTGATTGTTTGAATTCTTTTGAATTAATTTTGCCAACATTAAAAAGAGAGATTATATTCTTCTTTTTGGGTTGGCATAAACCTTGTGGGGAGAACTAAGGAGAGGAGAAGAACTCTTGGAAGATCACCAACCTCTCGAGGAAGAACGTTCCACGTTTCCAAAGAATGTGAAGCAACACCTCCGACCATCTTCAACCGGAGTAAGGAAGGGAAGCACCGCCGCCTACAAAGTATACAGAGGGTGACGTCTCGGCTCGACTTCACCGAGCTCTTCTCCCACCAACCTAGACGGAACGACGCCCGACCTCCGCGACGCTTGTCTTCCGCGAGTCGTTGAAGAACTCCGTTCTTGAAGCCGAGGTAGGGGAATTTATTTTGGAATTCTCTTATCTTTTGAGAAAAAACGACGAGCGCGGACCAACCAATACCGGGTTGATCTGTGGATCGTCCGATCAAGCGGTTGATGATTGAGGGTTTTTATTTATTTAATTGTTCGTGAATACAAACTTGGTGATGATCGTGGATTAAAACCCTTTTTGTTATCGAATAACGCGAGGGGGTCGGACCGCACAAACACGGCCGACCCTCCTCTGTTTTTTGTGATGGTTTCTTGAGGATGATACGAGAAAACGTGGTGCCGTTGCACCACGCGTTTTATTGCGGAAGATACGCGCAGCGCCGTCACGCCACGCCGTGGAAAGAAATCCAAGAACGCGACGCCGTCGCGTCGCGTCGAAGAAAGTCAAAGGCGCCGCGGCCGGAGCGGGGCCGCAGCGGAGGGAAGCGATGCCGTAGCATCACGCCGAACGACATAAGCCGCGGCCGGTTCTGGGCCGCGGCGGAGCAAGATGACCGTCGACCGGCACCGGGCCGCCGGTGTCGGCGAAGGAAGGACCGGCCGTCGCCGGTCCTTGCTGGCGAAACCGGCCGTCCAGTGCGGGCCGACCGGGCAGTGGAGACCGGGGGAATTAATTTCCCCCGGCCGGGTCTCAAAAGCGGCCCCAATTAAGGGGCCGCGGTTCTCAAAGGGGGGGGGGGGGCTTTGCCCCTAGCGCGCGACACCCAAACGGCGCGCAGGCCGCGCCGCCGTGCCGGTCCGCGCCGCCGGCCGGGCCTGGTTTTCCGAGCCGGGCCGGGTCGCCGCCCGGGGCGGGGCGACCCGGTTCGGCCGACCCTGGGGGGGGGGGGGGGGGGGGGGTCGGGCCGGGTCGGCCCGGGCCCAGATCCCCAGTTTCGGACCACTTTTGGTCAAATGCCCGTATCTTGGGCTACGTGCCTCCAAACGACTCGCCGTCAGCGGCAACACGATCATTGGATCGAGACGGTCGTTTCAGTATACTATACTCAATGTAAATCTTCCTTTTCGGGAGCCTACGTGGTTAAAACTCCATAGTTATGCGTGCTTGGCCTAGAGTAGTGATCAGGATGGGTGACCTGCTGGGAAGTTTCCCAGGGTGGGTGTGAGACGGAAAAGCCAATAACTCTCAGACCGGGCGTCCGATTGACGCGCCATCTATTGCGTTGAGTTCCTGTTGACGATACGGAACTTTTGGAATCCTCTGCCCGAGAATTGGATGCAGATGGATACCGGCCGGGTTGGATCGCACCGAAATCCAACCGGGCCCCGGGAACGGAAAAGCTGATATCTTTCTGACAGAACGTCCGTTTGACGAACCGTCAGCGGCGTTGGTGATCTCGTTGAGAAACGGTCCCTATGAGTATACCCTATGAGAGTTCGGGGTACAGTTGAGATACGGCCGGGTTTGGTTCGCTCACGAAACCAACCGGGCCCCTGGTACGAAAAGGCTAATAACTCACAGACCGGGCGTCCGATTGACACGCCGTCTGTTGTGTTAAGACCCCTATGACGAGGCAGTCCTTTGAGATACTTCTTCGTGGGACTTTGAGATACTTGGAGTATCGACCTGTAGCTCGTGGAGCGGACCCTCCCAGAGATGAGCGTGTGGAGTACGGAGACCGTGTAGCCGACTGAGACCTGACGACTGCTTGACCGACTCGACTTGGAGTGAGTCCACTAGCCCAGTGGACGGAGCACTACTTTCTAAGGTGCAGACCCATGGCGGACGGAGCACTACCTGTGTGACAGTGCAGACCCACGGTACTCGTCCGTAGAGTACCTCAGCAGGCTACTAGGGGTGTGCACTACTGTGTTTGGGTGACATACCTCAGCGGGAAGCACTACTGTGTCTGGGTGGTTGACCCGCGGTACTCGACAGGAGGAGTACTTCAGCAGTCTTAGGTTAGTGAGCAGTACCTGGGAGTCGTGACAGGACCACTGTACACTCCAGAGACGGAGCTCTTCAGCAGTTACGGTTTCGATAATGAAAATCCTGGTTTGAGCTGAGACTTTTGACCTTTGTGTTTACCTCATGATTGAGATGGGTCACTTGATAACCTAGGTATATGTATGGGCATATACCTGGGTAGTGGTTATCCGTTGATTTCAGGATCCTTGTGTTTCCTCATGATTGAGATGGGTTACTTGATAACTTAGGTATATGTATGGGCATATACCTAAGTAGAGGTTATCTGTTGAGATCTTCTTTGTAGTTATCCTTGTTGGTTTAGTGAGACCTTGAGGGTCTCGGGGTCCCTACTGAGTATCGTTATACTCACCCCTGCACGGGCTATGCCCGCACCTCATTGTGTTGGTTGCAGACGACGGGCAGTGCTGACGGAGGCTGAGTGTTTGAGGCTGGACGGTACCCGGAGGTGGACTACACGACGAGTCAGTACCCAGAGGTGGACCATACGAAGAGTCAGTACCCAGAGGTGGACTACACGACGTGACGACTCACAGAGGAGGTTGACGGACGAGAGCATGAAGGAAGCTATCTGTACCTACCCTTCAGGTAGGATCCGAGGAGGACGACCCAGGAGCTGCTTCCTTCTTCCAGCTGTTTGTCTTTTTGCTGTTGTACCTTGTTCAGTTGTAGTTGTACTATCTTTTGGGTTTGTATTCTGGCCCATTTACTTTTCATCTTTTCTTTTGTACTTAGTGTTTTGCTTTCGCTTGTACTCTGTGGTGCTTGTTTTCTTTTATAAAGGTAATGCCTTCCCTGTTATCGGGATTTTATGCCTTTGGTGCTGGTCGCCAGGCCCTGGCCTATGGAAGGTGGGCTTGGGGTAGTCACAGCACGGGCCCCAAGGACGGGTCGTGACAAATTGGTATCAGAGGAGTTCAGATCTACCGCAGAACTTATAACTCTAATGTTTCTTTCTGTGAAGTAATAGTGTTGAGAGTACCGAGTGTGGTTTTCAGTTCAGGGAGTCCAGTGTTGGTGCGGGCGGCCGACGTATCCATACACCAGCACCCTGACAACTGATTTCCGACTTTGTGCATGAAACACTGATTGCGTGTGTGTTTTCAAAGGTTTTCCCTTAAAACAACTCAAACCAGGTTAGCTCACCAGGTATAAACGTTTGACCGTGTCACGATGTTTCTTTCAGGATGCCTTTTCACGGATGACCAACTAGAGCCCAGAGGGATGTGCGTGCTGACAGCCTGTCGAGCGACGAGGTTTCGGTGCAGGGACCTCTTGCAGTTGAGGCACCAGCGGAGGCACCAGCGGTACTACCATACGTTGGGCCACTGATGCCACCAGCCCCAGTAGTAGGCGATGCACGATGCTTGAGCGCGCTGCACGAGTTCCAGCGCCAGAGGCCACCCAGGTTCCGGGGAGAGATGGACCCGCAGGCGGCTGAGGTTTGGCTGGAGGCTGTGGTGAGAGTCTTCAGGCTAGTGGGGACGCCGATAGACTTCATGGTGATCTTTGCTGCCAGCCTCCTTCAGGCAGCAGCAGGCAGGTGGTGGAGCCACTTGTTTCAGTTTTGCGACGGGATGACCTTCGCATGGAAAGACTTCGAGACCTTCTTCAGGGTGGAGTTTGTGCCAGTAGCTCTACACCCGGAGCGTGTACAGGAGCTTCTGCCTTTGCCGCATGTTTTTCGATCAGCAGCCGAGTCATCTGTGGGCAGTAGATAGATGATGCAGAGGTCCAGGAGGACCAGACTAGCAGTTGGATGATCTCGGGTTTTAGGACCGGTGGTGTGGGGCACCCGAGGTGGGGTCAGAGCCAGGAATTCCAGAAACGGACAATGTTACTCCTGCGGCGGGAAGGGTCACCTGGCACGTGACTGTCCGACTCCTCGTACGGTTGATCAGCGGGTGTTGGAGGATCCACCGAGACAGAAGCAGCGGCTGGTGATTGAGCAACAACTGAGCAGTGGACAAGGCAGTAGAGCTCCGGGAACAGGTGGACAAGAGAGGAACTAGTGGATACGTCCCTTGTACTTCTAGTTCCATTTTTCTATTGTATTCGTGTCTTGTACTATGAGCTGCAATAATAAAAAGACACTTATCTTTGAGATGTTTTCTTTCCTGTCCTTTTGTTTGGTTGATACTGAGTGGTCCCGGTTAAACTGTTGACTTGACCCTCACTTTAGAGATTTCTACTGGAGGGGACCCAGTGACCTCACACTGATTCCGACAGTGTGACTCGACCCTTGGAGGCGAGAGTGACAATTGGATCTCTTAGTAGTTACGTCGAGGCCTTACGACGTCATCCATGGCATGAATGAATCATTCATGTTAGGATTGACTGTATTAGGCAACGAATGTGGTTCATCCAGGGGATGAGACTGGGTTTCTCTTATCGGCAAAGAAGAAATCATAGCATCTCTTGTGAGACTAAAGGAGGTCCAGGACATCCAAGAGAGGATGAAGACTGCACAATACAGTAAGAAACAGGAAACCGGTGCCAGTCTTAGAGACTCGGGCGTGTTAAAAAAGAGTAAGCTTAAAGGAGAGACGAGTCTACGAAGAAGCAGACGTGGAGGCAGAGCTAGGTGAGCAGCATGAGGTGGTGTACATCCTAACATTGTACAACCACCCACCTTAGTTATTCCTGCCATGCTCAGGGAGCTGGAGGGCGGAGGAAGAGTGCGGCTGCATGCGGTCAAGGAGTGCAACCCAATGGATCTAGAAATGATTCAAGGGACAGTCTGTGTCCACTACTAGCTGTTGTTGTAACAGACGTTGATGTGAATCATTTATTGCTTTCACAAATCTTGTTCCAGACCTAGAGTTTCTGGCAAGCCGTGGACTTGACCCTCACGTCTGGAGATACCTTGGGAGGAGACTCGATAATCACACTTACGCCGACGGCGTGGCCAGACCCTCGAGGCGAGAGTTTCGGTTGGAATCTCTTGGTGACAGCGTCGAGGCCTTCCGACGTTAGTTTGAGTATGGAATGGGAAATAACTGTTCATACTCAAATTGACGGTTTTAGAAAAATGTCGGGATGGGTTTTCCTTGGTCGGCGAAAAAAAAACCCCAGGCAGCACGGGATAAACTCTTTCACGGGAGGGTGCGACCGATCACTCTTGAATCAGCCAACCTTACCCTCGTGGCAACAGTCGTTTGAGTTCCAGTTCTAACAGGAATTGGAAACCTCTGGAGTTTGGGGATGGTGACCACGTTCTTATACGGGTCTCACCTCGACGAGGTTTACGGAGATGTGGCCAAGGCGGCAAGTTATCTCCAAGGTTCAGCGGACCTTCTTAGGTCCCCAGCTGGGTAGGCGGGGTGGTTTACCGCTTGACCCATTCACCGCAGTTGCACTAGGTGCTCGACGACTTCCACGTATCTCAACTGAGGAGATACGTGCTCGACCCTTCGCATACCATCGACCATGAGGAGCTGGACGATGGCGATGAGGTGTCTTTCACGGAGGTTCCAGTGGGGATCGAGGATCGACAAGAGCAGATCCTACGAGGACGATCGATTCCTCGGGTGCACTTTCTTTGGCAGTACAGAACCTCCAGGTAAGCACATGGGAGCGGAAGGCTCAGATGCGTGCTCTGTACCGCTTTTGTGACCCTACTTTGTGTTGAAGCATTACGGGGACGTAAATCCCTGAGGTGGGAGTAATGTAAAGACCCGGAAATTTCAAGGAATTTTTTTTCTTAATTCTCTTTGGAATTTTACAAGAACGCAGTTTCTGACGGCGCCTGATTCCGAGGCCCGGTGTGCCCAGAATTAATTTCCGAAGTTTGGCTCGGGTACGTTCAGTGAACGAGGGAGCGAGAATTTCTATCTTTTGAACCGGTGCTCGGAATTGAAATCCGATTGCACCGATGAACTCGCAACGCCGGTAATCGCTTAAGAGAACCTTAACTGTAGTTGCGTTTGTGTGGGAGGAGAAGTTAATTTTTGGGGTTTAATTAAAAAAAGTGAATAAAATTGTTAAATCAAATTTTAACAATGTTAAGTGGTTAACTTCTCCCATGGGATGTTGGTGGTGGGCCCAAATCCATCAAACTTCCCATGTGTGGATATTTGAAAGGGTGGGGCCCACACGAACCCCCCACCTTTTCAAATTCCTTAAACTCCCTAACCCTCTTAACCCCTCACATTCCAACTCCCCATTAACTCACATTCTTTAATATTTGACAACTTGATTAATTAATGAGGTGAGTTAAGTATGGTTTATTTGAATTTCAATCTTTTGAAATTCTTGCCAACACTTTGCAATTAATTAACTAAACCAACTTAATTAATTATTTTGAGTGTTTAAATTCTTTTGAATTCATTTTGCCAACATTAAAAAGAGAGATTATATTCTTCTTTTTGGGTTGGCATAAACCTTGTGGGGAGAACTAAGGAGAGGAGAAGAACTCTTGGAAGATCACCAACCTCTCGAGGAAGAACGTTCCACGTTTCTGAAGAACGTGAAGCAACACCTCCGAACATCTTCAACCGGAGTAAGGAAGGGAAGCACCGCCGCCTACAAAGTATACAGAGGGTGACGTCTCGGCTCGACTTCACCGAGCTCTTCTCCCACCAACCTAGACGGAACGACGCCCGACCTCCGCGTCGGTTGTCTTCCACGGGTCGTTGAAGAACTCCGTTCTTGAAGCCGAGGTAGGGGAATTTATTTTGGAATTCTCTTATCTTTTGAGAAAAAACGACGAGCGCGGACCAACCAATACCGGGTTGATCCGCAGATCGTCCGATCAAGCGGTTGATGATTGAGGGTTTTTATTTATTTAATTGTTCGTGAATACAAACTTGGTGATGATCGTGGATTAAAACCTTTTTTGTTATCGAATAACGCGAGGGGGGTTGGACCGCACAAACACGGCCGACCCTCCCCCTTTGTTTTTTGTGATGGTTTCTTGAGGATGATACGAGAAAACGTGGTGCCGTCGCACCACGCGTTTTATTGCGGAAAATACGCGCGGCGTCGTCGCGCCGCGCCGTGGAAAGAAATCCAAGAACGCGACGCCGTCGCGTCGCGTCGAAGAAAGTCAAAGGCGCTACGGCCGGAGCGGGGCCGCGGCGGAGGGAAGCGATGTCGTCGCATCGCGCCGAACGGCATAGGCCGCAGCCGGTTCCGGGCCGCGGCGGAGCAAGATGACCGGCGGCCGGCACCGGGCCGCCGGTGTCGGCGAAGGAAGGACCGGCCGTCGCCGGTCCTTGCTGGCGAAACCGGCCGGCAAGTGCGGGCCGGCCGGGCAGTGGAGACCGGGGGAATTAATTCCCCCGGCCGGGTCTCAAAAGCGGCCCCAATTAAGGGGTCGCGGTTCTCAAAGGGGGGGGGGGGCTTTGCCCCCCGCGCGCGGCACCCAAACGGCGCCCAGGCCGTGCCGCCGTGCCGGTCCGCGCCGCCGTGCCGGTCCGCGCCACCACACCGGACCGCGTCGCCGCGCCGGACCGCGCCGCCGCACCGGCCCGCGCCGCCGGCCGGGCCGGGTCGTCGGGCCGGGTCGCCGCCCGGGGCAGGTCGGCCCGGTCCGGCCGACCCAGGGGGGGTCGGGCCGGGTCGGCCCGGGCCCAGACCCCCAGTTTCGGACCACTTTTGTTCAAATTCCCGTATCTTGGGATACGGGTCTCCAAACGACTCGCCGTCAGCGGCAACACGATCCTTGGATCGAGACGGTCGTTTCGGTATACTATACTCAAGGTACATCTTTCTTTTTCGGGAGCCTACGTGGTTAAAACTCCATAGTTAAGCGTGCTTGACCTAGAGTAGTGATCAGGATGGGTGACCTCCTGGGAAGTTTCCCAGGGTGGGTGTGAGACGGAAAAGCCAATAACTCTCAGACCGGGCATCCGATTGACGCGCCGTCTGTTGCGTTGAGTTCCTGTTGACGATACGGAACTTTTGGAATCCTCCGCCTGAGAATTGGATGCATATGGATAGTGGCCGGGTTGGATCGCACCGAAATCCAACCGGGCCCCGGGAACGGAAAAGCTGATATCTTTCTGACAGAACGTCCGTTTGAAGAACCGTCAGCGGCGTTGGTGATCTCGTTGAGAAACGGTCCCTATGAGTATACCCTATGATAGTTCGGGGTACAGTTGAGATAGGACCGGGTTTGGTTCGCTCACGAAACCAACCGGGCCCCTGGGACGAAAAGGCTAATAACTCACAGACCGGGCGTCCGATTGACACGCCGTATGTTGTGTTGAGACCCCTATGACGAGGCGGTCCTTTGAGATACTTCTTCGTGGGACTTTGAGATACTTGAAGTATCGACCTGTAGCTCGTGGAGCGGACCCTCCTGGAGACGAGCGTGCGGAGTACGGAGACCGTGTAGCTGACACAGACCTGACGACTGGTTGACCGACTCGACTTGGAGTGAGTCGACTAGCCCAGTGGACGGAGAACTACTTTCTGAGGTGCAGACCCATGGCGGATGGAGCACTACCTGTGTGACAGTGCAGACCCGCGGTACTCGTCCGGAGAGTACCTCAGCATGCTACTAGGGGGTGTGCACTACTGTGTTTGGGTGACATACCTCAGCGGGAAGCACTACTATGTCTGGGTGGCTGACCCGCGGTACTCGACAGGAGGAGTACTTCAGTAGTCTTAGGTTAGTGAGCAGTACCTCGGAGTCGTGACAGGACCACTGTACACTCCAGAGACGGAGCTCTTCAGCAGTTACAGTTTCGATAATGAAAATCCTGGTTTGAGCTGAGACTTTTGACCTTTGTGTTTACCTCATGATTGAGATGGGTCACTTGATAACTTAGGTATATGTATGGGCATATACCTGGGTAGTGGTTATCCGTTGATTTCATGATCCTTGTGTTTCCTCATGATTGAGATGGGTTACTTGATAACTTAGGTATATGTATGGGCATATACCTAAGTAGAGGTTATCTGTTGAGATCTTCTTTGTAGTTATCCTTGTTGGTTTAGTGAGACCTTGAGGGTCTCGGGGTCCCTACCGAGTATCGTTATACTCACCCCTGCACGGGATATGCCCGCACCTCGTTGTGTTGGTTGCAGACGACGGACAGTGCTAACGGAGGCCGAGTGTTCGAGGCTGGACGGTACCCGGAGGTGGACTACACGACGAGTCAGTACCCGGAGGTGGACCACACGACAAGTCAGTACCCGGAGGTGGACTACACGACGTGACGACTCACAGAGGGGTTTGACGGACGATAGAATGAAGGAAGCTATCTGTACCTACCCTTCAGGTAGGATCCAAGGAGGAAGACCCATGAGCTGCTTCCTTCTTCCAGCTGTTTGTCTTTTTGCTGTTGTACCTTGTTCATTTGTAGTTGTACTTTCTTTTGGGTTTGTATTCTGGCCCATTTACTTTTCAGCTTTTCTTTTGTACTTAGTGTTTTGCTTTCGCTTGTACTCTGTGGTGCTTGTTTTCTTTTATAAAGGCAATTCCTTCCCAGTTATCGGGATTTTATGCCTTTGGTGCTAGTCGCCAGCCCCTGGCCTATGGAAGGCGGGCTTGGGGTAGTCACGGCACGGGCCCCAAGGACGGGTCGTGACAATCCAAAAAGGATGTATCAACATAAATATAAACAACTTCTACATTTATCACATGTCAAGGTTCTGGATGATATCATTGTTTATGAGCCATGTGAAACCTTTAAATCATTGAAATATATCATGGTTTAAGGGTTAAATTTTATGCTACTATATCGACCCTTGCACCATTTCAAAGGGACCACAAAAACAAGGAGATAGAATTCCTTATCACCTAACACAAAGATGCCTCAACCTATTTGACAGTCAATGGAAAACATAATGAACATTCAATAATTCTAGAGGTTTTATCTGGTGGTCATCATATGATTTTTGACTACTCATGGGAGGTCACCAATCAATGTCTAATAAATTTAATCATATCATATGTATTCGGCATGAGACTAGGCCCAATAAGTGTTAAGTCACTTGCCTCTAGCGAAAAAATAGTTTAATGACATGGATTTTCATAAAAATCCCCAAAATGTGACAATTAGTTCAATTCATGTAATATATTATTTTTTAAAATTTCAAAGGGTGTAATGTTTTTCTCCCATGAATCACCAAAACCCAAAACATATGCTCATAACATATCATCCTTTACCTGAATAGTTTACTTTTATTGACTACCAGACTCAGGACAATAGGATTTGCTTAAAAGAACATGTTATCATATATCATTTTGAATACCCTTCTTGAAATTCTATGTGAAACAAGGATATCTATTTCAAAATACACTCCACTGGGCACCGTGAGTCTGGACCACCATTCACACATAAAAACTGCCTATACCATCAACTATGAGGGTCTTCCTAATTGGTAAAAAGTGGGATACCATAGTTAGTTGATCCACAAAAACCTATTAAATGAGATTATTATTAGTGTACTTGGGTAATACAATCATAATATAAATTGTGAAATCATCCCATTTCCTCTTAGGAATGGGTAATGAATGAAAACTCCCTACTAGAATATGAGGTTCAAATTTCACCTAGCGAAAATTAAAGTATCTAACATCAATGATTACCACCTCCTTATTCATTCTTGAATACTAGTATTTTATATGGATAACAAGATACATGTTTATTAGACCAAGATAAACCACCCATTAAATGAATGAGACACCCTCATTTTATCCTCACATAAGCTCATAGGGACCCATAATTGGATATGGAATAGAATAGAATTTTCACTATCAAGATACCATCCTGATGGCTTCTCCCCATTATATAATTTTTCTCTTAGAACTAATCCCTTAAAATCATACTACTTATAGACCATACTCATTTCCAAAATAATGGGTATAACATAAGTCAATTTCAGAGCTACCCATTGTTAAAACTCTTGTACATCCACATGAATGTCTATAAAAGGGTCGTTATCCACAAATTGTCACAAGGCTACCATAATGACTCTAACAATTTCTTTTTATTCAATGAATCAACAATGATGTTTCCCTTTCCTACTGTATAATCCAATTAAATATTAAAATATTATAATTACAGAGTCCACCTACACTGCAACATGATTACGTATCACTGAGTAAAGATGTACATGAGGATCTTACTGACCACGCATACCAAAAACCTATCACCAATGAGATACTATCTACAATATATTAAGTCATGTACCATTACAAGTAAATTTAGATAATGAGTTGTGTATTTCATCTCATGTGGTCTCAAATTTCTAGATCCATAAGTAACCACTCAATCCTCCTGCATTAGAACTGCTTCGAGTCAACCTCTAGATGCACCTTAGTACATGATATAAGCTTTACCTGACAAATATAATGTAACGATTGGTGGTGGGGTATTCCCACCATTCAGCACCAGAAAATCCTTCTTTCAAGAATAATACTAAACAAAATTCACACCATTATTGGTTATAAAAAAAATTGTGTTTTTAATTGGGGGAATTCCTAGTAATGGAACCTATACTAATCTATTAAACCCAAAATGCTCTGAACCTCTAAGACATTATTGAGCTAACTAAAAGATAGCATGACTGTGACTTTTTCTTGGTCCCCAGAAACTTTGGCTTATAAGATGAAATTTCATATGATGTTCACTCTATTAATCCAAATTCTACATTTTCATATCATTGAGTAAGGTTGATGCACTATCGATGTACTCTGGAAGATGTCAATATGTTTTGCTTGATCATTTGCTGACTGTGATTACACTAAGATATAATTGAAGAAAATACCACAAAACGGTCTAGAAAAGGGAGAAAGATCCTATTCATTGTATCAATTATTACCACATGTTTTTAGTTAATCTAAATAAAATGCCTATTAATTCATGAAAGTCTTAATAACTCCTCAATGCATTTTGAGGTAAGTCAGTTGGTCTCACTCTTAACTGGTGGTAACCTGATCTCAAATCAATCTTTCAAATGATATTATCACTTATCAAGTAATTTAAAATACCATAAATTCATAGAAGGTGATAATGGGTTTTTACTATCATTATGTTCAATATCTGATAATCCACACATAAAATCAAAATATGAATCATCCTTACTGAAGAAGAGAATTGGAGAAACTAAAGGTGAATTGCTAGGACATATTTATCAATTAGATTCAAGTGCATCCTTTAAAAATTTCAACTCCCAAATCTTTTATGATGCTACTAAATTGTGTTAGATAAAAATGTATTATCTATTAACACCATATCGATCAAAAACATGATCTCTCACTCAGGAGGTAATTCATAGAACACATCAAGAAAAAAATACATAAAATGGTCTCCCAGAAGAGGTAATAAATCATTATACATTCCACCATCATATAGATCATGGCCAACTATAAGAGTCATGATACAATCCAATTGTCATTGAACTAGTTTTGTATGAATATACATAAAATACCACACACCGTTTTGAGAATAACCACCTCTTAAGAAGATAGAAAGTTGAATATGCTCTTATAATAGTTGATATGAGACATATATAGAACTAACTAATTTATACTGAGAATCTAGTTGAATATTTTCATTTCTAACTCAAATAGTTCCCAAATGAAATGGTAAACACCAATGTTTAGTGAACATGAATTATAGTGTTTTATTTTCAGTTACCACACTACCAATGTTTTGACGGTAGATAAAACTAAAGAAAAAAATATATCCACATCTAATCCCAATCCATATTCCAAAAAGATATTATATAGGAGTATATGATTCTCTCTTATTAAAAAAAACAGAATCTAAGGAATATGATACAAGAATCACACAAATCACGTTATATGGTCCTACATCTATGATAGTCATAATAGTCAATATAACATGCAGCTGACTTGTACCTATACACTGGGTACCATTCTAGAAACCTTGAGCTATTTCCCTTTCCTGGTACTATAGGTCATGTACTTGTGTACCACATTCTTTACCTCAGCATAAATAGCTATCCTAACTCAAGATACAAGCGTATTAAAGGGTCATTGATCTTCTTCCCAACTCAAGTGCTTGTTCTGATCCCCTTCAAATCATATGTTTCTTAAAGTTCATATAGTACCTCTAATGATTTCTCAATCTATCATAAAAATGATAGTCAACGGCGAGGTAATGAAATTACATGGGATTGTGACCAATAATGTCATAATTATTGTAATAGAATATAAAATTGTAATGAGATGACCATCTAATAACCTAAATTCTCTTCACACTACTATAAATGTTGAAAAAATCACAGTGGTGCTTATTCCCTATCATTGAATACACCGAAGATTTAACATCTGTTTCTAATGATGATGGATGGTGTTGTAGTTTGATAAAAATTCAACATAGTCTAACATTGACATGCCCCCACTTCCTTTGATGCAAGACCACATGAGATTTATCATCACTTAATGTTTTGGAATAAAAATAGATAAGGAACATCACCTGAAATTTATTCCGTGATAGCTCATCATACCACCCAACATCCTCCATAATATACGAATAATGCTTTCCAGTTCAACAAAAAATATATACCCCAAGACTCACTATTCTATTCATGAGTGTCTCATTATGCTAGAAGAATTCTGTGAGTGAGTTGATCTAGAATTTGACTACTAGGTGTCACCCTTCTCCAATAATCATTAGAATATGATGTTACTAGAACACTCTTTTCATCTCATTGATCAATTAAAATAGTACAAACAACCACCCTTTCATTGTATTAGATGGCCCTTCAGAAGATGCCATGAAGTAAAAAATTCATCTTCTCCTCAAGATGTACATGATGATATTGTTCAATTCCCTTGAAATCTTTTTTATTTACAATGTGAAAATTCTCATATTGATGATAGCATATAGGAATTTTCACTACTATAGAAACACCCACCTTAGGTAACTATCTACCGAAAATTCAACCACAATAGGTGACTACTACATAGATCTACTGACCCCTGGACTACATAAATATATTTTTAAATAATTTTAACCTAACACATAAACTTATTTATTTTCTCCAATGATACTGATATCACATATAATAGTTCAACATACATGTATACATCCCTTAAAAAAATTGAACTATCATGAACAATTCCAGTACATATATACTTATATGGCTATTTTAATTCATGTGTTCTCAACTTGTGGAATACTGTCCCAGGATTACAAATCTCACAAAGAATGAAACCTCATTAAACAATAACATGACACAAAATTTAAATCACATAATGTGAATTAACATCAATGATAACAAGCACTAAACAAAAATAGAAACCCCATCCTAGGGAAAATAGATTTACCCTGGTACATGGGTCGGATCATCCCTTGAACAAGCTATTACTATATCATAAAACATCTTATTCTTCATTTTACATTTTAAAAATAGTAATAAATATGAAAATAAATCATGTTCCTATAATACAACTTTGTGGCACCCTTGAATCTATCACTCTCATGAAGGTGATAATGTTTTTCCATGGGACCCCAATAGAGCCTCCCCGTATGCTAGAGGAAATCGAATGGAATCAAGGGTGTGAAATATATAGTATAGAGTCTATACACCTAATATGAAGTGATATAGAGTCAAATTTAAATGATATAAATAAACAAGTAAAATAAAAGTATAATAATAGAGAAAGACCACAATAAGTTCCAAAAAATTTATGTAATTAATAATAAAGTAATAACTTATTGAAGTGATGGAATGTAACTAAATTTCATGATAGAAACTATAGTAGTGAATGAATAGAAATGAAAAATAAAGACCCAAATGTCTTTAATTCAAAATAAAATGTATTTCCCATCACAAAAATACATTCTATCAACCATGTAATAAATAAATAACATGGTGTATATCCATAGGTCAAGATAATATGATGTGCATCAAATTATAATGAAATTCAACCACATAACATGTTTAAAACATCAGGTGTGGAATTAAATGGTGTGTATTTTGGATACATAGAGTGTAAATAGTTTTAATAGAATACACAGAAATACACATAACCTTAGATTTACTATATTTAAACACCCACAAAATTAAACAATGTTTAAACCCATTACATGATGTGTTACTATTTAGTAGACGTTTTTTCATCCCAACATACAAATAATTAATGATTTAATAGCTTACCAAGAACACATGTTAACACTTAAACCATTTATACTCGAAAACCATTAATTCAAAAAAGATTTTATCTCTAAATTTTATGTCATTTTACCCATCAAAGGCTCTCCATGTAGATCCTCTTTAGTTTCCTCAATTTTCCTTGGAACCCTAGACTACATTTATTCAAACAATAGACATCCACTAAAGAAATAGAACCAAAACAAAATATTGACCAAAAACTCAGAGATTTTCATGTTTGGAAGAAGAGAAGATATTACATTTTCCATCAATATTTTCAAATTTATTCTCATAATGGGATATTCATTGGAATATTACAAAGATATTGGTTCAACTAGTCGACCAAATGAGTAGAATACTCTATGGGAGAATGATCTCCCTACCCATGAGTAATGAATTCACCTATCCAAAATACATTATGATCTCCATAATAATACCATTTATTATATGATTTCATGAATTTAATCCAAATGATATCATTCTGAATATTGGTTGAAATAATAGATCCAATCCACCTCATTTATAGTCAATGATGAATATATGTTCTAAAAGCAACACCCCAATCTTAGTGTGTCTTTAATAACAGGAATGTCCCCTCAATAATCTAAATTCAATCATCTAATTCATGTTAACCATTTTTGATTAAATGATCTATGGATGATTACTTATGATTTATGTATCATAGTCCACCTTCAATTCTATTGGAACACTGACTACATGGTCCATAAACTAGATATTTTACATTATATATTCCAATAATACTAATTTAGAAACATGATTTACCTATGGGGAGCACTCTACAATACCCTTATTATCATTTATAAATGTTATTATTAAACGAGAGATATTATATAAAACAAATTCAATAAAAACCATCTACAAAAAAAGATTACATTATAATAAACTGCATTTAGAAGACTAAATATAAATACTAAATTCATCGATAATTATTCTACACAACCTTAGACAACACAACATAACATGTTTTTCATCACGAATGGGATATAACTAGGAATAATTCCACATAATATCATGACTTATGATATTCATAACGACATTCTATAAACATATTATAGATGAAAGATTTTAATACATAAGAATTAAGGAAAAATTTATTGATCACCTCCTATGATATTAATTTTTAAAATAGAAACCTAGATTTAACCATAATATTATTTTCATTGAAAATTCATGATGACTGATGTGTATTCATAATACCCACATGTTTTATATAATAACTTTAATACTATATAATGAAATGAGGGAATGGTTTAACCCATATAATAAATATAATAAGATAAAAACAACTACAATAGAACATTATATATCAAAAAATTCAATTTATTCAGAGTTAGAAAAACAGTTAGGTGTGCAACAACTTGAAATGTTATGAATAAAATCCCTCTTCTTCATTTAATGTCTTATAGACATAGAAAAGGCATGTACTTATTTTATGTTATTATATCCAATTGGATTTAAATGACCATAAATTATCTTAATGATGGCAATGTAGATATTGAATAGTGATCCCATGACTAGTATAAATATAACCATTAAATAAATAATTTTTGAAAAAACAAAGGAAGTGATGGCCTCAACCAATAGGATTGTACCCTATGAAGACCATCTATTAGTGATTTAAATGGAGATATAATTTCAGGGATTTCTCTAGTGTAATACCAAGATAACATCCAACATCATCAGAATGAGTTAAACAAATTATGGGAGAAGTTCAAGATCATCAAGATCATGGCTCAACCCATGTTCACCGACTGACCCCATGAAATCCCCACAATCACACACCATACTCTTAGGGAATATTCTGGTGTAATAAGGGGATATCTATCAAGAATAAAAAATTATGAATTTTTATATTATTTTTTATATAATATTTAATATATTTTATTTATCACGACCGATACCCCTAGGGCCCAAGCTATGACAACCCCAAGATCAACTCTGATAGGCCAGGAGCTGGTAACTAGCGCCTAGTAAACATATCCTGCAAACGGGATGCATTTTTCTAAGATCCTATTAACACACACCCAATTACACACCATATGAGATGGAGAGTAAAAATACTTTGTAAAGAAAATTCATGAATACCACAACCACCAGAAAAT
The DNA here is from genome assembly GCA_963277665.1 of Viscum album. NCBI lineage: Eukaryota > Viridiplantae > Streptophyta > Magnoliopsida > Santalales > Viscaceae > Viscum > Viscum album. The sequence goes on from OY728160.1 coordinate 637,284,463, forward strand.
AGAATACGATAGAAAGTAATGCTGTAAAGTGAAACCAGGCCAGAAAGATCTCCACTAAAAGAAAAACAATTGTAAATTTACACCTACAAACAAGGGAACTAAAGCTAATATAAGAAGCTACTAGAAACACCTTATCTCATATGATCTCACAAGGCCACATCCAGTCATGGTCCTGGTCCAACTCTGCCTAGGACTCCCCCAAAGCGTCGGTCAACTGCACAAAACATGACACATGTAGACAAAGATTGTGTAGGGGTGAGTAAAACAGTACCTAGTCAGGGAACCAAAAACACATAGTGAATGAAATCAAAGGAAACACCACCAATAAAATATATTCAGCTCAAAGTTGGTATGTGTCAACAAAAAATATGACATGAACATATTTGTATACTCAAAATAGATTCTAAGTCACAAAGTATCATCCACTTCTAGACATATAGTTCCACTTGTAGAATTATCGATTTAGGGAGGCCCCACTCCTCAAGCTATTTGAATGTATGAATGTAGAACAAGTCTAAAAAAAGTATCTAAGAGAAAAAATGGTCTCAATATGTCACAATGTTTCCCTGAGATTTCTGGTCTCACTAAGACAAGGCATCTCAATATCGGAACAAATACTTGGTCACATGATTCTGCTCAAGGCACGCTCATTCTGGGGGAACTCTATCCAAGAGTTATAAATTCATAAAAATCCCACACAATGTGGTCTTTATTTTTTGGGGGAAACCATAAGAAGACACAATGAGAACTACCCAATGTACACTGATCAGGTCAAGTCCTGAAGGAAGGGAAGATCATGATATAAAGATAGGAGGTCCTGCACCCAGGGTTCACTAGGGGACATCCTGGCCTTACTGGAATTGTCATCCCACATAGGGGAATGGTGCCCGTGTAAATATTGGTCACACCCATGTCTCAAAACCTATCTATAGTAGCATGAATAAAAGTGAGGACCAACCGAGACTGTTGGTGTGGTACATGGTTTTCAAAGACCCGATGGGGCACTGAGTCCCACGTAGTCATTTGGGCTTGTTAGGTCACCTAGACATGTTCATCACTTATGCCTACTGGGTCACCAAGATCCAATTGCAGGAAACTCACATCATTACATGGCCCATTCTCTATGAAATGAATGGGATTCTACATCTTACCTTCATAGAGAAGCCCAATGGTATCATCTCAATCTCTACATTCACCCCCTATGATGAGATCTGGTTACTATATTGATACTTCATTGGAAGTAAAGAAGATAACTCCACTAGAACATACTGATCCAACTAAATTCCCACTAATCAATCTAAAAAGGACCGCCTCTTTGTAGGTGTACCAAATCGGTAGACAACTCATCAAACGGACATATGGATTAAAAGATATGAGTGTTTTAGTAAAATATGGTCTGGTTGGGTCCAAGACCAATCTGACAAAACCTGGGTTCTATCGAACCAACCCCAGTCCACCGGTTCTGACTTGACCCACCCAGTCAACCTGACCCAAGGTCCACCGAGGATTACCTGCCTCGGACTAGCTCAGTCTGATCCAACCTGCTACGGTGGCCCGACCCACTATGTCGGCCCAGCCAGTGGCTGGACCGCCTTACCAATCGAGAAATCTAGAGTGGGCTAGTCATCTCTGCTCTGGATGAAGTAGGTGCCAGTTCCCACCCACAACCATTTCCACAGGTCACCGACGTAGTCCAGTAGGACCGTGGCCTCCAGCCGTGTGACACAACTTGCCAGCCACGACTGCTGAAAAACCACCATCTGTTGTCTGTGACCTCGAATCAATGCCTGTGGTGGATGTAGCAGACCTCCTATGTTATTATTTGTCTCCTCCCACACACGAACTCCATCGTATACAACAGGCACTATCACCGATGTAATGGCTAGTGCTTCTGTGGTCTACTAAACACTCTTTGGTTGTCTGTGTTCTGATCCGGAATCCTTTTTGGTGTCATCGAGTTGTGTTATTCATCTACGGAGGTTAAAAATAAATCCAAAATCCCATTCTGGTGAGAATCTATTCACATGAGTTATCTCCCACACCGTCTCGATCTAATCGCCACCTACATCGTGAGACCTTCTTCTTACTATGTCTATCCCAGACTGGCAACATCAGATCACTGCGCCAAGGATCAATTGTGCAATGATCAATCGATCACCAATAGTCGAGTTTCAATCTAAACAAAAAATGCCTATGAAAGATTAAAACATTGAGAGAAAAGAAAAATCAATAATGATTAATGGGCATTGATCGATGTTTGTGTCGATCAAGGTTCTTTTCTATTAGAACTCTTAGCCAATAATTACTAAAAAAATATCCCATTAAAACCCTGAAAGAGTAATTCTATCCACCAACAACGATCTATCCGCATGACGATTTTTTTGTTAATTGGTCCACATCCATCATGGAATATTCAAAATTGGTAAAGGGGAAGATTAAATGAATAACAACCCCTACATTAATTTTTATCGCTTGCAGACATAGATTGAAGTCGCATCACGGCGTCGATATTGTTCTGCCTAAGTTCGTCGATTCTTTATTTCTTGATTAAATCCCGACTTCCAATATGTCGTCTCAACAGATAGAGCGTCCCCCCCTAGCCGTAGGGAAACTATAGTGTTCTATAAAAATTATCTAGTGTTATGAATTATAATGTCGACCCCTATCACCTATTAATAGAGGAAACATGTTAAAAAAATTCAACATTATTGTTTTTCTTCGAAACAATGTCACCACAATGCATAATTTATGAGGGGAGATAAAATAATGTTCATTAAGTTTATTTTATTCTAATTTAGAGATTCCAAAAAAATAAGTTTTACCCTCGACCTGCACCGATCGAGGTTAGGCTCCTCCTAAGAAAAGAAATCCTGAAAAGATCAACAGTACAATCTGATTTCCAATCCAAGGTACCATTCCTAAGTTATAAGGATTTGAAAAATAAAATAATTTTCTAATTTTATTTTATTTATGGTTATTACATTTTCAGTTTTTCTCATTGGAGACCCATGCTGACTGATGTCAAGTCGCTCCTAGGGTAAACCCACCATCTTGAACACAATTATGCCCTTGGATTTTTGATATGGGCCCTCATTTTATAATTATTCCACTTTTGTTGGAATAAATTTCACATGTGTTATTTAAATAATATAAATTTTTTATAGATCAATTCATTAACTCCAAGCCTAGGAATTTCATGTCATCGCAACATGTAATCTTGTAATTTTAAAAATATCTTTTTTAATATAGACCCTTGGAAATATACTTCGTTACATCCACCCTAATGTTAGGCTTTACATCCTCAAAAGACCAATACAGGTCTACTAAATAAAAGGTGAGAGTACTGAGCACAAATCTGAGCCTCCTACTCCCATATGCTCCTTTTAAGATCCATGTGATGCCTTCTGACACACACCAAGATAAAATCTCTTATACAAAGGTTCCTTGATATTTATTTGGTACTCAACCCAAGACACTCAAACATCAATATCCATCTCTCCCCAGATTATGATGTCCAAGTATTATGCTTGAATCACTTCAGTAGTGACATGTGGAGAATGTTGTGTACCTAGTCCCACTATTGGGTTTATCAATGTAGTAAACTACCTTTCCACCTCTACGCATCAATGGAAAGAGGGAAAATTATTCTTAGAGATATATTTTTTCCCTTGGAAATCCACTGTAACCCTTTTCGAGGTGAGACCCAGAGGAAGACATTGTATCCTTCCCCGAACTTCAAAGGTTTATGTCGTATTCCAACAAAAAACATTGGATGGATTTGTGCATTCATTATACACTCCTAGAGGACCTGCACAACCTCTACAAATTCCTTTTGCGATAACTTCCACAACTAAGTTTTATAATGATCATAACGATCTAACAAAATCGTCAATGAAACTCCATGGAGTCAAACTACCTCCAACACGTAAAGGCATCCCCAGACCTCTACTAAACTATTCTCTTGGATAGTTTGGAATTTAGACAAATCAGTGAGTTGGTCAATCATCACCCTAATGGTATCATTTCTCCTAGACAAAAATTGGAAACCCATCATGATGCACACCAACATCCCTTCCCATTTCCTTCTGGGTACCCAATGAAAGATAAGGGACACCCCATGAAACTGTTTCGAAAAAAGAATTCAACTTTTAACTTGACATGTGTGCTCTTCTTCAACATATACCATCATCCCTGGTGTCTTCCTTGATAGCCACACACAAACTTCGATGCATCTCACCACTTTAGGAATCCAATGCAACAAATGTGAATCCATGGAAAATAACAATATGCTCTCCACCTTTTGATTATCCCTTGAGGGAATTCCCTGTGGATAACCGAGCATATAATGACTCACAATCAATTTTACCGAGTTGTGCCTCCCTGACTCATTTAGGAGTGGACAGTTAACAACCGAAAACTAAAGATAATAATCTTTATCCCCATCCACGAATGAGAAATGCAATGAGGCCCACCACTCTTATGACTTAATCAGAAGATTCTAACTAGATTCCTACTAGGAGCATCGACTTCTACATCCCTCTTAAATGGGTTTACTGCAACTCCATCCTCTGATATGATCTGTCCTAGAAAACGGGACCATCCAAATACAAGACAAACAATTCAAGAGCCTTCCATGTACATGGTGCTCCTAAAGTGAGTCCTGAACTATCCTCACATTTCACATGCGCTCTTCCTTAGAGGCCGTGTACAATTAGATGTCATTAAGGAAGATCTAATTGGGATGCACATGGTGAATCAATGGATATTACTAAGACCTTCCTCTACAAATCACCCATAATCACCCTCATATCACGATGCTAAAAAAAAGTAATTCAATATACTGATTTAAATATCAGTCCACCTCGGGGTGTAGACTAATGTAGAAGTCTAACTCTTGACGAAGAGGAAAACAATGAAATTCTTCAAGGAAGACATCCTTATACACTACCAACAATAAGAAACTTGAGGAATCATATTTTCCACTAAATCGAGGGTTATAATAGACAACTAAATAGAAATCATCCTCACCCTCCTCTTCCCGAGTTAGGCAATAGATGCAACGACTTCCCATTTGCTGATAAAGGGAAATCTAGTTCCATCACCACAGAAAAACCATATCCTTTTTCTAAAACAATCAATCCAATCATGAAACTCTAGAAACCTAGGATGAACCGCCACCAACCATTTCTAGTGACCTTATATCAATACCTTACAAATGTATAATGGGCCTCATCCACATCTGTGATGCGCCTCCTCCTGCACGCATCCACTGACATTCCAGAGGGTGCTTCTGCGGGGCACCATACTCATTCTGGTGGTCCTTGTTTTGATCCAAAGATGTTTCATAGTCATAAAGTCACATTATTAATCGCAAAAGTTTTAATAGCTTCCTAAAATCCCATTATGTATTGAATTTTTTCATGTGTGATATCTACCATAACACCACGATTTGATCTCCACCATGATCGTCACACCTCCGTCATACCATGTGTATCCAAGACCGAAAAAATCAGATCATTGTGCCTAGGATAGATTTCATAATGATCAATAAATCACCAAAATTCAAGTCACGAGATAATTGATGAATGATCATGATAAACAATGATAGCGGGAGATAAGAACAATTCAACAAAGATGAACTGACCTTGATCACTATTTAATTTTATCGAGGTTCATTGCATTTAGAACGGTCAACCAAAAATCACTAAGACAGTCCACCGTTAAAACCCTTCATGTGTAATCCCATCCCAGAACATCAATCAATTTTCTGGAAAAATTGATTTTTAAATGGACATCATGCATTTTGAAATATCAAGAATGGGGAAATGAGAAGATTCTAATAATTACAACCCCTACCTTGATTTGGATCACTTACAGATATAGATTGAAGTCGCACCATCATGTCAATCCTTGTTTCACCGAAATTCGTTGCTTCATTGTCATTTGATTAAATTCGGACGACCGATCCATCATTGATGACGAGAGAGCCTCCTCCCCCTTTCTTTAGGGAAAATCTAGAGTACCAGAGAAAACTATCTAGTGTTACGAATTCTAACACTTGAAAATATCCCCGATTAATGAATGAAATATGTTAATGAGATTATGTGTTTCAGAATTACTGTTTCACATTGTAACAACGTCGTCACACTACTTCATTTAAGAAAGGATAACTGGTTGCTCTGTCGCTACGTCAGAACATTACTACGTTGTGAAACCTAAAAAGGATATAAAATAGACTTATTTAAGTTTATTTTATTCTCCTTTAAAAAGTACAAAAAAACAAGTTCTATACTCGACTCACACTAGTCAATGTTAGGATCCACCGAAGGGAATAACATCCTTATGAGCTCAACAGTACACTTGGATTTCCAATCCATGTTACCGTTTTGAGTTGTAAGTATTTGAAAAATAAAATAAATTTATTTTATTATTTTATTAATGGTAATGAATTATTTGGGGTTTCTCACTAGAGACCCACACCGACTTAAGTTAAGTCGCTCTTAGGGTAAACCCTCCATCATGAACACAACCATTCCCTCAGATTTATAATTTAGGAATGTGTCTGAATGTAATTCCACTTTTTTAGGAAAACATCTCACATGAGCTATTTAAAAAATAATATTTTTTGACAAATTATTCCAGGAACTTCGAGCCTTAGAATTGCATGATGTCTCTGGCCCTGGTCTCAAAATTTTTCAAGGAATTTTAAAAAAACATAACTATGAAAATCAAAGTCATTACAATCTTCTTATATTTTTAAAATTGAAAATGATTTTTAATAAAAAAATATAATTATTCGTTATTATTAAAATTCAATTAAGAAATATATCTTGATGAATTAATGGATTTTTGAATTAAATAATATTTTAATAAAATATTTTTATTAATTTAATTTTTAAATATAAATGATCATTTAATTTTTATTAGGTAAAATGTAATTTATTTAAGGGTTGAAAATATGTTATTTGTTAATAAATGGACATTTTGAATAAATGTCAGGGATTATTTAAAAACATAAATTTTACATTTTTAAAAAATTATTTAGATAAAAATTAATATTATTTTTGGAATCAGGATGTCAAAATTTTCAAATAGTGAATTTTTCATAATTTTCAAATCTAGTAAAATTTTTTTATAAAAAATATAATAGAAATATAAAGTGTATTTTATGTGATCAAAATATACTATAGTGATGTAATAAATATGATAAAATGTATAATTTTCCAGATATATGTTTTTCATTTAAAAAATTTATTATTTTATGATTATTTTATTTAATTTATGAATTCAATGTTAATCCTCCAAAACATATAAAATATTTTATTATTTTAAAATCATTTCTTAGAAAGTGTGACTTACCTCCACACAAGCAAGAGAATTATTATTTTTTCATCAGAACATGGCCTTAAAATATAATATAATACACTCAACTTTTCTAAAAACCATGGTAAAAAAACATGAGATAGTTTGTTGTTTTGAATATTTTATTATGTAGTGTTCCAAACCAAAATAATAATGAAATTACCTTCATTTCCTATATAAACACACCCAATCTCCCGTTTCAAATCAATAAAACTATTTTATTCACATCCAAACTCTTCCCTATACATGATATAATTTTTCCAAGGCTCTCCCATGATCCGAAGAAGCCTCTATTAAGACTTTGGAGTCACACATCCAAGTAAGATATTTCTCTCTTCTCAATTCCATTCAAGTAATTATTTTATTTTATGATTCTCAAATTCCATTATAATAATTTGGTACATGATGAATCATGACCCCCTTAATGTATATTTTATTTCTAAATTATGATTTCTTCCTACCATTATCATTAATTTCCCTTATGATCCTTTATGTACACCTGTTATTATACTGAAATTCTATATGGGATTCTATCTCTCATCTTTTTATCCAGAACTCCATTTATGATATACCCTTCATATTTACTTTTTAAAAAGCTAGGATTCATTCATATCTATACCTCTTCCATCCCATATTATTTTTAAATGATGGTCCTCCATTTAAGCTCATTTATCAATCTTACAAACCCTTATGTACACTAATTACATGTAAGGAAGCTTCCACCATCCTCTTTTTTAGGCATTCTTTTTATATTATGTCTTTTAAAATATTTTTTCCTATTGGAATATGTTCTTAAATATTCCTATTGTAATAAATTTTGTGTCTAAATTTTGATAGACCCATTTTATCCTATCAACTCATTTTATGAATTTTTAAATGATTCTATTATGTTGCCAAAATTTCACCTTGATTTTCCATGAAAAAAAATCATATAGTGGATACCATACCCATTTATCTATCATGGGTATTCAACTTTATGCACATATACATGTTTAATGGAGAAATATATTTATTTTTTACACATTACTTGATAATATAAAAAATATTTACGTTTAATGAATCTATATTATATGATCTATGTGACACACTTAATCATGAAAATGAAATGGTTATGAAGGGTACACACTGATAGTACTCGAAAGAATTTGGTAATGGTATGTATCATGATACATAATTTTGGGATAGGGGATTTACCTGATTCCCTTCTGGTACATTTCCCTCAATGGGGTCCTAGTATATTTTTCCTTGAACTATTTATCATGTAGTATTTTAAGGTGTTTCTAGAATTTTCCATGTTAAGATTATCATGCTATGTCATCCCATATTATTCTTTATCCTTTTATTCTCCATTGATATGCCTATTTTCTAACAGGTATTATTTTCCTCACATTATCCTTTATATATTACATTGATTGGTCTTATTGCACCCCCTTTTTTATGTTTTTTCCTTGGATATCCTTGGTAGCTTTATGTTCGATGGATAATTGTGATCATGTGGATGATGTTTTCAATAATTTATTATTTCCCAGGTTTTAAGTTGTTATGTAATGTTCCTAATTTACCATAGATATTATAACTTTAAATATTTTACATTTAATTATTTTCCATATTATGTAATTAATCATATTTAAATATAAAATGATGATCAAGGTTCTTATAGTTGGTATAAAAATATAGGTTCAGTTATTTTTGGGTTTGGTATTACAATACCCTATTGAAAACACATAGAGATAAGACTGTGTGTAAGAAAATATCCCTAAATTTTTGGGAGTATACATCAAGTGGTTTATCAAGAAAATAATTCCTTGACCTAATTATATAGGTGGGCATGGTTTTGGCACAAATGTACTTAGGAGTATAACCTCCAACAAGGTGTTACAGACTTGACATGAAGTGACTTGGTAAACGACAATGCGCCATACTGTGAACCTGGTTTACCACTCCTAGGAGATATGATTTAAAAAATTTATAGGATTATTAAAAATAATTATTAAGGGAACATAAAAATTCCCAAAAGAATATTTGATAGGAAGAATATCATGTATTGCATAGACTAAACCCATAAACTCATATGTTGAGGAGGTATATGTATGTTATCCCTTTAATGTGATTATATTCCCATTTATGTGTTTACATATTAAATATAATCCTCTCAATTTATTCTTTTATTCTATCCACGGGATGAAAATATAAGGAATCATATTAATAAATGATTCTAATGGAACTATTCTGAGTACCCCAATAAGATTCACAATCAGATGGGGTCCCATGTTGTACATATCAAGATTATGCCATACAAACTATCAAAAATCATAATTAAAAATTGGAACTTGTTGAATTATTATTGAAATCATTGAAGAGTAAGATGATATCTCATGATAGTTTATTTGATAAAATAGATAATGTAATGAAGAATAATTTCCTTCGTTCAATAAGTATAGAAATAGGAACCAAGGGAAATGTCAAAAAGGGATTAAGAGATGTTTTATGTGTTGAAAGATAGGGAACAAAGTATCCAACTTCCATGAGAAAATGGGTATTGTGATGGATGGAAACAAATTTTAGTATAATTCATCATATATACTTCTATAACATAAATATGGAGATGTAGGGCATTATACATGATAATTATTTATTTCATGGGCTAAGAAGCATGATGAGCATCAACAATCTCCAATATCAAGGGAGAATAAAAAGTCCTACGCTGAGATGTATAATGATGAATGAATTAAATGTAACTGCTAATTCAAAGTAGTGTATGTCATATTGTATTTAAATTCATGACATACTATCATATCTTATATGTTTTCTTTGATCATTGAGTCCCCACTTATAATGATATTAAATAATCATGGAAAACATCAATGGGTATATTTTACCACATGTTGATGTTTTTGGGAATTTTTTTATTGAAAATATTACAAGTCACCCATTGGTGGAATTTTATGAAATATTGGTCATGGATTGAATTTACTAATATATATCCCACATAAATTCCAATTAGAGGGAAATCAATCTCCATAGGGATAATCGATCGTTGAATCTATATAAGTTCATGGAGGAGGAAGAATATTCCTTAGTACCATCATCTGAAGCATAGATATTATTTCCCTATGGGCAAGTTTATCCAGTTTAATTATTTTAATATATGGAAAGAACCATTATTGAAGAAACCCTATTGTGATGGAATTCCCTAATGTGTTTCCTAAGGAATTTTTATGTCTTCCTTCATGAAGGGAGGTTGAATTTTCAATCAATCATATACCTGGGATGCTGCCAATATCTAGAAATACATATAGAATAGAAGTTGTTGAACATGAGGAGACAAAGAAAAAACTCAAGAAGAATATGGATAAAGAGTTTATACACCGTAGTACTTCACTATGGGGTGAACCGGTCCATTTAATCAAGAAGAATGATGATTCAATCCATGTCTACATTAATTATCATTAGCTCAAAAAACACATGATAAAGAACAAGTATCTTTTTCCATGAATTAATGAATTATTCTATTAGCTATGTGGAGAATAACAATTCCCTATGGTGGAGTTGTGTTCAGGATACTACCATGTAAGAGTGAATAAGGAGGATATCCCAATTAATTCGTTTCATATAATGTACATGAATTATAAGTTCATAGTGATTCCATTCAGACTCACTAATTCCCCAGTACTCTTCATGGTCATGATGAATAGATTTATTAGAGATTACCTCAAAACATTTTTGTTAGTATTTATAGATGATATTATAATATTCTGAAAACCAATGAGGGCCAGTAGAAGCATTTGGGAACTATGCTAAAGACATTTTGAAAGATTAATATCTATGAAATGAATATAATGTTAGAGTTCTAGTTGAAAGAAGTCAAATTTTTGGGAATATCATCACAAGTAATGGGATACCTATGGATCCATAAAATCCAAATAAAATTGAGGGATGGTCAAGTCTAACATCCATGATATGTATCCTTAGTATCCTTGGGTTACCTAGATATTACTGACAACGTGTAGGAAATTTATCACTGTTTTCAAACCCACATACCAAGGTAGCTCAGAAGAGAGACATATTTTCTTGGAATGATGAATGTGAAGAAATATATATAGTTTTGAAAATGAGGATTATCACTACCTCTGTGCTCATACTACCAACAAGTGGGGACATTTTTTTAATTTTCAGTGATGATTCAAAGAGAATATTGGGATGTGTGTTTTTTAAAAATGGCAGTCATTATGTATTCCTCGATGCAGTTTAAAATTTAAAGGAAACGACCCCACACATGGTCAAGATAGGGTAGTTTTGATATTATTGTTTAAAATATGTTCGAATTATATCTTTGGGGAGAAGTGTGAAATATATATAAATAACAAAAGTCCTGAATATATATTCACACATAAAATTATAAATATGTACCAATGAAGATTGTTAGATCTCAACAAGGATTATGAAAGCTCAATCAACTGCAATACTAGGAAAGTGAATATGGTGGTATATTATCTATGTATAAATGACCTTGAAATTATATCATTGATGATAATTGAGAAGGATCTGATCTTATTAAACTTGAAGAAGATGGACATGGGAATCTTACAGAAATGAACATCCTCAATCCTTTCACAAATTATTTCTCAACTTTCTCTTTTTGAATGGTTAATGGATGCTAAAAAAGATGATGTGGGAATTAAAAAGAATATGTAAACTATAATAAAAGGTAAATCCTCATATTTCAATGTTAATGAAATATGACTTTTGAGTTTGGGTTCAGAATACATGTCCCATCAAATTCTGAGTTAAAGAAAAACATTTGGATGAGGTATATAGTTCAGAATTATCTATCCACCCAACAAAAAAAATATTTTTCATGATCTCCAAAAGAACTATTGATGGTGTAACATAAAGTAGGAAATAAAAATATATACATAATAGTTCCTAGTATGTCAGAAATTGGAGGATAAAGGGAAGATTTCTATGGGGACGATGCAACCATTACCCATTCTATCTTGGAAATGGGAAAAAATTACCGTGGAACTTTTCACCAAATATCCAAAGATATCGAAAGGAAACAATAATATTTTTCTTATTGTGGATATTCCTAAAAATACTACACACTTCAATGTGATTTGAGAAGATTTCATACAATATCAACTTTCATAAATATAAAACAGAGAAGTAGTAAGGCTGCATGGAGTACCACTATTGATTTTGTCTGATAGAGATCCAATATCCACCTCTTTGTTTTGGAAATGTTTCCAGTATGATCTAACACCTAAACTGAACTTTTTATTGGATTATAACCCTCAAATATATTTTTATATATAATTTTATAGGAATATAAAAATATTAGAGGAAAGGTTCAGAACATTCTCAATAGACCTCCAAATTGGATGAGACTAACATATTCCTTTGGTGGAGTTCTATTAAAATAACAGTTTCCACTCATGTATCCATAGGGAACCCTATAAACCCATTTATGATATTATATGTAGAACTATGATATGTTGGGATGAATTTGGGTAGTGAAAACATCCAGGTCATGAATTGGTTGATGAACTTGTGGGGAAGGTAAAGACCATCCAGTTGCGCATCAAAGCTGATCCTAGTCGACAAACGTGCTATGCTTAAAATCATCGATGATACCTAGAGTTTGATGTTAGAGATGTGGTATTCCTCCTCATATATCCATGTAAACGGGTTATATGATTTGGGAATAATTTAATGCTCATTCCAAGATACATTGGCCCTTCTGAGATCCTTTATCACATTAGAGTAGCGTCATATCAACTAAAACTCCCTCCGAAAATGTCTCAAGTACATGATGTATTCGATGTATTTAAATTAAGGAAGTACATGCTATACCCATAAAATATACTCACTAAAACGGTTTTACCATTGGATAAATACATTTCCTAGGAAGAGAAGAGGGTGAATATCATATATCATAGATAAAAATTTCTATAAAATAGGAAAATTACCATTGCCAATTTGTTGTTGAGAAAACCTATGATTGAAGAAGAAATGTTGGAACTACATGAGGTGTTGAAGAGGAGTTTACCTCATCTATTTTATTATGTGGAAAATAAATTTCATGTGTTTAATTTCTAAATGAGAAAATATATAATGACCCAAAATTTTATGAATAAAATTTACCATTTTGATATAATGTCTTATAGATATAGAAATAAAATGAACTTCTTTTGTTTTATTACATCCAATTGGATTTAAATGACCTTTATGTATCTTCACCGTTAATAATATATCCATTGAATAATGATCAAATGAGTAGTATAAATGTAGTGGTTTAATAAATACATTTGGAATAGAAAAATGAATTGATGGATTCAATTAGTAGGATATTACACTCTGAAGCCCATATATCATAGATTCTGAGGGATCTAACATATCTTAGATTTTCCCTAGACCAATCCCAAGCTAACATCCAACAACTTAAACATGTTATAAAATTATTATGGGAGAATTTTGAGCTCATTGAGATCATGGCACAATCTATGTTCACCGAACATCACCATGAAAGACTAATAATCACATAACATACTCTTAGCGCATTTGATTTTGTAATAAAGTAATATGTATAAATATGCTAGCATTAGTAATATGTATATTATTATATATGGAATATTGAATATATTTTCTTCCTATTATTGTTACTTTGTAAATTATTTTTAAAATGCAAGTAATATTTTTGGTAAATATTAAAATTCATTTAAGAAATATATTTTGAGTAACTAAATGATTTTTAAATAGTTAATGTTTCAACAAATATTATTATAAAATTATATTTTAAATATAAATGATCAAATAATATTTATGATGTCAATTGTAGTTTTTATAAGGGTTTAAAAAATATTATTTATCAAAACCTTTCATTTTCAATTAATGTAAGTTATTATTCTAATAGTGAAAATGAACATATTTATAAAATTATTTATATAAAATGAATATTTTTTTTAAATCAGGATGTAAAAATTTTCCAATAGTGAATTTTTCATACTTTTCTAAGATAGTCAATTTTTTTTGCATAAAAATTAAATATCGTCTAAATATACGATTTGTTTTAGGACTTCTTACTATCCCAAGAGTTATGTAATAAATACTATTAAAGATATAATGGGCCAAATATATCTTTTTTCCTTTAAAATAATTATAATTTAAGTTTATTTTATTTATTTTATAAATCAATAATAAATATTCCAAGTAATTAAATATTTTATAAATTTATAATCATTTCATTTAATATGTGACTCACTTCCACATAACAAATGGAAATATTTTATTTTTATCATCCCTTGGACTTATAAAATATTTTAATCTACTTTCCTTTTCTAGAAATCATGGGGAAAACCCATTGGATGATTTGAGGATTTAAATATTTTATTGTGTAGTGTCCAAAAGAAAAATAACAATGAAATCACCCTCCTTTCTTATATAAACTAACCCACAATCCCATTAATCTACACTCAAACTCTTGAAACCTCATCAAAACTCTAGAATCTACTCCATAGAGTCCTCCAAAGGCTCCGCCAAACTCCCAAGAAATATCTGCTAATCCTATGGAGTCACATATCTATGTAATGTATTTCACTCTTCTCATTTTCAATCAAGCACATATTTTATATTATGCCTATAAAATTCCATTTCATTATGTTGTTATATGATGTTCATTGATATCCATATTTTAAATATTATTTCTAAATGATTATAGCTTCCTTTCACGCTCATTTATCCCCATATAATCCTTTATGTACGACCCTTACTATGCCAAAATTCTTTTATGGATTCTCTCTCTCTTCTTTTTATCAAGTACTTAATTTATGATTTTCCTTTTGTTTTCAAATGTATTATGTTTTGAAATGTTCTTACCTATCCACTGTACATACCTTTTTATGATTAAATTATGGTAGACCTTTCAATCTCATTTATCACTCTTGAAAACCCTTATGTACACTCATTACTATACTGAACTTTTATATGGAATCATCCACCATCCTATTTTATCAAGAATTTATTTTTTATGTCTCCTGAATTCCTTTCCTATATGTTAGGATATATAATTAAATATCCATATTACTATCTATTTCATGTCTAAATAATGAGATACCAGATTCTCTATTATCCACCCATTTTATGAATTTCTATATGATGTCATCATGATGTAAAAATTGAACCATGATTTTCCATTCCAAAATAATTATTTATTAAATACCATACCAGTTTCACTATCAAGGATATTCTCTATTATGAACTTGTGCTTATTGAATGGGAAAATACAGGTATTCATTACCTATTACATGATGATGGACTAAATTATGATGTTGAATTAATCCATGTTATATGATCTATATGGGACAATTAAGCATGAGAACAAAATTATTGTGAAGGGCATGCCCTGGTTGTGATCCAATGCATTGGGTAATGGTTACTATTATGATACATTGTGCTAAGACATGGGTTTTACCAGATTCCTTTATCGAATATTTTCCACCATGAGGTCATGGTGAATTTAGCCTTGATTTATTTATGATACTGACTTTTAAGTTGTTTCCACAGTTTCAATGTTATGATTATTGTACCACCCCAAAATGTTTATGGGATGGATTTTTTTAATATCTTTGATGTACTCTGTTGTAATCTGGTGCTATACGCAACACCATCATAGCATTCGGTATACTCACACTATGCTTGGATTGTTTTTCAAACACAATTTCATGTTTTTTTGATATAATTATTTTCTTTCAAGACAGTGATTAATTTAAAACTATATATTAATATGTTACATTATAACATATTCATTATAATGGTGTGTATGAATAATAATAACTTTCCTTTAAAAAACTATTTAAATGAAAATTAATGAGTTTATAAAGTAAATTAATCACTATGTATGGATTTTATGAATTCAATATATATGTAATACATTTAATAAATTGATTGAAATTTGTATTTTATGATATCTTGTCCTGATATAAAAACAAATTCATTTTCAAATAAATGTCGTATTTAAAAAAATAGTTTTTCTGTCTTTTGATAAAGCACCCATTTTAAATACAATTTTTGAAACTATTATATATTCTATTTTAATTTTTTTTGAAGAAGGATATAAAAATTTAATTTGGATAATTTTTTGATATATATCTAATAATATTTAAGGTTTGATGAAAAGTAAATATATATTAAATTTTAATAGAAAAAATACATTTTCATCAAAATAATTTATGTGGATGAATTATATTGTTGAGTTTTTACAATGTAAAAATAGTTTCTATTTTTATCAGTTAATATAATTTGGCTCATTGGGAGTAAATTTTACCACAAATTATGATATAAAAGAATTTTTATCTTTTTAAATGTTTTATCATTTAAAAAAATCATTTTCCATTCCAACATCGGTATCAACATTTATATTAATTTTTAAAACTTTTATGTATTGAATTTTTAAAATATATTACATATTTAAGATAAATGGGTCTAAATTATATAAATATATTTCTTTAATTTTTGGACACATAGAATAGTAAATTCAGTAATTTTTATTAATACGATAAAAGGGTAAATCAGGTAACTAAATCTAAAAATAATGTTATAAAACCACCATCACAGTTTTCCTAATATTAACGGATAAGTTTTTTTCTACCCAAACCATCCTTTAGTCAAAATGGTATCCTTTAGATGGCACTTTTATGAGATTAGGGCATTTATTTTATTTTATTTAATGAAATGTTAAATACGTCTCACTCAAATATTAAAAACTAAATAATTTTTAATATAAGTTTATATAGAATATAAGTTATATTATAATTATTCATTTGAAATATAAAATATTTTTCATTCTAATGGTAAGTTATTTTTATTTAAAAAAAATAAGTAATTACCTTATAAGAATTATATATTAATGATGCATAAATAATTTATTCGATTTGAAATCAAAGAAATAATTTTTATTAAAAAGATAATAACCATTAAAAGACCCAAACAAATGAAAAAAAATTATTTTTTAGTATATATCATCCATAATCATCCAAGGGTCTTGATATTGTCCATTTGGCGCCATATGGTACGATGATGAAACTTATAATATTTTATTTAATGTGATGTTAAAGCTATCTAATTCATGTTTTAATATATATTATTTTTATTGTAGGATTTTCAGGGAGACATATTCAACTACAATAAGTGTTATGAAATATAGAAGATTTATCCTGATCATAGAATTTTATTTTTATTTTTAATATAATATATATGTATTTTAAATAATTACACAAAACTAATGTAGTATTTTTTTAATGTAAATATCAAAATAATGTTATTAAAAATATTTAAAAAAATATAATTTTGGATAATTAATATATCCAATAAATTTTAAAGTATATTTTTACCCCCTAGGGATAAAAAAATATTTTTCTCTATGATAACATCTTATCTTGATATCTTCATGAATCCAATAATTGAAAAGTTTTAAAATTTAAACTATTAATACATTATAAAAAAAATATTTATAAATAATAAAAGGTTTTTATAAATATAGAATAATTATTATATGGTGTAAAATTTTATAAATTATTTATTTATGATCTAATTGACATCAAATAAGTAAATATTTTACCCTTTTAATAGTGATATATCTGTAACCATATTTAAAATAAAATATCATATCTTAATGTAAAATTAAAATGATACATTTTAAAATTATATAAAATCTTATCCTAGATTTATTAGATGATGATTTTACAACCCTATCTAATTTCATTATAGAAATTTGGACATTTTGGAGTTTTTTGGATATAGTTTGAGTTAATTATAAATTAATATTTTTGGAGTTTCCAATATTTCCCATCACCTCAGTTATAAAAGGGAAACCCTCCCTCAAAGCATTACACCACATTGAGACTTCATTTTTAGCTATCCCTGAACCATTTCTATTATAAACATCCTCAAAAACACTCTTTAGGTACGA
Organism: Viscum album; assembly: GCA_963277665.1. Classification (NCBI taxonomy): domain Eukaryota; kingdom Viridiplantae; phylum Streptophyta; class Magnoliopsida; order Santalales; family Viscaceae; genus Viscum; species Viscum album. The sequence goes on from OY728160.1 coordinate 637,302,791, forward strand.
GTATTCTCATACTACCAACTATAGTTCCATTAAGAGGATATCTAGAGAGGGGTCGTCGAATAAGAGGAAGTTCATATACATAGAATGGATATTAGACATAAGGAAAGGGATAATATTTTCTCACATTTATTTCTATTGGACATATTCATCACACACCAAATATTTATTTTCATTGTTTTTATATTCCTCAAGAATTTTATTATGATTATTATTATGATTTATATGGTATTTACATATGAATATAATTATTATTATTTTGTGAGGCATATTATTCGACTTATTATAATGTTGTATGGGATAATTTCAAAATCTCATTTTTATCTGAGATTTTTTACGGGTATGTATTTACTAGTGTGTATTTATCATCCATGTCCTTGTTTTAAAAAAATTATTCCCAATTTTTTTTACTATAATCTTATGATAATTAAATGTCATTTTTACCCATTTTTGTCTTTTCACTACATAGTATGAAATGAATATTTCATTAATTTTCCAAATGAGGTACTTTTTGACTCTTGAGACAAAATTTTGAGAATAATGATTTTATATAGAATGAAAAGATTTTTCTTTTTTTTATAACACCTTGTTTTCATAAACCTTTCCATATAATATTTCACAGTTATTTTTCACAAAGTTAATTTCTTTTAAAATTCCACTATATTTTAAGAAAATATGTCGTTTTCGAAGAAGAAATGATATATTATTCTTAATAATTAGTTTGAAGTGTTATATCAAAATTATTTTCTATCTAATATGGAATTAATTAAAAGGTTAATGTTTCATGTTTACTCTCTCTATTATTCCTATGGTTTGATTGTGTTTATGATTTAATTTTATTTGTGAAATCTATTATTTATAGGGATTATGATATGATGAAATGATGTTTAAGAAACTCATTTTATTCATTTCATTATTCGAGGATTAATTATTTATGTTTTTTTGGAACATATAATAATGATTTCATTGTGAGATGGGAGGGACATATATGTCACTTCAATATATTGAGTAAAGACTTATATCTAAAGGGATAAACATGAATAGAATGGAAATTAAATCCTTTTCAATAATACATGGACTAAAGGAACAGTGAACTCTATTCAGTAAAGGAATTTGTCAAACATGATGGTCTTGGAATTGAGATATGTCTAATATGAAATTATTTTGTATGCTAATATGTTGGCAAAAAACAAATCATGTGTTAAATTATGGTGTTTGGAAATATGTTCATTGATTCATTATGATCTATTACGATTTGTTCTACAATAGCATATCACAATACATGATATACAAGAGATGATTTATATTTGTTATGTTTTATGTATTACGATCATGATATTATTGATATCTCCCTTGTTTACCATTACTAAGAATTTGAGATCAACCTTTTTATGTTTTTTTACCCAAGTTTTGGAAGAAGTGTATTCTGTAATATTTGAAAAAAGGGGCTCTAGTTATGTTGGAATAAGTAGGAGATGATATATATGCCCTATGAACCGTTTTTTTTATTTTTCATAATTTCTGAAGGCAGTAAACCTGTATAGTACTATCATGGTTTTTTATATTATCTAATTTAATTTCATAAATTTTGAATTATTATATATGTTTGTAATATATGTTTCATTTTAGTTTGTAGTTGTGTAATGGTTTAATCAACCATTAGTAACTAGGATTTGAAACCATTAGGTATATCCCTAGAGATATTTCTAAAGATATGCCTAGGTATTTTCTATGAAAATTTAATAAAATATGTTAAAATCCTAGAATTTTGTTAATGATATTGAATAACATAGGATTAAACCTATGTTTTTAGATAATGAAAGTACTCCCACTTGATTTTGTTTTTGTCTGAGTATGAATTTTCCACTCACACATTCCTTTCATGGTTTTATAAAATAGTTCTAAATAGGATGATTCATGTATATGGAGAATGCGATGGACAATGGAATGATATTTCTCTTGAACAATCAAATGAAACGGTAGTTGGAAGAAGAATCATAGTTATTATTCCTATAAAGAAATGTAATAATATGATCAACAATCTCAACATTGGTTAGTTTCTTAACCCACTTAATTAGAGAATGTTAAAGTTCAACGACGACCATAGAAGAAATAATGTTCAATTTTCCTCATGTATATCTTGTGGGAAGAGGCATCATGAAGAATTTTTCAAAGGAACATGAATATTCTTTGGGTGTGTAAAATAAGGTCACAAAGTTAGTAATTGAAAAGAAAAAGGTTTTGTTATCAAAATGGAAAAGGTTGTTTTAATTTCAATGGAATCAATCATGGTTAAATTTTTTAAATGTTGAATTTATGGTCATCATGATAAATGATTCCCTAGGGAAAAATATAATGATTAAAATTATCATAGTCATATGAGTATTATTGATATATATGATTATTAAGAGACTACAAATGTTTTATGATATGAAAGAAGTGTTAATGAATAAAATGATGGATCTTGGTCAATGTTTTAATAATATAGCTTAATTATTACATGTTTATCAAGAATGATGATTTATAAGTAATTTTATGGTATTATGGAAAAATGTTAAATCAATGGATCATTACGCTATTGTTTTTACCTATGTATTTGAATGTATATGTTCAATGGTACCAGTATCCATGCAAAGTTATTCAGATATCATTTTTAAAAACACATTAAGGTAATGATAGCCCTTAATATAATCATGATGATGAGATAATGGTATTTGGATGAAGATATGTTGGGTATTAATAACTAAATTGGATGGTAAATATTTCTTTAGACCTAATTAATGATTTGTTTTTAGGAGAGTTATGCTAGCATGGATGAAGTATACAATTTTTTAGGACTTAAGGAATATATCCAACATGTTTTTGGTATAATGAAACGTGAATGTTTTGAATAAGGATATATGTGGTAATTGAGTTTATTACCATGACTCAAGAGAATAAATGATGAAGGATATCACATGTTTGGAAAGTGACCAACAAGATGTATCATATGATATATGATGGATAAATGCCAATTCTAGTTAGTCTATATTTTTCTAAAGTTTTGGATATTTTGTATTTAGATGGATTGTAATGTTATCCAATTATGGATACTACATGTTATAACCTGGATGAATCTTGTATTATCTCACTATAGGTAGACACTTTCATGTTCTATAATGCTTTCTAACCTTTTTGTTGTGATAAAGATAGATTCAATAACGTATAATTCTCTTTATGGATTTCATGATCTCCCAATGCTTCAGGAATGACAAATTCATCTTTATTTCATTGAATAAAAACTAACAATAAATTGCTAAAGGCATAACCAATATTGAGATTGTACCAAAATAAAGTTGGTACATATTCTCATGTAAATTCATCAATATTAAGAAAAATATATCTTGATGTAAAAGGGTGAATTATTATAATCATTTTTAGGATATTAATGACTTATTTCACGCTTCTTTAGTGTATGTTTTGTGATTGTTAACCTTTACTAGATCACTAAATTTATTATTATTGGTGATATTTACCAATATTTATGATTATTTATGCTTTTCCCCCATTACTTAAATTCAACTATGTTCTCTTAATTATATATCAAGTTATTATTTACTAGGGGTAACTGTTATTTTTCTACTATCCCTTTTTAAATAGATGTTATATATTTCATTTTTTCGATGAGGGTTTAAATGAATAAACCTTTGAAGTATTAATACATATTTTAACCTAGATTAATTTAGAGGAAAATTCATATTAAGAGGAGGTATTATGTAACACATTGATATTTTTATGAGACATTTTTTTATTTATTTGATGTACATTGTTATAAGTTTTCACTATACGCAACACTAAGAAAGCATACAGTATACAAAAATCTATGCTTGGCTTGTGTTACCCACAATTTATAGTTCTTTTGAAAGAATTCATTTCATTAAAGACTTAGTTTATATGGCCAACTAAATAGTTTTATGATACCTTATAACATAGTCCTTATAATGTAATGTATGAACAATATTAAATTTCTTTTGAAATACTATTTACATGAAAATAAATGATTCAAAAAAGTAAAAAAATCATTCTTCAGGAGTTTTAATAATATAATATATATGTGTTATATTCAATATAATGTTTATTATTAGTCTTATATGATTTCTAGACATGATATAAGTATAATTTAGAATTAAAAAGTAATTTTTAAAAAAGGATGTTTTTACACCTTTTGATTGAGCACACATTTTAAATATAGTTTTTGACCCTGTTATATTTAAAATTCAATAAAATGAAATTAATCTATTTTTATAGGATATAAAAATTTAATTTGTATAATTTTTTATATATTTCACAGATGTTATTTGTTTTGATGAAGAGTTAATGTATTCTAAATTTGAATAGAAATTTTTATTTTCATTGAAAAAATTTTTGTGGATAAATTATATTATTGAATAGTTTTGAAGTAAAAATATAATATACTTTTATATTTTAATATAATTGTGGTATTTTTAATTAATTTTACAATTAATTTTGAGGTAAAATTTTTTCAATCTATTTATATGTTTAAACACTTAAAAAATACATCATTTAGACAATGAAATTAATTCCTAAATTAATTACTGGAACTTTTATGTTTTCGAATTTGAATATTAGATTCCATATTTAGTATCAGTTGGTCCAAATTAGGTAAATAAATTTATTTTATATTTGGGTTTTTTGAATAGTTACTTCTGTAAGTTTTTTTAAATATGCTAAAAGTATAAATCAAGAAATAAAATGTAAAAATAATTATATGAAATTACCGTAAAACATTTTATAATATAATTAGATTAGTGTGTTTATACCTAATACATATTTGGGTTAAAATAAGATCCTTTGGAAGCCAATTGGATGAGATTAAGACATTTAATTTATATTATTTAATGAAAGGTTAAATATGTCACACTCAAAAGTTAATAACTAAATCATTTTTGATATAGGGATATATAGAATATAATTTGATTATAAATACTCATTTAAAAGCTATTTTTTATCATTATCATGGAAATTTATTTCTATTTTTTTGGAAATAAATATTGACCTTATATGTTTATATATTTGTTATACATAAATTATATAATTGATGGAAAATCAATATAGTAATTTTTATTTAAATGATAATATAAATTAAAATACACAAACACATGATAAAATAATATTTTTTGAGTATATATCGAACATAATCATACATGGGTCTATTTATTGACCACTTGGAACCATATGGAAATGATTATGACACTTATAATATTTTATTTAATGTGATGCTAAAGTTGTCACATTCATATTTTAATATTTATAACATTTTTAATGAAGGATTTTGCAGGAGATATTATAATAATTATGATGAAATATATAGGATTTATATTAGTCATAGTATTTTTTAATTTTTTATTCTATATATAATTATATTAAATAATTACAAAAAAAAACAAATGTAGTAATTATTTTATTAATAGAAATATAAAATTATTTTTATTAAATTTTTTAAAATAATTATAGTATAGAATAATTAATATATCAAGTTAATTTTATATATTAATCTGACCCCATAGGAATATAATAAAATATTTGGTTAGAGGATAACATTTTATCTGGATATTTTTTAAATTTCAGGAATTAAATACTATCAAAATTGATTGTTTTGATGTTATGTCAAAATAAGGTTTTATTAAATTATATAAAATGCATAATTTTTTTAAAATATAAAATGATAATGATATAGTGTATGAGGTTATCAATTATTTATTAAATATATAATTCACATAAAATAATTAAATATTATACATTTTTAATATTGAAATATTTTTTACCCAAGTAAAATTGAAATAGAATAATGAAGCGTTAAATTAAAATTATAAGGTTAAAATTTTCAAAAACAAGCCTAAAATTTATTGGTTGATGAGGTCAATACCCTATATAATCTCAACTTCAAATTTGGGAATTTTTTTAGGATTTAGGATATGTTTTTTTATTATAAATTAATATTTTGGAGTGTACACAAGTATCCCTCAACTCAATTATAAAACGACACACTCCAGCTTACAACATTAGATCACATTATGCCTTCAAGCTTGTCTATCCCCTATAAATTTCAATATTAAACATCCTTAGTCATATTATAGAGGATCTTGTATTCTCAAAATACCAATTTTAGTGCCTTTAAGAGTACTAAAAGAGGGATATTGTTGAATAAGAGGAGGTTCAGATACATTCAATGGATTCAGACCTATGGTTAGGGATTATTTTGACGGAATTTTATTTATATTGGACATATTACTTATACACAACTAGTTTTTTTCCATGGTTTATTTGAGGTTGATGAATGTAATTATGATTCTTATTATGATGGTCATGGTATTTAAATCTACATAGAATTATCTTTATTTAATATGGCATATTATTCTACTGATTTTAATGTTTAATGGGATAACTTATCAAAATCATTATTATCAGAGATTGGTTATAAGTAAGTATTTACTGGTGTATATTTAACATCAATGTTCATGTTTTCTAAAACATATTTCATATAATGTTTTACTATTCTCCTTTGGATATTTAAATCCATTTTAATCCATTGTTGACTTTTTTCTACATAGTTTGAAAGGAATCTTTCTTTTTTTCCAAGTGAGGAAGTTTTTGACTTTTCTGAGGAATGTTATATAATAACGTGTTTATACAACATGAATGGATTATATGTTTTCATAATACATTATTTCTATGAATATTCCCTTACAACATTACATTGTTATTTTCCAAGAAATCCTTCTCTTTTTAAATTTCTTGGTATTTTAAAAATACAAAACAATTTCAAAGAACAAAGCATATTTTCTTCAAAAATTAGTATCAACTGTTATATTAAAATTATTTTCCATATATGTTTTCATACATTAACATGATTATTATTCATGTATACTATCCCAATAATTCATATGGTTTGATTTTGTATAGGATTTATGTATATTTGTGAAATATATTTTTTTACATGGATAATGTTATGTTGTAATGATGTTTATGAAACCCATTTTATTCCCCAGGTTATGATATAATGAATGAATTAAGTTTTTTTCTAGGATCGAAGTATAGATTTTGATTTATCAATTAAAATTTGGAGGGAGTGAATTGTAGGTTGAAAAACATTCATTTTTATCCTTAAGAAAATCTATGTTTAACGAAGTTAAAAAAGATGGATTCACAAAACCTATTTATTTCTTAAAAATGAAACATTCTTTCTTAATATCCAAATATATTGACATGATAATGAAAAATAATACATGTTTACTTAGGTAAATATTATACCTTAAAGAATATAAAATCTTATTTATATCATAATATACAAGTATAAGAAATTATAAATAATGTTACAATTTCATTCTATTAAAAAATGCAGTATATTTAAAATTTGTAACAAAACATTTTAAGTATATGTAATATTTTAACACAAAGATAAAGGTGTCTAACAACCTAGGATAATGGTCCCTTGAATTATACATTCATGAAAGTCTGTCTTACCCGAAGCAGTGTAATCCCATGATATGAAGATCTGAATCTGTCTTGGAATCCCTGCAAGCCCGCAATCTCTAAGGTGAGAAGCACCTCTCTCTTTCTATACCCATAATCCCTCTATTGATTTGAAATAATCAGAATCATACTAGTAATTATGAACAAGTAGTTCAAAACATTTTCACAAGGTAGTTTTGAGAAGAGATCTCACAAACTATCAATTCTTTCCAGAGATCAATGTCTCTCAATGAAAAATCTAGTCTCAACACTTATTCCGAGCTCGATAAGATGGATGGGTATTTATATGATTGGATTCCAACAACTTACTTCCTCCTCCAATGGTCATATTTTTCATTAAATTTCAAAGGGACCTATAAACATGTCACTCATCCAACCATTAGATTAAAACAGATTGGACGAAATTGTTTTATATTATAAACTTTGAGAACCATTCAAATGATTAAGAAACATTTTCAATTTCAATAAACATTAACATGTATTAGATCCGATCAAATGAATAATTTATTTATGGAAATGAGGTAACTATAAGAATTTTACTTAATCAGATTCTAAAGATATTCAAAATCAAAGTCTCAAAATATTGAAAATCAGAATCTATGAAAATTCATAATTGGAATATGAGTTTTGATGAATTCAGAATCTGATTTCTAAAGAAATCAAAGTATGATTTCAGAAGAAAACATAGCCTAATTTAAAAGTAAACCAGAGTTAGATTTTAGATGAAATCGGAGTCTTATTTTAGAATAAACTGGAGTTTGATTTCAGAAGAAATCAATATCTAATTTTAATATAAATCAGATTCACAATTCTAGGGAAATCAAATTCAATGAAACTTTAAGGTTATGAGTTAGATAAAGATCCTATATTGTGTCTTAAGAAAAATATGGTCAAACATGGTTTGATAAAACACTAAATAAGACAAAGGTAAAAATTAAAACTATTTTTATTGAAATAAAAATTTATATAAGAAAATAATTCATAGGGAATTATATTTTTTCTTATGAAAATGTGTTTGTGATTTTCAAAACATAAAATAGTCGAAAATTCATAAGAAAACTTATTGAATTAAAAATATATCCCATATTATAAATATCAAACAACTTTTATAAAATAATATAATAGACTAAAGTTTCATTTTGAACCTTAAATGAAATACTTACTCCCTATTTATTTATGGCCCTTTATGAATACAACTAACCCCCCCTTAGGTTATGAAATCCCTAAGGATCATATTCTTTTCTTTCATAGAGAAATTACACATTCTTACTTAGGAATTTATTCTTTATCTAATATCTACATTATTTGGGAACTATATTATTTTAATATAATATTATTTTTGATCATTCACCACCCCCTGTGATTTACAAAAAGGAATGGTGGGAATGAAAAATATTATTTCTGAAAGGTTAGGAATATAAAAGACAAAACAATTGAAAGATAATTAATTTTATTAAGATTACAATCTTTATTACAAAGAAAAATATAACAAAATATCAGAGATTAAGAGAAAATCATTCATCCTTGTTTTTTTTCCTTTGGCATCACCCTTTTTAGGGTAGCCTTAAACCTCATTAATTTGTTATGACCGTCTTCCAACATCTTGATCAAATGATCCTAATCTTGATTATTATTTTTTAGATCTTTGATTCAGTATTCCTATAAATTAATAATTTCACTTTGAGACTTTATCAATTCTTCATGATCTTAATTTTTTCTCATCCATCTATTGTCTAATTTTCACCTTTCTTTTAAATTTAAGAGAAACTGAATTCATCATCCTATTTAGATCTTTATCTTCCTGAAGTCATTGAGCATGGCCTTACATTAGCTTTTACGAAAAACTTATTAAAGATTTTTTATTCTATCATCATACTATTCAAAAGAATATTTAACTGAATTAGTTAAATCATCAATGATTTTAAGATCATCAATCACCTACTTAAACCACTGATTTATCTCTTTTTAAGACCTCCTATGACCATCAGAACTAGTTTGAAAAGTCCTACAATTAGTATCATGTTTTTTAAACATTTCCATGTGAATTCTTGTTGAATCTAAATATATATGGATTTTTTATTAATTAAATAGAAACAGATAATTAATTCATGAAAATAAAAGAATTTTATTCAATAGATACATAAATTATTGAACCCCAAAATAATTTCCTAAGGAAGATGAATATTCTGAAGTAGATTGTATTGTTGGTGAACCAAATATATCATGGTCATCTTCTTTCCTATTAGTTGTTATAATAAGATCCTTATTTATTTTTGTTACAAAATCTTTCATTAGTTAATTGACAACCACTTTCTTACCTTTCATATCTTTAGATGTTTACTTCTCAAATTTTTGACTCTCATGCTCACTATCAAAAAACCGGGCTATTTGATCATCATCATCAACTTCTATGTCAGCACCTTTATCACTATGTTATTTTTCAACAACTTGATGAATAAAATCATGATTACTACTCTCATTATCTAAAGGTTTATCAACCTCATCCTAAGAATCATCATTTTTCAGAACAGATTGTCCTTCTGAAATTATCTTTGAGGATTCATCTTGGGGTGTTCTTATAGATAGCTTGTCAGAAGGTCTCTTTTTTACATGATATTCTTCCATCATCCCTATAACATCATTACTTTCATATTCCTTTCCTTATTATTATTATTCTTCTTCAACTATGGGATTCAAAATTGAAATTTTATTCGTTTTCTTTTCTACACCTAGACTTCCAATTACAATTAAATCTAGTATGAATGATTATGGTACCTGAACATATTCATATAATTTCCTAGAATATCTTAATAATGATTTTATAATTTTAGCCTTATAATTATTCTTCTTCACCTTCTTCTCTATGTACGACCACTCATTCCCTTTAGTTCCTTGTATCTTTATGTATTTATCCTCAGTAGGTTCTAAATAAAAAAATAATCTCTTTCATTATTTTTCTTCTTATGATATCCCCATTTTTCTACTTCTTCATCAGAAAATGTCTCTTGATTCTTCATCACGGGTGGAGAAGATACTGACTCACTGCTCATACTTTATCTTTATCATCCATCTCTTTAACATTACTTATCACTGAAGGTTTCTTAGAGATTTATCCTCTATCAACATTGTTGTTGGAATCTTGATCATCATTATCAGGAAGTTCAAAGAACTCTACAATCAAAATAATAAAACAGATATTCATCCTTATTAGGCTATTATAACATAACAACATAATTTTTAAAACAAAGGTATTTTAGATTCAAGGGATTTCAAATGATTTTAAGTACAAGACAATAATCGTCGATATTATATCAAGGTACATTATGATCTGATACTTGATGGTTCCATTATTGATATTACTAATATTAAAAAGAATATTCCTGATAAAGTTTATCTATATTAGATTCACAGTGAAATCCATCCTGAAAACATTTCATATCAGAAGGGAATCCATTTCTCCCTTCCTTGGATATAGAAAACCTTACATCCAGAGTGATAAAAATATATTATTGTTTGAAAGATGAGTTAACATTGGTGTCTTTAATCCTTTAAGTCTGAGGCACACAATTTCATTAACCTTTATAAAATAACCTTCTTTTTCTGGTAATTTTTTTGAGAAAACTATTTATTTTCCATCGTAAGGAATATCCAATATACTAACGACCATTTTGAAAGAAATGGAAAAACACTTTCCATAACTCTTGAATGAAAACATATCTCTTCCACATTGTTCATAAAAATGAACTATATCAATGAATTATATAAGATGATATGAATAAAAAGAATCATGATTCTTCCCTTTAGCTCTAAAAGGACTTTCCCATCAAATATTCCTTAGGATTTTTGAAATCAAAGAAACTTACTTGACAATGAAATTTGAGTCCACTAACCTTTCTATGAAAATTAGACAATCCATGAGTTCCTTTTTTAAGGGTATCAGAGTCTATGAGAAATCATCAAGTGACATTTAGAGTTGACGACAAGTGGAAAACTAAAGAACAACTTTGATGGGAGTTAGGGATTCAGCTCAATATTTCTGAGAAAACAGATGTGGGATGCGAATATTTGGGACCTTTTTATAGTCTTCATGATAATGGTTAATATTTTTGAATCAATGAAATGGTTGGAATTATATTGATCGGATCTTATAGAAGATATCAATGATGAAGAAGGATTTATATATTCATATTTTTTGTTATTTCAAGGGAAAATAATATTTAAGGAAATTGAATCTGATAAGGTTTTCTGAAAACTAGATTTAAAATACCAACATGAAAAAAATGAAAGTTTGATGATATAGATAAGGAAACATATCTTCCAAATTTCACAATAAGAGTTTTCAGTATTGAAAAGTTTTCACTTATAAAAAATTAATTTTTAAATGATTTATTAGGGAAATAAAACTATTAATTTTCCTAAAAATTGAGGTTCCTAAAAAAATTAGGTTTTAAATTTTTTTTGAAATATAAAAGAATACATATGTACTACCTGTATGAAATTGAGTATCTTAATGTATGGTGATATGTTTAAAAAAAATATGGATGATTACCATATGATTATAATTCATATCATTTTTTAATGTATTTAAATATATTGGAGGGTAATTATTTTTAAAATAGGTTATCAAGTTGCTCTTGTGTTTCGATAAATTGTAAAATAATATCTCCTTTGAGTGTGTGATACCTTAGAAAGTGATTCCTAATGTCTAGGTGTTTTATATGAGGGTGAGGTGTAGTGTTTTTGTTTCGGTAAATGGAACTAGTATTATCACACATTATCTATGTTTTGGTAAAAATCATGCCATAGTTTGCGAGTGTGTGTTGCATCCACAACACTTGAGAACAACAACATCCAGCTGCTATATATTAGGCATCAATAGTTTAATGTGCTACTAAGTGTTGTTTCTTGTATTACAAAGAAACTAATAAATATCATATAAAATGAAAAGTTCCATATGTACTTTTCCTATCCATTCTACATCCCCGAAAATCAGCATTAGAAAGACATTAAAAAATATCATTTCTGTAAGAATAGAAAAGTCTTAAATCCATTGTTCACTTTAAATTGAAAAAAATTTCTTTCACTACTTTTAAATGGGATTATTTTGGATTATATTGATATCTAGAATATAATAATACTAAAAACATTAATTTTGAATGACTAGAAATTATATATAATATACTTTATATTATCCCTTTAAAAATATTTGATCTTCTAGTTTCCCCAGTTCATCAATATCAAGAGTGTATGATGTTCCGATTGAAGTGGTTATAATTTCAGTGTTGTTATATCCATACTTCAAAATATGATATTTAATATAATTATATTGAGATAAATAAGTTCATTCTGGTTTTCCTAAATTTGGAAACCAATGAAAAATTCTAACTCTCTCATCATACTCATTTCAAACTAAGAATTATTGATTTTCATAAATGAATTAGTTACAGATTGATGAGTGGACCCAAATATAATTTCATCAACATAAATTTGAACAATTTTTTTCGTATCTTTGTTTATAAAAATGATTGGATCAGGAGTTCCATTATAATAATTGTTTCTTTTATAAAAAATCCTCTAATTCTATCATACCAGGCTATAGGGTTTGTTTAAGTCCATATAATGCTTTGGTAAGTTTGCAAACATGTTCGGGATGTTTGTGACTTGAAAACCAGGATGTTGGTTAACATAAACTTCCTCTTGATCACATATTTAAAGTAAATCACAGTTCACCTCCTTTTGAAATTTTTTACAAAGGGTAGTAGAAGAAAAACCAGATTCAAGTCAATCTTCTAGATCATAGTTTTCATTCATAGTCCATTCCTTCAGGATGATTACATACTTTAGAAACTATTCCTCCTGTATTTCTTACAATTATTCCATTTTCATAACACTTATTTTGGAAGACCCATTTTAATCTAAATATATATTTCTCTTGTGGAATTTCAGCCAAGGTCCAGACATTGTTTCTTTCAAATTCATTTATTTCATCATGAATATATTTTTTTCCAATCATCATCACCTAAATATTTATTGGTTCTTTCAGGTTCTAATTGGGAATGAAATTCTAGATGTTCTACTTCATTTCGTAAATAAATTCTAGTATTTATATGTTTATTTACATCACTAATAATACAATCACTGGGATGATTCTTAAGAAATAACTAATTTTGGTTTTGTAAAACATGTTAATCAATATATGGTAAAAAATATTCTTGGGAAAATACTTCAAAAATAATTTTCTTGAGTATTTTATTTATTAGAAGACTATTCCATTATAGTTTGATAATCAAGTTTTTAAAACACATCCAAGGATGTATTTTGGGGTTGTTTAAAAACAAAAGGATCAGTTTCATAAAATTTATCATTTATTATTCCTTCAATAGTACAAGTAGTTTTTTTAAAAACTCTGTAAGCCTTAGAAGTAGTGGATTAGCCTATGAAAATTCCGTCATCAAATTTGGGTGAGTATTTATGTAAGTTATATTTAGTATTTAATATAAATACATTTCATCCAAATACATTGAAATAATAAACATTATGTTTTCAACCGGTCCAAAATTCAGAAGGTGTTTTATTATAAAAGGGTCTGATTAAAACATGATTCATTATATAGAAAGAGTTACTAACTACATCAGCTCGAAACTATTTAGAAATAGAATAATCACTCAGCATGGTTCTAATTATCTCATGAAGAATTGGATTTCTTCTTTCAGCAATGATGTTTCATTGAGGAGTTCTTGGATCTGAGAAGTTATTAGTAATGCCATTCTTACCTCCAAAATTTTCAAAATCCAAAATTTCAAATTATCCCTGATGATCACTATGAATATTTACAAATTGAAGGTTTTTCTCATTTTTAATTTTGGATTTAAAATATTTAAAATTATAAAAGGCTAAAAATTTCATTGATAGAAAATAAAACCATGAAAATTTATTGTAATCCTCACCCAAAATAGATACAAAGTATTTTCCTCCAGTACATCAAGTTTGTGTTAGAACAAAAAGATTAATATACTGTAGCTGTAAAGCATCAGATATTGAGACTTCACTAATTGATTTAAATCTTGAATTATGTTACTTTCCACATTGACAAGGATCAAAATATTTTGAAGAATCAAATCATAGCTCTTGTAGATCCTTAACAAGTCATTCATTTTATAGTTTTTATAGGTTTTTAAGGTTATAGTGTCCTAGTATTCTATTCCATAACCAATATTGATCTTCCACTGCACTATGGAAAGATAGGTCTTGGATCCTATGGTCTTCTATGTTATTTAAGTAAACATTATCATGCCTATGGGAAGAGAGAATAAAATCATCCTTGGAATTGTGTACTCAAAATTTATCATTCATAAAATTCACAAGGTAACCTTCATCACATAATTGTATTGTCCTTATAAGGTTGGGCTTACAACCTTATCAAATAAAATATATGAAATTAATTTTTTTCCAAGAAGAATAATATTACTTATAACAACAATTTCTCCATGATAATTGTCTTTGAAATTTTATTTTCCCCATTTCATCTTGATAATATTTTTAAATGTTTTTTGTTACCAATTATATTATGATAACATCCACTATCCATGTACCATGTATTGTTATTGACACTTCTTTTGTATTCCTAAAAATAAAAAGTTAGACATTCAAAATCCAAACATGTTGGGATCCAGAAATATTAGAAATTAAAATATTAGGTAACCATATTTTCATTAAAAATCAAGCTTTTTGAATACCTAAGGATTATATTTTGTTTAAAGAAAAGTTTTCCCCCAATGTCCACCACATTGACACATAGTTCTAAAAAGATCACTTTGAGGTACAAAATAGTTGTTACTAAAAACTAGTTTCGAATGAGACAAACCAAATCCATAACTATTACTTAGAGCACAAGGTTGTGAATAAATTTTATCAAAACCATCCCTACCATGAGTAATGATTGACAAAAGATTCTTTATAGAAAGTATTATAGAATTTATTCTAATGAATAAATTCATATACTCATAGTCATTAATCATAGAATATAATTGAGCCTCTAAAACATTTTTCATAGAAATAATAATATCAAGATCTTTATAATGACTATCCTTCTCATATTTAACATCATTAAGCTTTTGGATGAATTTTCAAAATTAATCATTTCCTAATCTTGATATTTTGAATGATCTGATACTTATTTTCATAAAATAGACATTCTAGAATTTTCATTGATAAGTTTCTTGTTGATATTGTTATTTTGATTCTCAAGTAACTAGGAAATCCTAGATAATTATTCAAGTGAAGGTAACATATTATATTTTTATAAGTAAGATTCTTCATCCGATGATTCATAATATTTTTCATTAGGAAAATTATAATTTAATGAAATATTGGTTAATCATTCAGTAGTGCTAGCCTTAGCTAGGTGACATTGATTTTTTATAGTAATTCTAGCTATAAGACTAATATTATTCTATCTATAATATTCATTAGAAGAATTATCACCATTATCAATATAGGTTACACTATATTTCAGTTCATTCCTATACTTAAACATGAAGCACTTATTCTTTCTTCTTTTTTTATTCCCATACTTTCATTTTTCTATTTCAGCATAGATCGTTATGTACTAATATGACCTTCCCACTTACATTCATTACAAGTCACCTCTATGTATTTATTATCATTTTTATATTTCTTCTTGTATCCATCCTAGAAATATTTCATTCCTATAATCTTTTTCATCATTCAAAAAAGATCAGAATGTTCATTCTCAGAATGATCACTATCACTTGATTCCGATATAATAGTATCTTTCTATGATTTTGAACTATTAACTCTTTCAAGAGTATTATATTTCATTTTATTTCAAGAAGTAGTGAAAGTAACACTGACATTTACATTCTTTTTCTTGATTATATCTACATCTCTCTTCATTCTAGTTTCATGATGCAGAAGTGTCCTAAATAACTTTTCAAGAGTGAGGTTAGAAGCTTTTCTATTCTCATCAATTTCTATTATTTATTATTTCCACTCATTTGGAACAATATATGTTATAATATCCCATAAAATCTCATCATGAAGTCATTTTTCACCCATAGACTGATGACTATTGACTATAGTCATAAACCTTTATTGAAATTTTCATTCAAGTTCCCTATAAGAAAAAATAAAACCATGATATTTAGATCTATGCATAACTCTTCTTGTTTCAATAATAATAGATGTGAAAAAATGTGTAACATCTAATTTATTCTAGATAGTATTAGTAGATTCAAATGATAAAATATCCATATAGTTATTTCTAGTCATTGATTAGAATAAATTATTATTTACTTAATATATATGTTAATATTCTCGTTTTGTTGATTTTAAAATTTTTGGATTTCCTTGTCTGGAATCTTGTAGTCTCCAGTCAACTTAACAAAGTTATCCACACTAGTATTGATAATGAAAGTGTTCATCCATTCTATCTTGTATTCATATTACTTTCCATCAAATATTGGGGGTATGGGTGAATTTATATTGTCCATATAATGAAATTTTATTCCGTCCATTCAATAATAAAATACAATGGATCATTTCCACAAAACATGTTAATATTAAAAGTTTATAAAATAAGAAAACCGTTAAGAAAAACTTGAACAAATAATGATAAGAAAGAAAATTTATTCATGAAAAGTTGAGTAGGAATAGTTGACCAAGTAAACTTATATGCAAGAATATGTATTTCAGATACACCCTCTAATATCAATTGTATAATCAAAATATCGTTTTATATCTATCAATTACAAGAGTAGGGTTGAATTGTAGGTTTAAAAACATTCATTTTTATTCTTAAGAAAATATATGTTTAATAAAGTTAAACAATATGGATTCACAAATCATCTTTATTTCTTAACAAAGACAGTATATTTCTTATGATCCAAAAATATGGATCTGATAAAGAAAAAAAACATGTTTACATGGGGAAATATTATTCCTTAAAGAAAATAAAATACTATTTATATCATAGTATACCGGTATAATAATGTATAATAATGTTAAAATTTCTTTCTTTTAAAAAATAATGTGGAATTAAAACATGTAACAAAACTAGACACATATAACAAATATTTTAACCCAAAGATAAGGGTATCCAACAACCTTGGAAAATGGTACCATTATTTATACATTCAAGAATGTCTATCTTACCCACACCAGGGTTAGCCCTTGATATGAAGATCAAAATTTGTCTTGTTATCCCAACAGTCCCTCGATCTCTAAGGTGATTGAATCCTCTATCTTCCTATCCCTAGAAGCCCTCGATTGATCATCAAAAATCAGAATCACACTAGGCTTGTTGAACATGTTGTTTATAGTGAAACAACATTTTCACAAAATATTCACAGGGAAGATCTGAGCAGAACTTTTGCAGAGTGTCACCTCATTCCCGAGACCAATGGATCTGTTGAAAACTCTAGTGTTAACTCTTATTCTGATCTAGTTCAATTGGATGGGTATTTATAGACATGGATTCCAATGGTCGACTTCCTCTCCAACATTTTTATTTTTTCATAAATATCAAAGGTACCAGTACACATGTCACTCATCCAATGGTTAGGTTAAAATATATTGGGAAACATTGTTATATATAAAATATTATGGAAAACATTAATATGCTTATGAAACGTTACCATGTTTGAGAAACATTAATATATTTATTATCCGATCAAATGAAACATTACTTTATGGAAATGATATAAATGTAATAAGGTTATTTAATTGGATTCTTAAGATATTGAATATCAAAGTCTAGAAATATTGATAATCATATTCTAAGAAAATTGGGAATCAGTGTCTGTGTTTTGATGAATTAAGAATCATATTTCTAAATAAATCAAAGTTTTTTTAGGAGAAATTGGATTCAGATTTCAGAATAAATGGGAATCCAATTTTAGTAAAAATCGGAGTATGATTTATGGATAAATCATTGTATGAATTCAGATGAAATCAGATTTGGATTTTAAAATAATTTAGAGTTTGATTTCTGAAGAAATTATTGTCGGATTTCAGAAGAAATCAATGTCATATTTTAGATGAAATAGCCTTCAAAATTCTAGGTAAATCAGATTCTATGAAACAATAATGTTCTTAGTAAGATAAGGATTCGATTTTTTGACTTAAGAAAAATATGGTTAGACTTTGTATGAGAAAACATTAAATAAGACAAAGGTAAAGTCAAAAAACTGTTATTAGAGAATGAAAATTTTCCTTAAGAAAATAATTTTTATAGGAAGATAATTTTTCTTAAGTAAATGTGTTTGTGATTTTAAAAACATAAAGTAATGTAAAATTCACAAGGAAACTTATTTACATAACATGTGTCACATGTAAGAATGATTTTATATTGATATTTGTGGGAACTTTATCTCCATATAACGCATTGGGTATAGTTTTGTATCTCATGAGATTGATAAAATTTGAATGACATGTAAATCCACTTCACTAATACATGGATGAAACAAAGACTAAACTCAGTTTAGTGATAGAATTTTCCCACAATTATGTTCTTGGAAATGATCCATGAATAATATGAAATGATTTTCTATGCTTTTGTTCATGCCAACAAATTTCGTGTCTTATATTGTTATTTATGATCCTTAGATGTCTTATATATGCATGAGATAATTTTCAATTGTTATGTTATTATGTATTATTATTATTATATGATTGATATATCCCTTTTTTACCTTTACTAAGCATTTGATCTCACCCTTTTAGTGTTATTTTCCATGTGATTATGATGAAGGGTATTAAGAAGTATGTTACAAAAGGTATTGTAGTTATGAAAGAATAAATAGAAGATAATGAATGTGTCTTATGAACTAGTTGTTTATGTTTCTGAGTTTCTAAAGACACTAAACCAATATGGTTCAATCATGGTTTTTTATATTTCATAATGAATAATATTATATTATTAATTTTTATCTATGTACATAACGTTTGTATCATTATAATTATCATGTTATATCATGACTTATTATTCATGATCTTTTTATACTCTATTGATATTCCTATTGTGTAGCATGAGTTGTATTCCCCTTTCTATGACTTGATTTTTAACCTTGTGAGATTTAGATATCAGTATTTTATATTTATTTCCCTAGGAAAATCCATGCCGTTTTATGTTCTATGGTTTATTAGAATCATGTGGATGATGTTTTCCATAATGTTTTATATCCCATGTTTAATGTTGTTATGTAATGTACCAAATTTCCCAAAGACATTTTAACTCTCAATCATTTATATTGTATTAAGTTTATTATTATATAATAAATCTTGTTTATATATGAAATAAATAGTAGGGTTGTTATAAGGTAACATAAAATAATTTGATGATAATTAATAATCGATCAAACTGAAGGATGGTCAACATGAAACCTAATAGAACCCATGGGACTTGTAACTTTATATCAAAATAATTCCTACGAACCAGAAAGGTAGAAATGATCAAGGATAACTATCCTCAATATAACATTCTTTAATTTACATATATCCTAAACAACATGGATATAACAAACCAAAGAGAAAAGTAGTGTTTAAATGCTAAATCATTGTAGAATACAACCAAATAATCTATATAATGTTAATAAACATGTAGTTGAGAGTAATTAAAATAGAATATCTGAAAAAAAAATTATTTAATTACTTTTCAATAGAAAATCATCCATACAATTTCATTTTAAAATTATTCCATGTTTAAATAAAAAATTGATACATAAAATTAATCCATGAAACAAAAGAAAATGAATAACTAGGTATGATTAATCAATTTAAATATCCAATGGGAAAACAAGAATCTCTTGTATGATTTCATGTAATTTATCGATTAATAATCAAAATAAAACCCATAATACATGGTTTTATAAAAATGAGAAAAACATGAAACACTTTCTCACACAAGTGTTTCCAAATGTCCATAATCCTTGATTCCCCCGAACAAATCCCACTATAAACCATGGGATCATGTACAAAATCCCTAGTCATATGTTACTCTAATAGGGATTGAAAATGCATTATTTTTTTTATATACCCCATGTTCCCTAAATATTCTATTAATACTTATATATATTTATGAATACCATTCCAATATTTGAAAAAATATATTTCAATGTTAATGTAATTTAATTTTCAAACCTACTTTTTAGAAAATGTTTTTAATGATTATTAACACATATAATTTATTTTTAAAATACCATTTATATTTCAAAACCTTTATTAAGAAAGTTTAAAACCACATCATGTTCATAAAAGAAGATTCCGACAAAACCATTTCTTTAAAAAAACTATAACAACCATATATCAAATTCACCACTAATGCATTAATATAACATCCTGCCTTTTTATAACATAACTTTTCATTACATTTTACACAATCGAGGATCTTTAAGGTTTAGTGTCTTGGAAACCAGGAACTTATTACATGACAAAAAAAAACATTCTTCTTAAACACTTGAAAGGCTTCTTCATTTGTTCATACTAAGTTCATTACAACATATCATAACCTGGGAGAATACATCAAAGGAAAGTGTGAGAAAAAGGCCCAGTAATGGAAACAAGGGAAACATTTTACATGAGAACTAAAGATACATCAAAGGTCATGAAAAATAAGATTAAGGCATCAGAAAGAGATCATGAGGCATATCATAATAAAAATAACGTATTTCATAACATGAAGATGTGGCTAAAAAATTTAACATAGAAAATCATGAACATATCACCAAGGTCCACCCACAAGGTGTCATTTGAAAATTACCTAGGTAAACCCCAACGTATCGTTAAAATTGAAATCTCTAGTGGTTACATCATTACCCAATGCAGTGGGGCGCTATCTGGGCGCACCCTTAAATTTGTAATCTCTAGTGGTTACATCATTACCCAATGCATTGGAGAACTATAATGGGGAACCCTTAAATTTGTCCTTATTATAATGTGATCCACATATATCATCATAACAAATTTCATAAATAACCCATATAGTATAAAAGAAATGGGTTTCCTTTCATAATAATAATGTTTTAAAAAATGCTTTAAAGACAAGATCTTTATGTCACTTTAAACCCACGGAAAATGAAAGTGGGTTTCATGTATGTAAATCCTATAATTTAAAATAGAAAATTTTGATATATATGTGAATACCACTGTATAAGAATGATATTTGAGTATTCACTTAATAACATAAAATAATTTGAGAAAAAGAGAGAGGCATTTTGAGACGAAAATTCTGCAGCATAACAGCTATGTTACCAGGTTTTAGAAAATTTTGAAAAGAGAGGGGACATGGGTCACCCACTCATAAATGATCCATAAAATTGTAGGGGGATAGAATATAAAGTATTTAAGAACATGGTAAAGAAATTTGAAATATATACCATATGAAATGAAAAACATGGAAGGAAGACAAAAATAAGATTTCTCTTATGAAAATTCGGCAGCCTAACAACATCACTTAAATTTCAAAAAAATGAATTGACGAGATCAAATAGTGTCTCTAATCATATGAACATAAAATAACAGTATTATAGATATAGATATCTTACCCCAACATAATAAAAAGGAACTTGAAAGACTTGACAAGAAAATAGAACTTGAAAATGAGAAGGGTGAAAGAATCCCTTAACAATTCGGCAGCCTAACAACGTCACTTAAACTTCAAAAAAAGAATTGATGAGATAAAATATGGTCTCTGATAATATGAACATAAAAGATAAGTATGATAGATATAGAGATTATAACCCAACCTAATAAAAAGCAACTTTAAAGACTTGATAAGAAAATAGAACTTGAAAATGAGAAGGGCGAAAGAATCGGTTACAAAAATTTCAGCAGCCTAACAGCGCCACTTAAACATTAATAAAATGAAATGATGAGAGTAAGAGGGGATATCTAATCATATGAACATGAAAAGGGAAGTAAGAGGAATATAAAATAACATCCTCCAACATAATAACTTGGAGAATAAAAGAAATGACTTAAAAGAGAGTATTTGCAAACAAAGAGAGTGGTTGGATCCCTTACCTTAAAATGTAACTCTTAAAACTAAAAGGTTGGGACCTTGAGGTCTTGGGGAACCCTGGGAGGAATTTTTGGGAGGTAATGAGACTAGATCTTCGTTGGGGGAGATTTGGGAGTGAAAACTAAAGGAGGAAAGGGTGGGTATTTATAGGGAAAGTGAGGGGACAAGGCATTAATGGCCAAGGGACACCTCATTGGTGGTATTGGAAAAACTATGGGCTTGCCCACGGTATTTTCCCATGGTATTGGCCACTTGGGACACCTCATAACTTATATTACTATTCATAAGTCAACCATATTGATTACATACTTAATAGATCATTTAATGATGTCATTAAACACCCGTAACTTAAAAACTGTATTTTCACTATTAATAAAAAATTCAAGAAAAATCCCAAAATTTCACCTTAACCAAATATCAATGCTATGATTTCAAAAATTAACTCCATTTTATAAAAATAATTTTCTAAATATTTTTAATTTAATTTTTAAATAAATATACTATTCACCGAAAATTCATTTTTTTTCAGAAAAATACCCAAAAATCACCTTAACATAATATCGATTCTCTAAGTTCAAAAATGAAATCCATTTTATAAAAATAATTTTCTAAATATTTTTAATTTAATTTTTAATTAAAAAACACTGTTCACTGGAAAAAACTAATACTTGAATAATAATCTCTGAAATAGTTATTTACCTATTTTATTGAATCAGATTACTTAATCAAGGTGCCTAGATTATATTAATACTTTCTTTAAGTGGGATTACTAATCCATTTGGTCACATTATTAATCCTAAGCATAAAATCACTATTCATAATTTACTATTCATCAAAAATTAAGTTGATCTTATTAGACTCTAAATTTCGTACTGATCATAAATGTAGAAGACCATTTTTTGAAAATCATTACACATTTTTAATTATTTAAGGTTTACGTAAACATTTTTAAATATCCTTTTTCTAGAATTCATCAAAAATATGCATACTATATTTATCCGGACATTCTAAAATTCAAAAACTCCATCATAATAAGAAAATACAATTTTATTTATCACAAAGGATTACACAAAGTAGTTACAGTCTCCTTACATATCCCCTTATAACCCCAGCATAGGACCTAAGTGTAAGGTGTGCTAAGGTGAGAGAATCTAAGGGAAGATCGGCCAAAATTGCACGAGTAGTAATTTCTATCAGTTTGAACTTCTCACGAAAGCGATTCCGTTCTAGCTTTACACGATGAAGTTCGGCTTGGGTTTGGTCCAGAGAAAAGTCCAGTGGTGCTACCTCCTTCCCAACTTCCATTAGATGTTCTTCGATTGGCCCGAGACTACTGGATGAGGCCATAGAATATTCTTTCTATATTAATTAACCAAGATCGCTTGTATTTAGAGACAATAATCGAAACTTTTAGTTTCCAGCGGTCATATTGACCAATGGACATATAACAGTCGAAACCTAACGGTGTCATTTTAATTATACTCATGTTATCAAATGAAACAGTTTTGTGGAGTATAAAATAAAATAACACACAAAATTAGGAAACAATATTTATTTAAAATTTCGGGTAATTACATTCTTCCCCCCTTAAGAAATTGCATCCTAGTAATTTTTAAAATTGGGTTTGGAAATTTCATTGAAAGTCCCACATCACAAAATGAGTCAGTAAAACTATTACTTTAAAATAAAGAAAGGGAAGTACAAAGGTCACCCGAGTTAACCCACACTAGGATTCCATGTTGGAAAACATGGACATGGAGGAGAAAAAAAGGATCAAGTTCTGAGGGAGAGTGATAGAAAACATGATTAGGAGAAAGTTAACCACAAGAAAATCAAAAACTTATGATGTGTGTAAATGGTCTTTGATTACCCAGTAGGATGCATAAACCAAAAACATTTTTTTTGTATGTTCCTTTTCATAATTTTGAGGAATTCATTTAGTACATAGAACAAAAACATAAGGAAATATACCTACCATCAAGTAGAGTTTCATCCTTTGATAAGTTTCTACCAAATATAATCTTTTCTCCAAACGATGAGCATTCAAAAACAATTGGTCTAATAAAAAGCATAAGAATCATATTCTATAAAATCACATAATCCACAAAAGATTAACTATCTATTTATCTTTAAACATTATCCCAAAAATAGAAGGGGTAAGATAAAACAACTCTTCAAAAAGAAATAATCCCATAGGAAGGGAAACTTCTTTAAATCTTCAAAATTCCACGGTACTACCCAATGTTAATCATTGACCATTAACTGTCCTTAAAATTACTCAAAATAAACCAAAATAAGATTGAAACTCAATCATAAGAACTATCTCATAACATAGTCTTCCAAGATAGACTTTATCATTCATCTCCAAACAACATCAAAAACTCTTATAATCTTATAACAAAAGTAACTAACCTAATCACATTTTCCCCAAGATGGGTTAATAATTTCCATAAGTAAGCTAAATTACCATAAGTTCACCTTAAATTAATCTATTCTTCAAAATATAAGTCAACCTTTACTCCTCAAATAAAATACCATAGTAATCTATTTACCTCAATCAAATAGGGTTCCTAAAATAGTGAACGTCTTCCAAAATAATAATAATATTTAAATACCGTAATCAAATTTATCAGATGAAAATACTTGAGACTTCTTCTTCTTCTTCCTTGATGAATTTGGTCATTCAACTAGGTACAAATTATTAATTGTGATTTTTGATAGCTGGTTTGACATAATCACAATATGTTCAACTTGATCTCTCGCCATCTCTGTCATATTAATAGGGAAATCATCACATTTCCTATCACATTGGTTTTTGGGATATGTTCTTCCATTTCCCACCATTAACTAAGAAGAGAAAGTATAATTAGGGGGCTTAAATACTTAGCCAATAATCATGAAAAGGAAACTGAAAGCATAGAAGGATAAACTTGTAGAAGAAAAGTATACCCAAAATTGTGATCCCCTAGGTTCAAATCTCGGTTATCCATGATCATATATTCTTATGTGAATCTTTATTTTATTTTATCTTTTCCCCTTTAAAAATGGTTCATACTAAGCTTTTGAATTTACCAAAGCATATCCCCCGGGAGTGTCGTAACCAAGAGTGCAGCAAGGCCCGTTGTCATGTACCAGTTCCCATTCGAGTCTAGCTCAAAGCGGTGTTTTCGGGTTCCCCCCCTATGTACATCTATTCCAGAGCCACCTCTACCTGCTCATATCTAGATAGGGATGTATTTTCTTGGAAACCCCTTACTCAATACTCACCAAAATACCAGGAAGATTTCTTATATTTAAACATTTCTATAGGGTTCTTCCTAAAGTTCACATATCCTAATTTACAAAAATAACTAAACCATCCTTTGATATAAAATATAACATCCCACCTTTTTATAACATAACTTTTCATTACATTTTACACAAACTAGGATCTTTAAGGTTTAGTGTCTTGGAAACCAGGAACATATTACATGAGAAAAAAATAACATTCTTGTTAAACACTTGAAAGGCTTCTTCATTTGTTCATCCTAAGTTCATTACAACATCTCATAACCTGGGAGCATACATCAAAGGAAAGGGTGAGAAAAAGTCCGAGTAAGGGAAACAAGGGAAAAATTTTACATGATAACTTGAAATACATCAAAAGTCATGGAAAAAAACATTAGGCATGAGAAAGAGATCATGAGGCATATCATAATAAAAATAACGTATTTCATAACTTGAAGATGTGGCTACAAAATTTAACTTAGAAAATCATGAACATATCAAAAAGGTCCATCCCTGGGGCGTCATTTTAAAAGTACCAAGGTAAACCCCAAGGTATAGTTAAAATCGTAATCTCTATTGGTTACATCATTACCCAATGCAATGGGGCACTATCAGGGCACACCCTTAAATTTGTAATCTCTAGTGGTTACATCATTACCCAATGCATTGGAGCACTATCAGGGCGTACCCTTAAATTTTATTTATTATCATGTGAGCCACATATATAATCATCAAAAACTTCATAAATAACCCATATATCATAAAAGAAATGGGTTTCCTTTCATAATAATAACGTTTTAAGAACTGCTTTAAAGACAAGATCTTTATGTCACTTTAAACCCATGGAAAAGGAAGGCGGGATTCATGTATATAAATCCAAGAATTTAAAATAGAACATTTTTATATATATTTGAATTCACCTGTAGAAGAAATAGCTTTGATTATCCACTTAATAATATAATATAATTTGAGAAAAAGAGAGAGGCATTTTTAGACGAAAATTCTGCAGCATAATGACTATGTTATAGGGTTTTATAAAATTTTGAAAAGAGAGGAGACATGGGTCAACCACTCATAAATGATCCATAAAATAGTAGGGGGACATAATATAAAGTATTTAAGAACATGGCAAAGAAATTTTAAAGATACACCATATGAAATGAAAAACATGGAAGGAAGACAAAAATAAGATTTCTCTTATGAAAATTCGGCAGCCTAACAGTGTCAGTTAAATTTCAAAAAAATGAATTGAAGAGATAAAATAGGGTCTATGATCATATGAAAATAAAAGATCATTATTATAGATATAGATATCATACCCCAACATAATAAAAAGGAACTTGAAATACTTGACAAGAAAATAGAACTTGAAAATGAGATGGGTGAAAGAATCCCTTAAAAATTCGGCAGCCTAACGACGTCACTTAAACTTCAAAAAAAAAAGAATTGATGAGATAAAATAGGTTCTCTCATCATATGAACATAAAATATCAGTATTATAGATATAGAGATCATACCCCAACATAATAAAAATTAACTTGAAAGACTTGACAAGAAAATAGAACATGAAAATGAGAAGGGAGAAAGAATCTGTTACCAAAATTTCGGCAGCCTAATGATGCCACTTAAACATTCATAAAATGAAATTATGGGAGTAAGAGGGGATATCTAATCATATTAAAATGAAAAGGGAAGTAAGAGGAATATAAAAGAACATCCTCCAACATAAGAAAATGGAGCATAAAAGAAATGACTTGAAAGAGAGTATTTGAAAAGAAAGAGAGTGGTTGGATCCCTTACCTTAAAATGTAACTCTTAAAACTCAAAGGTTGGGACCTTGAGGGATTGGGGGTACCTTGGGAGGACTATTTGGGAAGTAATGAGACCATATCTTCTTTGGGGGAGAGTTGGTAGTGAAATATAGAGAAAAGGGTGGGTATTTATAGGGAAAGTGAGGGGACAAGGCATTAATGGCCAAGGGACACCTCATTGGTGGTATTGGAAAAACCATGGGCTTTCCCATTGTATTTTCCCACGGTATTGGAAAATTGGGACACCTAATACCTTATATTACTATTAATAAGTCTAAAATATTGATTTCATACTTAATACATCATTTAATGATGTCATTAAACACTCGTAACTTAAAAACTGTGTTCTCATTATTCATCAAAAATTCAACTTTCTTAGAAAAGTCCCAAAATTTCACCTTAACCAAATATCAATGCTATGATTTCAAAAATGAACTCCATTTTATAAAAATAATTTGCTAAATATTTTTAATTTAATTTTTAAATAAATACACTATTCACTGAAAATTCATTTTTTTCAGAAAAATCCCCAGAAATCACCTTAACATAATATCGATGTTCTGAGTTCAAAAATAAAATCCATTTTATAAAAATAATTTTCTAAATAATTTTAATTTAATTATTAATTAAAAAAAAATATTCACACGAAAAAACTAATACTTGACTAATAATCTCTGAAACTGTAGAAGACCATTTTTTGAATATCATTACACATTTTTAATTATTTAAGGTTTACATAAACATTTTTAAATATCCTTTTTATCAAATTCATAAAAAATATAAATACTATATTTATCTGGACATTTTAAAATTCACAATATCCATCATAATAAGAAAACACAATTTTATTTATCTCAAAGGATTACAAAAAGCAGTTAAAGTCTCTTTGTATAGCCCCTTATAACCCCAACATAGGACCTATGTGTAAGGTGTGCTAAGGTGAGAGAATCTGAGGGCGGCTCGGCCAACATTGCATGAGTAGTAATTTCTATCAGTTTGAACTTCTTGCGAAGGCGATTCCATTATATATTTACACGATGAAGTTTGGCTTGGGTTTGGTCTAGAGCAAAGCCCAGTGGTGCTACTTCCTTCCCAAGTTCCCTTAGATGGGTTTCGATTTTCCTGAGACTACTGGATGAGGCCATCAAATCTTCTTTCTATATTAATTAACCAAGATTGCTTGTATTTGGATAAAATAATCGAAACGTTTAGTTTCAAGCGGTCATATTGACCAATGGTCGTATAACAGTCGAAACCTATCGGTCTCATTTTAATTATACTCATGTTATCAAATGAAACAGTTTTGTTGAGTATAAAATAAGATAACACACAAAATTATGAAACAATATTTATTCAAAATTTTGGGTCGTTATAATTAAAATTGTCAAATTCATAAATAATATACAAATGAAACACATAGTAACACAGGGAAACATAATTTATAGACTAATCGATTATGAATTCTCTAAAAACATTACAGGTAAACATATTTCCTTCAAAAATGGCGGTGGAAAATGATTAGATCGGGTCCTCATGATCCTTGATCTATATTGGGAAATCATATAGAGGGAAACATAAATGATACTTTCCAATGTATAAAGAATCAAAATCCCATCATAGAATATCACATATCTAGAATAAGATACATATGATGAAGAAAAATTTAATTAATACAGGTAAATTGAGTAAATAGAGTCATCAAATCCTTAAATTAGTTTCTTACTAGTCTTGGTTATCTATAACCATATGATAAGGTCCCAAAATGTGTTTGTTAAATATAAATCTTCCCCTACCATTCACTTATTCATTTATGATTCCCATGGTGTTTTTTCCTAGGAGGTAGTACCTAGGGACTGACCATGAAATGGTTTTCAAAACAATGTAATTTTATTCCACCACAACATCCATGACATCATGTTTAGCTACCTCTATAAGTGGATGATAATGAGGATTGAAGAATCATCCACCCTTGGCTACATACTAATACATTCATTTTTTACTATAATACATTAGGTTGGAATCTCACTAATATAACATGAATTTC
Source organism: Viscum album (assembly GCA_963277665.1). Classification (NCBI taxonomy): domain Eukaryota; kingdom Viridiplantae; phylum Streptophyta; class Magnoliopsida; order Santalales; family Viscaceae; genus Viscum; species Viscum album. Next base: position 637,332,480 of record OY728160.1, read on the forward strand.
ACTATAGTCATATTCAAACTCGTTTTTCTCATAAAAAATAATAAAATAGAATTTTATGTCACAAACATGACCAAATCCTTCTCCTCATACATGAGCATAAAAGAAGGAAATAATATTTCAAAGTTGACATAATAATTGATTCTATATTATATTATGTCACATGAACTAATTTGATAGAATAATGTAATGGTTGATCCCCATAATTTTATATCCCCTTGATTAATCATGTGTCTTTTACGATTAATGATGTTATTTTGGTGCACACATCTTCCCATGATTGGATAGAGTCTTGGAATAAGTCCATGATAAAATATTCTAATGTTTTTAATTTTTGATTCTATCAGAATGAGATCACTTAAAAGAAAATTTTTATTTTTTTTCGAAAGAGGACAAACAGAGACAAATAAGAGTTTATGGAGGTCTAAAATGGTGAATCCCTAGAGCATCACCACTAACAATAAAATTTCATTCATGGGGGAGGGTACCTATATTATGATAAATAGTAAGGCTATTCTATAGAATTTATAAGATATCTAATTTTTCCAACATGAATTTACATTCCCTAAAGGTGTGGGGTATCTCCATATCATTTTTAATAATAGACTTACAAATCCCAATTAAATAAATTAGTTACCACAAGACTTTGGTGAAGCCTTTTAGATTGATATTAACGATTTCATTTATTCATGATATATTTAATTTTTATGGATATATAATTCATTCATTTATAGTCAATTATAGCTTCATATTTCTTATCTATTCTATTCATAACACCTTTCCATGTATATTTTATGAAATAATCCACTGTATTATATTCATTAAATATAATTTTAGCTAAAAATTATTTTATTTCCATTCACCTAGGAAACCTAGAGGGGAAATATATGTAATTTTCATTTAAATATTGGAATGGATAATCATGATCTCTCACTATATTGCTTTTTTATATTATATTCTAAAATTTTATGAGTGTATAATCTAATATCCCATGAAAAATAAGTTATTAGATATAATATGTATTCTTATATTATTTATTAACAATGTAGTATAAGATTTTGATCTATGTTTTTGTATTCTAGTATGTCAAAATACTCACTATAAATAAAAAATATCAAATTAACGAATCAATGTAATGGTTTCATAAAATTGACAGTGAGTATGAGACCCAAACAATGAATATAGTCGTAACCAATAATCCACAATTAAAATGATCATATATCAAGATAAATAAAATATATAAAAAATAAAAAAAATTTCGACACAGTTAAACATTAATTCTATATCTAGTGGCCCATTAGTGATAATGGGAAAACAATCTTTAATACCCCTGTTGGTTTCCATGGAAAAATAAATTCTTATTAGGGTAGATCTCCCCAGGGTCACATTTTTATGAGTGTCACCACACTTATGCGAAAACCATAAAAATCATTCAATATCTACCAATGTTATCAATGAAATTGTACAATGGATATTAGAAAATAATATAAAAATAAATATCATCTTCTAAGTATTAAATTAATGTAATTTTAATCATCTATATTCTAAAAACATTGTAAGAAATGAACCACTTCACATATATGCATATCCATCTATAAAATATATCAAAATATAGATATTAACCCAAGTAGTTCCAATTTATCACTATTAATAAAAAATAAGGGGATCATTCCATGACCTCAAACCATTATGAACACATATGAAATGTGTCTAACTACACATTTGAAAGTGGATGGACTTCTAACCCTATTCACATACATTGAAAAACCAATTTATATTTTCTTTTAAAACACATTTTTAAATTTAAACCAAAAAAACCAATTTTTTTTTCAAAATATCAATCCCAAACAAGGCCACACACTTTTAAAACACTTTTTACCCATTAAAATCTTGCATCTTAATCATTTTAAAAAACTTGAAAAAAATTCAATAAAAACTGTCAAAACCATAAAAATTCCATTATTCTGATTTATAAAATTTCTAACTACATATAATGAAACTTAAATTTATATAATAAATAATATTAATTTAATTATAAAAATACTTGACAAACATAAATTCATTTCGTAACATCAAAATTTAGGGGAATTCAAAAAAATACCCAGTTTATTTTTTCTTCATTTTTACAGAATCCATTAGAAATGTGCCTAATAAAATTGATAACCTTTAATAAGAAATGGAATTTAATATCAAAGCCCTATGAACCAAAAACATGGGTCAGAATCTACCCGAATTCATGGGATCATTATATCTGGACCTTTATGGTATTCAAAAGATAACAAAGCCAAGAGAAATATGTGGAAGTTAGAGGATGAAGGAAGAATAATTCCCAAGGTGGGATTACGAAATAAGAGACACCTGTAATATTGAAGATAAGTCAAAAAAATAAATATCTATTCAGGGGAAGTGGATTCACTCAATGTTCCCAATATCGATTGAGAAATAAGTGAGTTAAAGAGGGAGGGTTGATATTAAAAACCAGATGGGGTAGAAGGGTAATTTAATTAATAAACAAAATATGGTAAACATTAATGTTTACACCACTATATTTGCATAAACTTTCACTAACTATGTTGATGAATCTTCCAAATAATTAAAACCACGTAATTTTTAAGTACATCAATCCAAAATATTCACCAACCATGAAGAACAAATCATTCAGAATAGTATAGCCTCACACATCATTTTTTCAAAGATTACACTAGCTATTTGAAAGAGTAGTTTTAGTACCCATAGACATAAAAATATGAATATTTTATTATTGGAATCAAGAATTTTTAGAATATTAATGATATACCCATGAAAAAAAACTAATACATAATCAAAATGAATATAAAACCACCAAATTTATGGGAAACCACATGTTTTCTTTGAAATAATTTGAGAAAACTATTTCAAGAATATAATTTTATATAAATTAGAAATAAATAATCAGTAAATCCAAAAATATAAATTCATCCTATAATTACATAAAATATTATAAAATAAAAATACTGACATGTAGTTGTTAAAAGTGTCAATAGAATGATATTTTATAGCTTCATCATAGAGACTACATTCATCATCTATGATTCTAATGAGTAACTCAAAAATTAATTCTCATGATATTACATATCCTTAAAAATATTCAATACAAAATTTTATTGATTATAATTTTGTTTAAATAAATTTCATTTCATAGAAAGCTTATGTGACACATAACACATTGTTTAAATGAACTTCAATATACCATTAAAATATTTTCATTTGAACAGGACTATTGAAATTTGTTTTATGAATAATAATGAATATATTATGAAGATATATATCTAATGTTTTTATATAGTCAAAATTCATTTATTATTCAATTATAAATAATTACTCAATTATCATTAAAGTAATTTTATTCTTTAAAAATAGGTTTTATTACAACATGAATTTTATTTCCTTTCAAGAAAATATACAATAAATAATTTATTGACCATTAATATTTTTTATTTGATAAAAAAATATATAATTTTTGAAACTAGAATATCAAAAATATCTTATAATTAAATTTTGAGATAATTATGAGATGTTTGATTTTTTAGTGAAGACAATAGAATATCAATATTTGGTAAAATATCATTTCTTTTCATTATATCACATAATTTAATGTAATATTAAAATTTTGATTTCATATTAATGGGAAAGATTATCCATTATAAACATAATGAAATAAATGGTTTTATTTTAATTATTATTTTTTATGAATCTTTATAAATCAAATTTTATGATTAAAATGCATTTTTCTGGGAATCCATTTTTATGTGCATAGTGTTTTTTAATGTAATTTTTTTTAAAAAATAACTAATAATGAATAAATTAATTTTAATTTCTAATATATATATATATATATGAATTTCAATTTATATAATTAACATTACTTGTCATGGAGTTAATGTAAAATCTTTATTTCCATGAAAAATCTATTTTTCTAATTTTTTTTTCATTGCACTTTGGGATTCAAGTATTAAATTAAAATCTATTACAAATATGAATAAAATAATATTTTTTTGATATTTGTAATAATAATTTAAAATTTTATTAAATATTATATTTTTTTTATTTTTTTATTTTAGAAAGTAACTATACTATAAAATTTAATATAGTAAGGGTAAATCAGTTAAATTAGTTCAATAATAATATTTTAATGGAAACAATTTGACCCTAAGATATGGATTTATGCTATTCTAAGAGAAAATTTCATCAATTTACATCATATCTTGAGTAAATTCCCTTTTGCGTTAAGTCCAATATGCTAGATACTCTAAGCGGGGGGTGAATCAGGGCATGAAAAACTAAAAAAATGCCCCTTTTGTTCTTGTTTTATTGTTAGAAAAAACCCTCTTATCTCTCTCCTTCCCATTTCAAAGTATAAAAAATCTTAAATCACCCACATGAATCATCAATTTTTCTTGGTTCACCGTCATTGGGCTACATCCAAGGAGCATACACCGGTGATGTGCCGATGTACTAAATCCACTATAAGTGCACTATTGTTTACATGTTTGAAGTAGAATCATTGTCCCTCCTGGTTTTCAACCACTCATAATTTGAGAAATCACTGCTCTCTCAACTGAAGTGATATCACTACTACTTCAGAATATCCACTCACAGTTTATATACCTATAGATCTATTCATTGTCACTAATGATTGCATCCTCCATTATATGTTGATTCTCTATTGAATCCCAAATTTAATCCACTTGTGAATAATTATTTTCTACTTACCATTGGGAAACATACTTTGGTAAATACCTTCCCAAATCACCATCTTCACGATGCTCCCAATTTCATGAAGCTCAAACAAGCCTTCGTGAATTTTGTTCCTGTTCACGAAGTACACACCATCATAGAGCTCACTACCTCATGGAACACACTACTTCACAGAGCTCATGACCTTGAAAAGAGAAAACCTTCTCAATTCATAGGATGCTGTAGGGCTCAAGCTGTCTCAAAGTGACTTCTTTAATGAATCTCACTAAGCCAATGCGGAACACACCACTTTCACGGAGCTAGATTAGCTGTTGTAAAGCACTTTATTTCACGAAGCACTCTACCTTTGTGAACCTCCATCACAATTTAAGAGTAAAAGATCTTCTTGGAATAATATCTCCTTCTCTCGAGGGGGTCGAGGACTATTTATATGTGATTTCACTGAACCTGGAACCTTCCGCGTGAAGATAGCGCCACGTAAGCTCAAATCGCAATGCTCTAAAATCTCTGCCGAAATTTATTCTATAATGTGAAGCACCACAACAATTTTCAGATCAAGGAGAACGTTGTAATCACAGGGTATTCTATCAATTTGTTTACACCTTTTCAGCGAAGTTCCACCCGCAATTCCCTTCACCGCCGTAATGCTCTTCAACTATGCCATTCATGAAGCTCATCATAATTGTGAAGAACATCGTCTACTTTAAACATGTCTTTGTGAAATCCACATCAAGAATCCCATCATTAAGAAACTCAGGACTTATTAATATTTTGATGAGATCTTCGAGGAAATCCATATTTCTTGTTTCTCACCAAATTTCAAATTTTGGATCCCAAAAAGTTGTCAAACACTAGAAAATGATGCCACATTGTATCTTCTCTTTTGGTTATGCCTACAGATCTTCCATTCCTTTGTCATGGTTCTTTGTTAATAGGGATTGTCAAAAACATCTCTAGACCTCGAAAATCACCATGGAAATCTGCATTGTCAATAAAAACAACCTACCCAAAATGCTACAATGTTACCTTGAGGGATTTTTGCACCACAATATCCCAATTTGGGTTTGTTGACAACTCTTCTCAGAAATATTTTCTAAACTTTGATACCTCTTTAAAGCTTCTTCTAACCACTACTACCATTTTCTTCTTGCGATTTAAATAGAGATAAAGGATTTACTCAATAGAAACTCTATGCCTACATGAGATATGCTCAGCATGATATACAAGAGTAAATGAAAAGTTCATCAATGAATAAATTCATTTTTGACAACAACTGTTGACACTAAACTAATACCATTTTCCAAACTGATACCAATTATTGATCACTGAAATCCTTCTAACACAATTCCAACACCACTCTTCTTCTTTTATCATGATTCTTAGCTATCGTGATATCTATTTTTTGTTTGATCACTTCCAGAATCATCAAATTTAAGAACTCATACTACCCCTATCATGTTTCTCTCCCCCTATCTCGTTGCTCCACATGTTAGCTTCCCCCCAGGTATTTGAATATACCATTTTCTCCCTTCCATAGCCATTGTTTCTCCCCCTTGTTGAGTAACTATTTCTCTCCCTTTGTCAACGAACCCAGAGGTCACTCCTCTGTGGCAGAAGGAATTGGAAAGAACAGAAATTAGCATAGTATAAAAAAAGACACCATACCTCCGAGAGAGGTGGGGGGGGGGGGGGGTCCATATCCACATTTTTTCATGTTCAGGGAGTCGTTTGTACTCCCAGATCTAGTCAATGTCTCTCAAAATATTCTTGGGGCAAGGCCTTCATTATAATGTCTACAACTTATAGTTCAGTAGGCACATATTCCAACGTCACGATTCCCTGCTCTAAATTCTCCTTAATAAAATGATACTTTATCTCAATGTTCTTTCTCCTTGAATGATGGAAGATATTTTTGATGTGATTTTTAGCACTTGTATTATCACACTAGATTATGATTGGAGATTTCACTTTAACTCCCATATTATCAAGTTCCTGCTTTATCCACAATAATTGTGTGCATGCTTGAGTGACCAAAATATACTCATCTTCTGTGGTGATTATTAAATTGAAATCTTGGTTCTTGCATAACCAATAAATACATAGTAAACCAAGATATAATGCACCTCCTAACGTTGATTTCCTATAATCTGATGAACTGGCCCATTCTGCATCTGAATATCCCAACAGTTCTTTATGAGATTTTTCAGTATACAACAAACCGAAATCCACTGTTCCTTTGATATACCAAAGTATTATTTTCACTGAAATCATGTTACATTCCTTAGGATTGTTTTGATATCTCACTTCATGGCATGAAGTGAAAACAATATTAGGTCTCATCACTATTAGGTATAGTAAACTCTTATTAATCTACATTTATTCTGTGATATTAACAGCCTTGCCATTATGATATTTTGGTAATTTCATCTGGGTAGAAACCATAGTTTTTATCTCCTTGTAATTTTCCATTCCAAACATTCTTAGAACCTCCTTGGAATATTTTGATTGAGAAATAAATGTTCCATTACTTCCTTGTGTCACCTGTAAAATAAGGAAAAATGTATGTTGTCCTATCATTTACAATTCAAACTCACATTTCATGAATTCAGAAAACTGCATGCACTAATCATCATCTGATCCGCCAAATATTTTTTCATCAACATAATCCTTGAAAATAATCCTTTTATTACTATCATTTTTGAAATAGATATTGTAATGAACTCTACCATGTTGGAAACAAATCTTTTTCAAATATGGATCAAGCCTGGAGTACCATGCTCTTGGTGCTTGTTTTATTCTGTATAACACCTTCTTCAACCGATAAACATTGTTCTCATTATCATGAATGAGAAAACCATCGAGATGATCGATATACAATTATTCCTCCATAAATACATTCAAAAATGAAGATTTTACATCCATATGAAACACTTTGAAGGTCCTCTGCTCTGTGATGGCTAGGAATAATATGATTTTCTCCAGCCTTGCAACTGGTGAAAATGTATCATCAAAATCTATTACCTATATCTAGGAGTATCCATTGCACACTAGTTGTTCTTTGTTTCGAATCATTCTTCCATCTTCATTCATCATGTTTCGATAGACACATTTAGTCCCGATGACATTCTTATCTGTTGGCCTCAAAACAATATCCCATGTCTGATTCTTCTCAAACATATCTTTCTCTTCATTCATAGACTGAAGCTAGTTTTCATCCTCATATGCATCACCAAAGCATTTAGGATCTTCCTTAGATAGAAAAGATGCATGTTGCAGTGATTTCATTCTTCTTGCTTGATCTAGAGCTGACTGATCCCCAATGTTATTCTTCATGTCAATTTCAACTCGACTTCATGGATTTTCTACAGATACAGAATTTACTTCCTCATGATCATCATCTGTATCTTCTTTTGAATCAGTATTGGAAACCTCTCTTCCCCTCTTTTTATTTCCTTCTCATAACATTAATCAAACATTAGTTTACTATTCTATTGAATATTATCATCATTTTACACAATATTGAAATCATTGGTCTCAACTACATTTCACAACCTTTTGATAAATCATTTATATACTTTTCTTTTCCCTGTGTAGCCAATGAATATTCCCTCTTCTCAGCCTGACTCAAATTTCTTGTGTTTTTCATTGGTGAGTATAAATCACTTATTTCGAAAGATTCAAAAGTACTTCACCATTGGCTTCTTTCTTACCACATCTCATACAGAGTCTTTCCTTCCTTTGGACACAACAGAGCCCAGTTAGAAATATAGACCAATTTCAATACTACTTCCATCCAAAATTCCTCACTTTGAACTTTTTAAATTATCATTATTCTATCCATGCTGTTAATGATCCAATTTATTCTTTAAACCACTCTATTATGTTGGGGGGTTCTTATTTAAGAAACTAGATTCCTTATCCAATGTTCTTGAGATAGTATTCCACCCGACTGTTTGTGACTTCCACACTATTATTCGTACGAAACTTCAGAATTTTTTGTCCAAACATCTTTTCAAACTCCCTATGGTCCTATGTTAAGCAGTTGAACACATCGAAATTTTGGGTAATAACAAATACCCATTCCATTATGATATATTCATAAATGAAAAGATCATAGTACCTCTTTCTGTGAAATTCTCTTGGTGTGATAGGCCCAAAAACTTTAGCATGCTTCAATTCGAGCACTGTTGTTTACTTCTTTTCCCTTTCCTTATAAATATTTCTGATGAGCTTCCATTGTATGCATTCATCACATGTGTGAGTACGATCACATGATAGCATATGGAGGTCAATTGGTGTATCACACTTTACTAGATCATTTAGGGATGGTTGAAATAGATTACCAAGTCGATTATTAGACTGATTTTTTTTCTTCCTCTCTAGACAGAAAGCACATATCTTCTTCTCCACTTACCTGGTAGAGATTTCCTTTTGTTATTTTTCCCTGTTGAACCACTTCCCCATCTATTTATTTGATGATACACATCTTCTTAGTAAACCTTATAAAATTTACCACGTCAGATAGTTGACTGAAATTGAGTAAATTGAGACTGTGGCCTTCTACTACTAAGACATCATCACATCTCATCTCATTTTCTCCAAAACTGGCCTTTCCTATTCCAATAATATTCAGGCATTCATCATTTCCAAACTTCAAAACTCCTTCATTTTCATATTGAATGCATATAACCAGATCCTTATTACCTGTCATGTGAGATGTGGAACCACTGTCAATGTTCCATACACCAAAATAGTATGATACTTTAATGGTAATTTCTGCCACCACCACCTTTTCATCCTTTTTATTCTTGGTCCATATTTTTTCCTTCACACTCAGCATATATTATCACTTTTGATATTTATCAGATTATGATGGACCGTCTTCATCATGAAAGGATGAAAATATATTTTTCATTTTTAACTCACTTGTTGGTTCATTTATCTGCTTCTTGTAAACATTTTGATTCTTCTTTGACACATTCCTCTGTATAGTCAAGGTACAGTATCTAGAAATGTGTCCAAATCCTCATCTCCAAAAATAATTTCCTTGGAAATATGTTCTAGATAACTGTTCTCAATTTGGATTCCACCTCTTTTCTTATTCCATTAAATATCTATTGTCTATAGAACACACATACTGTTAATGTCCTATATTTATACAACAATAACACCTGATATAAGGTGTATTCCATCGCGTCACTTCTACAGTGCTAGTTTCCACTTGGGATCTCTGAATATTATAATTTTTCATTGTCCCAAAATCAACTATCATTGTCGGAATGGGTGATTATGGTCAAACATCAATTTTCATAGCTTTTTTTTTCATCAATCCCCCCAACAGCCTTAGCATCTAAACAAAATTGATGCTTCTTTTATGATGAACCACTATGCTCCACTTTTAGCCTCTCATTTTTCTGATTTATCTTCTTTATTGATGTCCCAATAGGAGTCAATAGTTTATCTTGATCCTTAACCTTTTTTTGCAAACTGACAACTTCTACTTCAAGATCTTCAATACACTTGATTTGAAATTTTCTTTTGTTATTCGAGTCATCGATCTCCCTATTCTTTTATTCCACCTTGATTTTATATTCATCACCCTTTTCAGAGCTCTCTATCCTAGAAAACTCAAGGTTATAAATTTCTATTATCATCTCATACATCTCTTCTTAATATTGCTACATATAGTGTTTAGAATCAGGTTCCACCTTATAGTCATTCTTTATTTTGGCTCTCCAAACATCTATCTCTATATGATCTACTTTTAATTCAGATTCCATGTCGAATCTTCCTTCAATTTCTTCTTCTTCATCAATATTGGTTTCTTATTTTTTCTTAGAGCTACTAAAAAATGCCTCCATAGAATTCTATGCTCAATCTGTGCAGTTCTCTATCTCTCCATCCTCTTCAACCTCATAATCATCTGAACTAATAGATTCTTGTGAGAGAAGATTCTTTTTCTTAATGAAATATATATTGAATTGTTTCTTGCCTTTCTCATGGGCTGAAGTATTCTTCTTTGAAATTTTCATTTCATCCTCCTCATCTTCTCGAATCTTCTTAAGGAACCATGTGGAAATGTGACCAACTTTTACACATCTAATGCAAGCAAGAGGATTTTTCCCTTTGAAATTTTCTTTTCCTATTTGAATATTCGAGGAAAGGACTGACATCACCTCATCTATATCTTCTTCTTCCTTAAAATCTTAAATGGTTATATTCCTCATGGCCTTGAATTCCACCTCTTTTCATTTACCATTTTCTAAAACATCATTATCATAATTTCTCATTTCATATGAAATAAGGGTGGTGTGTAGGTTCTCCAATATCAGCTCTTTGGGGACTTTGTCTTCCAAAACATTAACATTCAGATTGAACCGAGGTGGAAGTTTCCTCAAGATACACTTCACAATCATTATTTCTTCAATAAATTCTCACATACCTCGCATGTCTTCCACTACAACATTTACCATATCAAATAATGCATCAACAGACTCATTTAGGTTCATTTTCAGATCATCAATCTGGTTCAACAACACTTAAAGCATGGAATCTATAAACTTTTAATCTCCTCCATATATGTTCGATAGCTTTTCCCACATATCATGTGATGTTTTTCATGACATCACCTTCGTATAGATAGCATTGGATATGGCTCCTTCTAAAGCATTGATTCCCTTAGCATCAACATCAACATATATTTATTTGTCTTCTAATAAAGCACCACTGTTAATATCGGTAGTTATTTCATGCATTTTTATTGTGAACACATCCATTCCCAAAGATTGAAATTAGCGTTGAATCTGATTCTTCCATAGCTGAAAATTGTTCTCGTTGAAGATCAGAATCCCTTTTTGATTAGTAACTTGAATTTGAGAGATAAACCCTAATATCAACCTTTACTTTTGATACAAATTATTAGGTTCAATAGGCTAGATAACCTGAGAGGGGTGGGGGTGGGGGTGAATCTGGGTTAGAGAAATTAAAACAAATTACCCTTTTGATCTTGTTTTTTGTTAGAAAAAAACCTATTTTTTCTCTTTTTCAATTTTTAAAGTATAAAACAATATTAAATCAGGCACCCGACACAATAATTTTACTTAGTTAACCCTCAATGGTCTATATTCAAGGAGTATACACTGGTGATGTACCAATGTACCAAATCTTCTATAAGCACACAACTGTTTACATGTTTGGAGTGGACTCAATTTCCCTCCGGGTTTAGAAACAATAACTATATGAGAGCTCACTTTTCTCTCAACTGAATTGAGATCACTTCTTTTTTAGAAGACCCACTCGAAGTTCATAGACCTGTAGGTCTTCTCATTATCACCAGTGAATGCATCCTCCATCGTATGTATATGCTATATTGATTTCCAAATTTCATCCATGGATGAATAACCCATTTGAGCTGACCTATGGGAAACAAACATTGTAAAATACCACCACAAATCAACCTACATCACATGCTCACATTTTCTTAAAGCTCAAACAAGCCTTCGTGATGTCCCTGCCTCTTCATGAAGCACACACCTTTAAAGAGATCACCGCCTCACAAAGAACACTGCTTTATAGAGCTCACCCCTTCGTAAAGAGAAAGAGTTCTCAAAGCATAGACCACCACAAAAATCAAGAAATCAAAAAGTAACTTCCTTCACAAATCTCACTGAGCCAATGCGGAACACACCACTTTTGTGGAGATAGATTAGCTACCACGGAGCACCTTCATTCGCAAAGCACACTGCCTCTATGAACCTGCATCATAATTTGAGAGAAAAAATTCTTCTAGGAAAACTCTCTCTTTCTCTCGGGGGTGGGGGGGGGGGTTGAGGTCTTTTTAGGTGATTCCACCAACCCATGAACCTTCCATGCGAAGTCAGCACCGCATCAGCTAAAATTGCGATCCTATGAAATTTCCTCCAAAATTCACTCAATATCGCGAAGCACCATGACAATTTTTATACCACAGAGCTTTTTGAAATTGCAGGACGTTATTTCAATTCATTCGAGCCTTCACCGCGAAACTCCACTCACAATTCCCTTCACCACTGAAATACTCCTTATCTCTGTTGTTTGTGAATCTCATCGTAATTGTGAAGAACACCATCACATTTCTTCACGACTTCACAAAATTCACATAAAGAATCCCATATTCAGAAAACTAATGCCTTTTCCATATTTTGATGAGATCTTCAAAGAAATCCAAAATTCAAGATGCTTAAAAAATCCAAAATTTTAGACCCCAAAAAGTTGGTAAGCACTTGATAAAGGCTCTACGTTGTATCTTCTCTTTTTGTACCTCCTCCAGATCTTCCATTCCATTGTCATGGTTCTTTGTCACCATGAATTTTCAACAACATCTCTAGAACTCGATGATTCAACATGGAAACCTGCATTGTCACCAATCACAACCATCCCAAAATGATGCAATGTTACCTTAAGGGATTTTTCCCAACATCTTGGAATCATTTTTCATTGATTTTTAACTTTATAATATTTATCTAAAAGTTAATGACAAAAATATCTCGATCTATATTTTAATATCTATAATATTTTTTTTGAGATAGATAAAAACAAAAAATGTTATGATATATATATAATAATTATAAATAGAAAATAATTTTTTTTAATTGAATTTTTTTTATATTTTTTTTGAAGGAACTAATTGTAATAAATAAATATGAAACACTAAAACATAATTTATTCAGTTATTAGTAATATAAAAATACTGATTTTTTAAATATTAAATGCAAAATAAATTTAATTTATTATCATATTAAAAAAAATCATATATATAACCTTTTATATATGTGTTATTGGATTAAGATAGAATTAAATTGATGTTATGTTGTTTTCAATGGAAAATTAAATGAATAGTTCCATGAAAAAACATTAATGATATTTTATAATAAAAATTATTGTATTAAATGATTCATAATTACTAAAATTAAATTTTTATCAAATTAATTGAGATAATGTTAAAAATATCATCAAAATTATATTTATTGGTCAATTTTCATTTTATAGAATCTTTCATAAACCATAAATAGTATAATCATATTTATAATGGTAATTGTGGAAAAGGGTAAATTCGGGTTAAAAATAGATAATTACAAAATCCAAATTAAATATATCCATTTTTCTAATTATATGATATTGGAAAAAAACTAATAAATCATTTATTTATTTCTATTTGGTACCTTCTTCGATGAAAATTAATTTTGAATAATTTAATATTTTATTAAATTCCCAAACTACCCCTTCTTTTACTTATAAAATGGAATCTCTTATCCTACTTCCTTCAAACATCCAATTCATTTTTTCATTAAATATATACCATAATACCACATTTAAATCCATTACCATTTTATATAGAAAATTTCTTGATTATAAAACTCCCATAGGAAGGCTTTTTGTGTAAATGTAAGGATGTTTCCGGAATTAGTGGTGCTGTTATTAACCAATAATTTGGGTTTTATTCCTTTTCCCACATCCTCAATAACCTATTGATATTTTATGATATAATAGAAAAATTAATCTAACATATACAAAGATATATTTATAACTATTATGTAATCTATATCCATATCTTATTACAGAAAATGGGAAATTAAATCATTGTTCATGTGTGTGATGAACTACCTTCTCACGAAGTAATGCTATTTGATTTCCATCACCATTTCCCATTGATGAGTTTAAGGATGGATAATATATATATATATATGATATTCATGAAATATTTATCAGACTATAATGATATTATATTGTAATATTTCTAACATTTCAAGTCATTAAAAAAGGGTAACATAATTCGTGTATACCTAATGGATACCACCTCCATGAAGATATGTGATTCATTTTTCATTTTATCATAATATGCCTTATATATGTATGTGTTCTTAAATTAAATAAAATTATTTAACAAAAAACTGATAATAATATTGATTCAATTATTATATTCGAAAAATTAAAATGTTACTCATGTGTTGGTACGTCTTTCCTTCTCTTTGATTATAAAGTTGTTCATTTTTCATAACCATGTTTTAGGTTTTGTTTTGAATGTATAATTAATTTATAAATATGATAATCTTTTGATAATTATTATTTGTTATATTATTAACCAATTATTTTGTTACCATATTCATCCTACTAAATTCAATTTGGATATATAAATCGAACTTCCTAAAAATATCAGATGAAAATTTAATTGATTATTTAAATTAATATAACATGGTAGAAAATAAAATAAAATAAGTAACTAACATTAATAAGGTTATTATAAAATAAAAAAACTAATATAAATTTACTGTTCAGGAAGATAAAGAATGTAATAGAGACATCAGATTAGGTGAAGGGTATTTTAATTAAATTTACCTCCATTTATGCATATATTCATGTTATACACCTATTTTCATTTTATGGTTTATATACTACCCATTTTACATTTAATATTTTTGAATCCTTCATATTTAATGCAATTTTATATTTCAATTTGTATTAAAACATATAATGGAAGATGAACTGAATGTTATAAAGTTGTAAGGGGTTTTATAACTCAATTTCTTTTCAGTTTTTATTATTACTTCTTCATTATATTTTATATTCTATAATTATCTACATAATGAATTTTTATTATTTTGTATTTTATTTAATGTTTCTTATATGTATTTACATTTGATACTAATAATTAATTTAATGGTTAATTATCATTTCAATGGTATGATCCTGGTAGGAAATGTTCTCTCAATTTCTGATGAATTGATACATATTTGGTATTATATACTTATCCGTTTTTATGAGGTGCCCCTAATAATCTGTCGATATGAAATAATATATATATATATATATTTATATTTATATAGTTTAATGATTATTTTTTTTATTTCATTGATGGTTTTCAAGTTTCAAATGTTTTTAATGGTTCCAGGGTTTATTTCACAATCTCATCATGATCCAGGATTATTTATGATTAAGTATCTGATGGTGGAATAATTTTATATTTATTGATAATAAAATTTTTTTCTATTATTTTTACTTGTATAAATTATAATTATTTCTTTTCTTTTCCACTCTATATGTAACCAATATAAAAAAATCCTCTTTTTAACAATAAAATCAATATTGTTCTACTTATAGAGGGAAATTTTTATATATATATATATATATATTTTAGTTAATTGTTTTTGAATAATATTTATAAAATTATTCACTAATGTATTAATTCCATTTTTACTAATGTCTAACATTTTCTATATGTTTTAAAAGTAATATTAATGTTTTTAGGAAAATTGATTCATTTAAAATTTTCTGAAAAATTTTCGTAGAATATTTGGATTATCATATTTGACATGAAAAAAACATTCACACCATTAGGATTGATAATTTATTTTAATAAACCTTTTCTTGATTCAATGCTTATTTTTTGGAAATTAATTTCCAATTTTTCTATAAATTATTTCAAATAAAAAGTATATTTCAAAATGAAAAGGATATTTATCTTAAAAATTATTCAAATGGGAATTTTTAGAGAATTTACATTCATTATAAAAAATTACAGTTTCATTCTCCTCTGTGAATATGATGTAATGATACTATTCTTATTAATTTTTAGATGGTTTATGATCTGTTTAATGGGGAATTTATTGATATTCTATGTCATAGTTATTCTTATACTAACTTATTTTGAATAATGATTTTTGATTATAATGTAATACTTATTCATTGATGAAAGAATTGGAAAAATTATCTGAAGGGAGCGTCCAAAAATTCAATTGACCCATAATGAATTTATATGTGTCACAAGACAAACCTGTTAGATTGTATTATTAGATATATTTTTGAAGTATACATACCCACATCATAGAATGACTTTGAGTAATGCCTCAATAATAAGTTTGAGATGTCCAGTATTATGCAGTAAATAATTAAGCCATATATTAATGATTTCCATGTGATTTTTTGATTGGTTCTTATATCCATGGATTAGAAAAAATATCTAGTTATAATTTACGAAAAAATTATCATTATTTATTACTTATATATTATTCATTGTGACAAAGTTGTTTATTAAATATAATGTTTATTCTATTATTTATATTTAAATATTTTAAATGTCTTATTTAATCATGATATCATATGACGTATATAACACTTACAGAGAATATGAGATCTATATTATTTTTTTCTATCCCCATGATATGTTGAATGAATCATTAAATGTGTTTAATGTTGTAGAATAATGATTTTCACAATTGTGGTATTTTTAGGACTCCAAATGTAATGTGAGATTCATGTTGGTAACATGTTTATAAATAATACTAAAATATTCATTCCTTTCAGACTCAATCTCTTATATATTATTTTAAATTAATAATGTACCAACCTATAAAATCCTATACCGTAATGTCCTAGTGGCATTCCATACATTATTACATTGGAATAACAAAACATTCATCACATTATAGAGAAAAAAATGTTCATTTTTCATGGTAAAATAGATACATACTTGAATCAAATAATACATTTAGAAAAATTAAATTGAAAAATAGTAAAATTAAAATTTTAATATACATAAACTCATTAAATGATTCATTATTCATATCATAGAAAAAGGAATGAAAATAATAATGAGAAAATATGATCACCAAGGTTTTGTATATTGGAAGTTATCATGAGTATATTAGTAAGCATCAATCAACAATGGAAAATAACTAAAAACATATCCCACTTAATAAATAAATTGATCCTAATGAATAGTTTTGTGAAAGTAAATTAAGATCATATTATTCAATATAAATAGTCATATAAACTTGAATAATATCTTTGTATATCATGACATTTAAAATAATCACATGAACATTTCTAATTGAGAACATAATGATTTATTGAGCATTGTCGATCATCCTAAACATACAGTCAATGCCTCAAGAAAAGACGTATAGTATAATAAGGATGTTAGCACTAAAAAATATCCCTTTTGAAATGAAAATAACAATTTAAACTAAAAATGTAGGTAATATTTTGGATGGAAATTTCAATGAAACAATCATAGAAACCTATAATTAAATCATAAAAAAATGATTAGTCATGAAGTTGGGAATAATACATTCCTTTAGATCATGAAGAGAAAATTATTATCTTCTAAATTTTGATAAAAAGTTTAATGTACCTTTTTAAAAAAATAACCATAAGACTCCCTTTTATTCATTTTTATAAAAAATAAACATGTAGATTAAAATTAATTTAATAAATCATCATAAAATATTAAAAATATTATTTAACATTTATTTCGTGTATATTATGGATATGGTTGAAAAATAATCCTAAAATTAAATAAAAAAAATCAATTATCCAGAAATATATGATTTTGGTGTCTTCAGTATATAATGACTAGAAAATGAAAAAAAATAATTCAGAGAAATAAACATTAGAGAATAAAATATATTGGCATTAAGATATAAATATCATATAATACCCCCATCAAAGAATAAACCATTAATAATCTAGAATAATGAATGGATTGTGGAACAAACCCTTACCACATTATTATATTTAGAATAGTGACACCCATGAAAGAAATAACATCAAAGGAAAAATTAAATACCATGAATGTAAATATATTATTATATAACATATTAATGGGCCAATTTATATAAATCATAATAATATACAGGTTCATGATACTAAATATGACTCAATAGAGTGGAAATTTAGATGTGATCGTAAACCAAAATCATACCGTTAAAATGATAAATAATCAAAGAATTGATTTTGACTATAAATTTAATTAAACATATTAAAATTGGATATAAAACATAATATAATCAAATTAAATTACAAAAAATTATTTCATAATATCAAAGATAATGAAGATGAAATATTACTAAATAACAGGAAACTTAGTTAGGAAATTCCATACCGCTTGGTAACATTCGTGTAAAATCCCCTTGAATTAAATAATATTAATTTAAATAAAAAATAAAACTATTTATGAAATATTAATAGTATAAAATTTATAATTTTAATTATATAAAAGATAAAAAATAAATATTTCACATTAAATTAATAAATTTACGAATCAAGAAGAAGTTGAGACGAAATTTCATAAATCTGGGTTAATTTATCACATACATTTTTATCATTAGGAATAATTAATTTTTGTTAATTATTTACTTTTATGAGATATTTTTTTATATTTTTCATTTTATTTTATTTTATGCCACACCATTTTTAATTACATTATAAATTATATTCACGTTAAATGTTTTGATGATATTCAGTTCATATGCCCAAATTGCATCTGTAGATTTAGTATGGTAAAATGGGAAATTGTTTCATATTATCCATTTCAATAATCATTATATTATTAAAATATTTATGCAATTATTATTTTAAACTAACTGTTACATATGGTTATTTAAAAGTAACTATGTTACGATAATGGATATGATAAGTCATATGTATGCATGAGTAACATTTTAATTTTCAGTGATCATGACAGAAAGAATGTTAGTATTATTTGAACATTCCAAAAATATATAAATAGAATTGATATAATATTATTTCTATAAATAGACATATAAATAGTATTCATGTTACGATATTATGAAAAATGTTTCACATAACATCCTGGAGGTGGTAATCTACATATACACACCATCAACATTATGATTTACAAATGATTGGAACTATATGAAATTATATAAAATATTAATGTTCTATAAATATAAATATTTCATGAATAATATATATATATATTTCTAATACATTAGTAAAACCAATTGTCTACAGTGGTGATAAAAAATTAATTATATTGGATAGTGAGATAGTACACCACCATATACATGAATAACAATTTCATTTCACATTTAATAGAAGATGAGATTCATATAGTGTAGTCCATTATCATAAAACATCAAATTTTATGGGATATATTAATTTTGAAATATTATAATTGTTGAAATATATTTGAATGATGTTGAAGAAGAAATAAACAATTCCTCGGTTAATAATGAAAGATTTGTTTGGACAACCTGTTAAGGTTAATGAAAAATAAATTCCAAAGAGATTATTATTAACAAACCATGAAAGATAAGAAATGTAAAATGAAGTGAGGATGGTATTTTTGAAAGTATTTTCTAAATAGAAATCCTTTTCATATTTGATGAATAGTTGAAAGTACTTCCCCATTCATATGTGTGGGGAGGGACACTTTTGAATTAAAAAAAAACATTAAATTGAATTATATTATTTTTAAATTTTAAATGAATAATGACTAATATATTATGTATATAAGATGATTATAGGTCTTAAATACATATTTAAATAAAATTTTAACAAGTTTAGAGTTATTTTTTACCCTTATCACTTTTTCTCACACAATACACAAATTTTATAATAACAGCGATAAGAAAGTTTTTAATATTTTGTGGTCAAATATTGACATCAAAGGTAAACTTTTCCATAAATGTACACAAATGATATTTTAAATCACATACCTATAACCGAGCTTATGATAGGGTTTTTTTTGGAATTTGAAATCATTAAATAAAAATTTATTAAATAAAAACTTATATTAATATCATTTTTCAAACTATTAAATTAATTTTACTTCTAATACATGATGAAAAAATGGGGAGTTAAAATATAAATGTTTGAAAAATTAATAATATGATATATTTATCTATAGAAAAATTTCATTAAAATTAGGTCATGAAATTATTGTTTATTTAATTTATTGGGATGAATTTTTTATATTTTATTTTAATTAATGAAATACTATATCAGTATTGTGTATGAATTTAATGTAAATACATAATCACATTAAATTATAAATATATTATCATCCTGAAAATAATGTCATTACGGTTAACCTAAAAATAAATATTAGTTCACAACATCCTTTTTTCCATTTGTTAATAAAAAATATTCATGAAATTAAGAAAGTGATATTCAATATGTTTATTTACCTAAAATATCATATAGGAAATATTCCTGGAGAAGCGGAAGATAAAAAATATGTACCATTACTATAGTGATATTTTAACAATTATGTTCTTCCAATATTATTAAATATGAAATAATATTCCATGAACCTTAGTTTAACCATAGTTAACTCGATTTACACTTGTACGATGCTGAATTGTTTTTTATTTTTTCAATCCATTCTGACCAAATATTATTTTTTATTTATTTAGAAATTTTAATTTTATTTATTCCAACTATAAAATTAATTTAGAAAATTTGCATCTATTTTAGTTTCAAAACATTATTTTATAATAATCCCACAAAGTGTGATGAGATACAGTTTTCAATAAAAAATATTTTCCAAGTGTAAACGTATTATTATCCCATGATTACATATAAAATTATATAATGTGTAATTAAATATTTTAATTATCACTAAATGATAAATATTTTAATTTATGAAAAAACTGAAAATAATAAGGTTTATTTTTATTAAAAATAACTGATAGTTTTAAAAAATCATTATTTTCACAATTTACTAAAAAATCAATTTTTTTAAATGCCAAATTTACCTGAAATATAATTTTTAAAAGATATTTATAAGAAATAGTTGTTTATAAAGAAGATTTCAAAATTGGGGGAAATTAACTATATTACATTATCAAAAAAATAATTAATAACATCTTTGGTGAATAATATATTTTTTAATCATGTTAAAAAATGTGTACATATTTTCCATTATATTTTTTAATTATATCAATATACAAATAATGTTAAAAAATTGGTTATTATTATATATACTATAAATTTTTAACGAGAAGTTATGATTATAACTTTTATATATTTTTAAATTCCATCACTATTCATTTTAAATATGTGTTTCATGTAAAGAAATATTTATTTGAAATCCAATATCTTTAAAGTGAAATATATTAAAAAAATATCAGGTTGTTACCTTCCATAACATTAAATTAATCGAACACTTGACATTTTATTTCATATCTAAAGGATATAAACTTTATTTAAATCCCATATAAAATATATAGATACTAAAACATTAAAAAAATAATGTAGTAAAGCCCAGATGGATCATTCAGGCACACTGAGATGGGATGGAAGTTAATAAGTGTTCCAAACAAATTTCAATGTTTTATATTCGTAAAAAATATCCCCTCTTACTATCAATCCTCTACATTAGTTAAGAAGAAATGAACTTGTTGTAAGTTCCCACTCCTAATATACCCAAGTAATATAGATTATAAAAGAGACAAAAATATAATAGGATTTATTTTAAAATGCTTGGTACAAATATTTTCTCATTTTCATGATCAACCTATGGTTGTTTAACAAATTATATTATAATTTTATATTCAAATGATTACAATTTGTTTACCTGGATTATTATGAATATGCTTAAACTGATTGATTTTTTTGAGTTATATGTGTTATTTATACTGGTACCATCAATCTTAAATGAGAATTTTTATACTAGAACCACCAATTCATCATGTGAATTTTTTATTTATAAGAAATATAGTTTATCCTTCATTGAGAACTTTATCTTGATAATTAGAAGTATTTGTATTTAGACTAATCTTATAATTCTAGTTTTCTTGAAAATACCTTCTTCAATAATTATTATGGTTTGCCTCTCTTCTATCTTCGTTACAAAAACTATATCAGGATC
Source organism: Viscum album (assembly GCA_963277665.1). Lineage (NCBI taxonomy): Eukaryota > Viridiplantae > Streptophyta > Magnoliopsida > Santalales > Viscaceae > Viscum > Viscum album. Next base: position 637,354,867 of record OY728160.1, read on the forward strand.
TCCATGATATTTTAAGGAGTGTGTTCTTTTTCTTCACCTGCATTCACATATTTATAATAATAAATGTGGTGTATATGGATCATAATTTTTAAATAATATAAAATCCCCATTTAAATCATCCATTAAATGTGTCACCAAAATCACGTTTATTTTCAGTTTTCAAATATTAATACTCAAATGATGTGTTTATTTCAGCCATCATAAAATGATACAAATGATGATGGGTATTAATTATTCATTACATTACTAATTGTAATAAATTTAAAATACACATAGGTCTCTCAATTCATTATGAATTTCATCAACACAACTGGTTTGAGTACAACATCTTAATCATGTAGTATGGTAACCCTTGGTTCAGCCCTTTATATTCATTGATTGATATCTTATAATTGATTCATAATTCAGGCATTCAGTGTTATGTCATGCGTCACCTCTTCAATAATCATTTGATGCACCTCAAATAAGATCTAGAATAATATCAGTCTTGATGTTAATCTGGTGGAAATTGATCACCCGATTCTTCACCAAACATGCATTCATTAATTTTTGCGAACCATGTAATATATTTAAATTATGTAACAAATTTTCAATTTAATAATCATAAAAATTCCTGAGGACTTTTACTCTTTTATCACACAGTATAAAAATTACTTCTATTTTTTTCAACACATGAATACTTGGGTATTACATTCTTCTTCACAATATAAATTATTGAAGACTTAGGGTCACAATTTTATCATAATTTATCACATGGATAAAAAATACCCTGAAGATTATTTAAATACCTGATGTTTGTGGGGTCTCTATTTTCTTCCCACAACATTAAAAATCCATGCAGATACTGATACAAACACATTAATATTTATTTCATTGTTCAATTAATATTTCCGAAATTTAGACATTATTAATATCATGTTTAAATCATAATTATTCTATAAATATGATTTTTAGATCATGTGAATAAATTGGATTCACCATATAATGCATCTACTTGGGATCTCTGGTTTATACATGATAGTTTTCATGACAACCATGTGAAGCATGTATCATGGAATCTCCATGATAAATAAGATAATTTTATTTATTTTATTTTTATTTTTGGACGTTAGACTGAGAGATATGTTGATCATTAATAGAGGAATTACATCATGAGAATAATCCTTGAATTGTGATTGATGAAGATGATTGATGGAAGAATGACATGGGCTTGATCATAAGGACAGATAAAGGTCTATAATTTTTAGCTTGAGAAGAGTAATAACTCTTCTTCTTTTCCAATATTTATTGTGTGGTTATAATCAAGATTCCATACAAATTAATGTTCCTTCTCTACCTAACCAGATGCCATTACGAGTTCATCTCTAATATAATTCCTTCTTAATGTGATGAACTTTTAGCACATCCTATCCTTGTGGGTCTAGGTTTAACCCATGTGTGACTTTGAGGAATCACTCCCTCATATCATATAAATAAAAACCTTCATAAATATTCTTCAAGGTAGGGCCTGAAATATTTATCCAATATTTAGTTGAGGTTCATCCTCCCACAACGTGGTGTTGATCCAACTATATCATCTTTTTTGGATGACCACCAATTTTATAATATTCCATTAAAATATGAAAATAAATTCTAAGTATAAAACAGAATTGCAACCATATAAAATTTAAACATTCCATCACTAAAAACATTCTATTATTAAAAAAACTTTTATTACAAAATCCATCACTAACAAACATATATTCTTAAAAAATCATTAAAAATTATAATCATTATAATTTTTCATCAACATCAATTGAATAATCCTAACATGATATTTAAATTTTACTTGAAAATATTTATTTACATGGTCTTATTTATTTTTCAGTATACTTCAACAAAGGGGTCAATCATTTCTAAATTTATTTATCATTATGATCATAAAAAAATCCGAATTTATATAATGAATTCTAAAATCATGACATCCATTTCCATGAGATGAATCAGTAAAAAATTTCAAATAAACATCACCAATCAAATATAATAGTCATACTAAATAACAACAATGAATCTATAACAATTTCATAAGCATCATCACGATTCATCTTACATACTTCATAATTTCTTCCCAAATTTGTGTTTCCATTATTAATTAATAATCCTAGAGGACCTAATCATAAATTGAATTTTTATTCCTTTTTATTTATTGTGAAAAAATATTACTATACTCATCAACCATATACATGAGATTTTCAGTTCCCCCTTTTGTAATTTTCTCCATTACTATTTTCTTATATTAAATGTTCCTTTTCTCCATTATTCTATATAAATTTAAAGTATTAATAGAGGTTTTTTCATCATCCCTTTAGGGAATTTAAAAATTAAATCACTTTTTATTTTGAATGAATGATGTTACCACTAAATTTTCTAAGAAAATATTATTAGATGGTCTACTATTACTCTATTTGGGCTAACATAATGTAAAAAACAATACAGATACATCAATAGTTGTCTATGAAATCCATTGTTGATCATATATGTGAAATCATACACATACAATATTTATATCTTAGTTGGGGGTGGTGAATAAGTCATATTTATCAAGTAATATATTTATATAGACACTTTAGTGAACACATTTATAAAATCATGTTCAATAATATTTCACATCCCCTTATTATGTGCTTACTCATCAACCAAAAACCCCATTGGTGAAAAAATTGATATAAACAATAGAGGGGAATTATTTGTAATTAGGTTACCTCTATTTTCAACTTATCTAGAGATCATATTTTCTTCCATATATTTAGTATACGAGTCTTGATAATATATCCATTATATTTTCCCCCACTCAAGGTGTGAAATACCTTCCCTTATGTTCAATCAATCCTCATATTGAGAATTAAATTCACCTTCAATGCAATTTAGCGTAAATAAAAAAAAAATTAATGGAATAAAATAGATCACATATTACTTTAATAAAAGAAACAAAGTGGATTATTTTCTCTCAAACCAGTGACTCATTTTATTTTAGCATGAATATTCTGGGAATAATTACTTATTTTTTATCCATATATCACTTTCTCATATTTATTCAATATCACAAGAAATGTTCTTTCATTGACCATCATATCATGTTGAGTTTTTTATCAACTCATGTTTTAATAGTAAAATAGGAACCCCTATCACTTGTTTATTTGGAATATATTTTAGAGAAAGTATAATATTCCAATAATGGTTTTCATTGATTATATTCTTCATGGAAATTCAACAAAATTTGTGCTATCCACATTATTTATATTTTGTTGAACATCTCTATGGAAATACAGAATATTATTCTTATTAAATAATAAGTTTTTCCATTTACATTTATCTAGATAATGATTCATCTTAATATTTTTTCATATCCATGGAGGCTTCTAATTAAATAAGAAAAATTATTATGAATTTATTATTAATATTTTATATTTCTGAGTATCCACATGCCTTCTTCAGTGTTTTTGATTAACCACTAATAGTTAACATATCAAAATCATCAATAGGGATTTCTCCAATCAATAATATCTTGTCATTTATATAATGGAGTTATTATTCCATGCAGCATATTCTATATTTATTATTTTTAAACATTATATGATTTTTTTCTAGGGTAGGTTTTGAGATGGAGTGCAATTCGGAGGCCCGATGTTCCGAAAATATGTTTTTGAAATATATAAAATATATTTTTTATCATCACATACAGGTATCCATAAAAATTGTAATAACTTTTTAATATGTGTCAGAATTATAAATATAATGGAACTATTGATATTAGATAGGCAGTTTAACATTGGGCGTGACCTAATAGTGGTCACCAAGGGTTGTTTTTTACAAAATTTTGATGGGTTTAAAATGAATAAAATAATTTAAAAAAAATTATTTTAATTCATTGTGTTGATGCAATGACATATTTTACTTTAAATTTATCCCCATTTCAGTATTCTAGGGTTATCTACATAACTTATGATCCTATGTAGAGTCATTGGATAGAGATCTCAAGAATCCTCCTGAATGAACGATTATAGATCATGGGTCAATGATAAATACACTACTAATTTGATGGATCATGCCAACTATGACAACTAAATGATCATTCTTTTCTATTGAAAAAAAGGTTTGAGGTAAAGAACATGTTTTATTTGGATTTCTTCATGTTCTTGATTCCTATGATGAACACTGACAAATCAATGAAAATATTTATTTATAATTCGATTGTTTTGTAGGATGTGTTTATTATGGGGTGATTTGGGAGAATAAATTTCGTAATCTTCACTATTTATCTTATTTAAATGAATTGACATAGATTGGAACATCGATCAAGGTTCATTCATATCATTTGTTCTTGTGCTTTTCTCTCCCGATTCATCATTCATCATGGGCGTTATATGTTTAGCGTACGAGCCGACACATTCTGATCAATCGATCGTTGCACACATGTTTCACAGAGAAGCAATATAATATCATATATATTGGATCACTAAAATGTGAAAGGGTTGGGATGATGTAGATAGGGTTTTTGGATGAAGATAAGGGTCACACGGTATGTGACCCATATTTCATGGAATGTGACCCCTGTCACATGACATTTGACCCTTCTCGGTTAACTCATAGTGCACTTCAGAAATGCAAAGACACATGTCAGACTACATTGGCATGGACACGTTGTGTACTCCCACACTGACATTTCTTGGCATGCACGAACTGTTACATAGACATGACATTAGTACACAGACCTATATAGGTGAGGCGATTGGGGAACTATGTGTCTATACACACTGTGTAGTAATTATACGTGTCAGGTATGTAAATACTACAAGTTTTGTGATGCTATTACACAATGTGATGACTTGGGATAGCTAGATACATCGTATCCTCCATGGAACACAACATGTAGTCCCTACAAGAGTGCTTTAAGGTCTTAATTTTCATATATTTGTTCTGTATATGATGAATGCCTTCTATAGGACCATTTCCTCAAGGGTATAGTGCATCATTACATCCACATCATTGTATTGTTATCCCATATATTTATGATCCTCAGTTAGAGTTGTGGTTTCTGTATGTGACATTATAGTGGGAACCTCTATCATCCTTTGTTGGAGTTTGTTGAATCAGCATGACACCCATAAGAATGGAATCATTCATCCATCTAAAGGTTTGTATCATTAGGGTTTGTAGAATCATTGATATACAAACCCTTATGAAGTTGTTGATCCAGACATGGTTTATGGTTTCCCCTAGATATTTTGGTCATGTACATGACTCTTTGTATCATGGTCCCCTTAGACCAGTGGGATTCATTACATCTTGTTTTTTGTTGACTATACTAGTTGATTAATGTTTTGTGTTTTTTGGGTGTCCTACTTAGTCTTGTTATACTAATCCCTTAACAGGATTTACCTACACATGTCACATTTTCTATAGATGGAGGCCCTTTTTTATGTTGTCCAGTAGGATACCGATCAGGTGGAGTGTAGCTAGATCTTGACAAAACAAGTTTCTTTTCAGGAGCATACGTTTGTCTTCGTAGTCTCCCATGGTGTTGGTTGGACTCTTTGCAGTTTGGGTTCTATTTTTTGTCCCCTTATCTATTTATTGAACTTACAGTCTCATATTTTGTCTTTGGATCTTAGATGTAGGCATGCATTCATTCAGTTGTTTTGCATTTTAGAATTTTTTGGGATTTGATATGTGTGCATGTTTATAATTACATCAAGTTAATACCTCCCATGTTGTGATATGACTATTTGGTGCTAGTCCACAATCCCAAGACTATTAGAGGTGGGTGTGGGGTAGTAATGAGTTTGACATTGGTGGGTCAAGTCTTTATAGACTAGTATGATAGGTAGTTAGTTCTACCATAGGGACAAAGATGGTGATACTAGTTTGGGGAAACAATATTATGGGTTTTGAGTTAGACTTTAAGGTTAGGGATGATATTGTTTTCATGATGGGAAATTTATCCATAGACTAGGGCTATGATAAGATTTTTTTCATCTTAATACATTATAACACTAGTTACATGGAATATAATGGTACATACACCATATAAGAATGGTTTTTTTCCATGCCCTTCTTTAGTCTACTCCCTATATATACTCTTTTAATAATTGTACACCTTGATTTATTTTAGAATGCAAACATCTAGCTAGTATTCCACTACATGTTCATGATGGTGATCAACCTAGTGGGGAGGCATGGATATATGGGCTTATATCAGAGGTAACATATCATAATGGATTTCTTGCTACAACACCACCCATTTAGAAGAATCTACCACCAACACTACTTATCAAGGATTCTTGGAGGATGACTAAATTTCATGATTTTTAGAGGTCGGTACCTTCTAGTTTTCGTGGTGACCTGCTCCCCTAGGTGGCTAAGGATGGGCTAGAGAAAGTCACTCACATTTTCTGCCTAGTGCGGATACCTACCGACCAGATGAAAGACCTTGCGACGAGTCTTCTTTTGGGATCTCCAATGTGATGGGGGATATTGGTGATTCAATAACATGATTAGAAACCTATACCCTTGACATATATTGAGAATCCTTTAATATATGAGTTTTGTCTATCAATTTTACCATCGATGTTCTTACATGAGCTTCTACATCTGTAGTAGGGAACTATGACCATTGGAGAGTATTCTGTGAGTTTTAATGATCTATGTTCTTACTTTGTAGATATGGTATGAGACTAGTTATTCTAGTCTCAGGCCTTTGATATGGGCTTTCATGGGGGGTATAAAGGCTTTATTGGTATGTCTTAGCATTTCCCCCTATACTGGAGTGCTTGAGTGAGACCTACTGGTAGAATGATTTCTAGTAGAGCATACACTAGTAGAGGGAGCTAGAAATGGGGAACTTATAGTATAAACCTTGGATATGAGAATATAATGATATTCACAAGGATCCAAGAGGATACTATTATTTAGGAGGTAATCCCAAGACTCAGGGTTAACTGTATAGGGCTCTTAGGGTGGCTTGAATCCTCCAAGGGATTTTCGTTGTTTAACATGAGATAGTAAGAGATATCTTGCATGAGATTACATGAACCTTCATACAACTAGCCGAGATATGGTTTAGGGACCTCCAAGATAGATATATACATATGAGTATTATGGTATATAGGGTGTAAGATGTGGAAAAGGGGTTAGAAGAGAAGCATTATTTTGGTAAAGGTTTGACCTATTACTGCCACCACTCATAGGTGGTCCACTCCAATATTCAGGATATTGTGAGAAAGGATGAGGCCAACTATAGTCTTTTAAGGACTATAAAAACATGAATCCATGGATGATACAACATATTATCTATTTATTTTCTACCTTACCTTCAGAATTTACATACAAAGGTTCTCCTCATTCTTTTCTTTTCACAAATCTTGTTTGAGGCTCTAAGATTCTAGTTGAACCATTGACTCGACACTTACACTTAGAGACTTATTTTAGAAGAGACTCAATGATCAGGCATTGGTGCCAAAAGTGTGACCTGACTCTTGGAGGTAAGTGTTTTTGTTGGTATCTCTAGGCAGTGACATGAAGGCCTTATGACATCATTATTGGTTTGGACTGGATATCCAAAGTTCATTTAGAGATTTCCTATTTTAGGTGAAGGGTGTGGTGTGTATGTAGTGATGGATCTAGGTTTTCCTTTTCCAGTGAAAAGGAAACCCAAAAATCATAGGATAGAATCATACATAGGAGGGTGTATCCAATTACTCATCATTTGGATTTCATGACTCATGTTGTAGTGGATGTCATGAGTTTACATGTTTCATAAAGTGGCGGCAGACCACATGTAAATCTTCCTCAAATATGTTCAATGATTACCTCACTTCCAAGAGATATACTTCTATATTGATCTACACCTCAGTATACATTGATATGTACAAATGCATATCATATTTCCCCCATAGAGCATCATATGTTTAAGGTTAATTTGGAGGACCTACAAAGGAAGGGTTTTGTGGGGCCCAATTCTTTATCATGGGAAGCCCTAATTTTATATTCCGGTAATCTAGATAGGATATTGAGGTTATTGGAAGAGTAATGAAACTTAATCTAGGAGGTTGTGATTATAAATCAACCATTACCAAGGTTCGATGACTTATTTGGTCAGTTGAAAGGGGCACGATGGTTCTCCAAGATTATCCTCCGATCAACCTACCACCAGCTATGAGTACAAAATGATGATATATGGAAAATGACATTAGCATGCCATTATGTTCACAATGAGTACTTAGTGATATATTTTGGTGTGATAAAATCCCTAACATTGTCCATTAGACTCATAAACATGATAATTCAACATTTCATAGACCACTTTGACTTAGTATTCATCGATGACATCATAGTGTATAAGACATTTGAGGTGGATCGTGTGAGACACTTTAGGATGGTACTAGATGCACTATGCTATATCCATCTTCTAAGGAATCTCTAGAGGTGTCATTTTGGTATTTGGGAGGTCCATATTATGGGATAATTAATCATAAAGGATGGATTTTCAATTAATCTATTGAAGGTTTATAATGTTCTATCTTAAAATCTGACCAAAAATGTTGCACATGTATGAAGATTCCCTGTACTAAAAGGTTACTATCGTCGGTCTGTAGCCAAATTCTCTTGGGTGGAAGCACCCTTGACATCGTTAACCACAAAATGGAAACCATTCCATTAGATTATAATTTACCAATATTTATTTCTTGAGTTGAGGCATAGGATGATGAGTGATCCCATCTTGAGGTTTTCTGATGAGGGTATAAAGTATCAAGTGTTTTGTGATGCCTAGAGGACCATAAATTTTTGTGTCATGATGTAGATGCAAATTATTTCCTATGGTTCACATTAGTTGAGGAAACATGAGAATATCTATGTGACCATGACCTTGAGATAGAATTAGTAGTTTTCCCATTGAAGTTGTGGTGAAAGTTCTTTATCTGAAAGGTATTTATCTTGTACATAGAAAAAAAGTTTCTGAATTATATATTCTATTATAGGGATATTAACTTGAGAAAGAAGATATGGAAAGATTTTCTCTCCAACCATGATGTTGAGGTTATCTATACTCATGGGAGGAGTAACATGGGAAAGAAGGATCTCAGTACGAGATCTTGTTTATAGTTATTGAATGATGTATCTGATTAGTTGACCTCATTGAACTTATCAATTATGTATGGAGATAAAGATGCATTATTCTAAAAGATGGTTTCCACCCATCCAACCTTATAGCAACCCAAGGAGGATAAAATTGAGGATACCGACTATGAGGACCTATGTTCTCAGATATCTGTAGGTTAGGATCTAAATGGATTTTCTAAAGGTAGTGATCATGCTATTATTTTAAAAGGATATATGATGGTACCTATAAAATTACTATTTGAGGTTTTAATGGAGCCTCATACATATCTTTTGTCGGTATATCTGGGTGTGGAAAATTAGAACCTAAACCTCGGATGTTAGTTATGGTGGCCATGGATTATGTAAGTAGTTGCTGAGTTCATCTATTGATGCCTTACTTGTCAGCACGTAATGGATGAGCGCCATGTTTGAGCGGGTTTATCTCTACCCCATGTGGTACTATAGTATAAGTGGGATGAGATATCTATAGAATCCATGATAGGGTTACCACTTAAGTCTAAGGGTCTTGATTCTATCTAGGTGATCATTGACTAACCAACCATATTATCTAACTTTCTAGATATCCTATAATTGTGTTTATTAGAGAGCTTGTGGTTCCTCAATGCTCTAGAGATAGTTTGGATTATTTCAAATGGGGATTCTAAATTTACATCCTAATTATGGAAGGAATTATAGGAGACTTTTGTGACACATTTATGCATGAGCACAACATTTCACCAACAAATTAATACAGAGACTAAGATGACCATTTAGTTTCTGGAGGACATGAAACGATCTTACTTATTAGAATTTAGCCGTATATGGGAGGGTAACCTAACACTCGTGTAATTTTGTACAACAACAAAAACCATTCCCCAATTGGAATGGAAACATTTGAGGCATTTTATGGGTGTACCTAAAGGTCCCCAGTTTGTTGACTCATTGGCTTGGAGTTGGTGATAGCTAAAACAAAAATGGTGATGATCATCTAGGAGTAGATGATGACCACACAGCGCCATTAAAATTCATGTGCTAATTGGTGGAAGTGGCCTTTGTAGTTTGAGGATGGAGATCACATGTTCCTATGGGTTTCAAATCGTTGTGGATTGATGATATTTCTTCATGGTTTCAACCTTTCTCATACGATCATTGGCACTTTCAATATACTCTATAGTGTTTGTGAGGTGGAATAACACATATCTCAATCTATATAGTTAGACAAGGTACACGATGTCTTCAATTTTTCACATCTAAAGAGGTATGTGCATGACCCATAACAACTTACAGAATGAGGTGAGATAGAAATTATTGATGGAGTAAATTTTGACGAGTACCCAGTGTTGATCGAGGATCAGCAGGAGGGGATCTTATAGGGAAGATTGATTCCTTTTGTGTGTGTCAAGTGGAATAATAAGAATGTTCAGTATAAAACATTGGAGTGGGAGGCTCATATATGTACTCAATATCCTTATGTCCTTGTACAACCCTTTTTTTTTTGTGTTTTTAGGGATGTAGATCAACAATTTGGGGATATTTTAATGTCACATGTTTTTTTAAATATTATATAATCTATTTTTGAAGTAAGACACTAAGATGGAGTTCTATTTCATGTTCATCTGTACCCTGAATATATATGTGAAATATTGTAAATATGTTAAATATAATGCACATGCTTTAATATAGAAAAAGTGGATTAACTAAAAAAATCGTTGCACGGGTGAAAAAACCAATGACACTATTGAGTTCAAAATGGAGGTTTATTTCCTAGGAATGACATAACATTGGATAGAACATGTCATTTGAGAAAAAGATATCAAGTGCGTAAAATGAGTAAAATAATTTTATAAAAAAATATTCTTTGTGTTGGGACATAGTCTTGTTTTTCCTTAAATTTGTCTATATGTAAGAATTCCATGGTTTGACACAAAAACCCTATAATCCTTTGGATATTCAATTAAGTGTGATTTGGAGAGTCGTTCCTAAATAAAAATGACAAATAGTGGATCGACAATCAATGGACAACCGATTTGCTATGTCTACCCAACAACGATGTTGCAAAGATTTTTCTTCATCAGTGTTAAAAAATGAATCTTGGTAGGATGATTTTTAATTGGATTTCACCCTATTTTTGATTCCTATAATGAAAAAAGACCAATAAATGAATTGAGTTATCATGGATTAATCATCAATTTGGATGGGTTTATTATCTGTGATTTTGGAAAATTAATTTGAATATCTTAATTGTTTATCTTGTGAACAATAATCGAGATAGACCATAAACATCGATTGATGTTTGTTACCCTCTTTTTTTTTCATTCATGATTCATTATTTATCATGGGTATTATTGGTTTTTCCTAGGAATTTCCACATCCTAATCAATAAATCATTGCACAAAGATTTATTGGTGTAACGATCTAATATCGTAGATTTTGGATTAGTACAAAAGAATAGAGGTGCAATGATGGATATTGAGTGATTCAAGTGGTGGATGATTGTTGACTTCTTCTTCTTCTATGTTATATTTCATCAAGGGACAATTTTCTATTTATTCCATTTTTAATGTAGATATAATGATCAAAAATTTTTATTCAGTGATGACATTGAAAAAATAGTCCAAATCATAAGTTTCATGGAATTATAGTCAATGGATCGATGGCCAAAAGATCAAATGAGGAATACAGATAAAAGAGTGGGATTCTAGAGAATACCAAGAAACAAATTGTGTAAATCAATCTTATATGCCATGTTGGGACCCTTCAGTGGTGGCTAGGGTTTAGATATAATGTTAGGGATCACATTACATGTGACTCTTGTCACTCGACTTGTGACTATTCCTAGATGGCTCAGTGTTTAATTTTAAATTACATGGACATGGGATGGAGTACACAATCACGGAAACACTATTTAGTCTATCATATACATGGATTGGAATACAAAAAACATATCATAGACACAAAATTAGTAAAACGACGCACACCATGGGACACGAGATTGGAACAATGTGACTTTACACACTACAGAGCCATTATACACACTGTTTATGTGATGACATCATGCCATGTGAGGTTCTTCCTCATGGGAATGACCTGAGATAACTTGACAGATTATATACCCATTAAGACACTTGGTGTAATCCATTCAAGAGTGCATGAGCCTCTTAATTTTCATAGTTTGGGATAGTATAGGTTGTGTATATTCCCTTAGTCTATTTCTTCGACACTATGTGCCACATTACATCCACATCACTAGATTGTGATCTCATATAGAGGTTGAGTATGAGATATTATTATGGTGTCCATCTGTGAGACTTGAGTGTGATCCTATATAATCCCTAGTTGGATTCTATTTAATTTGAGTGACTTCCCTAAGTAGGGAGTAAATCCTTAATATAATAGGTCATGTTGATAGGGTTTGTAGAATTGTTGACATATGATCCGAAATATATCACGTTGATAAAGAATAGGTTTTTAGTGCCCCCCTTCTGGTTCTGGGTGTGACCCCTATCAATGTGTCATGGTACCCTCAGACTGTTGGGATTAAGTAGGTAGGGCCCCATGAACCAAAGATCTTCATCACTACCACTGATAGTAGCATGTCTCATAGAGTGGGTTATCCATGAAAACGCATTGCATTGAATAGAATCTTGTTTCTGACATTTGGTTATGGCTACTTGGTGGCGTGGTGTCTCTCCTAACTAAATATAGGGTTAATTTTTGTTTCTATTATACATATATTGTTACATATTTTATTAATCTATCTATATTTGGGGGTTTATTTTTATAGTTTTAAAGGTTTTATACGGAGTATTTTTATACCCACCCCTGCAAGGGCTTTTCCCACATGTGTCATTTATTTTGTAAACAATGACCATTTATGAAATTTTCCTTGGGGGATAGGGAATACCTAGAGTATAGTTGGATATTGATTGAATGAGGTGTTTACTAGGATTATAGAATTGACATTTTCCTTACTCAGGGAGTAAGTTAGTATCTTTACAGTTTTGGATGGGCTTGTTTTTTCACCTTTTCATATTACAGAACATTCACTATCGTACTCTCTTTTGGGATCGCTACTGTATGAATGATATCATTAGTTGTTTTACATTTTAGAATTTTGTAGGATTGAACATATTTGTAGGTATATAGGTATATTATGATAATATATCCCACCTATGTGATATACATACTTGGTGTCAGTTACTATCCACTGAACTATTTGAGGTGGGATTGGGGTTGTCATGGGTTAGACCATGGAGGGCCAGGTTGTGATGGATTATCATATTCATTTTAGCTTTCATCCATTAATCTCAATAGCATGTTTGTAGTTGTAAATAATATGAACTCATTTTACACATCAGAATCATCTTTTCATGCATGGAATTACATTTATGGAATAAAAATTAATATTATTATTTGTAGCTTACTTCGCATGGTTCTAACAATATTATTTTGATTGTTATACAAGGAATAGGTTTCAATTTTTTTTGATTTATTCTGATTTGTTTTGTGTTCATTTTTTATAATTGGATTTGTACCTAGTTGGTGAACACTAAATGTATTTGACAATGCTATTAAACATGTTTCAGTAATCACAAATGTATTAAAACACTCAAATATGTTCTTGATAGATAGATTATTATTCATCTGTGTATGCTTTATTAGTTTTCTAGGTTTACTAAATTATTCTCATATAATACCCATGAATTTAAGACTTTTTTAGTATTCAAAATTGTTTTTTTCCATCATTCCATATCTTAATGTCCAAAACCATATGAACACTAATTATAGAAAACAAATCCCATTATGTTTCTTGTAGTAATTGTCTAGAAATTGTGGCACATTATTATATCTGAATTTTTTCATTCCATATTTAGAGAATAATGTTGGGAGTTATTTTACCTAATATTTTTTGAATAAATGTTTTTCATTTTAGTGGATGCTTTAATATTTTTATTAATGCATATTTTTAAAATGATTGGATTTTGACATAAAATAGCATATGAGACTACATTATTAGAGATAAAAGTAGATAGGTTTTGGTTTACCTTATTCGATGATCTTCTAAAAGGATGGTCATGATATGATATTCTTTGATACTATCTACCAATAAGAGTCTCAATAGAGAATTGATTTATATCAATGGTTTTTTTGAAAATATTATTTCTTGGATGTAGATTCACAAAATATGTTTAGATTCCATAATTCTTCTTCTCAACAATTGGGGATTTTACAACATGTATATTATTCAAAATTTTCAATTTTAAACCTGAATAATAGATTTCATGCTGATGGAAAATTTATGATTGTAAAATAATTTCCACCTACATTTCCATTCAGTTTTCATCCTATTAATCATAACTTCCTAATGTTTTCTTAATTAAATCATAGAGGTATAACGAATAGTGATTATTATTGTATTAATAGCCAAATCTCTTTTTATGATAATTATAATATCTTTATCAGATTCTATCCAACCAGGGAACACTTCACCAAAAACATGGTTACTAACAATAATCACATTTACATTCCATTTTAACTCATTTCAATTAATTGATACTTTTAATTGAAATGTGTCGAAAAAAATTTCTTTTTATTAAATGTGGTATGTTGGAGAATTTCCCCTTTTGAATTTATTTTCTCCAACATTATACTATATATTATTTTCCTCTTCTTGTTATTATTTTTCCTAAAACATAGATTTGGAAGATCATTATATATTTGATATCATTTATTCATGAATGTTTGTCATATATCATTTCAAATAAGGATAGAAGTCATTTACAAATTTGATAGATGAAACTTCTTTATACTATATATTGTCTTAGTTGGTTTCTTTAAAAATTGTTAACCATTCTGATAAGTGAGTACATATATTGCTACTCTTTTGACGAGATTTAATTTTATCTATTTGTTTCCATTCATATCATGTTTTTAGTGCATGAGAAAATACATTCATGTATTCTTCAATATGAGTGGAGGACATATCTTCCAATTGATGTACATCAAAGTCATCATCATATCTGAACTTCATATATTCCTTACAAAAAAAATTTGGGATAGAATCTCAGATCCAATAAGATGTATACCTACCCACCATTTATATTTTTATATCCCATATTAATAAAAAATGGTATACTGAATTAGGGATCAATTAGTGTACCAAAAAATTTACATAGGTTTAATGTCCTTTCAATTATCACATCATACTCTGAATCATCTACCCCAATTAAGAGGAATGGATCTTGTTGTGTTTTATCATCGTTCACATACACATGAAATATAGATAATAAAATAGGTAAAATCACACATGAATTTTTACAAGGTTTTTTACTATATTATACTACAATCCAGGATATACATATGGTTTTTCATTGAATCTATTATTATTGTAAATTTTAATGATTATTAATGCCTATAAATATTACACATGCATTATTAAAGAAAATATTGATCTTCCCATATGAGAGGAATTATTTATACTAGTCCCACCATCCTTTAATGGTTATATATATAATATAACCACATGTTATTCTAGAGATATTTATTCTTTATAAGAAATTTTGTTGTCCCTTCCTTGGGAACTTCATCCTGAAAATTATCAATATTTTTCTCAAGAATTTTCATCAAATTATAAGGTCCATGTGATGTCCTTATTAAATAGTTACCACATATGGAGACATTTATCTCATTGATATTAAAGTTGTTTCAGGATATACAAAATATAATTCAATAGTTTCTTCCATTACAATCACTGACATGAACCTTATTATTATATAAAAAGTCTTTCATGGGGATCTCATTTGTTAGGTGATATAAATTACCTATTTAATTATTCATATAAATGATTCAAGAATAGAACATAGATTTTCATTCTTAAAATATTAATACTCAAAGGATGTGGTTATTTTATCACTCTTCAAAATAACCCAATAAACATGGATATTTAGAATTTATTAAATCCATAATTGAAAGTCATTAAAATTCCCTTACATGTCTCATTTCATCATTTTGTGAATCTACCCAAAGAAGTTTTAGTAAAACCTTTTAATCACATTTCTTGGTCACCCATTGTTAAAAACAATAACATAATTAATGAAACTGAAATAATTCTAGAATAATATTAGGTGTTAGTGATAGTTCTCAAATATCCTCTACGTGCATCATCACATGAACCTCACATAAATACCCAAAGAATATTGGGGTCTCTATTATTCATGATAGAAGTGATCACCCATATCATCACCCTTAATTAATGCAAATGAATTTTTGAATGATGTATCTCATCAATATTTTAATCTTCATAAATTTTTTCGAATAATCATCATGTTTCTTTAAGTGGAATAAATATACTACTATTTTTCTTAATCTCCCAAAAATTAGAGCTCTCCATTTTTCTTCAAATGGTATATAGTTGAAGAATGAGGTCATATTTTCTTAGAACTTCTTACCAAAAATACTATATACCTTTTTGTTGAGTTAAATAACAATAGGATTGGGTTATATTTTTTCATCATATAACTTCATAAATCGTTATGTATTCTCTGACGAACATGTGAATCTTTTATAAATCATTAAATGAATATTCATTAAAATATATGAATATTGTCTTTCTATAATACATGATTGATATATAGTTCATTTATCATCATCTTAATAACCTGACATTATAATTAAATTCCATTCCTTGGGACCTCTAGTTTAATCATGAAAGTTTTCATGGAATCCATATGAAGTTTATATCATTGAATCACTTGATCAACAATATATTGGACTGGAAATTAATTAGATTCAGGGATGTTTATCTTATATATCTGAGGATCCACATTAGAGTAATTACTACATGAGTAGAATGATTCAATCATGATGGATGAATACGATTAATGGAACACTAATATTGGCATGGCTAAATGGACGTTGAAATGTCTAAAAGATTTTAGGAAAATGAATTGTAACAACGATTTCATTATCCGCCATTGAAAATTGTGTTGGAATCCGTCTTTCTTAAAAATCAATCAATTATTTTAAGTCACAAGATATGCTTATATAGACTTCTTCAACACACTTCCCTATTTTCATTCTTCAACTGCCATGTGGCCCATCATTGCAAGAATGTGAATGGCCGATGCACTCCTTGGAGTGATCGCTCCCACATTACATAGAAACTTTCCCCCTGCTTCTTCTTCTTCAAACATTCATGACTTACAAGATGGATCCCCTAAATGGTTGATTTTTCTCCTCCAACAGTGTGCGGTCATGTCGTCTCATTTCTCATATGATGTTAGCTTCCATTTTTATAAGTATTTATATAAATAATATTAGTAAATAATCTGTATAAAATATAAATCCAACATTAATCCATAAAAATACGTGAGTCCCCATGAACATATTGTTTCCAAAAAATCAGTATGAATAATTTTATATGTTTTTTATTTTTTCGCTGTAATAAATTGAAAAATCCTTTCATGATCTTGAAATTCCACATGAAAAAATTTACTTCCATGACCTTATTTATATTTCAAAATGTTATAATATATGTGTTATTCTTTGATAAATGTGTTTATCATTATGATAAAAAACATTAAATATGATATGAATAAATTTACATGATTGATATGTAATGCCATTAGATGAATCACTTAATGTTCTCCGGACCTCAAAAAAACCATGGATAAATATCTTACCAAATGATGACTAATGAGTGAAAAACTGTTATAATAGAATCATTACGTTCTATATTCAAGAGTTCTTAAACACTTTTGATTTCTATCCTTCTATGATTATTTACTAATCACATAAGAAATCATCATACATTGATTTTTTATTCCATCTTTTATATTGATAAAAATAAAAATATACTCATCAACCATCCACTTGGGATTTTCAAAATAGAAAATCATAAAGGTAATATATTTTATAGAATAATCAGGTTCCTATATAACGAAAATATTGGTGGGTTGTTAAAATATAGATATGGAAGACATGACCAAAATCTAAGGACTAATATTTTTTGATACGGAACATGTTCATGATAAAAATGATAAAACACCTATAAATTAGTAATGGATGAAAAGACTATAAATATTATATAAATTAACTAAATATGGCAACATTTTGGTTTCATGGAATTTTTCAAAGAGTTGGAGACTCTATTTAATATTTATATTTATAACATAATTAATTATAAATAAATGAAAATTATAATATCATTATTTAATCAATTTTCACCAAAATATCATATTTTACTCAAAGAGATGAATATTTAAGATTATTTTTTTAATTTTTAAAAAACTGAAATCATATTCCAATGGGTTACATAAACCATAAAATTATGAAATACTAATTTTTTTTTTAATAAAACCGAAGTAGTCATAAAAATGTAAGATAATGACCAAAATTAATTAACCATAATATGAAGAAGGAATACATATATCTCCAAAATCAAATAATAAAACCAAAATTTTAACATAGATCATTAATTTAATAAATAATTTACAATCAAAAATAAACTCAATAATATAACAGTGAAACAAGTTTCTAACCTCTGGGATTTTCTCATACCCTTTAAATTAAAGATCTAAAATATAATAAATTTTTTACTGAATAATAATTTACATTAAAAATAAAGGTTTTATATAACTCATAAAAAACATTTCCCACTGAATACAATTCATCACCTAATAATCTATAAAATTTTAAAAAAATTGATCATGTAATTATTTTACATTAATGAGATGATTAGTTATCTATAAACATATTTAAGAAATACAAATGAAATATTTACCAGGACATCGCCTTGGTTGATGTTATGTATTTTCGCAATGATATCCTTAATTTATGGGTTCGATCCCAAATCCAATACTATATGTGATGGTTTATCACCCTAAAAATGAGTAGTACTTTTTCTAATATTATATTTACATAATTTCTAAAATGATTCAAGGATTATGATGAATATTCATCAAAATAATAGCAATCATCAAATAATTATTCAATCCCATGGTTATTTATATGATAAAACAAGTGTAACCAAATATTGACAATCTATATTTACCTCATCATGAAATTTCATTTAATATAAGTGATTATCAATACCTTTAAACTTATATAAAAAAACTAAAAATAAATACCCCTCAAATAATATTTCAATGAATCATATACTAATAAAATATTCTATTCATATAAATTTCTCCAAAAATATTTCTAATATTATTAAATTCTAATAAAAAATTCATTAAAGGGTATAATGTTATATAAAAAAACAATCAACCATAAACTTATCATCCCCAGAAACATTAGGTTTATCCCGGGTCACTATTGAATATCATTGGTTGCCTAATGATATTTTTTATTATTAGTCTTAATTTTTCATACATAAAATGAGAAATAACATAAGAATATATTCCTAATAGTGTCAAACTCAGTTCGTAGTAAGGTAACACTCACAATGTACAAGAATGATGGATATTATATACTTGACCAACAATTATTTTGGTAATTACCCCTATAATAATTATTTATGAACCACATCCACTTAAAGACTCTAAAAGATGTGTTTATAAGAAACCCATAATAATTAACATTAAAAAAAATAAGAAATTATTATTAACATAGATATATAACTAATGTCTATTTAAGGGTTACATTTCCTCATCCAAGTTTACCTATGTCTAGTTAAAAAGGTTTTTACTAAATTTTGTTTGATAAAAATGGTATAAAAAAACCCTAATAACCTAGAGTATTTGGTAACCTTATTAAAAATTTAAAATGTAAATGAGATCATATCCAAAAAGGTTGAATATTTTTGTAGTCAAAGGTAAACTAAATGCAGAAAATAATCTCAAATTTCATATGAAAACATAAATTCAAAACATATACCCTATTGAGTATATTCAATATAAATGGTTGTTTTAATTTTTTATTATAAATACCATCAAATATAAGTAAAGATCATATATTGGAAAATAAAGTTTCTCGTTCAAAAAAAATTAAAAAATTTAGAATTTTGGATATATTGGGAATACATTTTCATTGAATGAAATATAGAAAATTTGAAACAATTCCTCAAAGAAATGATGACCATAACTGTGGGAAAATTATTTTTATGTCGCTATATTTAAATAATGATTCCTTTCACAATTTTAGTAATGTGTAAAATGAACCTTGATCGAAAAATAAAAATAAGTTCCTTTTAAATATTTTTATTAAGATCAAAAAATTCCTACAAATGTATTTAACAAATTATTACATAATTTTGAAAATATATATTATTATATTTATGGAAAATGACTATCTATTAAAAATATTCATGAACGAGTTAAAAAACAAATCAGTTTTCTATAAAATTATCATTTTGGTATCATAAGTATATAAATAAGGGAAAATGAAAGGAAATAAAACATTTTATCAAAATAACTATAGCATAATAAAATAGTTTTTGTTTAAGATAGATTTATAATCAAAATCCCCCATATGAGTCATAAAAATAAATTATATATAATAAAGATAATATTTTGATATGAACCCTTAAAACATTGTTAAAAATTAAATAATTTCACCCATTAAATAAATCACAAAAAATGAATCATTAAATACATTTTTTCATGAAATAATTATATAAATGATTTACTAAATACACATAATACAAATAAAATTGATCTTGATACAAAGTACATGTCATTGGGGATTAAATTGTGATGATTTCAACAAATATCATACCATTGAAGTGAGAGTTATTTAATTAATTGATTTTATTAACCTGTTTTAAAAACACAAAAAAATGTAAAAATAAAAATAAAGAATCAAGTTCATATACCCACCAAATCTTATAATATCGAATATAACTAAGAAGTAATATAACATGATGAAATAAAATTGAATTTTGAAATCCCATAATAAATGGTATCGTTCATGAGAAATCGTCTTGGATGAATTCATATAGATGTAAACACTGAATACCATAAATAAGGATAGGATAAAAATAAGTAATGAAAAATAGGTTTTATATACAACAAAAAATGAAAATATATGCATAACATTTAAATATTATTCCATGAAATAATAATTTTGAAAAAATTCCATACCTCAAATATAAATTATCATGTGTGGAAATTATAATCATATGAAATGAACTAATGATAATTTATTGCATTCTAAAAAATATATTCATTTGAATTATTCATTTTATTCTAATTAATACAATTTTATATTAAATTACATAATCAATTAAAAAAACTTATTTCGTTTTGATACAATTCAGTTCATGTTTCCAAAATTATGTATGTAGTTTGACGATGGTAAATGATGAATTTATCCAATACTCATGAGAATAATATTTTTGATGATTTTTTTTGTAAAAAATATACATTTTAAACCATCCATGTAAAATGGTTATGAAAAATTAACTATTCTACAATTGTGGAAACAAAATTTTTTATGTATTATTAAGTAACATTTCCATTTTCAATGATAATGATAGAATTTAAATAATAATTATTGTATATTTGAAAAATTATTATTTTATAATATATATAATATTATTTATTCAAGAAAAATTATAAATATTTCATGTGACGTGGTTATGAATAATGAATTAGATCACTTTGTGGAGGTGGTAATCAACAAAAGCACACGAATGATGTTATAATTTTTGAATGGATAGAATATTAATAAATTATATCAAATATTATATCTCCAAAATTATTAATATGTCTTCAATATCATAAATATGTATACTGAATCCATCATTATAACTATACTTGATTGGTTGTGATGGAATTCAAATTATATATGTTCGGGAGGTGGTAGTCCTTCGTTCACACGAATGATAGAATCATTTACCATTTGATGGAAGAGGAAATCGTTATATGGATTTAAATTAACCTAAAAATATATAATTATATAGAATATAATTATTTGATTATATAATTGGTTTTGAAATAGGCTATATGGATTTGGAAGTTGAAATAAAAAAATTTGGGTAAAAAATAACTCTTTTTTGGAAAACACTTTATATTTACACCAAACGACATCATATGAAAGTTTTATAATCCTAAAAGGGACTCTATTATTTGGAAATGTAATTAATGAATGGTTTATTGTTTAGATACTATAGAAAAAGTCATTTCAATTGTGAATACTATAGGAGTGAATGTTAATTATTATAAGTGAGGGTGGGGATAACTTTTGGAATTTCATAAAATTTTACATGTGTAAAATTTAATTTTAATGATAAAAGTGATAAGAATTATTATAATTATAATACAGGATGAATATTTTTCTACATTCTATAATATAATAAAAAAATTACATTGTTTAGATTAGGTTTTTACTCATATATCATTGTTCAAAATCACATAACCCATTTAGATAATTAAATGATAATAATGTTTTTACCCTTTAAGGGTCAACATTGTTTATATTTAATAAAAGATTGCACATAAATGAACCAAAATTATATTTTTAAACATACATAAATCACATGAAAAATGGTAGGATTTAAATATTTTTTAGTCATTTCATTTAATATTACATATTATAAAATAAAATAAATATTAATTTTAACAATAGTCATCTAATATTGTCATTAAAAATATAAAAAAATGGTGATTTAAAAAATAAAATATTTTAAAATATCTTGAGTCATTATTTAATCAGATTTTTTTGGAACCATGTAACACACTCAAATTATTTTACTAATAATATTTTCAAAATCCAATGATACATTTTTAATTAATTAATCGAATACTATGTCATCGTTGTGTAAGAATTTACAGTAGTTATATAATCCATAATATTTTATAAAAAAATTATTTTTGGAAAATAATTTCATTATTATAAAAATAATTATTAATATCCATCCACAACATTATTTTGTTCCTATGTGAACACATAAGAGATATTTATAATTTAGAAAGTTGAATTTTATAATTTTATTTACATAAAATAATATATTGTTCATTGTAATTTTAAATGTATACTATAAACAAATAAATATAAATATTACAGAGAAAATGGTTGAAATAACTACATCATGTAATATTTATGATAAAAAATGGTTACATTGTCACAATGTTTTAAACATGGTTTTCCCGACTTACCCATTATCCAATGTGATAAATTTTTATATTTTTAATATTCCTAATGAGCCAAAAATATGTTTATTAGATCCTAGGGGTTTAATAGATACATGTTAAATCATTAATTATTCACATTAAATATATGACACAAAAGAAGACATGTTGATCATAATTGTATTTTTTATTTAGAATCAAGGAAATACGGACAAATTGTTCATATATGAACTAAGTCATCTCTTAATATTTTATTTATAACTATCACCATTATTATAAACATAATACACTCTAAATTACATCATTTTGTGATAATTGAAAAATAAGATTGTTTGATCCCAGTTTCCAAATAAGGATATAAAAGGTTTATATATAAACAAAACAAGATATAAAGGGTAGGAGAACACATGAAATAATTTAAAAACAATATTATACACATCAAATATCATAATATTGAGTCCCAAATCAAAGAGTTTTATTTAATAATACATGAATAATAATGGAATCAAATAAAATGATATATGAGGGAATAAAAATGGAATAAGACAATTACTTTTTGCATGCACTTATGTATTTAAAAAATTCGGTTTTATTTCAAGGATCATTATTGAGACTATCATAACAGATTGGTGTCTCAACCAAAAAAATTCATTTTATTTAGAGATCACAATGGATACTATCATAGTATACCAAGTCCCATAATAAATAGTATCACTCTACATCCCATTATAGTCTATGATATGAATTATCAATAATTTCCTAATCGATTTGTGGGAGATATAGGTTACACCAATCACATAAATGAAAATAATACATATATGTGCAATAATATCATAAAAAATCATCAAATAATAAATAATTAAATGAAATCAGAATAATAAAAATTTCCTTTAGAAAAAAAATATTTTCAAAATCATTTCTTCATATATTAAATTAATAACTCATGGAATTAGAAGTAAGGTTCATATTAATTTCATCATGGTGTTACCCATTAAAATGATAAAGATTTAAAAAAATTATTTTCATCAAAAAAATAAATCATATATAGAAAAAGGATATACGGTATTAGAGGATTATATCCTTAGTAAATATAGCGAATTACGTTGGATTTCATGTTCTTGGGAAAATTATTTGGAATGAAATTTCACATAGAATGTTTCTTAAGGAAAATATCATTTTATTTAAAATGATAATTTTATAATTCAAAAATTCATAAAATATTATTGAAATAATTTATATTTAATTTATACATGAAATATTATAATTTAATCTTTAATGAAAATAACTTTTAGGATATCGGGAATTTGTTTTAGGTCGTACAAGTAAAAAAAGATAAAATTCACAGTTTTGAAAAATCAAAACAAAACTTTTTTGGGAGAAAACCATTATGATTTGTTTTATATAATACTTAAAAAACTAAAAAATTCATAATAATATATTTAACAAATATTTTTTATAAATAAAAAAATGAAATATTTTTATAAATAATGGATTTGGATGAAAATTGTATTCAGTCAAAGAGATTAATAATGATATTTTTTTTTTAGAAACATTTTCTGGTATCCTGAGTACATAAAGAGAGAAAAATTAAGGGAAAAATTTAATTCTAAATAAATAATTATATTATAATAAAATTTATGAGTGTATTGAATTAAGGATCAACATATTTTATCTTCAAAATCATAATAAACGATTAGATTGTGACAAAAAATCATTACAATTTTGGTATCATTTGAGTCATAATTACCACTATAGATTACATTCAAATAAAACAAATGTGATGAAAATATGTATATTACTGATATAACATGTGAAATGGGTATTATATACAACTCATAAAATAATATATGGTTATAACTTAACAAATGATTCAAATAATCGATAATGAGAAAATAACACTAACCATAATTCACTACAATAGTTTTTCACATTAAAACCACATGTATGAAAATATATGTTTTTTATAAATCTATTAATGAAATATAATTAATAATATAAAAATATATATGATTTCTTTATGATATTTAATTACCAATTTATTAACAATTATATATTAAAGTTAAATTATGGGTAATAATTGATTTTTTTTCATTTATAAATTGATTTTATATTTTTCATCCTCTTAGTATTATAGAGGTTACATCATATAATGAATTATAAAAATTAGATAAATATCAAATATATTATTTTTATATTTATTTACAACTATAAAAAATAGATACTAATATAAATTGAAATATACTATTCATAGAGGTGGTAAAAAGTACACCGATAAGAATGTTGTTTCTGTTCTCATGAAAAATTTAAACAATAAAAGGTAAATAATAATTTACCACTAAATAATATTTTTTATTTAAAATTTCTGAATTTTATCTAATATTTTTATTAGAAATTTTTTTATTACATTCTATATAAACCGTGAATAAATCAAATCGCTTCTCAAGGTGGTAGTCCATCGTACACACGAGCTATGTTATCATATTGCTATAAAATGTATGGTGAGAATGTATATGTGGTGTAATAATTTAATATTTTTACTAATATAATATATATTAAATATAAGAATTTAATCCATCATTATATTATTTTGTGATAGGTGGTGATGGAAGAAAAATATCATTGTTTCTCAAGGAGGTAGTTTGATGTACACTTGAATGATGAATCCACATCCAATTCAAAATAATAGGAGATAGATATAGGTTATTTCATTAACATAATAACATATCGGTATATGATATATAATTGTTTTATAATACTAAAATAGTTGATGAATATTTTGTAGAGTTATAAGAATAAGTCAAAAATGCAATGTTAAAAGCCTTACCACTTCATCCGACAACCTCTTTAGGTATAATATAATGCCTTCCTTGATTGTATTTCTGATCATAATAAGGAATACTTTATATGGGGAGGAATGCATGGATGATACTTGGGTATGTAATGGCTGATCTAATAGATATTGAACTGTGAAGAAGAGAGGATAAGGGGTGGCCTTTATACATATTTTGGGTGGAACACATGTAATGTTTGAAAATAAAAATGATTACCCACATTTATCACATTCCAAAATCATCCAATTATTAACATTGTAAAACCATAGAGGTAATAAGGACTGAATAATTCCATAAATTGGGTTTTAGATAAATATATATGTTATTTCAATTCTTATCCTTTTAGTTTCACCCTAAGAAATCACATATTTAAATTAACTGTGGCAATTAATTCGTAATTATTTTATAGTTAATAATGGTAAAAAAATATGTTTACCTTATTATAGAAAAAAATTATTTTTATTCCATATATAGAATCTATTTTTGGAAATATATTTCACTTAATTAGATAAATTTAATATAAAATTAAACCATGAAACATGATGAGAAACATGATTTCTGAGGAGAAAATACTGAAATGTTTAATTGTTTTTATCAAAATTCAATATGAAAATGATTCAAATGAATGAAATTTTAATTATTTATATATAAATGATTTTTTTGTTTCAATCCTATTAATATAGAATTTGTATCCATAAAAATTATTCTATTAAAAATGAAATTTTTAATAAAATCTATTATTTTAATTTATTAACCGAAAGTTTAATGATTCCATAAAAGTGGAAAACATTTACCCTAAGAAAAACATGTTTTTTATTTAATAAAAAATTTATATTTAAAAATAATTAATTCTATAAAATGGTAAAAAAATTATTTTTTAAATTTTCAAATAAATAAAAATAAATGATTTTTTTAGAAAATTTTTTTCAAACAATGTGAGGACATTACCGAAAATTAATTACTTCTTATCAAAAAAATTTATTTGTTTAAAATGATTCAAATTAATATATATTAATTTTATAGTTGTATTTATACAATAATGTTCGTGAAAATGTAGTAACTTTCATTTTTGAATAATAATAATATTATTTTGTCATGGTTCTCTAGAAAAGGGCGTTGTGTGTGATGAAAGCTATCAATGAAATTAAATTTATTTTTTAAAATTCATAAAATATTGGGTTGTCATATTGTACCACTGAAAAATGACATTATCCATTAAAATATCGTCACTTCTAAAAAAATCTAAACGGACATCTTCAACATTATATCCTCATGTTCTAATATTGCTTTATAAGACTGGTGGTTTCACCACAAAAAATGACCGTGTAAGAGGTATTATTTTATAGAGTCTTCTATAAATAATCTATTGTCTCCACTAGTTCATCCTCATAAGAAAGATCATTATTTTAATTTATGACCCTTGAGTTTAGTACATGTGAAGGGCCATGTATGTACTTCGTCAAGGGAGATAAAATTTACACATCATGGAATTTAGAGTGGTTTGGTGGAAGTGACAACCAAAAGAAAACCATCCAGACATTATAATAAATTTCAATAAAGATAATATACCTATGGATTAATTTCCCATTTTTCGTGAGTATCATCACCATATTCCCTGTAAAAACAAATAGAAACAACTCTCCACCAAAATGAAATTATAGATCACTCTGGATATTATAATCAAAACATTTAGAATTTATGAAACCATTATGTGGTGTCTAATAGATTATACATTCTACTCAATTTAATCTTCTAAATTATTTCTTAATAGCTTTCTTTCTCATAAAAAATTCCAAATTATTATATCGCTACACTTTATTCCATAGTGGGCTCCATACGTAGCCATCTAAATACTTGTGTGAAGGATATTGTTGTATGGAAACATTAGTAAATGAATGAATTAATCCCAATCACCATAGTAATTCAAAAAATAAGATATCAACATGTCCTATAGGGTTATAATTGTTATATCAGACTAACCATATATCATGGTATTATACAATGTGATAAAACTCAAAACCATATCATGTTATTAGGGGAAACATATCCAGAACATAATTGTAAACCTAATATCATTGTCAAACAAAATTTAATATAGTACTATATTCAACCATACATCATCCATAATATATTTGCTATAAATGTGATCCACTGAAAAATATTCTTTGAAAGTGATGAAGTGTAAACCTTTTGTACAATGATCAACTACAACCCATATAGAATTTTTCTGTTAAAATTTCATTTGGAGACTACTAAGAACAATCATGGGGATATTGTACCATATGTATTTTGGTATAGCTAATGGTTATAAAATCCCATTATAATGTCCCCCCATATTTAGCATGATAATATACCATGAACCATGATACAAACTATTTCGAACCTCCATTCATTTCATCCCTTCATATGTACTCAGTGTAATATTTATACATCTTCCTACTTATAAGATGGATAATTAATGCATAACTATGAGAATACACTAATTAATCATTCATAGAAGTTTATATATACCTAAAAAATATATGGTTATTAAATCTTATCATTCTATTATTATCAAATATAAACTTATAAATATTCATAACTGTCATTTTGATCATTAATTCTTCCTTAGACACCAATTCTATCAAACATAGATTGATAGTTGATCATTAAAGTGAGGATGACATGATTTATACCCTTCCTTTATTACTTCCTGATCAATTAATTAAAAATAAATTAATATTTGGCCATAATTTATCCTAATCATATATATTCTAGCATGGATCAATCAACATAAATAATCAACCACTTTGTTCTCTATCCCATGATGGTAATTTATTGATAATTAATAATATTTAATCATATTTAACCATACTCTATGGTTCATATTCAACTCTTTATATGTGAATATATATATTAAAATTTGAGATTGGAATTTATATAACACTTTTTTTCGAATATAACATGAATCAATATATTTAATTCAATGAATATAAAATCTAACTCTAAAACATGAGTTGGGTAATTTTTATCCTTAAAATTTATTGGTTGTATGGAATAGGTTATAAAAATGTAATTAGAGAAGACAATGCATCCTAATCCATTATTGTATTAATTACTATATATTACAATCACTTATCCACTATTGGGTAATTTAAGAATGACATAAATGAGAAATATTCACTTTATATCATCCAGATTTTATCACATTCATCTATACAAAGTAAATTGGATCCCTTTTGAGTTAATTAGGTGATTGGATTATAAATTTGGGAAATTGTTTCCAAAAAAAGAAAATAATATCCATACAAACAATGAAAACATAATATATTAGTCCCCATAGTTGGTTTGGGACAACATTCAATAGCCTCTATTAAATACACAATTTATTTGATGATGTTTTGGGTTTATCTGAATTTTCTAAAATCTTTTGATGATATCCATAATGATGTTCAATATTAGAAATTAATTTAGGTCCACATATTTAATGTAAAATAAATTAGTATGAGGAAGATGTTACTTGTTCTTGATTATGACAGTTTTCAAATCTTGTTAATAATTTCAAAGCCACATTGATCCATTTTACAATTTAAAAAAAAAGAAATGGATCACCCAACTATGAAAAACATGGAATGTGGATTCATGTGTCAATATCATACTAGAGTTTAATCTTCAATTCCTACAACTCAATTATATCAATTCTATAAGATTTCATTGAAAAATGAGTTGCACCATGTAAGAGTTCAATTGAGAACACAACATCACATTTCGTTTAAATACATGGAAACTCTCCTATAATGATATCAACCAAATCCCTTACAATAGGAATATCATCTAAGTCAAGTTTCCACAAAACTATTTATGATTAATTAACCTCTTCAAAAAGAAATAAGATCCACACGATGGATGTGATTTCCATCAAATGTTCATATTTATCATATCTCTAATAGATGATCATAGGTAGTATTCGAATATCAAATGTGACTTACTTCCTTGTTTGTTGATTTTGGATTTATGTAAAGAAATCTAATCAATTACAATGATAAAATTATATTCAAAATATGATGAATGAAATGATTTGGATGAAGTACATTCCCATAAATTTTTATCTAATAAGAATCATATTCTTCAGATTCTATTAATGT
The DNA here is from genome assembly GCA_963277665.1 of Viscum album. Lineage (NCBI taxonomy): Eukaryota > Viridiplantae > Streptophyta > Magnoliopsida > Santalales > Viscaceae > Viscum > Viscum album. Next base: position 637,385,029 of record OY728160.1, read on the forward strand.
ATAGTTTGTGATTCCATAACTAATTGTATTACTAATATATTTTTTGGCATCTTTATACCCATTTAAAATTATTCATATATGAATTAATGGGTTGATCTATAGCCAAATAAGATATTAGGAGATATAGTGTGAACAGTATGTGTACATTACACCATGTAATTAACACAAGCCTAGTATAAAATAGTAATCACATGATATTACCCCTTATTAAATAGCTTAAGTTGTTAAATACATTAATTATCATCATTATATTTTAGAATTTATCATATATTATCACATTTCCCTTACTCATTTCCTTTGAAAAACTAGTATGTATTTGTGGAGAATTTTTTGGATATTTCTCTCTATTTGCATCCTCACCTTATTTTTTACCATCACATTAGACATATATTTTCTAATGAACATACTTCCCACAAATAAAAAATTTAACAGTCCCTTTTTGAATATTTACACCATTTTTCATCCCACACAATGAGAATAATGGAAATATCATATTTTTCTCTACACGTTTCTTATGAATTATTTTGAATTATATCTTTATCTTGTTATAAGAACTATGATATTGATAAGTAACTCCATAAAACATTTCCCCCATCATAAAAAATAATACAATATCCATATAAATATAAAATTAGCTTATTTATAACAACCTTCATAGACTTAGTTTTAAACCTCATATGAATTTATCGAACTAACTTTTTGGTTGGGTGATAATACCAGTAGTGTACCTCACATGTCTTCTAATATCTTTCTTATAGGCTGCAATATATTCATCATCATTTTCAATAACTCAAGGTGATCACTTTATATCATCAATATTAGAATATAGAAATTTTATTAATGAATGTGATATTTCTAAACTCATCATAACATATTGATTCTCTTCCATTATGTTTCCTTGTGTTTATGATAATAGTCTAACAATTATCCTCTTCCCCATCCAAATGGTAGACAACCAAAATTAAATTCTTTTGACCCAAAAATGAGAGGATCGATAATTCAATTTCAGTGCAATGGAGTTATTTTTAAAAAGATAGTGGATTAGAATAATCTACAAAATACATTTCACATTGATTCATTAAGGACAAAACAGAATGTTGTTCCCACTTTTTCTCATTTGGAATTCCGACATCATTCATATCATGAAAATGTTGTGTGAGAATAGAAAAATTATATTCCACTCCTTCTACCATATCTTTTTATTTACCATGAGGATATTATTTTCATTATCCATCACATTTAGCATTAATATGATTTTTTTTGGATCAAGTCATTGACTAATTCCAAAATAACATAGTGCATGAAAACCAAATAATTATTGAAAACCACATAGTCATGAAAAATAATTTCAGATATATAAAAAAATTAAATTTATTTTAATTATTAAACACTGTAGGTTTATCCCTGTTCATTAAGGACCAATATCCATTCAATATATTCTTCATGTTTCATAATTAAAATGTTCAATAATGAAATAATATCATCTAGTATTGTCAAATTATATGCACATTAAGGCATTTTTTTGTGTACTAGGTAACACATGTGTAAATAGCAAAATTTATTTTTTATTGTTATTATGTCTAGGTACATATATGTAAATATAATATCCATATATTGTGTCCGGACATAGATTCATTTTAGGGTAACCCACATAATATCACCCTTTAAAAAACATTATTATGATATCATATGAATTGGCTTATCCAAAGGGTTATAAAAAATGAATCTGTGTGATAATATTCAATGGTTAACCAAACATATCCTTTAATACCCACTATAGGGGATAGGGCATTTCATAAATAGTAATTACCTAATTTTATATAAACACTCATTTACAAAAAATAGGGACATGATGATCATAAACATGTAGTGCCTTTGGACACTAATAATCATTAATAACTTGTTCATATGTAAACTACATCATCTCCAACTACATTCTTCATAATTATAATCCTTATTAAGAAAAAAATTTAACAATTCATTTCCTCATTACCTATGGAAATGAAATAAAAGGGTGAGACAAGATGATTATTATGGATAATCATAAGAGATATGTAAACATACCATGAGAGGGTTGGTATTGAATAAAGAGTATAAAATTTGATGACAATTTAATATATATAAAAATTCAAAATTAACTTTTATAGAATAATGGGTTTTAGATTATAAGACATAATTCATATGGGAATCAAATAACATGAGTTATGATATCATTAAATTGGTATAAGACAAATAATTGTTGAATACAAAAATTATATAAAATCATTTCCCTAGTTGTTCAAGGATAAATTTAGAGAGTAGAATATGGTATTAGGTTCACTCCTCCTACAATTGAAGTTATAAAGGTTTAATCAGATGCCTATAATAGTGGATGGAGACCCTTACTGAACTTGGTTCAGTCCCAATTCCTTGAATTTTTATCTCATGTGTAATCAATCTGCAACCAATGCATTGTGGGGATATATAGGTCCAAAGAGTAACATAATGAAAATAATACATATGTGATCCATAAGATCATAAAACATTTATCATATCAAAACCCATGAAAATAAATGTTTTTCATTATCATTTCATCATATGATATCCTATAGAGAAAAAATATTTCTCATAATCTTTTAATCATGTCATCAATGTATAACCCATGGAAAAAGAAGTGGATTTCATAAGAATTATATCATAATATAACACATGAAAGAAAAAAGGGTTTTATATACTTCTTTTCATGATAAACACAAAATTTATAATTAAATAATAAATATTTAATCACTAAATCATATTATTAGTAATGATTATATAACATCAAAGTATTTCATCCTAGTTGGATAATGATTTTTTAACAATAACTAGGATCATTTCTTGAGGGTAATATCCTTTCTTCCAAAATAAACCCTTTGAAATTAAAAATTCATTAAATATTGTGGAAATACCATTCTATGAATATAATCTTGAAGAAATATAAATTAAAATTCAATTAAAAATAATGGTTAATACATCAATAAAATACTTTCATTCTATACATATTAATACAATGATTCCATAGACATTTAATTAAAATCCCAATAGTCTTTATTTGGATAATGATGTGGATATTTCATTGATCTTTTTTTTTAAAAATTAAAATATTTTAAATAATGTATTTATAAAATAATTTGGGTAATGCTAAAAACATTTTGGAAAAACTTTTTACAAAATATTTTCATGGAAGGAAAAGTGTGTGTGACCGATAAGAGAAATAAAGAAAATATTAATTAAAATAATTAGTTAATTATCATGAGGACATAAGGAGATGAAAATGAATAGAAAATATTTATTCTGAGGAAATAAATATGTGGGAATAATACTCATGAGTTTATAGAGATATTTATAATAATATTTCATGCTACAAATTATAGTAATAAAAAATTTCAATAAACGGGGAGTTTTTAACATAAAATAATTACCACTTTGGTATTTTGTAATTCATAAGTACCACTAAATATTTAAACAAAAAAAACATTAAATATAAATATAATAATTATATTAATGAATTAAAATGTCATATGGGATGCATATAAAACTTATAAAAGAATATCAGAGCATAACACAAAAATATTCTCAATGAATAAAAATTTAGACAAAAACCTCTTTCTATAAGTCTCAACATCTTTCATAAACATTCTGTACTATGAATTAATAAATAAATAAAAATTATAAATATATATTTGATATAAAATTTATATATCCTACCATATATGATTTACTTATGATCAATTATTACCCATTTATTAACAATTTAATATTAATGTAACCTTTTAAGAAATAACTGATTTATGTTTTGTGGTTGTTTTGATTTTTTATTATTTTACCTATTAATTTTATCATTTTTCAACATATAATGATTTATAAACATTAAATAAAAGTAATATATATTCATTTTATATGTATTTATATCATTTTATAAATGTTAATAATATAAAGTTAAATTCATATCTCTTGTAGATGACAGAACGTATGTACGCATGAACACTCTTTCAATTTTCTTAATGAATAGAAAAATGTAAAAATTATGTTAACATTATAGAATATATTTTATTTCATATAATTAATATATATATATACATAATATTTATACTAAAACCATCTTTATTACTTTCCAGGTACATCATGAACGGATCAAATTGTTTCAGGAGGTAGTAGTCCTCCATATATACGTGGGATATTATCTTATTCCCATATAATGGAATCTAAGAATTAATATGTCATAAAATAATTACATAAGTATAATAATATCATAAATATAATATATAAAACAATTAATAAATCATTACATATAGACTTGATCGACAGTGATGGAAAAAAATTAACAGCGGTTCACGAGTTGGTAGTCCTAAACAAACCAAAATGATGCTTTTATATCCCATTTGATGGAAGTTTATATGAATAAAGTTTCCTAAAAATTAATAATAAAATCATAGTATGTGGGAGATATTTTATTTATTATATCATAATATTTCAAAAATATTTTGAATAGTTAAAATATGAATTATAATCAAATGAATAGTTTAATGATTTTTATTCTTCATCAGTCAACCAAATTATTTTTAACATAAATGCTTCTGAGATTAGAATTATAATCACAATAAAGAACACGCTATTATGGGTATGTATGTAACAATTTTATTTGATTATATATTTTTTTATCTAATGGGTTGTTTATGGGTAATAATTATAGGATAGGGGTTGCCATTTATTAGAGAGGTGAGTTGCACCCTTTTAATTTTTGAAATTAAATAGGATTTCCAACATTTTTATCAAGAAAAAGGATCCAAAATGGATCATTATAGATCTTTATAGTAGATAATTTCTATATATGGCCATTAAATGGGTCTTGGATATGTTTCAAGGTCATTTTACTTATACCATTTTAGTTTCACCACTAGTAAACCCCTTTTCACCAAAACCACATTAATTAATTTGTAAAGACTATATAATTCATAAAGGCCATAAATTAATTATAACATAATAAAAAAATATAATAATTAAAATAATATAATCCATTTTGATAAATTCAATTCATTGAAGTACAAAACTATATTTTTAATTTCAACCCTTTGATTTGATGGGAATGCTGTTTTCTAAAGAGGATATATTTAAAAATCTAAAAAACATCAGTTACCAAAATTCTATATGAAAATGATACCGAGAACTAAAATTATATTAATATGTATATATATATATGAAATTTATATAATTTTACTCTTAATTTTATTTTAAATAAAAATATAACCTTATAAATTCATTAAATGAAATTGTATATGTCTAAAAAAATAGTGTTATTCAGGATTCATAAAAAACAACATTTTTAGTAAAATATGAAGAATTAACCCAAAAATATTTTTATACTATGATTTAAAAAATTTATATTATTTTCTGAAATTAATTTTTTATTTTTTTTTAAAAAAATTAATAATTTCTTTCAAAAATATAATTTATTTCTTTTATAGAGAATTTTTTTTGATACATATAAATACTTCATTGAAATTTAAGGGCATTTTTATCAATCAGTGTTCTTTTTATAAATCCATTATACTAATGTTTTAACATTATGTTATATATACTCATTCCAAATTTTTTAATTAATATGTAATGATAATCATGTTTAGTTAATAATATTAATAGTTTTTCATGGTTTATTTAAACCCAATGTTGTGTATAAGAAAATCAATCATATCAATTAATTTTATTCAAAAAAACCATGAAATTGTTGTGAGGTATAAATTTAGACACAACAAATAAATATTATTTATAAGGATAAACAATATTAAATCTAGTTCATCATATTTAATCACTAAAAGTGGATGAATGTCTATTCATGTGTATCCTGTAATGTTAGATGAAAAACAGATTTGCCAAAAAAAATCCTTATTTAATTATAAAATCAATCTTACACCAAGATAATATATAATGTTGAATAATATGAAATTATTTATATTTTTTATAACTAAATGATTCTGTTATTAATTTGGAATAAAATTAAAAATTTTATGGGCCATTTTTTATAAAAATAAATGAATTATTTACAAATATTTTTTTTAATATTCAAAAATAATAATTTTTTTCTAAAAAATACATAAATATATCCCTAATTTAATTTTGATGAGATTATTTTAAAAAATGAGTCAATTTCATAGAATATAGTATCTAAAATTCAAAGAAATTAATTATATTATTTTAAAAAAGAAGAAATAAAAATATTTTTATGTGAAATATATTTCATAAGAAAGTAAAATAATAGAGTAGACTTTTAGTATTGTATTTTATTATATTATAATATTTATACAAATTTTTTATAATGTTGTGTTTATATTGATTCCATAAATTTAAATTATATGATATAATGTTCTTATTTTAATATTTTAATAGTATATGATGTATAATTTAATTGAGGTGTTTTCTATAAGAAATGTTTTCAAAGGAAAAAAAATAGAAATATGTTCTAAAATATTAGGGTTTCAATCAACCAAATCTGGACAATTGAAGTTAGTGTTTTTATTGTTTGTACCAGACCAATTTAGTAGAATCCACTTCAACTAGATTTTAAAAATACTTGATTAGGGAACACAACCCTACAAATATATTTTTAACCATGAAAAGATTTTTTTGAGTATATATCAACCATCATTCTATAGAATGATGTATTTTCAATTATTATTATCTTTGTTAAATGGTATACAATATTATTCTTGGGTAAATTCACATTTCAATTATCTAAAATTATGAGTCTATAAATCATATGGAAACCAAGTATTTTATATTGTGATTTGGGATAATCTTAATGTGTATTGGGATGATTATTATAAGTTTTATCGTAATTTTAATGAAATTGATATTTTTTATGAATTAATTAATTGATATAATTCCATTATTTGAATGAGTATTTAGGGATAAATTTTCAGTAATTTAAACCTAGGTTTTAGTTAGGGGTTTAGGGAAACATCTATTAGAGGATGAAAAAAATTTACATTTCATATATATATATATGTGTGTGTGTGTGTGTTTAATTGTATTTTTAACCTTTATGGTAAATCCTAACACTAATTTTATGTTAATTATTGTTTATTACAATTTGGGAATATTTTATTTTTTATATATCTAACCATGTATTAAAATGTGATTTACTTAAAAATTAATTTGTTGTTGAAATTTCTATATTTTTAAATTCAAAGAATAGATTTGGTATTTTATGATTTTATTAAAATTATTAGAATATTGTTTTTTTTGTAATTAGTTATGTTTTCATTGTTTTTTAATGTGATAAAGTTATAAAAATATTTTATATGTGATATTAAGAAATAATTTATGATTTTGAAGTGATTATTTTTATGTTGATATCAGAAATTCTAAGTCCTTATTTCAAAATATTTTAATTTTTTAGATATATTTTTGAATGGTTTTAAGGACTAATACATATTTAATTGTATAAGTTGAACTTTATGGGTTACTATTGTTGTTATAATGATCAATTTATTATATTTGAAAACATGTGCTTACCATTTCCAATTAGGTAAATATTTAATTACAGATAGAAAGAATTCTAAATCTTGTATAGATCTTACAATCCATTAATTTTTTTTTACTTATAAAAATAAATAATATATTTTTTTGATTTATTTTATGTGGAAAAGTATTTAAAAAATGATCAAACAACAATAAAATTATTTAATTATGGTGTGAAAAAATTATCATGTAAGAATATTTTATGATGTTCTCTATCATGATAGTAGATGAATCCCTCAACATTATGAAAAATATCTTAAAATAAAAAATTTATACATTTTCTTCTAATTATGATGATTCAATATCCTCTTTACCCATTACATATTTGTAAAATATGTATTATCTGTAATTTTAAAAAGATAATAAAAAACTATGTTGTTGATAAATTTTATGTGTATTATGCGGAAAAAATGAATTATCACTGAAAATAACATTTTTAATGTATTAAAGGATTTTAATAAGGCTGAAAACTAATTTATCATTTTGGAATATTCAATGTAATTTTTTCAGTGTCCTAAAATAATTTATTTCAAATTATGAGGCTCATAAAGCCTCAGATAATATGGAAGAAATTTATTAAATATATTATCTTTAGCGTTTATAATTTATTCAACAAAATGTAATAACAACAAAATGGTTCATTGTATAAGATATATGTGACAACCTTAAGATCATGAACATGGTGTTTACCCTAGGAGGGGTATATAATTTGTAAGAATCATAATTTTGGATGGTTCAATCTTGAAAAAAAATTATTTAATATTATTTAATATTTTGTATTTGAAAATAATTTAATAACACAAAAATGGTGCATCATATGAGAAATTTGAGACCACCGTTAGGTCTGAGACACCGTGTTTAGCCTAGTCAGGGTATAATATTTATAGGAATCAGACATTTTTAGGGCTCACTTGTGATAAAAACATTTTATTTTTAATTAATTAAGTAATATAAATTTTAATTAATAAATACTTAATACCTTCCAAATGGTGTGTCATATGAGAAATCTGAGACCACCGTTGAGTCCAAAATACAGATCTTAGCATAGCCAAGAAATAACTTTTATGTCGAAATAAAATTTGGGCTGGCCTCTCAATAAATAATGTTATTTAATATATATTAAATTTATTTTCTGAATTTAATAAAAATAAAATACATTTTATTGTCTTTCATTTTCCCCAAAGCATGCCCAAGAACCCCAAGCAACCATTTTTTTGACCTAGAGAAATACACAATCATGGATTCAAAACCATTTGATAGTTTAAAAATGAAACACACTTTAATGGGGTAAAATTAAGCATTCAACGTTAATTTATTGGTTAAAATGTGCTATGAAACCAATGAAAAAATGGGGTTTTCATTTTCCCCAATGTTAACATGTTCTGAGAATCATGAAATGGTATATCCATTTCATTATTTTATTTTGTGGATGTAGTTGAGTCCGAGTAACCTCATATCCTTTTCACAACATAATTGGACCTTCGAAGAAATTATTCGCAGTGCCTAAAGCTCAATCACAGATGGGTATTTTATTTCATTAATGTTTACGTTATGTCTTATTTATTTTTAAATGTTTTTATTCAAATATTTAAATTAAATATCTCTTAATATATTGATCCGAATTACAAGCTTTTAGTGTTGATAGATTTTTATCAATGAAAATAACTAAATCTTAAATATAATTTGAAGGAAACAATGTATATTTTAATATTCATTTTTTAATTTTAAATTGATCACATAAAATAAATTATCGAAGGATAGTCCCATTGATTTGATAACAAACAATTTATTAAATTTTCATAGAATAATTTCTTTGAATTATGGAATGAAAATTCCATGTCATATCAAAAATGATTATAAAAAATTTCAATGGATAATTAAATAAAATTTTCAAAGTATAATTTATGGTAAAAATTATCTTATGATAATTGTGAAATGAAAAATTTTATGGACTAATTATTAGAATATAATTATAAAAATTTTATATGTATAATTATAATGTAATTTTTACATGACAAAGACTATAAAAATAATCATTAGATAATTACTTCTATCATCAATAAATAGTTATTAAAATTATCAAACGTTAACTGAAATATTATCAAATATAATTAATAGAATTATCAATATATTGTTGCAAGATTATCACATGATAATTTGGTGAATAAAATTTATCAAGGGATAGTTTATTATGAGAGGTAATTATAAAAGATAATTTCTGAGAAATTTTTCAAAACAATTATAAAAGGATAATTAGTTATAAATTATGAAAATATAATTATTATGATGGAGATAATTACAAGTTCATCTGTTGGACATGAACAACCATTCAAAAATTAACTAGGAGAGGGAAATCCTTCTCACATGTGATATTTTATGTCTTTTTGAAATAAAAAAGATGGTTTTGGTTATTGGGACTCATAATGAACCCCGAGCTTCAATGTGTCAATTTCTTAATGACAAGGATACAAATAAGTGTTTGTGGCTAGTTTATACTCACCTTCAGACATTGATATATTTTAATGTATGAAGTTCCTTACATTCTAGGTCTTAAAATTAAACTTTTTTCCTTGATGATTATATATGTTGTCATTTCAATTAACCGTTCGTGATTTTGATTTCATGTTATTGTGTGTGAGTGTTTATCCCAAAAAATGGTTTTGATTCCACTACAAATATTACTATATTTTTTAAAAACCTTTTATTATATTCATATGTTGTTGGGTATTCTACTACATAAACATTTTGATATAATTTACCAACTTATGTGGTATCTCTATTTATATACTACCATGCCATATGTTCTGTTAGTGGTATTTGTGATAGGTGGACCATCATGACATATTTAACCTATAGTGAGTGAGATCACATTATTTCAATGATAGTGGTGACAACCCTAAGATCAGGGTGGAGGTATGAGGTATACATGGAGTCGTGTTGATGGTGTACTCGAGGTATCCTTGATGCTATGTGTCAATGACGGTGTCATATGCTGGTCAATTTGAGTGCTATTTATTATCTTCTAGAGGATCTAGGTTACATTATCCTCTTAAGGGACATATCACACTAGGTATCACCTCTAGGAAATTGTGAGGTTACCATTAAAAAATGGGTTCTTTCTTCTAATATATACGACAATATTCTAGCTGGAGCCAAATCTAGTAAGGATAGGGGTTCAATGTAAAGAACCAGATTTTCCATGAATAGTTTTTTAAAAAATTATTTGGCATCATTATAAGTCTGTGAAAATTGACAACACCTGATTCTGAGGCCTAGTGTGCCCAGGATGGAATTTTCAATATTTTTTAAGGTACGTTCGTTAAGTGTAAGGCCGATATTTTCTATCTTTTGAATCGGTGCTCAGAATTGAAATATGATAGCATTGTTGAATACACAGCACCGGGTTTCACTTAAGAGAAGCTTCACATCAACCTCAGTAGGTCGGATAAAAAAGTTAGATTTTTGCGGCATTTAAAGAAATAATAAAATAACATAGATATTGTTATTTTATTTTTTATTCCTACCACCTGTTGAGTGGCGGTGGCGGTGACAATGAAGGAGTAAAACATTTAATATGGGTAAATAAAGGCCTGGTTACACTATGGTTGTGTAACCACCCCTCGTGTAATTAATGTGGCACATTAATTACGTCAATTAATGAACCACATTAATTCCTTAGTGAATTACTCACCCTTTACCCCTCTATTTAAGTGATGTTTGGGTTAGAGTTTTGGCACGACTTCATCTAGGGAGGAACCTCTAATTAAGTGGTCCGATATCTTATATTGACGAGAAATGAAAGCTTGATTGTTGTGGGATGGATCAACAATGATCACTGGGGGCATCCACGAACAATAATTCTTCTTCCACCCTTGTGATGTCCCTAATGAATCATGAGGTAGGGTTTTTGTGATTAAATTCATGTGTAATGTTTCCTATCCCCATTCTTGAATATAATGATAAAAAATTGGAGTAATATAGTCCTTAATTGTGGAATTATTTATCTCTATTTGATATAATGATAAGGTAGAGGGTGCGGGACAAACGAAGAAGGACCAAACCCTATGTGGATTTGTAACTTGGTACGTGCATTATGGGATGATTGTCAACTTAATGAAAAGCGGAAACAGGGAGACACACAATGGTGGAGGAATCCCGGGAGGGCCATAGATGCATCCTGAAGGAAGAACAGACCACCAAAGCTAACTCGGTGTCCCACAAAAGGTTCACCAGCATGACACCGGCACTCACTGAAGGCTGTTGAGAGTAGCGCCGCTTGGCGCTGTGGCGGTCGCATAGGCGTCTGGAAATGACCGATAGTGAAGACGGGAGGCAGCGCGCCATCACATGTTGTAATGAACGGGTAGTGGAAAAGGTTGGGATAAAACCGCTATAGGTCCCACGGGTGACGAGGCGGCGCCACCTGACGCCACCTACTAATAAACCAAACGACTCTTTGAGCTGTTCATGAGGAGGACCGCGCAACGCCTGCGTGGGTCGCACCAGCTAGTGTATCAGACTGCTCAGTGGGATGCAATGAGCTGTTGGGCAAGGCTAGTCTGCAGACCTGCCCAACCGGACCAACCCAGGCCGGTTTGGGCTCGGTCGGGTCAGACCTAGACCGGTTCGGTTGATCGGGTCGGACCCGATCCGGACCCTTCCTGGGCCTAGATATACTTAAAAGGCCATATCATGCGAACCTAACATTCTTTTGACGAACTGTCAGCAAAGCTGTGATACTTGGAGTGATACGGTACTTTTTAAATATGCCACTAGTGTTTTGGAAAATGTTGGAGTACGTATAGGATGGATAGATCCTGAATCGAACTAGGGAGAGGACACAAAAATAACCAATAACTTACAGACTGTGCGTTAGGATGACGTATTTTCTGTTGCGTTGGAACCCTTGTGGCATGAAATATAATGGGGTAACTTCTTAGTGGGAATTTGTTATAGTCAAAATATGTCTGATGACTTGAGGAGTGGTTTCACCCAGAAAAAAGTGAACTATGTGCTGGAATCTTGTGTCTAGATGAGACATGAAGAATGAAGAGTGATTCTATGTGAATCAGAACCCATAGACTCTGTGTGAATCACCACCCAATGATTCTATGTAAATCAACACCCAAATATTCTATGTGAATGATCACTCAATTATTCTGTATGAATTAGCACCCAATGATTTTGTGTGAATCAGCACCCAGTGATTCTCTTTGAATCAGCACCCTACAATTCTATGTGAATCATCACCCAAAGATTCTTTTTTAATCATAACCTATTGATATTGTGAGGGTTATAAGTAGTGCCTCTTGAAAAAGATGATGATATAGAATTACGACTAATCATCTATACTATTGTACTCAGTTATACCTGGTTTGAGATGTGTCTATTTCTTTGTGCCTTTTCATTGAGATCATGATTGAATTATTCCTCTGTGGAACTCTGAGAGACCTTTGGGGGGCTTGGGATCCCTACTGAGTATTATTATTCTCACTCCTCCACTATCTTCACCCACACCTTGTTGTGTCTTGTGCAGACGACGAGCAGCTAGGATGAGACTGTAGGAGCCTGGACCAGGTGGTACACAGAGGTGACTGGTAAACTTGGACAGTAGTAAAGGTGATTTTTACCTACCCTCCAGGTCATATCTTTGGTGGACAATCTCAAGATCTATCTTATGTTTTCTGTTATAGTTGAATATTTTTATTTAGTCTTCTATTCTATCCCCATTTTACTTGTAGTAGTTACTATTACACTTAGTTGTGGTTACTGGTTGTAGTTGTAACTTACTATTCCATTGTGTTATACTTTTGAATAGTGTACTCTGCATGAGTGTGTACAAGAATTGAGGTAATGCCATACCATTTAAGGGATACGCCTTTCTAGAGCTAGTCACCATCCCCTGGCCAATGGAATGAGGGCATGGTGTAGTCATAGCATGGGCCCCAGGGGACGGGTCATAACAAAGTGGTATTAGAGTAGTCAGTTCTACCCAAAGAACAAGGGCCATCATCTTTTTAATGGAGAAATAGTTTTTATTGTTTTGAGTGTGTTTTTCTGTTTAGAGAGTCTAGTGTTGGTAAGGTAGTCAACATATCCATACACCATAACCCTGAATTCTGATTTCTTACTCGGTGCACAGAAAAACTGATTCTATGGGATTTGAAAATGTATCTTTACATTGAACTCTTTTGAGTTGGCTCACCAGGTATAACTCTTTGACCATGGTACAATTGTATATTTTTAGGATTCTACTGCGTAGATAGCCATATGAGATTCTTGAGTGAGTACACGATAATGGGCCACTAAGCGATGAGGCTTCGGTGCAGGGTCCTATTACTATGTTGGCCCCATTGGGTGTTGTACCAACACCACCACCACTCGGAGGGCTGCAGTTGCCACCATCCCCACTAGGAGATCGTGCACGCCGACTAAGCATGTTGTATGAGTTTCAATGGACGATTCCCCTAAGGATTCAAGGCTATGAAGATGCCCAGGTAGCTCAGGACTGGATAAAGGCTATGGCTAGAGTTTTTAACCTAGTTGGGACACCAGTGGAGCATATGGTGATCCTAGTTTCTTGTATTTTCCTAGGCACGATAGGAAGATAGTGGTGCCTGAATCTCTAGTTACATGATGATGTGGCGCTCATCTGTATGGACATTGATAGCCTCTTCAGGGCAGAGTTCATTCTAGGGACACTACACTATGTTCGTATCATGGAGCTGTTGCACTTACAGTAGGGAAACTTATCAGTGGTCCAGTACTCGGCGAGATTAATTGACCTCTTTCACTACTCCACCGAAATGGTGAAAGAACATTTATTTAATGCATTGACAATTGATAATGGTCTTTATTGGTAGAACATAGCATCAATGATATCTCTCAATATCCTGACACAAGATAGAGTTCTCGAGTGAGCATTATTGATGGAGAGATTCTTAGATGAGAATGCACCCATGTTGAGAGCCACCACCTAAAGACAGGTAGTCATGTCATTTGTAGTAGGCAGTACACAGATGAAACATGGGTCCAAGTGTACGAAACCTTCCAGAGGGCATCCCCAGGATGTTGGGTCAGATGTGTGGAGCTAGCGGGGTTGAGGGAGTTAGCAGCGAGGAAAATTGTTCTTCATATGCAGCTTGTTGGGAAACATGGCCTGCAACTCCTAGAACTGCCAGACCGATGATCAACCGAAGATGGATGCACCACCTATGTAGCAGTCGAGGTTTGAGTGAGGAGGTCCATAGGGTGGTAGAAGTGGTAGAGTATTAGGTCATGCAGTAGGTGGTTGATGGTAGTTTGAGGTTCTAGCACCACCACCCCCAAATGGTCCAACCCGACCCCACCTAGTAGGTGGATAGGGGCGATCACAGCTACAGGCTATAGAGGTATACAACCACAGCTCTCTGGAGATTATTAGAGGTAATATCTATGTCCATTCCACCCTAGATTCAATAATTATATATAGAGGTTCTAGTCACTCTTTCATTACAACTGCACTTGTTCGGAGCTCAGAGATTCTGATGGAGCTGTTGGCTCAATCCTTGCATGTATAGAATCTTTTAGGAGATTATTAAAATGTTGCACAATGATGAAGGTAGTGTGATCTCACTCTAGGAGGTGAGAGCTTTGGATGGGATCTCCTAGTAGAATCATCGAGGCCTTACGATGTCATCTTGGGTATGGAATAACTTTCCATAGTCCCCGCTCAGATCTATTATTTTAGGCACAAAGTGTGGTGTGTCCATGAGGATGGGATCATGTTTACCCTAATTGGTGAGAAGAAACCCTTTGTAGCACAAGATGTACTATATAGGAGGAGGGTTCACCCAATTAATCATTAGTTTGATAGCCTCACCCTTGGAGCTGTAGATATAGGAGTCTGAGTTATCATGTAGTGGTGGAATAGTATGATGATGTCTTCCTTGATTATGATCTGGTACTACCTCCTCATAGAGAGGTAAAAATTCCCATTGACCTATACCCCGGGACAACACTGATATCTACACCAGTATATCAGATGGATCATGAGGTGCTTCATGAGCTTAGGGTCCAGTTGGAGGACTTGTAGAGAATGGAGTTCGTAAGGCCCAGTGTTTCTCCATAGGAATACTCGATCTTGGTCACCACAAAGGAATATGGGAGTTCGAAGCTTTGTGTGGATTATTGGTGCCTAAATCAGGTAACCTTGAAGAACAATTATCCTCTTCTGAGGATCAATGATCTCTTTGAGCATCTTAAAGGAGCTCATTGGTTTTCTAAGATATACCTCAGATTAGGCTATCATCCGCTCCGGGTATGGGATGAAGACAAACGAAGATAGACATCAGATATTAGTATAGCCATTACGAGTTCTTGGTGATGCCTTTAAGAATGACCAATGCTCTTGAAGTATTCATTGGACTCATTAATAGGATCATTCAGCCCTACATCAATCACTTTGTGGTGGCCTTCATTGAAGACAAATTGATATACTAAGTGTTGTAGGAGAAACACACCACACAACAACAAATAGTCCTGGATACACATTGAGAGAACCCGTGTTATAGAAATCTCTAGATGATCCAGTTCTAGATACGGGAAGTTAACTTCCTCGGGAAAATTATATCAGATGTTGTAGTTTCATCGAATCCTATAATGATAGAGGCAGTGCATGCTTGGGATCCACCCAACATTGTGACTGAGGTGAATAGTTTCCAGGGAATGGATGGGTACTACCCGAGATTTGTGCCTGACTTCTCTAGGGTAGAGGCACCCTTTTTAGACTTAACGGAGAAGGAGCATCATTTCTTGTGTACGGAGAAGTTCCAGAAGAGTTTTCAGGAGCTGAGGCAGGGACTAACGAGTTCCCCCATCTTGAGGCTACCAGAAGTGGGAGTTGGGTATGTAGTCTACTACGACACATCAGGGACCGGACTTGGTTGAGTCCTGATGTTGGAGTGAGTGGTGATCACCTACGATTTACGATAGTTGAGACAACACGAACAGAACTACGATACCCATGACCTACAGTTATCTATAGTGGAATTTGCGCTAAATATGTGGTGACACTACATGATGGGTGAATGGTTTACTATTTACTCTGATCTTAAGAGTCTCAGGAATATCTTCTCACACATGGACCTAAAAATGAGACAATGATAATGGAAAGAGTTCCTCCAGGACTATGACTTTGTGATACTCTAAACTATTAGGCATGGAAACCTAGTATTAGACACACTCAATAGGAGGTATAGTCTACAGTTGCTGAGTGAGGTGACCGACCAGCTTTCCACATTGCAGATATAATTTGTGGATAGAGAGGGAGCAGTTTACCTCTAGTCTATGACTATCATTCCCACACTTCTTCAGTGAGTTCGGGAGGCTCAGCTTGGGTATGTAGAAATTGAGGCCCGATGTGCTCAGATACCCTCAGGATAGGCTCTTGATAGAATTTATGAGGGGGGAGAACATCATTCTATTCAGAGGGCACACCATGGTACCGATGATTCTACGAGAGGAGGTGTTGAGTGACTTCCATACGTCTCCTTATTTGTACATAATAGAGTGGAAAATATGTATCAAGACGTCCGGTGATTGTCATGGTGGCTAGAGATGTTGAAATAAGTGGTCGTGTTTGTATCCTGATGCCTCACTTGTCAGCAAGTGAAGGCCAAAAATCAGGTACCAGCAGGCATAGATCAACACTTTAGGTACTAGAGTTCAAGCGGGATGGTATATCCATGGACATAATTATGGAGATACCATGTACGTCTAGGGGCCACGATTCCATTAGGGTGATCGTTGAACGGCTGACCAAGTCGGTCCACTTCCTTTCCTTCCAAGAGAAGGGATTAGTAGATATCTTGGGTCGTCTCTATGTAATGGAGATTGTATAAATTCACAGGGTTCCATCGACAATAATCTCAGACTGCGATGCAGTTTTTATATACTGCTTGTTGAAGGGATTGAAGGAGGCGTTCAAGACTCAGTAACGCTTGAGAACCTACTTCCCCCCTTAAATAGATGGTCTGAAGAAGCAGACCATATAAACACTCGAGGACATGCTTCATGATTTTTTCCAAAATTTTGGCCACAATTAGGAGGACCACTTGCCACTGGTAGAGTTCTCAGTGAACAATAGTTATCACTACACCATCAGCATGGATCCATTTGAGGCCTAGTATGGGTGACCATGTAGATCACCTATTTGTTGTACAGACCCTGGAGAGTCAGCACTTATGGGTCCAGAGTTGGTACATGCCACCACATAGAAGGTGAAGACCATCCAAGAGTGGATTAAGACTTTATAGAGCCGACATATGTCTTATGCCAACAGGAGACAGATACCCTTGGAGTTTGTAGAGAGTGACCATGTCTTCCAATGGATCTCACCCCGACTAGGATTAAAGAGGTTTGGCTGAGGCATTAATCTATCTCCAAGGTTCATCAGACCATTCTAGATCCTCATCTGAGAAGGCGAGGTGGCATACCTCTAGCTCTCCCCCACAAATGTACCGAGTGCATAATTTTTTCATTTGTTGCAGCTGAGGAGATACGTGCATGATCCATCACACGTTATCAACTAGGGTGAGTTGGAATTCGATGATGGGGTGACATTTGAGGAGTTACCTGTAGAGATAGAAGATCAACATGAGCAGGTCTTTCACGAGTGGTCGATTTTTTTGGTGCAAATTTGTTGGCAGTATGGGAACCTCTAGTACATCACATGGGAGTGGGAGGCTTAGATGTGTTCTATGTACCACAATTTTTCCCCTTGTTTTGTTGTAAATTTCAGAGACGAAAGACCCTAAGGTCTGGAGAATGTAAAGTCCCAGATTTTCCATTTAGTTTTTGATAAATTATTTTGGATCATTACAAGTCTAGAAAAATTGACAGCACGTGATTTTGAGGCCTGGTGTGCCCAGAATCCTATTTTGATCTTTTTTTAAAGAATGTTCAGTAAATGTATTGGTGGAATTTTCTAACATTTTAAACGGTGCTTGGAATTGAAATTTGAGAGCACCATTGAATCTGCATCACTATGATTATCTTAAGGAAAGCTTCACTTTTACAACAGTAGGTTGGGTAAAAAAGTTAGTTTTTCTAGCTTCTAACGATATAATAAAGTAACATAGAGATTTTTATTTTATTTATTTCTTTCCTACTACCTATTGAGCAGCGGTGGTGGGGACCATGGAGGACTTAGACTATTAATATGGGATATTAAAGGCTTGGTTACACTATTGTTTTATAACTACCCATCATGTAATTAATGTGGCACATTAATTATGTTAATTAATGAACCTAAATTATTTGTTGTTTCATTACTCACCCTTTTTCCCCTTTATTTATGTGAGGCTTGTGTTGGAGTTTTGGCATGGAATCATCAAGCGAGGAACCTCTGATGAAGTGACGCGACGTCTTCCACCGACGAGGACCGAAAGCTTGGACATTATTTGAGGGTCAACGACAAATGCTAATGGCTTCCACAGGCAAGGATAATTCTTCCACCACTACGACGTCCCAAACAAATCCTGAGGTAGGGGTTTTTGTCATTTAATTTAGGTTCAATGTTTCCATTATACATTCACAAAAAGGATGATAAATCATGGAATTAATATAGTCTTTTAGAATTGAATTTATTTTCATCGTTTGATATAATGCTTACATGAGGGGTGCAGGCGTATAGAACTAGGCCCAGAACCTCTGCCACTTCATTTCTTGGTGCGTTCAGAATGGGGAGATTTTTAACTCAATGAAAAGAAAAAACTGGGAGGCACACAATGACGATGACATCCCGGGAGGGCTGTATATGCATATGGAAGGAAGAACAGAACACTAGAGGTCACTGGGTGGCTCGCGGAAGGTTCGTTGGTATGGCACCAGCACTAGCGGTGGTGGGAACTATTACGGTCGGACAGGCGGTGGGAAACGGTAGGTAGCAGAGATGGGAGGCAGGAGGCAGCATTCAATCATGCTCTCTGGTGAGTGGGTCGCATCTATGAAGCCATGGAGAAGGCTGGGACCCGCTCCCTGCAGGACCCGTGGGTGTCGAGGTACCGCCACCAGGCACCACCCATTAATAAATTGAACCGATATTTGAGCCATTCGAATGGTAGAACGCACGACCCCCACATATGTCGCGCCAAGCATCAGGTAGGAGCGCCTAGTAGGCCGTGCCCAGATGGCGGGCTTGGTTGGTCCACAACCTAGCCTAGGCCAGTTCTTGATGGGCTAGGTTAGAACTAGACCAGGTCATGTTAACTCCATCTAGGTTGGGTCTGCCTTGGATGGGTTGGGCCGGGACAGTCGACTAGGTTGGACTGGACCCAGACTCCTCCCGGACAGAGATAATCTTAAAAGGCCCTATCTTACAAACTTGACATTCATTTGATTAACTATCTATGACACTGGGATCCTTGGAGAGTAAGGATCTTTTTTATATACTCCACTAGAGTTTTGGATAAAGTGGGAATAAGACCGGTTTGGATCAATACTGAATCCAACCAGGCCCTCGACCCTAAAATGGAAATAACTTACAGACCAGACATCTATATGACATGTCATCTATTGCGTTGGAATCCGAATGACATGACAGATCCCGGGGTAACTTAATAGTGGTACTTAGTGCTGGTTGAAATACGACTGATGGATTGAGGATTGGTTTCTCCTAGAAACAAGCATACTATGAGAGGGGATCCTGTGTCTAGATAAGACGTGAAGAATGAAGAGTGATTCTATGTGAACCAGAACCTAATGATTTTATGTGAATCAACACCCAATGATTATGTGTGAATCAGCATCCATAGATTCTATGTGAATCAGCACCCAGTGATTCTGTGTGAATCAGTACATAGCGATTCTGTGTGAATGAGTATCTATCGATCCTGTGTGGGTTAGCAGCAGTGTCTCTTGATAGAGTAGATGATCTAGCCTTATGACTAATCATCTATACTACTGTTCTCAGTTATACCTGGTTTGAGCAGTGTCTATTACTATGTGATTTGTGATTGAGATCATGCTTGTATAATTACTCTGTGGAATTATGAGAGACCTTTGATGGTATCAAGCTCCCTACATATTATTGTTATACTCACCCATTCACGGGCTTCACTCACACCTTGTTGTGTATTTTGAAGATGAAAACCATCTGAACTGAGACTTTAGGAGCGAGGACCTAGTGGTACATGGAGGTGATTTGTTGACGTAGAGAGAAGTGGGGGCATGTTGTACCTACCCTTCATGTAGGATCCTTGGTGGACTATCACAAAAGATATTTTATATTTTTAGTTATTGTAGTGTCTTTTTAGTTGGGCTTGTATTCCAGCCACTTTTTACATTCAGTACTTACTATTACACTTAGTTGTGGATAATACTTGTGGTTGTACTTTACTCTTAATTTTTTTTATTTTATCATAGTTTACTTTGCTTGTGTGTGTACAGGACTTGAGGAAAATCCTTCCCATTTTAGGGATATGCCTTTCTGGTGCTAGTCACCAACCCCTGGCCATTGGAAGGCATGGTTGGGGTAGTCACGACACAAGCCCCAGGGGATGGATCATGACATTCGAGAAGCTTGGTTAGTGCACTACTTCATGGTTATGGATTTTATGTTTATGTACTTCTTACAATAATTTTTATTAGAGAATAAACTTGTATACCTGAGAACTTCATGTTAAGGACACCTTTGTGGTGACCAAATAAGACTAATACTAACTACCTACATGACACTTTTTATGATCATGTAGGCTTCATGGGAGAACATGTGATGGGAAATGGACCTACGGCATATTGATGGGTAGGTGGAGCACAGATTGTGGGTGGATCCTGACCAACACAGTAGGACCATGTAGTTCTTTTATTTTTTTTAATGTTTTCATCATTCAAGATAGTTTTTCCACACTATAAACTTATTTAGTTTTAAAGATACATATTACATTTATTTTTCCATATAGTATAATTATAATTTATTAAAAATAGGAATTTAATTATATTTTTAAAATTCATTATATTATTATTCTACCCCACTATATAATTTTAATCTTAAAAAATTAATCCCTAGATGTTTTTTCTAAGAAATCAGTTCACTCAGCTTGAACAGCAGACTAATGTTCGCATGTATGTTCATTGATCCATTCATGATGCCACTGAATCTGGACTACTGGTACCATCATTTCACACAAAACCATCCCATTTCGATATATGATCCACACCAAACACTCCACATAAGTTACTTAAATCTTCAAATCAATTTCTTCTTATTGAAAACAAGTGTAGGGCTAGGAATGTAAAATCCCAAGATAAAAAAATAGGTCCGAGATGAAATTCCACATAACCTAATGTGTGGATCCCTATATGAAATATGCTACTGACTAGAGGTGAGGGTCTAAGAAACAATTGTTGTAGATTTATCGTCTTTCCAAACATCTTTTCCCCAACCTAAGAGTCAACCTAAAGAAAACCATATCTCCCACACCATTCAATAGGGTGACCTCATATGGTTAGTATATGATCTATGCCTTCTCTATGTGATTATCAACCCCTTAAATATAAGGTAAACACTCTTATAGGTCTCCTCAACCATACTAGGGACACCTACCATTGTCTCACCCACTTCAACCCAACAATGTGATAAGAAACACGGCCTCCCGTAACAATCCTCCCAAGGTTCCATCTTAAATTATGTTTGATAAAAATTACAGTATGTAATTTCAAACCTGGAAAGTGATCATTACATGACCTGCCATGCTATAACTTGCATTCTCAAAGGTTTTACTCAAATATGCTTATAGTTATCTCAGACTATCCATCAGTTCTAGTATGATATTAAAAACTAAATCATAGATGAGTCCTTGAATCTTTTTTCAACCCCTACCAAAATCAAGATGTAATGATTGCATCTCAATCTATATCATTTCTTAATTATATTCCATGTAGTAGCATGATCTTTCAGACATAAGTCAACCATTCTCCTCCACTAAGGTAGTCTATTGGATCTGTATGAAGTGAGTAGATGTGTTAACTGATATGAAATCACCTAGAATGTGTCAGGCATCCTAATAGTCATGGGTATCCCAATCAAAATGTCCATAAATACACCTTCCCACTTCCACATAGGTTTTAGGGGAGGCTAAAACAATCCGCCCAGATGATGGCACTTGATCTTCACCCTAAAACAGGTAAGTAATTGGGAGAAAAATCATGTAGAGTTATAAAGTAATCTAGTGCAATAATGCTTGTGTGATTTCACCATAGAGTTTAATAGAAGTACATCCCAAGAGGTCACCCATCCATGTAATACCCACTCCCTTGAGCTATTGAATTCAGAGTACAACATGTTTACATCATAAGAGGTTACCTATATTTGATTTACTCCAACCGAATAATGATAAACTATATATTTCAGCAGAAGTACTTTGTAGGAGGTCACCCACCATAGTACTAATTTTCTCAAACACTCTTAACTAAAGATGACTAATGAAATCTAAAAAATCAGAAATATTTAGATTATCTCCCCAACACGTGTGTCTTAGGTTAAGGTTCCTATCTATGAAGTTATTGTGAAGGATATTGTGGTTCATATAAAAAACCTATTACTGAAAATATAACGACACAAAAATTTTAGACCATTGACTACTAATTCCAGCTTCAAATCATGTGTCGAGTAGTTCTTCCCTTGAGGCCATAGCTAACACAAGCATATCATACTACCTTCTATCATTCCATTATTACCACCACTAATACATCGCTTGATGCTTCACAGTACGCTACATAATCAAACCTAGACTTGGGGAGTTTCAGTACTAGAGTTGTTATTAACATTATCTTTTGCACAAGGAAAACATATTCACAAAGGTCAGACCAATTGAACTTTACTCCCTTCTTTATCAATGCTGTCAAATGTGATGATAGTTTGGAGAAGTCCTAGAGAGACCGTAAAAAATATCCTATTAACACAATAATGATCTTGATCTTGAACACATTTTGGGGACATTTCCAATACAGTACTATTTAAACATTTATGGGATTACTGATACACTGGTGATAGACATCATGTTACCTAGAAAATACCCTCCTCAATCTAAAAGTCATGTTTTGATTGATTGAAGTGAACTTTATCTTCGTGAAGAATATATTGGATTTTCCCATGTTTTGTTGCTGGTTGCTCTAGTTTTGATGAGTATATAAGGATATAATCAAGTAACACTATGATGTAATAGTCCACATATGTATAAAAGTTATTTCTTGTGAGGGACAAGACTATTTTTAATGTGTTCATTAGCCAGAACAACATCATCAAGTACTCAGGCAGGCCATATATTCTCTGAATTTACGTCTTCTGAACGTCCACCTCCCTAACATTAAATAGTTGATTTCGTGAAAAAATATCAATCTTGGAGAAATTATATGCACCCTAGAGTTGATCGAAAAGACCATCAAAAATGGGAAATGGATATTAGTTTTTTACCATCACCCTTTTCATTTTCCTGTAATCATCACAAACCCAAATACTACTATTCTCCATCTTGGAGAAAAAAATAAGTGATCCTCATGGTGAAATTCATGTATTTATGAGTCCCTTCCTTGTTTTCCAGATGATCTATAACCACCTTCAGCTCGGATGGTTGTATATGATCTCAATATCATCTTAAAATGTACTTCCATGAATGTCACTTCTAGGTAGAATATTTCAAAAAATAATATTAACCATTCTAGAGAATTCATAAATAATTTGATTTTATAGAAGGATGAAGAATTATAGAGTATAAAATTATAGAATATTATATAATATTTTTGTTCTCTTAGGACTAAGAAAGGTATTAAGTTTATAGCTTACGGATGAAGTGGATCGACTTCATATACAATGTTCAAGTGAAGAAGAAGCATCAACACATTTCTCGTACATATCTAGTTACAATTGGAAAACATCATTCTATATCGATGTTTATCAGCCTTCTTCATAATTAATTATATAAACTATGGCATGGAAACATTTTATATAATGTTAAGAAAACATTTAATAATGAAAAAAGGTCATTAGGATAAATTGTAACCAGTCTATGTGATCATACAATATTTATCTTTAATAGTCTATAGGGTCAAACATTGTTTTCCCAAGATTTTCCCTTAACCCAAGGCATAACCCTCATAGCAGTAACCATAATATATATCACATCATTTTACTCATAGTCATAATATTTTTAATAACTCAAAAAATATGATTTTATCAAATAATCAATTCCAATAAAGATATATCAAACATGATAGAAACAAATAGATATCACACGAGAGAAAAAAATCTCTGATAGAGAGAAAAACTCAAGACATTTAATTAATGAACAACTATGCAGCACATCAACTTATATATATATATATGTAATTTGAAAGTATGTTTTTATTTATAATGAAATATCATATGCCAAATATTATAAATCACATGTCATGTTTATCTACATCACCCAAGGTGAGTTAATCAATAGTAACAATAATACATAGTTTTCAATATTATGGAAAATTTAATGTCCCATATATAGTACTTCCCACACTAACAAAGTTCTCCTTCCCAATTCACATCCATATCTACTTTAATTTACCCTTTCCCAAACCATGGAAGAGAATAATCAAGTTAGGTAGTAATGAATACCCTGATACCATTTTGTAACATCCCATCCCAAACTATCTTGTCCATGATAGAATTCCACATAACCTCATTTGTTCCTCTTAGTACACAAGAGGAAACTGATTAGTAGTGAGTGTCTAAGGTCTTCATGGTGGTGACTATACCCTCAGTATTACATTAGTGGATATATAATATATAATGAAAATTTAATAAATAATCTTATTAATCAAAGAAAAAATATATGACATACTTGTCATGAAAATAAAATTATTCTCCAGAATGTAATGAATGGCCATAATGAAGAAAAAAGATGATAAGTAAAATAATTGCAGGGTCATCTTCTTTTTTCTTGCTCACCTAAGATCTATTCTCCACCTACCCATCCATACCCTATAGATACCTTTAGCTTTACGAGGTCTATTATAAAATCTACAAGAACAAAAAAATTCATGAGTATGAAATAATTAAAAGACTCATTAAAACGTAAACAATGTTTCTTTTAACAGAAATGCTCAAGTATAGTAGTTTATTCAATGAAGATAATAAATATAGGAAGAAAATAAGCATAAAATACAAAACTAGGTGGTATTACGCAATCAAAACTAATACAACCCAGGAGCATAGTTGATTCATCTCCATACTAGAAGATATCTAAATTAGTTGGAATAAAAAAACTAGATATTATATGATGCACTCATGGTGTCATAGAGGTGATACCCTGTGTCCTTTATCCCTTATGATGACCATTTCACCTAGATCCTATAAATGAGATTTTCTAGTACTCACATCAACTAGGAAGTCATGTGGTGAATGCCACTTGGAAGTTATGATACCACATTCACACACTCGACATGAGACAATTGATACCGCATACCTCCAACCCGTGCTAATGTACCTCATTACTATGATTAAAATCAAGTGCTTTCCCCCATAAGGGGTTAAATATGTCATGATGGTGCACCTATCTCAAATACCAATAAAAACCCACATTGTATGGTAATATAAATATATATAGGGCCAACACACATGTTTTCACTGTATATCAACATGTGTATAAAGTATTATACATAATAACATGTGATCATAATCAAATATGGTTCATAGATACCCAAATATCATTTATAGAATCACAATTGTTTTTATGGGATACTACACACAAACACATTAAATCACAATCAATAAAGATTAATCAAAATTCCAAAAAATATAATCATTAAGGAAAATCTGTAAACACGAGCCCGAGAAGGCATGTAACACCCTACCTCTAAAGTCTTTAATGTATGATGGTGAGGATGAACAAGCCAATAAATTATTTTGTATTATTAATATAAAAAATATTGAGACCTCAAAGCTCTAGGTTCTTCATGAAACCCTAGACCAAAAACCATCAATTTTATTTCAAAAATAAATGAAACAACACATGTGATAAAACTTTTTATTTCCTGGATAATTTTCAAATAGTTGTTCTAGATCAACATATGATCTTGAAATTATATCAATATCAATAATTATATTTTGATAATTTATGAAAAATTAACTTTTTTGATAGATTATTTATTTTTTACCATAAATTATCTTTTATAATTATCACTAAAAATATATTATCTATTGATAATATCTTCTCTACAAATTATCTTGTGATAATATGAAAACTATATATTGAAAAATTATAGTAATTGTCATTTATTTTATTGAAATTATCATTTGGAAGGTCATAAAAACATATGGGAATTATCTAAGATTGATCATCACATATGAACCTCAAGCCATTGGACAATCTGAGTAGATTATATGTATATTGGAGGATATGATTGGATCATTCCCGCTAGACCTTGGCAGGGTATGAGATGATCACACAACCTTGTTTGAGATTTCATACAATAATTATTTTAGGCCTCATTGAAGATGGAACCATATGAGGATCTTTATGTGTATACATGTTTGTCACACCATTATGGGAATGATGTGGGTTAGACAATGGTGTTGGACCTCGTGTTGTTTAGTAGTCCTCTTAGAGAGTCAAAATGATATAGAAGAGGTTGATCATCACAAAAAGAACACATAGATCATATGCCGACCATAGGAGAGGACCATTGATGTTTGATATGAGAGATGCATTTTTCTATAGAGTGACTCCTCTATTGGGGAAGATGTATTTGGGGATGTATGAAAATATAGCACCACATTTATTTAAACCCTTGTTACAAGATTATTCCCTCTTGCGTATGGGAATTATCACATGAGGTTACATGGAATTATGTATTCGATATTTTCATTTATGTTGGAATGTTAAATTCCCAACCATAGATATGTTTTTATATTGTGTAAATTGATCTGGAGATCAATTTATCTTTTGAGGAGCATCTAATTGGAAATATATATCAATGTGGGAAGGTATTGTGAGAAATTATGGTACCAGTAGTCCAGATTTTTTAGCATAATGAACAGATCCATGAAGAGACATGACAACATTTGTTTTATGTTTGAGTGCAATATCCTGAGTTTTTCAAGTAAAATTTCTATGGATACCTCTTAAGGATGAGAATTCAATAAGGGCGGTAAATTGAAATATCATAAATTTATAAAATAAAATAAAAACATATTATTGAAAAATTATGCATGTATCATGTGGAAAAAATTATTTACTAATGAAAATAACATAATAACTGTATTAAAGGATTAACATAATGTTAACAATCTAGTATACAATTTTGAATATTTATCATATTTTCTTCAGTGTCCGACACTATGTTGGGGAAATATTCCAAGTCCCAAAAAGTCTCAGTGAATACATGAATAAAATTATTAAATATATTTTCTTATGTTCATGCAATTTATTCAATATAATTTAATATATTAAAACATGTGTGTCATATGAGAAATATGTAACCACCTCTAGGTTTGGGACGTAGTATTTACACAATGTAGTGTATAAAATTTATAGGAGTTGTAAATTTGGACAACTCTCTCTAGATAAAAACAATTTATTTATCAAGTTTTTTTATATTATTTTGGAAAATTATTAAATAACTCAAAAAAATTGGTCTTATGAGAAATCACATACAATAGCTAGGTCCAAGATGCAGTTTTTACCCTCGGCATGGCATAATATTTGTATGCATTAGACGTTTGGACTTCCCTCAGATAATTTTTTTTAATTTATAAATAACTATTTACTTTGATTTATAATTAAAAAATAATTAATATCATTGACATCGTGTTTCATATATGAATTCTAAGACCACCTTTGGTTATAAAATACACGTTCTACCATAGGAAGGACATAACATTTACATTCAATAGATGCTCAGTGTTGTCACTCAATAAGTAATGTTATTTAATAATTATTAAAATTACTAAATTAGATTAATTAAATGAAGATACATTTTACTTTGTTTTTTATTCCCCAATGCACTCCTAATAGCCCCAAACCACCATTGATGGACCTCTAGAACCGAAAAACCAAGGATTCCTAACTATTGGAACATTTAAATTTTAAAAAACATTATTGGGATCAAATTAAACACTCCACATTTATTTAGATAGAGGAATGTGGGGCCTAAACATCCACCCCAACTTGGTCTTCTCAGTGTTTATGTTTTGGTTGTTTTTTCTGTTAATTTTTAAAAAATTTTAAGTTAAATATTTTTAACTAAACATCTCTTGTGATATTGATCAAAATTATGTGGTTGAATTGACGTGGTATACATACAATGAGACTAACATAAATAATAAATATTATTTGAGGGAATAAATTTATTTTTCAATCTGTTTTTTTCGTATTTTAAATAGACCATTTAAAATTATTTATCATATGATAATCACAATGATTTTTGATGTGATACTTATAATATTGTAAAATGATTATTTCAATGAATTACTAAATACAAATTACATAACATATAAAAAATAATTGTCTTAAATGATATTAATGGATAATTGTATCAAATAATTCATGATTATTTTAGAGGGGAAGAATTATCATAATATAATTACAAACTGATAATTTGTACTAAATAATTATTAGAGTAGAATGATAAAAAAAATATAAGAATAATTATAAGGAAATTTTCACATGATAAACTATGAAAATTAACTACTATGTCGATCTAGAAGAAAATAATATGACCATTTATTAATAATAAATGAAAAAGTAACAGGGAGAAGGGTGGTGTAAAAAAAGTGACTTCCCCCATCCATAAATAAAAGAGTTACAGATCATAGTTGGAAATATCATTCCCATAATCATAATAATTCAAGGATTCCCACTCGAATTAGGAATTTCCCTAATTGTACATCTTAATAATTTCTATATTGAACATTCCCAAAATTTATAAGAAGACCAATTAGACACAGTGCAAGGTGTGTTAGGATAGTCCTTCATTAGTCTTCTCGTTTAGGGAGTAAGAGTGAAGTACAAACTGCCAACCACCAAAACCAATAAATCTAGAAGTCCATCATTTAATGTGGAATGATCATCACAACCCATTTCCTTTAGGGGAAGAAATCATCCATCAATTCCACCTCAGGGATGTAACCCCACATATCATATATCCTTGAGAAAATCAGAAATTTCTAGATCTCCTAATGATAATAAACAATTTGTGGAGCCCAATAGTGACTATCTAGGATGGGATACATATCAACAGTCCAATATTGTTGCGAGACTGCCCCATGAATAGTGTTTATGTGAGGATTTGGAGGTTCAGTTCAAATAGGAGACTCAACAATAGTGAGATTAGAAGTCTCACCATGATCAACTAATCCAGGAGGAGGAGTTGAACCATAATCATTAGATGTTGAATTTTTGGAAAATTCAACTCATGTATTAGAGACACTACTATTTTCTTTCATTTGTGAATAATCCACAAACATTCCTTTTCCTTTCAAATTTGGATCTTTAGAATCAGATTTGTTAGGCGATAGCATATCAGTTTTACTAGAAATTGCTCTTGGAGAACATATCCACTTTTATTAAGAGACCATGATGAAGACATATGTGTCCTGTCTAGATTTTTTAGAGAGATTAGTTGGGTGACCCTTCATCCAACATCTCATGCATGAGACATTCCTCTGACATAACTCAAAATAATTCCCAACATCAGTACACTCATTACAGGAAAATGATTTCTTTCATACTAAACATTAATTTGGATATTATCAGTGCATGTGGAGAGTGATACCTTATCAATCAAGGTGGATAAAATATCAATCTACACTAACATTATAGAATAGTTTCCCAACCAAAAAACCCTTATTTTATTTTTCAAGTTATATTAGAGTCCCAATTACTATGGCAATATCAGGGAATGTTTTTTGATGCATAAGGAACCAATTAAGGCCATGAAAATAAACCTTGAACTCAAGAAAAATAATTCCTTTAACAAAAATTAATAATTTATAGGGTTTATTCATGATGGTGAATCCATCAAGGTTTCATGGAATAGGATCTAATGCTCATCAAATGAATTTTAGAAGGATATGTGGGAATGATGAATTAAAAGGATAATTAGTGATAAATTATCAAAATTATAATTATTAATATAGAGATAATTAGATTCTCATCAATTTTCCTAGAATTATGATTCCAAAATTATATAGGAGATAATGTTTTATCACATGTGATGTACTATTTATTTTTTAAATAACATAGATTTTTAAGGATCATCAAACTATTGAAGAACCTCATGCATCGATGTGTATACTTTTTCTATAATAATACTATCAAGAGGTGTTTATGGATGGTTTATCCACTCATTTAGATGTTGATTAATTTTGAGGTAAGATGTTCCTTACCTTATTGGAATCTAATTTGAACAGGTTTCCTTGAATATTATATTTTTTTGTCATTTTAATTTACCAAGCATCATTTTAATTTTATATGAGTTTTTTTGTGTTTCCCAAAAACTATTATGATTCTATGAGTAATATTAGTGTGTAATAAACAATATTGGATTATTATCACATGTTATTTTCTATGCTATTATATTCACATATAGATATACTATGCATACTTGTGTGATCACCCAGTATACGTATTACCATGTCTCTTGAGTGTCTAGTGGTATTTGAGATTGGTGGACCATCGTTACATATTTAACCCCTAGTGGGGAAGAACACTTGATTGAAATGATTACAATGAGGGACTTGAGCATAGGGTGGAGGTATGAGGTAGCCATGGCATCATGTTGAGGGTGTGCTCGATGTTTCCTTGTTGCCAAATGCCATTCATGACTTGATAACCGAGTTGATGTGTGTACTAGCTATACATTTCTAGAGAAACATGGTGACATGGTCCTCATGAGGGATAGTTGATACTATGTATCACCTCTACAAAAAACTAAGGAAATAACTCAAGAGTTTGTTTGTTTCATTTGACTCATTAAGATATCTTCCATCATGGAGGCAAAGAAGACATGGCTAGGAGTTGTGGGTGCCTGATTAGCAGACAACAAATCAGTTTGGGATTTTATGATTGTGTAATTACTATATTTATTATTATCATGTAATGTTCTTGTATACTTGATCATGTTATTTTAGTGATTCGTTGGATGTTTCTTATTGAGTCTTGTACTCACATTGTGCTCGAGAATTTTGATGTGCGTCTATATTTCATGAGAAATATGGTGAAAGAGAAAGAGCCCAGTGGTAGATAGATTACTAGGTGGAGAACTTGGGTGGGTAAGACTGGGAAATAAATTGCGGTACCCTTTAGTTCCTTTATATATCATATATTTTCATCATGATGGAGAGGTTTTCTATACATGAAACTACTTTTATTTTCATGACATGTATTTCATTTATTTTCTTCCTAATTACTCTGATTATTTAGTATATTTTCATTATTTCTTTTGGATAGTTTAATGTGATATTTATGGCATAGTCTCCCCAATGAATAATAAATACCCTCACTTCCAGTCGACTTCCTCTTGTGTACAAGGAGGTATGATTGAGTTTATGTGGCATTCAATTTAGACCCGGTGTGTCGGTTTTGGCTTTTGGAGCCTTGTTGTTGTTTACTTTTTACTAGCCATGTTTTATATAACTCCATGTTTGTCATTATGTTTCATTTATCTCTTATATATATGAATCTCACATCCCTTTAAGGTCACCCTATTTGGAAACAATGTTTTTTGTTATACTAGTTGAGCAACAGACATCCCTTACCTCTTTTTAATATAATGTTATATTAACCCTTTTTATGATGTAGGTTTTCAATAAAGGTATCTAAAAATTTCAAAACATTTTTTATCAAGATAACTATATATTGGGATGAATGTGTTTATTAATGGTGGTATAATTTAGCATCGCCTGATTTTGTAATAAATTTCTATTCAACTAAATTTTATTCCATTAATAACTTGTGTCACATCAAATAATGAGTTTAAATGGTACAAAATATACTTTTAAAATAATAATATTTAAATTAGACTAATAAAATTTCTTTTATGAATAAATATAACAATGTTATGATAAAATCTCTCTAGAGGTTTTATATATTACATATTTATTGATTAATTTATAATAAATAAGTATTAAATTTTTTAAAAGGTAGTTTTATTATAAATAGAATGTTTTCCTAAAAAACTCTTATTGATTTTTAAGAAATAATATTATATTTAATTTCTTGAAATATTTTAAAATTTATTTTATAAAAATATATATTATTTTTGAAAAAATAATATCAAAGTTATATAGTGAAATTTGTTTTATATTTTTTTGAATAGTAAATTGTTTCATTGAATAGTGGAAATTATTTATTTTATAAAACAATTACATATTTTCATTAAATACTATTATATGAAGTCATGTTATATTTTTTATTTCATTTAAAAGATTCATATAATCTTAATTTTTAATAATCTAATTAAATTCATTTAGATTATAATTTTTCTAGGATTTGGAAGAAATCTATTTTTATGTTTAACATTTTTCTAGAAAGTTTTTTGATTTACATAATGGTCTCCATTTTCACTACCTAAAATAACTCCAAATAGAATATGATTTAAATTAGATTTATAGATTATATCATTCTCTATATTTATTTAAATTCTTACAATTTATATTTCTGGTCATATACTTAAAAAAATAATCTTTTCTTTTAAAAATTATTTTTCTCAAAAACATCATTTTATAAAAATTTGGATGTGTAATTTTAAATTAAGTTAATATTATTTTACAATATTAATATAGATAAATATATTTAAAATTTGGAATAATGAGATCCAAATTTGATTAATTGGATGCTTTTATTATTTGACATTATAAATTGTAAATTTATTAAATAATTATCACTATAGTAAGAGTAAATCAAGTAATTAATCTTAAAAATAATATGATAAGAACTAAATATTTACAATAACACATTCTATTATAAAATTGATTGATTTTTATTTATCCATTCCCTTCATACTTAGAAAAATATATGTCCCTTTCATTAAATATATTATTAATTTTGTACTAAATAATTTTCATGTAAAAGATAAATCCAACTATTCCTCATTCATTATTTAAAAAATTATAATATTAATTGAATGGGAATAAAATAAAATATTTTATTTTTCAAATACAAAATTTATTGATAAATGATTTCATATAATGGTAATTTATTTAATTTTTTTAAAATTCTATAATTACATTAAATTCTAATGAAACATAAACACAATATTTATTCGACTTTCTTAAATAGAAAATAATTTTTTTTTTAAAAAATGAATGTAATATATATATATTTTATTATTAATGTTGAATGTTTTTAATTAATATAATATTTTAGTGATTTATTAATGGTTTATATTAAAATTCAATTTCATTCATAATGATTTCAATGCCAAATAAATCAGATAGTTCTAAAATTAAATTGAATGATATTTTATAATAAATAATATTTATTTAAATGATTTAATATTCATAATAATATTCTATTCATCCATGTGATTAGGATATGTTTTAAAATATCATGCACGATCCTTTTGATGGACAATTATCTACTTATAATATATATTTAGTTCCAAAAAAATGTTGTTTTAGAAGTAATTCTCATAATGAGTTAATGTTGATTAAAAAATGATAAGATTTAAAACATAATATAAATTTGTAAATGTTTTATTTTTATTATTTAGATTCATCCTAATATTCTTTTTTTATTAAATTTTTTTGTCCTTCTTCCATGATTGTTTTTATATTAAAAATATATTTTTTTAAATTACATAACATTCCATCCCCTCACTATTAAAAGGGAACCTACTCTCATTTATATTTCACACATAATAATCCTCATTGGTCTTCAAAAAAAAAAAATATCAATTAATTAATTACCTTCTCATTTTCTAGAGACCTACGTTCATTTATAAAAACCCATATAGTTATGATTTAATTATAAACCAAAAAAGGGATTTCTAAAGAAAATGTATAATTTTTAATAGATAATTTTAATTTTTTTAATTCATCCACCACATTCAAATAAAATTTAAAAATGATGATATAATTACATAATTATATCCCATAGACAGTTATTTTTTATTTAAATGGCATGCCATATATGTTTATCCTCTTTAATTTTATAGGAAATGAAACTATCATTCATTTCTATGTTCTCCTACCTCGTTACGAACTTACTAATAAAATTTACATCACCACCAATCCCAAATAGTTTTAATGATGGATTATATATATATGGTGTTAATAATCAATTTTATAATTTTTTTGAAAGACATGTTATATTATTTCATACATTTCTATTCATTTTAAAAATATAATGTCATTTTTTCATACCTGTCGATTACCATGTCCACAAAGCGTTGTGTTTTTTTTTTCGAACCACCAAAATTGAATGATATATATAAGTTTACTTAATGAAATTATATAATCATTATTAGATAATAAAAATTATTTTTGAGAAAACAACACTTATTTTATTTTCATCATTATCATTGAATTATTGAAACATTATTCATATGTTTTTATGACTTACTTTCTCAATGATTGTAACATAGTTGATTTTTTAAAACCCTATTTTTGGTTTGTTTTAATATTATAATTGATGTATCAAATAGATAATAATTCCACTATTATTATTCCAATGATTATGGAACAATGAACATTTTACCATTGTTAAGAAACTAAAAAATAATTAGGCATATGAATCGAATAACGTTAAAACATTTCAGGATAAATTAATTGATTTACTAGTCAAATATAACATGGTGATAAATAAAATAAAAGGAATAGTAAATATAAAATGTTTAATTAGAAAGTAAATAATTATTTTTCATTAATCATGATGATAAATAAGGAAAGTCATGATTCTGAAATGAGGTATTCTATTTCATCCTAATTTACCTTTATTGAGGCATATTTTAATGGCATGCACACGATTTCATTTACATATTGTATATTCTTTACATTTTACATATAATATCATGAACTCTTCAAATCTAATTTTATCATACAAATAAATGTAAAATATTTAATTAAAATAGTATTAAATTTAATTTTTCCATGTTGTATGGTGTTTTATAACCCATTTTTATTGGGTTATATTATATATCAAGTTACTATAGTACTATAAAAATATGTGTGTTATAATTTTTTATTATTTTATATTTAGTTGTCAAATTACATACGAAGATCTTCATTTGATATACATCATCAATTAATTTATCTATTGTCGCATCAGTGGTATGATCTTGGTAAGACATTTCATCTCAATTACCACTTCATTGTGATATATTTGATATTACAAAACTAATAATTTTTATGAAGAATATATAGTTACCCATTGATATTTTATATAAAGAATTTCAATTTAGTCTTGACATTTAATGTTTAATTTAAATTTATTTCTTTAATTATTATTATGATTTGAAGGTTACCAACATGGTAATGCTTTAAGAGATAGCCTCATTGTCATTCAAGCTTTTTTATATTTAATTCATTGATAGATCTCTTATTTTATATTTTCACTTTAATCTAAATATATTTTTCAATACAAAATTTTCTTTAAAAAATTAAATATTTTAATATCATTTTACACTCTTAATTACTCATTATACCAAAATCATTTATTTATGGAAAACTGACATGTTTTTCTACTCATTAGGGGACAATAATCTTCAATATCCATATTTTCTATAAAATATTTTATTTTTTAAAATATTAACCAATGATTTAATTATTACATTTTTTACATGTGTTCTATAGTTTAAAATTTGTTTTCAAAAGATTCTTCCTCTCATTTTCTGAAAATATACTTCTTTAAATTTTTTCATAACTAGTGCAAACAATAGTTTTTTAATATCCACATCATGAATAATATTTTATCACTTACATAACCACTAATTTCATTGAGTTTTAGATTGATATATTCAGTTATTATGTTCAATGAAAATTTTTCCAATCATTTTGCTATTTTTTAGTTTCTAAAAGTTTATTTCAAAATAAAAAGTGTATTTTCCTCAAAGATATTTTTAATTGATATTTTTTAAAAATCAATTTTCATCAACAATAATTAACCTACTATTATATATTAGGTATATGTTTTATTTACTCCATCCTTATTACTTTTTTGGATGTTTTATATTTTTTATTATTTAAAAGATTACATAAATTCATTAATTTTGTTCTTCTGATATAAATAATTTTCTATTAGTAATGTAGATTAAGATATATGGATTATTTATATAGTTAATGAAATATTTATATTTAGTGATGGGGGGGATTATATATCCCGTATATGAATTAAAAGTTTACATACCCCCTGTTAAAAATAACTATGTGGAAGACTTTGAACGTGAGTTTCATATGTCTTTAATTATGAATTTAATAGTTATGAAATAATTTTTTGACATCCTTGTGATTATTTGATTACTTATGATATATTTGGATTAATATCATTGTAGTGATTATTTATATAAATGTATATGATCATCATTATTTTTTATTGTATTATTATTCATGGTCATTTTAATGATTAAATTTAATGTGTTTAAAATTATTAAATATGAAATATTGATGATTCTATATTTATTCATGATTTATTCTGACATAAAAAACCATAACTAAGAATATGAGATAACCCTCATTACATTTCTATTCTATCTAACATGAACTTGTAAGCTTTGAATGAGCTCGAGGATGCATATTATTTATATTTAATACATATATTTTATATATTTTCTAATGTGAGGAGAGATTCATGGATATAACTAGTTTACCAAAACAAATAATCCTTTCCATCCATTGGGATGTGATATCCTCTATCTTATTCCAATTTATAATGTAGTATCCAGCTCTAAATAACTTGGGTTAGTGTATTTACATATTTTGTGTTCCATTATCCCTCTAAAATGATCTGAACACTCATTAGTGGTTGTTGGGTTTTATATGTAGCCACATATTTTAAATTACCCTTGGTATTGTACCATAAAACAATTATAATCTAAAAATATATTGGATGAAACAAATCATTATTCTTTATTTTGTATCGGGTGTGAACTCATTCAATATATAACTCTAATAGAGATATATTCACAACTAAAACTTATATTTTTACCACTATATAAAAACATGTAAATTAAAAATGTTTCCATAGAATAATGACAAGGTTCATAGAAACCATTTTATCTATATTCAATAGAATATGTTCAAGCCAACAACCTTATTTTTAAATCATGACCATAGGTTATATATCACCAAGATCAATATAGAACATTTCCAGAAGCTATCTCACAATGCCTATTTCCATGGTTTGGTAAGCCATAGATGTAGATTATCTATTTTCATAGCCATCATGGATCATAACCATTGAAAAAAATTCACTTGTTTAATTTTTTTAGTAAATCTTGTTAATATGATTCAAAAAATTAAATGACCCTGCAAAGTCACTATCACATGACTTCTTCCATATTACTCAAAATGATTTACCTAATTATTGTGTCTATTTATATCATTATATATATATATATATAAAATTACATAAATATTTATTCATAATTATATATTGATATAATTTATAATCATTCACAAAAATAAAAATATAAAATTTTACTAGAAGGCCGATTTCCGTTGTTTTGAAAATAGTGGGTATAAGAAACTCAAAATTAAAATATTTACATTGTTATCTATGAATATTTCCATATTTTTTTAAATAATGGACTATATACAAGGATGATATATCCATAGTAGTTAATGAACATATTTCCACAGTTTATTAAAATCGTTGATATAAATAGAAATACAATAATTGTTTTCTTAAACTATAATGGTAAATGGATTTATTAATAATTTTTTTGATATTTCTAAATGTGATATTATAGGTATACCAGTTATCATGGTTTTAAAAAACCATTGAAATTTTATATCCATACATATTCTAGAGAAAATTTAGTGGTTCCCATCTCATTCAAAGATCCCCACACAACCACATATTTAAAAATATATGGTGGCTTGTGTATATATAGCCATTGATTGAGTAAACAATGGATATAAGAAGTACCAATGACGAATATGTCCTTATATTTATAATAAATGTAAATGTATAAAACTCTATGGGAATAGTTCTAGTGTTAATGTCTATAGAACTCTGTCTGTAGGTCCATTTTATAGTTGTGATTTTCCAAGAATTCATCATTGTTCTAAAATTATTTCCCATTTTAAACAACTATTAAATTAATAAATCCATTATTAAATAATTGTAATCCATTTTTCCATAGAAGTGGAATAATGTTTTCATCATTTTTAGAGATTTATGGAGGTTCATTACCCATAGAAGAAGAATCTATGGTTAAATCATAATGCCCTATTATTTACTAATTCCTATAAGATAACTTAAGTTTGTATTTACAACAATTATTTGATTTCTCAATTGAGTAATTACACTCAGTTCAATTTATATTCTTATACTAAAGGTATAGTTTACACTAATCTATACATCTTTTCAATAATGTGATCCTAGTGTAAAATTTTATTCATAATTTCTCAGGGTAGTATATTTTTATGTTTCCAATTGATAAACTATATTCCTTGTGAAAATCATTTCCTAGAAGATGGAATTTAATTAGTTCACATAACTCTATATTTTATAGATGGTACTTATTGTAGTGATTGGGTAAAAATACACATACAATAATATTTTTGGGTCATCCCATCACATTTTCAATTACGATTTCAACCAAATTTGAATTTTATGCTCATAATATGATTTTTGGTAGATGAAAAACATTTTATAATATTAAGAATTAAATATTCCTTCCATTTATAGTTATTGTAATTTTTTAAGATATCACCTCAATTTCATGTTATGTATTACTTTATTATCATCATGATAATAAATTATATGGATCATCCATTCTTTAGTGAAACTTTTATTTTATTTACTTAAGAAACCGGAATACCCACGCAAATTATTTGGAGAATGATTTGTGGTTATCGTTATAAAAACTACCATTGAATTACGAATGTACAGACTAATATGTGGGTTTAATTATAAATCCCCAACTTCCCCCAACATATACAAATCATATAAGGGGAGGCTTCATTGAATAATTCACTGATTCACTTGAGGATTTTGAGGAAGTGTTTTTTGAAGATGTCATTTTTTTTGATAGACTAAGGGTTTCAATATATTGAAAAACTAACCATACTAATTTCAAAAAATTACTCATCTAATTCCCTAAAGTGACAAGTAAACCGTATAAATGTTATATTATTATCATTAATGGATTAATGAGGTACAACAATTTTAGTGAAGGTGATTAATTCTTTATTAATTAGTGTTCAAATGAATAGAAAACTATTATGAATATTAGGACCCATAATTTATTTTTATTATGATATTGTACAACACCAAATACCTGATGCTGGAATTGGATTAGGTTTTATTATTTAATTATCACATAGTCTTAACCATAATGGTTATGTTTATGTTTTTTAAGATAATATACACTTTTTTAATATCATAAATTTTATCATGGCTCATAATATATGGTAGGGAAATTATTGATTATCATTGACTTAATTCACCAATTGGTTAGCATGAGGGATTTATAATTGAAATAGAATTTTTCTATGTAACCCTGATAAATTAATATTATACATTCTTGGTAAATCATATTTATCAATTAGAAATTGCACGAGCACTAATAGAACATTTGGTGTGATAGTTTCAAACTAGTATACACAAATTTGATTCTAAAATCATAGTCATTATAAATATAGATTTTATAATAGAATATGTGTCTTTATATCATCCCCCAATATTTAGAATATCAATATCTAATGTGGAATCAAATACATACCCTTGAAATATTAGTGTTAATTTTTTACATATTTAGGAAAATTCCATATTGTAAAATACCAATATCTTTTAATCAAAATGAGGATTTTCCACATTATACCCTGTTTTTGTTTTCTATTTGTGGAATTTAAAATCTACCTAAAAATTAGACACACATGATACTCTTCTATGAACATGTTTCCTCAAATAAATTTTTTATAACCTATGTAAATTTAAATATATAATTGGGGTCCTTAGAGGCTCAATAAGGGTAAACAATTCAAATATTAATCATCAATCATATTTAAGAATAAAAGAAGAATATGGATATGTGGGAATAATCAATGTTAATAATAATGACATCATATAAATCATACATAGAAAAACCTTGATTATAAAACATTATTAACAGAATAAATATTTTATATATAGAAAGGGTTATATATATTAATAATCATAAACTATGTAAAAATAATTTTTCTATGGAAACATTAAATTTCATGGAAAGCATAGGGAAAACATGTTGGTACCTTTGGGAATCACGTATTAAATATTGATATGATGCCCCAAACATGTAAAAAAATTAAATTACACGATATAAAGAAAATATTTCACTTTAATCATTTAAGATTCTAATTAGGTTTATTGTTTTGGAGAGTTAAAACAAACTATAAAAAAAACCCATGTATTCTTCATTTATTGGTAATTTGTTCCATTATGTAAAAAAATTCTTAATCAATAACATGTCAAAAAATAACCACACTAACTCTCCAAATATGATACTATTGTTTTCATTTACTACTTTTCTAATATTTATTTCAAGTGGAGATAAAAAATATATGAAATATAAGATCAGAAACACTTCACAGAGGTTAACGTAATATATATCAATGAAATAACATAAGTGAGAATAATATGACTAGTTGGCTCTAATCAGTATACAGAGGTAAATAATACTAATAAATACAAAGATCACAAATTAATATTCATAAATAGTGGAACAAATATAGAAATACAAATAATATTTCAAGGCTACACACTAATAATTTCTTCACATTATAGGTTTATGAAAATAACAAATGTACCATTCTAGGCTTGGGAAATCCAAATATATAACATAGGTCCTAAAAAACACTCCAATATAAAATTTAGCATATGATATATACTCACAAGTAACATTTTTCATGGTATAAATCCTCCCATATATATATTATTTATGATTAATCATACCTTTACCCATGGAATTGGGATAAATGTTATTTTATAGCAAATGGATTGGATTATATCGACCAATGTTTCATTATTCATGCGAGAATTCCTCTATTGAACCATATTAAAAAAATGTTATATAAATTTTACTAATTACTTATAGGGTTTATAGAACTGACCTATAATGTCCATGATCCCAGTTTCATAGTTTTGATGGATAATTTATTTCATTTGATCAAGAAAAAAATGATAAATTCACAAATGAAAAATCATTTAGTAGTATTGATAAACTAGATACAAACATGATTCCCATATTTTATTTGGAAACAAAAACTATAACATTTTATTTAAATAATATATTTATTCACTCTAGTATATCTTTTAATATTATTCTTTCTATACTAACTTGATTCCTGGTAAGACAAAAAATAAGGGTGACCACAAATCCTTTGTAATGGCATTGTTCAATGGAATCTATATTGGATTAATAATCATAATAAATATAGAAAGGTAATTAAATTAATAATCATGAAATTTAAATAAGAATACCATGATGATTAGATAATCATTAATTAATATTTAAATACAAATATTTGAATAAACATTACATTTAATAAATAAATTGAGATTCAAATGAATCAAGAGATTACATTAATTAAAAAATATCATGTATAATAATAAAAAATAAGTTATATATGATGGGAAGCCATCATTGTAAATACCCAAACCCTAGTTGTATTAAGTCTGTCGAATCATTATTATATTGACATATAAAAAATGAATTTTCATCTACAAGGACTGAATAGTATTATAGTCTTTTTATACTAGAAACATTCCTAAAATAAACATTATTATTGAAAAAATAAAATATCCTAGTGTTTTATAAGAAAATTCCATAATTATTTTTATCATATCCTTTCATATCAATCATAAAACCTTTCATTATATCTTAATTCAAATAATATATATGAATGTGGTGAGAAAAGATTCTTTGTAATGGTTTTCAGAAAAACAAGTATATTATGAATAAATACTATTAATCCTTATGGAATGGTTAATAACTCATTCACATTAGATTTAAACAATAATATGGTTATAATAATGTATGAATAAATTCTGATCAAAATAATCTATATAAATAATCACAAGAGAATGAAAGTTATCAATTAATATTCTAAAAAATGTATTACAAATTAGACATAAATATATTCTCACAAAATGATGTAATTTTTAATGTTTCAAATATAAGACATACATTAAAGAAATATGAAAATATAGTTTTAAAAACATGTAGAAACACATGGAATTTTACAAAGGCATTTTTTTACTAAGTCATATCGATGCTTCAAAGGGATGTATGTAATGAAACACAACCCATCACTATATAATTATAATTATTTATTAATATGAAAGGGGTTATTCATAATCAAAATTAACACTCGTATTGAAAAACTAACATACAAAATTTTAATATATAACACAATTAAATAAATATAATCATAAACAATCCATAATAATAAAATTATTGTTAATATAATTGTACATATTCAGTCAAACTGATCATAAACCATCCAAATATATAACAAGAAAGATATAAATGTATCATATACCATTGAGATAATAAGTAAAATAAATTGATGATGTCATTAATGAATTGAAATAACATAAAAATATGATGGAATCATTGTTTAGTAAAATAAACATTGATCATTAACAATCACCATACATATGTAAGTAATTTTTTTTGAAAATAGTTATATTCGAGCATAATATTTGATACTTTGAAAATTATATTTATATAATTTTTTGGTAATTATGGCTGGACTTTTCTTTATGTCATATGTGTTAAAATAATCGATCCTTTCAATTTACCTGTAAAAGACAACAGTCATTGTTCTTAAAATACCATGAAGATTCCATTATAATTTTTTTGAATATAGTATAATTGTGTAAAAATTTATTTAATAAATAAATTGGAAATTATTGACAATAATTTTGAAAAAATTCATGTGAAAACATTTATTTTGAATAAGAAGTATTTTTTACGAAACAAAGAAATATATTAATAATTTCTAAAAAGTTTTTTCACATAAAATTTATTACAATAGTGTGTAAAAATGGTAATATTACAAGAAAATTATAAATATTAACAAGAGAATAAGTAAATAAAATAATTTATATATATTTATTTCAAATATTTTTCCTAAGGGGGACTTAAATAGAATGAATCCCAAATAATGACGAGATTGTTAAATAAAGACTTACCACGTTGGTATATATAGAATAAAAATCCACAATAAAGAAATAAAATATAATGAAATATTAAATAACTTGAAGATAAATATAACAATTAAATAATATATCATAATGGGTATAATATACATCATAAATTTAATAAGTGATGAACATGTCGTATCTCTCAAGGAAGAGAATATTAGATGATAAATTCTTTACTCCGGCTCGTATCCCTTTGAATATTCCAAAAATAATATATAATAAATATAGGTCTATCATAAATCTATTAATTAACCATATTATTAAATT
This sequence comes from Viscum album, assembly GCA_963277665.1. Classification (NCBI taxonomy): domain Eukaryota; kingdom Viridiplantae; phylum Streptophyta; class Magnoliopsida; order Santalales; family Viscaceae; genus Viscum; species Viscum album. The sequence continues at coordinate 637,429,197 of OY728160.1, forward strand.
TTATAACTTATAAAATTTACTTATAATATTTTATCACCCATTTGGAGATATTTATTTGTAAAATTCACTATTTCTAATTATTATTGCTTTGTTGATCATGTATGTCTTAGTTTGTTAATTTTTCCCTTTTTATTAGTTAATTTATAATTCTAATACATATTTTCATACATGATAAAAATATCACATATATTTCTGATATATTTATTTAGATTAATATATTAAATTTAGAAATGAAATGTGTATTACACCGCTGATGGAGATAGTAGGCCACACACTGGCATTAACGTCATTTCCATATTTTATAATGGATGAGAAAAAGAAACTAAATAATAATTAATCATCAATGATTAATTATTATTTAATATATATAATTTATATTTTTTAAATTCTTCATTACTGATGTTACATTAAAAAATTAAATAAAAAACATCAACATCACTTATTGGAGGTGGTAGAACACACATACACATAAGCAATGTAATTATTTACCAAAAAATTGGAAGGTAAGAAATTTTATTTCACATTGTATTTATCAAAGTATTCATAGATCATAAATATCACATATATTCAATAACTTATCTATAATATCATTAATATAACCTGTAAGTAAAAAAATCACTTCACTTCGTGGGGAAGTTGTCGGCCGAACACATGATTGAGGTAATCATATCTTACATCGAATGGACTGTAAGATGTTACATAATATATAATAGTTATACAATTATAATAATTTTATATACATTTTAAAAATATATTATTCCCATCATTATATCCATCATTGACTGGCAGTGATATAAATCGATTGACGATGGTTCGGGAGGCGGTATTCCATTTTACACATGATTGATTGTTTTGTTTCCCATTTGAATGAAGTTTTATTGAATAAGGGTTATTAAATAAAAAAAATAAAAACAATAAAATTATTTATTTATATTATCATAGTTGATGAGTTTTTTAAATAGGCTGACAAATAAAAAAAATTGTGCACATTTATGAAGTTTACCTCTTCCTCAAAGATCCACATTAGTGTTATACATAAATTCTAAATAAAATTTATAATTAATAAATAAAAGGATAATTAAATGTATTTATTTAATTAAGGTATATATTTGATATGGTTAGGGAATTTACACATGTTTTTTTAAGTGGGATTATTGGAGGACAATGGGTTACCATTGTGGGATAACAAACATGCAATTTTTCAAATAGATAATTTGATTCCCAAAATTTTTTAAATATAAAGATACATGAAAATTGAGAAATTATAATGAAATATAAGATATATTTTAGAAATAGTTGCATACATAGGGTGTTAGGAATTTTTTTTTCATTTTTGTCCATTATCTTCTTATTTTAACCTCTGATGATCCCATTTTTATCTTTATAGTTAGAATTATGTTTTATATTTTTCACTATTTGTTATAGATAAATAAATGTGTTAAAATTGAAAAATAATATTTTACTTTTTATTATTCTAAATATGGAGTCAATTTATCATATATGCGGTAGAATTTAATTTAAATTTAAATTACAGACACAATGAAAGAGTGGTTTTCCTAAGTGGAAATTCTGATAAGCGTAGAATGTTTTAATATCAAAACTGAATATAAAATTTATTTCAATTACATAAATTATCTAAATGTTAATATAATATAATTAATTTCACTCTAATATAAATTTATAATATAATTTAACATTTATATTTTTTTCAATGAAAACTAGTTTTCAATAATATTAGTATATTAAAAATTCATCCAAAAATTAATATGTTTAGATATTTCTTAAAGATTCACCCAAATATAATTTTGACATATATATTTAATATATGAATTTTATTTAGTCAAATAAATTCAATAAAAGTGTTATATATTAATATTTATGTATAAAAAGCATGATCAATCTACTATTAAAAAAATACTACTTTCTTGAATACATTTCCCTATTTGAAAAGATTATTATTTTATTATAATCAGTAGATAATGATTTAATTTATCTTATAAATGTATTACAAATATTTTTCATATTTTAGTTTTTAATATAAATATCTTCCTTCTTTACTAATTTTTTTTATAATGGTATTGTTTACATAATATTATTTTAATGAAGTATCTCATTTGATTTAAACCTGGTGGTGCATCCAGAACATGCTATTAAAGAGATTTAATTTGAAGATATATATTGTAATGTATCTCGTGGTGATATTCTCTTTTAATATTTTATTTGAGTTTCATATATTCTATAAAACTTTACCCAAAATTTTCAAATATATGGGAGTTATATTCTACCATTATTAAATAAATTCGATCTTCACAATTTAATCATGATCATGATAATAAATGTTTTGATATTTTAAAATATCATTGTTGGTATCCCACATCATAAAAGGCGTTAAAAACATCAAATCGATAAGAGAGGATGGTATGTATGATCTTCATCTATAATATCACATGACTACATTTCAAAGACAGAGCCCAATGGTGGAAAATCAAAACATATACATTGAAGATTTTTTTAACCTCAGTCGACTAACAAATAGTGATAGAGAAATTAGTAATGAGAATGATAACAAAAAGAAATAAATAAATCTTTGATGGATTTTAAGGAAATTAATTCAACATAAATGAATATAATATGACAAAATATTTGTCTTGTTATTTTTTTATAATGTTGAAGGGTCATACTACCACTATGATAGAGAAAACCAAAAAACATTTATTACAATGGAATCCTTTGGGTTTTCTTCAATCAATTAATTGTTAATATTTTAATGAAAGCTATGTTTATCATTATGTAATTTGTTATTCTTCAACCAATAATATTAAAATTTATCATATAATTATATCAATAAATGAATGATAATGCATTACCACATTATACAGATATTTTTAACGACCAATATGATCATCAAACGTTATTTAATAACATCCAAGAAGAAAATTAATTAAACACAAGAATAGTTAAACCTAAGAATTATCCAAAATACCTCTTCCAAAATTCTACGTACAAACTATTTTATGTAAGATTATAAACAAAAAATATATTCCCTATAAAATAAAATGAGTATCATAATGTCACATTACAAATATTTTAGTACCTTGCATGCCATAAAACATTAATGAAAACATCTATGCTTCAAAAAATGAAATTACATATTTTTGAAGATATTCCATAATCCCAAACATGTAGTAGACAACAAAAAATAAGAAACAAATCACTAAAAAATATAAATGTTCCAATACTATTCAATAAACATATCTTTATCCATATTATTTTAACATCAACAAAATATTGAAAGTTGTGTTATCTCTATAATGTGTTTTGTAAAAAGACCAATATCCCTTAGAGTCAAATTTTAGTGTCATTAATACTTTTAATAATATTCATTAGGATCTTTATTGAAAAGAGAATCTTATTTAATCCTTCTTCATTTTATGTATATTATAATGACAATATCATAGAAAAATTAAAATATAAAATAGTTCATGAATAAAAATACCAAATTAATATAATTACCCACCATTCCCTAGTATGAAAATATTCATGTCCTCGATCCATTTTCTTCATCCCTGGTATATTCACTTGATTCTTGGGAATTCTTTTTATATTTCCCCATCTCATAATAGTAAAATAATTTAACATTAGATGCTTCATTATTTCCCATAAATTAATGGGAACACTATAATTTCACTCAACAATAATAAGAAACTACTATTCTAAATAAGAAAGTACCATGGTGTTTCATTCCACAACTGAAAAATGTGGGGAAATAATTTTTTTCCTTAACCCCTTAATCAATTTTTACACTTCCTTCTGATACTTATATTTCTTATATTAAATTCCATAGGAAATTGAATATTCTATCTCTTTATTGATATCTCAGGATATTATGGCCTCATATGATGTGAATGTTTAGAAGGAAAAATCACTTTAATGGATAATATTTAATCATAAATGAAATGTTTATTCATACAATTTGGATCATGTATATAGTTTTTTAAAAATATATTAAAAAAAATTTCAATTTAGATTCATAGTATGACACAATTTCATCCACCTTATCTCAAGCATTATGAAAATTTATCTCCATGTGGCTATGTAGCTTGTAAAGAGAATTCCAAGAGGTGTACCATAATATCATTCCATTAAATTTGTTCTATTCTTTAATCATCCAAAATTATTTGAATTAGTTACCATCATTTATCTCTAACACCTGAGAGATGATAAATTTCATTGAATACCTTCTCTAATTCAATGCTTCTCAATTTGAGAAATATATTTTATGTGGAACATTTCCATTATACATCAACAAATGAATTTTTAGTCCCATTTAACGATTGATGTTCATGATGAATGATAAGTTCTATAATTTTTTCTAGAATTTCTAGATCAACATGTTTCTCTATATAGTAAATGTTATTTCCCATAAAACATGTCATATTTCCTAGTAAGGGTATAATTTTTTCATTTCCAGCTCTATTGTGATTATCATTCTCAGGAGGGAAACCCCTACATTGGGGTACTTTCATTGATATTTTTCCGATTACATCCATAAGGACCCATTATAAAAACTGATAATACAATACATTAGATAATAAAATTATGTAAAATAATGTGTAAACCCAATACTAGTGAAATAGTTCATATAAATTAGAAATTTTATGAACAAAAAGTCACATAATAAATGACATGATTTATTTATTACTATTTTCAAATCATTAAAATATTATCAAATACTTTCTAATGTTCTTTATATAATTTTTAAGTTATATAATGAATTACCCCAAAAAATTGTATAAATAGGTGAAATGTAAGGTTCATTTACATGTAACAATTAACAGTAGAGTCATGTAAAACAAATCTTTTTTAGAGTTATTTCCCCAAGGTACATTTTTTTAAGAACGACTACCTGTATAATCCAAATAAGGATGTGTTCATAGTAAAACCAGTTCAATTATACCTATCTAGGACTTTATGATGTAATCTTATAATTCAACTCAGTGTTAAATTGTTGAATATGGTTATATTACATAATCTTTCTTTTACAATATTAGGGTACAAAGTATTCTACTAATATTCCAATAGTAAAAACTATAATGACCTCAACCCTAGTATCTTAGGGCTAAATATTACACTATTACATTGGCATAATAAATAAGGAATCACATGACAAAGTAGAAAATAGTTCAGTAGTCTTAGTAAACATGATGCATAATTGAAATAAGAATAATAATGTAAAAAATAAAATAATCAATGTGTTTTTTTAATAAATGTATTTTTCCACTTAGGATATCATTTAATATCAATGATGAAATACATAATCAAAAAAATGGAAAATAAAAAAATTATAAAGTGATGAGATCATATTATTGGATACGTTATGAATATAACATAATATAACATGAATAAATATGAATAATAAATATGTCGAGGTAAATAATTAAAACACATGACATTTAAATAATAAATTGAGAATAATATAAAAGGAATTTGTAATGATAAAATAAATACATATAAATGATCATATATGAATGAAAAATACACATTGAATTTAACTAATATATTAATCACATGGACATCAATTACAGTTCTCTTAATGAGGGAATGAATAATTCATAACTTCTGAATCATAATACCAAGATCATTATTATATAATATAAATCATTGGGTAGAATGCTATCTAATTTTGATAATGGATTTGTCTCATGAGACCTTCCAATCCATCGAGGGGCTATCAAAAATAGTGCCCCACCTGTCACTTAATGAGTCCAATGAATTCCTCATATGAAAGGGGAAATCCTATGAAATATAAAAATTCATTTTAAAAAATGATCATACGAAATATCAATACATAACCCAATCAAATTTACAAAACAAGAAAACATATTTAATAATATGGTAAATTGTAATATATTTGTATGTACTTATTCTAAAAAAATCAAAAAAACTATAATGAAAAAATACTCATCATATAAATTTAATACATTTATAGTATATCATTTTTAAAATAAAGGGTTGTAGTTGTTGACGAATACAAATACCATAAAAAATTAAAGAAAAAAATCTTGAGGAAAATAAGATTTACATTTTTCATATCACTTATCAACAAATATTTTTATATTTTTATTAAATATTCTTTTAAAAATATCCTTTGAAATATATCAATTAATATTTATCAAATTGAATGGTCATTATGGGTAAAATTCAATCCATGTTATACACAAGATAACAAATATTTCGTTCGCAATATATGTACAATCCAAAAAGCCCTTATCTTGAATATGATTTGATTATTTGATTCTATTTTTTTAAAAGTAAATATTTTCAAAATTTTCATCGATAAAAAATTAGTAAAATATTAAAAATAAATTTTAAATTAATATTTTGAAATAATGTAATTTGATGAAAATGAATTTTCAACTAAAGAGATAAAAAAGATAGATATTCCTAAAAAATAATTACTAGATCATTTTAGCTGAAAAATAGTGGAAAATGTTTATAATAATTGACAGAATTCATGAATAACCATATAATAACACAATATATTTTTTTAATATAAAAAAATAAAATAATTTTGAAAAGGGATTTATAAAAATACAATCCAGATTAATGATTAAATAGTGAAATTAACCCTTACCATTTTAGTAACTTTTTAGAAACAACCTACCTAAAATATATATTATAAAATAAAAAAATTAATTACCATTAATAAATTGAGATTCAATATATAACCTATCAAAAGATCTATTATATATAACACACAATTTATCAATATGTGAATATTTCATATGTATCACAGAAGTAAAACTATTAAGAGAAACAGATACCTCGGTATCGAGTTAGTTCGTAAGTATAAAAATATCATTTATAAAATATATATTTTTTATAAATCTATTAAATAACCAAAATAATTTATATCATGCAATATTTTATTTATCTATACTTTGTACCACATTTGTTATAATCAGTAGTTGTTAAAATCAATTTTTCATTTGTTAATTGCTTCCTTTGTCTTGTATGTTTTAGTTTTGAAATTACATTCATTTAAATTTAATAATGGATAAACCATATCCATAATTTTATCCTTGATAAAAATATCAATTATATCCCTTATATATAAATATATTTATGTATTTATAGTAATCTATTAATGTTACATATATAAAATGGATTACACCGTTGATAGATAAGGTAGGCCGTACTGACAGATGAACATTGTTAACTTTTTCGTAGGGATAAAATAAAAGGAAAACATAATATTTGATGATATAAAATAATTATTTTTCTATAAATATTATCTATATTAATAAATTATATCAATATTACATCACATAAAAATATAAAAATTGAAAACATTTCACTTTGCCCTGTGGAGGGTTTACTCTATAGGTATGATTTAGGGGAATTGTTTTTTTCTAAGAGATAGGAATATAAGATGTTATTTATCACATTATATATGCATAATTATGGTTATATCATTAATATGACTATGATTCCTTTAATTTATAGTGAATGAGACAATTGAATCACATTGCTTCGTGAGGCGATAGTTCGATGTACACACAAGTGACCTTATTTTATATCTAAATAAATAGAAAGTAAGAATTTATATAAGATATAATTGTAAAATTATAAATATTATATACGTATTTTTATATATATTAATATATCCATCCACAAAAGGTGGTGATGGAAAATGATTATATCGGTTCATATGGAATTACTCTATCGTACACATGATTAGCAGGGGTTTTCCATTTGATGGAAGCTAAAATGGATATGGTTAATAAAATTAATAAATAAATTTCCAAATATTGGATATATATTTTTAATTATATAATCATATGATATAGATTTTTATGGATGTGTAATACATATAAAACAAATATGCATATTTAATAATTTTACATATTCCATAGCTATATTTTTTAGGATTCTACATAATGCCTTATTGATAGGGATTATTAATAAAAATATGGAATCTAATATTTTAGTAGGGGACTAAGGACGGAATTTTAGTGGGTATTGGAAAATCAAAAGTGTTTTAAAAATGTTAATAGGTTATGAGAGAGGAAGGCCATTATATGTTGGAGAGGGGACCCACAAGAAACAGTTTAAAATATAATGTGATAGACACACTTTTATCATTCCATAAGCCCAAAAATAGATCATTATAGAGCATAATTTGAAGTATGGTACAATTATATCCATAAAATGGGGATTCGAGTAGATTTAAGTCATTTTTAACCCTTATCTTCTTAGTTTAACCCCTTGTAAGGTCATTATTACCATAACCATCATTTATATGTTTTATTTTTATTGCTTTTAATTATGTTAAAAAAATAGTCCTCCTTTAATTAATAATAAAAATTATTATTGTTCTAATTATTGAATTCGTTTTTCATATTCAATTTAATTACATTTCATAATTCACTTTAAAATTAAACCACATACAGAATGAAAGGGTTATTTTCAAAAGAGACAATTATCAAAAGTATAGTATTTTTTAATAACAAAAAAAATAAAAAAATAAAATTTATACAAATAGCCTCTAATTTTTAAATTCTAAAGTTTTTTCACTATATATACATTAAACATAATTTAATATATAATTTTACTTTGTAAATAATTTAATCGTTTTTATTATATAATAATAAAATAATATTCTTCAAGCGAAATTCGAGCATAAAAATTCACGATTTAAATGAGATTATGAAATAGACCTCTACATTGATCTTTATGTGGATGCGAGAAGAAAAAAATTAATATATTAACTTTATCAAATATAAATCCAAATAAAAAAGGTTATATATAGCATAATATATTCAAATTCATTACACAAGAAATACTAGAATATAAATGAAAATGAATAGGTAATTTAATATAAATGAACAAAAAATAATATATGAAGTTATTTAATTAATGGTATATTTTAGTCAAATATCCATAAAGATTCAAAATGAAACATAAAATACAATGAATTATTTTGGTATCATGATTATAAATCGTAAATTGGAATCATATAAACGTAATACAAGAAATCAGGTGGGTAAGATTATAATGTTCTTCAATGAATGGAAATTAATATAAAGTTCACTTCCACACAATACCATTTGGTTGTTCAACATTTTAAATCTTTTATATTGGTCTTAAGCATGATTTTTTTTTTTCAGAAAAAGAAAATTTTTATTTTTAATAACATATATAATTATCTTAAACATTTTACACCAATTTGTTAATAATTCATTATATTCATTGTTTTGGGGTCAAACCGCTCAATTTTATCATGGGTGTTTTGTCATGAGATTACATATTATTGTAACTATATTAGATATTTATCATTTGAAAAGTGTTAATAATGTCACTAATATCATAGTCACTCATTATATGTATTTTTATAACTATTCCATATGGTTGGTCGTGGAAAATTAATTGCATCACTTCATGGTGACGGTCTGTCATATGTATGCACAAGCGATAATATAATTATATTTATTAGAAAATTTCTAAGCAATTGGATAGTAAATTAAATTTTCGTTATCAATATAATTACATATATATCACATATATTCTTTATAATATTTCTTATTAAATTTCATGTAATGAAATATTGAAAAAATCAAATCTATTTATGAGGCCAATATCCGCCATACACACTAGCACCATTATCATAATTTTAAATGGAATGTAATGTTATATGATATAAGTGATATTATAATTACATAACTATAATAATACCATAAATACTATATATATATATATATATTTATATTTAATCCATCATACAAAATCATGAGATTTGATGATCGATAATGAGTTACATCAGTTCTCGAAAATGTATTCTACCATACACACAATCGAATATTTTGTTTAGCATTTGATGGTGGAGTAGTTGGATAAAAATTATTCCATCACCTAAAAAATATAATTATTTAGGATATACCATTTTATTATTCTAGGAGTTTTAGGATATAATATTAAGTCAAGTGGAGAAATAAAAATAATGATCTTTTTAAGACAAATACATTTTCTAAGAGAATAATGATTTAGATATCATTTAAAGGACAATAGGGTGGGACTTCTGGATGAATATAAGCTATAGAATGTGGATGTGGAAATTTGGGAGAGATTTTTTTGTATCAAATTTTGTTTATATGTGTGATTAATTTAAGGAGGTTTTGGGATTTTATTAGTGGGGGAAATGAAACAAATATAAATTTGAAAAAAATAATCAGTAGCTACATTTTTCACATACTATAGTGACTCAAAATGGGTAATTATACAACCTTAGTGGTAATAATGTAGAATTATTATTATATAATTGGTACGACATAGGTTTTATGTCCTTTTGAACTATATATTGTTATTTTATCCATTGTCAACAAGTTTTCACCATAACAACAATAATTTACTTTTTTTAATTTTACTATTTATATGGGTAAAAATTTTAGTTAAACATTTTATATAATATAAATTATTTAGATTTAATTTATAAAATCCATTTTTCTAAATTCAAATAATAGATTTTAAAGAATTAAATTTTAAATTAATCCCATAGATGCATTGAAAAATAGTTTTCCCATATAGAAAAATTCAAAAATTTAATAACATTATATCAAAATTTAACATGAAATTGATTAAAATGACCTAGATTTGTTAACTTTGAAAACACTCGAACAAGTTTTAAATAAAAAAATTGACATATACTTATATATTGAAATTAATTTATATGAAAGTGGAGTTTTAAAAAAAATCATTATTTTTCACCATTTATCGATTAATTTATCATTATAAAAAATTATAAACAAATTCACCCATATATAGTTTTGATATACTGAATTAAATAATTATATAAGTTTTGTAAATGATATTACATAGAGTACTAAAAATAAATTTTATTATAAATATGAAAAACAAGACCAAACTAGTTTCTTTGAAAAATATTGTTTTTAGAAAGAATTTCATTTTCGACAAACTGATTTTTATTTTAATTTTATGGAATATATATCCATTTAATTTTTTCAAACATGTGGAAAAATAATTTCCATTTTTTGTTCCTTCTTATTTTCGTCCTCCAACATAACAGAATGGTTATAAACACCACATATAAATGATCATATTTTAATAGAGAATTTTATTTCATTTAATCCTAGTGTTTCATATAGTACAAGCTATTGATGAGATTGAATTTAATTTTTTTTTCAAATTTTCATTCAGTACAATATTATCATATAAACTCCATTTCACATGTCATATCCATTGTATAAGAAAATATTATTTTTTAAATTCACAAGGGGTTACACTATACCCCTTACATAAATTACATTGGTGCAATTTTCTATTAATGAAGGTAATCATGGGATTAATATATGAAAAATAAATATTTATTAAACTAACATCATGAAACATGTTAATTAATTATCTACTTAGTATGAGAGGAAAAAGTAGTATGTTTATATTTTATAACTTATAGTAGGATTCCTAATTGAATAACTTTAGTGGTTAGTGAATATACATACATTGAAGAAAATTATAAATAATTATAATGATTGATAGAGACCATTGATCAAAATAATTTCACAAAATAGTTGAATGATAAGGACTTATAATCCATACATTTTAATAATTTAACAAGAAAATTTATTTAATTGATATGATGGTAATAACATAAAATATTGGTTTCAATATCCATATTTCTAATGTTGAGAAATTCATTTACTATATTGACCCTAAAAATAATGAAATATACTTACATTATATTATTCAATTTCATAAGAACAATTTCCTTTTTTGGTTATTATTCAATCAATTATAACTTAATATCACACTCCTGTAAATGAACATAAAAAAATAATTTTTTATGCATACTTCACTAAAATAATGTTTCTCATGTCATAAATTACATAATAGAGTGACATATATTTAAATATATCTCTATATATTTAGAAACAGATATGTTCTGTAGAATTTAACAAATATAATACAATAATTTATAATGCAAAATAGCAACATCATTGGTTCATCAATAATTTTTAACCATCGAATGATTTTTGAAACAAAAATAATATATTAACTAAACCAAAACACTAGCCAGTTTTAGTAGAAACACCATTTCTCCCTTTGGATATAGGTTTAATCCCATGTAATTTCCATAGGTTTTAGGATGTCATCTAACAAGTGTATTTTCATTTTTCTAAAATCATATTTTAATACATCAAATAACATTCTAATATATAATAAACAAAAATTTCTTAAAAATAAAATCTAATATTAAACATAAAAGATCTTAAAACCTTCAAAATCATTCAAATAAAAATTTATAGAATTCATCCATAAACACATTTTCCACAGAATCATATAAATTACTATTGATTTTTATATACATTAATTTCACCCAAAATATAGTTAATATTTGTATACTCCAATCACATAAAACATGACAAAGGGTTGTTTTGGACATCAAAAATATGAACAATATTAAACTCATAACCCTGTGAGGGTATCTATAACTCTTAAGATCAATCTGGGATGTATTCTTCTTTAATTTTACATAATCCCCATATGTTTCACTATTCATATAACCAAAACACCATTGTTAAAATTATATAAAAAATATAACATTGTAATCCCAATAAATATGTATTTGAGATGTTTTATTTCAATAGAGGCCCTTCCAAGGCCTAAGGTTTAACCATTAGAATATGTAATTGACTTAGATAATGGATAAGTTCCCCACTTTTATTAAAAAAACTATAAATATATCCCCATGATAAAATTTATTTACTTCCATTGTACGCATCATTTTTGTTCATAAATTCATTGTGTTTTCCTTTATTTCAAATACATAAAATATTTTCCAAATATTTTGAGACACTTTCCTACGTGTCTTATTCCACATTTCAGAAATGAAGTAAATGAATAATTCTTTCATATATTGTATGTACCACTCCATTCATAATCACATTTTGTTTCTTATATATACTTCATTGTTTGTAATATTTAATTTTAACACAATTCATTCAAATTCTATCTATGTAATAAAAAACTACATAGTGTGATAAAAAATTATCCGAGCAGGAAACCATATAATCAGGAAGATTAAATTGTGGAAATTTTAAATCAGAACACATTATTTTTACTCTAATACACAATATTATTATCGTACATAAATAATTTTCATCACCTATTCAAACCCATAATAATAGTATGTAATGAAATTATGAATTTTACAAAGAATAACCCTCTGGAGTGTCATCCCAGGTGCCCAGTAAGGCTCATTGTCCTCTACCTGTAATGTAGAAGAAAATATTGTAACATATTTTTTAAATTAATTACCCCTATTTATATTATTCCCATAGCCACATCTACTTTAGTATCAATAAAAGGAATCATTTCTCTGTAAAAATAAAATATATTCCTTACTAAAACAATATTATGTCATTATATACTAATATTAACAATCAATGTCCGTACTATGTTATCTAGACTAGGTTTTACTATATATAGTTCCCATGTTATATAATATAATTCCTATGATAAAAAAATCTATGTTTCCAAAACCTAGAATTGTAAAATATGTTATATCTTTATTATATTATCATTGGATAAATGTGATCAACCCCAAAGGGATGATTCAGTTTTTAGACTTCGTAAAATAGATATATTAATGATTACTAAATTAAATTTGATAATAAAAGTAACAACATAATTATTTTTAAGGATATTATTATTCCTTATATACTATCGCTTTATATAATTCTTAGAAAACCAACATCACTACTAGGAAACTAAAACAGATAAAGGTTAACAAGAATGTTTAATAATGTTTGTGTATTTCTAAATTAATCTTGAAAAAATATTCATAATCAAATAGGGATGTTAAATAATTTAACAAACACTCCATTTAAATAAAATTAATGTCATGATTATATAAGGTTTTATAAATATATAAATGTAAATAAATAAATACAAATTCCATTTAATGAATTAAAATATAATGAATTTCATGATCCAAATAAATTGATTATTGAATACCATGGATAATAATAAGACCTGAATTCAAAATGACTGCAATCCTTTATTATTAGAGGTCATGATCTCAGAACCTATTATACATCTACTGGGAAGACCTTTTAAAAATCTAGTTTAAAAATATTGATAGGCTAAAAAAACCAACTCTTCTAAAAAAGACTAGAAAATTTATTCAGCTCATGATATTATCAATGAATCAAGTGGATATTTATAAGAATGTCTCACCCATCACTATATGTTTGAATTATTCCTCATATATTGACTAATTTAATTAATTTATGAACAAAATTTCTTATAAATTAATTTTCGCATCTAGTACAGAATATAGATCAACAAATATTTTCATAGTCAATCATATAAAATTCATAGAAAAATATCATATATAAATATTACAAATAGTTTATTAAGTATTAATATATATGATAAAAAAAATTCTATTGGATAAATTTATTGTTCAATGATAAAATTAATGAAAATATTAATCGAAAAATTATTGAAATAAAAAATTAATATAGAATGGGAATTTCAACACTTTTAATGTCTAAACTAATTAGAAACATCCTATAGATATCGTAACTATAATAAAAATAGAAAATATCTATGCTAGATCACATGTAAAATATTTTTTTTGGTTTTTGATGAAGGGAAATATCATAAAAATTTCATTAAAATTGCTTGAATAAAGTATCATTTTTTATATTGAAAATATTTTTATAACTAAAATTTCAAAAAAAAAATTCAAATATTTTTTTAATTTTTTTTAAATAATTAAAAATATAAAGTAATAATGAAAATATGATGTGTTCATCCAGGTGGGAAATTATGTACAATCTATAACTTATAAAATTAATATTCCATTCATATATTCACTAAAAATAAAACAACCATTATTTTTAATATTATCTAATTATTTATTTCAAAAACGATGAAAACAGATATCCAAAGATAACATTATCATTAGAAAATAATTTTATTAATTTTAAAAATAATTTTGAAAACTTTTATTGATTTTTTTGGAATGATAATGTATTTTGACTGAAGAGAGAAATTTTTTTGAATAATATTAAAAAACATTTCTCAATAATTTTAACTGACAAGGTGGCAATAAATGAAACTATTACCTTAAAGATTCATTAATCGTAATATGAGATGAAAAATACTGGTTCTTATTATCCAATGATCACATAATATCCTTCAATGTATATCCATGAATAAATTATACATATGTGATTTTAAATATTTACTATGAAATTAATATTTTTAAAAATTTCTCAAAAAAATCACCGAATGAAAATATTTATATTATGAATTAAAAAATGGTTTCTATTGTTTATAATACATTTTCAAAAAATTTATAAATAAATTTTATCTTAAGTTGTCAAAATTAAATGAAATGGTTTCCATTGAATCAGATTTTTTTTAGAAAACATTTTTTCTGACAACTGATTCTTATTTCAGTTAAAATCAATAGTTATGAATCTATGATTTTTATACAGTGATAGACATAGTTATTTTCAAAAGTTAAGTATATCAATTCGTTCCCACTATCTTAACTACTTGTATATAATGGTATTGTTTAAATATGAATATTTTAATTCAGTATTGTGTTTTATTTAAAATCAGTGTTTCATGCTTTACAATATATCAATGAGGTTTAATGAATAAAATGAAATGAATCATAAATTTAATCATTATTACATTCTTCCCATTTCTATGTGTCTTGTGTCATATATGTTATTGAACCCATTTTTCAGCTTTTAAAATCTTAGGTTGTTACAATACCCATAAATTATCACTGCATACACGTGCCATAACAAATCAATATTTAAACATATAATGAAAATCAAGGGAATAAAATTGGTTTCAAATAATTTTTAAAATTAATTACATTGATAAACCCTTAATATTTTCATTAATAATCATAACATGATAATCCCATGGAAAATAAATTGTAATAAATATATATTTAGTAACATTTTAGGTAATTAATATTTAAATAACGTAATAATGTATATGATTAGAATAATGGTGAACACCCTTAAATCAAATAAATAGTGAACATTATATTAAAAAAATATGGAATTATAAGAGAAGTTAAGTCTCTTGATAGTTGATGGTAAGGAATTATAATAGAAATGATGGATTATATCCATTATATAATATAAAATTATATAATTGATTTTGAGAAAAAAAATATTATTGTAATATTTTAATATTATCCTTTACAAATCATAATATATGGCAAATGGAAATGACATTGATTAATTTTAAAAAAAATATCATTGGAAATAAAAAATACCAATTATCATATAAGATAATTATAAAATAAAGATTTTATAAAAATAGGATAAAAATTTATTTTTTCATTACAATTAAATTATAGAGATAATTATTTTTATAAAATTAGAAAGGTTATATAAATATATGTTCACAAAGAAACACTAAAATATATTATTTTTACAGAAAAAAACCATATTGAATATATTAAAATTAATTTAATTAAAAAAAATTAGTTAAAATAAAGTTACATGAAAATAATGTTTTCAATTACTAAAATAAATATAGAGATATTAAAATAATATATAGTTGAGAAAAAAAAGAAGATCAAGAAAATAATTTTGATTTTTTAATTTATTTAAAATACTTTTGATTTAAACCTGATAATTTTGAAAGAATAAAAACATAAAATTTGAGACAAGATAAATTAGAATTAAATCTCGTTGAGGATTACCCAAAGGGAGTATAATGACATAGATATTGAATGATATTCTTTAAAAGTTCCAATAATTTGTTGTATCATCTTATATATATCTATTTTAAAAGGAGTGTGGGAAAAAACCTTATGTATTGATAACAAGTTATACCTACACCACATTATTTTATATGGAAAATGAATAAGAACATAAAATAAAATTAATAAAATATATTGAATTATATAAAAATTAACGTATTATATATATTAGATAGAAGAAATTGGTGAATTATAAGAATCTTGTCTTATGAATGATGAATTGATACAAATAAACCCCAATTAGGCAATATAATACTTGACGCATGAATCATTAGAAAATTATTTAAAAATAGAGAATCTCATAACACCTAAATTTACTTGTCATCTAAAATATAACATAATTATTAGAAATCAAAAATAAAATATTGAAAAATACAGTTCAACAATAAATTATATAACTCAATGCATGAAAATCAAGTTACTAAAGACCCTTAAAACATATATAAATTATTAGAAAGTTCACTATCAGAGAATGATCATGGAATATAATGTTCAACTATGTCATATATGACATAATAATTATAAAAATATTTAATTATCATTAGATTCACAATATCTAATAAATAAAGTTATATTGTAAGAAATGTGTATCCAGGGAAAAAATTGAGAAAAGAAACATGTTCTTGTTCATGTTTTGATATTCCAATGTTCTTAAAATCATAAATAATACAATTACGATTTTTATATATGTTCCTAGGAACATTATTTATCAATATATAAATTTAAAAAATACTATTTATTTCAAAAATAATATATATTTTTATATACTTTTTTCTTTATTTTTGTAATCTTAGGTTGTATGCTGAATTTCAATGTAACCATTTCGAAATATTAACTGTTGGAAATGGTGTTTTGTAAAACCATTTAATCTATATTAATATATCATAATTTACTTTATTAATATTTTAAATAATATTTATACAACTACAATTGCTTTTATAAAATGAAATCTGATTGGGAATGATACTCATATATTTTCATTTTAGGATTCAATTCCTATTAAGGATATTTATTATTAATATCACTTATATAATATAAAATATTATACTACTATAAATATTATAACACCATAAATATCATTTTTGAAATTAAAAAAATATAAATGTCATCCATGTTAGGCGGTGATGGAAAATAAAGCACATCACGTTTTATAGCCAACAATTCAAATGAAGTCCATATCAATATTGTAATGTTTTCCAAAGATTATGGGGGGAAGAAGATGTAATTTGTTTATTAATATATTCATAATTATGTTATAAATTATTCATGAAAAATTATTTTACAATTTTTTTATGAGAAATTATAAGAATATTGTAACACTCACTTTGGGAACTTGGACATTCATTTTAATAAATCATTGGAAATAGCAGGCCGAGGATATATTTTGGTTAGTATGGTATTTAGGTAGTGTCAATTGATTTTATTAGAGGAAAAATATAATGCTTTTAAATGAATTTTCAAAGGATAAATTTTCCATAAACCGGTTGGAAGTGTTCTCTTATTATAGGTGATGAAAAAAAATCTTTTTTTGAGAATCCATTATTTTTAAATATTGTATTAATAGAATACAATTGTTAATAGTTCAAAAGCGAGGAAAATTTGATTCTGTGTTGATATACGAATGGAAAATCCTATAAAACCCATTTAACCAAAAATTTGAAATATATTTAAAATACCTTCTACTTTTTTTAATATTTTACTATTTTGGTTTTAAATTGGAATCTATTTTTTAATAAATATATTTTAACATTTAATAAATTTATAACGTAAAAGTTATTACAAAATTTTGATTTTATAAAAAAATATTTTTATTACATTTATTCTAATTCAATTTATAAAAATTGATACTATTAAATTCTCAATGAATTCATTAAATATATATATATATATAAACTTATTTGTAGAAAAATATTGATTTCACCATTAAGTGTTTTTAATATGACAAAAAATTTATTAAAAATTTAATTTTTGGTAAAATATTTATATACACATGAAGACATCATAAAATAATAAATATATAAAACAAATCATTTGATTTTGAAGATAATAATTTGGTACCATTAATAAATAATTCTTCGAAAATAACTATTTAAGAATCATCATGCTTATTAACTATAATCCATGAAATAAATGGGTTTTTGCAATATTAAAATTTTATTTATTAAATATTATAAACAAGGTAATATAAAATAATAAATTTATTTTAAATATTTTTTTATACAATTAATGATTTTTTTTAATTTATGTGAAAGAAAACCACTTTTTTAGTAATATTTTACTTATGTTTCAAAAACATTAATCATGGGTTTGAATAATTCAACATGGTGAATCCAAATGCATTATTTTAATTTGAAAATATTTAATTTTATAGAATTGTTTTTCAATGACTCTTAATACATTATTTTATCATAATAACGTCTAAAAACTAAGAGTTTTTAGCAAAATATTTATTTTTAATATTTTATTAATAATCAATTATGTTATACAAATATAAAATTTTCATCATTCGTTAATATTGAAATTCAAAATAAAAAAATGAAATTAATTTCAAAAATTAATTTTCTACTTTTTTAAAAAATATAATTGTAGAGAAAAACTACTTCTATATAAAAATTCCCTATTAAAAAATTATGTATTCTTAATAATATTTTTATGAATTTATAATTGAATAAATTAATTTAATAAAACAAAATTTAGTTTATAATTAATTTTACTGTCTAATATTTTTTAGATTTCATTAATTCAATATTTAATGTTTAATATTCTATAAACACTATTAATTGTTGAAAGAATAATTTTATAATATAATTTGATGTCAAAATATTCAACCTCCTAAAATAAAGAGTCCCAATGAACATTTCATTTTGACCCATTCATGACAGTAGCTCAGGGTATTCCTAACATTTTCACCATCCAAGATGTAAATCTGTATTGTTGATATATTATAAACATGATGACCATATCAAGTTACTTTGTTTCCTTGAACATCATTACTAATTCGTGTAAGAATACAACTAAGTATATATATAGCCTAATCACATATTATGAAAACAATACCTTCCCCAAACCAGATGAATATCCTATACATTAAGCCACATAAAAACTGTATGTTCCTCTAGAAATTGATATTATCTTTAAGTCTTAAGAAGTATTATATTTGATATATTAAATTCACATGGTATTAAATCTGAATCATATTCCAATAAAATGATATAAAAATTACAAAAAATATCACGAATCTATATTTCAGTAAATCAATTAAAATTTTCAATTCTATCAATACAATCTAACTCCCTTTTCTCAAAACTATTAAAGACTGTATTATGTCAACAAGTAAAATATATTAATCCTTAACTTTATCCATACCTCAAAAAAGTGTTCTGCAATAGGAATATATAAATTGAAACCATATTCTTGAATCCATTAAAATTTTATTGAGCCCATTTAATATATATTTCTAAATCATTAATGAAAAACTTCATAATGACAATCCATACTTGTTCCAAAAAATACATAGTTTTTAGAATATATCAGGTTATCAATGATAGATACCACTATGACATGAGAATATGTTTAATTTATAATAAGATAGTTCCCTTATTACAATATGATAGACTAGGAACTTACATTTTACAAGATATAAAGAATACTAATATTTTCAACAATTTAATTATTCTACCACTTTAGAAATATAATTTGTTTACTATGTACATACCAATTACATATCCATTTTTGTGAACCCTTCTCACCACAATACCAAACCCAAAAATGGTTTTCGTTATAATAAGAGTAAATGAATATATGAATATGAAAAAATTACCCTAATATTTAATTTATAATGAAACAGTAATGTCATTATTTGATACATTCATTTTAAACTACAGTACTTTATATCAGTTATCTGAAACTTGTTATGCAAATATGAAAAATAAATATCCAAAATTGTCATGATTATTCAATCATTATTTTAACCCTGAATATAAATGTAAAATTTTCTCTCAAATTTTAAATTTCCTTTTACCCCAAAAATCATGTTTAAAATTTTTATTTTCTATAACTCAACAAACAATGAATTTTAATCTATGTTATCCATATTCCTTCTTTATTATGATATCTAATTTAATTATTCTAAAAAACCTAATAATTTTTCAAAAATAGAATGTGAATTTACATAATAATATAACAATATAGTGTTTATAATGTTGTTGAGTCATATGTACAATAATCATGAACTATTGTAATGATTATCTTTACACAAAACATCATTTTTAGAGTATATTACAACTAATTTCATATGTGACACAACTATATCCACTTATAAGTATCCACATATGGATTCAATTTTTTGGAGAATCGCAAAATGTTCACCTTAACATAACATTGGGATGATATAAAATACATAGACCAATCCCATAAATTTATCACTTGTGTTATCAACAATAGTTTCTGGCTTCATTTAAAAATATCAAATATTCCCTAAACTAAAAAAATGTCTAACTATACCTTTGATACTAAAATCAACTAAAACTTATCAACCCCAATATTATACTCAACTAATATCCTAAATAATAATGTTATCTATACACAATTATATTACCAACTATGATTTCCTATACTCACAAATTCAATAAAAATTAATGAAATTAATTAATTATATATATTCCCTAAATCATTTAGATTTTGAGTTTTAGAGAGTTGTAAAACTAATAATGAAAACAAAAACCTTGTATTTTCAATCTAATCAAATATTTTCATATATATATGAAAAATATTAATTTAAAAAAATCCTCCAATATCACCCTCTAATTATCCACATAATATTCCATTATAGGCATTCCATTCACTTCTTATGTCCTTATTCTTAAAAAAAATATAATCCTCTAAAAGGGTTAAACTGAAACTCTATGTATTTGTAAAGAGAATAGATATAAATCAATGAACATAAGTGATAATTTCAAGAGTATATTATTATAACATAGATACATATGCAAGTAATACTCAATAAAACATAGATCCTATATACTGATTCATGTGGAATGTAAGAAACATAATCATATAATTAATTTTTCAAGGTTATCCACAAAGTCATTCATTAGAGAGTATGATCAGCCTCATCACCCATTTTATATATTAGGATTGGGAAATTTCACATGTATACCTATGGGCAGGGTATACTCCTATGATGTACACATTAGACCAGTATAAATCATTTCATATAACCATTAGATATGGATAAATCATACCATGATGTTTTTTCAAGGGATAAATCCTCAAATATACCCTTTATATTTGGATAAATATTGTAATGTATAGTTTATCATTATATGAATCATATTGTGAACCATTTATATTGGGATAAATACAATTTATTAACTATTTAAGATCTTTTTATATAAACTATACAAATACATTACAAGGCTATATAGGACCCCACCTCTTAATCATACATGTATACAAGTGCCACATGAAATAAATTAGTGAAAATATATTAAAACTTAATAGTAATTAAATGTATTTCAATACATTTAAAATGGAAACACATAAATAAAGCATTAAAAATTATATTAATATTCATAACATTATTAAATAATGTAATATAAAAGGGTTTGTAAATATATCAAGTAATTTTATTTGAATATATCCTTTAACCAAGATAATAGTGCATATGGTATTTACGCTATATACAAAATATGGGTAAAAATTAGTTTATAATTTCCAATATCATATAATTTATGGAATTTAAAATAAAAATATTCAATATAAAAAATAAATAATATGGTATTTCCAAAGGAATGGAATCCATTGAATTTATATTTCAATTTATAGTGGATGGTTATTCATAATGATGTTAATGAGGGATCCTTTCTTTTATATTAATATCATTACATAAATATTATATAAAATGAACATTGATGGTAATTGTTGGATAATAAATTTAATCAATTATTTGACATGTTAAATGAAAACATAGTGGATGATAAATAGTTTTTTGGTGTTTTAAGGGAAAAAAATCCAAATAAGAAATACTATTAATTATTTAAAATAATTTAAAAATAAGTATTTGATAAAACTAGGAGAATTTATTTTTCTTTTATAAGCTATGAAAACATCATGATTGTTTTTTCATATAAACTGAAAATTATTGTGTAATGATATGTCCACACAAACATTATAATAATGATTATCTTTTATTTTGAAAACAACCAATATAAAAAACATTATGGTGTTTTTTTTAATTTTTTTTTAAATTTATTCATGGTCATTTAAAATGAATAATTAATTTTATGAAATAAATTATATGTATATAAAAAAATTTAGGTTAAATGATAAAATCAATTGAATAAAATAGAATTCACTTATTTTATATTATTAATGTAACATTGTTGAGAACAATATAATTTTAAAATACTATAAATATTCTATCTAAAAAAACATAAAAATAATAAATCCAATTGAATATAATAAGAGGGAATTAAAATAATTTTAATTTTATAATTAATGATTTTACAAATTCCTTATATGGATAATCATATTTGAGAGTTAATTAATTCAAAATACGATTGGGAAAAGAAAACATATTAATTTATTAATAGTAAAATAAAAATCAATTTAATTATAAATTGATTCAACATGAACTTGAAATTCCATTAGTAACTAAAAATTATATTTATATAATAAAAAATAGGAAATAAATAAATTGATTATTAGAAATTTTTAAAACAATGAAGAATGTCTCAAGAAATATTAATTAAGACATATAAAATGAATTAAATAAATATAATCACTAAGGAATCAGTATTTGATAACGAGGTTATATGAAACACTTATAAAATCCATAAAATTATTGATTAAATACAATATAAGTTATTTACTTGGTATAACATATCCACCATTGATTAATAAAATTAAATAAGTACGTTTGCAACTCAATTGAGCATAATTTCATTAGAACACTCTTTTTCATATTTTATAATTTTAAAATCTATAAACCATGAGAAAAAGAACATGGAAAATAAAATTAAAGATCATGAAATATAATATAATAATTAAAAAAATATATTGTGTTGTTAAACCATTACAAAAAACAAGGAGTCTAATAAGATATATGTCTCAAATGCTAAAAATTGAGTGATGAAACCTTTCTCATGTTCCTGATTTGGTTTATAACATGAATAACCTCAAGAATAATGATATTATGATTTTCATAGAACATCATAGGAACATTATTCATCTATGTTGTTTTTACTATGTTTTATATTTTATCATATGTTTTTTATTTGTTATTCCGTTTTTTCAAATATTTATTATTTGAGGTGGTTTGGTCAATATCAACATAACTCTTTTGTTTAGATGGATATGGTAAAATTATTTATTTTATAACATTTTAATATTATTAATTTGAATGATTAATTTTATTTTTTACCACATTAAAATATAAATTTTAATGGTATACATATTTTTAATCAAATGAACATAGATTATAAAAGAAACACAAATATATTCATTTTTGGTGAAATAGTTTTCTATGAGCATTTATTTTTAAAATAAATTCTATAATCCATAATATTATCTTTCAAAAATTATAATTGTTTCATAAATATAAACATGTAACCTATTTTTTTAAAATTGCATCCATGTTATATGGTGATGAAAAAAAGATCACCAATTTGTTGAGAGTGTAGTCCACATAAAGGCATAATCAACATTCTAGTATACTTTTAGATGTACATGGAGGAATAAATAAGGGTTTCACTAACAATTGTTACAACATGGGTAGATATAAAATAATTTGAATTCATTGTGGAATTATGTGGTTAAATTTATGTTAAATGTATAAAGAAATAAGTTGTATTTATTAAAATTCTGGAATCTATAAAAATATAGTAGTAACCTCACATATGAATGTGTAAATAAAATTTAGGAATCTTAATAATAAAAATATCATATATTTATTTCATGTCAAAAGTAAATTTTCTTTTGAAAATGATCAACTATGTGTTGGTATTTTTGGGAATCATAAATGTTTATGTATTATTCTATGAATTAAATAAGAATTTAAAAAATATTATATTCATAAAATATATTGATAATTTTATATTTCATTGTATTTTAATTAGAAGAAAATTTTCATATGCCTCAATTAATTTTTAAAACTATCCTTAATTCATTCAAATTATTAAAGTCATTATTTTTTAAATAAGTGCCTAATTTAATTATAAATAAAATTACACGTAGTTAGAAAATTATTTTTAAAAATTTTAGTAAATTATTCAATTCAATTTTTCCAATAATGGATATGTTTAATTTCTTGTTTTTTCTAAAATAGTAGAATTTTCTGTGTATAGTAAAAAACCACAATTTATGGTACTTCGTAAATAAATGAATTATTGTTTCATAGATGATTCATGTCATATGTATGCCTAAAATATAAAACTCTCCATTATTATTTATATACATTTATTGAGAAGATTCAAAAAATTCAATGTATTGAACAAATATATTAAACTAATGAATTAAATAATAAACAAAACACCCCTCTCCATGAAAATAAATACCCCCTCACCACCTCTTCTCCCCAAACCACCAAAGCCTTGTAGATTTTATATTTTATACACAAATTAAATTTAATGATTATTATAAAATTCCATTACCATCTTGTCTAACCAAAATGAAAAAACTGAGTTCTTTATGGTGGTTCTAATGGTGGAGAAGTTCAAAATGTAAAATCCTCCTTAATTTTTTTTAAATTTCTTGTCCATTTCATTTATTTTTTTATTATCTCCTAACCTTCACTAATCCGTGTAAAAAAAGTACTATATAATCTTACATATACATTAATTTTATCATGTAAAAGTAATATACATCATCACACCTATCATATTCTCTAGTTGTTCTAAAAATAAAAACATTGTTTGTGATGTGTTGACATACCTTCCTCATGAATGATGTGTTTTAGTTTTTATTTACCACCTTTATGGATGGTAATAGAACCATTATTATGGAATAATATTATTTTATATGGCATATTATAGGATTTATAATATTCTATACCAATTATATAATCATGGTATTAAATAAAATGATATAAGTTATTGATGATATTATAAAACCACCAAAATAATGTATGTAATTTTCATTACTATTTTATCTAATGAATTATCCTAAGGTTAAAAAATTTATATATTGAATCATTGAAATTTTATGGAAATATATTAATACCTTTTCTTTACACATATGTATTTTTTATTCCATTAAAGAATAAATTCTATAATTAACAAACCATTGAAACCCTGAAATAAAAGATACATGAAAATAACAATACATTTATTAATAAATTTTTGGAAATTTGTCATAAAAAGATAGTATAATTTATTATGAATATTAATATATTTGCATTATTAATGAACATAACCCTTTAAATCATTGTACATTAGGTTTTTACTCATTTTATGGAATTTAAATCCAAGGAAAGGGACTTTTCTTTAAAAAATATTCTTTCAAATTTATATTTTTAAAAAATTTAGAAGGAATGTTATTATATATTCTAGTAAACATCTTTTCTGATTTTCTTTTGGTTTAAGGTAATTTTTTATTATTACCATGGGATTTAAAAATGTTCTCCAATGTATTTGGTATGTTTATTCTTGAAGTTTACTATAATGGTTATTCAAAGTGTAACTGTGATGGTTACACCTTAAGGTTTCATTAAGGGGTTTATTGTAAGAATCCTAGACAATTATAAATCAAAATGTAGTTTTGAGGCTTATAATTATCAATAATTATGGTAATAAAATTATTCCACAGGATAATTAAATGTATTTACATATTTCCTATGTTTCATGGTTATATGATGTTCTCATAATGTAAGTATATGATTCACTATGACTGTGAATTATATATTTTTGAAATGATTTTATATGTCTATAGGTATTTTTGGATAAATGGTTTATTTCCTTATATTTGTGTTCATTACTCAATTTTTTTCTCATAAAATGTTTTAAAATTTATTTCTACTGGTTTAAGAAGGGGAAAGGTAAATGATTAATCCAAGATAAATTTTGTGAAGATATTTCATGAAAGGAATTCAAATTTTATTAAAAAAATTATTTTGGGAGAAATGGTTACTATTTATGTTAGTTTTATTTTTGTATTATTTTGCAATGTCATTAATGAATTATAACCTTATTTTCTAAAACTCAAAAATGATTAGATTAAAGGAAATGAATGAAAAATGAATTCTATTTGAATTAACATATATATTTATTATTTCTATAAAGTTTTTTATAGTTGGTCTCAGAGAAATATTAGGACATGATAAGATATTTGTATGATGACAATATAATAATATAAATGAAATTTACCTTGTGTCTATATTGAAATGATAAAAATTTTAAAATTACAATGTCAATTCATCTAAGATATATCTATTTAGAATGGTTTTTCACAAAAGAAATAGGGATGTTGAAGTTGGAAGAAACCGAGTGGATGATATCATTCAGAATCTATATCTAGGATTAGGGGGAATTTGGACACAAAAGTTTTTAAAAGTAATGGTTATATGGGTAAAGGAAATAAATGGAGATAGAATTATGGAAATAATATCCATATCTAACAAAAAGGAACATAATGATTGAAAAATATTTTATATTTCAACACTATACAACTTTTATTTGATCTTCTGACCAAGTGGTGGATTAAAATTTGATTAAAACCATTGAAAATATATTTCATGTCATGGGGTGTTCAGATAGTCATAATTTTATTTTTATATTTATCCTTTAGAAGGTCTAGCTGGCCTGTAGTGTTAAATGGTGTAGAATATCTAGTATATCATAGAGATTTATTACCAAGAAATTAATAAAATAAAAAATAAATTCCATGAAAATATATTCCTGTGGTGGTTAGACAATCAATGGATAAAAAATTAAGGAATTGAAAAAAATGGCGAAAGATTCGGTGGCCATGTATAAATAAAACTTTACACCTTTGGAAAGGTATTCTATAAAACATATTCATTGATTTTGATAGTCAAATGAATTATTTTAAATTAGTATTTTGGACAATATTTTTATTGTATTTTCGCTTATGAATTCATTAGTATTTAGAAGCTTGAATGATGTGCTGAGAAAGTAGAAATGGAGTTTTCTGAAGATCACATTTACATTGATAATAAGAAAAAAATGTCTAGATGGTAATAAATGTGTATGAATTAGTCAATAAACCAATAGGTAAGTAGAACTAGTTTCTATTTGGTGGTATGTATGGTAAGAATAAAATTGGGGAATTATTTGATAAATATGGGAAGTTTTTTCAGTATGGTATATTTGGAAATATATCCTAGGATTCCAATGAAAAGGATATTAGTTTAAGAAGGTACAATTCAGATAAGCTAACTAAGAAGTATTTCAAATATCAGGAGATGGGTAATTATGAAAATATATGATTGAAAAGAAATCATATTGAGGAAATAACATAGATTATAATGAGAAAGGTGAAGTAAAATCCTTTACACCTAAGTCAGTAGATGTTGGTCTATCCAATGACGTCTTATCAGGTACATTTGTTTTGTTCCAATAGTTTTATAATTTATTTTTTTGTTATGGGTTTTACACATTCATTTTTAATAAGAAATTTTTAGTCAAATTTTATATTATACATCAGGAAATTAAACCCATTAAAATAGTTAAAACACCATGGGAAAATATTAACATAAAATGGGAATTATATGAAACATCTTGTTCTTGTCATTAGAATGAAAATACTTAAAAAAATTTATTTTTCCCCTTCGTTGACTATAGCGTTATTATGGGTATGGATTTGAACTCATATTACCATACTAATATTAATTTTATATAAAAAGAAGTATTTTCAATAAAATAATTTCAATAAAATATTTTCAGTTTGTATACAAGAAATATACTATATTTTTGATAACATATCAGGAAACTAAGAAACTGGAAAAAGATATAAATGAACGTTATATTGAAGATATTGTAAAAAATAATGGAACTATTAACATTAATGATTTTTGAATTATATGTTATCACATGATTGTTTTTATCTTATGTTTTCATGTATTATACATCATGGGAAAGTTGAATTTACCATTGAATTAGTTCTTGATAGTAATCTAATTTCAAAACCCCCATATCAAGTAGATCAAGTGGAGTTTCATGAAATGAAATATTAGTTATAAGAGTTTTTTTGATAATGGTTTCATTCTTCCTATCACATCAGAATGCGGTGCTCATGTTTTGTTCATAAAAAATATGATTCCATGAGCATTCTCAAGAATTATAAATCATTAAATTACATTACTATTTGGAATAAGAATCTATATATTCAAATTGATTACTTGATTGACCAAATCTAGGGATCTGAATATTTCTCTTAAATTGAATTGAGATCCAGGTACCCACAGCTAATGGTGTTGGGGGATGAAATTTCGAAAAAAATTATTCTAACTAGATGTGGTCTTAATGAGTTTGTTGTTATTCCATGTGGCTTGGAAAACGACCCTAAAATATTACTAATCTTCTGAATTGAATATTCCATGAATATTTGGATAAGTTTTTTTTTGTTATTGTAATTGATATTTTTGTTTATTCAAATAGATATGAGGAGCATTAAATACATATTAAGACTGTTCCTTAAAAACCTAATGAAAATAATTTACATGGGAAATTTTTTATTTTGATTTCTTTTACAACAGATTTATTTTATTGGGGACATTGTATATTATAATGGAATAGAAGTTGATCCCTTTAAAAAAAGTGCTTGATGAAAAGAAAAGACCTAAAAATGATACAAGGATTAATATTTTTCATTTATTGGTAGGTTATTAAAGAAGGTTAATTAAAAACATTAAACATTTTAATTTACCACTAACTATGTTAACACTGAAAGGGGTTTAATTTAATTGAACAGAAGAATGTGTTGTTTATTTTCTAAAACTCTAATGAAGATTGGTGAATTCAATATTTTTTTCCTCCCCTCACAAAAATTTTCATTTTGTTATCTAAAGGGTGGATTAATTGGGGGGACATGTCAATGTTTTAATTATTAGTGATCATG
Organism: Viscum album; assembly: GCA_963277665.1. Classification (NCBI taxonomy): domain Eukaryota; kingdom Viridiplantae; phylum Streptophyta; class Magnoliopsida; order Santalales; family Viscaceae; genus Viscum; species Viscum album. Next base: position 637,459,090 of record OY728160.1, read on the forward strand.
TAATTGATTATGTTTGAAGAAAACTAAAACCTCATAAATAAGATTATCCCACATATGATTAGGAAGTATCATATGTGGTTATCTCTTTAAAAATTGAAATACATCATTTATATAGATCCAAATGTTATATATATACTGAGAAAAAAATTATGTATATATTCACTAAGATGGAATTGATTAAGTGGAAGAGAATAAGTTTGTACTTGATAAATAATTATGATCATAAAATTAATTAACAACCTAGAAAAGTAAAAAATTGTTTGATTCCTTGTTTCAAATAAAATCATGCTTCAATAAACATGTGGAATTTGTTACATGACACCTTGGTTTTTGATTTGATGAATTTTGGATTTAAGGTCTTTGGTGTAGGATATTACATTGTTTTGTTTGAGGTATCAGTGTAGTTATCACTCTTAGAATTAATTATGCATGTGAAGAAGGAAGACCTTGAGTTTACAAAATATATAAAAAAATTTAATGAATGTTTTTTTCTTATTATTAATGTTAATAAATATTGTTTTTTAATATTTGGAATGATATTATGTGTGCCTTGTTATTCCCATATTAAGAGCTAATTATTAAGTGATTGTCAAGGTTCTCTATTTCCAGTTCAAACAATCATTAAAAAGGCATACAAAGAATATTGAGAGTATTGTATATGGTTGGAATTTAAAGAGATATTTATGAGTTTACAATGAAATGTTTGAGATTTCAATAGGTTCATATAGAGTGATAACTACCAAAGGGGAGGATTCATCCTTTTCTAGTTATAGAATAGAAATGGGAAAATATATCCTTGGATGTCATGGTGGGAGTACCAAAGACATAATGAGGTAAAAAGGGGTTTTGGATTATTATTGGATGACTAACTAAATACGTACATTTCATTCAAATTCGAGAAACTCTTTATCTAGATCATCTTTTACAACTATACCTCAAAGAAATTGTTATATTTCATGTAGTTATTCTCTCCATTGTGTATGATTGTGACCCCATGTTCACTTATATCATTTACAAAGGCCTTAAGAAGTCATTGGGGGATTAATTTCATTTCATCACTGACTTTTAGCCACAATCGTATGAACTTACATATTGAAAAATTCATAAATTGTGTGACATGATTCGTGATTATTCATTTGATTACTAGGGATTTTTGGATAATAAAATTTATTTATCTGAATTTTCTTATAATAATAGATTACATTATAGCAAACAGATCCAACCTTTTGGTGTATTAAACGGAAATCGGTGTAGAACACTATAATTTTGTGGTGCATTCAATAAAATGAAGTAGATGGGTCCTGAATTAGTATATGAAGTGGTTGAGAATGTGAGGATGATCTAGAAACACATGAGGACATCATAGAGTTGGTAAAAAAGTTATACAGATTATAATTGAAAACTTTTTTCTTTTGAGGAAGGTGATCATGATTCCCTTACTATTTATCCATGAAAAAGCATTATGTGTTTTGGTATGAAATGAATGTTCATTCCCCATATTATTAGACCTTTCGAAATCTAGGATAATGTTGGAAATGTTTCGCATCGAGTAGCTTAGCCTTTGAGTTTTTCTTAGGTACATAATGCTTTCCATGTTTTGATGCTACGAATGTATGTGCCAGATTCATCACATTATTCATCCAAGAATTAGTTCAATTGGAAGAGGACATTTCTTATAAGGATTTTTCTATTCATATTCATGACCATAGAGGGAATGTATTGTGGAATAAATTAATTTACCAGGTTATGGTTTTGGGAGTAACCACATGGTTAAAGAAGAAACAAGGGAATCATAAAATTCTATGGGGGAAGGGTATCCTATGTTGTTTAATAAGAAAATAATATTTGGATGGATGTAATTTCTCAATGGTGGATGGAGAATGTAATTACCTGGTTACTTATAAAATTTTTTTTTTCATTTTTGAATTAAATATTCATATTCATTATAATTGTATAATGAATTATGTGGTATTTATATAAATTAAGGAATCAATAAAAATAGTATATTAAACTCACCTTTGAATATATGAATAAAATTTAGGTATCTTATGAATGAAAATATTATATATATATTTCAAGGTATAAGTAAATAAATATTATTAAAATGTTAAACTAAGTGTTGGAATTTTTGATAACAATAAATTCTTATTTATAATTTTAAAATAAATAGAATCATTTAAAAAACTTCATCTTAATAAAATAGATTCATATGCTAATATTCTCTTATTGTAATTATAATAATAAATTATGAGACATTCATTTATTTTTTAACATGACATAAAATCAGTTATATTACTGGAATTCATATTTTTAAAATAAACGAAGAATTTAACTAAAAAAATTATAATACAAATAATATTATTTTGAAAAAATTGATCCCAATTATTAATTCTTCACACTGGAAAATTAATGTGGTTAATTATTGGTATTTTTTTACAATAGATGAATTTTTGGTGAATAATGAAATATGGTAATTTACGAAATTTAGATAATACATGAATTATTGAGTGATAGATTATGTATTGAAGATTTATGCCCAAAATCATGATCCATTCTACATTATTATAATATATTTAGTTATAATTTTAAAATTGATCATATTCTTGTTCCAAAATAATATAATAATGAATAAAACAATAAAAAACACCCATCTCCTCTATTATAAATACCACCCCTACATCCTCTCCTCGCAAGAGCTCCAAATCATTATAAATTATTTAATTTCAACATAATTTGTAAAGACTCTGAAATTCCATGGGAATTTTGTTTTCTTAATTCATGGGAATTTCATGAGTCCACAGTATCTAATGACGCTTGATTTCGAGGCCCGGTGTGCCCGGAAACAATTTCTGAATTTTGTTAAGCTTAAATTAACATGCGTAAGCAGTTTTCCTGAAAAAGTAGAACAACTCTTAAAAATTTACTCAGATTAGAAATATGAGGGAACCTTTGCGCTCTGGATGGTGGGTTTACCCTAGGTGCGACTTAAGTTTAGTCGGTGCGGGCCTCCTGTGAAGAATCCCAAAAATAGCATAACCGTGAATAAAATAATTAAATAAATTAATTTTATTTTTCAAATGATTGTAACTTACATATGGTATCTCAGATTAAAAATACAAGACCACCGCTGAACTCATGAGGGCATTATTTAATTAAGTAGATACTAACTTTGGTCGGGGCAGGCCACCGGAAAAAGTTAGTTTTGGCCACAAATAAAATAATTAAGTGAAAATTACTTTTTTGTAAAATTCAAAACTTTTAAACGGTAACTCGGATTGAAAATCTGAGAGTCCCATTGGGTTCATTGGGGCATGTTTCACTTAGGTAGAGCCTAATCTCGACCGGTGCGTGTCGAGGGTGACTGATAATAATTTTCCAAACTTTTTTTTGGGTAAATTCAGTGAACGTGCGAGCAGCGTTTTATAACTTTTGAACTGGTGATCAGAATTAAAATCTGAAGGCACCGTTGAACTCACAACGCCAATATTCGTTTAAGGGGACATTTATCAAAGTTTCATTTTATCGAGGTTAGAAGTTAATTTTTTCGGGGTTTTCTAAATAATTTAAATAAGAAAATGAGTGGCATATTTTTATGTGAGGAAGTTAAAACCTCCAAAGGGAGGTTGGAGGTGGGGCCCACCCGCACTTAACCTCCCATGGGAGGATATTATGTGGTGGGGCCAACACGATCTCAAACCCCCTTAAATCCCCTTAAATCCCTTGAGTTACCCATTAATGGGGGAAACTCATCACATTCCCCATAACTTTGTGGAACCTCTTCACCCTTCACCATCCATCATAAGCATGACAACAAAATTAATTAATGGCTTAGTAAATAAATTTGAGTGATTTAAATTCTTTTTAATTCATTAAGCCAACATTAAAATAAGAGATCATAATCTTTTATTCTGGGTGGGCATAATCCTTGGGGGAATATTAAGAGAAGGCTTGGGATATTCCTGGAGAACAACATCTTTTCCAACAAATAACACCTCTCATTCCCAAAGAACAACGAGCATCAAGTTCTTCCTTCTTCACCCGGCGCAAGAAGGAAAGCACTTCCGCCCATGAAGTACATCGACGACGCCAACTCAAATCATCTACACCGAGCTCTTCCTCCTCTGACATTGACGGAATGACGTCTGTCTGTTGCGACGCCCTTCTTCCGCGACACCGTTGTTGATCACCAAAATTGAGGTAGGGGGATTTGATTATATTAATGTATGATTTAAACCCTTGTTCATAGAAATTTACTTTTGTTCAATGGTGTCCAATTGTTATCACCTAATGTGGAGGGCGCGAGATGAAGAAACACGACCCGACGTCCCTCCGTTGATTCTTGTTTGGATGACGTTGAAGGTGGGGCCAGAAGGGCGCAGTGCCTTCGCACCGTGCTGGAGAATAACCACGGAAAACGAAAGAGGCGTGGCGCTGTCGCGTCGCGCCACACCGGAGTGGAACTGCGACCGGGAGGGCTGCAGTGTATGGAGAAGCGCGGTGTCGTTGCGCCATGCAGTGGAACCGAAGGCCGCGACCAGGTTGGGCCACCACGGTGGAGGCGCGATGCTGTTGTACGACGGTGGAGGTATGGAGGTGGCTGGCCAAGCCGGTCGCCGTCGAGCTGGACCAACAGGACCATCCGGGTCCCGCAGCCCCAGAACTGGCGCAGAGTGCTGGTTCTGTACGTCAAACCGGAGGGGGCGCGACACCGCCTCCCTCACGTGGCCAGCCGGGCTGCCACAACCAGGCTGCCCCTTAGCCGGGCCACCCATGGCCGGGCCGCCCACAGCCGGGCCACCCAAGAATGGGCTGCCCCTTGGTCGGGCCACCTCGAGGTGGGCCGCCCGTTGGGATGGGATGTCCCTTCATCTCGGGTCTCTACCTCAGACTAGGTTGGACCCACAGACCGGGTTAGACTCCGGTTCAGACCAGGTCAGGCCAGGTCAGTCCGACTAGGTCAGACCGGCCCTGGGCACACTAAGGCCGTTTACACCTTTTATCCCGCATTTAGGGTTACATGTGTCCGATGGACGTTCCGACTGCGGAGATGGAATTATTAGATCGATAGGACTCTATTTTAATACTCCACATGAGGTTTGGATGTAGTTGGGGTATGTCCAGGTCGGTTTGAGCCTAAAAACCAACCGGGCCCCTAGAACGTAAATGCCAATAACTCACAGACCGTTCATCTGATCGACGCGACGTCTGTTGCATTGGGTTCCTTATGATGAGAAAGAACTACGAGATACATCAAATCGAGACTTCATGGTAGTTGATGTATTGACACATGGATCGAGGAGTAGAGCATGTTGTGTGCGGAAACCCTAGGGCTGGCTACGAAGACTACTGAATTGGAATCCTCAATGGGTTCTATAGTGAAAACTACTGTAATGGAATCCTATGTGGGTTAAACATGATTAATACTGTACCTGGATCCTCTTTGGGTCCGACAGTTCTGACTTCTATTCTTGTATCCTGTGTGGGTCTGACAGAATATCTGGTTTTGTATCCTGTGTAGGTCCGACAACTTAGCTGGTCCTATATCCTGTGTGGGTCTGATAGCTTAGATAAATCAGTGACTACATCTAATCATCTCTATCACTCTAAAAAAGATGTATACCTTTTTGAGCTGAGTCTTGTCTTTCAACCATTATCATCGTGGTTATTGACATTACTTCCATTGTGGTCTGGATTGCATTTGTGCTCGAGAGTTGGAGCAGGACTGCGAACGGTAACTTTGGTATATATATGGGCATATACCTAAGTTGGGAGGATCGATACTTCGTGATTGTATCTTACTATTGTGGAATATCCTTAGTAGATTATGGGGTTATTATATGATACAACCCCTAGAATAAAATTCTGGTTTGAGATGAGTCATTGACCTTTATGATTACCTCATGATTGTAATGGGTTACTTGATAACTTAGGTATATGTATTGGAATATACCTAAGTAATGGTTATCCGTTGATTTAATACTTTATGCATTATCCTTATTGGAAATTCTGAGACCTTGAGGGTCTTGGGGTCCCCACTGAGTATCTTTATACACAACCTTGCACAGGCTTTGCCCACACCTCGTTGTATTGGATGCAGACGAAGGACAACACTGACGGGGGCCGAGTGTACGAGGATTGGATGGTACCCGGAGGTGGATCTCACGACGAGTCGGTACTCGGAGGAGAAAGATGTACGTGGAGTTCTGAGGTGGCCATCTATACCTAGCCTCCATGTAGGAACCCCAGAGGATGATCTAGAAGCTGCTAGACACCTTTCAACTGTTTTTCTTTTACTTGTACTTAACTGTTGGGCTTGTATTTCCGGCCCCTTATACTTTCCAGCACATCTTTTTTTATACAATTTTTTACTTAGTGTTTCCTTCTGCTTATACTCTAGTTGTATGTGGTTATGTTTTTTAACGGCAATGCCTTCCCAGTTTTATGGATTTACACCTTTGGTGCTAGTCGCCATCCCCTGGCCTATGGAAGGAGGGAATGGGGTAGTCACAGCACGGGCCCCGAGCATAGGTCATGAAAAATTGGTATCAGAGGAGTCAGTTCTACCGCAAAACTTAGGACTCTGGTATTTATTTTCTGTGAAGCAATAGTGTTAAGAGTATTAAGTGTGGTTTTCAGTCTTGGGAGTCCAGTGTTGGTGCGGCGGTCGGCATATCCTTACACCAGGACCCCGAATTCTGATTTCTGACTCAGTGCACAAAAACACTAAATGTGAGAGTGTTTTCAAGAGTCTTATCTGTGAACTCTTTGAGTCAGCTTACTAGGTAAAACTTATTGACCGTGGAACACCTATTCCTTATCAGGATGACGCTGTGTAGACAGCCAACTAGGGCTTCCACGAGAGTACACGATGATGGCCCACCGAGCGATGAGGCTCAGATTTAGGGCCCTCATTCTTTGTTGGCACCATCAGATGGTGTACCAGCATCACCACCACCCATAGGGAAGTGGATACGCCCAGCCACACTGGTGAATGTTGCATGCCGACAGAGCGCATTTTACGAGTTCTAGTGGAAGAGGCCTCCGAGGTTTTGAGTCGAGGCAGATTCCCAGGCAGTAGAGGATTGGATGGAGGTGATTACAGGAGTTTTACGCCTAGTTGAGACACTAGTATGGTAGATGTTGATTGTAGCTACTAATATTTTTTAGTGAGTGACATTGAGGTTGGTCCACATAGTGATTAGGTTTCGGTACTTGGACCGTTTTCTAAGATGGTAACTTCGGGCAGTGTGCCAACTATATCACTGGTCATTGTTCACCAGACACTACCGGCGGTACCGGTAGAGGACACTTGTAGGCTGAATACTGTACATGTGTTTCAGCACAAAATATCCCTCAATTTCTGAGGCGAGCCCAACCCAAAGGCGTTAGAGGACTGGCTTGAGGAGGTGGCTGAGAGTTTTCTAGAGGTTATGCAGTTTCGGCAGGACGACATTTCTATAGTTCAGTATTCATTGAAGCGTACCGACCATTCTTGGTATTCGATGAATATGATGAGAACAATGATTTAGAGAACGTACCTATGAGTGAGGTGTGTTTAAGGATATCATAGCCAATACTTTTTTTCTATATGAACTCTTACTTACGTTAGGGTGCTGGAGAGAACCTTGGTGGTTGAATTTTATTCAACTGAGCGGATACAGCCAGTGAATGTTAGCAGTGAGAAGCTGAAAACTGGCATCAGTTTTAGAGACTTGGGCATGTGAGATGTTACATGAGGAGGAAGTGTTAAGGATAGATGAATCTGCAGGGCAGCAGATGTGGAAGCAGAGCTAGGAGAGTAGTAATAGGTGGTGAACATTTCGACATGTTACAACCACCCGGCTTTAATCCCCTCTAGGCTCAGGGAGTTGGAGGGAGGGGGAAGAGAGTATCTACATGCGGTCAAGGAGTGTGACCCAAGGGATCTAACAATGATTTGAGGTATGTACTATGTCTACTACTAACAGCTATATCAATAGTCATAGGTACCAATCATTCCTTCTTTCCAAAAATCTTTTCCCATACCTAGAGTTTCGGATTAAAACATTGACTTGACCCTCATGTCTGGATATACCTTTGGGAGGATACTCGATAATCACACTTACACTGACTATTTGATCTGCCCCTAGAGGCGAGAGTTTTGGTTGGAACCTCTTGGTGGCATCGTTGAGGCCTTACGACGCTAGTCTGGTTAAGGACTAAGAAACTACAGTTCATACACAGATTGACTGTATTAGGAAAAAATGTTGTGGTTGATCTACAACGTTGGGATGGGGTTCTTCTAGGTCGGCGTAAAGGAAAAACCAGGCGGCACATGATAGAATCATGTATAAGTGAGTACAGCCGATCACTCATGAGTCAGCCAGACATACCTTTGTGCGAGACTTCTCCAGAGTTGCAACACCACTTTCAGCATTGATGAAGAAGGGAAAACCCTTCTTGTGGTCAGAGAGATGTCATCCGATCATTGAGGAGCTGAGACAACACCGTTAGATCGAGTTCCTAGAGGACTATGACTTCGATATAGTCTATACTCTAGGGAAGGGGAATGTTGTAGTAGATTCTCATAGCAGGAGATCGGACATTCAGCTACTAGGATAGACGACAGAGCAGCTGGCCGCATTGCAGATATCCTTTGTGGAAAGAGTTGGAGCATCCTTTCGGCAGTATCTCACAGTCACTCCTCCACTTCTATAGCAAGTCAGAGAGGCAAAACATGGGGACGTTGACTGTGAGATGCGAAATGCTCAGATATCCTTAAGGCAGGCACCTGGTTGAATTTCTCAAGGTGTGGAGTGTAACGCCCCGAGCCCAGCTACCTAGAGTCAGTGCATTACTTCGTAACATTGGCATGATCACAAAAGATCAAGTCTCGAAAGACCGATTAGTTTAGTAGCCTTGGAAACACTAGATACATTCAAAAGTCTTTCATTACATCATAAAGTGAAAAAACTAATAACAAAGTCTTCATATTCCACACTCATATCCTTTTCTGACTATCCCTGCAGGTCATTCATAAAATACTTCTTCACATCCTGGAAAATATTAAAACATTGAAAGGGGTGAGCTCAAATTCTCAGTAAGGATAATAATATTGCGGAAGATTTCATAAATAAACATAAACATTTAAGGCAATGTATGACTAAAACAAAAGCCTTTTAAACTTGAACATCAACAGAATATGGCAAAAGTAAAATGAGATAATGCCATTTACTTCTTCACATGGATATTCTACTGGTCGAATAATCACATGCAATATCAATAACCACTTTCATAATGATGGAATGCATAATTCCAGACTATCATAACCACGTAGTCAAGGCCTCGTTCCAAGACCACAAATAAGATTTTGTCAAGGCCTCGTGCCAAGACACTAGTTTGTCTCATGAGACCTGCCGATGCAATTTGTTTTAGAAGATACTTACATTTAAAATTGCTCAAATATACTCCAGTGTTTTTATGAAAACATTATGCAAGCTTTTGAAAACAAAATAACTAATTCTGAGACTGCTCGACTAATTACAGGCCATGATGGGTCCACACCCAATCCCTTCCTGTCTACCACACTCGAGAGTCGGGTTTTCTGAAAACATTTTTAAGTTTGCGTTAAGTACGTATACATTTGCACTAGATTTTCATATATTGGAGAGAAATATCTCTATTTTGAAATCACTTAAAAATCACATAATTATAAAAGAAAACCTTTTGAATAAACGTAATAGTCAAATGGGTTTATACACCGTATAAAATAAAGTTGTGTATAAAACAAAATATGCCTCAATGAAAGAAGATTGAGATGAAATCCTTACAAAGATCATTTTTAAAATAAAATAGATCTATTATGTGTATTCACTATAAGTACACATAAATAATGTAAAAATACAAGATAGGACATAATAATATCATGACATAATTTGAAAGTAGGAGATTAACCCAAAGAATGGAAATTGGGTTAAGAAATTCCCTTACCTCGTGTCTCACTTGAATCAACCATTCTTTAACCTCCTGAATAATAAACTAGAGTTAATATATAACTTATTAAGAACCATTTTTAATTTAATTATCCTTTTTATATCACTTATTACAATGTTATGAACATTATGTAATTATTTAAGTTAATAACGGTCGTTTTGTCGATCTTTGGTACTTGAGTCAACAATAAACTTCTTATAATTACAAGTTGTTTATGTGGTAGAATATCCATTATCTACAGAATTATATTCATGATTTAGATGTCATATATATCATATATATCCAGTATATACATTCATTTATAATATTACGTAACATTTAGAGGTAATAAATGAAATGCACCGTTCATGGAGACGGTAAGCCGTACGTACGCATGAACGCTACTTTCATTTCTATTTCGTATTTAATGGAATTAAACCATAAGGATATAAATGTATAATATAATTCTAGTATAATATAGTGTATAATACCATTTAATCCATCCTTTATACATCCCACATATGGCATTAACGATTCAAATCACTTTGAGGGGGTGGTAGTCCGCACTTCCTAAAATGAAATTATCACGTTTACCCATAATGGAAATCATAAAGTATGCCATAAATAAGAAATACAGAAGCATAAGTAAAACATAAACATATTATATATCATATATAAATATAGTTACATCTTAATGGCCACCTTTGAAGGTGTTATATGAGTGTTGAACAATCATCGTTTCGTGAGGCAGAAATTCGCCATCCACAGAAACCGTATGTTCTTTAACGATTAGATGTAGGTGTGTGTAAGTGTAGCTCAAATAATTCTTATAACAACATCCTAGTATATTGAGGATACTGGTGTTGTTACAAAATAAATGAATAAAAATATTTTAGGGGGTTTGAGAAGAAAAATAAAACAAAACAACATTAGAGAAGACATTACCTCAAAATCGGGTAGCTCTTTTTGATTTGAGCCAAAGGCTTCCTTGGGAAGAGTTCTGCCCAAAGTGAGGCTTCTAGGAGTAAGAGGGGGAAGTCGGGAGAGTATTTGGGCAGATTTTGGCCGAGCCAAATTGCTTGAAGGTGTGAATAAGGTGGGAGTGGTGGGGGCCTTTTATAAGTGGAGAGGAGGGCACTTTTGGAAAGTAATGAAATGTTATTCTATTATACAATTATTTTCGGATTATAAAGGTCCCACACTTGTATAATTCGTGGATAAGGTGATAAGGGTTCGAAATCTACCCATCCAATAGTCTTTGTACATGTTTATTCCTTGGATTGTACATTATATTTTCATTTTATTAAAATCGTTAAATAATGAGGTCATCGTTGCACCATAATGATGTCATAAATAATTTAATTTATTTAATGTCTAAAAATTATAAAAAAAATACTATGATGTAGGAAATCTTTTTATCTTTCCAATTACTATTTATAGTCAACAATATGACTTGTATAACCCCATGTAAAAATTGTTTTAGTAAAACATTTAATGTTTGTGTCATTTTTTACTTTAACATTAAATAAAAGGCATTTATGTTATTTTCTAACTAAAGTGGCTCCATGGGGTCCCCAAGTTGACCCATGGATTATATTTGTCGGCCATGGCACATATAATGAGGGTAGGACATGTGTCAAGCTCATCTCATATTATTAAAACATTATTTTTACCTTAAACTACACTAATTACCTCTAATCGCGATTAAGAACTTAAAAGTTACTATTCACCAAAAATTATTTTAATCTCATTGAACCAAATTTTACTTCTTAATGACAACCATGTATGTCGGATTTTTTAAAATCAAATCACTGAAGTGGTAATATTTCATTTAAACGAAAAATCAGTTATTTAACTACCACTTAGTGGTTTCACTATTCATCAAAAATTGAAGTTTTTCAGAACAATGCCAAAATTTCACCCTAAGCTATAATTGATATTCCGAATTCAAAAATGATGTATATTTTAAAAAATTCCAAACATATAAGTTTCATTAATTAAATTTATAATTAATTCCCGCTGTCACAACAAATAGCGTGTTTTTAAGTAACAATTTATATCAAAAGATTGGCAATTGTTTATGTCCAATTTCAATGTTAAATTAATTATAATGACCAACATTGGATAAAATGGTAAAAATATATTCTAATTATACTTTAAAACCACTAAATAGTATAATTTATCACAATAAATTATTTTGATTAAAAAAGTTGTTTTTAAGTATTTTTCACTATTCATAAAAAAAATTGAAAGTTCTCAGAAAATTACAAAAAAATCAACCTAGGATAATTTCGATATTACGAATACAAAAATGATGTCCATTTTGAAATATAAAATTTATATAATTTTAAAAAGTGGTTATTACTATTCATAACGGCTACTTTGATTAGTCGCGGTGTGTTAGAACTCGAACTTGCGTAAAATGCAAGCTATTGCATTATTGAAAGAGAGGCGTATCGTGAAATCTCGGGGTGTTACATTCTCCCCTCTTTCAATAAATTGCGTCCTCACAATTTGAAATTTTTCTTTGAAAATAAAAGGTTGAAAATAGAAAATACCTTTGTGGAAAACCCACATCGGAAATAAGATTAATAAAATTTAGCCTTAATAAGAGGGAAAGGGAAATGAAAGAGTCACCACCCAATTATGATCTCGATTAGGAGAACATTGGTGGCAATTAGAGACATATAATTGGAGGAAAAACGTAAATATTTGTAGGGAGTGATTGTGGTCATCAATCACAATCAACTATCAAATTGAGGGCTTCAAAGCCGTCAATCTATGTTGATTTAAAATATCATCAGTTCAACAAGACATAAGGTATTAGGATAACACATTTTTTTTGTTTTAATATCCCTTTACTAAAGTTTAAGAATTAATTTATTCATTGAATAAGAGATAGGTATATATATATTTATGCTTGACAATTAGAGTTTCAACCTTCAACTCATCTTTCACTCAAAAAGATAATAGAACTCAAAAATATTATACTTATCCTAATTGTATAAGGTTCCAAATGTTAACACATACCATTTAGATTAGTAAAACTATTTTTTAATAACCAGGGACTTCCTGTAGCCTAGTGGTAGGAAATAAAGGCATGTGGCACTATGGTTGTGGGTTCGATTTCTACAGCTTTGTCCGACGCGACGGGTTATGCCCCACACTGCAGGTTGTCCTTTTCCTAAAACTATAGTTTTATAATATTCCAAAAATAATCTTCAGAAATGTTTTTACCTTAAACAATACTATCCAAAGATCAACTTAATCCATCCCAACCTTTATAGTTATCCAAAATACCTCTATCCAAACTTTCTCTAGAAGGTCTCTTAATTCCAAAATCAATTTATCAGATTCCCCAAACAAAGTAAAGTTTCTCTTATTGTCACATACTAAAAATATAATTACCTTCATCATATTAAAACCTTACTGAAATCAACAAGTACTGCAGTACAATCATTATATATATATCACATTATTCTAATAACCAGAATATAATCCATGAGTCCAAAAGCACCAATACATTAGTTATTCTACTTCAACCGTAGTAACAGCATAATATTGTCCTTGATCCCTTGGCCTTTTCTGAGGTAAGTTTCCCTGACGCTTAGGACATTCATTTGCATAATGACCCATTTCTCTACAATTGTAGCATTCAACTTTGATAGCCTCTTTCTTTCCCTTGCAATCACGAGACTGATGACCCTTTTCTCCACATTTATAACAAACTCCCATTCCTTTTAGGCAAGTACCAGGGTGATTCTTCCCACAATTATCACATAATGGAAAATCCTTCTTTCCCTTTTTCCCTTTATCTGTCTCTTGTTCCACTGTTCTCTTCTTCTCTTGCTTTACTTTTTTGTCATAAGACTTAGAGAATTCCTTTTCTGTCTTGACAGCACATGAGACAATATCTTCGTATGTTGAGAAAGATTGTGATACTAAAGCTCGATGAAGAAATGGTTTTAACCCATCAAAGAAACGATCGATCTTACCTCTTGGGTTACGTATATAATCTACAGCATACCTTGCTAAACTTGTAAAGTTGGACTCATATTTTGCGATATTCTCATCCTCCTTTTGTCTCAGACTTAGAAATTGCCTTTCCATATCTGCTCTATGGTCACGAGGAAAGTATTTTTCTAAGAAAATATCTTTTAACTCTCTCCATTCCATATTTTATACTTCTTCATCCTCCTTTGTGTTTTGAATCAATGACCACCATTGATCGCCATCTCTAGTGAGGCGGTAAACTGCCATGATAACCTTCTCCATTTCACTACTCCCCATGGCATGGAATATTTTCTCTAAGGAGTTTATCCATTGCTCAGCTACTAACGGATTTGTACCCCCATTAAATGTTGGTGGTTTTTGCCTCATGAAGCGGTCTAACATTGATCCTCCACGTTGTGGATCAGGGTGATCCATACGAGTAAGGTTATTATTCATAACCTGAGTGAGTTTTCCCAGTATGGTAATAAGTTGATCAGCACCAGTTGTATCTCCAGATCCACAATAATTATCTTGAGCAGGAGGGCAATCCCTACACGGAGTGCGTGCATTGATACGGTTTCCATTCCTTCCACTAGGCGCCATTTCTAAACAATGGAATAAACTAGATTAGTTTATGAATTAAAATACATAATTTCATATTTGTAAAACACTTTACATAAAATGAACTATTTATGGATATAATCCATAATCATAAAAAGAAATGTTTTCTTTGATAAATTATATACTCATAACCCTTCATAGTGGTTTATAAAGAAAATGAGAATTATCCTAAGAATATCCCCCGGGAGTGTCGTAACCAAGAGTGCAGCAAGGCCCGTTGTCATGCACCGGTTCCCGTTCGAGTCTAGCTCAAAGCGGTGTTTTTGGGTTTTACCCCTAGGTACATCTGTGCCAGAGCCACCTCTACCTGCTCGTATCCAGACAGGGATGTATTTCTCGGAAAACTCAAAAAATCTCTATAATACAAAAATTCTAGGAAGTTCTTCTATACTAATCCTCAAATTCTATCTTTGGGCTATGCGCTCTAATCAGAGTTTATCTAAATCTAGCTTCCAAGGTTAGTACTAAACTTCCTCTGATACCAACTGTAACGCCCCGAGCCCAGCTACCCAGAGTCGGTGCATTACTTTGTAACATTGGCATGATCACAAAAGATCAAGTCTCGAAAGACCAATTAGTTTAGTAGCCTTGGAAACACTAGATTCTTTCATAAGTCTTACATTACATCATAAAGTGAAAAAACTAATAACAAAGTATTCATAGTCCACACTCATATCCTCTTCTGACTATCCCTGCAGGTCATTCATAAAATACTTCTTCACATCCTGGAAAATATTAAAACATTGAAAGGGGTGAGCTCAAATGCTCAGTAAGGATAATAATATAGCGGAAGATTTCATAAATACACATAAACATTTAAGGCAATGTATGACTAAAACAAAATCCTTTTAAACTTGAACATCAACATAATATGGCAAAAGTAAAATGATATAATGCCATTTACTTCTTCACATGGATATTCTACTGGTCGAATAATCACATGAAATATCAATAACCACTTTCATAATGATGGAATGCATAATTCCAGACTATCATAACCACGTAGTCAAGGCCTCGTGCCAAGACCACAAATAAGATTTTGTCAAGGCCTCGTGCCAAGACACTAGTTTGTCTCATGAGACCTGCCGATGCAATTTTTTTAGAAGATACTTACGTTTAAAATTGCTCAAATATACTCCAGTGTTTTTCTGAAAAAATTATGCAAGATTCTGAAAACAAAATAACTAATTCTGAGACTGCTCGACTAATTACAGGCCATGATGGGTCCACGCCCAATCCCTTCCTGTCTACCACACTCGAGAGTCTAGTTTTCTGAAAACATTTTTAAGCTTGCGTTAAGTACGTATACATTTGCACTAGATTTTCATATATTGGAGAGAAATATCTCTATTTTGAAATCACTTAAAAATCACATAATTATAAAAGAAAACCTTTTGAATAAATGTAATAGTCAAAGGGGTTTATACACCTTATAAAATAAAGTTGTGTATAAAACGAAATATTCCTCAATGAAAGGAGATTGAGATGAAGTCCTTAAAAAGATAATTTTTAAAATAAAATAGATCTATTATTTTTATTCACTATAATTACACATAAATAAAGTACAAATACAAGTTAGGACATAATAATATCATGACATAATTTGAAAGTAGGAGATTAACCCAAAGAATGGAAATTGGGTTAAGAAATTCCCTTACCTCATGTCTGACTTGAATCATCCATTCTTTAACCTCCTGAATAATAAAATAGAGTTAATATATACCTTATTAAGAACCATTTTTAATTTCATTATCCTTTTTATAACACTTATTACAATGTTATGAACATTATGTAATTATTTAAGTTAATAACGGTCGTTTTGTCGATCTTTGGTACTTGAGTCAACAATAAACTTCTTATAATTCCAAGTTGTTTATGTGGTAGAATATCCATTATCTCCAGAATTATATTCATGATTTAGATGTCATATATATCATATATATCCAGTATATACATTCATTTATAATATTACGTAACATTTAGAGGTAAGAAATGAAATGCACCGTTCATGGAGACGGTAAGCCGTACGTACGCATGAACGCTACTTTCATTTCTATTTCATATTTAATGGAATGAAATCATAATGATATAAATGTATAATATAATTACAGTATAATATAGTGTATAATAACATTTACTCCATCCTTTATACATCCCACATATGGCATTAACGATTCAAATCACTTTGAGGGGGCGGTAGTCCGCACTTCCTAAAATGAAATTATCGCGTTTACCCATAATGGAAATCATAAAGTATGCCATAAATGAGAAATACAGAAGCATAAGTACAACATAAACATATTTTATATCATATATAAATATAGTGACATCTTAATGGCCACCTTTGAAGGTGTTATATGAGTGTTGAACAATCATCGTTTCGTGAGGCAGAAATTCGCCATCCACAGAAACCGTATGTTCTTTAACCATTAGATGTAGGTGTGTGTAAGTGTATCTCAAATCCTTCTTAAAAAAACATCCTAGTATATTGAGGATACTGGTTTTGTTACAAAAGAAATGAATAAAAAGATTTTAGGGGGTTGGAGAAGAAAAATAAAACAAAACAACATTAGAGAAGACATTACCACAAAATCGGGTAGCTCTTTTTGATTTGAGCCAAAGGCTTCCTTGGGAAGAGTTATGCCCAAATTGAAGCTTCTAGGAGTAATAGGGGGAAGTTGGGAGAGTATTTGGGTAGAGTTTGGCCGAGCCAAATGGCTTGAAGGTGTGAATAAGGTGGGAGTGGTGGGGGCCTTTTATAAGTGGAGAGGAGGGCACTTTTGGAAAGTAATGAAATGTTATTCTATCATACAATTCTTTTCGGATTCTAAAGGTCCCACACTTGTATAATGCGTGGCTAAGGTGATAATGGTTCGAAATATACCCATACAATAGTAGTTGTAAAATTTTATGCCTTGGATTGTACATTATATTTTCATTTTATTAAAATCTTTAAATAATAAGGTCATCGTTGCATCATAATGATGTCATAAATAATTTAATTTATTTAATTTCTAAAAATTATAAAAAAAATACTATGATGTAGTAAATCTTCTTATCTTTCCAATGAATATTTATAGTCAAAAATATGACTTGTATAACTCCATTTAAAAATTTATTTATTAAAACATTTCATGTTTGTGTCATTTTTTACTTTAACATTAAATAAAAGGTATTTATGTCATTTTCTAACTAAAGTGGCTCCATGGGGTCCCCAAGTTGACCCATGGATTTTCTTTGTCGTCCATGGCACATAAAATGAGGGTAGGACATGTGTCAAGCTCATCTCATATTATTAAAACATTATTTTTACCTTAAACTACACTAATTACCTCTAATCACGATTAAGAACTTAAAAGTTACTATTCACAAAAAATTATTTTAATCTCATTGAACCACATTTTAATTATTAATGACAACCATGTATGTAGGATTTTTGAAAATCAAATCACATAAGTGGTAATATTTCATTTAAACGAAAAATCAGTTATTTAACTACCACTTAGTGGTTTCACTATTCATCAAAAATTGATGTTTTTCAGAACAATGCCAAAATTTCACCCTAAGCTATAATTGATATTCCGAATTCAAAAATGATGTATATTTTACAAAATTCCAAACATATAAGTTTCATTAATTAATTTTATAATTAATTCCCGCTGTCACAACAAATAGCGTGTTTTTAAGTAACAATTTATATCAAACGATTGGCAATTGTTTATGTCCAATTTCAATGTTAAATTAATTATAATGACCACCATTGGATAAAATGGTAAAAATATATTCTAATTATACTTTAAAACCACTAAATAGTATAATTTATCACAATAAATTATTTTGATTAAAAAAGTTGTTTTTAAGTATATTTCACTATTCATAAAAAAATTGAAAGTTCTCAGAAAATTACAAAAAAATAAACTTAGGATAATTTCGATATTACGAATACAAAAATGAAGTCTATTTTGAAATATAAAATTTCTATAATTTTAAAAATTGGTTATTACTATTCATAATGGCTACTTTGATTAGTCGCGGTGTGTTAGAACTCAAACTTGCGTAAAATGCAAGCTATTACATTATTGAAAGAGAGGCGTATCGTGAAAGATCGGGGTGTTACATGGAGCATGTAATTATCTTCAGAGGACGTACCATGGTACCAGTTGCACTTCGGGAAGAATTTTTGAGGGAGTTCCACACATCTTTTCCAGCGTTACATCCAGGAGTAGCGAAGATGAACGAGATCCTCTGACGACAGCACTGGTGGCCATGTATGAAGAAGGAGGTAGCTGAGTTTGTCTCATGGTGCCTCACTTGTCAGCAAGTGAAGGCAGAGCACTAGGTACCAGCAGGCTTGGTACAACCCTTAGAGGTCCTGGTGTGGAGGAGTGATCAGATATCCATGGACTTCGTGACAGGTTTTCCACGTACATCCAAGAGACGGAGACCTCTGGAGTTCGAGGATGGTGACCATGTATTTCTACAGGTCTCACCTCGACGAGGTATACAGAGATTTGGATGATGTGGAAAGTTATATCTAAGGTTTATTGGACCTTTCCAGGTCCTCAGTAGAGTAGGCGATGTGGCCTACTGCTTAGCTCTTCCACCTCAGTTGCACCGGGTACATGAAGTCTTCCACGTATCTCAGCTGAGGAGATCTGTGAATGACCCTTCCCATATCATTGACCATTAAGAGCTGGACATCGACGACAGGGAGACTTTCACGGAGGTTCCTGTGGAGTTTGAGGATCGATAGGAGTGGGTCCTATGTGGACGGTCGATATCTCCAATAAGTGTTCTTTGGAATCACGAGAACCTCTAGGAGAGCACATGGGAGCTGAAAGCTCAAATGCATGCTCAGTACCCCCATTTGTTCCCTTAATGTGAGTTGTTGCTTATGGGGATGTAAATCCCTTAGGTTGGGAGAATGTAAAGACCTATAAATTCTGTGGAAGTTTTTTTCTTATTTCATGGGAATTTTATGAGTCCGTAGTATCTGACGACCCTTGATTCAGAGGCCCGGTGTGCCCGAAATCAATTTCTGAAGTTTTTTAAATCTTAAATTAATGCCCGTAAGCAGTTTTCTGAAAAAGTAGAATAAATATTAAATGGTTACTCAGATCAAGAAATCTAAGGGAATATTTGCGCTCAAGATGGTGGTTTTACCCTAGGTGCGACTTATGTTTAGACGGCGCAGACATCCTGTGAAAAATCCCAAAAATAGCATAACCGTGAATAAAATAATTAAATAAATTATTTTAGTTTTCAAATGCTTATAATTCACAAATGGTAGCTCATATAAAAAATCTGAGACCACCGCTGAACTTGTGAAGGTATTCTTTATTTAAGTAGATACTAAAATTGGCTGGTGCAGGACACAAGAAAAAGTTAGTTTTTGGATGCAAATAAATTAATTAAGATACAATTATTTTATTGTAAAATTCATAACTTCTAAAAGGTAACTCAGATTGAAAATACCAGAGTACTGTTGGGTTCGTTGGGGGCATGTTTCACTTAGGCAGAGCCTAACCTCGACTGGCGCGGGTCGAGGGTGAATGATAATAATTTTCTGAAATTTGTTTGGGTATATTCAGTAAACGCGTGAGCAGCATTTTATAACTTTTGAACTGGTGCTGGGAATTGAAATCTGAGGGTACCGTTGAACTCGCATCATCGATAATCGTTTAAGGGGACCTTTACCATAGTTGCATTTTATCGATTTTGGAAGTTAATTTTTTGGGGTTTTCTAAATAATTTAAATAAAAATATGAGTGGAATATTTTTATGTGTGGTAGTTAAAACCTCCAAAGGGAGGTTGGAGGTGGGGCCCACCTATTCATAACCTCCCATGGGCGGATATTATGTGGTGGGGCCCAAAAGAGCTCAAACCCCCTTTAACCCCTTGAGTTCCCCATTAATAGGGGAAACTCATCACTTTCCCCATAACTTTGTGGAACCTCTTCACCCTTCACCTTCATTCATAAGTACGACAACACAATTAATTAATGGATTAGTGAATTATTTTGAGTGATTTGAATTCTTTTGAATTCATTAATCCAACATTAAAATATGAGATCATAATATTTTATTTTGGGTTGGCATAATCCTTGGTGGAACTTTGAGAGAAGGCTTGGGAGATTCTTGGAGAACCACATCATCTCCAATGAAGAAGAGATCTCATTCCCGAAGAACAACAAGCATCAAGTTCTTCCTTCTTCACCCGAGGCAAGAAGGAAAGCACCGCCGCCCATGAATTACATCGATGACGTCAAATCGAATTGTCTTCACCGAGCTCTTCCTCCTCTCACATTGACAGAATGACTTCCATCTCCCATGACGTTCGTCTTCCGCGACTCCGCTGTTGATCACCGAAATTGAGGTAGGGGGATTTTATTATTTTAATGTATGATTTATATTTTTGTTATTCGATGTTTAATTTGGTTGGAAGGTGGACAATATTTATCCCCAAATGCGGAGGGCGCGGGCAGAACAAACAGGGCCCAACGTCCCATCATTGATTCTTGTTTGGTTGACGTGGTCGGCGGAGCTGGAAGGGTGCGGTGCCATCGCACCACACCAGAGAATAACTGCAGAAAATGAAAGAGGCACGACGCCATCACGTCGCGCCACACAGGAGAGGAACCATGAACGGGATGGCCGCGACAGATTGAGGAGCGCGGCGCCGTCACGCCACATGGTAGAGCTGAAGGCTGCGGCTAGGTCAGGCCGCGACAGTGGAGGCGCGACACCGTCGCGCCGTGTAGAGAGCAGGAGTACCGCGATTCCATCACACCACAGTGGAGGTGCGGAGGTGGCTGGCTGGGCCAGCCGCCATGGAGCCAGACCAGCGAGACCATCTGGGTCCTGCGGCCCCTGAACTGGCATAGCGCACCGGTTCTGTTCGTCGAACCGCAGGGGGTGAGACACCCCCCTCCCATGCGTGGCCGGCCGGGCTGCCACGGGCAAGGATTCCATGGATGGGCCGCCCCTCAGCCAGGCCGCCCTCGGCTGGGCCACCCTCAGAATGGCCTCCCAAGGGCGAGCCGCCCCTCGACCAGGCCATGCATGGCCGAGCCACCCAAGGCCGGGCCGCCCCTCTGCCGGGCCACCTCGGACCGGGCGGCCCGTCGGGCCGGGCCACCTCGGGCCGGGCGGCCCGTCGGGCCGGGCCGTCTCTTCAGGTCGGGCCGTGCCCTCAGATCGGGTCCCTCTTCAGACCAGGTCGGACTCCCAGACCAGGTTAGACTCCGGTTCAGACCGAGTCTGGCTGGGTCAGTCCGACTGGGTCGGACCGGACCCGGTCCCGCTATGGCTGTTTACACCTTTTAGCCTGCATTTAGGGTTACAAGTGTCTGATTGATTTACTTCCTATGTAAATGGAATTCTTGGAGTGAGAAGATTCTTTTGGCATACTCCACTTGAGGTTTGGATGCAGTTGGGGTACGTTCGGGTTGGTTTGAGCCTAAAAACCAACCTGGCCCCTCGAATGAAAATGCCAATAACTCACAGACCAGGCGTCCGATCGACGCGCCGTCTGTCGCGTTGGGTTCTTTATAATGAGAAGAAACTATGGGATACATCAACTAGAGACTTAGTAGTATTTGATGTATCGACACTTGGCTCGAGGTACGGACCCTCCCGGAATCGAGCATACTGTGTTCGGGAACCCTAGGGCTGGCTGCAAAGACTACTGAATCAGAATCCTCAGTGGGTTCGACATCGATAACTACTATACCGTAATCCTCTGTGGGTTTGATAGTGATGACTACTGTACCGGGATCCTCCGTGGGTCCGACAATTCTGACTTCTGTTCCTGTATCCAGTGTGGGTCCGACAGAATATCTAGTCCTGTATCATGTGTGGGTCCGACAGCTTAGCTGGTCCTGTATCATGTGTGTGTCCGACGACATAAATGAATTAGTGAATACATCTAATCATCTCTATCACTCTAAAAAAGATGAATCTGTTTCTGTATCATGTGTGGGTCTGATAGAAGAGCTAGTCCTGTATCTTGTGTGGGTCCGACAGCTTAGCTGGTCCTGTATCCTATGTGGGTCCGACAACTTAGATGAATCATTGACTACATCTGATCATCTCTATCACTCTAAAAAGGATGTATACCTCTTTGAGATATGTATTTTCTTTCAACCATTATCATCATGGTTATTGACTTTACTTCCTTTGTGGACTGGGTTGTGCTTGGGCTCAAGAGTTGGAGCAGGACTGTGAACGGTAACTTAGGTATATGTATAGGCATATACGTAAGTAGGGTGGATTGATACTTCGTGATTGTATCTTACTACTATGGAATATCCTTAGTGGATTATGGGTTATTACTTGATACTACCCCTAGAATAAAATCCTGGTTAGATTTGAGGCAATGACCTTTGTGATTACCTCATGATTGTAATGGGTTACTTGATAACTTAGGTATATGTATAGGCATATACCTAAGTAATGGTTATCCATTAATTTCATACTTAATGGATTATCCTTATTGGATTTTGTGAGACCTTGAGGGTCTCAGGGTCCCTACTGAGTATATTTATACACACCCATGCACGGGCTTTCCCACACCTCTTTGTGTTGGATGCAGATGAAGGACATGCTTGATGGAGGCCGAGTGTACGAGGACTGGATGATACTCAGAGGTGGATCTCATGACGAGTCGGTACCCAGAGGATATAGATGGACATGGAGTGTTGTGGTGGCCATTTTTACCTGCCATTCAGGTAAGACCCCCAGAGGATGATCCAGGAGCTACTAGACACCTTCCAGCTGTTTGTCTTTTACATGTACTTTACTATTGGGATTTTTTGGCCCCTTCTACTTTCCAGCACATCTTTTTTATACAGTTTTTACTTAGTGTTTTTTATGCTTGTACTATGGTTGTGTGTGATTACATTTTATAAAGGCAATGTCTTTCTAGTTATAGGTATTTACACCTTTGGTGCTAGTCGCCAGCCCTTGGCCTTTGGAAGGCGGGAATGGGGTAGTCACAGCATAGCCACCAAGGATACGTCATGGAAAAATTATATTTCCAATTCTATTCTCAGATCCAAGACATAATTTCATAACCAAAATACAAATTAAATGACCATATATAGGTTCTCAGGAAAATACTGTTCAATATGTAAAATACTCTTTCTTTATGTTTTAATTTTTTTTTCAGTTTCATGTCATTTATTATTATCCCCTAAACTCCCATAATCAAAGTTACATTATAACTATTGTATCATAAATATATTGGAATGTTACTATGTAAATGATATATCAATAATAAAACCTCTCATATAATCCTATTATTCTAAAAAATGAAATCATTTTCAATGATGCTCTGATTTACCGTCGTCTGGGACAATGTGTTTTACTTTTCTCTTGCTGCTTTCAAGGATTTTCATAAAACCATTATTATTGTTAGATCTGATATCATTATACATGTAATATTTTATAATGTTATGGATCCAATATATAAACATTATATTAAATAAAATGATATAAGTACATGATTGTCGTAAACCCCCCACCAAATAAATTAAATCATTTTATTTAATCATTTATCTAATGAATCTTCCTCATATCAGAAAACAAAATTATATATGTTATCATTTAAAATTATATAATCCTATTAATTAATTATATTTCCACTTTTACTTTTTGAATTTTGTTCGAAATGAGATTTAAAAATCTACTAACCCTGGAAATAGTGAAATAAACGCACTTGATACATCAAAAATAAGAAAATATTATCAATTAATGGGTGGAAAGATATTATAAAATGATTATATAATTTATTATAAATATGAATATAGTTTAATATAAATTTAATAACAATATTTAATGCATTATAAAGGACTTTTGACCAAGTTTGGATGATGTCAAAACCAATTTAAGAGAATTTTCTTTAAAAACTATCTTTTAAATTAATATTTTTACAATATTTAAATGAAATGTATTTTGATGAAACAATTGAAGTTTTATAATTATTTTCGGGTTCGTTGAATTTTTTTTTGACAGCTGGGTCTATGATACCTCTCTAATTCATTGTGTATGTTTTTACTGGATATAGACCATAGTGGTTATTCTAAGTGTAATTGTATGGTTACATCATAAGGTAGCAGTGAGGGTAACATTGTAAGGTTAGTGTGATGGTCACAATTCATAATGTACCCATGAGGGTTAAAATAAAATTTATGTGTGGTAAGAAAATTTTGCACCATGTATCCTAAATGGTTTAGTTATATTTTCAATGTTTCATAGAAAAGTTTTGTTCTCACAAAGTAAGTATATGATTCTTTACATTTTAGATGTATATCTCTATGAAAAATATTTTATATATTTATATCCATTCATAGAATAATATTTTATTTTCTTATTTTTATGTCCCTTAATGTTCTTTTTGGGCTCATCTAATTCTTCAAAATTACATTCACATGGATTAAGTGCGGTAAAGAGAAAAGAGGAAGACAAGTATAATGCTATGAATATTTTCCATCAAAATAATTCATGTTTTATTAAAAACATTTATATTTTTGAATAAATGGATATTCTTTTATATGGTATCTTATTTGAATTAATATGGGTAGAAAAGTATTAATAATGACCTAATTCTATAAAACATTAATTGGACAAGAACTTTGGGAATGATATAAAATGAATTATGGTTGAATTAACTTGAACATTTAGTTTTAAAAGTAATTTCATTAAAAAAATATAATATAAATTATTTTTAATCATTTTTCATAATTAATTATATTACTATATTATGGGTAGTTTTTAGGATAATGAGTAAGAAAAACTAAATATGGATTAAGTAATACCTACATAGGCACCCTGGACATTTATTTGAAAGTCTCATGGGAAATCAATCACAAAGTTCAAAAACTGGTGACCATGGGATTTTTGTCATGAAAGGGACATCTAAGATAGGAAAATTGGGTAGGATTGAAATGATATTTCTAATGGTATGTGTAATTCTTGGATGGATTAATTGATCCAATTTTTTATGTAAAAAATGACACTTCCCAGAAAGCCCATAATATTATAATTGAAGTATGACACTTTTCATTTGTTAATGGTTAAAACATTTAATAAATAATATAGATTCAGGTGACATAACATCGATAAATCATACAACACAAATTTTCTCACTTTATTTAATCATTTTCAATCCATTTACCACTTTATTTTAATACATTAACATTTTTTTAACATGTAAACTTTTTTTCCTTTCTTAACTGTATTATATTCAAGAAAAAAAGGTATCCCATAAAATTATTAATTTATGAAACTATATTCATGATCCATATAATCAAATTTTATTTATAAATAAATGATATTTATCTTTTATATTTAGTAATTTAACATTTAAAAATTTATTTTGTATAAATTTTTTATTAGTAACACTTATTATTCGTATATAACATTAATTACCATATCAGTGGGATAAAAATATTTTCATGAATTTTAAAACATCATATCAGTTTTATTATATAAAATATATCCATTTAATTTATTAGGTAAAAAATTCAAAACATTGATAAAACAATTATACGAAAATAACACTTTTAGAATCAATATAGTCATTAATTTTAATCACAGTATTATTACAATCATTCCTAAAATGAACTAAACTATATTAAATAATAATAAAAAAATTATAAAGAATATTATTTTTTTATCAAGATTTGGATTCTAAATTTGAGGAAATCTATTTTTAATAAAATAAATTTAGAACAATTTTTAGATTAATAAATTATTATGTTTGAAAAAATTTGAACAATTGATTCATAAATTCAGCTTATTTTTTCATAATTATTTATTATTCATTATAAATACATATATTTAAAGAAAAAAAATTAACTAATTTTTATGTGATTATATTTATTTGATAATATCAAAAAATTAACGATTTTAATCAAAATCATTATTTTAAGTATTCATATAAAAATCAATTATTTAATAAAAATAGCAAGAATTAATACCACAATATTTTTGACTTGTTTACCCCAACATAGAAGTTAAAATTTATTAAATTAATTTTTTTTAATTTTTATTTAAATAAAAATAAAATTTATAATGGATATATTTATTTTCTAAAAATAACCGTTAAAAAATATTCTTCATAAACATAAATTTAATGAATTTATAATTTATTATATTATTTTTATCATTTGTATTATTTATTATTTTAATAATTTGGTTTAATAATATGTATTAGACATTTTTAGTCATTGGTTTTGTGTGGAAAAATAAATCAACATATTTTTTCTTTATAGGGAAAAATTAAATAGTAAAATAGCAGTGATTACAAGGAATTACCAAAATAGGATAATAAAAAAATTATTAATGATGTAAAAACCAGCTCATTTACAATATACTATATAAGAGTTATATATTATTTATTATCTCAATCTACACATAAAATAAACATCCATCTATTTAACATTTTTACATTTTCCAATATAGTGGAGAGTTATATAAGGCACACTATCATGACCCCTTCTATATGGACCCAACCTTAAAAGTTATATAATATTAAAATAAGTCAAGAATTAACATTTAGGATCATTTCATGTTTAGATATTTAGATAATTAGGCCTTAATTATTAAATTAAAAACATTGAAATTCAAAGTGGATAGTTCCTACAATATCTATTTCTTAAACAACAATTTTTTTTATAAAAACATGGGTTTTTTCAAGTTTATTATTCATTTGTTTTCCTTGATTACATCCTTGTCTATATTATCCCTTAAATATTGTGAAAATAATAAAAAATAGGGGATCAACACAAAAAGATCAATAAGGGATACAAAAAGAATGAAAAATGGTAGTCTTGAGAAAACATATAAACCATGAATACTTTATCATAATGTAATAATTATCACCTTTATGAAATATAAAAAGCACTTCACTGAATATAATTTCATAGAATACCCTTTTTGTAAACAAAAAATTACTATAAAACCTATATAAAGTAACATATAACATATAAAGGAAATGTGGTACATAAACATACATAAATGGAATAATCATATGGTCGACATCCAAAAATATCACTAAATTGAATAGCCACAAAATCGACTTCCATACCCAACACATTGGAGGTTATAATGTAACTACCCATCCATGGTTTATCAAGTAACCTCAAATATTTTATGCACACAACAACCCATATTTGGTTTATCTTATAACCACCAGTTAAATGTCCCAATACCTTTATATAATCATAATACATAAATGATTATAACTATCAACATTTCGGTCATAAAATTTTATTTTCAATCATAAGAAATATTTTCGTGATATTGAAATAGTAAATACACCTTCAAAACCATTATCAATAAAAAAACATCTAGAAATCGAATAAGGTATTTCTATTACTTTTAAAAACATTAATTCTTATAGAGGAAGCCAAATATCAAATAATGGTTACTGCGACAGAGGAGTCTTTGTCACAACATATGTAAAAATCATTCCTTTTTTTCATTTAGTAAAACTCTTCATAGAAGAAATATTCCATTTGAATGAAAAAAAATTCAAATGGTTTTTTATACTCCATTTAAAATAATGAGTTGTATATTATCCAAATATGCCTCAAAGAAAAGATATTGACACGGAGTCCCTTACCTTGAGTACGCATTGTCATGTACGTTTGTTATGTTCTAGAACAATAAAATTATGTTAATTTAAACTTTCTTGGGAACCATTTTTATGTTTATTATTCCTTTTATATCACTTATAACCATGTTATAAAAAGTACATAATTATTTATGATTATATTGGTCGTTTTGTTGATATTCAGTACATTAGTCAAAAATGAAAAAGTTTCATGTAAATTGACAATGTGGTCAGAAGACCACCATGTCTAGAATATTATTCATTATTTACATATCACATATATAAATAATATATGTATTTATATTAGTCTATATCATTTGGAAATAAAAAATGAAACACACTATTCATAGAGACTGTAGGTCATACTTATGCATGAATGCTATTTTTATTTCTTTATCATATTAACAGAATAAAAACTACATTATTCATAGATATATTTTAATTAAAGGATAATATCAATGTTATTTATGTTACATAAGTTCATTAACTCCATCATTTATATGTTCCATGTATTGCATGAATGAGTCATATTACATTCAAGGGGTGGTATTCCACACTTCCTCAAATTAAATTATCATATTTATAAATTAAGGATAGAATAGAGGTATGTTGTAAATAAAAATTACAGAAGCATAGAGTAAATATAAATATAATATATACTATATTTATTCATTCCATTCATTTATATAATCATGGTTTAAATAATATCATCTATAATGAATCACATCGTATTGTGGAGATGGTATGCCGTATGAATGCATGAGCAACGATATCATTAAAGTAGTGGTCAAATGGTATAGAATTAGATTTTATATTAATTAAAAAAATAATTATAATTTAATATACATTATTTAAATCCATTATAATCATCCTTATACGCATCCAAATTAATTCTTGTGGAATAAAAATCACACCACACCGTGGAGACTATAGGTCGTACGCACGCACGAATTATGATATTGCTTTTAGTATGATGGATAAAAGGAGGTATAAGGTTGTCCCATAAATATAATAATATTTCAGAATTTAAATGATAATGGATTTTTTATTTTACTATGAAAACTACCAAAGAATAGTACGTATAAGAATAAATGAATTTTGAAGGAGTTGATAAAATGAATACATCTTTTTTTGTGTATCTTGTTATGAATTTCTAAAAAAGGCCTCCTTATGATGGATTTATACCCAAAGGGTAGAATCTAGTAGGTAGTAAGGGATGTTGGGATCTTATTTTAGAAGAAGGTGGATGATCTAATGGGCTTGAAATGTGTGAGTAAGTTAGTAGAGGTGGTGACCCATTATAAGAGGGTGCAAGGGAACTTTAAGAAATTCATGAAATATTATTACATTATAATTTATTTTAGAATTATAATACTTAAAAATAGATAAATTTAAAATATTATATGGGCATGGGTTTAATACCTCTCAACCAATAGTTAGAGAAATGTTTAGGTCACAAAATTCACCATATATTTTATCTTTAACCCATATTAAAAAACATTAACTCTTAGCATGTCATCTTGTATATTCATAATATATGGTTACTGTAGTTACTATAAAATTATAATAGAACAAAAAGTGAATAATTAATGACATTTTTAGCATTATATAAGTCAATTGGCAGAATATTTGATTTTTTGGTGATTATATCATTTAATAAATCGTATTTGTTTTAAAAAATCAAATATGTCCATTTTGGAACTACATAGAGAATGATTTATGTTAAAGTCATAAAAACATGATTCCTTAGAACCAAATGCATTAAATCTAAGATCATATGTAATAATAATCCATAAAATTCATAAATTGTATCCAAATGTTCAAATTACATGTATTTTAATATTTTTAATATCAATCATTTGAATCATTCATTAATAATGTAATCACTGCATCATCATTGTGTCTAAATTTATTTAATTTCTAAAATTTATAAATAAAACACCATGATATAGTAAAGAAATTTATCTTTTTGTGGAATATTTATAGTGAAAGAGATTAGTTAAGTAACCCTATATTAAAATTGTTTTAGTAAAATATACATTTTTTTGTTATATTTCCCTTTTCATCAAACTAAATATTATAAAATGTCATTTTCACCCCCAAGTGGCTCCCAAATTCCAAAAGTTTTGCCTAAGGATTCTCATGGTACGAAATATCTCTTCTAATGGGATTAAGACATGTTTTAGGATAGTTTTATATTATTATAATATTAAATTTTACCTTTATTTACCAGATTTATCCTTTAACCATGGTAAATATAAATAATTAAAGAAGTTACTATTCATAATTTCCAAAAACAGTCACCTTTCTAAAAAATTTGGACCTTATTATTCCATATATGGAATCTATTTTTCCAAATTCAAAACACTGAAATTGTAATAATTAATTTAAATATAATTCCCGTTATCAAAACTAGGAAGTTGGTTTTTAAGAAGTAGAAAGTATGAAAATTTTAACATGTGTTTATGTCATATTTAAATGTGAAATTAAATTCCATGAAAAAATTGTATTAAATGGTAAAAACATAATCCAATTACACTTTAAAACCAATTATAAGGAAAATGTCACTGTATAAATAAATTAGAAGAAAATTCATTTTTGAATTAAAATGAAATATTTTTTAGTATTCTTTAAAATATTGATTTTATAAAAAAAATAACAAAATTTAAAATAATGTAAATCTTGATGTCCCGCTTATAAATAAGAAGTTTATTTTATCATAGAGAACATGTAAATGAGACCAAAAACTATTATAAAAAACGGTTCTCTATCAAAATTTAGTGATATGTCCTTTTAAAAAAATTAGAGTATTTAATACTAAAAATTGGATTCATTATAATTTTAGGCCTCTTATATTCCTTGGATAAATATAAAAATATTTATTAAATATTTGAAATAATAATATAGTTAATTCAGTTCATTTGTGCCAATACAATGTCTAGGCGTTAGCTATCATCTACAATAATAATATCATTGTTGTAATATTTTTCTATATAACTTAGTGTTGTGTGCAAGATATGTTTTCAAAGAAACCCATTGTTTCATATCGAATACTATATCATAGATAGTGTTCACTTTAAAATAATATTAATATTAAATTAAAATATATTAATTTATATGAAATTTTATTATGCTATATATATTTAGGATGTTACAACCTCACTCCAAATATCCCCCTCCTGGGATGACAATGAAGAAAAAAAGATAATGACCCATGAGTCCCGTATATAGTAGGCCTAGGGGTGGCGACTATCACCAAGGGTATAAATGTCTAACAAGAAGGGGATGAATTTATCCTTTTATAGAAAAAATATTGAGAGATAAGATGTTTCATCCCGGAAGAACTCTAATATATTTATAAAATATAAATCCAAATCCACCCCACATGCATGTTGAAAATAGAACTGATAAAAAACAAATTTCTCTAATCTGCCGAAAGCATAGGTTGGAAGAGGCACATCAACAATCTTGTTCCAATATAGTAATATATAGTATAGTCCATGAATTCCTCTTTTAAACCAGAAAACTATTTTAGATACATAGTTTGAGAATACAATTATACTCATATGGAAAACAAAAGTATCTCATGTACAAGTTGAAGAATCATACTTATTCCTCTATGAGAAAATAGAAGAACAAAATAACACCTAATCTTATATACTAACAACCCAAACCACACCAAGGATAGCTCAAAAAATAATGCAATTTAAGTATAGTAGTATAGTACACATCGATAATAGGGCACCTCATACGACTTTCCTACTAACTATCCACTATCGTATCCTAACAAAAAACATCATGGTGTTCCCACTTCTTTCAATCACACCACATCACAACCCACCCAAAAACACCAAGGACTCACAAACACATCACTACCATAGACAACTGGGACACAAACCATAGAAAAAATCCATTGCTGACACATGTGCTACATACCACACCTCATCCCACTCACAAACACATAGGACAAATACCATGTCACAACATGAAAACAGCTTGGAAGGAACATCACATCTCATCCCAGAGACATCTTGGAAGACACAAATAATCTCACCCTGAAGACACCTAGGAAAACACAACACATCTAATCCCAATGTAACCTGGGAAATCAAAACTCACCCACACATACGTGGTCCCCACAGACCACAACATGCCTAGAGAATCCTAGGCCAACACTGCCTAGAAGAAAGACCATGGAAGAGTAGGTGGGAAACCATACATCCTCCCACTAGGATATTTGGTAAAGACACATTCCTTGTGATGATGGGGTTGTTTGGTATATAGTGTTCAACTAGGGTGGGGTTAATATAGAAATAATAAGGAAAATAAATGTATATACATATATTATACCAAACACTCATTTCCATACTATGTGTTCTAAAATAATCTACCATATCTCAACACTGAAAAACTTACTACAAACTCTAATTACAATCACAACACAATAAGCCACAAATTATTTCCAGTTCCAAAATTTTATTGTCAATCCACTACCAGTTTTTGTTCACAATTTATTTATTCATTCTATTAACCAAACTAACCCAATCTAATGAAAAAATTACTTATTAATTAATTATTCATCAATTTCATTACTATCTAATAAAATAGCATGCACATCACATAACAAGTAAGAAAACCAATGTTAAACATAGAGAAACTCTAGGAAAATGATCCATACAAACAAAAAAAGACTCAAACTCTCAACCAAATCAAGTTACATAACCATAGAAGAACCCAACTGTAGACCTACTTCAAAAAACTACTCATCCATTCCACTATCAATGAATCTCTCAAACTAAGATTCCATCACACCTTCTGAACCATCCCACTGAATAAAACCACAAAACACAAACACAATCCTCAACCATGGCCATAACCATATCACCACACAAACCAAAAAGTAATATAAATTATAGATTTAACAAGGAATCCCTTATTTTGTTCTATGAATTAATTTGGGAGTTATCACTATAGCTTTATAATCTAGGGCCACCCACTCATTATCCCGATGTACGCGATTTTTATGTTTCCTTTTAAGGAGATACCACAACATCCACCACCAATAATGCACACACAATAGATATAACCAGCACAAACAAATCCACTAACATCCAAAATTCCTACTGGGGTGTCTATCCCTCATAATAAAAACACCACAAATGACATGAAAGTGTGTGAAAATAATACAATAAATCACTCTACCCATTTAATTCAATTATCTAATTCATTATCATTTATTAAGACGATTCAAAAATAATCCAAGGGTAAAAAAATAAAAACCACTCTTGAAAGATGAAAAAATTAATAGAGACAATGTAATCCCTACATTAAATGGGTTTTAATGTTCTTCACATGATAAAAAATCATGTAATGGGATTCTGATCACCAATCCGGCAAGCTCTTCATGCATCTTACGACACTACAGAACTACCACACCAACAACAATCAAGATAGATCCATTTAGGAATCATAGATAAGCACACTCTATAGTATTTTGATGAGATATGGAAGATAAGAAGAACCAAACAAGGTAAAATACTAGAAAACAATGGGAGAATGTACATTGGATCACAATAGTTTTCTAATGAATGATCCCTAAGTTCAATGGATCGAAGAGGGAGGCTGAGAGTTCAAATAACTCATCAGGGCACCTAGGGTTCATTTAGAATGAGAGAGATGACAAGAAAAATTGGATTTATGAAAAAATGAGGAGCTATAATGTTTTATATTATTACATCATTGATGGATTACATAACATCCAATCACCTTTCATGTCATGAAAACATTCGAGGTACACTTCCACCGAAAAACCCATCACCTCAGGTTTTATTTTATTTTTAAAAATCAAAAATTTTACACACTATGAATCCCACATTCACTCCATGAAAAAGTATGCATTTTGTGAAGAATTCAAGAACATTCCCTAAAACCTAATTTCAAACTGTGAAATAATGTTACAAAACATGTAACCACCCTGGTTCCTGGTTTTATCAACTGAACTTCTCCAAACGCCCTCCAACCCTCCTCCAAGCACTTCTAATAACCATACTCACAAATTAGTGGATTGGGAAGGAACTAACTGTTATATTAGATACCTCTAAAATTATTCTAATCCTAGATAATCAATGAAAATCCCTTGAAAAAATGGGTCCTAACAACTGGCCTTTGAGATACCTTTCAAGGATATAACTGCACTTGAAATACCAATAACAACAAAACACATTAATAGTAAACGATTAACCACACCATACTATTCAAAAGCTATTGTAGAAACCAACACATCCATTAACACCTCATATGAATCCTGTAAATATGACTTATCATATCAACCAACATATCATCAGGAGACACAATATGAGCACAACAACCACATTGTCTGAATAAAAGAACTAGTTAATTCCATCATCCATGTCAAGATACTATCTTCTCTTGGCATCACTGAATCTCTCACACATTATTACTCTTAACGTAATTAATTCAATAATATTAGTTATTGGGACCTACCCTTTACACACTTTAGGACTTCCACACACATTTAAAACCAAGGGAAAATCGTTCATTCCAAAAAAATGGTTCAAACATTACTTTTCAAAATAATACAGAACACAGATAAACAGAAATATACTCTGGATACTAGGAATGTATTTGTATTTATTTCTCCCATGTAATCTCCTCATGGGACTCTTTTATCCATAACACACGAACCAAAGGAATAGTTAATCCACACAACACATTATCTTGATGACCCGAGATCTCTACTGGACTCTCTAAAACATCGTGTTACCTTCAATATCCAACTATCCCCAATCAATGACAAGAGAGTCATCATATAGATACCAATGAATTTGAGTGACATGTAAGTCATCATGGACCCTCTCCAACTATTGTGAAAGTGCTATACAATATGTCTCATTTCCAACATGTCCCAACACCTTGTAGTTTCCAGAAAACTTGGGAGAAAGCTTGTTCCCTATACTAAACCTCCACTACCCATGTTGAGGGTATACATCCAAGAACATGTGGTCCCCATCCTCAAACTACAAGAGCCTCCCCCTATGATCTGTAAGCATCTTCTGCTGGTAATGTGAAACTTTCAACTTCTCACAATAAAGATGAACCTTCTCTGTTATTCTATGAACTACATTAGGACCAAGAACAAATGTCTTCCCATCCTCCGTCCATCACAATGTAGAATGAAATGGTCTATCGCACAATTCCTCAAAAATAGATTGTCAATGGAAGAGTGATAACTATTATTATAAACAATCTATACCATGGGTAGTTGTTGTACCTATGATCTTAGAAAGACTTGGACACACACCCACAAATTTACTCCATCGTCCGTATAGTCCATTCTATTTTCCCATATTTTTAAGAGTGTACAAGAGTGTGGATTTGTTTATAGGTTCCAAAAGCATGTTTTAATCCCCTCCATACTTGTGAGGTACACCTTGCATCATGGTTTGAGAAAATGGAACTTGAAACTCAGTGAAAATTCACCACTTTATCTACATACCTCTTGGATAATGCATATATTGAACCCATCTGTTTGATTGATAACAAGTGAGATGATTTCGTTATTTGATCCTCTACCACCCAGATAGCATTTTATCCTCCCTGATACCTAGGTAAAAATTTTAAAATATCCATATATATGTTATCCCACTTCTTATTGTAGACATACATTGTGTGAAACCAACCTTTGGGAATACAGTTCTTGACCATTACTTGTTGGAAGACCAAGCACCGTGCCACAGACTCCACTAATTCCCATTCCATTCTGGGAAAATAATTCTACATCATCAATCTATAATAGATTTCACAAATTCCTATGTTTACACCTAAAGCTGATTTATGAAACACATAAAGAACTCCCTTACGAATTTCTATAAGAAAAAAAACGTCCTATGGAACATCATCTAATTTGGACATCCTCCAACCATCCCTATGAAGCATCACCTTGGCCAACACTATTGTGAAACACCTCTACCTCCCAGTCTCACCACAGAGACTTCTCCACTAGATGAATTAGAGAAGACCACACTATCAGTTATAACAAATATAATCTATAACCAACCATTTCTATATTAAAGTGTTACCCTGCCTACCCCCCATCACATTACATGCATTTACAGATTCCTGAATGACCTCATTTTGAAAATTTA
Organism: Viscum album; assembly: GCA_963277665.1. Lineage (NCBI taxonomy): Eukaryota > Viridiplantae > Streptophyta > Magnoliopsida > Santalales > Viscaceae > Viscum > Viscum album. The sequence continues at coordinate 637,495,438 of OY728160.1, forward strand.
TAATGAAGTATTTGTCCATGACTTTCCCATTCCTATGGTGAATGATATCTCAAAATTCTAGTCTATATAAATTTATATCCACTTCAACTATTTCATTTTCAGATAACATTGTGAATGGATATAACTGAGAATCTTGTGATCTGTGATGATCACAAAGCATTCCACAATGAGGTAGCTTCCACAACATAAAAATAAACATGAAAACTACTAAATCATGATCATGGGTGCTATATATATCCTTTTGGGTGAATAAATTCATATTCCCATTATAGGTCACTTCTTGCTACTAAATCATGATACATCTGTAACCAAGATATGAAGCATCACAAAACCCCTCAAACATGAAACCTTCCTCCTGAAACATAAAAAATAGAGTACTAACCAAATTAACATTCAGAAAATTGAATACATTCTACAAATGATCAACCTACACAAATGATAATTCCTTTCTAGTAAGAGGCGGAAAAGAAACTTCAACTTGAGAAAAATCATGTAAAAACCTTCAATAATACCCCGTGAGAACTGGGGAACTGAAAATTCAAAAACATTATTGGGTTATACCAAAGAAAAAACTTCTCCAACCATTTATGGTTCAACTTCCAAACCATAAAAGACACCAAATTGCCCTAGAAATGAACCTCTCATGTCCAGAATGTACCCTTGGATAACATTCCATTGAGATGATGGAATTGAAGAACCTATTTTATAGTTTTGATATGTTCAGTGTGATCTTCCTATTAATTCGAGTATATTCACATATAAATAAAGAATATGATGATGAAGATGTCTAAAAACCCACAAACTATAGAGTTAAAAATCTCCACGAACATGTCTGGTGCGTTCTTAACATTTAGTGAGACAACCCCAAACTCGAAGTATCCATACATGAATTTGAAAGTAGTCTCTAGGATATCTCCCTCCTTCACCCACAACTGGTGAAATCAAGACTACATATTAATCGCCGAAAACCATGATTCTATTATGATATTGTCAAAAGATCATATATCCATAGAATAGGGTATAAATTCTTGACTGTCACCTGATTCAACCATATGTTGTCTTTGAATAAACTCAAAATACCATATGACTACTTTTCAAATATCACTAGATCTCTCCTTTGTGACGCACTGAGCTTGATAAATACATTCTTTACCAGATCATATATCTGAATCCTCAAATCCTGAAAAATTGAAGGTTCCATCCGATAAGGATCCATCAAAATCATAGATGTTCTGGGCTGTATGTCTACCCTGAACACAATGTCATGTATAGGGGGTTGAGTCACATACTCATTGGTAAAAACATCCTGTAACTGCCCAACAAATCTTGGAACCTTCCTTATCCCAGCATCTGGTCATTCCACTGACAACACATCCATCAAGGACAGAAGTAGATCTATAGAGTGACTGCCAAACTAAATGATCCACTCACCAACAAAAACTACAAGACGATCATCCATGTCTGAAAGAAAAAATCATCTCCAAAAGCAGTTGATAATAGAATATATGGAATAAAACCAGTCGATGTATATAATGACATCGTATGGTTTAATTTATATCAAGAAAAGATCCCCTATGGGTCTTATGTGGGATCATCATCAGTTTATATCCATAGAACATATGAAACAGGTTTTCTAGCCTCTGAGTGGAATACATCACATTAGGGTCACATGAATCATCAATATTCTTTTTCCTAGAGAACATGCTAAAATAGGAGAAATAATGGAGTGGAAAGCTTCAAAATCAAATGATGCACAAGAATTTTTACTAAAGAATCCAATTTTACATAAAATAATATCTAGTCCTGCCAGAAGTTCAACATTTACTACCTGAAAAATAACACACCTAGCTCTGCTAACTCTGTACAGATGACCACATCCAAGACCATGCCCGTGTTGAGGTTCTAGATGAACCCCATGAGGTCATCCCCTACCAAATCCATTTTCCCTATAGAGCAAGCGACTACTTTACCTACTACATAAATGGACTATCTGGGAAATACTCTTGAGGTAAGAGCTAATCCTGTCCACCTTCACTATAATATGTTCGATCATCCATGGGACACTAATTTTGAAGATGGGCATAAACCCCACAAAAGAAACACCTTTGGATAAATCCCATTATATTGGGGCAAGTACTTCTAGTACCAAAATACTGGAATAGAAACAGATGCATCCACCTACCTTATGGTCAAAACATCAAAGGTATAATCACTCACGATCTTACACTGATGTCCCTACTTCTCGAAAAACATTGTTGGCTCCCCTCTCACAGTATAACTTCTCATGAATACATCCCCTCAATCCCCTATACCTTATTCTGGACCTCCAGATATGTTATAAATGAAAAAGGAGTAACAACATACTATATAGAATGATAGAGGGCCTCGTCAAGATGTATCAAATAATACTCCTCACCTAGAAAGAGAATTGGGGAATAGATAAAAAGACCATTGATCTTGATCTCAGGTTCCCACAATAAAATAATATTCTTTTGAAGGAAGAGTAGCTCCTACATCTTCTCTGCCTTCATGTTTGACAGAAGGAACTTTTCCTGGATTTCCTTGAAAAAGTCAACACACACTATGCCATCATCCTTCCTCTCCCTGATAAATCATCCTCCAACAATGTGAATCTCCCCACACCTAACTCACAGTTAATGGAACCCATTTCACTAAAGGAGCTTGAATCAAATTGAACAGGATCTCAATATCCTTGATCCATCTCCCAGTTTCCATGTTTGAAACATTTCCATCATACATTCCCAAGGACTTCCACTGTTTTAGCATGTTACTTCATTTGACACTAGTAATCCACCTTCATGGAAAAAACCCTCCAATGATATCCCATATCAGCTAGCTAATCCTTAATATCCCAAGCCACATGCAGATGATGATTGGGTTTTATAGATGAATGGTAAAAAAATAATTCCTAATCATGGGTATAAGGGAATTTTATTTATGATTTATTTTAACTCATTTATCTCATTTCTTCTTCAATTATAAATTTCACAACAAAAAAAATCAAAAAAGAACACTAGTCGTTATGATGCGTGTATATTTCCTTGGGTCTCTACACTGTAAATTTTGTTGCCTTACTAGGTCGTTCAGTTGGCTCATAGTCGATGCATCAGATCATAGGGGGTGGGGGACCTAAAATCCATTGTCCTAGCCAGTCTTTATTGGACAATGTCACACACCACGATCACCTCACATTGTTTCCCTACCCACCCATGAAATAATCTATATTCCTAACTACAAACTCCATCATATCTCTCAACCATCACCAATGACACCCTTATTTGACCACCCCCTCCCGCTAAAGATTCCCCTCCAGGGATGGCAATAAAGAAAGGGATATATTGAACCCCCAAAGTCCAACCTCTATTAGGCCCCTGGGATGGTGACCAACACCAAGTGTATACAATTTTCAAAAAATGGGAGGCATTTCCTTTTTTAAAGAAACAATATTGGGATATAAGATGTTTCATTCCAAAACAACTACAATATATATATATATATAATAGAAAACCAAATCCATCCCTAAATTATGTTTAAAATAAAACTGATACAAAATAAAAGACTCCAATGTATCTACATAAGGTACAACTATGAAGCTACACAACAACGATTAAGATCCAAGATAGTAATTTCCAGTAAGGTCCATGATGTCCTCATAAAAAAATGAAGACAATGTTATATTCAAATTGTGAGAATTATGGTATAGTCAAGAGAAAATCTGAAGTCTATCATTAACATGTGAAGGAATCATAATAATACATCTATAGGAAAACAACAGAATCAAAAAGTTCCTATGAAGATATACAAACCATCCCATCCTCACCACAGAGTTCTCACTAATAAACACATGCAATGAAAATTAATATAATGAAAATAAAAAATATGGTACATCGCCCCACTTAACCAGTGATTATATTCTCTCACATACTAACGGAAAATGAAATGGAACTCCCACCTCTTCCAAATACACCACAACACAACCTGATTTCACACACCCAGGACTCACCACCACATCTCTCCAATAGAAACCAGGTCCACATACAACATCACATATCACTCATAGACATCAGGGACACACACCACACCTTATCTAGTATACTGATACCTAGGCCACATTCCACGTCACATCCTTAAAACAACTAAAAAAAATCATATCATCCCAATGACACCTAGGAAAAATCAACTCATATCATCCCAAAGACAGATTGGAAAGCACAACTCATCTCACCCCAAAGACACTTGGGAGAACACAACTCACTTGTACTAAACCGGGAACCAAAAACTAAATAATTCCCAAAGAAAATTTGGCTACCATCGCCTATAAGATGCAGCATGAATGAGTAGGTGGCCAACCAGCCATCCGCCCAAAAGATTATTGGAAACACACCCTCCACCATGTAGATGTGGGTGTTTAGAATATAGTACTCAATAAGGCTGTGGTGCCTATAGAAATAAAAATGAAAATTGACGTATATACATATATGATACCAAACACTCATGTATATACTTTAGGTTCTCAAATAACCAAACAGCTCTAAACACCACCAACCCTGCTGCTACCTCTAAATGAAATCACCACAAAACAACAGACAAGTTTTTTCCAATTCCCAATTTTTTTTGTTAAACTATTTCCAATGTTCATTCATAATGTTTTATTATTTTCAATAATGAAACCAAACAAATCATGTCCCAATCATTATTAAATGATTATTTATTCATATATTAAATTACTATTTTGGAAACTACCAATAACATTACATAAAAATAAGCACAGCTAATTCCAAACATGGTGAAACTCTATGTGAATTACCCATACCAACCATAACATGACTGCCACTCTCAAGCACTTCTCGCAACAGAACCAAAACAAAAGACAATTGAATCCCCAGTTCACCACACTATTCATCCATTCCACAACCAATCAGTCATTCAACATGATGTAATATCATACCTTTCAAACCGAACCACTATACAAAACAAATCAACTCGCACAAATCACACAACCATGCATACAACCATATCACCACAGAATCAAAAAATAAAATAAAATAAATATTTACTATGGAATACCTTATCTAGTTCTTCTTAATAATTTTGGGGTTATCAATGAAGTTATACAATTATGGGGAATCCATTCATTAGGCGGGTGTATGTGATTTACCAGTTTTCATTTAGGGTGACACCACACTAGCCACATCCAAATCAGCACACACAAAAGATATAACCAGCATAAACAAAACCACTAACAACCAACATTTTCATTAGGTAATTCATATAAAATAATAACAATATCACAAAAAATAAGAAAATATGTGAAATTAATTCAATAAATATAAAAACCATTCAATATTAAATTATATCATATTGAATTTTAGTCAAGAACACACATAATTTAATATTAAGGATTTTTTCATGTTTAGAGATTTAGAAAATTGGGACATAATATATTCATAACCTTCCACCTTTAGAAAGAGTTGATACCATAAAAACATATTCAATTCATCCAAAATATTAAACCTTATAAATAAAACAATATTTCTGTGAAAAATATTTATAACATTGAATGTGGATTATTTCTTTTTCTTACACATCTTTATATCATGTGAAAATAATTCAAAAACATGGCATGAGCACAAATGATCAGAATGGGATATAAAAAAGAGAAAAACATCGTCTATGAATGTATAAAATCATTTTCAAAAAGACAAATTTCTCACCCATATATGCATACTTAGTGAATCTAGATATTTACATCATCTTTCCAAAAAACATATAGAACATAAATAGAACCATAAACATATATTGGGGAATTAATTACATAATATTGTAACCATCTTAGCTGCTATATAATTTTTAACCCTCATGGCTACCTTAGAATGTAACCCTCATGACTACCTTATTGTGTAACCATCACAGTTAAACTTGGATTAACCATATGATCGACCAACAACTTACTCATACCCAATGCATTATAGGGATGCATAGTTTCCATCATTCATCAAAAACATTTCCCAAGAACCAGAACACAATCATGCAACATGAATAATTGCAGAAAAACATTTCTATTAAATTTTGTATACCAGAATTTTTAAAATATGTTTTTCATTGAAAAGTACATTACAAATACAAAATAATTGAAGTGAGACTCAAAATATTGGATTGAATATTTATATACATTATAAATACACATAATTGACGATTATATAAAAAAAATTAATCAAAAATACAATTTTAATACCACATAAAAAATGACGTAGACTGTTAACCCAAGGAATGGATATCGGGTTAAGAATTCCCTTACCTCGGGTTTTTCTTACATAAAATTTTTATAAATATTGTCAATAATGGATAAAAGTGTGTTATTAATATCCTAAAGGAAACTATTCCTGTTTATAATACCTTATATGATCATTTCATTTCATCATTTCACCCTTTAATTGTTAGTATTTTGTTCCTTCCACTGTTTGGGGTGTGTTCTTTACATGATTTCAATGGTCCGGTTGTATTTAAAATTCTTGTTTTTAGGAAATGAAATTACAGAAGTAGAATGAAATGGTATTAATAATATTCCAAAATATATAAGAATATAATAAATCATATTTATATCAAATATGATGATTAATCTTTTGATAAAACATTAATGATATTTTTTAGATCATTTTTGGTGGTTCCTCGATAATCAAGGACATGTTTCGTTAAATAATTTAATGTTATGTATATAAATTCAGTACAGAAAATAAAATAGGTTACATAATAAAATTTAAATTATATATCAACCATTAAAATATTATTATGATAATCTTTGAAGGATTTAATGAAAATTGAAAACACATTGTCCACAATTTTTGGAATAATTAGAACATCCTAGATGATGTTTTTTTAAATTAACAGGGATAGGAGAAGAAGAAAGATGATGAATCTATTACATGAACCTGAAGAAATATTGAATATATAAGATAATTTATACTTAAAACCTCTTGGAAAAGTGTAGGGGAAGAGTATATAAGAATAAAAAAGGAATTATAAAAAAATCATGAAAAAGGAAGAGGATTCTTACCTGTTGATCTCTTCTCCTTGAGACCCCCCTTATTGCCTTTGGTTTTGGCCTTTGGGTGAGAATAGAAGGTCTTAAAGATGGGGAAGATACTTGGGGAGGGGATTCAGAAAATCATAGACAATTCTCAAATCTTGATAGGTGTGTGAGGAAGAAGAGAACGAGGGTTGTATTTATAGTGGATGAGATGAAGAATTTTACGTTATTTTAAACAATATTATAATATTTTTCTCAATACTATGAATAGTATTGATTTCTCAGATCCAAAATAGAAATAATTACATGTTATTTAAAACTATGTGGGATTAAATCAGCCTTTCATCACCTATGTTTTAGTAAAGCAAATATTGATTGTTAATCGCAATTTATCACATTTTACTATTCCTAAAAAATTCACGAATTTCCAAAAAATTTCATAAATTCACCCTAAACATTTTTTGACGTGTATAATTAAAAATTTAAATCTTTTTTTAAATAATTTTCATACTATTATTAATTTAATTTTAAAATAAAATCATATGTATTAAAAATTAGCATTTTGAAATCTATAATTTTTTAACACCTTGAAAAATTAATCAACATATCATTATATGATAAAAATAAAAAATAAAAAAAATAAAACGATTTAATATTAATAAGGGTCATATTACTATTCATATTACTATTTATAAGGGTATGTTCTTATTCCCCCAAAAAAGATGGTTCTGTGAGAATCTGATTAACTTACTGATTACAATCATAAATGACCGGTTTTTGAAATTCAAAAACATATAAGTGACAAAATTATGTTTAAATACTAGTAATATATATCTACAGAAAACATATCTCCATGCATTACAATTTATTTTTAAATCTATGGGGTGTTACTTTATTCCCACATTATAGAAATTGTGCCCTCACAATTTTATATACTAATTAAATAAGTGAGGTTTAATTCCCTCATAGTATTTTCAAACTCCCATGTTGCTTCCTCAACCATGTTGTTTTTCCAAAAAACCTTTACTAGGTGGATTACCTTATTCCCCAATACCTTTTCTCTTTGACGAAGAATCTAAACTAGTTTTTCTTTATATGGAAAGTTCTATTCTAGCTAAACTGCTTCTAGGCTCCTGACATGAGCTAAATCTGGCACATACTTTCGCACCATTGAAAAATTAAAAAAATTGTTTACATGATATAAACTTCGAGAAAAAAAAACATGGTAGGAGACTGGTTTAACTCTATCCATGATTTCATATGGTCTAATAAACCCAGAACATAACATTCATTTCCTAAAAAATCACATGATCACCTACCTCAAAATAGAAGTCTTTCAACCTATTGTCTGTATTAATTTTCTACGTGCTCTGATCTGTCCTCATGTTTTTCTATATCATATTAACATTCTCGTCCACATTATATACTAATTAATGTCCCATTTACTTCCTTTCCCAGACTTTGTCCGAAAAATATGGATTTCAACACCCCTTCCCATACAATGCCTCAAAAGGTGCCATCTGTATACTGGAATGAAAAAAATAATTATATGAAGAATCAACTAAATAAATATGTTGATCTCAACATCCCTAGTAGTCCATTGAAAAATCTTGAAGCATATCCTCCAATGTATGAATCGTTCATTCGTACTTCCCATCTGACTAAGAATGAAAAACTGTAATAAATTTAATTATGTGCCCAATGAATTCTGAAGGCCCTTCCAAATGATAGAAGTAAACCTGGGATCATAGTCAGATACAATTCAATGAGGAACTCTAGGTAACCTAATAATCACATTGAGGTACAGTTGAGAAAGTTGATCCAAAGGCATTGTATCTCGAATAGAATGAAAATGTGTAGAATTAGTCTATCGGTGAACAATAACCCATATTGCATTGTTACATTGAGAAGTCATTTGTAGTACTCTAATGAATTCCATGGATATATTATCCCATTTATACTATGGAAATGGTAATGACCGAAGCATCCCCTTCATTATCTATTGAATTTATTTAACTTTTTGACATGCCAAACATTTCACAGTAAAATATACAAAATCTCTTTTCAATCCATCCCATCAATAATACTCCTGAAGGTCTCTATACATCTTAGTACTACCAGGATGAATTAAAAATGGAGAATTATGAGATTTACATCAAATATTTCTTCAATTAGGAAACACAAGGTACACAAAATATTTTTATAAATCTCAAAACACAATCTTTATCAAGGTTATATTCATGAAACATACAAATTTTAACAAATTATACCTTTTTCAATAGCTCAGGGTCATCATTCTGTGATTTATTAATTATATTTGATAATGATAACTGCACATAAACCTAAAAAAAATAGATTTATTTTCTTCACAAACAACTTCTAATCCAAAATTCATCAAATCATTAATCAAGGGATCAGGTTCAAAACATAACATGGTTAATGATGTGTGATGTTTTCGAATCAAGGAATTCATCACTTTGTTTTATTTTCATGGATGGTAATTGATCAGGAAATAATAATACTTAATTTGTTAAAGCCTTATTCTATACATCATGTTTATTTTCTTCTGAATAAATATATATTTCTGACTTTGATGGTCCGTATATATTGGACATTTAGATTCGTAATAACAATGTCACCAAAATTTCAATGAAAAAACCATAGCTTCCAATTTCAAGTCATGTGTGGTATAATTTAACTCTTGATATTTTAGTTGTATTCAAGAATATGAAATTTCCCGATCATTTTACCTCATAACACAACCAAGTCCCATCAGTGAATCAACACTGTAGATGAAAAACTCACCATTTCAGGAAGGATAGGTGAAGACCGGAGCATTCACTATTCTTTTTATCAGTTACTAAAAAAAGAATCAAATTATTCTATTCAAATTAATTCAACCCATTTTCACATTAACTTGGTTTGCAGGATAGATAAATATGAAATGTATTTAAAAAACCGTCACCATTAAACAACTAATCCAACTGAGCTATGAATCTATGCATCATTTTTTGGTCATGTCCATTCATCAACCAGTTTTATTTTGGAAAGATCGGCCTTCATTCAATATTTATTTACAATGTTCCCAATAAAGGAAATCTATTGGAACCAAAAATCACACATGATGATTATTCTGTACAGTTTCTTTTCCATTAATTTATTCAAAACAACCCTTCGAATTATTTATGCTCCACTTTACTATTATAAATTACCAGAATTTCATTAATAAATACAAGCACAAATTTATCCAAGAACTAATTAAATAGTCTATTCATAAGATTCATGAATATAGAAGGTTAATTAGTTAACCCAAATATTATAAAAAAATTCATAATTCTCATATAGAGTAAGAAAAGCGGTTTTCATGATGTCATTCTCCTTCACCATCAGCTGATGGTATCCGGATCTCATGTAAATCATGAAAAATTATTGAGCTCCCTATAACTGATATAAAAATTTGTCGTAATGATGAAAAGGTTTCCAGTTTTTTATAGTGATGTAATTCAGGGCTCTATAATCAATGAAAAGTCTCAAAAATCCATCTTACGTTTTAACGAACAAAACATGAGAACCCCATGGTGATGTTCTAGTAATAATGAATCTTTTATCAAGTAACTCTTGAAACTGATTTCTCTATTCAATAAGTTCCATTTGTGCGATTCTATATAAGTGTTTTGAAATTATGTTAGCATCAAGAACTACATCAATTGTGAATTCAACTACTATATTATGTTTATCAACTTGTAACTCATCTTGAAACACATCATGATATTAGATTACCACTAGAGCATCATTATTATGAATAATTACTTTATTTTCAAGACTATGAGAATTATAAGGTTAATTTTCATTTTTCAGTAATTTCTCATCTCTCTGAAATGTTATCAATTGTATAGGTTTTTTCTTTTATACAAATTAAATCTATTTCAAAAAATAACTCTTATTTCTCTACAATAAATCTTAGCATGGTAACCAGAAAGAAAATCTATTCCTAGATAGACATAAAAATCTACAAAGGAAAAAACAACATGGTTTTTAGGAAAATTATTTCCAGAGACCATAATAGAAAGATTAATATAATTACACATTACTATAATATTTCTCCCAGCTATTTTAACAACTAGTCCTAATCTTATTTGATGAGTTGATATTTATAATTTACCATAAACTACTAAAAACTAATATATTGTTTATACCCCATATCAATCAAAAAAAATTATAAAAATCTTAGTGAACAAACTAGATACCTGATAAAACCACATTAGATGGCCCAATGTCTACTGATGTTGCTGCAAAGGATCTCACCACACCATTATTCTTATATTATGGATTCATTGCATCATTTAAATCTATCTTTGGGAAGGTATTTTCATAATGACGCATCTCACCACATTTAAAATGCTTTAAAATTTTCTGATCAGGATTAGTCATTGGATCATTTTCATTACAATCTAGGGTTATATTCCCAAAATAATTACATTGAACACACTTCGCCATTTTGGTAAGGAATTCCCTTGGGTGCTTTTCCCACACTTTTTACTAACTAGAAACTAGCATTTGTTACCACTATATTTCATTGATTAAATCTTACCCATAACTAGCCATCTAGACATATTCTTCTCCTTGTTTTCAAACTACTTGTTGTCATTAGTAAACTCTATCTCTACTCTCTGATTACATCCGGAAATATTTTCATAACATTTGAATTCACGAGAAGCCAATGACAATCAATATCTTGGATTTAGTCTTGTGTAGAAGTGGATGTTTTTTCTATCAAATATAGAATAAGATATCGAACATACCTCACCATTCTGGTGAAGTTTTCTTCATACACATATATTGATCCATCCTTATTTTTCTTCAATAAAGGAATTAATACTCTATCATATGTCGCACCACCATAAGATGTCATTTTTCAAGGAAAATACTTTTAAATTATTCCCACACTAAGAAATCAATATCCACTCTATCCATGAGATTCTTAACAACTAACCACATCGGATCAAATTAACATTTTACTTGATAAATGGATAAAGTTTACTTTTGATTATCTGACCATCACATTACATAAAATATCCTTTCTAGTGATACAATCCATCCTCCATCCTCTACCTTGTCCGAAGATCCACCAAATGTTGGAGGGTGTTGTCTTAGAAAATGTTCCACTATCGTCATGTTCCATTATGGTAACTATGGTTGTTCTCTTTCATGGATACCACAACAATTTATTTCTTATATTAGCAGATCCATTATAGTCACAATATACTCAGTTTTAATCCCTACCATTCCAGGATTCAAATTTGGAAGGATATCATTCTATCAGTGTCTATCATCATCAGCTTGCATATTCTATCTACGAAAAACCATTATGAAAAAACATATCTTATTCAAATAAAAATGGTATTCATTACATTATTTTTTATTTTACATTAAAACATGAGTAAAATTCATTTATGTTATTCTATTAACATCATTCTAACCCCTATAATTATCTAATCCATCCTTTGATATAAACTATAAGGACACAACCTTATTACAATACAAAATATTGAATTTTTGTAAATAACTCAATTATTTTAATATTGAGGATCCTTTTTTGATTAGATATTTGGGGAATTTGGACATAATACCATCATTACATTCAATATTTATACATAGTGGATACCATTAACACTATATTTAGTTCTCTCAAAAAATAAATCATTTAAAAAAACACGATAACTTTGAAAAATCTTTGTAACATTTAACATAGATTACAACATTGTCTTACACATCCTTATAACATATAAAAATTAGTAAAAAACATGGGATGATCACAATCACTCAGTAAGGGATATAAAAAGTGAAAAAATAAAACATTATTCTATGAATGCATCAAATCAATTTCAAAAAGACTTACTTGTCACCCATATATTCATAATTTGTGAAACTATAGATTTAAATGAGATTTCCACAAATCATATAGATAATAAGTTGAACCATAGAGGCATATAAGAGAATTAAATACATAATATTGTAACCCTATTGGATACCTTATATTTTTTAACCCTCATCGCTTCTTTACAATGTAACCCTCATGACTACCTTACTTTGTTACCATCACTGTTACACATGTAGTAACCATATTACCAACCTCACAAAAACACATACTCAATGAATTTTAGGGAAATATAGTTCCCACCCTACATTATAAAAAATTCCCATGAACCATAACGCAATCACACAACATGAATAATTGCATAAATACATTACTTTTGATTTTCATAGAAGATAATTTTTAAAAGAGGGTTTAAAATGAAATGTATCTTAAAAATATAATATAATTGAATTGAGACTTAACATAGTTTATGTAATAGGTATATGAAAAGTAAATACACATAATTAAACATAATATAATAAAAATTAATCACAAATTTTTTTTAATACCACATAAATAATGAGGTAGAATGTTTACCCAAAGAATGAAAATCAGGTTAAGAATTCCTTTACCTTAGGTTTTTCATACTTCAATCATTGTTAAAAATCTGTTATAATGGTTAAAATAGTGTTATTAATATCTCAAAGAATCATATTCATGGATGTATTACCTTATATGACCATTTCATTACATCATTGCACCCTTTAATTTTTAGTATTTTTTTCTTTCTATTATTTTGGGCGTATTCTTTACATGATTTCCATGGCCAGTTTGTATTTGAATTTATTTTTTTACGGAAATGAAATTTTATAATGGAATAAAATGGTGTTAATTTGTTTCCATAATCTATAATTATATATTAATTAATCTTTTATCATATATGATGATGAATATTTAGTTAAAACATTAATGATATTTCTTTAGATCATTTTTGGCAGTTCCTCGATTATCAGGAACTTGGTTAATAATATAACTTAATGTTATGTAGATAAGTTCATTATATAACATAAAATAGATTAAATCATAAAAAATAATTTACTCTTCAACTATTAAAAGTGTTTTAAGATCAGGTTTTAAGGGATAAATTGAAATTGAAAACACATCATCCATGATTTTGGTAAATCGGCACATCGCAGATGGTGTTTTTATTTTTAGATTAAAAGATAGAGAAGAGAAAGAAAAATAATGAATGTATTACATTATAAGGATGAAATAAATAGTATATATAATTATATAGATTTCATACTTCTTGGATTAGTTGAATAGAAGAGAGTATAAGAAAAGAACAGAATTAGAAAGTAAACACATGAAAAGGGAAGATGATTCTTACATATTGATCTCTTCTCCTTGAAATCCTCTTTAAGGACTTTAATATTTTCCTTTGGGTGAGACCATTAGTTATTGGACTTGGGTAATATCCTTGGGGACGGTATTTTGAAGAACATAGAAAATTTTCAAGGCTTACGAGGTTCGTGAGGAAGAGGGGAATGAGGGTGGAATTTATAGTGCATGGTAGAAGCGATTTTATAATACTTTAATCATTATTATAATATATTTTCTCAAGACTATGAGTAGTCATAATTCATGTGGCCCAAGATAGTAATAATTTCATGTGATTTTGAACCAAGTGGGCGTACATTATCCTTGAATCACCTAAGATGTAGAAAAAAAGAATTTTGCATTAATCGTAATTTATTGAATTTTACTGTTCGTATAAAATTCAATAATTCCAGAAAAATGCAGAAAATATTCCCAAACCATTTTTTAAAATTTAGAATTCAAAAAACTAACTCATTTTTTTGAAAATAATTTTCTCAATATTATTAATTTAATTTTTTAAAAAATTTTAATTTATTATGAATTAACAATTTTAAATCTATAAATCATTTTTAACATCGTGAAAAAAAATCAAAATCTCATTATCATATATCCTTAATAAAATTAAATAATAATATTATTTACTATTAACAAGGGTCATATTACTATTAATATTACTCTTCATAAGGGTATGTTTCTATTCACCAAATAAGAAATTTGGTTCTATCAAACTCCAAATAACATACATATAAAAATCATAGATAACTGACTTTTGAAATTAAAAACATTGATGAGAAAAAATTATGGTTTAAGGTAATTTATAAATATATACACAAAGAATAGTTACATGAATTTGTATTTTTTTTAAAACCAATGGATGTTACCATAAAACCCTATACCCTTTCAATTGAATTATCCATTTCATTATATTTAACTAAGTCAGGATAACCATAATCCAAGGGTAACAGATGCCAAACCCATCTTGTATGATTCCCAAATAAAATTACATAAGGTAATCCTTACCTTGAATGGGTTTCAACATACTTCACATGATAACAGATCACATTATAATCCACTGATCACCTTTACCACTATATTTTCATCAATCCGAGGACATTATTGAACCACCGCTCCAACAAAAACGGAGAGAGATCTCATTAATTATCATGGATAGACAATAACCATGGAATAATAAGGATATACCGAATACAATGAGACCCAATAGAGAGAAAGTACTAAAAATGATTTGATAACATACCGTGGATGTAATTCCAAGAACCCTCTCTTCCAGGTTCAACACGTATAAATGCAGGGTATTTTTTTAAAGGACAACTGAACACATACATAACATTTAATAAATTCTAGGTTCTTTTACCGGTCTAGTATTTAGAGGATTATAAAAACTATACATAACATTTTCATAATAAAACAAAAACATTTGTTTAATTCCTTCTTCTCTAACTTCATTTTGGCCCTTGAATACTCTTTATTACAAGTACACACCTATGGATATACATAAAAATGGGTTATCTAAATGTCCAGTAAGAGGATAGATAAGGAAAAAACAACAGAACATTGGATCAGAATAATCATTGTCATCATAACATAGTCATAATATCTTAATCATGAGTGGAAACGTTAAGAGATGACATAGAATGTGTCAAATGAATAAAAATGGGACAACATGTCTTAGTGGTTATCTACAAAAAATTGTTGCGAATAAATCTAGGACCAAGTTCACTTATCATTTCACATTAACTCATTAGATTAATTAATTTATCCATTGGATTAGAGTGATGTATAGTTTTTGGTGCACCTGTCACATCATAACATTTACACTATCATGAATTCCACATAGAACATATGTCAAACCTAAACATACATTAACCCATGAAAGGGAATTGGGTTCACATCATAAATACTACATTTATAAAAAATTTCTCCCAAAATAAATAGGGCATAACATTCCTAACATAGAATAATATATAAAGAGTGATGTAGGAAGAATCTTTGAGAAGTAAAGAGTGGGTGTTTATTTGTAAGGAGAGTTCCTTGGGAAGAACATTGGGTTTTTCATTAACTCAATTAGAAAACATGTATATCGTAGAATAAGTAATATGATAATGAAGAAATGATTCTTAAGAAATATGCACACTTAAAATGGGTTGAAATAGGGAAAACCCAATATATTAGAGTTGGATTCGAGAATTTTCCCATACCATGTATCTGAACGCTTTCATCAATATATTTTACATTATAGTGACATTATATTCATTAATTAGAAATCCCAGAACCCTTAATAGATGAATATTGTTCATAATGGTTTCATTATTCTCTTTTATGGACCTTTCGATGAGTTACAGAGTTTAAACCCAATGTTTGGGAGTTTTCTTTTTCGTAGGTTTTATGAATAGTTCACTTGTACACATGAATGGATGTTTGTTTCAAACATGGATAAACATCAAAAAATGATATTAATTGTTATTAATAATTATATATCTTTAGTTAAAATTAAATGATAACTGTTTTAGGTTAATATGGGTGGTTTTTGGATCACTACAAACATGTTTGGTTTTATCAATTTTTGTTATGAATAAAAGATGTTTCTAGTACAAAAAAGGGTTTAAAAATACATAATAAAATATGGTTTCAACCATTTCATAGTTTCATTGACATCCTTGATGATGTTGATGGATAATAGAATTGCATCACCCATGATGCAAGTAAATTACCACATCATGGGCAACAAATTCATTTTTAGAAACAAAGAGAGGTATAAAAAGGATTATATTAAATAATCATCCATTAACATGATATAATTCCATTATATGAATCATAATAGAGTTATCACGACATTAGGATATGAGAAGTTGAATATAATAGAAGAAAAGAAGTGAAATTTGAAAGGAAGTTGAAATAAAAGAGAGGGAGTAATTAATTCTTGAATCATCCTCTTGAGATCGTCCTTAAAGAACCTAGGCGTTGTCTGTTGATTAGAAAAATATATCTTGGAAATGGTGGAGGGGATTGGGAATATATTTGTGAATAATTTGGATATGTCTTGAATCTTGAGAGTTGTGAAGAAATGACGGTGTGAGGATGGTATTTATAGTGTAGGGGAGGGGTTTTCTCAATATTATATTCATTAATTTATCATTTCTCCACAATAATAACAATAGTTATGATTCCAAAACCAAGAATAGTAATTATTTTTTGTGAGTACGAACCAATTGCGCATAAATCTGCATAAAAACATCCACAAATCTATAATTAATGTATTTATCTTATTTCGTTAATTATAGTATTTCACTATTTATCAACAATTCATGTATTTTAAGAAAATATGAAAAATTCACCTTATCCATTTTTCGATGTGTAGATTTAAAAAATAAACACAATTTTTCATAATTCTTTTTAAATATGATTAATTTATTTTTTATTAAAATCATAATTATCATGAAAAATATAGATTTTAAAATCAAAACAGATTTTATAATGCATTCCAAAATCGTATAAGGTCATATAAAATTATCTTAAAACTAGAGGACATATAATTTTTAATTTATGAAAAAATTCTTGGAAGATAAATTTCATTTTAAATTCATTAATTATTTAGGAATAATTATTCATAACTTATAAAAATATGAATACTTCTACTATGGTCATATTGTTACTTATAATATACATTCATTGGTGAGGAAACTATTCATTTAGCCTATTAAGGTCATATTACTATTCATAAGGGTAGGTTACTATTCATAATGGTATATTACTATTCACCAAAAATTATTCTTGTATTATTAGGATTGTAATAACTTACTGATCAAAACCATGTATGTCCGTTTATCAAGATTAAAATCATTATTGCAAGAAAAGTAAGATTAAATGCTAGGTTTTAAATGTCACATAGTACTTAGTAGTTCATTTGAGAATGATGTGGAATTTTGTTTCCTTTTAAAACATTGGGATTTGACATTGGATCACCATGGATTGACAACGAATGATCACAACGATGAATATATTAAAGATAGAAGAAAAGGGTTTGATGAACTCCTCGGGGCTCCAGGGTTTCGTCTAGAATGAGGGAGACTGATGTTAGTATTTGTGAAAAAAAATGAGTGGATGTAATGTTTTAAAAAACTAAAATATCATGGGTTTACATGAAATATAGTCCCCTTTCATGATATGTAGTACCTCAATGTATACTTCCGCCAAAAAACTTATCACCTCTCAGCTTATTTTATTTTTTGAATCCCGAAATATTATATGTCTTGGATCCCACTTTCATGACCTCTAAAGGCATGTACGTCATGAAGCATTCCATGAAAAGCCAAGAAACCAAAAATCAGGTCATGAAATTAGTTTACGCAATGTTTTACATCCATGTAACAATATTTTTACAATATAAATTCTCTAAAATCCCTCTAAACCTCCTCTATGGCCATCCAATAACAAAACTCACAATGTAACGGATAGGGAAGGCACAAACCTTTACACTCACCCATCATTGTGGGATATATTAGTCTCGCAATTAATAATGATATATATTAAAATTAATCATTACCATTAATAATATAAATGATCCATAACATGAATAATGTACATAGATATTTAATTTGAACAAAATCATAATAAATAAAACCATTAATTCTATAATAACTTTATTAACTGAAGGAAATAAAATGTGTTTCTTAATGATTTCACAATTACATAATTATCCTATGTGAATTTAATTAATTTTATAGAATCATACATAAATGATTAAACATAATAAAAAATATAATGAATGTAGATTGTATCATAAGAACATATCCCCACAGATTATAAAAATCCATAATAAATAATAACCTAGACGAAAAATACTTTTCAATTAATACTTGACTACTTATCTGAAAAAAATAAAAATCTCAATATCATTCAATTATTTTAGTAACAAAAAATTCTCAAAAAATTGATAATATCAACTTCATATAATATAAAAATTTGCATATATTTTATATTAAATATTGGAAATAGTTGATAAAAATACGATAAAATTCATCACTTTCTTATTCGTTAAAACTGAAAAATAACATTTTTTAAAATAAAAAATAGTTGTTATTTTTTTATGATAATTAATTATTTCAATTTGTTAATATTTTAAAATAGATGGAAAATAAAATTTTATAAATAATTATATAAAGATAATATATTATAAAAAATATTTTTTTTAACATGGAAATGTTTGAGAGATATTCCTTATTTGAAGATAAGAAATAATATTAGCATTTCATAAAACTTTTTTATTGATAATATTAAGCATAGGAGGTTTAAGGGAATTCCCCCTAACCAATTGAGAAAATAATATATTTTTTTAGAATAGAAATATCATATTAATTACATTAATGAAATTTAAACATAGATATCTATGAATATTAAAAAATATATAACACAAAACCTTACCACTCTGTTAGCTTTGGAATCCCAAACACCAAGAACGAAATATGGTCAAATAGGTAATTAAATTACCTTATTATAATGATGTTCTATATATAATTTATCAAATAAGTTTCATATATAAAATATAATCAAATTGGCTCATAAAAATAAATAATTGTTTAATAAAATAATATTCAGAAGTAGAACCTATACATATTTTTTAGACACCTAATCAAAACCTCATAAATGAGAGAAACATATATTGATTTGTAAAAAATCAGTATTTTATTGAATATAATCATTAATAAAATTATGTGATGTATATAAAATACACAAAAAAAACATGAGGTCTGTATTTTATATGTATCCCATAAATAATGTGATATGAGTAACACTGATGTCATGTCCTGACATGATTTTTGAATGGTCATAAGCCCATATTCATTGAGGAAATTTTATTTTATATAATCATAATGACCCATGACTTGTTTATTTAATATTTGCATCACATAATAAATTTGGATAGGGTAGTTTAAAAGGGTTTTGGGATCTATTTTTGAGCATATATTGATGAGAATTTTTGATGAAGGGTATAGATGATGTTCCATTTTATAAGTGTGGTGGGTGATTATATTTTAAATACATGATATATAAATATATAATTTTTTTATAATTCATGTAAAATGGAACAAATATATGGAGTTTTTGTCTTAAAAATTCAACCAATAAGATATAGAGGTGTATAAGGGGAATTTAGAACCCTGTCTATTTGTTTAACCTAATCATTTTAACTTTTAACCTTATGCATGCTAACAAAATACACATTTTTTACTTTCTAAAACATCATTTTAAAATTTATTGTGTATAATAATTGTAAAATTATTGATATTATTGACCATATATTATTCACCTTCTAAAAAAACTATATATATGATTTTAAAACATTAATATGAATTTTTGTTATCATAAAATATACTTAAAGTCATCTTTAAGACTATTGCGATTATTTGGCACTATGAGTCATTATTAAAATTGATTACTAATTTTAATATTTAAATTTTATATTAAAATAATTTTTAAGAAATTAAAATCATGAAATAAAAAAATTATAAAAAACACATCACATTTAATGTTTTATACCTATTTGCATTGACATTTCAACCAGTTTCACAAGAACTTCATCAAAGATGTGAAAACATTTTAGGTAAATATACCATTACCAAAATATATATAAAAAATAAAATCATCTATTGTCAATATAATAATTTATATCCATTCATTACACCTTTTTACGCATATGAAATCATATTATAGATATTAAATGAATGAAATTTGAATTTTTCACTTATTGTTACTTTAAAAAATTAATTTTCATAATCAAGATTAAAAAATAAAATCATTGTAATAATTTTTAATTTAATATTATTATAGATTAAATACAAACATATGATGAGATTTATAATTTTTTGGGATATTTCTATGCCATTTCCCATTTTTCAATTTTTCTTTAACCTGTTATATCTTTAAGGAGGTGGAAATTTTTTACCATCAAAATAATTTATTATGTATAAAATATAATTTAACACATTATAAAATATTAATTATTATAATTAAAAATATTTTATCAATTTTACATTAATTTATTCTTATAATGATAATATCGTATATTAATATCTATGCATAAAGCCTGCATGAACCATTTTTTGAGAAAATGTATTTTATATACTAAAAATGAATATATATTAATTTTTCTTTTTAAAATGAGAACCCATGTGCGAATATTGATATATTTTATATAATAAATTAAGAAAACATTACATTAAATCAGTTTTCAATATTCAATTATTTAATTTTTAAATAAATTACACTTCATACATAAAATAATTATCTTAATTCCATATATTTTTCTTTCACATAATTTTATCTTCAATTCTATCAATTTTATTAAACAAATATAGATTTTTTATTTATTTATATAATTTACAAACATATTTCAAAAAAATCATAGTTTATTAATTATCTAGATATCTAATATATAAAACTTAAATAAATTTAAAATTTATATTTTTACATTAAATGGGAATATTTTTATTATTTAGAAAATGTGTACTTATTCTTGAGAAATTAATGAATAATTCTTAATTAAGGAAAAATTGGAATACTTTATTTAAAATTATTTTTTCTTATTAATACCTACTAATAAAATGGATAGGTTATGAACATTAGAATTAAATAGTAATATTTTCATAGAATATCATGATTCATTAAAGCATGGTTTTGTCTATGGTATAAACTACTCGACATAGTATCAATTCAAAAATCCTTAAAAATTAACACAGGGTTTATATTATTCGACCATTTATCAAATAATAACATCTAAATTGTAACCTATTTCTGATAAAAATATTTTAAAATAATCAAAAAATTGACTCGATGGAATGTAAGTAAAATATACCTATTTGGAATGAAATAAATTTGTTTCCACAAAGATAAAATTTATGTTTTAATTTGAAAATAAATTTATGTTTATTTTAGGAGTCATATAATTTCTATATATTTCATAGAATATTCTTTAACAAATATAAGACACATAATTTTGAATGATTTTTAAAAGTTGTACCTTCATAGCTGAAAAATATTTTGGAAATTGGAATAAATGGATTTATCGATACATTTTTTATTTCTGAGGATTTATTTTACCCTTAATACAGTGAATTATAGAGAATTTACCTACAATATTTTTTCTAAACAATGAATGTTTTTTATTTTTTTGAGAAATTTTCCATCTATGAAGCACTTAGGGTTACTTGTATGATTTTGTTGGATCTTGGTTTATCGTTCAAGTCATTAATGAAATTAATGGGAGTTAGATATTAAAAACATTGATTTTTAGAGGAGGCCAGTTAGGTCAATCAATTTAGAACACATTTATTAATAACACTGTGGTAACCATTATTTGGGTCATAATGAGGCTCTAATTGATATTTTAATAGTTATTGGAGGGCTAGTCAAAGCATGTAGTTCACCAAAGTAATAATGTGGTTGTTTTGGTGGTTTCTTAGTCTTTTTGCATGGCATAAACACAATTATCCATAAATCGGAGGATCATTTATAATAAACAATGAACACTATTTTTCAAAGAAGATAAGCCATAAATAGTTGGATCATTATTTTTTTGACTGTGCACCCCTTTCTATTCCATGAATATATTTGGATCAATTAAATTTTCAATGGTCATTTTAATATATATTCTCCTCTTAATCTTTATTATTTGTGATTTAATTATTTCTCCACTCAAGATTCTTCTCCCCTTGTATGCCTGATGGGATTTCGTTATTATAGACATATCTCTTCATGGTATGTTCAATTATGATATGATGACAACTCCTCATCATAGGTCCCATATTAATATCTTATCCCATATCCTTTTTTGAATCTAATTTGGTTGTGGATGTTTGATATATTGGATATGATGAGATTTTATAATGGATTTTAGGATCATGGATCGTGATGTCTCACTCTACTTATTCCATATATTTGTTTTTATAAATGACTTGTTTTACACCAATCGTGAGGTATGTGTCCCTATAAAGATTTCTTAACCAAATAATCACATAAATATATTATATTTTCTATTGAAATTTTTTAAAAAATTTATCTATTTGATAATAAAGTAGACCGGTTTCAAGATATTTATTATTTTAAATGTTATTTTCTTAAAAAAATATTTTTTTCACACTATGTGTTCAATGAAATGCATCAAAGTTTGTTATATTTTAGCATGTATTTTTATGTATTTAAGTGTTAGTTATTAATTATGTAATTGTTTTATTTATTATGGCCATAGATTTTAAATTACAATTGGAAAATATTTTTCCTTTGGAACCTTGATTGCCTTGTGAAATAGACTTGTTAGTTTAATTGGTATAATTCAACAATGGGATTGGTATACACATATTTGGATAGGAATTGAAATGAGTTTGATTCACATTATGCTTAAATTAGGATATTTTTTATCATTTCATGTACATATTCTTATGGGATTGAGCCAACAAGATATTTCATTATCATCATTTTTTGGATTTATATATAATGACCTATTACAAGAAAATTTAATCCCTTATATTTCATATGGTGTATCTATGGATAGTCTGATTAAATCATAAACTATATATATTCAATTAATATATGAATATGAATTCATTTTTATAAAAACCAATAGATTATATAACAAATTATTTTCTATAACTGCAATGATCTACAAAATAGGTTTTTTAATAAAATGTACATTTAATATTTTCAAGGTATCATACATGATATGATTCAATAATAAAATCCTAATAAAAATTATTCTCAATTTATACATTTTTCCTAGAGTATTTATTGATATTATTTTGTTCGACCCATGCAATAAAAATGGAGCCTTTTATTTTATCATCTTATCTTGGTGTTATTTTCCTTCATAGTAGGATTGGTTAGTGATGACAGATGGAAAAATAGATATTTGAACCATGTATGTTGTGGTATTATAATTTTTTTATCTTATAGGTATTACAATTTTATATCTCATGTATGTATACAAACTCCTCTTTATAATACCCTATTATTTTATCTAATTTTACTTATTCATGAGACTTATCTATTTTTTAATATGATCAACACCCTATTGTGGGCCTTCATGAGTGACATGAAATTTTGAAAAATGATGTTATGATAAAAATGATATTTGAGTGGATAAAGAGCCAGAATTTTTATCAAATTTACATTCATGGTTCATGGACTTTGGTAGATAGGATATAATACAATAAAAACTCTTGTAGTAATTAGACATGTATTATTGGAAAACTATAGTTCATCGTTAAATATTGTTAACAAGGGTGGAAAATATTTTTTCTGAATATTTTAACTTTATGTTTGGGGCAAAATAAATAAAATAGGTTTCTAATATTTTTATTGATCATATTACATTATTCTTTTTATTTTTAGTGTTCCATAAGTTCATATTCTAACAATATTATATAATTTGGATAACATTTAAGTGGTACTATGGGAATTTTGAGTTTCTATTTAGGCCATTACTTCACAATGATTCTCTTATGATAATTATATTTTTCTTAAAATTTACATTTAACAAATCTATAGATTCTTCCATTTTAATGATTGTGTATGATATTTGGGTGTACACAACATTAGAGGATGAACATAAGGATCTTTTCAACATCATTTCATAACCTTGAGAGAACATCTCTTTTATGGTAATATTTGGAAATGTGACTTTTGGAAATAAGAAGATAGATTCAGTGACATGTTATATCTATGTGGTGTGTCTCAAGAGATCTTAATAAGATGTGGGGGTAATTTAATTGGAGTATTGAAAACCGTTTTTTGACATTATTAACAACATAGAATTTTATTTTAATTATAAGTGTATTATTGTGGCATTGTCTAATAAAACATATCCAATGATATATTTGACATATAAGTGTGTTTTTGAGTTTAACAAAAAATTTCATAGATATTTTTAGAAAGAAATTAATACATTGAAATTAGCCATAGTTTAGATTCATTATTTGTAACTAATATGATTTTTTTCATTTATTATTTATTGATATTATATGGATTATGTTTGCAGCCAGGCGTCGATACGACATGAGTTACTGTGGCCTAGTGAGATCAGAATAAAATTATGATATATATGTAAAAAATTATAACATTAAGATATTTTTCTAGAAAATGAGTAATAAATCCCAATTGAGGTTCTGAATTAGAAACCCAACGGAACATTTGAGTTCAAAGGATGAATTTTACCATAGGGATAACAAAACCATTTTTAGTGTGGGGTGTTTGTGAAAAATACGATAGAGGAAAAATTGAGTAAAATAAAAAAATAAAAAAATTTATTTTATTTATTTTTGATTTAGATTCCAAGATTCTATATTAATACATGGTTATAGAAATGTTTCACTGTTTTCTATTAATCCATCTATTACCAGAGGGACCATTAGAGGGAATTATTGGAAGACTATTGGGGATGAAATCCTAATCAGTGAATGGTGTGCCAATGGATCATGTGGATCTAACCAAGGATTGTGACATAGGACTGTTATTCATTAGAAATTGATTAAAACTACATGTTTGATGTTATATTTGTAATTTTTTATCCTATTATTTTATTACAATAGAATTAAGATCAATTACATTAACATAATTGATTCATTCATTGAAGGTATATCTATATTTATTGATTGAAATAGTTTATTTAGTTTTTTTCTTCTCCTTTCACATTCATCATCAATTGATTGAGGTTGAATGAATAAAGGTTGAGCATATTTATTCACATTTTAAATCTTATGTATTTCTCCTCCATTGATTTCACAATAATCAGAGGAAATTTCATTTGAATGGGGTTTGACAAATACCTGATTTTTTTGTCATTTTGTGAAAATTAATCGACATAACAAATCGATATCCTGGGTTTGGATAATTCCCTAGGATAAAATCGAGACGTGACAATGACAGAGGATGATGAATGATGGATCAAAATGGATTTTTGGTACCCATTCATCATGATTTCTATGGTCAGCTATGATGGGCATGAGTGGGAATTTCCTTATTGAATTCGGTGTCTGAATCTATTATTTATAGTGACTAGGGGGTTTTCAAAATCCAGATCTGTAGATTCTAGCATGAACAAAAACTCAAATGACGAGGAGAATACCTCAATTCCAAACCCACATGATTCTCTAAATGATGTGTTACCTGATGTGTAATCTGTCATTACACACCTTTTCGGACCCCCATACATAGCATTAGTGTTTTACCATATAGTTAAATATAACACACTATGTGACCCTTTTACACACAGTGTGACACTATTTTGGGACATAGTATGTATCATGGGTGATACAAAACCATGGCATATCCATGAACAGGGATAGAAAAAGAGTAAACTGGCACATCCAGATAAAAATGGGATGGTACATAGTCATTGGGAGCGGTACACGAGCATGAGAAGATAAAACATATAAGGTTTTGGTCATTCTCTATATGACATGTATTACTAGTACATGTTATGTATATGGATATATACAAGTCTTATGCAGAAAAACCATACACGAATACCAATGCAATGATGGAAATGTCGTATACCCCTTAGTATGTAATGTGTACAAATTTTGATAGTGCTTGTAACCCTTCAATTCATCATCATATTCATCCCTTTGTAGATTGTGTTGTATTGGTCTATTCACATGGGGGTACAGTGTGAAATTATGTCCATAACTCAGGACTATGATCTCCTCTAGAGGATGAGTTGTAGATAGAGTAAGTTTTGTCCACCCATAATATTAGGTTCTAATCCTCTATCATTTTTTATAAATTTTTTGGGGTTTATGGAATCATTGTGGCCACTATGAGAAGGGAATCAATCCTCAATCTATAAAACCGTTTAACTAGTGTTCCTGGTATGATTGACATACGACCCCCAATCTATATGTTGAACAATATTAGGATTGTGGTGTCTGCAAATAGTCATGAAAGTGAGCCCCTATCTATGTATCAAGAACATCTAAAGTTAGTGAACATTCATCAGTGGGTCCCACTGATCAAGACCATTTAGATGAGTGTGTTCGGTGATTGAATAGATCTTGTAGTGGATTTTCCAAGAAAAACCATTTCATCAATAATAATATTGTGGGTGGAAATTGGATGTGGATTTTTGGTGGTGTGGTTTCCATCATAAGAATATCTTGATAATTTTATATTATGTATTGACATATATATCATTATTATTGTTTGAATGTTCTTAATTCTTGGTTGTTTTCACGTAGGACTACAATGTAATGTTATACTCTCACCTATGGCATCTCTTCTCACATGTGTCATGATTTATGTAGACATCTTCCCATTTGATGATGTCATTGGGCGGAAATGGAATAGATAGAGCGTAACATGAGCCGGACAGACCGAGTTGTTTCCCATGTGTATGAAGTTTATCATATTTATTACCCTTACACTAGTTTATACACTCTATATTTTTTAGGCATTTATTTGTTTTGATTCCACTTTTAGAACATTATTTCCATACCCTAGTTGTGGAACATAGATGTATTCATCCATTGGTTTCAGTTATTTAACTTTTCAAGTTGAATTGGAGGGTATATATATATATGAGTGTATGCACATACATTAGGTTAATTCCTCCAATGTGTGGGATATTTAGACTCGATTATAGTCTCTATCCCCTGGACTATTGGACACATGGTTATGGTAGTCACTGTTCAGAAGCCGTTAGGATGGGTTGTGATTTTAAGGTATTAGAAGAATGTTATACCACAGTACTAGAGTATATGAGATTTTAATAGGGAGAGGTATTTTTATGGATCATGTTTGGCTCTCAGGCTATGTAATATGGTTTTGGTGTGTCGGTTGACATATCCATTAACAAAGACACTAATAACATGTAGTTTGACTTAGCACATTGAAAAATTGGATGCAAAGAATACATTTGAACGTATATCATATATGAATTTATTTCCATTTCTATACACTTGATTAGTCATCTCCCAAAATATTATCATCAACAATGGTACATCATGTTTATTTTAAAACACATCTATGAAAAATTACAGATAGGATTCCAAATTTTGATCATGAGGATGATCTATAGAGTGATGAGGAATTGGTATAAGGGGTTACTACTGAGACAAGAGATCTGTGTCCTATAACATCTATATCCACACCCATTGAGAAGTATCTAAAATCATGTGTTCTATATTAGTATGTATTCAGGATGAGTGCACTCCATGATTAAAAAATTACTAGATATTATAGGTTTCTGGGTGAGTGAGACACCTTGGTGGATGGGTTATTCAAAAAGTTTGTCATCAAATTTTATTCCTTATAAGGAAACCTACAGATTATATTTAGGTCTTCATAGTGAGTCTTCTTGTAGGTTTTTGGGAGGTCGTGGTGTGTGATTACTCATCCACATTATGAGAAATAAATCACATGGTCAGACATCGAGTGAATCATTAAGGGGAGTTTTTATCTTTAACCTTTGAGATCTATGTCAATATAAGATCTTCCACATCTACTAAATTGTGGTATGACAATGATAGAATACTCTAAGAGGTTTAATATTTTCTCATGATTCTTCATGGTTATGGGTTGAGAGCATTTTTCAATGAAAAAACATTTGAGTATGGATGACACTAAAATAAAAGGTTTTAGTGATTTCCCACATAATTCCCACCAATGTTTTGGTCCTTGATAATGTCGTGGCCATAAAGACCATATTGAATGAGAATATTTTGATATTTGGATATGGTAGTAGGAACATAGTAGTTATGACCTTGTAATTTGGTATAAAATTATAGTCATAGTGATTCTTTCATGTCAAACAATTCACAATATGATCATAGGATACATGATCCATAGCGTAGGTATCCCAAGATGTCACTATTAAAAAATGGAGATGTGGTTCTTCACCTGTGATGGTTGGGTACATCTAGATTAGGATTATCCAACCCTTTATACAACAGATGAAGTGACAATCAAGGGACTATCTAGGCAGAGGTAAATGTTGGGGCTTGGTTCTCCATAGTGTATAATATGTGGAAAAAAGGGTCAATATAAAAACATGTGGTGCCATAGGTTTTACTTATTTCCAACACAATCCCATGGTGATCCACAATAGGCTCATTGATATCGTGTCCAGGTATGATGTTAGATATAGGATAAAGAGGTCCATGACCTCGATGCTCCCATAATGATATGAGGTAAGATCTGTCTCTTTTATGCTGTAGTTATAGTATTGATAGACAATGATTTGAGTTATTTATTTCATTCTACATATTTAGTTGTAGACATAGAGATTTTGATTGAGCCCTTTCATTAACCCCTGTTGTTGGAGACTCCGACCAGTAGTGAGTTGTTGATTGCAAAATTCTGCCGATGGTGCGACCTGATTCTTGGAGGCCATAGTTTTATATGTGATAAATTTTTATCATGGGAGAGGCCTTATGATATCCATTTAGGTATGGAATATCTATCCACATTTCATTCCAGTATTTACTATTTTAGGTGGATGATGTGGTGTTTTAGTCGTGATGGGATCAGGTATTCCATTGTGGATTAAAAGAAATCATTAGAGAAGAGGGATGGGCGTAGGCATAAGATACTATAGATGATTAATAACAAGATATATACCATTAATCATTGTGAAATGTATTCTCTATGATACCAGTTACCTTCGATGGTGGAGGATTATGATGACTCCATTCTTAGGATATTCCAGGATAACCTCTCCATAATGATCTAGAAATCTTCATTGAAGTACATATTGGGATGGCCCTGATCTATTTACCACTATATCAGTTTCCTTTTATAGAGATTTATGAGATGTGAGTGTAGTTAGAGGACTTTATGTGGAATGGATTAGTGATTCCTACTAGTTCCACCCTAGAAATCCCATTTTTAGGTCACCAAAAAGAGAAATGGGAGATTTTGGTTTTGTGTGGTCAACTTGTGCTTGAACCAGGTGACCATGAATATTTTTCCACGACCTTGTATCAATGACCCCAATGTTCAATTAATATGGGTGAGATGGTTCTCAATGACATACCTCATATCTGGCTATAACTAGGTGAAATTATGAGATTTTGATATATCGATGATGAAATTAAATTGTCTCTATGGTCACTATGAATACATTCCAATCTCCTTCTTCATGATGAACTCCATAGAAGAGTTAATGAGAGTCATGAATTGGATATTTCAACCATACTTAGATCAGTTTATTGTGGTCCTCATCAATGATATACCCGTTTACTCAACATAAGATGAAGAGTATGCAAGAAATTTTTCGATGTTCATTAAAACACTACATGAGAACTATATTCTTGTTAAGATCATGTTTTTCTGTATTCAAGTGGACCATATACAAGGAAAAAAATCTTAGATGATGGTGTTGTGGTGTACTTGGAGAATTATGAGGTAGTGATTTCATGAGATCCACCCAAATGTATTACTGAGGTGCTTAGTTTTCATGTGATGAAATAATACTATTTAATGTTTTCAAAAGATTTATCTATAGTGAAATCACCCTTTATAGGATAGACTATGAATGAGTATCCTTTCATGTGGATGAGATGGAACCAACAGTGAATTCAATAGTTGATAGTTTGATGATGAGCACCCCCATTATGAGATTTGTAAGGGAGGTTATCTAATATGTACTATTATTTGAGGAATTAGGTAATGGGATTGGGCGTGTTCTATTATAGAAAAATTTGGTGATTTCCTATAGTTCACGTCTGTTGTGACCTCATGAGAATAACTATCAAACCCATGATCATGAGATATATGTTGAAATCTTTGAACTGAATATGTGGGAACACTCTGTGATAGGTGAGCAGTTTATCATCCACTCTAACTAAAAGAGTTTCAATTAGATATTATTTTATAAGTAAATTAACATGAGATACGCTGGATGGATATATTTCTTCCAGGATTATACCATTGAAATTTTATATACTCATGGGAAGGGTAACATGGTGGTAAACTCTCATATTAGGAGATCATGTTCATAGTTGATGGCTAAAGAATTGTATCAATTTGCGTCATTGAAATTGCCCTTAGAGGTCAAGTATGATGATTTGTATCTGTAGTTGACAGTTTTTACCCCTCATCATAAATAGCTCATCAGGGATTATTAGTATTCAGATACAGACTTTGAAAACATATTCACACAGTTATCCACCCAACATGATCATGATATAAATTTTGATGGTGGGAGAATCATAACCTTTATAGAGGTTGTACGGTGGTACACTTAATATAATGGTGGAGAAGGTTATGATGATATTTAATTCATACCATTTTGCGGTACATCTAGTTGTTTAAAATATATAATAGGATATACAACGTCATTTTCGGTTTCCAATTAATATGAATTGTGTTGTAGAGTTTTTCTCTTGATGACTCACTTTAATGTATGTGAAGGCTGAGAACCAGGAACCATAAGGATTCGGTCATCCACTATAGGTTCTATAGTGGAAGTGGGATGGGATATCCATTGACAATGTGATGGGGTAACCAGGTATGTAATGAGGACGTGATGACATCTCGATGATCATAGACTGACTCAAAATGTCAGCCCATTTCCTAGTCATTCAAGAGCATAGCTCAATATATATCTTGAGATATTTGTATATGAGATAGATATTTCAGATCTATGGACATATATAGATGATCATTTTATACCATGATGGTAGTGTAATGTAGTGTTTATTTATAGGATTGAAGGAGGCCTTTTAGAGTCAATTTCATTTGAGCATGGTGTTTTAACCCCTGAATTATTACTAGATCGAGCATACCATTCATTTCATGAGTGATAGGTTGGTGGAATTCATGTTGTTTTTTATATATTTATGAGGATAATTTTTCTTTGAATATGTTTGTGTACATAAATATGTATCATTCCATCATTCACATGGAACCATTCCAGACCTTCATTGGGTGACCATAAAGGTCAATACATTGATCGACCGATCCAGGGGAGTCTGAACTCCTGGCCCCAAATATGGCGAGAGTTACCATAGAGATGGTGAATATTATCTAGTAGATAATGAATAATATATAGAGTCATCAGATTCCTTATATGGAATGATACTAGAGACTTATGGTGTTTGAGAAGGGATAACCTGTGTTCCTGATGGTCACCACACGATGTGAAATATCAATATTTTTGACAAGGTGACAAGAAATCTATGAGATTCATTTAACCAATCATGATACATAACATTTCCGGTTATGTTAAATTCCTCATAGATAGATCAAATCATTTTGATATTTTACACAACTTATTCCACATGTCGTAGCTGAGAAAGTACGTGTAGTACAAGTCACATGTTCTCAAAGGATGTGATATAGACAATTATGATGGAGCTATTATTGGTGAGTAACTAGTGGAGATAAATGATCATTAGAAGATTACCCTTAATTTAAATTTGATTCCTATAGTGTGAGTCTAGTGGATGAATCAGAATAATTTTCAGGGCACCGAGAAGTAGGAAACACAGATGTGAGCCTATTAACCCTATCTTTTTTACTAGGGTGTTCTATTTTTAGGAAGAAAATCCCTACTCTCGGGATAATGTGACGGAATTGATTTCTCATATAATATTTTTGGATATTATATGGATTACTTTTAGAGCTAGGAATTAATATGTTGTGTGAATATGAGGCTTGAAGTGCCAAAAATATATTATGGAATTATAAGAAATATTTTAATATCATACACACTATTTTTATAAAAAAGTGAATTAACTCTGGAATAGGGACTCATATCAGATATCTAATGTCGCCATTGAGTTTAGAACATCGGTTTCATCCTAGTAGTGACCCAACCTTTGTCTAGATGTAGTGATTATGAAAAACTTTCACAAGAAGAAATAAATAAAAAAATTTGAAAAAAAAATTATTTATTTTTGATATAGTGGCCAACCATATTGATAAAGAAAAGGTTAAAGAAAAATATCAGTTTTATCTACTAAATTATTGGTACTTAGAGAAACCATTAGGGATCATTCTTCCCTTGTAGTGATAGATTAGATCAGGATTAAGGACATGTGTGACAATGAAATGTGTTGATCTACCAAATGATAGCGATATAAGATAATTATTCCTCAATAACCAATCAAAACTCAAGGGATAATATATTATTTTGATTTTGATCGATTTATTTTATCCCTATCATAAATTTTTTAATTCAATAAATTTGATTTATTCAAACATTTATGGAATATTTAAATTAATGTATTTAAATTTGTCTCTATGAATATTTTCCTCTTCTCATATATATTTAGTTTTCAATTTAATGAGTCAAAACAAATAGATTATGAGGTTCGTTCCATATATTTTATTTCTTATGTATTTCATCCCTTTTCTTCACACATTTGTCACTGTTGATTTCATTGGCATGTGATTCATAATATTCCATATATTAGCTCATTACAAGACTGTTATTCAGATCAATGGATTAATGCCAATGGTGTGGTTCATGATAAAGGGTATGATGAAGCTACAGAGATGATATAGGATGATTAAAGGCATATTAGAATGGATTTCTGGTACCTTCTCATCCTAGTTTTGATAATGAGGATATAGAAGTCTTAAGTGTGCATTTCATGAGCTAATTCAAATCCCGAATCAATGATATTGGGGGAGTAGAGTCCTACATGACCATGGATCTTAAGATTCATGTCTTAATGGTGGATTCAGTTATGTATATAAATATATAGAAGAACCCCTTGGATCTACAAAATCTAGGATTAAACAATATGTAATATGGCATTGGATGCCTTGTGGGATCCCCTGTTTGACATTAAACTTTTCACATATAGATGAATATAAATCACAATGTGAGCCTATAATACATTTTTTCATCAATGTTAGTTAATGGTAATGTATATTAGTAGATACATGAATATGGTAAGATATGTACATGGATACACACAATAGTACACATGCACATTCAAGTATATATTTGTTGGTACACAGACATGGAAAGTGGTACGAGGGAACATGACAATGAAACATGGATGGTTTTGGGAGATCTCTAAACACCATGTACAAATCCTACTTGTCTTGTATATAGATATTTACTTTCCATGTGGGGAATCACCCCGCGGAAATACCTTGTGTTGGCATCACATGTCGTGTAACTTCAGTACACATTGTGTACCCACTTTTTGTGTGTTTTTAGTCCCTACTTTATTCATTCTTTACTACTATAAGTTTAATTCATTACCTTGGTACATTCCCTCAAGTGTATAGTTTGTTATTACATCCACACTTCATGATTTCTATCCCCTTATTAGGATGAGTCAAATATTGAGTTCATGGTGTTCCTCTATGAGATTAAAGTGTGATCCACTATAGTTTCTATAACTGTGGTGGTGTATGTGGAATCAGCGTGGCCTCCTTTAGAAGGTTGTCAATACTCTATTTAGAAAGAAATATCAGTAGGGTTCAATTTATCATTAGCATATAATGACCTACATAGAGGGGTCTCCAGAATGGGTTCATGGTGTCCCCCGACTACCTTGGGTGTGACCCCATAACTTTGTATCTGAGATTTGTGAGACATATGAGTTTCTTGGGAAGTTCTAACTAACACAGAACACATAGTTGAGGGTCTCCATTAATGGAGTGTCTTGTTGAGTGGAATATCCTAGAATCAAGATTACTTCTAACATATTCATATTAGTGGAAATTGGTTGTGAATGCTTGGTGGGGCAGTGTCATTCATGACTATATTTTGGTGTTTTTATAAAATGATCTGATTGTTATATCATCGAAAAGTGATAACTAATACTGATGGTTTATGTTTAGGATGTTTGAGGGTATCCTACTAGTTTTTGTTATACTCACCCATTCACTAGTTCTACACGTAGGAGTCATGTCTTCGGTAGAGAACAGACCAGTTGATATTGTCCTCCGAGGATAGTGAGTAAGGTGGATAATAGAATGATCTTGATAGATTGAGGTGTTTTTTGGGTCCTTTTATATTTTCATATTCTTCCCTCTTGGAGCAGGTTTGACACTCTTATGTTTTCTGATGGGATTTTATTTGGACCCTTTTCCACTTCCAATATTTCACTATTATACTTTATTTGAGGGATAATATATGTATTATTTCATTATTATTATTTTTTTACCATAAATAATTTTATTATCACGTATATGTGTGTGTGTGCATATAGTTATATTAGGAAAATTCCTCCCATGTGTGGGATGTGCCTACTAGGGATTGGTCACTTACCCATATCCTATTAACTGTAGGATTGGTGTAGTCGCAGTTCAAACAATGTTGTGTGGGGTCACGAAATTTAGAATTTGTTTTAGGATATGACATATAATGTGATACTTGTAATATTGTATTGGGTTGTGTCTTGATGATGATAAAATTGGTTTTGGACTAGGGTTACCACCACCTACACCTTCATGAGAAGAACTATCCTATGCATGACCATTAGTTGTGAGTGGTTGTGTGAGAACCTAAAACATGGAATCTCTATCACATGGGAGAAATGGTTTACTATATATTTTGAACCTAAAATAATGATGCACATATTTTTTCAAATGGATATAATCATGATACATACACACAAGGTTGATTATCATTGAACATTATATTTGTATATTTCATATACACTTGGGGAAGTAAATTTTTTAACTGATGCATTTAGTAGGGGTGGTCCAACTCATGCATTGAAAGAATCAACAAGGAAATAATATATAGGGTTTTTTAATGATATGATCTTTTGAGTGGAAGAATCTAGAAGACTATTTTCATAATATTGGTGAAGGTTGACATAACATTCAACGAGTATGTTTTTCTCGATAAAGTAGAATACAATTATTTTCATTATATTAATAAAATCCTAAATATAGGTACAACCTTGGAGGTATGGAATTTGTATCTCTTGGGAGATATTTGTTTCTGTGTTTGGGTGGGTTTTCATATATATGAAATGTTTGAATTTTTGGAATGTGAATAATGGCATTATTAGAAAAAAATAATGTTGGAATAACAAGATGTATCATGATATTAGCCATTTTAATTGCTTTCAGGTAATGATATGGTTGATTAAAAATTCCATTTCACTATTCCTTACTAGTTAGTGAGTCATGTTCGAACACCCAAGACCTGATGTTGTATTTTCAAAAGTACCCATCTAGAAATGGAAGGGGTTTGATATTTATATAGACAATGTCATTCTATTTTCATTGAATCCTAGTGGTAAGAATCCTATTTTTGTGATCATATACAGACATAAGAAATTAGATCATTTGCTCCCTATCATGTAGATGATGTAGGTGGATCAGATCAAGGAATTACATATATGAGAGGATGTGACGTACTAAGGGTTTCCACCAGTGATTATTTCTGATATGTATCACTTGTTACTGCATATGTTTTTGAAATTATTTCAAGAGGTGATGGTTAACTAGTTGAAATTGATCATTTAATATAATCCATTGATAGATGGTTAGACATAAAGTGTTATCCCTATTCATGATGATATGATCCTAGCTTGTGTTTTTTTTTGGTTTTTAATAATTGTATCTTCATATATATAAATTTTCCTATAATAGAATTTATCATAATTACATTAATATTTTCCAATAATATATTTTTATGGGATGTAATATTGATCTCCCATTTGAAGGGAAGTGAGGGGGTGAATGGTCTTTGGTTGGACTGATCCTTTTTTACGAGATGGAATGAAATGTTCTTTTGATTGGTATATGGCTATTGACTACTCCAAATAATCATAAATCCTATGTGATGAACTATTATTTTATAATTGAGTCTATGGTAAATTATTTTTTCTTTTAGAAAGATTATCCTCATAGGGGAAACATCAATTTGGAATATATTGAATGTAGGAAACATGGTTTTTTATCCCATCTGTGATATTTGGATGACTTAGAGTAGTGTTTTATCAATTGGAATATCCATATCAATTGATATGAAATCAGGATATTTTTCTGTTTTTGTAGATAAGGAGGTATTATTTATAAAATTCAAATGTGATGAAATAGATAGATACTGATATTTGTTTAAAAACCATTGGGGTTGAACAAAGAGATCATATTTTTAAACACAAATATAAGGTACTAATTTTGTAGGACAATTCCAAAAGTTTGTATACTATGAATGTATGGATTATATGAAAACATTAAAGGGGAGTTTAATTGTTTATGTTTAATTACTGAACATATATTTTCAGTATTCTAAAATCATTAGAAATTTTTAGGTAATTCTTTTTATAGTAGGGAGAATTGGGAGACCCTATTAATTACATTAAATCATTAGTTTGATATTGATTTATCATTTATGTCATTATACAGAAATATGAGAATATTTGGATGAAAAAAATTTATTATTAGATAATATATTCTAGGTTCATGGTATAAGAAAATTGTTAGTATAACCATTTTGTAACCTTTAATTGTGCATTGTGAGGATAATGTGGAATTTCACATGGTTTGAGAATAGTTAGTCAAATAGTGAACATTTTCAAGCAGACAATTTCGATCTCAAAATTAAAGTTTATGTGGATGTCTCATAGATTGAACATGGATTTTTTGAATCATGAGGAACATATCCTTGAAACAATGTGACTTTTTTTCATGGGAGAGGGGCCACACAAGGTTAGTGCACTGGTTTTCTAACTGTGTAGACAATCCATGCACCCCAATAGTAACCTTTAAAAAATATAGAAATTTTCCCTTGGAACATTATTATTTTAATATAATATCACCTACACTACCAATTACGCTAAAATGAAACCATTACATGAATTCAATAGGCTTATCCCCTTGAAATATTGATGGGTTTTCTATGATATTAATAGATATATTCCTGTTAGGTTTTGTTTTATGACATATTTTCCTCTTTTATTCCTAGATTCCCAATCTATTTATTCTACCCCTTTGTAACTGAAATAAAATTGTACTGTGGATGTCAGATATAACGGTTTCTTCACAAATTTTCTGATTTTTCTTGTGGAACATCCATCCTAGGACCTAATACAATCATTTCTAATAACAATTTTTAATGATGACTGGTCTTCCACCACTTTTGAGAGACGTGTATCAATAAAATTATTCTAACTCATTAATCAAATAATGTTAATTCAAATTAAAATTGTTTTTATGTGATTTATTTATTTTAATTTAAATTAGATTTTTTGTAATATATTCATGATGTTATGGTTTTTTTCAATTAAAATATATTTATGAATGTTTTGTTTTTGATAAAATGACTTAAAGGTCATATTAATTATAAAATGAAATATTATGTAAGGATGTTGTAATGATTCATTATGAATTTTTACATGATGTAATGGAAAATACTTTAAAATATTTCTTAAAAATAATAACTCTTTAGGATCATTGGGTGCATACAGAAATCTCATTTAATCTATAGATTATGAAATGCTAATAACGGTTTGATACCAATAGTCAATGAAAACACTCGATTTCAATTGGATTAATGTGATGTCTAATTTAGTGTTTTATTTGTTTTGAGTAATTAATCTGCTATTTTTTAGCCTAAATCATATTATTATTCCTTGATTATTGATTTTATAAATAATGGTATAATAAATTATCATTTTCTTAGTTCTATTTATTTTAGAGACTCCCTTTTGGATTTTTTTAACCATACCACAATTTTTATATTCCTTGATTATGTGAATATGTAATTATTTTTTTAAATTAATTAGTAGTTTACAGGGTTGTTTTAACTTCCATAAATTCTGTATAAAATTTATTTTGTTTTACCAGATTGGGATATAATTATCAATTTATTTCATAGGGAAAATATTCATTAGTGAAATACATCATGTATTTTATATAAACCCTATATATTACCTTGTGCATTCATAGGCGATGTTTCATAGAATGAAAGTAATGATCAAGGGATCTTATAGATCATATTAATCTCTTGGATTTAAGTACCTTCATAGTTGGGTAGATTATTGGTGACTAATGGTTACATGGAAATATATCTTATGGATTTTCTTGTATTACATTCACATGTATCCCTTTTGGTTTTATTTTATTTGTCCCATATGTTCATATGTTTTTATCCAAATAGAAATATAATTTTTCATATATTTAATTTTATTCATGATTATTTTTTAAATGTTTATATGTTCTACCCTGAATAATAGAACTTATGTGACATGTTATGAAGTCATTATGAATTTAAAAAACAAAATTAACATTTAATTTAACACTAAAATAGTTTATGAAATAATTCATCTGAAATGAATTTAATTTCATTAATATCTTCATATACATGATAGAAAACGATTAAAAAAACTGTGATCTTATATATAATTAACATTATTTAAATTTTACAACTATAACATAGATAATAAACATAATGTATAAATAAATATAAAAAATTTATAAAAAAATTAATACTTTTTATATAATTATAATTTATTGGTTTATAATTATTAAGGTCGTATTGAATTTTTATTAAATTCATTTTACTGATTAAAATATGTATTCTACAAAAAAAATTGTTACATTTCATAAATATATATTCTAATTAACATAGACATATTTTTAAATTTAATTTAGTATATTGAATATCATATTTAAAATCATCATTTCAATACTAAAATATGAAGAACATTTTTTATTTTTCTGAAGAAGATAACTTTTGGACGGAAAGATGAAAATATTGATTTTTATTAAAAACAATCATTTCTTTTTAGATTCTTCTACAAGTACGACCTACCATCTCCATGAATGATGTAATTAATTTTTATCTATATATCATTAATAGATTGAAAAAACATCTATATATTTAATATAGGTCATATTTATACAATGAATTACAATCTAGTGATGGGAAAAAAATAAAGGTATATGATCCTGAACTACAGGATCACAACATAAATGAAAAAAGTGGGTTTCACTAGAAATAATGATAAAAATAAAAAATATAATTAAAAAATAGGTGCTAAATTGATATAAATGGATTGTTAATGAAATGGTATATAAGTATTTAGTTTGGGTATACTATTAAAATAAATCTAAATTTTTTATATAACAGGTAAAATAAACTAATAAGAAAATTCAATCATAAGGTAAGAGATTACATTTCAATTTTCATACACTGTGGCATATTTTAATATTATAAATGTAATTTATTTTTTACGGTGCATATAATACTTGTTTTTTATATTTAAGAGCATTTATCAATGAAATTTACATCTCTACAAAATATCCATATTCTCGGTATCATGGATAGGAATATTTCTTAAATTATATTCCATTACTATACGTATTTTATTCATTCAATGTTATTTGATTCAATGTGATATTATTAATAATTTTTATTCTTTATTCATATTGAAATTTATTTTTCTGTAATATTTTTCCTGAATTAAATGAATTGTTTGATATGTGAGGGATTCATTGGTCATGTATTGATGTTTTGGACCTGGAATTATATTTCTCCTCGATTCATCAACATGTCCTATGAGGAAAATAATTTCGAAAAATTAAATGGATCATTAACCAATAGTCACAGGTCATGGGTTTTTTGGAATATATCTCATTAATCTCAAGATCATAAGTTCCAATATAATGCATTTCCATATTTTATTATTCAATTTTTATCCATGAGATTACCACATTGATATTATACATTAATGAATTTTGTGATCATGTTATTTATTAAATGGAATGTGTTTTTAGTTATTTACCTTTCAATATTGGTTATGAATTATTTTCTCAATATAACTTTTGATGTATGTAATCTTTAATTTCTAATAGAGGTGAAACTAATTTTTTCCATCCTCTTATTTATAATGAATACATATTTGAATGATTTTCAAGGATTCATAATGTTTACTTTTTTTTGTATATATTTAATTCACAATGAAAAATGATCATTATTTATGGTTATTTTTCTCTAATGATTCTAAATTGATTGATCATTTAAGAACACAATAAAAATTTCCAAATGTAATAAATTGTACACCAGATCTGGGTTACTAGAAATGAATATTTATAGTTGTTATCAAAGAATATTTACTAGAAAACATTGGAACATAAATTTAAAGGAATATATAAACAAATAGAATAATTAAAATCCCTTATAGTATATGATTTTTTTTTGGGATTTTCATTTTATGCACCAACTATCATGATTATTTTATGCTAAATTACCATATTCCACTATTTATTTATGGTTCATAATAACTAAACTAAAATCAAAACCCCTGATCAATGTAAGTATTTAATCACTAATAAATCCAATAATAATAGTTTTTGAGCTATGTAGATCATGTCCAGAATAAGGTAGATATCATAGGTTTTGTTTAAAAAAAATTCACATATGGGGCAACATTATTTTTATTCAAGGAGACGCCTATATTGGATACTTCTATGTTATATGAGACTAAATAATTCATTGAAATAATTAATCTAGTGGTTTTTGAAAAATGTATAAAGCCCCTTAAAAATATATTCCTCTCATGGGGATGCAATAAAAGTCAAAAGGATATGATACAAGTGTATTATCATAGAGGCGATTTTGATAAATGATGGATATTGATCGGGAATACCTGGTAGAAAGAATAAATAGAAGATTTTTTGTGGAGAAAATTTAATGAAATATTATTTGATAAATATTTACCTCATGATCAACAAACTCAAAGGAACATAAATTTACAAATCATATTTAATATATTAGAAGATTGTGTTGTGGATTATGAATCTAAATTTATAATTATAGATATGTAATATATATATTATATACATAATTCATAGATCATGATTGGACCATTCATTTATGGCTATATGATAATCACCTATAGGGAAATGGATTTTATATTGTCTTCATCGTATGATGAAATAGTATTATGTTACATAAAAAACGAAGTAATTTTCAGGATCCAACATTTTCAATGGAAATTTAGTGAATAAAAACTTGGATGAGAACCCTGAAAATGTTAATTAATGAAATAGGAATATGAAAACAAATAAATTTACCTCAGGTGAAAATTATGAAAGGATTTTTTTTAAAAAAATATTCAAGGGAATGATATTATAATACTAGCATGGAGACATAGGTTTTATTGATAATGAAATCAAGGGTAACAAAAAATTGACTTATAGAGCATAAAATATATAAATATATAAATTATTCACAAAATTTAGACAAGTGTTAAGGGTACATAATATCAAACAGTCTTAGGGGGTTAGAGCAATAATATTTTATCACCACAATAGATGTGGTATTCCCAAATCATGTTGTGGTTGGTAGCATAATAAAATCCTAATATTTAGCTAATGATTTTGTATGGTTTATCAAAATATTTCATATATTCATACTATTTCTATGAAAATTATTTATTTTCCCACACCAATAATAAGTGAATTTTTAGTTAAAACTACTTATGAAAATATCTTCCAAACCTTGATATGTTAGTCATTTCCCAATATGACCCACAAAAAAACCTATTTTCAGTCTTCATTGTCATAAATATGGTTTATTTTTATATAAAACATTGTATTAATTTCCATTAAAAATATAACAAAAAAATTATTACA
The DNA here is from genome assembly GCA_963277665.1 of Viscum album. Lineage (NCBI taxonomy): Eukaryota > Viridiplantae > Streptophyta > Magnoliopsida > Santalales > Viscaceae > Viscum > Viscum album. The sequence continues at coordinate 637,538,292 of OY728160.1, forward strand.
AAGAAAAATACATTATGACAAGTGATGAAGAGGTAGAATTATTTATCTTTACAGGGGTTACTTCATCAACCCTGTCATGTATAAATCCACATCCAGAAGATATTATGAAAGGGATTAAAATATAGGAAGTTAATACAGAGTCTATGGATGAGAAATTTTATAAAAAAATTCAGGATGTACCTATGATATAAGAATAAATTGATTTATTTATTTAGGAATTTCTTATAAATCCATAATAATTGGAATGTGAGTTTTCTACTAATTTGATCCCTAATAAAAGTCCAATTTCATGGCCCCTGATAGAATGTTGAATATGTAATTATTGGAGTTAAAGAAACATCTAACTAAATTGTGAAAAAAGAGATTTATGTGTCATAGTGTTTCACATTGGGGGCCTCACGATATTTTCATTAAAAATGATAAAGGATATATAATGTTGTGCATATACTAAATGGAAATAATTTCATTAAAATAAATAAAAAGTATCATATACCTTTCATTGATGGATTACTCGATCAAACCCTTTATTCAAAACATTTTCAAAAAATTAAAAATCATTCTCAGTATCATGATTTAACAGTAAATGATGCATATAATTTGAATACAACATTTAGAATGGTTTTTTGGCATTGGAATAGAGCAATAATTATATTTTGGGTGACTGATACTATAACATCCTGGTTCCGAAAGCCACCTAGAAGAGCCCCGTACCCAGTTGGTCACATGGCCTCAAGCGCATTTCCCCAAATTCCAGAGGCTTCCAACTACCAGCGAGGGCCTTGGGTGTGATAGTGGGGAAACTGTGCCCTCATTTCTAGAGTACAAAGCAGAAGAAAAACAAATAGACAACAGAAGAAACCATAACCATCTATACAAGAGTAAACGATAATCAGCAGAAGACTAATAGTAAACAACTAGAGCACACACACACACATATATATAAAATGATGCATGATACATATGTCTAGGAAAGAAGCCAAACAAGTCACAATGCTGAATACAATACTGAACCAAAGTGAAAAAGAAAACAGGTGAACTCCTCAGCATTTCAAGCCATAGCTTGGTCTCGTGCTGTCCAACTCTACCGCAATTCAAGTACTTGAAGTAGGAGGGAACTGTCCCTTATCTATACTTGCAACAATATAGTATGTTTGGGCCCAAAAGAATTGCCCAAATAGGGTGTGAGACAAGGCCCCAGTAGGCAACCACCCAAATATCTGTGCCTAACAGTCAGTGAATACATGGCAAGTAAAAGTATAGGAAGCAGTAAATAGGAAATCACACAGTAGCTCCAATCCACAGTGTCTAGAATATAAAGTTCACAAGTAACAAAAAATCAACAAATAAAACAACAGGTAACCCCCTGGGTAGTTCTCACTGCCTAACCCTTATGGTTCAACCTACAAGTACTAGCGACACTCTAGGAAGCGCACATAGTCTCACCCCTCTAGTTTAGCTAAATAATAGACTCTCTGAGGAAGCACTCACCATCAATTCCCCCTATAGTCTCGTATCCTACAAAAGGATCTTCGGGGAAGCACTCAATGTCACATTCCCCCTGTGGCCTGCATCGAGGAACTACAGACTCTCTGAGGAAGCACTCATCGTCAGTTCCCCCTTTGGTCTCGTATCGAATTAATAAGACACTCAGGAGAAGCCCTTACGTCCATTATCCCTATGGTCCACTACCCTAGGTTCTCATAGCCCTGTGTAAAACAAGCATGCAAAGTTCACGTATCGCCCCAAGTAAACCTCGAGTACTACATGGCTATCATTCTAAGGCACAAAAACATAACAGTACAATAGTTCCACTATCCTAAAACTAGGCATGACAACTGGTAAAATGCCTAATTGTCAAAACATGCAAGGAAATATATCCAGAGCACTGTAAAAAATTACCATATTCACCAGCATTGACCTCTACTCATGTAATCAAGCAAAGAAGGCAAACAATAGGGGAAAAAATAGGAATCACACAATACCCCGTTCAAGGGAATTGGTGGAATTGCACAAAATATTCAAAAAATCTTTACAGAAAGGCACAAACCACCTACCTCGATGCTAGGAGACCAATATACTTGAACCACTATGGTTGATTCTCCATTGAACGTCAAATATCTAAGAAAATATCCAAAATGATCAGTCCATGATATCTTGAGAAAGAGGATGAATTAGAAAACAAGGCTTTAGGAGAACGAATACTTCACCGCTGCAGTTACAAAGAAATCGACGACGGTCGATTCAGAGAATAGACAGATGCCTAGGGGCTCGGAGAAGTTCCATGGCAATACGAGTTCTCTCAGACGAATAACCTGAAGAAGAAGTGAGTTCTGTCCATCAGGTGCGACCCCAGTTCATTTGACGAAAAAAAAAGAAAGTACACGACATGTACTTCTAGGGTACACGGTGTGTACTCAGCTTTTCTGTACTCCGCTTTAAGCACCCTCCACATCACCCCTACACACAGTGTGTGTGACCTGGACATGGCCAACACACAGCTTCGAGCGGCAAAGGAGTACACGGCGTGTACTCATAAAGTACACGACATGTACTTAAAAAATTTCAACAAACTCCTATTTTCTCAAAAACTCCAGGAAAAGGAAAGACATACATGAAAATGAAGATCCGAGTTCTTAAAAACATCCCCCCTTAATGAAATTCGTCTCTGAATTTCCCTATAGAGGCGTAGAAGAAGAAACCCCAAACAGCTTCGGCCACTGCGATCGTACATCAACCTCCCTCTCCCAATTCTTGTCCTGCACTCGCCCGTGCTGCCATAGAACCCGTACAAGTGGAACAGACCACCCACGGAGAACCTTCGTATTGTGATCGACAATCTGGATAGGATGATCCTCAGACGATGCATCCACTTCGAGCTCAACCTCCTTGGGCTGAAATACATGAGATGGGTATGAAAAGTAAGTCAGAGCTATGAGACATGGAAGACGTCATGCATGGCCAGATACCTATGAGATAACTACAACCGATAGGCAACCGACCCAACTCTCTTCCATACCTCAAATGGCCCAACGTACCGTGGTGAAAGCTTACCCAATCTATGAATACACTTGTGTCCCAACCTCAGTGCGACATGCAAGAAAACCTGATCCCCGACCTCTAACTCTAGAGGTCGTCTCTGCTTATCAGTATAAGACTTCTGTTGAGACTGTGCTGTAGCCATCCTCTCCTGAATAAACTCTATCTGCTCTGAGATCTCATGAACAAGATGAGGTCCCAATAAAGATGCCTCTCCTGCCTCCAGCCAGCATAAAGGTGATCAGCATGGCCTACCATACAATGCCTCGTTAGGTTCCATCTGACTAGTTGCCTGAAAAATTTTGTTGTAGGAGAACTCCTGAAGAGGGATATGCTTCTTCCAAGAACCACCAAAGTCTAGGATGCAAGCTCTGAGAATATACTCAAGCACCTAGATCGTACACTTGAAATGTCCATCTGTCTGGGGATGGTATGTTGTACTCAAAAGTACTTATGCACCCAAAGCCCTCTGAAGCCCCTGATAGAACTGAGAAGTAAAGAGCGCTTCCCTGTATGAAACAATGGAGTGTGGAACTCCATGAAGACGTACAATCTCTCGGATGTATAGTCATCCAAGATCATCAACACTAAAGTTCCCCTTGATCGGTAAAAACTGATCAACCTTCGTAAGCCTGTCGACGTAAACCCAAACAACATCGTTCCCTCGAGGCGACCTCGGCAATCCTGTCACGAAGTCTATCACGACATCGTTCTACTTCCACTCCGGAATGGGTAACTGCTGTAAAAGGCCTGCTGGTCACTAATGCTCTGCCTTAACCTTCTGACAAGTAGAACACCTCAAGACGAAACCAGCAACATCTCTCTTCATACCTGGCCACTAGTACTGGCGATGAAGATCCTGATACATCTTGGTGATGCCAAGATGAAATTCCCAAATTGGGGAATGAAAATCCAGCATCAGCTCCTCGCGTATGTCTGCTGGCACCCATACGCGTCTTTGGAAACAAAATATCTCATCCTCACCCATTTTCCATCCAGGAAGATGGTCCTCTCCTGACACACTCTACCACAACACTAATCCCTCTAAGTCTGATAGCTTTTTTATCCGTACCCAATTGAGAGGATTTGAGGTAACAGCTATAAAAGAAAGAAAAGTCTATCCCTATCTGTCATGCACATCCAAGTGCATCTTAGAGAATAGAGCCATAAGCTTCCACTCACTACTAGCCTCCTGAACTGCCTGAATCTGAGTTCTCCTGATCAACGCATATTCCACTACGTTGCCCTTTCCTGGTGTATAGGCAAGTCAAAAATCAAAAGACTGAAGATACTCGACCCACCTACGCTGTCTCAGATTCAGATCAAACTGAGTGAAGATGTACTTGAGACTCTTGTGGTTGGTGAAAACCACAAAGTGCTCTCCCAAAAGTTAATGTCTCCAACAGCACAAGGCATGAAAAACTACTGCCAACTCCAGATCGTGCATCAGGTAGTTCCTCTCATGTGACCTCAACTGCCGAGACCCGTATGCAACAACTCCATCTCCTTGCATAAGCACAGTGCCCATCCCGATACCTAAAGCATCACAATAAACAGTATAGCTCTTTCCTGGATCTGGTAAGACTAGTATCGCTGCTGACGTCAACCTTCCCTTCAGCTCCTGAAATGCTGACTCCCATGAATCAAACCATAAATACTTCACCCCCTTCTTGGTCAGACCTGTCAATGGTGCTGCTAGGAGTGAAAAGTCATGAATGAAGCGTCTGTAGTATCCATCCAGCCCTAGGAAACTCCATACCTCAAAAATGTTCTTCGGCTGCTCCCTAGAATCTAAAGCTCTCACTTTCTATGGGTCCACAGATACTCTTGCATCTGAGATGACGTGACCTAAGAAGTGAATTTTATCCATCCAAAAGTGGCACTTCGAGAGTTTAACATAAATCTGATGCTCTCTCACTATACTCATAATGATCTCAAGATGGTTAGAATGGTAGTGTTGAGTGTGAGAGTACACCAAGATATCGTCCACGAATACCACGATGAAGGAATTCAAGTAAGGATGGAACACTCGGTTCATCAGTTCCATGAAAACTACTAGCGGATTAGTGATACCGAACAATATAATTATATACTCGTAGAGACCACAACTACTCCTAATGGATGTCAGAGGTATATATGATGGTCTAATGCACAAATAATGACAACCAGACCTCCAATCGATCTTCGAGAACACCCAGGATCCTAAAAGATTACCGAAAAGATCATCAATCCTTGGCAAGGGATATCGGTTCTTTATCTTCAAATAGTTCAGATTTCGATAATCCACATAGAGCCTAAGTGTACCGTCTACCTTCTTCGCAAACAGGACAGACAAACCCCAAGGAGAAGTACTGGGTCGGATGAAACCCTTTTCCTATAACTCTTCCAATAACTTCATGAGATTCTGCAACTCAGGTGTATCCATCTGATAAGGAGGAATGGACACTGGTACCTCCCCTGGCACAAGATCAATCGAGAAGTCTACCTCATGCTCCAGAGGCAAACATGTGAAGTCCTCTGAAAAAAATCCCTAAAACGATCCACCACAGGAGGAATGTCTAACTGTGATGTCCCCTGGTCATCCAGATAAAGACTAGAAATCTGGGCTGTAACCCTTCCTAGCCCATGATGCTCGAGTCCTGCTCGAATTGCCTGAACATCCCATTCGCCTCTATGAAGAAAAGATTCACTCTCTGGTGAAATGAAACTCACCCTGAGACCAAAACAGTCGACGAATTCCTGGAAGGGAACCAACCAGTCCATCCCAAGAATGTCATCATAGCCTGTCATTTCTTGGACATAGAGATCCCATAAGAAATGATACCCTGCAACCTCGAGAGGGCACTCTCTGCACTGACGAAGACTAGTTGTCCTCATCCCCAAAGGTGTGTCTAGTGTCAATAGGTCAGCAGAAGAAACGATACAGAGCCCATGGCTCTTCACAACAGCAACAGAGATAAAGTTATGCGTATCACCAGTATTGAAAATAGATGAATATAAAACTGAGGCCACTAAGATCATACCTTGAACTGTAGAAGGTCCTGGATCCTGCTCCTAATAGGTCTTCTCCACCGCAACAGTCTGGCCTCCCCCGCGGCCCTGTGACCCTGGTTGACCACCCTGAGCTGATCCACTACGCTGACTCTGAAAGACTGGTGACTGACCGCCATGACCTCAACCTTCACCTCGGCCTGAACAGCTGGAAGAAGTCCAGTTCCCCGACTAGTGAAAAACGGGTGGTTCTAGTCCGGGAGAAGGAGTCATGGAAGAACCCCTGCCACCAACTACTGGTGAGAAAACCTGGCAGAAAAGCTGAAGGTGACCCAACTTGCCTCAAGATCAGCACTCCACTGGGTCTCTCTGGAACTATGGCCATGTGTGCCCTGCCCTTCCACACTATTAGCATACTACCACGATACTTGAAGATGTATATCTCCTCCTCAGATCACCACACATAGACTCCATACAACACTTCCTTCTGTCAACTAGAGGAATACTATTTCTGGAAGTAGAACCGCCCTGGCATGCAGCTCTAGAGTCCCTCAGATTGTGCTCTTCAATCAGCACCTGGTTGACGATGGAAGTGATGGAAGTCAACTGGAAGATATTCACCAGCGACCGGGTCTCCTGCCTGAGATCATCCTCAATCTTCCTTGCTAAGAACACCCCATCTCTGCACCATAGGGGTGTGAAATGCTGCAACTCGGTGAAAAGAGAAGAATACTTCATAACAGAAAGAGTACCCTTCTCTAGACTCATGAACTCCCGGGCTCGATCGGCCCTTAGGGTCTCCGGGTAGAAGTAATTGTAAAACACGCACTGGAACTCCTCCCAAGCCATAACCTGCTGATGAATCGCCTGTGAGATCACATCCCACCACCTCTTGGTGGAGTCTCGTAGCATGTAGGTAGCGATTATGACCCGCCTCTCTGGATGCATTTTTAGATGCTCAATGATAGTCATCATGGATTCCAGCCATGACTCTACAGCCTGTGGTCCTCCTTCCCCTGAGAAAGTAGAAGGATGATGATGTTGGAAAACCTGCGTCAAGTATGCCATATTCATGGCAGGAGTTCGTTCTCTCTAAAATGTATGCATCATCCTCATAAAGCCTTCCCTAAAATGCGCATCCATGCCTTCAACTGGTATATGTGCTGGTGCCAAGGTTGGCACACCAGGAGGATCTGCAGGAGGTCCTTGGTTGACCATATCTGGTGTCTGATTACCGTCTGGCAACTGACATACAACCAGAGGATGTCTCGGAGGCATAGCTCTGAAAGATCAAAAGCACACCTTAGATTAGGATTATCAAAGATTGATAACACAAGAGTACAAAATTGGAATAGGAGAAGGAAACATTCAAGTTTACAAAATAAGACTACAAGGTGTGTATAGACTCTATAGGGCATGTTAACTTAAACCTTACACATGGTCATGTACTCCTGCCACCCCTGGTCGTGTAACACCACAAACTACATGGAGTGTTGTCCCCACAAACGATGTGTACTTGAACTATATTCCCCTACCCGAGTCTCTTTACACGGCTGACCCACACAGTTCTCTTAAACTGAGACTACATGGTGTGTTCCCTATGGAAACAACATGTTGTAGGCGAGGTTTCAACAACCTGTGTTATTAGTTACATGACCGGTTACATGGCTGAGACTACACGACATGTTCTGAAAAAACATGACATGTACTTGATGATTTTTCGCTACCCGTGTTGTTGGCGACATGGCCGGGAACACGAATGACCCTTACACGGAGTATTCCGAACAAACACGGCTTGTATAGGAAGAGATAACACCATCCCGTGTTGTTCGTGACACGATCGGGTACCTAGAACATGGCTACACAACGTGTTCATACGAAACACGATGTGTATTACATGAGCTTCCCCAACATGTGTTGTTAGTGACACGACTAGGTACACGGCTCAATACTACACGACGTGTACCTACCGTACACGGCGTGTTCTTGTAGATTTTTCACAACTCGTGTTTCTTCTTACACAGTCAGTGAAATGGTTTAAAAACTACATGGCATGTATATATAAAGTACACGTCATGTATTCTGGGTTTTTTTAGGAAGTATCTCTGAAACTGCACTGAAGCCCAAAAAACACTGAAAAACAAGCATGAAGGTACCAAATTCTGATCTTTGAGGGACCATAACACCTCAAGAGCCAAAATTTGGTATTAATTTAAGCAAGATACAATACAAAAAACCTATCTATAAAACTATAGGAATTCTATCAATGAATCTATCAAAACAGCATGCATAATCTACACAACGTCTCTCACAACAACATTCAACTGCTAATGCACCCTATATGGCATGGCAAGAATGCATGACATGTGATTTATAACAAGTGATTATATAATGAATGAGATGGAATACCCTCATCTCATCATAATGCGATAGATATAGAACCACAATGTCAACATCAATAATAACAAAATGCATGTGAATCACTCTAGGTGAAATCAGATCAACTATAACATAACAAAACTGGAAAACTGTAATAAGCGAGGTAGATTGGCTTTTCCCTATACACAAGTTAGCTACTCTCGAGCACAGCTTAATAACATGTACTGAATCCATCCTATCCCTGGCTAAAGGCTCTAAACAGTAAATTAAGATAAAAGAAACTCCTCTGATACCACTTTGTAACGTCCTGGTTCCGGAATCCACCCAGAGGCGACCCATACCTGGTTGGTCACGTGGCCTCAAGCGCATTTCCCCAAACGCCAGAGGCTGCCGATTAGTAGTGAGGTACTTGGGTGTGATAGTGGGGAAACTATACCCTCATTGGCAGAGTACACAGTGGTAGAAAAAAAAATAGACAATAACAAAAACCGTAACCATCCTTACAAGAGTAAACGATAATCAGCGGAAGACTAACAGTAAACAACTAGAGAGCACACACACACATATATAAAATGATTCATGATACATATGTCTAGGAAAGTATCCAAACAAGTCACAATGCTGAATAAAATAGTAATCCAAAGTGCAAAAGAAAACAGGTAAACTCCTCAGCATCGCAAGCCATAACTTGGTCCCGTGCTCTCCAGAGCCACAGTAAGTCAAGTACATGAAGTAGAAGGGCACTTCCCCTTATCTACACCTGCAACAATATAGTCTGTTTGGGCCCAAAAGCATGGCCCAAACAGGTTATGAGACAAGGTCCTAGTAGGAAACCAACCAAAGATCTGTGCCTAATAGTCAGTGAATACATGACAAGTAAATGTAACGGAAGCAATAAACAGGAAAACACACAGCAGCTACAATCCAAATTGTCTAGCCTATAAAGTTCACAATTAACATCCAATCAACAAATAAAACAATAGGTAAACCCCTGGGTAGTTCTCATAGCCTAACCCTTATGGTTCAACCTACAAGTACTAGCCACACTCTGGTAAGCGCACACAGTCTCACCCCTCTGGTTTAGCTAAAGAATAGACTCTCTAAGGAAGCACTCACCATCAATTCCCCCTATAGTCTCATATCGTACTAGAGGCTCTTTGGGGAAGCACTCAACGTCACATTCCCCTCTGTGGCCTGTTTCGAGGAACAATAGACACTCTGAGGAAGCACTCATCGTCAATTCCCCCTTTGGTCTCGCATTGAATTAATAAGACACTCTGGAGAATCAATTACGTCCATTTTCCATATGGTCCACTACAATAGGTTCTCACAGCCCTATGTAAAACAAACATGCATAGTGCGCACATCACCCCAAGTAAACCTCGAGTTCTACATGGCTATCATTCTAAGGCACAACAGTATAACAGTACAACAGTTCCACTATCCTACTACTAGGCATGGAAATTGGAAAAATTACTAACAGGATAAACATGCATGGAAAAACATCCAGAGAACAATAAAAAATTACCCTATTCACAAGCATTAACTTCTACTCAAGCAATCAGGAAAAGCAGGCAAACAACAGGGGAAAAAATAGCAAACAAACAATACCCCTTCAAGGGAATTGGTGGAATTGCACAAAATATTCAAAGGATTCCTACAGAAAGGCACAAACCACCAACCTCGACAATAGGATATTGATATACTTGAACCACGATGATTGATTCTCCTTAGAACGTCAAAGATATGTGAAAATGGCTAAAACAATCAACCCATGATATCTTTAGAAAGAGGAGGAATTGGAAAACACGGCTCTAGGATAAGGAAGAACTCACCGCTGCGGGTCCAACGCAATCAACGTCGGTCTATTTGGAGAACAGACAGAGGCACGGGGGCTCGGAGATATTCCGCGGCCATACGGGTTCTCTCCGATGAAGAACCTGAATAAGAATCAAGTTCTGTCCATTAGGCGTGACCTCGGACCATTTGATGAAAAAATTAAAGTTCATGGCATGTACTTCTGGGGTACACGGCGTGTACTCGACTTTTACATACTCCGCTTTGAGCGGACTCCACATCACCCCTACACACCGTGCGTGTGGCCCAGACATGGAAAGCACACGGCTTCAACAGACAAAGGAGTACACGACCTGTACTCATAAAGTACCCAACGCGTACGTCAAAAATTTCCTGAAACTCCTATTTTCTCAAAAACTCCAAGAAAAGGAAAGACATACCCTAAAACGAAGATCAAGGTTGTTATAGCTGCACCCTCTGTTTCTTATATATCTAATTAATAAAAAATGAATATATTGATAATTTTGTTGTAATATTTTGAAATGGAATCATAGTGTACATAAAAATCAATGAGGATCATGGGAAGAATTTTTTATTCAATATTGACACACTTATAAGAATAGAGTTATATAATATATTTATTAATAATGTATTTTATATTAAGAAAAAATAATTTCTTGACCATATTTTTTCTAAATATGGAATCTCAGTTGATCAAGAAAATACAAAATATGACAGGGAATGTAATTAAAATTCATATAATCATCTTATGTAGTATTACTTGTCTGGAAGATTATAATTATAATTTATTTCAAAACAATTCTCTCCAATATATCCCTTTGACCAAGAATTACTATATAAGGGTTATGATTATATGGAAAATTAAATATGAAGAGTGTTTTGAAAAATTCGTGACGTGATTCGGGAATAATTTGATTCTGACTATATTATATGGAAATGATATATTTTTCTTATATATTGACGCATTAATGAATAGAAATGGTTGTTTCCTTATGTAAAAATGATAAATTTGTTACATATGCATCAATATAGTTATAAAATAGTGAAAAAACAATTTATCTCATTATATTGAGTTGGAAGATGTAATAGTCACTAAAAATTTATAAAACAATTATCAACATTTTGAAAAATATAAGATATAAAAAACCATTAGAGCCTAAAATACATCTTTTCATTGATAAATCCACATGTGATGAAAATAATGTGGTTTGTGATACTCAATATTTAGGATTTATCAGTACACTACCACATAGGAAAGGAAAATTAGGTAGTGGATACATTAATCATTAATGATCATAGTGTACAAATTTTTTTGAGGAATTAGAGGGATCCTATGATCATTGATTTCGTAAATATCTATATGGTAATTATAAGTGATGGGGAACTATCACATGATTTTAAAATTATTTTTACACCTTATTTATTGTAAATTATACAAATTTCTCTTCCAATTGATGAGAATGTTAAAAAAAATATAAAATATAAATGATTGGTGCAATGCCCTAAGATTTTATTAATTTTTCTCCAAATCAAAGAGGTTTCATTGATTTATTATGATAGATGCTATAATAGGCCAATCCTTTATTTTATTATACATCTAGATATGCTAGTGCTAAAAGAAACACTGAGTTAGCTTATGTCACATGTAGGACTAAGTTTTATAGCCTTTTAATAGAAAACATAAACACAGACTAAATATAGAATCATTCATATATTTTATTATTAAATATAAAAATCATTTCTAAATTCTGAATGTCAAAATTCATTCGGGATTATTTATTTTAGTTTTTGGGGTGGTTTCATTTTATCATGACTAGTGAAAATTAAACAATATTACTTACAAACTACTTTTTTCTAAATAATTATTAAAGATAAATTATATTTTAAATTGGTTTTTTAAGGCACAAGAGTTTAATTATTAATATATTAGTCCAAATTAATACATTGGAAAATATTTTATTTTTAATTTAGATATAACACATATTTGAACTTTTGAATATTTTTACATAAAATAATTATTTTCTCTCCAGAATTGTGGGAATAACATTATATTCAATTTAGTCACTTATGTGAATTTTGTTTTAAAAAATGGACATACCATGTTGTAATAAGTATGATATTTATAGTCTAATAAGGTAAGCATAATTTTTTACAATAATATTTTAGTGAAAGTGATTCAAATTAATTATAGTGATTAAAGTACAAATAATATTAAAAAGAGACTATACCATCATATTAAAGTCCTAAATTACATGGTATCAAGTCTAAAAGCTATTTCCTACCCATATTTTAAATATATTACTTCATTGTTCAAATTGTATGAGTTATCGGGATAATATTCAACAATTTTTTTAATTTCTTATGTTAATTGAAGAATAAAGATAGAAAGATGAACATCCTATACCTTTAACATTTATAAAACATTAAGATGTATAAAATACAACATATTTTAGGTTATAAATATTTTTTTGAAATATAAATTACTTATTTCTTCAATATGATTTATCTTTATTTTTTATAGATGAATTAGATTCATTAAATGCCCACAAATGAAAATACATGGATCATTTTGTTTAAATGTAAACAAATTATATGAATCTAAAAAAATTTCCAATAAAGTAAATTTAATGAATAATTGTGTTCCCTTAACATTATAGATTAATGTATTATTTTACGTGTATGTGAACTTATTGTACTTTTATTCAATCATTGTCTTGATGTTTTTATATATTAAAATTAAATTAAAACATCCAAATTTAAAACAATGTTATTTTATAATAAATTATATATTATTTAATGATAATAAATTATATATTATTTAATGATAATAAATTAATTAAAAGTAGAAAAATTTTCATGTTATTTTTTTGTCAATAAATATATTATATTTTCCATTAACAAAAAAAATATATTTTATAATGAACAAATATACCATATAATAGTACAAACATTGTTTTCCCGGTTCGGGTTAAAGTATGATTTTTTCAGGTTACATGCACTTGTTTTTAAATTAATTCACAACACACTCTAGTATTATATTTTTTAACCTATAGAACATATTTTGAATTTAGTTAGATTATATTGTCTAATATACCTTCCTTTAATTATATATTAATGGTTGAATTACATATGATATAAAATGAGTTACTTATGAAAGAACTAAAATGATAAAAAATTGAATTTGTATGACTAAGAAACAAAAATGGTAAAAATGATTTAATTTTTTTTGAGAAAGTGTTTATCAAGAAAAATTCCCATTTAATAAATTATTTTTCCATTTTTAATGCACATTATCTAAGAAAGACCTCCCATTAGTGATTACCTTTTGGTATTTACAAGAATTCCACTTATCCTCCACTATAAAAAGGCATTAACGCTTCATATTCCTTACAAAAATCAATCCATTTTGGATTGGAAAAAATCTAAAACAATCTCTAAAATAAAATCTAACTCTTACCTAGAAGCCTCAATTTTTTCATAAATCCATCGCATGAATCACTTTGGTGAAAAACAAGATGAGTTACCTAAATTAGAGGTAGCATACTCACCCAAGCTCCTTTTGTTTATTTACATTATTCACCTACTCAAATATTATTATTCAATTATTATAAAATAAACTAATAAGATTATATATTTATTTTTTCCAAAATATTGTTTCAACGGATAATTACACACACAATTTTCAATTCTCTAATAAACATATAATTCTTGTGTATAACAAACTCTCTCCTCACAAAATGATGTCATTTTATTTTTCATTACTAATTCACATGGTTATAAATTATGATGAAATTGTTTTTTTATATTATTTATATGATATATATGATTTATTTATTATTCTGTAATTTGTATATTAAACAAACATTCATGGTTTTCATTTTAGGACAATACAACAACATCATTTGTGGAAGTGTGGACTGTCGTATCCTCAAAGCGATGTGATTCATTCACACAATATATTGAATGTATAAATTATGGGTTTAGTAAATGTATATTATATATATGAAATAATTAATATATTGGAATTATATTTTATATATTACAATATGTCATTAATTTATTTATTTGAATAGGACATTAAAACTAAAATAGCGGTCATGTGTACGTACATACTACCATCTCCATAAACTATGTATGTAAATTAATATATCTATATTTTATATATTAATATTAATACTTATATTATGAATATTTATGATATTTATTTCATGTTTTAAATTATCTATATCATGATATAACTTTGAGGAACAATAATTATAACACACAAATTCACATGAGAAAAACAAAACGATTATTACCCAATACATTACATTAAAATTAATATATTAATAAATGGGTAATATAATTTCATAATAAAATAATATAGGTTATTAGATATCTAATTATGGATCTAAGATATATTTATAATAATCTTATATTCATTATACATAATTTTTAGGTAGTACTAAGAGAGTCAAGACCTAAAGTATTGGTATTATGGACTGACTTTTATGTAAAACAGACAGAATCCATGTTCACCAACTATTTATTATATGTCGTATATAACTAAACATGTTTGTATTATATGAATATTAGAAAATAATTTATGGGTATTTATATATCTATTTTATGAAATTATTTCATTGGTGTAATGTTTAATAATTTACCAAAGAGGTAATGATTTTTTGTCTCAATTTTATTTCGTTGACACACATGCCATGTTGTAGACCTATATTCAATTGTAATATGTATATAATAAAATATGAAATTATATATCCTGAACTTAATTATTTTCAGAATATTTTAGGATTCATGAAAATTCATTTTCTTACATAGGGTGTATAATTCAAAATTTCAAAATGGTAAGAGTTTATTGATAAAATCTCATCATTCATCATGATTGTTTATGATAAGGGTTATATTGATGAAAAATTAT
Organism: Viscum album; assembly: GCA_963277665.1. Classification (NCBI taxonomy): domain Eukaryota; kingdom Viridiplantae; phylum Streptophyta; class Magnoliopsida; order Santalales; family Viscaceae; genus Viscum; species Viscum album. Next base: position 637,553,431 of record OY728160.1, read on the forward strand.
GATCCATATCTCAAGAAATATCATGAATTATCTTAAAAATTTTCAATTCATTTTATATTGAGGCAATGGTTCTATTTTCCCACTCTTTGGTACTTACTATAATTAGGAAAATATTATTCTGAAAATCTAACAGTATTTCTCCATTCAGTTGGAAATATATGATTTTTAAAAATTGTTTCTTCTAAAAAAATTTTAATTAAGTTTTAATATTATCCTATGATGTTTATATAAAATTGTTACCCTTTTATACCTGTTTAAAAAATAGTTTTATAAATAATTTTAAGGTCATTTTTTTATCAAGACAGTTTTCTAAGTATTTAATTTGAAAAAATATTTGGCATGTACGGACTTACCCACCATCATGAATTTCATTTCCTTGATTCATACATTTTTAGATTACATATTTATTTATTATAAGGAATTTTTATTTATAATAATATATAAAATTTAATTATAATGAAATGGTTTAAAAAAAAAGGTTTTCAAAGGATTTTATATTTTAAAAGTGTTTGAAATGATTTTAAATGATTCCTTTAAATGATTTCAAATGGTTGTTTTCAAAGGAATGGATTTAAATAACTTCAAATATTATATTATAAGATGTCAAGTTATATTTAAAATAATTCATAAGGTTTTCCTGATTTTTTATTTGTTTTCAATGTATTTTAATAGAAAATATTATTGAAAATCATTTCATTATTTCTTGAAAATTTTCAAATATAAGGGGTTTCAAAATGATTTCAATGAATCATTTCTATGTTTTAAATTTTATTTTCTAAAAAATTGTTTTCAAATTGTGTTATGTTTTAAAAGTAACATTTAAATAAAAAATGAAATTCTATTGTAACAAATTTAAAAAGAAATTGTAAATCATTCTTTACAATAAAATTATTTTCAAATTGGTTTTATGAAAAGTATTTCCAAATAAATTCTATTTAATTGTGCCAGTGTTCCGTATGATATTTAAAAATCATTCTCCATATTTTATGAACTAATTTATTATAGTTATTTATTTATTGGGGATATGAACCACAATACCATTTCTGTTATTTATTAAATGATTTATGTTTAGATAGAACAGTCTTTATGACAATCAATCATCTTCCAATTGTCATATGATTTTGAAACATGTATCATTTCATGGGTTATTATTTAATAAAGTGATTATAAAACCCTTCTATTCTCTATTGTAAAAGTTATGATAAAATATTAATATAACCATTTTATTTTATGGGTTAGGATATGATGTTAATGAAACCCACATTTTTTTATGATTCATCATTTGCTGCATGTTTTTTTTATCATATGTCAAATATAGGTATGATTTTATTTTGATATGGGTGGGACCTATATATCCATCCAATGTATTGGGTAAATATTTATATCTCATGAGATAATAATGGGGAATAATTCAATTATATTGATCCAATATGGTAATAGGTTCATCCTGATCTATAATGGGGAGAAGGAGTAACATGATCCACTGGGGAATGTCGTGAAAAATTGATCCCTTACGAGGAAAGTATATTGACCAGGGATAGTGGTGTGTCCCACTAATTAGCTTTAGTCCCCATTAAGCTCTATTATATGTGTTACATAACCATTATTTTCCCATACGTAATGATGATAAGTTTTTATGTATCTTAAATTTTTATATATATTATTCCTTTTATATTTCTCACATGGTTCATATTTATGATAATCTTATGAATCATTTCTTATGAAAAACAAATTGTAATAATGTGTATCAAGATTATGATCATTGTATATAGGGTATTATATTATAAAGTTATCATAATGTTCTCATACCTTGGATTTCATGTTATGTTAACATATTTATTTTGTTTACCCTTACTGAGCATTTGAGCTCACCCCTTTCTTATGTTTCATTTCCCCAAGTTATGGAGAAGGATTTCTACATATGATTAATATATGGGAAGATCTTTTATGATGATGTTGATGATATTTCACTAAATTAAATGTATGTGTTTCATGATTCCAAGGACACTAAACTATTATATTCCACGATATTGATTTTTTTAATGTACTTGATTTTCATCTAAAATTATGTAATATCCATATATGTTAAGCACATGTCAATATATTTTGTATCAAAAGAAATTATTAGTAAAAAATTGTAAACTATGATGAGAAAATATTAGTGATATCCCTATATATATTTCAAAGGACGTGGATAGTGGTGTCTCCAAGTATATATCAGATGATGAGTTAACATTTAGAATAATGTCATTGAGATTTTGAAATGGATAGAACTAGTGGTGTCATATAAATGAATCGATTTGCTGATATAACAATTGTACATATTTATAGAAAAGTTGTATGTTTATTAAGACCATTGAAATTGTTTGTTGGGTCTAACACCAAATCCATTTTTTTTGGAATTCTCAATATCCAAGTTTTACGATAAGTGGGAATCTCACATTAAATAGGATTGAACCAATCCACCACATAGATTGTGGAGTAAAAAAACAAGATACATCAAAAATATCCATCACAAATTTGAAATTCAAAAAACAAAAAGACCATATTTCCTATCACATTGGAACCCTAAATATCGAGTGGAAAATATTATTGTGTAATGCCTCTGATGTTAATACACCACCGATGAGAACCGTTCTAGAGCAGATAAAATTACATAAAACCCACCTCACCATTGTACCAAATTCATCCTCACCATCAATATAGATGTCTGTCATTCCCAGAGATAAACACCATTAATCGAAAAACCCAATCTGATTCAACATCGCACTATCAAAAAACAAAAAAGATATAATGCAGAGAATCACAAAAGATCATCATGTATTACATTGAGGATGAATCTTAAATATAAAATAACATGTAACAAACTTAATTATCCATAATATACTACCTCATGATGCATCTGAAGCACCAGATTTCTATGAACCACACATCCTGAAATTTCATAGATTACAGTGATCAATATCCAACTTGGAGAGGTGTCAAGGAATGTGATTTCATAGCATGGTTTAGAGAGAGAGATATCTTAATTTCCCCATATAAAATTAAAACCCATATTATGAATGAAATAATCATGTTGAATCAAAAATATCTAATAAATTGGTTAAACACAGTACAATAAAACACAAAATATCTTTGAAGAAATGCTCTAGCTCCAACATAAAAATTAATATGGGAACAAGAGATCATAATATTTTGATGTCAACAAAGTGTTGAGCAATGTATTGTTTTTAAACAAATCAAAATAATGTTTTTTAAAGGGGGAGATTATTTTAAATAATACTCTGTCTCTTTATGATGATTTTGATGCTCACAAATACCCTTAATTATTTACTAATTATTTCGTTGAGTATTTTGCAGGAATTTATTTTATATAACGAGATTTTATACTTCATTTATTCCGAGATCAATTTTAGCGTATTTTGGAATCACTGTAGCGCGAGATCAATTTTAGCGCGTTCTGGAATCACTGTAGCGCGAGATCAATTTTAGCGCGTACTGGAATCACTGTTCATACCCTACGTTGATGAACGTAACGTATGGATGAAAAGTTTACTTTTTATGTTATTTTGAAACGTATGGTTAATGAACCTTACGTTGTTGAAAAGTATGGAAGAAGAACATTACGTTTGGAAGGAACCTTACGTTTTCGTTGTTGAAAAGTATGGAAGAGAAACCGTACGTTAGTTTTCAGTGTTGAGTTTGTTTCTCAAAAGTATGGATCATCAACCTTACTTTTATAATCAACCGTACGTTCTTTGGAGAGTTGAAGCAAGACAAAGTATGGATGATCAACCCTACGTTTGAATGCTGAAGAGAAAGTATGTATGTTCAACCTTACGTTCTGAACCTTACGTTCTGAACCTTACGTTTGTGAACCCTACGTTTGGAGCCACGTCATCAACCCTACGTTTGGCGTCGGGATATTTTTGACAGACGATATTTCCTTTTGAATTAGTCAATCAAGCGGATTATTAGGCGGATTTCGAGCTGATTCTTAAATACGACTTTGACTGAATCAGAGACGGTTTACAACGGATTAATGATTGATTTAAACGGAGCTTTTTATGCCGATTCTTCAGGGGAGTTACAACGGCTCTGTTATTTCATTTAATATCGCGAATCTAAAGGATTTTTTCATGGATCTATTTATGCGGAAGATTTTCTCAGATTTGAATATATGTTCTATCTTGGAAACTTCGGAGATATATATATACACGGGAAAGTGTGTGAAATATAGAGTTATTAATCTTTTGACGAGCAAGAAAACAGAGACTGTGAAAAGGCGTTCTTTTCTATGATCAAGAAGAAGTGTAAAATCCTTTTTATCGAAGGAAGATTTTGATAGCAGATTCACGTGTTCTACATCGACTACCTGTTGTGAATCTACTGCTGCTGAAGTTGTGAAGTTTCTGGTAATATCTATTGCAACTGGATCGACTCAGAACTGTTTTGATTACGGATCTTTATTTTCTGAAGACGACGATCTATCTACTGTCAATTGCATTCTGTTGCAATTGTGAAGAACAACTGGAGAAGTGTTTCTTTATCGAAACCTTTTTTTTGAGTGATCAGCTTCTCGTTCTAAGCTGTGTGGGTTCGTGTTTGAACCAGGAAGGCTGTGTGTGCCTGAGTCTTGTAAAGGTGTCAACTGCCTGTACTCAGTTGTGGACGGGTCTGTGGAAACGAGGACCAGATAGTGAAAATCGCCAAGCTCGTGGATTTGAGCGTTGGTGGAGTGGACTAGGGGCCTTCTGTTCCCCGAACCACTATACATCCGTGTGTTCATGCTTTTACTTTTTCCGCTGCATATTTAATCGTGCAAAAGCATAGTGAACAGAATTTGTCCAAATTGAAGAGATTGTAATAATTTGAAAAAGACACAATTCACCCCCCTCTTGTGTATAATCCGTAGATTCAGATCCAACAATTGGTATCAGAGGAGGAGCTTCTTATTTCTAAAGTCCTATCAAGCTAGAAGTATTTAAAGATTATACATAGTGTATCATGGCTGATATGAGAGAGGGAATGTCAATGGTCAGAGCACCTTACTTTAATGGAGATAATTATGGCTGCTGGAAATCACGTATGATTATTTATCTGAAAAATCTTGGTTACAGAGTCTATTCAAAGATTCTGACTCCCTATGAAATTCCTGAAAATCCCGATACATGGAGTGCTGCTACAGAGGCTGAGTATGACATAAATTCAAAAGCTATGAATGCAATCATCTGTGGTCTAGGACCAGACGAATTTAACAGAGTATCTCAATGCCCGACTGCATATGAAATGTGGCAAACAATAGCTGTTGCTTATGAAGGAACAGATAATGTAAGACAGATGAGATATGCAACTGCTAAGTTAAAATTCGATACTTTCAGAATGATTGAAGGAGAGAGCATCACTCAGATGAATGGAAGATTGACAGAAATTGTCAATAATATAACAGCTCTAGGAGAACCAATCAAGCAGGCTGATCAAGCGTTGAAGGTACTGAGAGTACTTCCTACTCGATGGAATGGAATCTCTGCAGCAATCAGACAATCAACTTCTGTTAAAGATCTAACTATGAGAGAACTGATTGGTACACTGATGATGTACGAAGCTGAAATGCAAGATGAGGTAAATGAGCATAAAGTCTACATAAAAAGGGAAAATACTGCTTTGAAAGTGACTTCTCAACAAAAGGATAGAAAGATGAAGAACAAAGAAGTGAGTGCTAAATCAGAAAGCTCTGATTCTTCAAATTCGGATGAAGAACTGGCACAGCTAGCCAGAAAATTCAGAAAGTTTTATAGTAAGAAGAAAGACTTCAAGAAATCCTTTAAAAAGGATAGCAAGGAAGTGAGATGTTATGAATGCAAAAAGATGGGACATATCAGACCAGATTGCCCAAAATTGAAAGATGCAAAGAAGAAGAAATTCTTCAAAAGAGATGATTATGAGCAGAAAGACAAGAAAGCTATGAAAGCTACTTGGAGTGTTTCTGAAGACTCAAGTAATTCTTCTGAATCATGCTCAGAGAAGGAGGAAGCCAATTTAAAAGCAAATATGTGTTTCATGGCTGAAACTGATGAGGTACACTCATACTATTCCTCTGACTCAAATAATGAATCAAACTCTGAAACAAGCCTCTCAAATAAAAAACTTGCAGCTTACTGCAATATGCTTGAAGAAAGGTATGACTCATTATTTAATAAATATAAATCTATAAAGAACTTGTACAAAGCTATTTCAGATGAGAGAAATACTTTGCTAAAACAACATAAGGAATTAATTGACAAATACAATTCTGCTGAATCAAATAAAATTAATTTTGAATCAAAAATAAAAACTCTACAGGATGAAGTAGAATCTTATAAAACGGCTGCATTAATTTTTACAAAAGGAGAAAACACCTTAAATGAGATACTTGGAAAAACTGTAATTAAAAAGGAAAGGTTTGGAATTGGAAGTAAAGGAGAAAAACCTAAGTTATACAAAAATTATTTTGTTCCTAGCACTAAACAGGTTATTTGTAACTACTGTGGAACAAGAGGTCATATAGCTAAAAACTGTTTTCTAAGACAACCTCAGATATGTGGAATTAAGAAAGCTTATATTTCCAACGATCTATATGATTCAATCAATTTTAAGAAAACAAAGCAAATCTGGATACCCAGATCACTGCTTGCTAACACTCCTGGACCCAACAAAATATGGGTACCAAAGCAATTTGTTTGAATGTCTTTGCAGGTAGCAGGTCACCAAAGAAAGAAAGAAATATGGTATATGGACAGTGGCTGCTCAAGACACATGAGTGGAACTTCAACTAATTTCTCTTCTCTTACTCGAAAGGAAGGAGGACTTGTCACCTTTGGTGACAATGCCAAAGGAAAGATTATTGGTATTGGAACAGTTGGAGATCCAGAGACAGTCTCAATCAACAAAGTACTTTATGTACAAGGGTTAAAACACAATCTGATAAGTATCTCTCAACTCTGTGATGATGGATACACTGTTGATTTTACTAACAATAGTTGTACTGTTTCTAAAGATAAACTGTTTAAGTTTAGAGCACCCAGAACTGATAATGTTTATACTTTGGATTTGTATTCCTTGTGTAAACAACAAGTAAACTGCTTAACTGCTAATATAAGTGAATCCTGGATCTGGCATAGAAGACTTGGTCATTGCAATATATATGCTTTACATAAATTATCTAAGAAACATTTAGTTTCTGATTTGCCTAGTCTCAAATTTGAAAATGACAGATTCTGTGATGCATGTCAGCTTGGCAAGCAACACAAATCATCATTCAAATCTGTTAATAAAGTTGCTACAACTAAACCTCTAGAACTTATCCATATGGATTTGTTTGGACCTTCAAGAGTAGCAAGTTTAGCTGGTAAATTATATGTTTATGTATTAGTTGATGATTATTCTAGATTTACTTGGATTTTCTTTTTGAAATTTAAAAGTGAAGCTTTTAGTTTATTTGAAGGTTTTTGTAAATCTATTCAAAATGAAAAAGGTTTTAATATAATCTCATTGAGAAGTGATCATGGTGGAGAATTTGAGAACCAGGAATTTAGTTCCTTTTGCTCAAACATGGGTATTAAACACACCTTCTCTGCTCCAAGAACACCTCAACAAAATGGGATTGTAGAAAGAAGAAATAGAACTATTCAAGAAATGGCTAGAACTATGTTAAATGAATATAGCCTACCTATATATTTCTGGGCAGAAGCTGTTAATACAGCTTGTTATATAATGAATAGAATTTTAATAAGATCTATTTTGAAAAAGACACCCTATGAACTATGGAATAACAGAAAACCTAAAGTAAATTACTTTAAAGTTTTTGGATGCAAGGTTTACATCCTGAATACCAAAGATAATCTTGGTAAATTTGATCCAAAATCTGATAAAGGTATTTTCTTAGGATATTCTGCAACCTCCAAAGCTTATAGAGTCTATAATAAAAAGTCAAGGATTGTTGAAGAATCAGTTCATGTGAAATTTGATGAATCTGATCCTTTTGAGAAAAGGATAGAACAAATAGATGAACCTGATTCTAATGAAAACATGAGACCTGAGAATTTAAAGAATGATTTTGAAAATGATATAAAAGAAATTCAGTCCAGTTCAGAAGAACATGATACTGAAGAGCCTTTGAATGTAATGCCTAGACAGTCTAGAACCTCAAAAAATCACCCTTTAGAATCTGTGATAGGTGACTTAGAGACTGGTATTCAAACTAGAAGAAACTTTGGAAACATAGTTGAATTCTCTGCTTTCCTATCCCAACAAGAACCTAAGACCATAGAAGAAGCCTTAGATGATGAGAGCTGGGTAATAGCAATGCAAGATGAATTGAACCAGTTCAAGAGAAATAAGGTTTGGGAATTAGTTGAAAGACCACATGATTATCCAGTAATAGGAACTAAATGGGTCTTTAGGAATAAACAGGATGATCAAGGGATAATAACTAGAAATAAAGCAAGATTAGTAGCTAAAGGATATAATCAAGAAGAAGGAATAGATTATGATGAGACCTTTGCACCTGTAGCCAGGTTAGAAGCCATTAGAATCCTTTTAGCCTATGCATCTTATATGAATTTTAAATTATTTCAGATGGATGTTAAATCTGCCTTTTTAAATGGTTATTTAATGGAGGAAGTTTATGTTGAGCAACCTCCTGGTTTTGAAAATTCTCAAAAACCAGATTCTGTTTTCAAACTTACTAAAGCTCTTTATGGCCTTAAACAAGCACCAAGAGCTTGGTATGAAAGACTAAGTTCTTTTCTTTTGAAAAATGATTTTACTGTTGGACTAGCAGATCCAACACTCTTTAAGAAAACTGTGAAAAATAATGTTTTGTTGGTTCAAATTTATGTTGATGATGTAATTTTTGGATCGACCAATAAAATTCTTTGTCATGAATTTTCAGAATTAATGCAAAAAGAATTTGAAATGAGTATGATGGGAGAATTAAATTTCTTTTTGGGTCTTCAAATATTTCAAAAAGATTTTGGAAATGTTTTAAATCAATGCAAATACATTACTGATTTACTTAAGAAATTTGGACTTGAAAACAGCAAGACATTTACAACTCCTATGTGTACTAATATAGAACTTGATTTGGATGAAACTGGAAAATCAGTGGACAACAAGTTATATAGAGGTACGATTGGTAGTTTGTTATATCTTACTGCTAGTAGACCAGATATAATGTATTCAGTATGTCTTTGTGCTCGATTTCAATCAAATCCCAAAGAATCTCATTTAACTGCTGTTAAACGAATTTTTAGATATTTAAAAGGTACTATTTATCAATCTCTGCTTTATCCAAAAACCTCTGATTTTAATTTAATTTCATATTCAGATGCTGACTTTGGAAGCTGTAGATTAGATAGGAAGAGTACTTCAGGAACATGTCACTTTTTAGGAAAGTCTTTAGTATCATGGTCTAGTAAGAAACAACACTCAGTTGCCCTGTCAACAGCCGAGGCAGAATATGTGTCTGCAGGTAGTTGCTGTGCACAGGTGTTGTGGATGAAAAACACTCTTATGGACTTTGGATTAAATTTCAATAATACGCCTATTTTATGTGATAATACTAGTGCAATTAATATTTCAAAAAATCCTATTAGTCATTCTAGAACTAAGCACATTGATATAAGACATCACTTTTTAAGAGATCATGTGTTAAAAAAGGATATATTTTTAGAATTCGTAAATACAGAAAATCAATTAGCAGATATTTTTACTAAACCACTTCCCACGGCAAGGTTTGAATTTATTAAGGGGGAGTTAGGTTTATTTAATTTTAAATAGTTTTTTTTTTCTCTCTTTTTCTTATTCTGTTTTCGAATTCTGTTTAATTTTTTGTTTCCCGCTATAAGTAATTTTATTTTGTTTTAAATAAAAGTAATGATTAGTGATTACACGGGAATCAAGGCTGTCAGAACCGTTTCACCTTCTAAATTGTTTTCACCTTTTTCGGAAACCCTTTCGAAAACCTAAAACCGCACATCTGCTCCAAAACCCTTTTCTGAATCTTCAAACCCTAAACTTACGAACCTTCAGAAATCGTTGTTGAAATGGCAAAGACTAAGCGTCCAGATGAAGCCGAGAGCAGTGCTGCAAAGAAATCTAAAGTAGTTGGTCGGAAAATACTGCAAGGTAAAGTCATCGATTTAGAATGGCTGTTTGAAACTAATTTACTGTTGAAGCAAGCGCTATCGTTTCAAAGCCTTGAGCAAGCTTTTAATAGTGAAAATTATGAGTTTCTTTATGAGGCAGAAATGAGACATTTCTTTAGAACTGTTCAGTTTAACCTTGGAGATACGGAGGACAGTTTGTTGGCTCAAATAGAGGATAAGGACTTTTCCATATCATCTGTAGAGATAAGTCAAATTCTTAACTGCCCTCATGAAGGAGTTTTTCATTTCGATTTACGGAATATTGGAGATTCTGTACATAAGTCTGAAGACATTATGTCTTTTCTGTTTGGAACCAAAGTGATAAAGAAGATGTTTATTAAAGATTTGGAGCCTGATCAGAAAATCTTAGTAAAGTTTGTTCAGACTGGTTTAGCACCAAGGATGGCTGAGATGGAGAAAATTCTGTACCCTGACATGTATATAATGTATCTTTTGATGAGTGATATTAAGTTTAATTTTCCTCGATTTATGATAAGATATCTGAGATACTGCTGTCAGAGTGAAGCAAGAATGACCTTTTTCCCATATGGAAGGTTCATTTCTTTGTTTTTATTTAAAAGAGGAATGATCAGATTGGTAAGTGCTGGGGTGAAATGTCACCACAGTAATGTTTTTAATGCTGGAACTTTGAGGAAAGTGGGATATTTCTGGAGCACAATTAAAGGAAAACTCTTACCTGTTGGAGCTGAGGAAGACTCGGAGAGTGCTCAGGCTCAACCGGCTAAGTCCAAAGAGGGACAAGCAGAATCAAGGATTAGTACAGTGGCAAGGAGAATTCGCTTTGAGATGGAGGAAGTTGAGGAAGAGAGAAGTCAGGAAGGACTTCAATCTAGAAGGAAGAGGTCAATTGATGAAGAAATTATCTCTCCTGTCTTGAAATCTTCTGAACCTGTAATTTCTTATTCATTTGTGAGAGAAGCTGTTGTGGAGAGGACTGCACCGATAGAGGAACCAGTAGCTCAACCCGAAATTCAGCTAGAACCTCAAACTGCTGTTGTGGCTGTTGAAGAAGCAATTCCACAAGAACAACTTATGGAGGCAGTGCCTGGTGAAGAAGTGGCCCGACCTCAAGAAGTTCATGAAAATATTGTTCTTGATCATTCAGTAGAAGTCAGAGAGACTACTGTTTGTGATGAACATACTTCTGAAGCTAATACAGAAGTACTTCAGGAAGAATTTTCAGTGGAAGAATTTCAGGCTTCAAAAGCTAGTTCAGTGGATCAACCTTGTCAGGACAAGGACAAAGAACAATCAGATGCAGATTCTTTACCACTTGCCTTGCCTCATCAACCTATTTCTGAACATGAGAATAGAGCACAGGGTGCCCCTGATTTGAGAAAAGAAAAAGTTGTTGAGTTGTACAAGCGTATCTCTCAGTTGGAATCTGAGAATGATAGTCTCAGAAATTCTCTGAACTTAGAGCAGTTGAAGTTTCAGAAGCTGAAAGAATGTACTGTTTCAAGACAGGAAGTAGATTTGTTTAAAACTGATATGTTGCATGCTGTTGATCAGTTGAAATCAGAGATGGTAACGAAAGATGATTTGTCTGAGATGAAAATTTACATGGAGAATAAATTTGAATCTGTTGCAAATAGTGCTGTGAGTGGATCAGGTTCTTCACCTGATTTGATTCGAAGATTTCAAGCAATTACTGGAGCACTGAGCAATATGAGTGACAGATTACACGATCTTCAGTGTAATAGTGCCCCTTTGTCAGTTTTGCTAGATAATCAGAAATTTTTGGTAGATCAGTTGACATCTGGAGAGCAACCGATTAGGATTCTTTTGAATCAGTTATCAGAAAAGCTGGCTCTTTTTGTTGAAAAAGAAGAAAGAATGCATGAGTTTTTCAGAGTTAATTTTATTGAAGATATTCATATGACTCAGGAGAATAGGGATCTTATCATCAAGTTAGGAGATGGGATGATGAAGAGGCTTCGAGAACAGTTTACAGAGATCAAGATCGCAATTCAAAGGAGATAGACACCTTTTTCCCTGTCTTATCCCTAAACCTTGATTCCTCTGTATATCACTGTCGTAGCTTGTGAATAAAAATTCTTTTCTTATCTTTTTTGTTTTATTATTTATTGATTTATGATTAAGTTAGCCAGTATAAGAAATTCACTTATTCATACCCAGTTAATTATAGCATTTACTTATAGTTCAGTGCAATATTGAATGTGTTCAAATCCGTAATTTTTCATTCTTTTTGATATCACAAAAAGGGGGAGAATTTGGATAAACACAACATTTAAATTCATTCGTTTCCTATGAAGAAATTTGGATATATAGGAGCTTTTGGATATATACGACATTTATCTTTTATCTATTTGAAAATTTATTTTTATGGGAGAGTTATGGGGGAGAAATTTTATAGTTAAATATTGTTTTAATCCTTTCAAAATTCTAAAATTTTATAAAACTTTTTTTTTCAATCAAGATTGCAATTAAATTATTTCTATTATTTTATGGGTTTTGTGATCATCAAAAAGGGGGAGATTGTTGAGCAATGTATTGTTTTTAAACAAATCAAAATAATGTTTTTTAAAGGGGGAGATTATTTTAAATAATACTCTGTCTCTTTATGATGATTTTGATGCTCACAAATACCCTTAATTATTTACTAATTATTTCGTTGAGTATTTTGCAGGAATTTATTTTATATAACGAGATTTTATACTTCATTTATTCCGAGATCAATTTTAGCGTATTTTGGAATCACTGTAGCGCGAGATCAATTTTAGCGCGTTCTGGAATCACTGTAGCGCGAGATCAATTTTAGCGCGTACTGGAATCACTGTTCATACCCTACGTTGATGAACGTAACGTATGGATGAAAAGTTTACTTTTTATGTTATTTTGAAACGTATGGTTAATGAACCTTACGTTGTTGAAAAGTATGGAAGAAGAACATTACGTTTGGAAGGAACCTTACGTTTTCGTTGTTGAAAAGTATGGAAGAGAAACCGTACGTTAGTTTTCAGTGTTGAGTTTGTTTCTCAAAAGTATGGATCATCAACCTTACTTTTATAATCAACCGTACGTTCTTTGGAGAGTTGAAGCAAGACAAAGTATGGATGATCAACCCTACGTTTGAATGCTGAAGAGAAAGTATGTATGTTCAACCTTACGTTCTGAACCTTACGTTCTGAACCTTACGTTTGTGAACCCTACGTTTGGAGCCACGTCATCAACCCTACGTTTGGCGTCGGGATATTTTTGACAGACGATATTTCCTTTTGAATTAGTCAATCAAGCGGATTATTAGGCGGATTTCGAGCTGATTCTTAAATACGACTTTGACTGAATCAGAGACGGTTTACAACGGATTAATGATTGATTTAAACGGAGCTTTTTATGCCGATTCTTCAGGGGAGTTACAACGGCTCTGTTATTTCATTTAATATCGCGAATCTAAAGGAGATTTTCATGGATCTATTTATGCGGAAGATTTTCTCAGATTTGAATATATGTTCTATCTTGGAAACTTCGGAGATATATATATACACGGGAAAGTGTGTGAAATATAGAGTTATTAATCTTTTGACGAGCAAGAAAACAGAGACTGTGAAAAGGCGTTCTTTTCTGTGATCAAGAAGAAGTGTAAAATCCTTTTTATCGAAGGAAGATTTTGATAGCAGATTCGCGTGTTCTACATCGACTACCTGTTGTGAATCTACTGCTGCTGAAGTTGTGAAGTTTCTGGTAATATCTATTGCAACTGGATCGACTCAGAACTGTTTTGATTACGGATCTTTATTTTCTGAAGACGACGATCTATCTACTGTCAATTGCATTCTGTTGCAATTGTGAAGAACAACTGGAGAAGTGTTTCTTTATCGAAACCTTTTTTTTGAGTGATCAGCTTCTCGTTCTAAGCTGTGTGGGTTCGTGTTTGAACCAGGAAGGCTGTGTGTGCCTGAGTCTTGTAAATGTGTCAACTGCCTGTACTCAGTTGTGGACGGGTCTGTGGAAACGAGGACCAGATAGTGAAAATCGCCAAGCTCGTGGATTTGAGCGTTGGTGGAGTGGACTAGGGGCCTTCTGTTCCCCGAACCACTATACATCCGTGTGTTCATGATTTTACTTTTTCCGCTGCATATTTAATCGTGCAAAAGCATAGTGAACAGAATTTGTCCAAATTGAAGAGATTGTAATAATTTGAAAAAGACACAATTCACCCCCTCTTGTGTATAATCCGTAGATTCAGATCCAACACAAAGGACTTATGAAATAAATCATCGATGATGGAATTTCTGAGATAACAGATGTGGAAACCACATGGCATCTTCCCTAAGAGTGTAGAAGAGAGAGATCATTTTGAAAGAATGATGAAATTTGAAAGAAGAAAAAGAAGGCTGAAGATAAACAAAGTTGAATATTAGGATTAGATGGGGAGATCTATAAATGATGAAGGGCCACCGAAACCCTATGAGGAGGACAGAACCGATAATTGAGGAGAATATGGGCATTTGTCCTAACTTGAGTATAATATAGTACACAGAAATATGATTTACTATGTAACTACTTTGATAGTATCATGGGATATTATGTTGGAATTAACAAACTATTTTCAAACCATCATGATGGATTTAAATAGAATATTCCAATGAATAACCTTTGATAACACTATGGAGTAATAGATTAATGAATAAGGATTCGTTATTGAGACATCATATAATTTTGTTTCATGATTATATTTTTTTCAATTTTGAAAAATCATTCTCTATCTATGATTTTTGGATTTATCCAATTATAAGAACTAGGATGAAATTAGATAAAAATGAATCTTTTTTATATGTAAAATATGGGAATTATGCTAATCGATTTTCTATATGTAAATCTCATATTTTGAATCAGGATGGTGGTTTGACTGTTATTTATACTATTGAAGATTAATAGATCAGGGAAAAAAGGTTAATGGTAAAGAACATTTTAATATAATTCTTTACATTAAACATATGAATCATGATTAGATCGATGATTTGGAAACATAAAACATAATTCATATTTCATATTCTAGAAATGGATATTAAGGAATGAGGTGATGAAGCATGGGATATTATTTATAAATAAATATAGATAAATGAAGTATTTATATTTTTAATTGAATGATTATGTTATATGAATAATGAACCACATAATTATTTTTAGTGTAATTTTATCATTATGGATATAAATAGATATTTTGAATGTTGCTGATGAAATAGAGTTGTGTTTTATTGGGCAGGTGATATTTTCCTTAATCGAAGGTAACCTATAATGTGTTCATGATATCAGGAGATTTTTTTTATCTAGGATAAAGAGATAATTTATTTTTATATCGTAAATTGGATAGTATCAATGACTGTAGAATTGATTAAGGAATTATTAAAAAGGTGTTTAATATTATTAAGGATGAAGAAAAATTATTCTTAGATTTGAATAACATATCCATTAATAATTTGAATAAGGAATAATACATTTTTTTTAAAAGGATTTAGGGTCATTAGGGTTATTATCATGTTTCAAGAATATATGTGATCAGGGTATTCATGTCCCAAACCAACACGGGTCAAACCTGAACCGGTCACTCGAGCCGATCCGCGGCAAGGCCCAATAGATGTTCTCGATACTCCCAGTCTAGAGAAACGTTCTAGGGCATCAACAGAGACTATGGGAATGGTTTTTACCAAATAAAATAAATAAAATCATCGGAAATAATAAGGAGCAGTGTAGAATAAAAAACCACACAAATAAATAAAGAATAACTGAAGAAGATAAAAAAACAAAACATGATGTCCAAACTAACTCTGTGTGACCCCACGACCACTCTCTCACTCAACAATAAAGCATAACCAAAGGAGAGCGCACCCAATCTAAAGCCTACATAAGAACTAAAAATAGAAAATAACTATATTCAAGAGTATTAAAACTCAGTAGGCTAGCCTTATAATCTATTCCCAATGCACTGGAATTAAAATAAACGAAACATCATATTAATTTTTGTACAAATAGAATTAATCACTTTCATTTAATTTTTTTTGAAACCTAATAAAACTATATTCACCACATTCCTTGGAAAACAACACAAAAAAATGAAAAAAAAGTATGTACAAAACAAGGGAAATGTAGATATACATACATGTACCAATTCATTACAGCAAGTAACTGAAAGTCAATAGACATTGGTGAACTTAGGAGATCAACAATAATCCAGAAGATACCAATACATGATATCTAATCCTCATTGACATGACAAAAATGATGAAATAAAAATTCTCAAATGCTCAACCATCCTTTCTTAGGCAGGCCAAGGGAAAATCTCTTAGCAATGAACCCAAACATTTCTTCCTACTATGGGCTAAAGGTCAGTACCATAACCTATTAGGGAAACAATCATTCTCAGAATGTTATCTCAATATTTTTGGTTCCCATGTCTCAATTATTGAAAAAGGTGGTTATCCAATTGATGCCATCTGAGCATCCAATCAATGTATATATAATAATAATGCACAATAGGTCTCACCCTGAGTCTCTCCAAGGAATGATCTCATGCCATTAACCAAAATAACGTAAAGAGTCCAACCTCAGGAAGTATTAGAATGGATCACTAGGATTCTATAGTATAGACATCCCATACATTATATACATACAATTCTGGAATGAGAATCAACCACATTAGGTTTCCATAATAAAATATTTTCACTAATTTCACGAAATGACCAAAAGGGCACTTAATTATTCACCAAAAATCCCGGATCTCAAAGTGAAAACATTAATGAATCCTTGTGATCCATTTTTACACTGCATGAGGTTAGACTATTTACGTTCTTTTGGTTAATGGCATTATATTAGTCCTTGGAGAGACTTAGAGTGAGACCAATTATGGATTATTATTATATATGATTTGATTTGATTCTCGGCTAACATCAGTTGGATCACCCCATTTTTAAATACTTGAGACATGGGAACCTGACATATTGGGAGAATAATATTAGAATGATTGACACACTAGTACGTTATGGTGCTAACCAGTGGCCCATAGTAGGAGGATATGTTTGAGTTCATTTCTATGGGATTTTCCCTTAGACTCCTTAATAAAGGATGACCGATCATTTGATCATTTTGATTTCATCGTGTGTGACATGTCAACGAGGAATATATCTCATGTATTTGTGTCTTCTAGATTATTCATGATCTCATAGGTTCACCCATGTCTATTGATATTCCGTTACATGAAGTGATGAATATGGTACTTTTAAGTATATCTACATGGCCCATGTTTTGTACTTACTTTTAAGCATTTTTTTTGTATTGGATTCCTTGGATTTTGGTGAACTGGTTTTTATTAGCTTTCTAAAAATGGTTTTCAAATGAAAGTGTTAAATCCTATTTTTAAAAATCTTAAAATATAAACATCACATTCCCTTTCTAAAATTCCATTTAAACTAATTAAATGAATAAAGATTTGAAAATTGTTAAGGGAAATGGATCATACCTTTCTTCTATGTAAAATATTTAGGAAAACATACTTTTATAAATTGTTATTCAAACTTGAAGTGATGTTTCTTTTATTTTAATGGTAGTGCTTTGGGAATAGATTATGGGGATAACCTATTTAGTTTTAATACTCATTACTATAGTTCTTTTATGTTTTTAGTTCTTGTTTAGGCTCCATCGTGGGTGTGCTCGCATTGGGCAATGCTTGATATTTGATTCAAAGAGTGACCCATGGGGTCACATGGAGTCAGTTCTGACATCTATTTTTGTTACGTATATCTTCTTCAGTTCTTATTTAGTTGTTTTTGTGGTTTATTTATTCTACATTGCTCTTTATTATTTCATCTACATCTATTTATGGTATTGGAAGGAACCATTCCAAAAGTCTCTTTTGATGCTCCGGTGATTGTTGACAGCCCGAGAGGATTTGGAATGCCTCTAGGGCATTGTCTCAGATCATCTTTGGTGATCGGTTTAGGGTCGACCCGGGTTGGTTCATGAAAAATGTTATCATAGGAGGTCGACTCTTAGTGGAACTATCTTTTTAGAGACCCTTTGTTATTTGGTATGTCATGGTATATGGAGTAAGATTTTCAGGACTCGAGGGGTAGGTGCGAGAAGAGTGTCATGTACTATTGCTCATGCTGATCCTCAGGTTTCTATGGGATGACAGGTTTATTTAGTTTCTTTGGGTTGTTATAGAATATTTTGTTATTGGGATATGACAAAGAAATTTGGGCGAATAGTTCTCCTAATATGCATGGCCTGGAAAGCAAGGTGGAGCATGGGCATTGTACTAAAAGACTCTTTATGTCGGTGATGTGTTTGGCATATGGCCGCTGACAATATGACTTAGTCGCCTACTCACACTAGTTCCTTGTTTGAGATGTTTAGGGTCTCCTATTACATTTGATAGTGGTTTGAATCCAAAAAATTGGTTTTGAAGAAGAGTTTTTTGAAATGACATGTTTAATTTGTGGATTTTTGAAATGGAAATGTGATGAATGATTTGTTATTAGAAAATGATGTTGTTTTGTTTTGGCCTTGGAGTGCCTAGGGGTGCTCAAATTTATAGTGGTATATAGGAATATGAATGAATGTCTGGTATGGCAGATGGATTCCCAGGGTGGCACGAATACATGCATGTGATTGAGGCCCTAATGAATAAAAATTCAAAGGGTTTAACTCACGAAGCTTGATTTAAATTAATGATGTCTTCAAAAAGGAATGTTTTGATATTATGATATCTTTTTTTATTGTTTTTGTAGATTTTCACCTATGTAGTGTTTGATTTTGAGGATTTTATTTATTGATTTGGTTTTGATTGGGTTCGTGACTTTTCTTGTCTAGAGGTTTCCCTATTGAAGCATCGATGGGTGATCGAAATGTGATTGATCAACATAAGGATTTTATTCATGAGTTTTGGTATCTATATCCACCTCTATTTTATGGTCAACTAGACCCTTATGTAGTGGAGGAGTGGATGCAATGGATTGATAGGGACTTTAACCTCGTTGAGTTTCTTGAGTCATTGAAGGTCAATTTTGCAACCTTTATTCATGAATGTTCACAATGGATGTGGTGGAAGTCAGTGACTCAGAACAAACTCTCCAAAGATCATACATGGGAGTTTTTCAAGGAATTATTCATTGATCAGTATTTCTCAAAGGAATGAAGGGTATGAAAGATGATGTAGATGTGTTATGTGAAATAGGGTTATGGATCAGTGTTTGAGTATTTCATGTGATTTATGGAGATTTTCCCCTATGATTCAGGGTATGTCATAGATGAATCCATGAAGGCTCATCATTTCGACGCAGGTCTCTACCTCGATCTACAGTTGAAGGTGTCAGCATCCAACATAACATCATTTGTCGATGTGGTGAGACAAGATTTTCATTCCGAAGATGTGATAGTGGGAGTGGTCGAAGTATTCCTCCCTCCTTCAATTACTAATAATAGTGGTGAAGATTCTTGGGAAGGAGATGAGGAAGTAATTTAAAGTGATGAAGCAAGTCCAGGTATCAAAAGGCCTCAGGATCTTTAATCAACCACTTCGAAGAAAGTGATCCTTGTGTGTTATCAGTGTGGCATGTTGTGTCACAAAAAGTCGTCATGTGAAAATGCTCTGAAGCCTTTGTAGGCATGTGGATGCATGGGTCTCTTGTGGAAATTCTGTAGGGGCGTTGCTAGAGAGTGTCATGGAGGAAGTTCTTAGAAGTGATGTGTTGTTCAGTTTTTGTT
The DNA here is from genome assembly GCA_963277665.1 of Viscum album. NCBI lineage: Eukaryota > Viridiplantae > Streptophyta > Magnoliopsida > Santalales > Viscaceae > Viscum > Viscum album. The sequence continues at coordinate 637,573,365 of OY728160.1, forward strand.
TAAAGTTTCATGTGTATGTTTCCTTCAAGTGTTAGGGATCGTTTATCGTTACAGTGTGATGATGGTGTTTTTGGTTTTGAAATGTATGGGAATGTCTTGCAGCTTTTGATGAACATTGGATTTCAATGCCAGTGTGGTTTTCATTTAAAAATTTTGTCCTTTAATTTGTTAGTTAAAAAGATGTATGTTCTTAATTGGTATTATCAGAACCTAACTGCGAGCCTAGAGATACTTCATCCATCAAGGTTCAGGACAAAATGCCTCAAAGTGAAACCAACACATTGTCCTGAACTCTGGATGAATTTTAAAAAGTATGGTTAAGGTTGCGCCTCTATCATGCAATGATGAAATTTTATTGTTTTTGTTTTGGTTCCTCTGTTGTTGTGAATTTACTCTAGTATCAATGAGCGTGATGGACTTACCCCTCACACAATATAAGTAATTGTGCCTATTGGATGTGAGTTGCTGATTATTGGTCATGCATGGACCACCCATGTTAATCTGTTGCGGCTTTGGTTTGTGTCCACCCGGAAGTGGTAAGACATGAGTAGTTTTCCATCCTTATTTCATTACTCCAATCCTTGGGACATCCCTCCCAATCTCTGAGGTGAGTGTTTATTTTAGTAAGTGCATAGTTTTTAGTTTATCTATACTCCCTTTCAGATAGGAGTAAATAGATTAAATGTTCTTGTTGTGTTCTTTCTAGCTTGAGTAGGTCCCTGTGCAGGTCTAAGTTGGATATTCATTGGTCCGTGTATAGATTGGTTCTATATGGTGGGTAGACCCTCCATGAGTCTCATTGTGTTTTATCTTATGTAGTTATCATATTCTAGTTGTGTTCTTATGGTGGGGCATCCAATTAGGCCTCCCCTCTGATGGGGATTTACTTTCAACAATACGTTTCAGTCCCATTGGTGGTTGATGGAATTTCTTGGATTAAGAGGTTGGATAGTGTTTATGTGGAATCCTTAGGTGTTGATAGATCGGCTGGATAGTGTTGTGGCTTTTTAGGGGTGAAAATCATTATGGTGGGGAGAATTTTCACACCACGACCTGTGAGATTATTTTATTTTAATTATCTATCAGCTTTAAAATATTATTTTCTGTGGTCCGGGGTTAGTCCCAGATGAATATTTTTGAGTTTGTGTTAAAAATAGCGCATTTTGGGTTTGACGTCATTGGGTGCACGAGCAAAGAACATTCCAAAAAAACCCACGTAACTCCACCAGGGAAACTGTGCATCCCTTCCATCCTTGAAAAATTAAAATGAGTAATAAATTTTGAATCTTTAATAACAATTACAATATTAAAATTTTAATTACTATGAGTATTTATTAGTATAACTTTTTATGGAAATTTTTTTATAATTGAAGTGAACGTTGATTGTTGTGTCATTTATAAATTTTATTATTATTACTATTAAATATATTATGATTATTTATAATATTATTATATTTATTATAAATAGTATTACTTTTATGAATGTTAATTATTATAATTACTAAGGATTTTATTATTTTCATTTTTGGTGAAAACTACACTTGTTATTTTTATTAATTTATTATTATTGTTATTATTATTATTCCATTTATTTTTATTATCATTATTATTATTCGTTTTATTATTATTAATATTAAGTGATTACTATTACTATTATTATTTTTTAACTAGATTATCTTTTTTTAGGTTGGATTCAATTTTTTGGGGTTTCTGAAACCCACCTCCCTTTCTCCAATTACCCCTCATTATCTCTATGTGTGTGGCAGAAGCATGCCCCCCAAGGCCTCCCACGATTCAACATGAGAAACACCTCTTTTACACCCTAGTTCTATTATCCCCTACTGTACATCACCACCCGATCTCCTACCTATTTAGTGGTCGACCGTCTCTCCCTCCTTGCTCATCGCCAATCCGGTGCGCCCCACCACCCTATTCCGTTGACCCCGACCACTACTTTCTTCCCTTTGCAGTAACCTCGGTGTATCCACCCTCTCCTAGATAGCCTCAACCTCCACTGACCATCCAATCCAGCGCTTTACCAGACTTCTACTCCTTCACGGCTATCAGCCTCCCATCCAGCCACACAGACCTCCTTCTCCGTGCGGCGCACACCCTCTGGCCCCCAGCCTCTGTTTCAGCACACCACCAGCACCCCCTTGTGGACGTCCTACTTTTGGAACTCTTCTTCCCAATGTGCACACAATCCCTCTAGCGGGCCTCCTTTTAGTAACCTTTCCCAGATATTCCAGCCACCTCCCTGACCTCCCATACGCCTCCCCATCTTAGTGTAGAAGCATAGCCCTACTCCATATACCTCTTTCTCTCAACTGCGCAATAACCCTTAGACCCTTCAACTTGGTGTGTAAAGGTCTCTCCGGCAGACCCAAAACCACTTCGGTCAACAAATAGCCTCCTTTTCTAACCCCTATTCCGACCAGCACCTTTGCGCACCTTTGGCAGCCAACGTCAGGTCGCAGTACCTCTTTCCGGTGTGCGCAACCCTTCAGTATACCATTTCCCCTTTGTGTACATTTTTTCTTCAATTTTTTTCTATTTTATTTATTCTATCTTTTGACTTTTTTATAGTTTTTATTATTTATTGATGGTTGTTTTTGGAAGGATTAATATTTTAGGACCCTCCCCAGGAATTTCTGAGTTGGCTGTGTCATCACACTTTGGTTCCGAGGTTGCGTTGTCGTCCTGCGTTGATCTCAAGCTAGGATTTCACTTTTCACTTCTTTTCTAATTCAAGATTAATTTATTTCATGCCTTCTTCACCTTATATAATTAATAAATATTGAGGTATTATTATTGTTATCATTGTTTGGAATGAAAATTTTTGAATTATACTTGGTTGTGTGTTAAATACGATTGAATTGTTAAAAATTTCACACAATGTATTTTTATGAAATTCCTGGATGGGATTTTTGAGAAATTTTTGGTATTAAAAGGTTGGTTTGGACTTGTTGATAAATATTTTACTTGTGAAATTGTGATCTTTGGTTCAATGAACGTTTTTCAAGTGGTTTCATGTGTAAATGGAGTGCGTTTTTGGATTTGGAATTGGTTTTACTGGTGACAATGGATTGTAGAATGTTTGGAAATTTAATAAAAAGGGATTTGGTTTTTAAACGTTGTGAGAGGGATTAAAGTGGATTATTTTAAAATAGTTATGAAATGTAATCTGGCGGGTTTACACAATTTTTTGAAAGAAATTTTATATCTGTAAAATATTACTTTTTTCGAATATGAATTAAGGCCCATTTGGCACCTTGTTGAGTGTTGGTTAGAAATTGTCTTGATAAACATTACATGGGCCACTAATAAATGAATTGTTCAGAATTTTAGTGTAAAATAGTTTTTGTTTAGAAAGTGAAAATGAAATTCTTTGAAGAATGCTTATAATTTTTTTGAGTGGTAATGGTATGAATAACTCAATTAAAAAAAACACTTTGATATCGGCGTTTGTTGGTGAATGATTAAGGGAATGTTTTTCCATTTTGTGAGATTATTGAAAATTATTTATTATGAAAACCTCCTGTGGATGATTCTCATGAAATACATGTGTGTATATAACATATGGGATTTAATTACTATGGAATACTTGTGAACCATTGTGAGAGATCCTATGGTTGAACTCCTTATGTTCTTTTGGTTAATGGCATGAGATAAGACCTTGGAGAGAATTGGGGTGAGACCTATTGAGAAATATTAGAATATATACATTGATTGAATTCTTGGTTTGAATATGATGGATCACTACCTTTTTAAATACTTGAGACATGGGATCCATGCATATTGAGAGAATATTCTAAGAATGATTTCCACACTAGTTGGTTATGGTTCTGACCATTGGCCTATAATAGGTGGATATGTTTGGGTTCATTGATATAGCATTTTCCCTTGGCTAGCCTGAGAAAAAGTGTCTAATCATTTGATCATTTTGACTTCATCATGTGTGTCATGTCAATGAGAATGATATCTGATGTATTGGTGTATTTTGGATTATTCTTGATCTCCTAGGTTCAACCATGTCAATTGACATTTAGTTACTTGCAACGATGAATATGGTACTTGTATGTATATTTACATTTCCCTTATTGTGTACTTACTATTTTTCATTTTTCTAAATTATTTTCCATGGAAAGTGGTGATTTTTGTTTTCAATTAGGTTTCTAAAAATGGTTTTCAAATGAATGTGTTTAATCCTCTTTGTACTAATCTAAAAAAATAAACATCACATTACCTTTCTAAAATCCCATTGACAATAATGAAATTAATGATGATTTGAAAATGGTTAAGGGAAATTGTTCATACTATTCTTTTAGGTAAAATATTTTAAATAGTATACTTTTATAAATTATAGATGAGACATGAAATGATATTTCTTTGATCATTGAGTCGTAGAGTGACCAGCGTGGCCACACAGAGTTAGTTATGACATTGTGTTTGGTTAGTTTTTTCTTCTTTAGTTCCTGTTTAGTTTTTTGAGTGGTTTATTTACTATGTGTTTCTCCCTATTATTTCTTCTTATTTTATTTATTTTATTGGGAGAAAATTTTCCCAGAGCCTCTTTTAATGGCCTGGTGCTTTTCACCTACCCAGGAGGATTTGGAACGCCTCGTAGTCCTTGCCCTGGATCGGCTATGATGACCGGTTCAAGGTAGACCTAGGTTGGTTTGTGACAATTCATATGTTTAGAATGTTGATAAAAAAGAACTAATTTCTGATATATGGTGGATCAAAGTTGAGCTTGCATTATGACCTTATTTCTAATGTTTTGGATTTTCATCCTTTAGAAGGGTTATAAGTTTAGTACTTATGGAATGATTAGTTATACTTTAGATGAATTTATTGTGATTAAAATGTTCTCTTACCTCATGAGGATTTACACATATAGAATAATCTTTTTGGGACACATTGTGTTGATGGTAACTGAAGAAATATGAGATTAATTATCATGGATTTAATATATATTTGTTCATTATGAATAAATAACTTCACCTTCCATTTTAGATACTAAGGTGAATTTGAGTTCGGTCAAGACAAGACCAATGGGAGAGATTTTACTTATGAAAGGGAATGAAATCATGCAAGTATATCTTATTGTGAAAATTTATCAAATACAGGTAATGGACCATGAAACCAAAAATATAATTCAAGTATCATATTTTATTTTTAATATAATTTTCTGATAGATAATCAATGGTTCATTTTTTTGGAATGTTATCTTTCTCATGGCCTTGTTATCTATCACTCTCCGTCAGAATAAGATGGTTATGGTTCTTTTCCCTGTATATGTTTTCACTTTCAAATTATGTTCTCATACATGGGATCATAACTATTAGTAAATTTGGGTAACATTTATGGTTCCAAATTTAACTTTATAAATGAAGTATTAAAATTAATTTTTATTATGTTTGTTTCTATGAAAATAATTTTCATGTAATAATCTATTATTATCCAAGATGAATTTCATGGGAGAAATTCATTTTAAGGGGGTAGAATGTGAAAAAATGATATTTTATGATATATATAAAATAAATATATTTTATATTATTTCTTATGAGGAATGATACACTATGTTAATATTTCTTTATACACTCCATATAGATGAGAATGTGATACAAAAAAACATTGAGTTGGATAGTTTAACACACAAGACATAGTTTTATCTTCTTTTAATAGAGATCATACATTAAAACTAAAATTTGAAACTATTAGAAATGTTATTTTGTAATATAAAAATCATTAATAAATTTGAAATTTCATAATTAAATTACTATTAATTTTTTATATTTTTTGTGATGTATCGTGTTTTGATGAATTTTTATAAAAACTAAATTATAGTTAAAAATGAAATTTTCATTTAAATAAGTATTAATGTAATATTATATTTTTTATGGTGTTTTTGTGTCACAATAGTTCAATTATACATATATTATTCCAATACAGGTCATTTAAATTATATTTATATTGAATATATATATATATATATAAACATGTTCAATTTTTGAAACATCTTACATTAAAAACCCACTTTGTCTCCTCGTCTACAATATTAGTATTAAATTTAATATATACGGATATGTGGATAAAACTTTGCAAAATGGAACTAAAATGTTTTTAATAATTATTATATTAACATTATAATAATATCTAATTAATTTTTGAACAAAAATATTAGTGAAGGTGATTAAAATTAATCACATTGATTACAAAGTATCATTTTCCTGGACCAAGCTAAAATTTGAATGTTACTAAACTTTTTTTATTGCATAGTATGGTTTCAAAATCATAATTCATAAAGAATTTTTGTGATGTGGGATAATTTAATGTGTAGATAAAATCCTTGGGTAAAATATTGAGGAGTTTCTTGGATATCCAAAAGGGTTTCTTGAAAACTGGACCTAGCAGTGATATTTTCACAGGCAACAGACAGTTAGTCAAAACTATGTGGGTTAGTAATTAAAAATAAAATAGGTGTCTAGTAGTGGATGCATGATCTGCACATATCCTTTAAGACCTTTCGAGTCACAACATATGGTCTACTGAGTTTTGACTTATGGGATAAATTTATTAAATTAAATTTGATGTTGAATAGAATTAAATTAAATGTGTTTTTCGGGGTTTTGTTTAATTAAATTAAATTTGAGAAAATTTAGTTAAATGAAATTTATATTGAACAGTTATTTTATTAAATTTAGATGAAAAAAAATTAAATTTAGTTTTAATGATAACGAAATGGAACCTTTATTTAACTAAATGGAGATGAGATGAATTTAATTTAATGACCTATAAATGAGGAGTTGGTGATTATCAAAGATGGGAAATATTAAATGGTAAAATTTAAATGATGTGTAAATGAGGTGTTGGGGTTTCATATTTTTATATTCACGGAAAAGTGAATTTAATTAATTAATGCGATATAGTATTTTTATTTCATTCAATTCTAGGTAATGAAGAATTTAATTTGTCATTGTGAAATAGTGGATTATTATTTAATTAAATTTAGTTTGAGATAATTTAACTATATTATATTGATGTGTTGGTATTTTTAATTTAATTAAATTATGTTCAGAGAATTTAATTAAATAACTTGAATTGGAGAAATTATATAATTAAATTTAGTAGTAACGAATTTAATTAAATTATGATAAAGGATGTGTTATGGGTTTTTATTTAAATTATGTTGATATAATTTATTTTAAATAATAATTAGTTGGAAAATTTATTTAATTACATTTTTTGGAGGAGAAATTAATTAAATGATGTGCTGAAGAATTTATTTAATTAAATTCATTGGAGTAGAATTTATTTAAATGATGTGTTAAATATAGAGTTGAGGTTTTATCTAATTAAATTCAAAGTTTAGATAAATTTAATATAATTATTAAATATGAGGGTTTTATTTTATTAAATTTCATATAAGTAATTTAATTAAATAATGATGTGTTGGAAAATTGATAGAATTAAATTCATTTGAGAATAATTTAATTAAATGACGTGTAATTGGGGAGTTTTGGGTTTTATCAAGGATGCATTTCATTAAGTTATAATAATAAAAGATATTATTATGATAGTTTTATTTAATTAAATTGAGGTTTTGGAATTTAATTTAATGTGGTGGCATGTATAATTTTATTTAATTATATTATATTAAACTGAATTTAATTAAATTATGTGAAGTGTGAATTGTATTTATTTTAAATTATTTGGAATAATTTAATTAAATTGTGTTTAAATGAAGAGTATTGGGTTTTATCAAAGAAGTATTTTATTAAATGAAAATAATATTAATGATTATTACAATGGAGGTTTTATTTAATTAAATTCTGGTTGAGGAATTTAATTAAATGATGTGAGATTGAGTGTTTCATTTAATTGAATTTAGTTAAATGGAAGTTAATTAAATGTTATTAAATTGGTGTTTTATTTAGCTAAATTCAAGGATAATAAAAATTTCATTAATCGATGCGAAACAAGGGTTTGATGTTAATTATAATGGATGTTGAGATATATTAATTAAATAGAATGATTTGGAGAATTCATTTAATTAAATTCAGTTGAGAAGAATTTAATTAAATAATGTTTGAATGAGGGTTTGGAGTTTATCAAAGTGGTATAATTTATAAGGGTAATAATAATAATATGGTGGTTATTATTATTATTGTTATTGTTATTATTTTTATTTTTATATTAATTCTTATATATTAAATTAGAATCTTAATTTATTTGAGGGAGAAAATAAGAGGGAGGCTCACCTCTCCCTCCTGGTGGGGGCAAGACGCACCCATGTTTAAGCACCCATGGGTGGCATACCACCATAATCTTCGTCTCCCTCTTTATGAGACTATATCCTCCCAGAGTCATCACAAAAGTAGTTTATCTTTTCAAGGTAAGTCCTTATCTGTATGTTTCATTCTTCACATTAGTCGTCCCGTCTCTCTTTCATCTGGGTTTTATTAAGTCGAAAACATAGGTTTAACATTAAACCATATTTCTTGTTTTGTCCGATCCTTAATGGTGTGGAAGATGTATCAGCATTCATTGGGTTGTATTTCATCAACCGCTGCCAAATGCGTAGTTATTCATCATGATTTGGTTCACCGACATAATTTTTGGACAAGTCTATAAACATGATAATTGGTTTCACACTCATTGAATATGTTTCTTATTGGGTTTAAGTGTTGTAGTTTATGTTTTTAGTGTGTGTTGGTCCTTACTACACTCACAATGGGTTCTAGTTAATGGTTGTTAGGTGCATTGATAAATTTTGAGTGCACGTGCGATTTTGTTGAGGTGCATGTATATGAGCGGCTCATAGTATCACTTATAATGATTTGGCTCAGCCGAATTCATTGAGGTAAGGTTATAAACTTTTCCTAGTTAATTAAATGCGGTTTTGTTGATTTATTTATTTTGATAAAGTAGACTAAAATTCAGGATAAAATTGTTTATTGGGGGAATGCGATTAGTAATTATGAAATCATTTTATGCTTTGAGTTTGTAAAATAGATAATTAATTGGGAAATTAATTATGAGTAATTAATTTGGTTAAGATGAGATAATTAATTAGGAATTAATTATGTTCATTGAGATGATAATTAATGGAGGTATTAATTATGAGTAATTAATTTGGTTATGTTGAGATAAATAATTTTGAATAAATTATGTTCTTTGAGATTTTAATTAATAGAGGGATTAATTATGAGAAACTGATTTGGTTAATTTGAGACAATTACTTATGAATTAATTATGTTCTTTGAGATGATAATTAATCAAGGATTTAATTATTAGTTATTAATTTGGTTAAGTTAAAATAATCAATTATAAATTAGTTATGTGTTTCGAAATGATAATTAATCATAGTATTAATTATAAGTAATTAATTTTATTATGTTGAGATAATTAATTAAAAATTAAAATTTTGATTTGAGTTGATAATTAATAGAGTTATAAATTAAGAGATATTAATTTGGTTAAGTTGAAATAATTAATTATGAATTTATTATGTTCAGTGAAATGATACTTAATCAGGGTATTAATTATGAGTAAATAATTATGTTAATATGATCTAATTAATTATGGATTAATTATGTACTTTGAGATGATAATTAATTTAGGAATTAATTATGATATATTTTTTTGGTTAAGTTGAAATAAATAATTTTGATTTAATTATATTCTTTTAAATTCTAATTATTTGGGAGATTAATTATTAGATATTAAACTGGTTATATTGAGATAAATAATTTCGAATTAATTATTGTTATGATATTATAATATATATAATTAATCGAGGGTTATTTTTATATATTGATTTGAGCTATGTTGATATAATTATTTTGTGAATTTATTATTTGATTTTGAAATTGTTTCATTAGAGATAATTAATTTTTAAATTAATTATGGTATAATTGGATGGTTTGATTAATTTAATTATTTTTTGAATTAATTATCTAATATTAGGATAGTTGTTGTTTGATTAGTAGTTTTTTAAATTAATTAGATAAATTGATGAGATTAATTAATGGTTGAATTTATTAATATTATAGTAATTATTTGTTATTTGATGAGTTAACTAATAGAATTGATATGTTTAACTATTTGTTGAGTTTGTAATGAATGTGATGTTGTTAATTAGTTATTGAATTTATTAGTAGACTCGATCAATTAATTTATAAATTAATTAATAGATTGGATCTTTGTGTTCTAGAGATAACATTCATACCCATGATGTAAATATTTATGATTGATAAATGGGTTGTGTGATAGGAACTAATGCTCCAAATACACATGGGTTGCTAAACATGGAATTCTATACCCAATATGCATAATAATTATCTTTCATGTGATAGATACTGATGCTCCAAATACCCATGGGTTATGAGACAAGGATTGAAGCTGCAATTACGCACGAGGGTGCTAGACATGACATTCTACAACCATTAATTATAATTGGGACGTGGGTCAAATTGTTCCTACATGAATTGAATTAAATGGTTAATGGAATACAATGTGATATATTGATTTTTGAATTGAATATGAGGAATGGTTCAGACTCCGTCACGACTAAGACTAGTATTTGAGATATGGGTTTCTAGGGGAACCCAAGGATTTTGGTGGTTAAATAATAAATATCCAATAATGAGTTAAACCATTTATTTATACATTTTATATATATAGTTCCTATTCAGAATATTATTTTAGGCAATGAGACAAAGCTCATATCTCCAGCAGGAGTCCCTAACGAACCTGGATGGGGTTGTAGTTTACATTTTCAATTCTGTTATTATACCCTAGTACCTTCAAACTGTTTCATTATTTGGAATTTTCTAGATTGATCTAGACACCGGTGGCATTGGCCTAATAATATTAATATCTCAAAACCTAATCAGTATTCCATTGCAGTGGGTATGTTAGAAGACTCTACTTGTTTGGGGGACCTTAGATATTGCTAGTTATTGTTTGCCTGTAAATGGGGCTTAGGAGCGAAGGATCGAGTGGGAGCCCGAGATGCTCGTGGAGATCGCCAATTTGTATTTATGTATTTTCTTGATTTTTTAAATGGAATTTAAAGCATGATATTTTGTTTATTTATGTTCAAAATATATCCCCATGACATGCATGTATTGTATAAAATGGTGTTGGCCATTTTGTTTATTCAGTTTATTATTGCTTCATATCTGCTTGGTTGTTATCTGAGTTTGTTATCTATTTCTACTGTTCACTCGGAATATATGGGTATAATCTCCACACTAATAGTCTATAGACCCTCACTACTAGTCTATAGCCTCAAGTGTACGACGAGACACACTTATGGGACAATTAATCCCAACTAGGGACAAATCATTAAACATAAGGTCCGAAATGACATATATACTTGTCCAAAATCCATTTTCATCAAATATTTCTATTATAAACCTTATTGAATAGAATTATATGATTTAGTGGGATAATATTAAATAAAATATCTTTGTTTCATATTTTATGTTAGGAACAAAGTCAATAGATGAACTTTCCTTACCATAAAAATTTATAAAACTTCGTGATAAGGAAAAACAACAAATTTTCAGTTATGAATATAATATTTAAATATAAATTTGTTATTTTGATAATAATTTTTAATCATTAATTGTTATATATGATTGAGTTACATTTAATACAGAACAAACAATAACACATTGATTGATTAGTTAATAATAAAATAATATTGTTGTTGGTAAAAAGAATTAAAGTAAATTTAAGGAATAATTATGTTAAATTATTTTTATATGAATATGTCATGTTATATAACTTTTAAATTAATATATTTCAATTTCATAATTTTCATGAAATTTAATAAATTTTTAAAAATTATAATGTAAAAAATGACATTGATATTATTTTATTATTAATTATATTTCATTAGAAGGTATAAAATTAATAAAAATAAATCTTTCTTCCATGTGATTTTATGAGTTAATAAATATAAAATATTTTATATAAATTAAAAAATTGATCTTTTATACTGATAATATAGACCCTTAAATGGAAAAAACAATATAAACACAGTTTAGGTTAAAGATGTATTTTGGTGCATTCTGTGTTATTGATTTAAAATTAATTTCCATCACACATTAGAATTATATTATCTAATTTTGATATAATAAATTTAATTTAGTGGTTCTAAATTTTCTAATAAATATAACTTTAATTTTTGTTAATGATCAAATTACTTAGGATATTAAATAAGTTACATTAATAAAAAGTAAGATGCTGAAAATAATGAACCCTAAAGACTGTGGAACCAAATGATAAAAATAATAGTCTTTTGATGTTTTTTTACTATTTATAGTGTATAAATCCCATCTAATCAATTCATTCTACATTTCTAAAACACATATTGTATGGGTTACCACCCAATAGTGCTTAGTTGTTGGTATTTATAATAATTCCACTCATCCTCCACTATAAAATAGGCATTCACTATTCCCCTTCCTTAATCCTATCACGCCACATTGGATAAGAAGAACACATACATAATCTAATCAAAACATCACTTGCATTGATCTATAATCCTCCCATTGGGTATATATCCAACCATGTAAAAACCTTTTGTGTAATCTAATAAGAGTTTCCAAAAAAATAGTTAACATCCTCCCTCAAGCTCTATTGTTTTATTTTCATTGTACACCCCATGAAATATTATTATTACATATTTATAAAATATCATCATTATAATCCTTATTATAGTATGTTTCCATTATAAAATTTAAATATAAATTTACACACACACATCCATATATTGCGAAATGAACATACCTTTCTTGTGCATGGAGAACTACCGACTCATGAAACATTGTTGTTCATATATCTTTACTACTTATCATAGTTTTGAATTATTATGGAAACTATATTTATATATGATATATATGATATATATTATGTCATTATGCATATTTTAATATTTTATAAAATATAAATTTTTGGTTAATATTTTTTTTAAAGTGATAACTTAGTTTGTTGAAGTGTGGAATATCACCTCCCTAAAGTGATGTGATTCATTCAAACAATACATGGAATGTATTAAGGATGGTATTAGTAAACAAATATGATATAAATTAATAAATATTTATACTATAATTATGTATATATATTTAAAAACATATTAAATTTATTTTCTTTATTTCAATATGACCTTAAAACAAGAACATTGTTCCTACTTACGTACGAACTTCCATCTCCATGAACAATGTATTTCATTTTAATATTTTTTTGTTTCATATAACACTATAAATACTATTATAGTAAATATATATTATATTTATATCATTTTTAACAATTTTAAGATGATTATATAACTATAAGGTCCTAAAAACATAACAAAACAAAACAAAATAAAATAACAAAGCGATTATTACCTGAAACGTAAAGACATCATTGATTTGTTAATAGATAGTTAATATAAATTTATATTGAAATTATATATGGTATTATATATAGTAATATATTTATGTGTTCAGATTATAATAAACATATATTTATTATATAGAATTTTGGAATGAGTATTAATAGTGTCAAGACTTATGGTAAGGGTTTTGTAGTCTCACCTTTATTTTCTTTGAGGAAAAAGCCATGTTCACCACCAATTTCTTATATGTTGTGTCTTTAATGACCATGTATGAGTTATATAATCTCATTAAATAGTTTATTGGTATTCAAATACCATTTATATGATTTATATTTCAGGGGGTTTATCTTTAAAATGTTCCTAAATCAGTAAAGTAATTTTTTACAAATTACATTCTATTAGAAAAATTTCATGTTTTAAAAAAATATTCTTTTAAATGGATAATATAGTGAAATTTGAAATAATATATAATGAAACTCATTATTTTCATGATATTTTCATTTTATTTCACATTATTTCATTGGTAATATAATTCATCTTTACTAGGAGGTAAGATTTTATTGAATCAATCACATCAATTATCAATATTGTTTATGATGATGCTTCCATTGATGAAGTATATCGATCCGTATCTTTATTACACTCATAAATATTCTTAACCTACATTTATTTATACAATATCCATTTAATGGTTCCATTTTTCAATCTTTTTTTATTAATATATCTAATAAAATGATTTTTTTTTAACTTCCATCTTTATTTCAAAATTTGGTCAGAAATAATTATTCTTTTAAAATATTGTGTACTATAAAATTTTAATTTTTTTCTTATTTTCACCCAACAATGATTGAATTAAATATATACCCTGTTATTTCATTTTAAAAAATAATTTTAAAAGAATCTTCATGTATTTTTTTATAAAAAAACTTTTCTTAAAATTAATGCTTCAAAATGATTTTTTTGGTATGTAAAAACTTTACCACTTTCATGCCCATCATTTTATTTTCGATCAATTTTTTTGAAGTGTCATATTTAAAGAAAATTTAATTGATAATATTTTATAATTTTTTTATTTTAACAATATTTTGACAAAAAAATGTATATTCAAAATTTTATTATGTATATGAAATATTTTAAATGATTTTCAAAGATTCTATTATATGCATTCAAAAGAATATTTCCAATGAAAATTATTATAATGATTTTAAGGAATCATTTTTATGTTTTAAAATTATATTCAAATAAAATGGTTCTAAAATGGTTTTCATGATTTCATTATATGTTTTAAAATTCTTTTCATATAAAATACTTTTTTAATTATTTTAATATTTATTTATATGTTTTCAATGATAAATGATTTTAGAATTATTAAAAATCAACATATATATGTTTTAATGTTCACTTTATTGAAATTTATTATGAAAAAGATAAATTTTATAAAAATTGTTCTGATGCATAATTGTTTTTATAAAATAAATTTATATGAAATATGAAATAATTCTTTATAGAAAAATAATTTTTGAAATTGGATTGTGGAAAAGATTTTGAAAGAGAGGATATTTAACATATTAAATATTCAATATTATCATTACAAATCCATATACATCAAATATGAAATAATTTTTTAAAGTTTATGATTAAATTGGGATGTGATCCAAAAATATAATTTGAATTATTTCTTGAATAGTTTTCAATTAGATGGAATTTTGTCTATGACAACAGTTACACTCCCGTGGGTTATTTTTTTTTGAAACCAATTTATTTTTAGAAGTAATTATTTGATGAAATTAATATGAAACCTATCTCTATTCCACAGAAAATTGTATTAAAAAATGTTTTCATACTAATTTTATTTTATAGGTTATGATATATATTTTATAAAACCCATGTCTTTTTAGGGATCATGAAATGATGCTTGTTTTGTTATATTATAGAACATGTATTAATGGTTTTATTATGTGATCAGTGAGACTTATATCTTCCACTAGTGAATTGGGTAATTATTTATATATCATTTTATTATAATGGGAATCAAGTTGATAGGCTAGATCCACAATGGGAAACATGTGGATCTAGATCCATAATGGGAAGATGGGAAGCTCGATCTGTGACGGTAATACGGGAAACCCAATTAACTATGAGAAGATTTAAAAACCAAATAACATATGGGAAGAAGTGGAATCCCATTCCACAATGGTAATATAGGGAAACCTTATGAACTATGTGAATAAGGGGAAACTCGATCCCCTAAAAGTAAAGTATTAAGACTAGGGATTGTGGTGTAACTCCCCTTATAGGTGTAGTCTACATGAATTCCCTCAAATGTTTTTTGTTAATGATCCATTAGTTATAGATAATTCTGTTATATGTTAATGTATCTTATATAAATTCTATGTCGTATGCCTTTGATATGCTCACATGGTTCAAATTATTTATTATCATACGATTTATGTCTTATGAACTACCAATATTTCTACCATGTCTCATGATTATATTATTTTTATTTTGTTTATGATATTTTAATGTTATGATCATTATCTCATACCATAGTGTCCACTTTATCATTATGTATTTCCATTGTTTACACATTGTGAGAAAATAATCCCAACCCATTCATATGTTCCCTTTCCCTAGGTTACAAGGAATGATTATTAAGTAAGATTAAAAATGGGGATGATCTTAATGAGTGGTAGAATATATTTCACCAAATTTGATAAATTTGATCCATGTTTCCAATGAATCCAAACTATTATGGTCTATGAGAATTTATTTTTTTAATGTGATAAATAATCATCTAAAATAATTTAATATCCATTTATGTTAATCTTGGGTCACTATACTGTGGAATTTGATGGATTTTTTTGTATGGATGGATTTCAAATATTTTCAAATTGTTTATGAGTCGTATCTAAACAAGAAATAAAATTGGAATAATTGGATGATTCTCAATTACTATATTTTACCATAATCCCTTATAGGACCATGATATATAAAGATATGGAGGAAAATTTCTCGTGGGATAATGTGAACTGAGAAATTAACAATTATTTGTCAAGATTATTGGTTTGTCAAAACTTTAAGACTCAGAGACAATATAATATAGTAGTAAACCAATTAATATTGTAAATGGGATGATATTACAATGTTATTTTTAATGAGATTATAGAAGAACCCAAGAAATAATGAGACAATATATGTTATTGTTGATCACCATACCAAATCTACACATTTCCTCATAATAATAGATAACTTACCACTAAGGAACCAACCATTTCTCTATATTAATGATTTTATATTAATTCAGGGTAAATATATTGAAATTTATTCTAATAATGACCACAAAATATATTGAAAGTTTGGAAACATATTCAGAAGGCTCTTGATACTTCTCTTAATTTGAGCACTAGCTATCAACTTTAAACTGATTGATTGTTTGAGAAGATTATTCAATAATTAAGAGTCATTTTGATGACATGATTAAATTAGATTAAAGGAACATGGGATTGATATTTATCTTTGTTGGAGTTTTAAAATAGTAATATATTATATTTATGTATTTAAATGGTTTTGTATAAAGAACTATATAGAAAGAGATATGCCTCCCCAACTTATTTTGATGAAGTCGAGAAAGGATGGTTGTAGGCCTAGAACCTGTTGGGGATACTGTAAAAACCCAAGATATTAATGGCTAAACACCATTTTTGGTTGCCTAAATGATTAATAACAACCTACATTGAAGATAATGTAACACCCCTTGAGTTTATGATATACTTCATTAAAAATAAATTCAATATCTTAGATAGATTGTGGAACATATAACCCCAAATCTAATTGAACTATAATAAACTCACCATTAAATTTGAAAGTATGAATATGAGTAAGAAAATAATGATAATAATGTTTTTCAAACATGTAGAAGCCAAATTAAATTGTTATATATTTATTTTAATTAAAATAATAATCATTTAAAAGAATAAATAATGTCTTCTAATGTGTTGTATTTTTCTATAGGTAGGTTTAATAGTGCAATTACATATAATAAAAATATAATTTTTTTCCACTATTAAAATAATAGTTTTAGATAAATGAAAATAATTATTGTAATAGTCATAAAAAAATATTTTTTGAAATATTTTAGATATTTTTTTGAAAGTATTTATTATTTTATGTATCGTCAAAATATGATAATCATTATTAAAAATAGATTTTCAATTTTATAAAAATAAAATAAATAGTTTCTTTAAATGTGTCTTTAGATTAATATTTGTTAAATAATTTTAATTTTTAACTGATTATGTAATTTTAATCACTTTAAAAATATTTTTATACATCATCTTAATAAAATTTGAATGTTTTTATTTTGGAAATTCCTTTTTTTGACATGAATGTGGGTTTGTTTTAAATTTAAATTATTTAACTTGAATGAGATTTATTTAGAAAAATCAATTCCATATTTGTAATCATTAAAAATTATATTATATTAAATTTTCAATTTAATATTTTACTATATTCAATTGTTAAATGAGTAAAAATTATATTCTATAGTTGATGTAAAATTGACATTGTATAGTTTTATAATAAAATATAAGGTTTAAATATAACTGAAAAAATTTATAATTCCAATTTTGTAGAATTATCACCACTTCATATCATGTAATGTGAGAAAATGTACGAATTTTTATGAATATTATACTTGATAAAAGCATTGGTGTTAATATTTCTTTTTAAAATACCAAGTGAGTCCTACCCTCCCATTATATATAAAGGGTCCCACCATATTCTATTTTTTCAACACTTTAATAACTACATTTTTTTTAAAAGTCATAGTAAAAAACATAAAATATTCACTAACCACATCTTATAATTCTTTTATAGTTAAAAAGGAATCCTACAAAGTCTTTATATGCAATCAAAATTTTGTTTTCTGAAGAAGTTGTAACATACTTAATCATGCATTTTATTTTATTTATTGCACCACCACCTCCAAATATTATTAATCCTTGACTATATAATAAATTAATTATATTATATATAATGATACATTTTTATGTTATTCTTATGAATACAACCATCTCATCCTATTTAAAATGTGAAATAAATCTTTTGATCATGTGTACGGTGGGATACTGGCCCACGAATCAGTGTAATTAATTTTCCATCACCAGTTATCATATATAGACATAAGGATTTGTCTAATGACTATATATAATTTATATGAAAGAATTATAAATATGGAATTATATTATTACATATACCTTTTACATTCTATCTTGTAATGAATATGATAACATCACTCTAGTCTATGACAGACTACCGCCTTGTAATGGAAAGTGATTTGTATACCATATATTCTTTAAATAGAAGGTTTTATAAATTAAGATGATGTTTATTTATGACATTATTGTTATAATAATGATTAGGGATAATATTTATATAAAATAGTTTCTTACCATTCAATAATTTATAAATATTATACTATCACTCATGTGTATTCTAGACAACCCCCTCACAAAGAGATGTGATTCGTTTTTAACTAATTATTTATATGAAAATAAAATTAAGGTAAAATTTAAAAAATATGTTTCATATCTATTAAATTATATTCATTCAGAAAAATTAATATAAAATTAAATTCTTTACCCTTTTACCCCTAATGGGAATGATAACTCTGACTGTGCTACATAGGGTCTACCATCTATATAATTAAATGTGAATCACTCTCTGTGATAGAAATTGAATAATTATTATAAATATGTATTTAAGGAAAAAATATATTTATATCATTAATATAATTATTTATTTGAATTAAATATATTTTATCTTCAAAATAAGGAACATTTGTGATCAAATATTCATGAAAAATAAAATCTAATAATACCCAAAATAATTGTGAAAAGGAATTATTATTAGTGAATTGAAAATAAGATGTAATAAAAAGATAATATATGATATTCTAAAATATTAATATTGTTATGTTATAAGTTAATTACATGATAAAAGCTACTACAGTGGGGGTAATGAGTGCTCAAATAATGGAAAATTAAATATAAATGGTTTCATACCCTTAATTCCATTAAGTGGGAAATATGACTGCTGACTTAATTTTATTATGCGAAAATTATTTTTCATATATATTTATGGTTTATTAATAATGATTATATAGTTTTAATTATTTATATAATTTTTTATGCATAATGACCATATTTATTAACTCTCTCTTCAATGATACAAAATTTTTAAGGGATGGGTTTCATCTAAAACACACTACATTAAGGAAAATGTTCTTTAATGAACCTAATTTATTATCAATAGTAAACATACATTCCCATTACATTCCATATTATAAATATATCATAGAAAATTAAATATTATGTTATGATTAATATTAATATATAATTGTTTGTTTTGACTCAGAATATTATAAAGCAGTAATTGGGTATGTATAAATCTCATTTTAATTGAGATTAAATTTTATTGAATTTACATTGAATTAAGTTAATTGATCTTTACATAATATGAAACATTCATTTTAAACATTTTTGTTTATTCATGATGATTTAAATTGATAATGCCATTTTCCTCACATTGGTAATTAAATTAATTGAGAAAATAGTTTCCTTAGAATATATAATAATTTATCTTTTGAGAAAACCTTTTTTCTTTATAAATCAATGTTTTCTATATATTTTTTCAAACACTTGTTATCATGATTTTTACTGTCATTTTTACCATAAATAGTATATTCACTAAAAAAACTAAAATGGATATTTATATCATTTTCTACAAAATAATTATTTAGAATTTTAATAGAAAAAATTTGAAATAAATCTTTTTTAACACATTATATAGGAAATAATTATTCCACAATAATGTCCACTCAATATTTTTACTTATACAATTTTTGATTCAAAAGTTATATTCAAAAAATAGAATTTGGTTTTATTCATTTTTTTTTATTTTTAAATATTTTGTTTTCAAAATTGATATGATATTTTCACCAATAAATGATCAAAATGATCTTTCAAGATCAGAATCTATCTCAAAATAAATATTTTGATGTTAATCACATTATAAATGTTGATTTCCACAAGATATTTTAATGTATTTTCATCAATGAAATCATATATTTATGTTTTAAATTTCATCAATACTATGTATATATGTATCTCACATTTATAACTAGTTTAGTATCCCTTCCATGGGTATTTTAAGACATGAATTAACTTCATTTCTGAAATGGATTCATTTTGAAATATATAATGACTTTGATATGATGTAATATTCTAAAAACTGTTTTATTTCTTGTGTAATTCATATATTAAACCATATGACTTATTTATATTGTGTGGAACACATAAATCATTATAATATTTTATGGGTATGCCTAGATCAAACTAAAATGCATTGGGTAATTTTTTAGTCTCATGAGACATCATTTATGATATTATGATGTAAAACTAATATCTTATGGGGATTTTTCACCGTATTATATTTTGTAGGTAGATAACCATGACACAAGACAACAACAAGTTATAGGTTTTTTCCATTTTTACTATGATTCCACAATCATATGATATAGAATTCATTACATTATGCATCTATGTGATTATTCATGAGAATTATCTTTATGATATAATGTTATAAATTTTAGTCATACTTTTTGTTTTCATCTCATGTTTAATACCATAATGAACTTTTTTATCAACACATTTACCTATGTATTCCCTAGGTCATATGATGCACTTTTTGGATATCCGTATAGAGAATTGAATAAGGGATCCATGTATGAAATTACATTACATATAATATTAACCTATTCATCCAAAGACACTTTTATTTTATGGTCCTTATATTGTTTTATTGGATATTTATTTCTATTAATCATGTAATAATAACTATAAAATCTATTGGTTATCATATACAGAATAAGAGGAATTTTTTACCTAACAATTTGAAACTATGATGATAATAACAAAGTGAGAACCCATAAGAGAATTATATTGATAAAAATAAGAGTATGTAATATGTTGAGTCCACATTGAATAAAATATCATTGAATTTTGGTGAATTTTAGAGAGAATGGATTTTGGGAAATGTAATCCATTCTGAGATACTAAAATGGATGTGGTTCTTGAATATATGCAGATAATTAAAATAAATCCAAAGAGGTATTTAAATATAGATTCATGAATTAGATGTTATATGATGTTGAGAATTACTATGCACAGAGAGTGATAGTGCGGTTGGATATTATTAGGAAATTCAAAACTTCTTATAAACCACCAAGACGTAATTGAATAGATGATAACAATAACTAGCATAGGAAAAACAAAAGGGGTCAAATATAGAAAAAAATATGACATAAGTTATAAATAATATAAATTTTATTCATGATTATATGGTTTTAAACAATGATTATCATTCATCATAATATGATATTTGGTATTAGTTGTTGTTGTAAAAAGAAATAATTGGTATAAGAATAAATTTGATACATAATGTGTTGATATGAAACTAATTGTTATGATGACTGGAATGATGGATATTTTTATTATTCATAAATATTTATCATGAAATTTAATTAAAAACTAGAACACTAAAAATCTATCAAAATCACCAAATAATAGAAGGATATAGTTGGCGGTAGTTCGAGTTGTGTAAAACATGGAGGAAATATGATTCAATTTTTTATATGTCAATAACATTGGAAGAATAACTCAAGGGAATGTATCAAAGGAAGAATAAGAGTTTTTATGTGTAGAAAAGAATAGAATACGCAATTACATGTCATGAGAAATGAATATCCTAGTTACTAAAATGGATATGAATAATGTATTCCCTATGGTATCATCAACATTTTAATGTTTAAAATGTTGAAGGATTTGGAATTGTTAAAATAGATGTCTTATCTGTAATAATCAATAAGATTATCAAAAAAGTTTGACATGTAATTTTTTTTGTTTATGATGAATATACATAAAATGAAATATGAAATTAAGGTGGTATTAATGAATAAAATTATTATGGCTAGAAAATGGTTTAATAATGATGAGGAATTATTTAATTTCTTTGTATGGGAATTCAATAATTCTATGTGTCAGGATATATATATATTATAATTGATCTATATAATTTTTTTCATAGTGAATTTCATGAATATATTGAATGTTACTAATGACCTAAGAAGATGAGATAAGGATAATGAGAAACTATATAATAAAAAATTATTCTGGAGAGGATATCCAGGTATATATTCATGATGCTAAGGTAATTATTTTATTTATTGGAATATAACGAGTTGTATAGAAAATCATTATGGTTAAAAAAATATTTTATTATTAATGTTATTTTTGAAGATGATAATCAATTTTTACGAACATTATAGGATCATGGAAAATTATTAATATGATTATCACATATGTTTTTTCATATATTAAAATAAAGGTTAATGCACATGTTGAGTAACAACCTATCACATCCAGTAACACTACATGACATGATCCCAAAACCAAATATATATAAGTTTTAAACTCCTACCACTATCCTATATGTGAATTTATTTAGTATATCATTATATTTACATAGATGTATTGGTGGTTAGACAATGTTTTTGTATTAGAAAACATTTTATGGGATCATTTAATTTAATTTTGTTGTGACTATTGATTTTTTATGGTGATTTGTTTTGTATTTAGTAAATAAACTATACTGGTTTAATGTAAAGGATCATATGGTATGGTTGATATTATGTTTTTATGAGTTATTTTGAAATGGAATGATATGACTATTAGGGAAAAACATTCTTCTATTTTGACGTTATTAGTGTTTTCTCGAATATAGGTTCATTTATTTATACAATGGTGTATGATAAACATCATTTTGAATGATGAATTTCCATAATGAATAGATTCATAGTCATTTTGGATGTCATTTTTCATTGTTCCAACCATTTTTGTTTTAATACATACATGAGAAATATCTTCTTACTATTTTAATGTCTTATGATATTTTAATAGTTAATGTTATTCACTTGGGAATTAAAAAAATTCATTATATAAATATTATTTTCATTGAGTAAGAGATGATGTGAAAATTTTACAAAGAACAACCAAAGAATGAAAATTTTCTTATGATATAGAAAGATATCATGTATGTATATTTACAAATATTGGTGGAATGTAAATGAAATCATTAAAATTAAGAAAATGATCTCTATTTGTTTTATCAAATTACCATTATATTCAATGAATCAATCATAAATATAATTCATCATAGATTTATGGTTTGTATGTCCTTATCATTAAATTGATAATTCAAATTCATATGATTAATGATCTCTATCACACTCTAAAAGCATTTAATTTTTTGATTATATTTTTATATCTCCACTTATCATCAATTTTTTCCACTTTGGAAATCAGGTTATGTGATGACATTTCTATTTTCTTGTCCACATTTCTAAGATAATATGTTATTAACACTTTTTAATATGTGGATTATATGTAATGAAAATTTCAAACCCATGATTTCTGATATGAAGGTTAAACTTTTATCATGTTATTTATTTATGGCGGTAAGAATGTAACACCATGATATTTTAAAATTTTAAAATCATGATTTATTTGGTATAAAAAATAGAAAACCATGTTTAGATAAAAATTTAACACTCCATGAATTTATGATATATTTCTTTTTAAAAAAATCTATTTTAATGATTGGTTGTGTAACAGTAACCTAGGATCTGAATGAACAAAAAAAATCTTGCTATTGAAATGGTGTGTATGATTTTTACTGTGTTAATAATTAAAATTATATGGTTTACAAGTTAATAAAATATATTCAATGATAATAGATTGAGTTGAAATAAAATAATTATCAGATAAAATAAATTTTTTTTTCTAAAATTCTACATTTTTCTAAATGGATGTTTACTCTCATATTGCAACGAAAAAACGAATATTTACCATAGTAGTATAAATTCTTTTAATAATTTATATTAATTTTTTTAATTCATAAAATAAATAATATCTTCGGTAGAATTTTTTATATGTTTTTTTGAAGAGCTTCACTTTTTAGGAATAGTTAAAAAAATAAATTTAATAAAAACAACCTTTTAGTGAATATTCATGCCTCATATTATTTTAATGATCTTTTTAAATAAAACATTATTAGTTATATATTAATTATTTTAAATTGAATCATTTTAGTTAATAACTTGTTGAATTATGAAATAAAAACATGTTAAACATGTGATGGGTTTTCTTTAGGGAATCCATTTTTTCGACCCACATGTGGGATTAAATTTAATTCAAATTCTGTAACATATGTGAGGTTAATGATGTAAAATAAATTCAATATTTATAATTAAAATAATTTTTAATATAAAATATTTTCAAAATAATTTTTTAACCATAATGAATAGTGAAAATTTTAATAATTATTTTATCACCTATATCTTAACATACATGGATATTAGATCATTTTAGAAGAATATTTGTTACATTACAAAAATATAATCTTGAGGACCATAATAGTTTAGTGTATTTGGAAACATAGAAACAAAATCGTATCATTAGGTGAATGATATTACATGTCTCCCATAAAGATATTCACCTTTAGTAATTCGACATAAATCCTTTCATCATAATATTGGGAAAGGAAACATATTAAAGGTGAGAGATGAGTTTAATCATAAGGGTAGATAAGGGGAATGTGTAAGTATAACGTGAATAAAGGGTGTGGAACTTCATCATATCCTTTGAAGATCATAACTAATACATTAGATATCATAATAATGATCGGCAGTTTATAAAACGTAGATTATAATATAATTAGGAGCATGATTCATGAAATCATAGCATAGAAATAAATCATAGAATTAGTGGCTTGATTATTTATTTATAACATCGTGAACTTGTATAAGAAGAAACATGATCACTCCTTATGTTGAGTACATGAAATCCGTGCCCCAAATTAACTTATGGATATGAAACAGGTCTATGAATAATATTGTGAATGCGTAATTAGGTTCATTTATAACCTTATTGACGTTAAGGGGGGTTCCATGCTTAATATTGTGAACATTTTATCATTTTCATGAATAATTTTGTGAACATGTAGGTATGTTCACACATAAACTAATGTACCTATAACCAGTTCCATGCATAATTTTACCAACACATAATAAGGTTCAATCTTAATATTGTGAACACATTACAAGGATCACACATAAACTTTTGGACATGAATATAAGCCAATAAATGACATTGTGAACATGTAATGATGTTCATGAATTGCATTATGAAAATGAAAAAATTTTCACACATAACATATATACTAATGATTCATCCATCATTACCCAATGCATTGGAAGGAGATATTGGTCTCACCCATCTCATAATGAAATCATGCATATATGTGCCACAAAATCTGGAATAATCATATCATAACCCATGAAATAAAATGGGTTTCATAAATAGGTAATCATATCTTAACCTATAGAAAAACATATAGTATTCATAATCATTTATTCATAGTAATAACTGATGAAAATAAGTTTGTTTCAAAATTTTATAACATGTGAATAATAAATGGGTTTCATAAGAATTATTCCATCAAAAAATATACTATTAATAAAAGAATATTAATAGAGCCTATATATTATTTCTCATAAGTAAATGAATCAAATTAGTATATGTCAAAATAGATGGAAGATAACATGGAAGAATATTTTGAATAAATTTCTTGAGGAAAATATCATTTCTTCTTTGAAAATTGATCTTTAAATCATAACAA
Source organism: Viscum album (assembly GCA_963277665.1). Taxonomy (NCBI): domain Eukaryota; kingdom Viridiplantae; phylum Streptophyta; class Magnoliopsida; order Santalales; family Viscaceae; genus Viscum; species Viscum album. Next base: position 637,599,556 of record OY728160.1, read on the forward strand.
CTTTTGAAAACCATTAACTTTGAAAATAATTTTAAAACATTAAAAGTATTCTTGAAAACATTTTGAAAAAAATATTCGATGAATTCATATAAAGTATTTTTATAAAAATTTTGAATATAATTTTCAGTGAAAACATATAAAATAATTTTGTAAACATTTTGAATACCACTTCCCTTGATAACTTATAAAAGATACTCCAAAACATTTTATAAAAAAAATTTCGTTGATAATAGATTTAAATACATAAAAATGATAATTTAAAAACAATAAAACATATTTTAAATCCTTTTTCCTTGAAAAATAGCACGAAGGATAATTTGAAATGAATTTTGTAAACAATTTTTAAAACATTGTTTTTGTAGTAATATTGATTTCTGACAGAAAAGAGTAATATAGGAAAATTTTCATAAAAATACATAATTAATTTGAGTACCAAAGAGTATAAAAAGATAATAGTACATTGATATATCATGAATAAATATATTAGAATGAATCTCATGACTGGTCATGAAATAAAGTTCATAATATTTCATCAAAGAAGGATAATCATTAACAATATTGAAAAGTAATAAGATTGTATTAATAAAATCTTATCAATTGGTGAGATAAAATAATACTATAAAATTAATAAAACTAAATTAAATGAAGAATAAAATATAATAAAATATTAATATTAATATTATAACATGTGATATTTAATTATATACACCTATAAAAAGGATTTAGATGCAAGACCAAAAATGAATCTCAAAGAAGGAAAATTGTGACAAAACTATTTTACTGATTTATTATCTATTGAAACATAACAAATATGAAATAAATATCATAAAATTGGTATTTATAAAACCATAAATATAATAAAAATAGTAATATAATTCATTAAGGTCTGTATATACACCATTAAAAAGGAATGGTAGTCAGCAATGCATGTTTCTGAAGAGAATAAAAAAGTGAGATGAAATCCACTAACCTTGTGTCTTGACTCCAATCGTACTAATTCTAACCACCTATATAATAAATATAAATTTATTATAAATCTTTTATAAAACCATATTATAATATATAATAACATATATGGTTCAATTAAGGCCTTACATTACCCTCTTGTTAATAATCTTATATTAAGGTTTCATTTCAGATAATATTCTATCTGTCCATCACATGTGTCTTAATTTGTTATATAATTTGTCCTTATATGTATATCATTGTTTCCAAAAATTCCATAATTATATAAATATATTTCATATTAAGTATATTTGTTTATAATAATCTATATAATATAGATTTATGAAATGGAAAACAATATTTATGTAGTTGGTAATTCCAACGTTCGCATGAATGTTGTTTCCATTTTCATTGACCTATTGAAAGAAATAATGAAAATAAAATTTATGTATATATGTATATTATATAATTATAGTATAATTATATATATATATATATTATAAAATTTTACTGAAAACATCATTATTATATTCTTTGTAGTGTGTGAACAAATTACATCTCTTTGAGGGGTGGCAGCCTACACTTCCCCAAACGAAATTATCATTTTTTAACTAAATATTATATATTAAATATATGTATCTTTAGATGAAATATACTGTCTAAAAAGAATATATGACATATATGAAATATATAAAAATATTTTCCATCATAATTTCAACTATGAGTGGTGGTATAATAAAAATGAACAATCCTCGTTAAGTTAAGTGGAAGCTGTCCATACACATAAACAATAAGATCATTATCCATAAGATGGAGGTTTTTTTAAGTGTAGGTTGAACCCCTAACATAAAAAATATTTGAAAATTTATAAAATTGTTTTTTATTCAAACATATAATAAATAGAGTGGAGGGGCGGAGAAGGAAAATAAAATAATGTAGCTTAAGAGTAGGTGTTACCTATTAATCGGGACACTCCTTTCGGTTTGTGTGAAAAAGAATCCTTGGAAGATCTTACGACCAATTTGAGGATTCAAGGCTGATTTTTGGGATTTTTGGATGTGTATAAGGATAATATTGTTTGAATGAAATAGTTTTTATAGGTGTAATGAATAGAGAAAGGTGATGGCCTTTTAAAGGAAATGAGGAGTGACACTATTGTAAAGATGTGGATAGAGAATTCTACCCATGTTATACATGCTTCAAGTAGATCCAATAAAAATAAAAATCATGTCCATGGTATTATAGGGCCTAAATATGTTCATAAAATGGATCTTGGTAAATTTTATAGGTAGTTTTTCACCTTAAAATTTTGTTTTTTTCCTTTGTTAAGCTTATGTTTACCTTTGTCGATGTAATTAATTTTAATTACATACAATAATATTTTTGGTCATAAAACAATTTGAAATTATTAGAGAATATAAATTATAAATACTTAAATTATGGAATCCATTTATCAATTTCAAATCATATAAGTGGTAAGGACTAATTTAAAATTAATCCTACTAATGGGACGACACTACGAGGTTTTAATGTAAAAATGTTCAAAAGTTTGCTATATCATTACATCCAATTTCAAGGAAAAATTCGTTTCAATGACATAAATAGAATTAATTTATAAAATTATTTTCTAATTAAACATTTAAACCAATTCAAAATATAATTTAACCTTATGAATAAACTAAAATAATTATTATTATTGATTTTAATCAACTATTTTTAACTATTCATTAAAAAATGAAACCATAGAGAAAGCACCAAAAATTAATCCTAAAGTAATTTTTATGTATTTATTACAGATATGAATTTTATCTTTACATATTAAATCAATAAAATGGTAATTTTTTTATTTAAAATGGTTACACCATCGAAAGTCCTTTAAATTGCCTCTATAAAAATGTTCATTTTTATGTGTGAAATTTTGTTTTTTTATTATCTTATACCAATAAAACATAATGGATGAGAATAAAAAATATTTTATTCAATATTTAACATATATATTTAATTAAAATCACTAAAAAATTGTGATTATTTTATTTTTTCATGATAGAAAGTTTTGTAAGTATGAAAATAATAATAATATTTCTTTTTTATATTCATTTGGTTCTTAATTTCATTTATAATTATATGGTTACCAAGGAATTAATTTTATTTTTATATAAAATATAATTTTTCATAAGTTTGTATTAATATTAATTACTGATGATTTAATGGCTATGTTACATCTTAATATATTAAATAATAATTTATTAATAATATATTATTGTCTTATAATATTTATTCTTATATGTAGGGGAAGCTAACGAAGAAAGAAACTCATGTGTGTAATGAAAGAAAACTAGGTGTTGATTTCATTAAAATTCATTGAATATATTATAATTATTTATGATAATAAATATATTATAATATATTTAGGTTGTTTTATTCCCTTTTACATGTGGTGTTAATTGTTCCGGTTGCCAAGCCGATGTTGCGTGTAAGGCGAGCCATGTTATTGTCTTGTAGAACATGGCATGTTGATTTCATGTCAAAGGAATGTTTGGCATAGTTCAACACAATACATAAATATATATATTATTTATTTTATAAAATTCAGTTATCAAAAATGCTAGGTGTCACATTATACCCCCCCCATTAAAATGAATTTCTCCATAAAAAATCATGTAGGTTATCAATGGTTACATATTTGAAAGTTCCAAAAAAATAATGCCACATCAAAAAAATGAATACTAAAACATAATATTAAAAATAAAATTTATAAATATAATTGTTACCCAATGCAACATATTAATAGGTTTCTAAATATGAGAACATGTGTGGGGAATTGAAAATATGGATATGAAAGAGAAACCTAACTATCATTTTCTAATAGAGGGTGATAGAACTCAGTTACGTGAACGATAAGAATAAAAAACCCATAAATCCATGATGATCTAAGGGACATTATGAGTCATAAAAAATTGATGTACTAGGTTAAAATTGTTGGTTTCAAGATCATTTTTCATAAAGATAACTAATTTTCATGAAACATATTCATGGATAATTTCATGACAACATCACATTTTGTTGTTTCTTGGTCCTCTTCACCTATTTCTCCATAATGGAAGGTGATTTATAAATTATTTAAGCATTAAGAGATCATGAAATCCATGATATTCCATCCCATTTATAATTATTTATCATCAACACCATGTTTTAATAATAAATTATCCAATATGTATAATTCCTAATATTGTAAGCTAATAATTTATTCTCAAAAAATTCAACCAAAGTTTATGTTAATCATTAAATAATTTTTTAACATCTCTACCCTTCCAAAATATCAAAATTAATTTTTTTTAAAATAAATCCATTAAATAATGTTAACATTGATCCCCCATATAACACAAAGTACATATTTTTTGTGATAATATAAACATGTGAATAACCTCCTCATATATTCCCTTAAAACATGGTAATAACCATAATTATCTTTAAATCTTTTTTAAAACATGCATGCTTCCTTATACCAAGGATTATTGGATATATTCATTCAATCCCATTGGCCGTACACTTCATCGTTGATGGCATAAACCTTTTTTCAATAATTAGATTCATGGTAATTCATATAGTCCAATTTACTTATCCATATCCAACATATAATTATCTAATGATCATTACCTCAATTTCATACATTAATTAAATGTTACCATCCATGAATCAAAATATCACCTTTCCATGAAGTCCATTTTCAATGTATTCATCACTAATAAACATGTATTTTTAATCCTTAATTAAACCTTATACTGAAAATATTTATACATTTTAAGATTCATGTAACATGATCTTTGAAATAAAAAACCTAAATACTTTATTAATCCAAAAATTTTCTTAGTCTTATCACATGTGATTCATCAAAATATTCCTCAATACCTTTTTCCTAAAATATTAAATATGAAAAAGGTATTAATTTTCCAAAACCTCAATATAATAGTTCTTATTATGATAGATGTAAATTATACTAGAAGGACATACCATACCTTCCACATATTGTTTGATGTCTCATTATCTTTTGAAGTATAACCAATACTCATACCACCTTCCATATTTACTTTTTTAGGGTTTAACATGGGTAACCAATTTTCATAATACTCATAGATTCTTAAGATGAAACATTAAATGTTAACTATGCTCTTTATAGTCATATTCTATTAAAATCTTTTATAATGGATCTTGATGTGTTTTTGAATTTCCAAAGAATATTCCCCTAGGAGATTCAAAATTTGTGTGCAACAATTCCCATTATCGTGAACCATATAACCTTAATACTACCCCAATATATCTTTTTATAGATTTTCCCAAAGGTACATATCTTTCGGAGCCACATTAACTTTTTGTATCCCTAAAGGGATTTATTTACAAGAATCCACTCACTATATCCCTTAAAAAAATTCTATGACATTTTTCAAAACATTGACTCACCTTTATGATTATCCTTAGAGAAATTCCTAGACATATCCTTAGAAAAATAACTAAAGATATCACAAAATTATTCTCTTATTGGTTTCCAATGTTTTATTAAATAATTACTATGATACCAACTATAGAGACGAAGGAATTACATACCCATATTTTATATCACATTATTTAAACAGTCAATACATTACAAAAATGTATGTTCGAGGACAATAATAGTTTGTCTCTTTCGAGAAACATAATAAAAATATTATATCCTATTGTATTATCTTAGGCATTTCCCCTAAATATATCTACCTTTATTACTTCTATCTAAACCAATTGATTATATCATAGGTAAAGGAAACATAAGAAAGGAGTGAGCTTAGATACCCAATAAACTAAAATTAAAGAAATGAGTAAGTATAACATGAACAAAGGGTATGGAAATTGGAAAAAATAATCAATGATGATACAGTTTATAATAGAGATAATAATAATGATGTGTAGTTTATAAGTAATAGATCATAATATATTTAAAATTATAAGTCATTAAAGAATAATATAAAAATAAGACATGGAATTAGTGACATGAACATTTGTTTAAAATGTTGTGAACATGTATATGAGGAAATATGTTCACTCATTAAGCTAATGACGCGAAATCAGGCCCCCACATCACTATATGGACATGAAAACAGGTCTATGCAAAAAATTTTGAATGTGTGATTTGGATTACTCTTAATCTTATGGAAATGATTCCATGTTAATACATATAATTGTGAACACATAATTAGGTTCACCCATAACAGTGTGAATTTATAATTTGGTTCGCACATAATCTTTTGGACATGAAACCAAGTCCATGATGAATATTATGAACATGTTATATGGATTAATCATAACATTGTGAACATGTAATTAACTTCATACATTTACTTATGGATATGTATCTAGGGCTATGCATAACATTGTGAAATTTTAATTAGGTTAACACATAACATTATGGACATTAAATAAAGATCACACATAATTTATTTACTCATGATTCATCCATTGTTAACCAATTAATTAGAGGGAGATAAAAGTACCACCTATCTCGTAATGATATCATACACAACTATTTCATAAAATCCAAATGAATCATGTCATTACCCATTGAATGAAATAGGTGTCATAAAGAGGTTATAATTTCATAACATATGCTATAAGATATAAGTTTTATAATAATTTCATTATAATCCTGACATGTGAAATGAAATGGGTTTCAAAAGCACGTAAGTCGAGAAAGAGAAATGGGTTTTATAAGCAATATTCCAGAAAATCATAAACCATTGAAGAAATTATATGAATGGAACATTTGTATTATTTCTTAGACCATCATGAATAATATAAAAAGATGCAATATTATATGGTAAATAACATTGAATGATATTATGAAATCATTTCTTGAGAAAAGAACCCTTTCTTATTTGAAAAATTATCTTTAAAAAAACTATTGAAAACCACTTCCTTTAAAATTACATGAAATACTATAATGAAATCATGAATACATATTTTATATTCATTTTTCTTGAAAAGATATAAAAAAATATTTTAAACCTTTTGAAAACATTTATCACTGAAAACTTATAAATAAAATTGAAAACATTTTGAAAACTATTTTCCTTGGAAACACATATTAGATGATTCAAAAAAATTTAAAAACAAATTTAATTTGAGCATTTCATTAAAAACATATAATGTGATCTTTGAAAATAATTAAAAATAGAAATAATTTCCCTTAAAATTAAACTTCAATTGTTATTTGAATAAATTTTTGAAAACACAGTTTTTGTAATAAAACACATTTTCAATTGAGTAGAGAAATACAATATAATATTCATAAAAACATATTAAAAAATATATTATGTAAGAAATAGTGTAAAATGGTACTAATAAATATATATAGATTCTGCATAAAAATAGGAGATGTAAACTGTTGAGTGTTCTTAAGAGATGGATCACAATATTTCATCAATAAAGCATAATCATTAAAATCTCGAAAAGAGATAAGATTGTTTCAATAAACTCTTATCACATGGTAACATGGGATAATATTCTCAATTTAAGGAAAAAAATTAAATGAAGAAGAAAATGTCATGAAAATATGGAGATTAATTATATAATAGATAAAATGGAATTATATAAACTTTTAAAATGAATTTAGGTGCATAATAGAACATGAGTCTCAAAGAAGGAAAATTAACACTAAACTATTTTAGTGATTTGATATATTTTGAAACATAAACCCCATGAAATGATAATAATAAAATGGTTATTTAAATACCCATAAATTCATGAACAATATTTAAATATTTAATTCATCTTATTTTACTCATAACATAAAAGGAATTTCTGGTGAATGATGCATTTATCTCATAGAAATAAATAACTACGATGAAATACACTAACCTTTTGTCTTGATTTTCATATTACTCCTTCTAAACATTGATATAATAAATATTTATTTATTATAAATATTTTATAGAACTATATTATTATATCTCATACAATATACCATTTGATTACAACATTATATTACCTTATTTCTAACCAACAATTGTTAAGGTTTCAAATTGTATAATATTTTCCCTATTCCTTGCATGTGTCTTAATTGGTTATATAATTGGTCTCTATACTTAAATAATGATTTCTATAATTTAAATAATGATATAAATATAATTAATATTCATTAAATTCATATTAAATTAATCAATAATATATTGATGTGTGAAATGGAATCCTCAATTTAGGGAGATGGTATGTCTTACGTATGAATGAACGTTATTTGCATATTAATTGTAATATTGAAATAAATAATGAAAACTAAATATGTATATATGTATATAATATCATTAAAGTATCATAATAAAGTATTATATTTCATAAATGTTCCCTAAACCCATCCTTAATACATTCTATGTAGTGTGTGAACAAATCACATCGCTTTGAGGGTGTGGTAGTCTGAACTTCCTCAAATGAAATTATCATAATTATAAAAAATGGAAGGTGACATGAAATTTGTTATAAAAATTATTAAAATTCTTAGATTTATAATAATTATAATATATTACATATATAAATAGATTTATCATCATAATTTTTACCATGATTTGTGGTAATGGAAAAATAAACAATTATCCTTTAATTAGGATGTAGTTAATTGTACATGTAAATAGTATGTGAATCATCCATTAGATGGAGGTTTGTGTAATTATAATTCATACCTAAAACATAAAAAAATCCTATTACATTTTATCTACTTTTTTGTTATAAAAGAATATAATAACAAGTGTTTGGGTTCGATAAGAAATATAAAATAATGGACCTTGGGAGAAGGTGTTACCTAATAATCGGGAAACTCCTTTTAGATTTTGAAAAAGTCTTTCTTGGAAGATATATTTCCCAAGGAATGATTCATGGAAGGATGTAGGGATATTTTTAATGGGATTGGTTTTATCTTGTCAAAAATAAATTGAGTTTTAGAGGTGTGAAGAAGAGTGAGAGATGGTGTCCATTTATAGGGAATGAGGGTTGGCGCTATTGTAAATATTTGATGATAGAATTACACCCATGTTTTCATGATTCAAGTGGGTCTAATAATTATGAAATCATAGTAATTTAATTATAGTGTCTATATATGTCCATAAAGTGGATTTCTGAAAAGTTTATATTTTTTTGCGTCTTTCATTTATGGTTTACTCTTTAGTTATGATTAAATTTACATTCATCAATGTAATTAATTTTAATTAAAGTCGATTATAATTTTTATAAAAAATAATCTAACACTATAAAAAAATAAAAAATATTATTATTTTAAATAAGGAATATAATATTATAAATTTTAATCACATAATAAATATATTTTAATTTAGAATTAATCCTGATGACTGGACGACACTACTATTTTTAAAGTAAAACTAATCAAATGTTTGTTATGGTTAAATATATTATTTCAAAGTTTAATTGGTTATAAATACCAAAAATTGATTAATTGATTAAATTATTATCTACTTATAATTTTAAAACAATTCAAAATATAATTAATGCTTATTAATAAATTAAATGAAAAATGACTATCAATTAAAATCCATTATTTTTAAATATTTATTAAAAAATGAAAACTTACTAAAAAGTATTAAAAATTTATCGTAACATAATTTATATGTTCTTATTCAAAATAAGAAGTTTATTTTTACATATTAAATTTATTAAATGTTCGAAATTTGGATTTAAAAATTGTTCTCCATAAAAATTTGGTGAATTTATCTTTTTAAAAATGTTGGGTATTATGTGTGAATTTATGTGTGTGTTTATCTTACTCCTATCATATATAAGGGATGAATATCAAAAATATCTTCTTTAATATTTAACACAAATATTTCACTAAAATAAATCACTAATTGTGGTTAACTTATTTTATCATGATACTAATTTTTTGTAAGTATTAAAATTCTAATTATATTTATTTCTATATTAATTTGGTTCATTATTTCATTTATAATTATTTTGTAAGAAGTTAATTCATTTTATATTTATATAAAACATAATTTTTCATAATATAGTTAATATTTTTCAAATCTACAAATTTAATTGTTAGTTTATATCTAACTATATTTTACATTAATGTTTATTAATATATATTTGTCTTGTAATATTTAGCCTTGCATGTCTAGTTTGTTATCGAATAATGTTTCTCTTATATGTAATGCTAGATAACTAGGTGTGGTTTCCATAATAATCCATCAAATAAATTTTATTAATTTAAAATATTAAATATTTTTGGAATTATTCATGTTATGTTATACCCTTTTAAACTTGGAGCTATGTGTAATAGTTTCCAAGTCAGTATTCCCGGTAATGCAAAACAAGTTGGTGTCGTGTCATGAATGAAAAGTTTGTGTCACCTGAAATGAATGTTTAATATTTTTTAATACAATACCTCAATGAAAAAATAGTTTCTTTTAAAAAACCTTTTCTTAAAAACATTGTGTGTTACAATTCTCTACTGTGGTCAATGAAATAAAGGGTTTATTAAGGGGTTATACATAGATTATGATGGTTAAAATTTTCCAAAAAAATTATAATTACTATTTTATAGTATTATTAGAATTTATATCTCTTATGGTTCAAAAATGTTCTGTTTGGGATCCTTTTGAATCAGAAAAATGAAGTACAAATTCAATCTATTTCAAAAAAAAACTAGGGTTTTCCTCACCCTACTTATAGAATTCCAGCCATTATCATATGAATTACATTCATCCAAAACCCTATTTTTTTAGAAAATACCTACCCAAATAACATAGATACTTCCCTTAACTGTTCAAATAATCAATTTTAAGGCCATAAATTCTACCAATAAAAGGATTGTGGTCCAAATGAGTAGAAGATGTCGGAATAAGAAATAATGTATTTAACTATGCATTTTATTTTTTTCCATTATCCACCTATTATAAATATTATTAATACATTAAGATATAATAAATAAAATAAAATATATAAAAATACATATTTATATGTTCATATTTTTACATAAAAACGTCACCTCTTATCTCAAATGGGAAACAAAATCATTGATCGTGTGTACGGTGGATTACCACCTCACAAACCAACATTATTTTTTCCCTCACCACTTCTAATTTTTGGATATAATGATATATCTAAATATTATATAATATATTTATGATATAATTCTACTAATAATATTAAAATTTCACATATTACATTTTACATTTAATTCTCTAGATAATATTATAACTATGGTCGTGTGTTTAGGGAACTAACTCCTAACAAATCGATGTGATTCATTTTTCACTAATGTATTACATAGACGGTTATAAGGATTAATTTGATATTGATATATGATGATAAATAAATATTAATAATAGTGTAATATAAATTTATCACATACAATCCTACCTAGAAATCCTCCTAATAAATGAGAATGTCGTTCGTTTTTATGTTGGACTAGAATAAATCGAAGCGATGTTTTCCCACAAGCTCATTAAATGTAAGGCAGTTAAGGGTAGATTAAATGAATATATTTAATATATATGAAATATTATTTATGTCTTAAAACTAATATATGACTAAATTTTGTACCCTTATAGACATAAAGGAAATGACTCGGTTATTATTATATATGTATGGCCTACCATATCCACAATGCAATGTGATTTGTTATCAATGTTAAAAAATAAATAATGTAGATAAATATATATCTAATTAAAGAAATGATATTTATTACACTAGTATCATTCTAGAGATTATTTAAATATTTACATTATTCTGTATCAGGATCTTTCATAAAAACATGCATGAGAAAACATGGAAATTAATACTTGAAATAATAGTGATAATGAACGATTATTAGATAACATGTAATGTTATGTTTTTATAGAATCATATTTGATTATATATAATTAATTTTTTTGGTGTATTAGTTAATATAGTGTTTAGAACCAAAATACTATATTTTTTTTTGAAATATTAACAAATGTGAGGTGTGAGGTAAGGGTTCTCTAAACTAAATTTCAATTCATTGGGTAATATGAAAACTTTAGTGAATATATTATAAAAAAATAATGTTTGAAATGTATTTTTATTATTTTATGTATTATTTCTACATGAATTTTTGTGTATATTTTTTAAATAATCAATTCATTTGATTAACTCTGACCTAAATGATATAATCATTGTAAAAGATCATCTTCAAACACCCATTTTTCATAAACATGTTCTTTTATGCACCAAATTCCATTTGAATGGTATACATAATGAATATCTAAATACAATATCATTATTACACTATATAATAATATATTAAGTTAAAATTTAAATACATTATTCATGGTTAGTTAGTATTCAATATTTACCAAAGCGGTAAGAGTTCATATTTAAATGTCATTTTGATCAGGATTAGTAATTCTTGAATTTTAGTTGATAAAAATTATTGGATCATATTCTAATAAAATTAATTCTATTTTTTTCCATATGTTAATTAAAATATATTGAATTAATATTATCATTTCCTTTATTTTTACATAAAATTATTTTGATGTTATTTTATGAATTTACGGTGTTATTTAACAATTTGGTCGATAAACCTTTTTTTTCAGAATACATGATTTCTTAAAATATTTTTAAAAAAATTTACATGAAAAAGTTTTAAATTTACTTATTACATTAATTGTAATTTTATGTTCATTTTGTAAACAAGATATTTTTTATCTTTTCTTAAAAAAATGTGAAATGCATCATTTTTTTAAAATATTCTATTCGGATGGAAGAATTCCTCCAAAAAGATCACATAATGTTTTAGAGCTTAATTTTTTATTTGTAAGTTTATATGAAAAAATACATTAATGGTATTAAAATTGATTATATATTAAATAATTTTTTTTCAAAATGGAGTGGATATGTGTTCAAAGTGATATTTCAGAATCATTTTCCATGTTAGATGTCGTGCTTTTATTTTACTCAAATTCAAAAAGATTATTTTCCTCAATTATTTTTTTAATATATTTTTATCCATTTATAAAAACTATAATGTTATATATTTATTATAAATTATTTATATCTGGGTCTCACATATATACAGAGATTGTTATTCAGTCCATTGATGTGTTAATACATGTGTGGCGATCATTTCTCAGATGAATTAATTATGAAATTTATATTGAATAATATATGAAGAATTATTATCCAAACCATTCGATTATCTTGGGATATTATTATGTTTTAACATATAATTTATTTCCATTATGTGAAACAAATATATAATGAACATGTTATGATTGATACCACAAGATAACATACTAATTCATTTGGTGAAGTTTCAGTGTCATTAAACATCATGTATAGTATTAGGGATTTAACCTAGTAAATTAGTGGTCTTTACACACCATGTTATATTTTTTACTATTTAATCCTCAACTAGTGTTTATTTAATGAAATATTTCCCCCCAAATATCTTATAATTCAATTATTTTATGATACATAACACCCCAAAATATTAAAATTTCAAAATCATATTTCATATCATGTATGAAATGAAACTCCAAGTGTAGAATGAAATATAAATCATCATAAATTATTACATATTTACCATTTTACATTAATTCACTTCATTCTATTTTCAAAAACCAATATAGTTATAAAATCGTTTTTTATTCTAGAATTAAATAGTTAAATTTATTTTAAATGTAAAATGAAAAAAGTAATATTTATAAAAATTTATAAATATATACTAATATAATATTTACCACCCCTATGAATGTATAAATAATATTTATGTATCTTAGAAGTAAAAATATGATATATTTATATCATGGAATAAGAATATAAATGTTTTGAAAATGATAAATTAAGTGTTGGTATTTTTGTAAAACCTATATTACTATCTATAATTTAAAAATTAATCACATTTTGTTAAAAAGAATTTATTTTTATTAAATATATTAATTAATTAATATATTATTGTCTTATTATTAAAATATAATTTTAGTAGACCTTAATTAAATTTTCAATGTGATGAAAAGTCCGTTATAGTTACAAAATTAGAATCTTTTGAATAATGAATAATCATTATTAAATATTAAATTTATAATCATTATAAATTTATTTTAAGAAAATTTAGTTCATTTTTCTATTATAGACATTGAAATGGTTATGGTGAATTTTTTGTATTTTTTAAAATACTTGATATTTTTGGTGACTAGGGAAATACGATAATTTACAATATAAGATAAATACAAGAATCATTGAGTCAAGGATAATGTATGAATGATGTAAGAAAATAATGTAAAAAATATCCTTAATTATTTTAATATATTTTGTTATAAATCTCAATATATTAATAGTATTGGGCCAAAAAAATAAAGCAATGAACAAAATAATCAAAAAACAGTCCTCTCCACCCCTAAAAATACCACCCCTCACCGCCTCTTCTACTCACACCTAAATGCCTTGAATCTTGATTAATTTCATCTCAATTTCCTTCCAAAAACTATTCAATATTTAAATGATATAATGGTATCACAAAATGGATGAAACATTGTCCCTTAAGTATGTTAAAAAAGATGAGAAATCAGTGTTAAAATCCTCTTTGGTTTTCTTTTATTTTTATTTAAATTTTATTGAATTTCTAATTTCCTAATCACCTACCATTATCCATGTGGAATGAAAAATAAAATATATTATATATACTATAATTTCATCCTATGTTTTTAAAATTTATCCCCAATCTCTTTATCCTCCCCCTTTTATTCTATATATGAGAACATCATTCATGATGTGTCGATTTACCACAATCGTGGATGATACACTGTAATTTTCCATTACTACATTCAAATATGGTTATAAGACCATTGAAACCAATAAATTATAATTTATTATACATATTATAAATTATATAATTTTTTTGAACAAATACATAATTATGATATTAAATAAAATGATATAAGATTGTGATGGTTTTAAAAACATTCAAAATAATGTAAATCATTTTCAATAATATTTTACATAATGAACCATTATAAAAATAAAAATAAAAATATATGGTGTAATTTTAAACAATATATATACATTAATACCATTTCATTCCAATTATGGTGTTTTTCATTGATTATAAAATAATATTCATCAGGATCCAACCATGGAAACAATGAATTATATGCACCCGCATCAATAGAAATGATAAAATATTTTCACTAAATGGGTTTAAATATGATATAAATTCATTATATAATTTATTTATTATATGAGTATAGTTCAATAATATATTTATAACACTCCCTGAACCATTATACTAGAATATTTGCACTCGTTTTATTAAAGACAAACATGAGGTAAATGAACTTTCTTTAAAAATCATATTTCGAATTCCTATTTTCATAAAATTCAAAAGAAATGTTTTAATGATGAATGTATTATGGTTTTATAAATATTTTATTTTTCTTTGGAATTCATTACGATTAATAATGTTATCTATATCCCCCTCTAATGAATTAAGTATGTTTAATTTGGAGGTTGAATATGGGTTTACTCCATGGGTAACTGGGATGGTTACACAATAAGATTGATGTGATCGTTACATTGTATGGTAGCTATGAGGGTTAAATTACAAGGTAGTGATTAGGGTTAAAAATCAGTTCATAGCCTTGAGGGTTACTATCTTATATAATTAATTTCCAAAGTTACCATTATGGTATTGTTATTATTTAATATGTTTTGTAGAAATATTTTGTTTTCACAATGTAACATTATGATACATGGGTGAGAAGTATGACATTGTGAAAGTGATTTCATATTTTTATATGTATTTGTGGACTAACAGTTTTTATCCTTCATTTTACATTAGATGCATTTATTTAATTCTTTTATAATGTATTAAAATGTTTTTCATAGTGATTATGGATGAGTAAGAGAAAATATGAAGCCTAGCAGAATAACATGATTATTTTTCATGAGAGTATTTTATGGTTTATTCTAAACTATTTTTTTCTTGAATAGATTCATTCTGTTTTATTAGTTCCCAGATATTTTAATTTTTTTCTTGAAATGTACAAATTATTTCCAAATTGTTTAAAAATATAAATAGAAATGATCTTTCGTAATGCAAAAATATTAATTATAAACGAATTTATAATATTATTTAATGTTTAAGGCTGAGTCATTATAGTTTCTATTTATTTATCATATTTAGGGAGATGTTGATCAGTGGTGGAAACTGGTCAAAAAAAAATTATAAAGAGGATATTTATTCCATGGAATAGGAGAATATCAATTTATTATTTTTCAATTAATATTTTACCCAAATACACTATCTTAAAATAAAGAGGGAATTTATGATTCAGAATAAAAGTAAGAATATTCAGTTTGGACCCTTAAGGAAAAATTCACAAGTATTAAATGGTATGCCACTAATTTTTTAAGGAGCATGAAAAGTAAGGAAGACAAATTAATTTATGGGTTCAATACAAGTATATATAATGATTTCTAAATTCTGGGATTTGATAATTGTAAATTGATTTTCTATTCTGACTCCAATGATTATATAGAGATTAGTGACTCTTAGTGGTCCCATAGGATTTGAGGAAAAACACAATATTTAATTTCCTTTGTCTTTAGCAATAGATAAGCCCTGTGGTGAATAAAAACCCAAAATACCACATGTTCAAATTGTTAAAAGAATAATATAGGAAGTCACATAAGGTGAAAAAAGATGCAACAAGCATAGATAATAGGGGAATCATGCTTATCAGTGTCATGTGGAAATTAAGAATCACACAAACTATGAAGAAGAAAATAATGATCAAAATAACACTAATAATTCCACATTTTTTTTAACTATATGGAATATGATAACTATGAATTCTAATTCACAAAACTATGATTTGTTAGAAGAAACCGTAAAAAACAATCTTCGTGGTAGTACCAAAGGATATATTGCATCACTATGTATTTGATGGATGTTTTCAATTTTGTGGTTACTTTTATTCATGTTATTCATTAAATAATGATGACAATATTTATAATTATAGTTTAATGAATTATTTCATATCTTCCATGTTTTTTAGAATAATGAAAAACCCAACTCAAAAAAATTTGGTTGATCTAATGATGATGATTATTTCTCATTTGAATGTATAAATATATTTACCTACCCATATCCACATGTCCATACATAATTTCAACCATTGAGTTGGAAAATATAAATAAGTACTTGTTAGAAAATCTTGAAAAGTGTTTTATATGCCTGACTACTTCAATATAGAGAGCTTTAGACCACTTCATAATGAGAAAGGTTGGGTCAATGTGCCTATATATTCATTAAAATAAAAAAAATAATGATAAATAACATGTAACAACTACCACATATATACAAATTTTCTGATGAACTACATGCAAGTTAATATTTCAATAAGGTGGAAGATTAATTGAGATATCACCAATTATGTGTGAAGAAGGATTATATTAATAAAACATACTTTCCAAAAATGTATGTAAAATATGAGTTCATAATGATTAATTTCAGGCTCAACAATGCATAAACAATAATTTATTAAATTATAAATAGGGTATTTAGATATTTACTTAATAAATTTATGGAATTATTTATAGATAGTAGTTTGATTAACTCCGAAATTAGGGATGAGTATGAGTTTAATTTAAATAAAATACCATGGGCCATGATATATGATAATATATATTAAATATCCTAATAAAATTGAGTTTTAATTATCTAAGTATCATTATTAGGGATAAAATTCACTAGTAAATAGATTTATGTGGATGCTTCTAAGATAATGGAGATAATTAACTACCATAGACAATCATATTCTACTAAGATCTTTAGTTTCCTTGGATTAACTATTATTTACTTACTACAAATAAAAATCATTTGTCAATTTTCAAACTAGATAACCATTATAAAAAATTAAGGGATCTAATAATTATTTGACTAGTGAACTTGGAAAAAATCATTAAGGATGTAAAAAATATGCATATCACTACACCAGAACCTATAATTTTATGTGGGAAAATTTTATTATTTACTGCAAGTATTCAATAAACGGTTTATGATGGGTAAAATTTTACAATGATAAATTTATAACATGTTCTTCGAGGTAGATGAATGTTATTGAGAAGAACAATATCACTTGTGAGTTTATGTTTGATACAGTGAACTTTTCATTGATGATCTGGTGAACTTATCTATATAAGAAAAATTATGAAATATATACAAAAAATAAGACACTCAAATATATTTTAACATAAATTGAGCTTAAAATGCACCAGTGATGATGGTAAGTACATATCATGGATTAAAAAAAATCCATGAATGAATACCCTCATAGAGAAGAAATCAATCTTTTGTATACATTATGTATAAATTATCTAAAAATATTTCAATGATGAGAAATGAAAATGATCCAATCATCTTATAAAAAATATATAGATATGAGATTAAAAAAGGATATTAATTCAACCAAGATCTAATATCATCTCAACCATGTATTCTTGATATGATCAAGGAGAACTTAAAATAAGATTAGGTTTATTAGAAAAATGTATTGAATATTATAAAGGTAAACCATTCCCAATATGGGTTTATATGGTGTGTAACCTAGATATGTGTCCCAAAAACACCAATGTTGAAGAGGTAAATTATGTATCATGAGAATACTTCACCCCTCTATTAATTTTCAATGCACTAACATGTATCAAATATTGAAGAAAAATTCATATGGGATAATATGATTATGGAAATTGTTTACTTTTAATCTCGATGTTTGTAATTCCAACAAGTCCAGGCTTAATGACATAAGATTAAGGGTGTGATGAAAATATTTCACACCCTATTATAGGAATAGAAAAACAATAACATGGATATCATCATGGGATACCTAAAAATACCAACTGGTAATTAAATAATATAACCATCAATCAATATCTTAACTATGTTAGCACATTTTATTCCTATCGAGGAAGATTTATCTATTGAAAGACAAGCTATGATATATATATATATATATATATATATATATTAGATGTTGTAAGAATGAATGGTCTTACACTCCCAATTATAAATAATGTAGTTCCAAAATTTACCTCATATTTAATAATAAGAATTCAACAAGCATTGGATATAGAACTCATATTTACCTCATCTTACCACACTCTAATAGATATTAAATATTAAATAACTGTCTAAACTAGAGAGGTTATTCGGTTGTCTAGTTCAGTTGATTTCCAATGATAATGGGATGGACACCTTCCCCTTTTATAGTTCTCATATAAAATAGTATCAATTTTGTTATTTAAATGGAATTGTATGAGGCTCTGTATGGGATGAAGAGTCAGAATCCAAAACACTAGGACGAATTCAAAGTGTAAACATTGATGGGAATTTATATTTTTTATGATATGATAGAGTGGGTTGAATCTAATCAATTTCAATGGAAATATTTTAATATTCAATATAAAATATATGATGTATGTCATTAATGAGTCATAGAGTTTGAGGTTTGAGATAATTTGTTCACCCATATTTCAGCGTGGAATGAATTTGTGTCATTTGAAATGAAAGAAAAGATTATTACTTGATAAATTAACCCCATTGAGATCCTTGATTTCATCAGAGTAGTGTCCTATCAAATAAATCTCTAACGTAATCTATCACAGGCCCATGATGAGTTCCACGTATCCTGATTGAGGATGTACAGACTAGTCCAGTTGAATATACTCAATACAAAGGAGGTAACATTGGTTAAAGTCCATTCATTATAGAGTTATCAATTAATGATATTATATTTTAGATAAAAATTTATACAATATAATAATACTCACCTGGTCAAATTTGTTATGGTTAATTCGTAATTTTATGGAAACATCTACTGTATGGAAAGAGGTGATGAATTAAATGTACTGTCACTTATTTTTACCTTATATTTTTATGAAATTTTTAGGGTTTAAATATATTAGGTGGAATGATATAACATCCCAAGAATTTTTAATATATTTCTATTTAAATAATACCAATGTTTTTGACCTTATAATTTCACAGAACAAAATGTTTAAATGAAACTTGATACTATATAAAAATATTAGTATTTACACAAGACCTTTATAACATATCCATATTGTTGGAGCGAAGGAATATGACTAAAAAAATTAATAAAATTTTATGGTTTACTGAATTATGAAATAATTTCAATTGCTATATACCTATTGTAAATAAAATAATATTGATTTAAATGAAAAATAATTTTTTTTTCTAAAAAATAGTATATTTCTTAGTCACATTTTGTGCACATAAATTAAAAACAATTTTTCAGATTTTAGAATATTTATTTTATAATATAAAAATAATTTTAAAAATCACTATATACAAATTATCATAGATTTAATTTTATTTTTTTTCTGAAATGACTCATTTTTCAATTATTAATGAAAAATAATAATTTATATAAAAATATTATTTTTTGATAATTTAAGAGCACCAATTTATTTAATGTTGGGTTTAAAAGTAAAATTAAATCCCAAATATATTTATTAATATAAAATATCTCATTAGAATAAATTTAATATTTATATTTCTTATATAAACTTATTCTAATATTTTTTAAAGTTGTTCATTTCAAATACAATTTTTTTGATATATCTATGGGTATAATTTTAAATTATATTCTTCTAATTCTGTGAGTTGGATTTTGAATAATGGTTTATGAATATAGAATTTAATTATTAATATTATGCAATATTATGGAAATAATATTTGACTATAAATAATATTGGCAAAGTAAAAATTATTTAGCAGGGTTACAATAAAAATGTGTTTACGATGTGTAAAACTAAATATGATAAGTGTTATAGATAATGAAAAAAATATATACTTACAATTATGTGGTCATATATAGATAATATATATTATATGGTTCTAAAATGGTCTATTTTGGAGCAATATGGATTGAGAAAAAAGTTGGTGGGATTAAATATTTTAAAAAACTCCATGTTTGTCCCATCCCCCAATTATAAAGGACACCCACTATCGTCTCATTTATAAACATCAAAATATCATTAGATAATCTAAAAAATACAGAAATAACTTAAATATTATTATAATTTAATTATAGAGAACATGTTTTGGTATGGAATACAACCAACATGTTCATTTTCTGGAAACCAAATGAACTGGTGTGAAGAAGAGGTAATATCCTTAACCATGTGTTTTATATTATTTCTTCCAGTACATCCTTAAAAACATATTAAAACATGATGATATAATCACAAAATCATCTTAATCATTTTAATTTCATAACCATAGAAGCATAGATCCTGTTCATTATTTTAATACATTGGTATGATTACAAGGAATCATATCCTGAAAGACCGATCGGTTTATCAATATTGGAAAATAGATTACATAAATGAATGTTACATTGCACTTTATAACATAAGACATAGAATAAATAATACATTTATAGTTCCATTATTCCTCTAGATTAACCCTATATATCAACCATAATATACTTCATGGAATCCTGGGAAATTAAAAAATAATAAAGGGGCAAGCTCAAATGCTTAGTAAGGGTAAATAATTCAGCCTAAGCTATAAAAATTTAAGGCAAGATGAATAGTAAAAACATAATCCTTAAAAATAATAAACATGAACATAATATGAAAATAATAAAGCAAACATTAATATATAAACATGAACATGGAAATTCAACTAGTCAAAAAATCACATGTAATTACTAATTTCATAACAAGGTAATTCATAATGTCAGACATAATAACTACTACGTCAAGGCCTTTTTCCAAGACCACTAACAAATATTTTGTCAAGGCCTTGTTCCAAGACATTGGTTTTTATCATGAGATCCACCGAGGCATCTAGGGGCTATTGAAGGTCCCTCATATCACTTATTAAGTCTAATGCATTTCTTAAATGAAAATGGTGAAATAAATCATAAACCTTTATATTAAAACTAGAATACGAAATTTTAATACTTTAACCATAAACCATGAATGGTATAAAAATAGTGCATCCACAGACAAACATATCCTAACCCATTTAATAATATATTTAATATTTTTATATAATAAATCAACCTCAATAAAGAATAATATCGTGTAAATATTGTTGACAAAGTTAAAAATGATCAGTAAAACTCTTTGAGAGAAATATCCATTTTTTCATGAAATCATTTAAAAGTCAAACAATTTAAAAAGGAAGTCAATTAACATAGATTATTGATTCAAATTTTCCCATACCACTTTGAAACTTTTGAACGAAAATAATATTTTAAAACAATCATGTCCATATAAATAAATCATGGAATTCATTTTTAAAACATAGACATTGATTTTAGACAAATAAATCATTAAAATATTTAAAATGATGATCTATTTAAAGATATCCATCCATAAATCCTTAAAATATTCTTTTTGAAAATGTTTTTATGAAACATTGACATTGATGATAAATATGTCCCAATAAATACATACACATAAACACTTTGGGATAATAATGAG
This sequence comes from Viscum album, assembly GCA_963277665.1. Classification (NCBI taxonomy): domain Eukaryota; kingdom Viridiplantae; phylum Streptophyta; class Magnoliopsida; order Santalales; family Viscaceae; genus Viscum; species Viscum album. Next base: position 637,622,014 of record OY728160.1, read on the forward strand.
ATTGAGGAATTAAACCTTACCTTAGGTCTGATACTCTCTTTACATGTACTAAACCCCTATATAATGTGTTTAAAAATATTATTAACTAATGTCAAAATCATAATAATATTTATGATATCATATATTATTCTTTTATGAATTTATATTACATGTTTTTTAACAATACCACGTTAATGCAACATTTCAGGTAATAATTGATTTGTTTATCGTACATGTTTTGGCGTGTTATTATTGATCATATTACATAGATCCTAATTTACATACTTCAATAATGTAAAATATGATCAATATATCATTTGAACTCTTTATATGAACATATATAAATATAGATAAATAAAACGGAACACCCCATTAATGGAGGCTGTATCCCGCACGTATGCATGAACGCTGTTTCAGTTTTCTTAACATATTTAATGGAAGTATGTGAATGAAATATATATATATATATCGTCACAATTGAATTATTCTATCATACATCTCATACTTATTAACAAAATTTATTCTTATAATCATTCTTGGATGGTTAATGTGGATAATGCATCTGATCGCGTTATAGAGAGAGTAAACTGTACGTACGCACAAGCAACAATTTCATTTTCTTAATAGAAACATTAGTTTGGAAAAGGATGGAATATGAATTTTATAGAATAAATATCATGTTATATTTATTATTAATATCCATTATATTCATTGTTATACCCATTGAAATAAAGTTTACATGAAAAACAATTCACACCACAGCGTGGAGATGGTAAGTCGTACGCACGCACGCATGGTTGTATTGTTTTTCAATGGATGGGTAAAAAGATAAATATGGTTTTACCATAGTCTTAATAAAATATAATAATACATTATAGGATGGTTTTATTATTTTTTTATGAAAAAAACTTAGTAATATGATGTAGAATAAGAAATTAACTTTGAAAGATGGGATAAAATGATTACCTCTTCTTCTTGTTTCTTCTTCTTATTTGCACAAAAGGACTCCATACGTTGGATTTAGTCCAAAAATGTTTCCTATAGGATAAATTTTCAGAATTTTAGAGGTTATTTGGGGTGGTTTTTCAGAGACAAAGGGCTTTTGATGTGTGAATAAAATAGAATGGTAGGGTCCCTTTTATAAAAGAGGTGAGGGGAACATTAGGAAGGTATTGAAATATTATTTTATTATACATTGATTTTAAGTTTAAAATCTTCCCTAATTACTTTATTTCAAATATAAGAAGATTATGGGTCTAAAACATCTCAAAAAAATGGTTTTATAAATTTTTATTTCACAGTCATAACTTTATCTTTTAGCTTAATCCCATTGTTAAAAACAACAACTCTTACCTTGTCTTCTTGCATTTTCATAATATATGGTAAATATATTTACTAAAAAATCCAAGAGAACCATAAGTGCGTCATTAAATACATTTTAAACATTATATATGTCATTTGGATAAATCATTGGATTTTAGGGCTATTATATTATTTAATAAAATAGTATTTGTTTTGAAAACTCATTTTTGTCAATTTTAAAACTATTTAGGAATTGGTTTTTAAAGTCATAGAAGCTTTATTACATAAAAAAAAGGATTTAAATCATACAAAATATGTCAATAACATCCATAAAATTAATTTATGGCATCTAAAATTTCAAAATATATTTTTTCTGTAATAATTACAATATCATTTATTTGATTCTTTCATTAATAAAGAGAATATTTCATTGTTATTGTGTCATAGAAAAATTAATTTATTTAATGTCTAAAAATCATAAATAAAATATTGTGATGTATAAAAACTTTTTATCTTTCGAGTGACTATTTATATTCTATATTAATACTTATATAACATTAATTTTTTTTTTAATAAAATATACATTTGTTTGTTTCATTTTTATTTACTTCAAATTACATCATATAAAATGTTATTTTCACATCCATGTGGATCAATGAGGTACCAAAATCGACCCATGGATTTCCATGGTAAGATTTATCTCATCCAATAAGATTATGACACATGTTAAGGCAGTTTAATATTATTATAATATTATTTTATTACCCTTATTTACCACTTTTACCACTTTTACCAGGATAAATAAAAATAATTACTGAAGCTTCTATTTATAAAGTCCAACAATAAAATGTACCTATTTAGAATATTTTGTCATTATGATTAAAAATATGGCATATATTTTTTCAAATTCGAATAACAGAAGATGCAGTAATTAATTTTAAATTTATTCCTTTTGTTAAAACTGAAAAGAAGGTTCTTAAGAAGTAATATCAATCAAAATATTGTCATGTGTTTATGTAAAATTAAAAAGTAAAATTACATAAAATGACCATAATTATATTAAATGATAAAATATTAATCCAATTTATATTTAATTCCAATTTAAAATACTATCTAACTATATTAATAAATTAGATGAAAAGGCATCGTTGAATTAAAAGGTAGTATATTTTCCCTATTCATCAAAAATTGAATCTTTTCATAAAATCCCCAAAATTTCATCCTAAACAAATTTTGATAATCCAAATTCAAAAAATAAGTCTACATTGGAAAATAATTTTTATAAAATTTTACAATGAGGTTATTACTATTCATTACTACTTTTAAAATAGCTAATTTGATAGGTTATGGTGTGCTTGAACTCAAGGTCACGCACAACGAAAGCTGTCTAATTATTTAAAAAGAAGCATACCATGGAAACATTGGTTGTTAAATTAATACCTCTTAGATAAATTATGTCCTTGCAATTTAAACTCAATATTGAAAACTATGGGTTTGATATTTCAAAATATATTATTGGAAATCCCACATTGAAAAATGGATTGATGTGGCCCCTATTTTAAATTAAAGAAAAGTAAGTATGTAGGTTACTATAAATAACACATACTTGGGTTCCATATTAGAAAACATGGACATAGAAGTGAAAACAAACTATCAAGTCTTGATGGAGAGTGATGGATAATATTGTTAGGAGAAAGTTATAAATTTGAATGTCATAAATATGTGATTATCCCAAGGATGATTTGATTCCTCGTAAAAGAAAGTACAAGGAATTTTTTTTGGTTTTATGATCCTTTTACCTGTGTTTTAGAATTAATTTAATTCATAGACTATGAGCTCCATGAAGCATACGTAATTTCAATGTATAGTTTCATCCTCTACCATAAACTCATCTTTATTTTTAAGAGATAAAACTCAAAAATATTCTATTTATCTCAATCATATAAGGTTCCAAATATAAAAATATACAATCTAAATAAAGAAAATTGTATAATAATTACCAGAGACTTCCTCTAGGACATTGGTATGTGATAAAGCGTTGTCAGACTCCGGATGTGGGTTTGATTCCCAGAGCTTTTTCTGAAGGGACATGTTATTTCCCGACCTGCAGGTTATCCTTTTTTTAAAACAACATTATTATAAAATTCCAAAAACAATCATAAGAAATGTTTCAACATTTAAATATACTATCAAAAATTAATCTTAATCCATTCCAACCTTTAGATTTATCCAATATACATTTATCCAATCTATCTCTAAAAGGTCTATCAATTTCCAAAATCTATTCTAACATCAAATTCCCCACTCAACATAATGTTTCTATTATTGTCATATAGTGAATATATGATCACCTTTATCATATTAAAATATTAATGAAATCCAACAGTATTTTAGTTCCATTATTTTATATATCACATTCTACTTATAACTAGAATTAAAATCTTGAATCCAAAAACAAAAATACATTGATATTTCCACTTCGACTATAGTAACAGTGAAATATTTACTTTGATCCATTTCCTTTTTCCTTAGCTATATTTTCACGATTCTTAAGAAAATCATTTAACCAATGTCCTATTTCTTTGTAATTGTAGAATTTAACATCGACTACCTCTTTTTTCCCCTTGAAATCCCAAGCTTAGTGGCCTTTTTCATCACATTTTTAACAAACTCCCATTCCTTTTTGAAAAAATACCAGGGTGTTTCTTCCATCATTTATCACATAAGGGAAAATACTTCTTTCCCATTTTACCTTTATCTTTCTATTACTCCACCATTCTCTTATTATCATTCTTTACTTTAATTTCACATGACTTTGAGAATTCCATTTCTTTCTTGGTAGCACACGAGACTATAACTTCGTATGATGAGAATGATTGTGTGACCAATTCTCTTCAGAGGAATGGTTTTAACACATCAACAAATCAATGAATATTATTTTTTGGGTAACCTATGTAGTCTGCATCATGCCTTGTTAACCTTGTGATGTTTGCCTTTTACTTTTCAACATTCTCGTCCTCTTTTTGTCTCATACTTAGAAACTGCCTTTCTATATCAGCTCATTGTTCATGAGGAAATAATTTCTCAAGTAAAAGTTATTAAAACCATCTCCATTATATATTTCATAATTCTTCATCTTCCTTTGTGTTTTGAATCAATTTCCTCCAATGATCTGCATCTCTTGAAAGAAGATAGACTCCTATACCAACTCTTTCCATCTCATTAATCACCAATGTCAAAATGATTTTATCTAAGTACATATCCACATATCATCAATAAACCGATTTGTAGTCCAATTTGATATTGAAATTTATTGTCTCATGAAGAGTTATAACATCGATCCTCCGTGTTGTGGATCAGGATGTTCCATACAGGTAAAGAAAGTATTTAGAAGCTGAGTCAGCTATCCCTATATAGTTATAAGTTGTTCAGTACCATTTTTGTTACCAACTCAACTATCATTTTATAAACTAGGAGTTCAATCCCTACATGGATTTTGTTAATTGATACAATTTCCATTTCATCAGCTAGGCACCATTTTGAATGAATCGAATACACTAGATTTGGTTATGAATCATAATGAATAATTTCAAACTAGCTAAATACGTAACATAAATTGAAAATTTTATGTATATCTATTCCAATATCGTAAATATTGTACCTTTGAGGAAATATTTACACATAAATCCTTCATAATGTTATGTAAAAAAATATGGAATATCCAAAACATATCCGCTTTGAGGGTCAAACCAGGTGCACAGTAAGGCCTGTTGTCATGTACCAGGTTACCCTGAGTTAATCTCAGAACACCTTGTCAAAGTTTTCACCCCTAGGTACATTCGTCCCAGAACCAAATTCTATTGTAGTGCCTAGACAGGTATTTATTTTCTAGGAATACCCACATAATATCTATTTTAAAATTCTATGATTCACATTAATACTTATCTTTATCTACTGTGTTAGGGTTTTGACCCCTAATATTAGTTTTCTATATCAATTTCCATGGTTATTTATAAAATTACTATGATACTAATTGTAACACCTCGACCGCAAAACCCTAGATTCGGTGCATTATTTTGATGAATTTTCATTATTAAAAGGAATCATGTCCCGGAGGACTGATCATTTGAGCAGTCTTGGAAAATAGATTACACACATGAATGTTACATTACACTATCTAAAATAAATCAAACAATAAATAATTTTTTAGAATGCCATTATTCCCATATCTTAGCCCTATATATCAATCATAATACACTTCATAAAATCCTATGAAAAGAAACTATAAGAAAGGGGTGAGCTCAGATGCTCAGTATGGGTAAATAATTCAGCGGAAGTAATAAACATTTAAGGAAAGATGTATAATAAAAACATCGTCCTACTAAATAATAAAAATGAATATAACATGGAAAAAATAAATAAAGAATTATCATATAAACATGCACATGGTCATTCTACTTGTTGAATAATCACATGTAATAACTAATTACATCACGAGGGAATGCATATTTTCGGACATAATAATTACTAAGTCAAGGCCTTCTTCCAAGACCATTCTCAAACATTATGTAAAGGGCTTATACTAAGTCACTAGTTTGTCTCATGAGGCCTACCGATGCATCGAGGGGATATAGAGGGCCCCACCCGATACTTTCTATGTTCAATGCATTCCTCATAAGAAAAGGGTGAAACATTACATAAAAATTCATATTAAAACTAACATATGAAATGTTAATACTTTAACTATAATCCATGAAGGGTATAAAAATAGCACTGTCAAGACCCACCCCCCAGGGCCTGTGCTGTGACTACCCCAAGCTCGCCTTCCATAGGCCAGGGGCTGGCGACTAGCACCAAAGGTGAAATTCCCTATAATTGGGAAGGCATTGCCTTTAGAACATGTAAAAACACACACAAGTGATGATTTTCTAAAAAGAGTCAATATTTCATTACATATAGATTTAAATTGAAGATTTATTTTTTTAAAACAAGATAACTTAAAATTTCATATGAAATCAATTACAAAATTATGTAGCTAAATTTCTTTACTTTTAGAAAATTAAATGAAATATGTACATGGATAAAATTTTACATATTATTGTAATTGACCAAATGTTATTATAGTGTTGACATATATATATATATAGGATTTAGGAACATAAAATTATAACAATTTTTACTTCAAAACAAAAAAAATATAAAGATGTTTTTGGTGAAAGAATTCAAAGGGATTTAATGTAGACATAAGACACAATAACTGAATACCAATAAATAATATTAGAAATTATAACAATCCTACAAGGGTTCTATTAATCATAAGATAAAAAACATATATTTTTTGGAAAATACTGACTCAATTATCAAATTAAATATAAAATTATATAGAATATAAAAATAAAATTAAACCAAACTTGTATAATTAAATCATAAATAAAAATACTAATTTCATTCAAAAAAAATATAACTTATAAAATGAATTATATTAGCAATCTTATGTTACATTGATCATTTTTCATATGAGGAAGAAATTTTGGGTCTTTGGTTCTCCCATTAGGAGGTAGTGAATATTTGAGTTCCAAATGAGAATTTTAGGCCTATTTATAGGCAAACTCTCCCCACATTATTATATATAAATAATGTTAAATTAGAAATGTAAAATATAAAATGGATAAGGGGGTTTTTTTCTTCTGTTATATCTACAATTCAAAACCGATGATAGGAAACTGAATTCATGGTTTTTCTTCAACGTCCAAAATAAAATTATTTTTTATATTTTTTTGTAAATAGGAAGAAGTATATCAGGAAGGATCCTACAGTGCATGAAATGTGTCAAGGGGATTTTCTTGGTTCGAATATGTCTGATTATGACAGATCAGTTTGACAAGGAATAAACCGTCCAAATAAAACTAGATCTTAAAAAAATATGATACACGTAGGATTTGTGATGAGGTTGGGAATTGAAGCTCTAATAAATTGATGATGTAGATGGGTTTTAACTCACATACTCTAAATCTAATGTATGAAATAGTGGGAAATCGTGGATTTTTCCAAACCTGGTCGTGTAGGTGAAACACAACAAACATGGTTTAATAGTTTCAGTGATTGAATTATCTATTTACCAGTGTTTTATTTTGAGTATTATTTTCATACATCATATGTTATATAAATAATAATACATAAAATTTAATATTCAATATATTAATATATTCCCATCCCTTTTTAATAAAAATATTCTACTAATTTCATTAAACTGAAAATTTATGACATATTAAATAAAAACATAATATTTTTCTCTAGGGTAAAAAACATTTCACTATTTTTATTTTAAAAAATAAATGTTTAATAATTGTAAAAAATCACTAGATATATATATATGTTATTATATATATATTTATATTACCAAAGGCTCTGACCCACCATTTTCAATATAAAATTTAATTCTAACAAACATATTCTTTAACGGTCAGATAAAATGCCTTATATATAATTATTCCATTAATACAAAAAATTCATCAACATTCATTTCATTTCCCCAAAAATGGTGTTATATATTCTTCTATATTTTAGTGTAATTTCTATTTTAGGTGCTACAAAATTTATTGTTATTGTTGATTCATGTGATCTTCATTATGTATTTGGCCTTGTTGTGTTTCTTGGTGAATTTCTATATGTGTTGATGTAAATCATATAGGCTTTATTAGACTAGATCATGTTTCGATATGATGTTGTCGGGTCTTTGTATTAAAAAATTTATACTAATTATTCATTTTATCAACATTATATTTATCTACTACATTAATTAATTTAATAAATATAATATAAATATTTAATAAAAAATCATATAATAAATCATGGTGCTACATTCTCCACCCTTTTTTAATGGTTTTCTCGCAATTCCCTCGTGTTTATAAGCTCATGCTATGATAATGTGATCTGCATAGTTACTAATATTTCTTCCAAGATGATTAAATTTTATGGCAGCAATGAAATATTTTATTTCCTTTCCCCGTATGTTGTTGATGCATGAGGGGTTGTATAGATATATACATTAAAAGGTAATTATTATTGATGGATTCTCAATCAAATTCTCTAGTAGTCAGTTTTATCTTGATTTGAATAGGTCAGTCTCATTGATCCATATTCAATGGATTTGATATCATTATAGATTTTACCTGAAAGACAAAATCTTAATATTTGTCTCATATATAATATGTTTATAATTCTTCCTTCAATAACTGCAAAAAAAAATATAGGAGGGATTTAGGTTTCTCATATAGGTTAAATCACATAAAAAGTACATCATGATAATTTCCTTATCATTTATGGTAAGAACAATGAAGATAACTGTGGTCAATGTAAACCAATCATGATCATTTATGGAGTTTGAGTATATCAAATGTATTGGATATGTTGTAAATTCATTTTAGGACTGATGCATATCATTATTATGTTGAGTTTCGTCATATCATGACTTTATAAGGATCTAAGAAACTAACTTATCTATAAGGGATATGATATTTATTTGGCTTCTCCTTCCAACCATCTGAAAAATATAGAAGAGATTATTTTACTATGGAAGTATACTCAATATAATTAAGGGTTCTAATTTTTAATAGTGGTCTAGACCATTCAACCAATATAACTTATAACAGCCAGAACCCACTTTTCCTGATTCGGTTCAAAAACATGTTTTGAATTTTTTTATAAATGATAAGTGAAAAATATTTTTTTCAATATACAAGAGATGACCATTTCTAGTCTAGGTTCTAAAAAATTAGAGTATATATTACAATTTATGTTAGGTTAATAAAATAAAATAGTATTCGAAATTTGATTCCAGGTGTTCTAACTCCATAAGAACTAAAATACCTATAAGATCCTGAATATTGGGTAAAATGTTATCATTTATGGTTTGGTTTGAATATATTTTTGGGCTAATTAAGTGCTTACCCTTGTCCTCAAGGCGTCTCTATGGTGTTTCAAGGGTTCAGGACACTAAAAAGTGGAAAGGGGGATTGGGTACGTGGCATGATATGAACACAGTTAGTACAAACCATGAGGATAGCCTAGGAAACCATGTAAAAGGTGGGTTTTTGGACAATGGACTCTAAAATGTTTTCTCATGGTTTGGTAAATCATATGGGTAAACCGTGCTGCCCAGAATCATTTACAAAAACAACAATTTTTCCACTACGAAATTTTAATACACATCTCGGAATTTCCTCCCCATTCTCCCATAGTCCCCCTAGGAATGAACAAAATCACCCAAGGGCTCCAAGATATTGATCTTAATCATTTATACGGTGTTTTTTTGTTGTTGGTTTCATATTGATGCACTGGGTAAGGCTAATCCCAACCTTGTTTCTCTTTTGAGTTTAGGGTTTGTATCATCTTTCAATCTCTTTTCGAGGCTCTAAAACCCTACTCTTTGGGTGATATCTAGGAAAAAACATCAAGGGTTGGTTGAAGAAAAATCTAAGGGCTTGATTAAGAGATTTTTCACACAAAGAATTGAGGTATTTGGTCTACAATATATATACCATGGTTTATTTGTGGATTTGTGCATGTGTGGTTTTGTTTTTGCGTGTCTCTTGGTATGTTTTGACCACACATAGCATGTTTAGGTAATATGGTTTTTAAGAAGGTAAATAGAAACACTCACGATCCACATAGGATCTATCAAGGGTGATGAGACTAATCTGGGGCCACCCATGGGGTTTTCCAACTCTCCCGAACCTAGGGATTTTTACATAACAAGTGATATTATTGGGTAGTTATGTAGAGCCTTGATATACATGTTGATGTGTTTTATTGTATTTAAGTAGATGCTAGGTGATTAACCAAGGATTAGTAATAAACTAAGGGATATTTGGTTAACATGGAAATGATTAAGGACCATAATGAAATGGATTAGGAGTCTGATAATGAAGCCTAGTGAGTTAGTCACAATGAACGAAGCATAGTGTGATAGGTACAATGAATAAATGCTTAATGAGATAAGCATAATAAAATGGAAATCAGGATAAGTGGATAATTGATTTGAAATGGGGTAAATGTGCTATTGGGTTAAGGAATAGTATTAACTCTTATGTTATTATTATGATTTATTTCTTCCTTAGGAAATGGTAGTGATGTTGTGTGAATGGGTAATGAATAGATATATGGATAGAATATGTGCATTTCTTGGAATAATGGGGTATTGACACGAGGTTCTACTCCCATAGGTTGGGTTAGACTGAGGCTCCAAACTCCACCCATAATGTACATGTCAGGGAAAAGGATTGAGGCACTATTACACTAAAGATTACATCCACCTAGACTGAGGCTTCAAGTTGACGATATGTTTGAAATGAGGAAGTTAGTCCTAGTGAGATAGGATAACTATGTGATTTCCTCACACAATTGATTATGTACATTAATACTATGTAACTTGTTGTGATAGATTAAAACATGTTAAATTTTTTGGGAATGGTATGTAATGTAAAATGGTATGAATGGTAAGATATGTAAATGGAAATAATTATTTGTAATGGACACAAAATAGTTAAGAGAACTGAATATTTTCCTGGTCATTTATAATTCATTTCCATTTTTCATGCAGAATTGTTTATACCATATATTCTGTAGACATCATTAGTGGTCGCCTATTGAGTTGTGCTCGCAGCCTACTCAGGATGCTGGTTGGTACCAGAGAAGATCTCATGATTGCAGGTTAGGAGAAGGGAAAACTCCATTTCGATACAGTTGGGTTGGAACGAGTGTGCATGGAGGAGGACCCTGACTTTGTGTCAGGACCATTTTTGGAATTTTTTAATTTTTCTTCATTTTGGGTTTTGATCACTTTTTCACTTCTAGAAGGGAGTGGAATATTTACTATTTGAAATGGTTGTACCCTATTGGGGGAAAAGTTGTTTATGCATGCTCTTGTATAATTGGATATTATTCCTATATTTTTATCTTATATTATTGCATACTCTGATAAAAGGTTTGTATATTATTACCAATTGACTATTTGGACCCCACTACTAGTCAACAACTATTTGAGTGTGGGGAGGCACGCTTAAGGTCATGTAACCACCTGAATCAGAGCACCGATATAGTGGATTTTGGGTCGGGGACGATACATTGTCGTATCAGAGGAGTTCTATTAACTTTCTTACTATTATTGGATTATAGACATGAGGTTAGGAATGTGTCAGGACATGGTAACGAGATCATTTTTGGGTGTATCTAACCCATTTATGGGGGAAAATCCATGTCACTCATGGTGGGAATTGTAGTTCTTGACTGTGTGATGTTACAGTTGATGATTTTTCATCACTGGGGGAAGAAGATGTAGTGTGATGTGATGGTTTTATGATATTTGGCTTATGTCCTCAATGAAACAAGGTTGTTCATTCTTTCATCAATTTAGGCACTTAGTGATATAGGTGACATACACCATGATAGGTATACACAGCTTAGGTGTCTTAGGCATGAATGATATAATGCACCTCTCATCTTGATAATTGAAATGGATAATGTTGTAAACGAAACAGTGAAAGTGGTGTAGATAAAAGAACTATATGTGATGATTAATGAAATATATTTAATTAAGGGTTTGTAATGAATTCAAAATGTGGGTTTTAACATGCGGTTTGAACCCTGTAGTGGTTTATGGTTGTTTACCCAGTGTGGACCATGGCCCATGGTAGGTATACTTGGGGTGACATGTTCAGAATGTAAAGTTTTGTTGGGATGGTGTATGTATGGCGGGTTATTGTTCCTTGTGAAGATACTTCTTTTAATGAAGTTGGGAATGTTTTATGGTATGTGTTCTAAACCTCATTTTTGGAAATGTAGAGAAATGCCACCATGGCATCAGGCGCCAGTTAAGAAATAATAAGATGTTGCTGACAACACTCCTCTAGTAGAGGACTAAGAGAATGTGTTGATCTATGAATGTATGGAAGAATAGTTTTAAGAGATCATGGCTTATTTTATACAAATTACGGATCATGACCCATGGCGGGTTTCACCGAGTATGTCTGAGTTAACCATGGAGTTTCAGTGCAGAACTCTTCGACCATTACCGGAGAGGGTGGGAAAGAGGTAGTAGGGTTCTGGATAGAGTTGGTCCATATGATATTGACCATCTAGAGACTCATGTTGGGAAGATAGTAATGTTGGTAACTTATATGTTGTGGGGCTAGGTAAAGCATTGGTGGGTCAACTTGGCTCAGATTGAGCAGGCTGAGAGGATGTTGTGGAAAAAATTCTAAGAAATGCTTCTGGAGCATTTTTACCAAGAGGCTTTGAAACAAGAGAAGGCTGTAGAGTTCAGGAGAATGACTCAAGGATCGATGTTAGTAATGGAATATTATGGCAGCTTCACTGACCTATGACACTTTGTTCCAAGGTTGTTAGGGGATGAGACAGTAGTTATAAGAAGTTTCTAGGATGGGCTACGACATGATATGAGGTCTGAGGTGAATATATTTCTCTTGAATAAGGTTACAGAGGTACTGTATCAAGTGATGATATAAGGAGGGATCTTAAAGGGAGATACAGGTAGTGGGCCTATCATGCCAGCTGGGAAGACATGTGGTAGAGCTTTCAAGGGATTAAATTGTCATTTGGGATGTTTTTAGTATGGAGGAAGTGTGCAAGGTTTTTAGAAGAGAGGGTCCACTTCTCAGGGTGGTGATTAGATGTCCTGCTATTAGTGTGGATGGTCAGGGCACATGTGTGGCTAGTTCCCTAAACCTCCAGTTAAGTACCGGTCGTATAGAATACTGGTACACATGAAGATGTTCTATAGGAACCATCAACACGTGAGCATGGATGTTGGTGTCAGACAGACGACAAGAGGCAGCAAGGGATTAGTTTCTCCATATCAAATAGGAATTTGGGGCTTCAGAATCCATACTAGTAGGGGAAGTAGATGTGGAACTTAGCGTCAGGATCACCCATGTTAGCAGGGAAGTGCAGTTCCTGACACACATGTTGGAGCCATGGGAAGAGGGTAATGTCAACTTCATGTAGTTTAGTCTACACCTATCGATTACGAGGATTGTCCATCAAATGTCTGAGGTACGATATTTGTAGTTTAAATGATTTTTAGTGTGTTATTTGACACTAGTGACACACACTCTTTTATTTCTATCCAGTTTATGGTAGCATTGGGTTTGCCTATGGAGTGTGTGTGTGGGGTTATGTCGATTGAAACTCCATTGAGGGAGAAAAAGGAAGTTATCAGGCTGTGTAAGGGAGGCGATCTAGAAGTTAGTGGGTATCGTTTCCTATGAAACATGTTCATTCTCAAGATTTTTGTATTTGACCTGATTTTGGTTATGGACTTTTTGGTGTTGTATCGGGAGAAAAAAATATTGTTACCATCATAGGGTATCGTTCAAGTCACTTTAGGGTTACAAATACTTCCATCGAAGAGAGTGGGATGTTCGACCATGACACGAGGGACCATTTTTACAGCAGTTGGGTAGGTTCATGTCTCATGTATATTTTCTTATGATTGATGAAGAAATAGGGGATTAATCATTCTTCCCTGCAATAGTGGATCAGTTTCATGATGTGTTTTTTGAGGATTTCTCAGGGTTACCACCTGAGAGGGATGTTCAGTTCATGATTGAGTTTTTTCTTGGTACGAAGCTAGTTTTGATTCTGCTGTACAAATTGGAACTCACAGAACTTCGTGATTTAAAGGTTCAACATGAGGAGTTTGAATGTAAGGGGTTCATATGTCTTAGTATGTCTCCTTGGGGATCTACTACGATTTTTTCAAATAAGGATGATGGGTCATTAAGGTCGTGTGTTAATTATCGGATGTTAAATCAGATTATGGTGAAAAATCGGCATCCTATTCCTATAATTAATGACCCGTTTGGCCAGTTGAGGGGTGAATTGGTGTTTTCTATGATTTATTTGAGAGTGGGTAACCTCTAGTTGAGGGTGAGGCCTTCTAACGTACCAATAACATCTTTCAAGAGTTGGTATTGGTTGTGTGAGTTGGGGGTGATGCCTTTTGGCTTGACCAAAGCATCGATGGTGTTCATGGTATAAGGAACCATATCTTTCATACTTATCTAGATCATTTTGTGGTTGTATTTTTTGACGACATCTTGGTTTACTGAAAAACTCATGATGATTATGTCCAACATCATTTCATCATTTTGAGTGCACTAAGAGAGAATCAAATATATTCCATGTGGTCCAAGTTTCAGTTATGGATTGAGGAATGGAATTTTCTATGTCACATAATCTCTAAGGATGATGTTTCTAGGGATCCAGAGAAATTATTGGCTTTTTTGTCATAGGGTCAGCCCAAGATTATTTTAGATGTTTGGAGTTTCCTAAGTTGGATGAGTATTACCAAAGGATCATCCAAGATTTCTCTCGCTTGTTAGAACCACTATCAAGTTTAATAATGAAGAGAATCCTGATTTAGTGGTCTGAGACTTGTGATAATTCATTTCAAGAGTTGAAAAAGAGGTTGAAAACAACGCCGGTCATGATTTTACCTGAGTTGGGTAGGATGCATGTACTAATTTGGGATGCGTCCATTATTGGGCTTGGGGCTGTGTTGATGCAATTTGAAAGGGTTGTGGATTATGGGTCGAGGAAATTTAAACCCAATGAGTGGAATTAATCCACTCATTATATTGATTTTGATTTAGTAGTGTATGCCTTATTGTGATGGAGTCACTAATTGTTGGGTGAATGGATCACAATGTTTACCGATCACAAGAGTCTAAAGTATATCTTTTCACAATGGGATTTGAATCTTAGAAAGTAATGATTCGTCGAGTATATCATATATTTCAACATTTATATGGTATATAAACTAGGGAATGGGAACATTATTATTGATTATTGGAGTAAGAAGGCTCTAAACTATGTGGTTCAAGAATCCAGCACTATGTGGAAGTTGATGACGTTGTTCATGGAGATGTAGCCAAAGGTGCGAGATGAAAATGATCAGGAAACTCTTTCTTCATTGGTGGTGGATTCAATGCTTTTGGGTCATGTTAAGGAAATTCATCTTGACAATCATTAATTTTTGTCCATGAAAGAATGAATTAAATGTGGGGAGCCACCTTCTGGTTGGGTTGTCAATGTATACGATGTTTTTTGTGTTTGTGGTCGTCTGGTTGTGCTGATATTCATGATAGAATATTTGATATGTTAGTTCCATGCATCTAAATGGGTAGTGAATCCTAGTTTTACCAATAATTATCGTGATCTCTGAAATTAGTTTTGGTGGATAGGAATGAAAAAGGATGTTGCGGGCTTTGTGGCACGGTGCCTTTCATATCCGTAGGTGAAGGTCGAGCATCAATGCCCAGGTTGTCTGTTATATCCATTTACCATTCTGGAATGGAAGTGGGATGATGTGATGATGGATTTTGTGGTGGGACTTCTTAGGATGCCTTGGAACAATGACACAATCTTGGTGGTTGTGGACCAGCTAATGAAAGTGTCTCATTTCTTACTGATTCCTGGGAATAACACTTTTGACATGTTGGGTGAGTTGTCTGTTTAGCAAATAGTATGATTTCATGGTGTACTGCGGACTAATGTTTTTTATCATGATCCATATTTCACATTTTTCTTCTAGAAAGGGTTTCAGAAGGCGCTTGGTAATCAGGTTCTTTTGAGTGAGGCGTTCAACCAATAGACGAACAAGCATTCATAACATACAATCCAAGTGTTGAAAGATATGTTGAGGGATTGTGTGTCGGAACTTGGTGGTTTTTGGGAGAAGTACCCATCGCTTCATGAATTTTCCTACAACAACAATTTTTAGTCTATGGTTCAGATGGAACTATTTGAGGATATTTATGGGAGGTTGTGTAGATATTTGCTATGTAGGTTGGAGGCTAGTGAATCTTAGCTATTGGGACCGAGTCTCATGCAGAAGACTTCATAGAAAGTTGATTTAATCCAAAAAAGGATGGAAACAACTTAGAGTAGGAAATTTCATATGCGGATCAGAGGCATAATCCTCTTCAGTTTGAGGTGAGTGATAGTGTGTTCCTTCAGGTGTCGCTAAGTTGTGTCCTTGACAGATTCAGAAGCAAGGAACATTAGTTGCTTGGATTTTGGGGTCATTTGAGATTGTGAAGAGGATTGGGATGGTGGCATAAAAATTGGCTCTTCTACAATGGAATAGTGGGATGCATGTTATTTTTCATGTATCGCAGCATCAATGTTATCACCACGATCTAAATCACTTGGTAGATGTTGAGAATATTGAGCTTGAGGATGATACGTCCTTTCTGGAGCATCTGGATCGTGTTGTGGATCATAGTGAGAATGTCTTGAGGAGCATGGTAGTTCCATTAGTGCGAGTACTATGGCAGCATGGCAATGTTCAATAAGAATCCTGGGAATGAGAATCAGATATACGAGCTCAGTAACCTGATCTATATTACATGGAAGTGTAATGAAGCTTGGGAGCTTGACTCGAGGATGTTCCATTATACGGCGGGGAGGTGGTAAGATTTTATATCATGTAAAGGTATGTTCTCATTTATTTATTAGTTTGAATCCCTTGTTTGGGTTAATTTATTGCTTACCCACATCCTTGAAGAGGATCAGGGTGTTATGAGGGTTCGGGGCACGAAAACAGAGAAAGGGGGGGGGCTTCTTTGTAGGCTGCAAGGTTTCCACATGGTTAGTGATTACCGTGCAGACAACATAGGAAACCGTGCAGGAGGTGGGTTTTTGGACAGTGGCCTCCACACGGTTTGCACATGGTTTGAAAAACCATGCAGGAAATCTGTGCTTCCTATAAACATTTAAAAAAATTACAATTTTTTCACTCCTAGATTTTTGTACACAACTCAGGATTTCCTCCCCATTCTCCCCTCTTCACCCGAGGAATGAATTAAATCTCTTAAGGGCTCAAATAGATAGATTTACCTCATTTTAAGAAGTATTTGGTGCCTTTAGTTTCGGATCGAAGCTCTAAGTAAGGCTAATCCCAACCATATTTCTCTTTTGAGTTTACAGTTTCTATCTTATTCTCTTCTATTTATGAATAACTAAAACCATATTCGTTTGGTGAGATCTAGGTAAAATATTCAATTGTTGGTTGAAGTTGAATCGAAGGCCTCGATTAAGAGTGTGTTCACTTTCGGAATTGAGGTTTGTGGTCTATAAGTTATATACAATTTTTAATTTGTGGATTTGTACATGTGTAGTTTTGTTCTTGGGTGTCTATTGGTTTATTTTGATCACCCTTGGTGTGTTTAGGTGAAATGGTTATTAAGAATGTAAATGAAAACTCTAATGATCCTTGTGGGATTTTTCGATAGTGATGAGACTAATCTAGGGACCCCTTGGGGTTTGTCCACTTTTTAGAACCTTGGTATTTGTAATGAACAAGTGATATTGTCGTGTAGTTATATAGAGCCTTGATAAACATGTTGATGTGTTTGATTTTATTGAAGTAGAAGCTTGGTGATGCACCTAAGGTTAGTAATAGCCAAAATGATATTGGATTAACATGGAAATGATTGAGGACCATAATGAAATAGATTATGAGTCTGGTAATTAAGCCTAGTGAGTTAGGCATAATGAATGAATCCTAGTGAAATTTTCACAAGGAATGAATTCTTAGTGAGATAAGAATAATAAAAGGGTAATTGTTCCATGTGGCTAAATGATGTGAAATGGGGTAAATGTGTTAATGGGTTTAGGCCGGGTATTAACTTTTATGTTATTGTTATGATTTACTTTCCATGGGAAATGGTTGTGATATTGTTTTAATGGTTAATGGATACATATATGTATATAATGTGCACATGGTTTGGTAGAGTGGGGTATTTACTTGAGGTTCTATGCACATGGGTCGAGTTGGACTAAGGATCTAAACTCCAAACCTAATTCACAAGTTAGGGAAGATGACTGGGGATCTGTTCTCTTAACGGTTGCATCCACCTAGAATAAGGCTTCAAGGTGAATATGTGGTTTACTTGAGAATGTTATTCCTAGTGATAAAGGATTATAGTGTGTTTTCCTCATATGTTTTATTGTCCACATTATGCTCATGTAACTTGTTTTGATTGATGAACCCATGTTAAATGTTTTAGAAATGGTATGAAATGAGAAAAGGGATGAATGGTAAGATATGGAAACAGAAATAATAGTTTTTAATGTACCTAAACCGGTGAATGGAATTTAATCTTTTACTTGTTTTATTTTATTCATTTACCTTTTTCTTGCACAATTGTTTATAACCGATATTTTGTAAACACTATTCTTTATGGACAACTGAGTTTTACTCACACCCTGCTTAGGATGCTGTTGGGTACTTGAAAAAACATCATGTTTTAATGTAAGGAGAAGGTAAAAGGAACTTTCTAGGCAGTTTAGTTAACACATGTGTGCATGGAGGAGGACCCAGACTAGGAGTCAGGTCCATTTTGGGGATTTTCTAGTTTGTCTCCCTTTTGGGTTTTGTTGAATTTTTCCATTGTAGACTGGCATGGCATATTTTTTGTTGTACATGGTTGTATCCAATTTAGGGAATGGTTGTTTATGAATTCTTTGGTATTCTTGGATTTTACTCTTTAATATTTTATCTTCTTTTGTGGCCTACTATGATAAAAGGGTGTATAATCTACCCAATTGACTATTTGGACCCCCACTACTAGTCGATAACCTTTTTCAAACAGGGAGGCATGCTTATGGTCATATAACCACCAGAATAGGAGAACCAGTATAATTGATTCTAGGTTGGGGTCATTACAATACCTTTGAAAATATTTTTAATTTTTAGATGAACATTTAATTTTCTAGTCAGGGGTTTTAAAATCATTGAGTTACTATTTATAAAAACTTACTACTATAAAAATACATTTAGAAATAACGCTTCGAAAAAATTATTCAAAACATTTATGCCTTAAAAATACCATAAGACTTTTTATATTAATTACTCTAAAACATTTATCTAAAAAAATCTATGGAACTTTCTTAAATCAAAAGTAATGATTCATAAAACAAAAACACTTTCCCCACCTCACATATGGATGGTTATATGGGACTTCAAATTTTTATGAGGGATGGTTTCATTCCCCATTCCCTATCATGTTTACCATATTTAGATTCTGATTATCAAAAAATTGTAAATCACTCAATAAATTTATATATTTACACTGGTGTTTTATTTCTAAAACTATATAATATATTTTTTCATAAGAAATCTCTAGGAAATTGATATAGATAAATTTCATTATATTCACCAAGTAATTGAAATAATTACATGAATGACATGTCATATATTATAAGAAATGGACATATATTATAATGAAATTTACATCTTTGAATATAAATAGGTTTCAAGAACATAAAATGATAACATTCATCAATGAAATACCACATAATATAACAATGTTTTAGGTAGATAGATTCCATGAGATTTATAGTAAATCATATATATCAGAGACTAAAAATATATAAATCATTTAAATATTAAAACCAACCAAAAATTGTTCTTTTGATGTTTAGTGAGAAAACATATAGTATTAAAAAATACTAATTCCCTTTTCAAATTAAATTTCAATGGATATCAAATAAAAAATAAATAATAAAAAGTGTTACAATAAAATAGTAAAAAAATTCCATTTACAAAACAACAAAATAGAAATTATAACATGAAATAAATAAATAAAATTCCATCACCATAACCATTTTTAAAAGGAGGAAATTTTTTTGGGTTTTTTGTTTTCGTAGCCTGGGGTAGTGAATATGTGTTCTCTGCATGATATTTTTTATGTAAACATTATAGTCAAACTCTTCCCACTATATTTTTTAAAAATAATGATAATTGATAAATGTATATTATCAATTGGTAGAGGGGTTTGTTTGGATTATGATGGATCTATTGTGAAAAAAATGAGCTAAAACTGAATGGATGGTTTTATATTTTTTTCAATGTCCGAAATAAATGTATATTTTATACGTTTTTTTTTGTGAAAATAAGAAACATTTCATCATAAAGGATATTTCGACTCCGGTAAAATCAAGGTTGATTGATATTTTTTTTTCTTATTTTATATATTGATAGTTATGTTAATATAAACATTCATCGTAGAGGACAGAAAACCATAAAGAGTGGTGGTTCTGATATATTTGTTTAACCAAGATCTTTATGTAGTGTGATCTCATAGTGATTCTAGTACAAAGTTATTAGTATTTTTATATAGGGATTGAGGATACAATCTTAGTTTTAGTTTTCGTTAAATAAGATGGTCCATTAGTTGATAAATATAGAAGCAAAGAATATAAGGAAATAGAAATCAAGGTTTTTCTTCTGGTTAGAATAAGGTGGAATAAAATGGAATGGTTTGATGATGAATAAATGGTCGAGATTAAATCAGTTTTTAAGGACACATCATACCTTTTAGATTAGTGAAGGTCCTAGGGTATTGAATTGCGGGTAAATGGATGGTGTTGATAGGTTTAAACTCATTAATCCTGAATCTAATGGCTAAATGTGGAAGACAACATTGATTTTTCCAAACCTGATTAGGTATATGAAATCTATCCAATGTTTTTTTTAGTTTCATATATTTACTTCTCTGTTTATCAACGTTTTTTTAAAACTATATTTTTCAAACATCATATGTTATAAAAATAATAGATAAAAAAATTAATATCCAGAAAGTATATGTATAGTACCTAACCAAGTTGAATAAAAATATACTATTAATTTCTTCAAACTATTAATTTATTACATAATAATTTAAAAAAAAATTGGTATGAAGGTACAAAAACTTATGTATTTTTATTTCAAAAATAAGAGACTAATAATAGTAAACAACCACTAATTATATGTATATATTTTACAAAATACTCTAATACATCATTTTCAACATTAAATTAAATTCTAAAGGACATAATTTTTAATTTTCAGAAACAAATCCTTAAAAATATCTATACCATTGGCACCTAAAGTTATTCAACATTCATTCTATCATCATCAAAATTGTGTTATCTGTCCATCTAGTTCTGAGTCTTATTTGTATTTTATGTGTTATAAAATTTCTGGTTATGGTTGATTCAGGTGATGTGAACTACTTACTCGGCCTTATTGTGGTTTTATTGTAGATTTCCATTATTGTTACTATCAATCATAGTTAGTTTTATGGGATAGATCATGTATGCCAATGATTTAATTGGGTATTTTTATTAATTAAATGTTTACTATTTGGGTCTTTTTCAAACTCTTATTTACCTACTTCATTAGTTATTTTAATAAATAGAATAGAAATATTTAATAATTATTCACACAAAAAACCCGGGTGTTACATTTTTTAATATGGTTTTATTATTTCATTGATATAAAAATATATTAGAAGTGGTTATTATAAATATTATTTCGGGTTTTATAGTACAAAATTTATTCATTTCTTATTAAATAGAAATGGGTTTCCTATAGAATTCATATTTAGAGGCATTGAAAACAAACATTAAATATGAAAATTTGACAAATTTGGTTGTTTATTTACAAAGTTGAAGTTTATTCTTGATCGATATAATAACCTCTATATAATTATAGGTATTTCAAATGAAAACATGTAAAAAGTAAAAACACAACTCAATCCACTAAATTCCAATATAAAAAATAATATATAAAAGTGTTAATCACTAAAATATTGAACAAAAAAATCCAACCATTACTAAATGAACATTCTATTACATATAATATGGCACAAATTAATTCCTAATTATTATAATTCATATTGTAACAAAATAAAAACATAGACAAGGTTCCTGAAATCTCTTTTATGATGTAGGCCACTCTTCCTTCATTACATGATAATTCTTATGCACATCACCTCCTTCCCTAATTAACTCCTATAATTTATAAATTAATATTAGTTATCCACATATTACTAATGAGGATGTTTAAAAATTAATAAATGATATAAAATTAAAATTTTATATGATTTGATCAAAATAAGGTTTGTACAGTGGTATAATAATAGAATGAATAATTAATTACCATGAACATTCCAAAAATAATTATAATAGTTGATAGACTCTATTGAGATAAAAGATACACAAATATCTAAAAACACTATTTCATCCTTTACACATCATTTTCAAGTTTTGGTATCCATTCTAACCAATAATTATAACCATAATGATAATTAGATGACTGACTGAAAACAATCCATAATCAGGACATTTACAAAAACTTACTATAATTTGATAATAATTAATTAAAATAAATGTCAAATGAAAGAAATTACTTTTAATATGTTATATATAAAAACAGTCCACATCGTAAAAATATTATTCCTTACTACCATCTCCCACATAGGTTTGAATGTATAAAAATAAAATATATAGTGGCTTTCAAAACATTAAATCATTTCAAAAATTTATATCAATTTAATAGCCTCCAAAAAAATCTAAAATAGTCATGTTGATATCATTGAAAAATGTGATAATGTTATAAATCTTCATTAAAGATCAAATTATAGACATAGTAATCTTGATGAATTAATGACATAGGATCCAATACTTCATCTTCCAATTGTTTGTATAAGAAAATTGGTTTATGATCCAGAATTTATAGAAATATCACAAGATTAAAATGTATGCTATTAAATGAATTGATGACCTATTTTTATGAGATATAAAAAAACCATTATTTTTATTTGACATGGAAAATTTATTGACCAAAAAGAATAACTAATTTGAATAAAATAGTTCTAATACTATGAAAATTTTCAACCATTTCATTTCATGTCATGTTCCTTGAAAACATTAGTATCATTCATAACTATTGAAAAGTTCATGTTATTACATGGTTTAATTTTATTAAAAAACATGTTATGTCGTGAATTTAATCTTCTTATAAGAAGAAGAATGAGAGCCCAATGATGTAGAGAGGGTACAAATACTTAACATCTTCAAATACAAGATATAGAAAAAAAATATTCCTTGAATTTATCAATATAAAACAAAACATTCCATGAATTTATTAATATTAAAAATAATTGAATTATATAATATAAAAAACAACGTATGCATTATATTCTTGGTTGTTTATGTTTTTGTGAAGCTTTATTATAAATATCATTTCTTCTATGACTGTATGTTATTATTATTATTCTTCACTATGTCTTAAAATAATGAAATTCACAATATCATCAGGTATAGAAAATTCATTCCATTATTGATTATGGGTTTCACTATCAAAAACTACTTCACCTTCATCACCCATATCATACATGTCTATTAGTTTCATCACGGAGATGATACACCGCACATCATCTACTATATTATCAATATCTAAATTTATTTTTTATTGGGGAACCATAATATATGGGTCATGTTATTCCCATTTAAAAGTATCAGTCAACCAATATAAATTAACATAATTAAATTTTGATAAATCATACATTTTCCAATGTTATTATTATACAATACATAATTAAAAAAAACAACTGTAAATTTTTCATGATATTTAAACCTGATGATGCAAACAGAAAATACATATTAACCATGTTATTATACATTTAATATACCACATTTTTGTGTTTTTATACTTTCCACATGACCAATAGTACAAAACATGAAACCACCAATATTGTACTACATTAATCTGGTAATATTCTTCAAGGACCATGACTAAAAAATCAATTATTTGGAATGTTGAATTATATTATAATCATTCATTACCTATTGTAGTGGATATGAAATATTATTTCATAATTTATTTAAATGTGTACATATACAAACTATATATTATATTAATTACATTAATGACCTGTAAAAAAATCCAAAATTTATTTTGTAAAAATTGTTTTTATATGTGAATTGCTCCATCTTATTCTTCTAATGGATATTTTTTATTGTATAAATAATTCATCAACATTGGAAAGAAAAATATAATTATTGATTAGAATATGTTTATGTTGTTATCTTAACTACATATCTTTTAATGAAAATAAAGGGATTTTTTTACATCATGTCGACCAAAATTTGGAAATATTGATGACCCATTATTAGCCTTCAATTGACATGGATTATCATTAAAATTTACCACATATTGTAATATTTTCTCTATAGAATCGATATATATTGAAAAAAGTTTAAAAACATTTTAAAAATGTACACCTCTATAATAAAACCTTTTAGATGATATTAATTTTTCAAATAATTCGTAAAATATACCATATCCCTAATTATAAAATGAATTTATTTATTAAATAAAATTAAACAAAATAACTATGAAAATTATAAATTTTTAATGGGAAAAATATTAACATAAAATCAATATTCATCAGATACATCCATCGATATTATATGGGTCCTCTAATTTAAGCTACATTAGACCAATACATCATTTAATGAATCATCACAGTGAAAAATTAAATGGGAAGAACTCCTCCAAATGTGATAGCATCCCTTACATTTTTTCTTCAAATTTTTAAAACTCATTAGGGTATTATATCACATTATAATATTTTCTAATGAATGAGAAGAAGTTAGTTAGAATAGAATTTACGTAATCATGAAAAAAATTATGTAATTAAAAATATAACAACTACTAAATTAGTACATGTGATCCATGAATTTTAAATCCATGTATCTTTTGATAAGTGAAATAAACACATCTTGAAATATTACCGGAATATCCATCATAAACTTTCATATCTCTCAACCATTGATGTAAATCAACTTTTTGATGGTTTATCATTATAAAGGTAGTTTTGGGATACTTCTTATTCTCATTTATTCAATGACCGGGATTTATATTCATTCTTTCATTGACCTTATAAGTATTTAAATGGAATTTTGACTTCATATACCTACTAATAAATGTATTTAAGACATTATTAGACACATTATTTTCAATATCTGTGACACACAAATTATAATGTTGAAAATTAAATTCACAAAATGAATGTTTAGAAAATGTTCTATTTTCCCTCTATTTTTGTTCTCCTGTTGTTTCCAATATATTCTTAACTCTCATTAAAATTTCATTCAGTTGGGAATATTTTCTAAACTATTCAATTACCTTTGGTTATTGTGTCATGATATTGGATGTAGTTAATAATTTGGGTGGGTTCAATAAATTTTTTTCCATTGAACATGATTTGTTAAATAGAAATATTTGAGATGTAATTTTTTAAATATAATGAACAAGAAACACCACATTCCATGATATGGTATCCATTGGGAATTGACACCAATGTTGCAATCTAGAAAATCCAAAAAATAGTGTCTATTTTCCAACTATAAAAATTTCCCCGACTTTGTAAGGCAATAATGGTCCACATAAAGTGAAAATTTATTATTATTATTATTATGTGTTATATTTATTATATGTTTCTACACTATCAATCCATTACTCTTGTAATTATTGATTAAGAGTCTGAAGGTAGACATTGATTTCATTTCTAGGCATTTGATTTCTAGGAGTAATATTAGATTTGTTGATTTTTTTCTATTGAATACACATACTTGGAGAAAGAATATAATGGATCTAAATGGTTTTCCAAATGATTTAACTACTATTTAATGTCCCAAATGATTGAATATATTGGATTATACTGCCAAAATTACATATATAGGATCAAATGAGAAATATGTATGAAATGAATCAATGAAATCCCATAAATTATCAAGGATGTTTAATTAACTCTTCATTATTATTATTATACAAGGCACATAATTTAATATGCACAGTTGTTTTAGATGACAAAAAATCCATTTCCACATTGGTTTTAATAGAAAATAATCAAAATCATTCAATGTAATTTCATTTTTTTATATGGGGTAGTAAAAATATTCAAACTAGCATCATTATTTTTTTATTTACAAATATAAGTAACTAATTATTTTTTAGTTTTTTAGATTTTATAAATCCTTCCAATAACAAATAAAATCATTTTGAAATTCATATATTGACATATATTTGAGTCAATCATTATTAAATTTACATTTCATCTCTCCTTATTGGATTGATTTGTGGAAAATTTTTTACATGGACATAGGAAACATCACTAATGGGCCAATGGTTAGCGATAAATTCCACGAGATTCAATAGAATTGAGTATAATTTTAACTTTGAGAGATAAAAACCGAACCAGTAGTTCCATAAACAAAATCACTATAGGATTAATGATAGAAATATAAGAAAACTCAATGTAATTCCATTGATATTAAAGCCAAACTATAATAGAATAACTTATTGGAAGACAACTAATATCAATATATATAGTGGATGAAAAAACCAACAAATTCTAGGGACACTAAAGACATAACTCAACTGCTCCAATCATGCTTCATGCTCCAACTCCAAAATGCAACCCATGTACCATGATTCATCACTAAGAAATTATGATACTTTACCTTTTCATGTGCCTAATATATAATATCTGCAAAAGAACTAAATTTATAAAGTAGTGGTGAGTAATAAAACTCATTAGGCTTTTGCCAAATGACTTCTCTTCTAACGCCATTAGAATACTAAAAGTTATAATATTTATAAAAAATTATAAAAAAAAACTGAATAAATTTATCACAAAACCAATAATATTTATAAAAAAGTAGTTTTCCAATCATAAACAATTTTACATGGAATGAAACCATGAATTTTTTTCAATCGATTTCACAATCTAGTTCTCATCCCCCATTTTATTCAACACATCTACATGTGAATTCCTAGTAGAATGTTCTATTCTTCTATCAATTACCTCATTGATCAAAAAATTCATCACATGGTTACAAATATCCCATTTTTCATTTCACCTTTGGCACCAAGAACTAATTCATATTTCAATGAGGCCTAAAAAATTGAAACATGAACAGACACCTACTAGTATGGCCATGAACTCCACAAAAAATATCATGCAAAAAACATGTCCAAAAAACATCATTATTATAGGAAGCGAAGTAAAAAAATACATTTTCCAGGAATTAAAAAACTAATCTATGATAAAGTAAAATTTTTAAAATGATTTATCAATTCACTTTGAAAATTAATTCAATAATTTCTCAAAAATAGATAATCCATCACAAAAGTGGGGTATTACCATGATTTCAATAAAATAGATTTAATTATAAACAATTTAAAAAATTTAAAACTAAGATTTCATGTTCTAATAGGTGTAATCTATAGAGAATCCACCAACAATGGGATTAATAGAGAAAACAAATAACAACATGAAAACGACCACAAAACTGAGCTGAATATCCAAAAATGATAATTATATCTATTCCCCTAAAGTCAACAAGAACCTAGTTAACCATTATTGGAATCAAACACTATAGATATATCCATGAAGGACTAGATCTAGGAAACTGACTGAGGGGAAAATGCATATGTAATATGAAAAACATGAAAATCAGTACAAATGTAGACTTACCACATGGACATGGCATCAACAAACCATGAAAAGCCTTGAGAGAATTTATATTTCAATGGGTTGTGGTTCTAAATCTTTTGGGAGGAATAATTCCCATGTACGGTAAAACTAGAGGTTAGATTAGTGTTTTATAAATAATATCAACTAAGATCCACTTTTTTGGATATAGTTTTTTAAATATGATTGGTTAGTTGAACATTATATAAAACCATGTGCTAATTTTTTTCTAGCATCTAACTCAAGGAGAACATCCCACAGTGGCCCAAAATGTTTGTAAAATAAGTCTCCAACAATGAAAAACCACTTTTTACCACTTTCCACATTTTCCCTAGGGGTAGCTGTAGGGAATGGAAAAACCATGAGCATAATCCTATGGTATCTCCTTATCCCATGTGTCATTGTGTAAGATTTACGGTAGGAGTTTCACTCATTCCACTAATATAGATTAAATCATGTACCATTAGGCTGGAACCAAAGACATTCCAAGATTCATTGAAACCCTCCCAAACATAACACAATCACATTAATGACTTGGGAAGTATAAATATAAGGTAACATATTTAAAATCATGGGTTCTGCATTTTCCCTAATATTGTGATTTCTATCCCCAATTATTCGAGAACCACTACTTTTTTTGAGATAGTTTAAGACAATTATCCATTATTTCGTTATCTTCTTCCACTAGATCTTCTTGAATATTACCAGGTTTACAAAAAACCATCAATAAGTAGATTCATTTATAATACAGGAAATTAACTTAAATATCCAACATCCCCAGAAGAAAATGCACTAGAAAGAATCAATCATTTGGTTAGTGTGATTCATTTAAATCACATGGTCAATGTCATGTTGATTTTTTTCAGTTTAGATATATTCGACACATTATGAAAAAAACTGAACTGTGGTTTAATTTCCAACTGATATACCACCTCACCATCCCAATCAACAAATTAAAAATTAATATTTATTAAGTATATACCTTTACCTATAACCCAAAATGATTATTTCCATTACATGGACAGATATTCTGATACTGATTATTACTCACCTTAAAATGACAAAAAATATAAATGGTGATCCACATATGATTTTATGATAACTACGATTCATCTCCATTCATTTCCAAATCAAATAAATATTCTCTCTTTTCTCTTTTACAAGTCTCATCCCATCCAAGAAAGTTTAAATTATTTCCTCCCAACAATGTGGATAATGACAAGGATGCCATTAAAATACTTCAATGGTATCCATATAGATATATTCTGGATATATATTATTATATGATAACTCCACTAATAATAAAATCTCCTCCATTAATCCACCATAATATATTACACATGCCTAAAACTTATCTTTCCACATTTTATATCTTCCTTCAATATTTTCTATCAATCCGAGGATGATACATTGTATTCATAGTCATGATAGTCCAAAGGTCATGTTTAATGATTTACATAAATGAGATGTAAACCTCATATGTCCATCTGAAACTATATATACTTTTACACCATATCTCTTTATCACCTCTTCTATACAAATTTTAGAATAGTCCTCCACGGTATGATCTTAATTAATATGGATGATATTTTCTGACATTGTGTGCCAATCCAATATCACCCAAAGGGAATCGTGATTCCAAATCATTCTTGGGAGACCAGTTACAAAATAACTTTATATCTTCTCTCATTTATAAATTTGGATTTATAAACACTACCAAATATGTTATGGTCATCCATGAAGTGCCTTAACTTGCTGACATGTTAACCATATCGAAACAAACTCAGTGACCATACTTCTCAAACTGACCCACAAAAACTATTATTCCAATTCTTTATACAAATATTGAATTAGAGGAAATAACACTAATCTCAAATGGTTGTAGGAATATATGAAGTTGTACTTCAATATCTATAGGTATGAAAATTATATTTATTAAACAAAAAATTAAATTCCCATCTATTTGTAATCCATAAGAAGTCTCCCCACCAATGATTTTTGAGATTATATTAATGTATTCAATATTGTAAATCTATGCCTCCTTAACTATCTCAACCAAATCAAGAACATAAAAACTAGAAATAAAACAAAATATTTTCCCCATCATTCTCAATCCATGTCCATTCATTCTATTACTAACATCTACTCCCATTTGTCTGAAGCCTCTTTTTCCAATTGAGAATATGACTTATGTCTTAATTCATCTTCCAAAAAATTTCCTTCACCTTTTGTAAACATCAATTTAGATTCAAGCCTGCATAGATACTCCATCTATCTTTATATCTTGCATTCATGTTCCTTTGTGAGAAAATATGTTTCAAGATTTTATGAAATATAAATATTTTAAATTTCACACAAAGAGGTAATCATGAAAGTATACAATGTATGGAATATGTAAGATAGATCCAAATCTTGTGTTTGGTAATTTTTATCATGAAAATGTAATATCCTTGAAACATGAGAAACCACGTGCTTTCCGGGAATGAGAACACATACCAACCTAGATCTTAATGTTTCACAATACAATACATACCCTGATCATCATTTCGGAATGACCAAGATTTGTGATGATGTATGCCAAACATTAACCTATTTTAACGACATATGATATCTATCATTTCTTTATAATTAAACATTAATACTTATGAAATTTTTAAGAGGGGAGGAAATTCATAAAAATCATATAAATGGTTATGATAATAACCTACCAATCCTAGGGAACTACATAGCTTAGAGAAATTATATGGTGGTTTAAATGAGACAGGAACTTCTATATATTCTAGATCTACAAAAACCCACTTGTAGAGATTACATGCACAATGAATTTTTCTCTTGTCTCCAAAAAACACAAATTGATATTTTTTAATATAGAATATTTTCCATCATGATTACTAAAACTATAGCTAAGTGTTTCTCATGCTCTTAATGTGTCCTTTAATAGCACAATATTTCATCCCCAACCACTACCACAAAAGAACACATATATCTTTGAAATATCAGATACATTAATTCCATAAACACTGATATCACATTCATAAGACCGAAAGGAATTACCAAATTTTCATAATGGTCATATCTACTCCAAAATTTTGTCTTCAAAATATCATCCTGCTGAACCCCATTGGTTTATATCATGAGTGAATATAACTATTAGAGAACCATTGTGACCCATCAGTTTATTGAACATATAATCAATGTGTCAAAGTGGATATTGTTTCTTTTTCATAACATGGTTAAGAATATGATAATCTACACACCACCCCGACTTCCATTCTCATTTTTGACAAACCAGAAAAGTGATTCCCACTGATACTTTCTTGGAGGAATGTGAAAATTACATTTCTACTCACCCAACAATACTTTTGTGTTCCCTTAAAACTATTGGTTATAAATGGTATGTTGGAAGGGAAATAAAAATATCCCCCAGTAGGAGTTCAATCATAAAATCCACTTCTCTTATGGTAGGAAACCCTAATAAATTATTCTAAATGAAATCTAAAAACTGATCGACATCTATTGGGAATCTTCTATTGTTAATATATTCCATGAATTCCAAATTCATTGATATGAACTTCTATGATATTTTTTCAACTAAAAGTGCCAATAATCCAATGGCATCTGCCATTACATTTCATTCTTCTCTAAATTTATTATCACTTCCATAATTAGTCGTAAAACCAATCCATTGATTATAACAGTCGAAGTGGGACTTGAATGATTTCTACCAATTCATTTTAAATAATATATCATATAATTCCATCTTAGTCACTATGAAAACCAACATCAACTCAACTTCATCAAGCGTTATATGTCATTCTATACCCATAATGGATCAACATTATCATTGAAAAATATGTGTTGGAAGTTTCAACATAGATTGAAACATATCCACATTTAATCTCAAAAAATCATCATCATGAGAAGAAATAGATTAATTGTTTTAACCCATATAAAAAAATTGAATTAGGGTAGAATTTTAAATGAATCTTACCACTCACATTCAATGGTCAAGACTGATCATCCCCAAAAAAATTATTATCACCATGTAATTGCTTTCTCACGACACGTTGATCCTTGTTGCAATGTTGAGACCTCTCATTCTAAGGAGTCTGGGTATTCCTAGAATAACCATGGTTATCCTTGTTCTGGTGATGATAATTTTGTTTCTTCCTACATCATGACATTTAATACGATGTTTGTGACACCTGATACATGTTTTAAACACACAACCTCCGAGAAAAATGAACATAGCATTGAATATTTACATTATTGTTGCAACAGTATCATTCTCTAGGTATTGTTGTACAGTCACTCTTTATGTGTTCCAAAAAAGAACATTCAAAACATCCATATTGTCTCTTTTGTTGTATTGGAATATTAATTAATCATGTGGTTTGATTCTAATGTGTTCTACCTCCTTGAGAATAGGGTCCCTCTTATTCTTTCTATTAATGTTAGAGTTCACATATATTCATGAGAAGACAACCATAGTTCTTGTACATGCCCTTTCAGTAATGATAAATTTAATAAAAAGAGTATCTAGTTGTATCCCTCATTCAATATTTGAGAATCATGAATGATTCTTTGAACCAACTATTGGATATCCTCTTGATCAAGTTGATCCACATTTTCAATGACCTCTTCTGACTAGTTTCATTGACGTCTATTCGGTACGATTTTCCATAAACAATAAAAATTCCATAAATATAACCCTATAGAAACTTAAGGCTTAACAATTTCAAATTCTACCATATAACAACGATCACATGATTTTTTTTGAAAATTATACAATTTCCCTCTTCATTCAATTTTTTAATATATCCACATGATTTTTAAAATTTTTCAATTATTAAAATAATAATTTCTTGAGATTTAAAAATATCTCCTTTGAAAACAACATTCATAATGTTCATATTTTAAAACAACTGTACAAAATAAAATATAACTTCTCAAAATTAAAAATGTACTCCTAGTGGGAATTTATATATATTATTCATGTTATCCTCATCTCATTATATAAATCAATGATAATGAGATTCAAATTCCAATACATTTCTCTAAAACACTTATGCAAAAAAACTCCATCGTAACTTTATGATCAAAATAAAAATGTTAGCTATGACTTTTTATGCTCTACATTTCATGACCTAAACATATTAATCAATTATATCATTCATGATCAAGGAATATTCCATGACGAATTTCAACTCTAAGTCCAGAAAATGATTACCATCTCAAATATCACCCAAGACTAATACGAAAATAAATTCAATTAATAAAAAAGATGACACCAAATCTAACACACCTCCCTTCCTCATTTTATTATGTCACGGTAGAATTTATACATGTACTTATGAGAAATCCCAAAGGTTCCTATGGATCATGATGTATTCCATGGCCTTCAATAAAATTGGGTTATTATTATCACATTGTGAAATTAATAACCCAACCAAACATTCCATAACCAAAACCACTACACATTTCATGATAACAATGTAAAACAACTCAATTTAATTAAATTTATATCGAAACCTAAATATAATTGAGCACCACAGCATAAGACAACCAATATAAAAGAACATAGTGGAAGATAAAACCATCAATACCCAAGGAATATAAATTCATAACTCTAAAACTCCAAACACCCACCATTATACAACTCCATAATACCTCAAATGTACCATGATGCATCACTAAATAAGTGTGATACATTATCTTATCATGTGTCAGGTTAAACAGTACCTAAAAATGCAATAATCTTCCAATGCAGGGGTGAGTAATGAAAAAACAAAAGCATATTCCCAAATAACTTCCCTACCCTTTCGATAAGGACAGAACAAGTTAAAAAATAAGAAAACACTACAAAAAATAATTTAAAATATATTATCATAAAACCAATTATATTTCTAAAAAAAATAGTTTCGAAAAGGATAACAATTTTCATTGAATGAAACCAAAAAAAATCAAAACCATTTCACTATCAAATTGGCATATCACATTAAAAACCACATATCCACACAACAATTCCATGATTATTTCTCCACACTCATTAACAATCACTTTTCAATGTACAATGTGATCACAAGGTAATCAATATACCATTTTTCATTACACCGTTGACACTGAGAACCATGTCATATTTCAATAAGTCCTTGTAAAATGAAACATGAACTAACACCACCATATATATCAAAAAATCATCCCAATATAATTATTCCAAACCATTTCAATAAAATAATAAATTTACTGAATTATTTTTACAAAAACATTTTCATTGAATAAAAACATGAAATTATTTTAAAATAATCACTCTGAAAGCATTTATCCAAGAATATTTCAGAATAATTAAAAATAATTCACACCAATCCAAAAACCATTACTATATTGTGTTCATAATGTTATAGTAAAATAAATTTTAAAACCAATTTCAATAAATTTAAACAATATGAAACTGATCCTTGATGTTCTAAAATGGGGAATCGAGAGTGAAACCACCTACCTACGGAATTATAGATATAATGACTAACAATGATAAAACACCAACAAAATAGGGTTTAATCTCTAATAACACACCTTAGATCTCTTCCATAAAAATAAAAAGTATAATACTATTGATTATTGGAAATAACCACCATCGATCTATCAGTAACAAACTAGATCCAAGAAACTTAGAGGGGGAAGAATTTAGATCAATGGAAAACTATAAATAACTATTATAAAATAAGAGTACCATGGGAATCATTTTTTAGAGAACCAGGAAACACCTCGAGATGGAATTTGATCCATTGGGGGAATGGTTTTATAGAATTTGGGAAGAATATTTCTATATTTAGTGCGAAATGGAGAAAAAATGATGGTTTAAAAATTAATACCGATCGAGATCCACTTTTAGGATTTATTTTATAAATTGTTCAAAGTAATTCACATGGTATTGAAAATTGTGTTCTAACTATGTGATGACATTTTCTTCAACGAGCACCTCACATGGTTTGACAATATATGACCGACTATAAGAAATCAATCTTTCTTGCATTACATAGTTTATCCTAAATGGACAGAGGTTTTGTAAATAATGTTGAACTAAAATTGTACCTTCACCTTAGCCCATGTATCACTACACACAATTTCAGATTTGATTTTCACAGATTCTAATAACAATGGTCAAACCGTGCACTATTAGAAGTTCCAAAAACATTTCAAAAGTGTTTTAAAACCTCCCAAACTTGACCCAAAAGCAATTTATATAAGAGAATCACAAATAGAGGACCATATATTTGAAAATTTGTGTGTTACATTAATAGTATTCTTAATTTCATTAAATTATACATAGATAATAACTTCAACAAATAAACCAAAAAAATTATTAATGTTTAGGAAATTCAATTATTTATTATTCCAAATAGTTATTTTATGTGATGTCACAAATAAAATATTTTTTTTGAATATTTAGAAGATCCCTCATATGGGTACTGATTTCTGTCAAATAAATGTTGAAATATCAGTTGTTTTCCCAATTATTTTTCCCCATATAATGGACTTTTCATCATAATCCATTAATATGACATCATATTAATTTGGTTTTTGTAAATCTATAAAATGATAATTAATATATGTATCATCAATGAAGGAATAAAATTCTTTATTAAATTATTAATTGTGTTTCCTTACTGTTCTAATGGAATCATTTAAATGGTTTTGAATATTATCATTCACTATCTAGGAATCCACTTAATGATTTTGATTATATAAAAATCTTCCCAAATTTTATGTAACATATATTTATATTTGAAAAATATATTATCTATAATGAAGAGGAAATTTTTTCTATATCAATATAAAAAATAATTCTTCTCGCTTCAACCATAATCTAAATTATCAATTAGAAAAATTAAATTTGGATCTTCCATCGAGTAATCAATTTGGAAATTCATAATTTAAAAACATGATCAAACCCATAACATTCGGAGATGTTTTTTGATGTTATGTAATCCAACCTTTATCTATACATACATTAATTTAGACACTACCAAATATAAAATATAATTATATATATATATATATATTAAAATTTATTATAAAACAATAATTAATATGGGAGTTATTGGTGAGGGGGAGGCTGAGAAGCAGTATCTAGTGGGGGTGATGATGCTGATGGAGGGAGGTGTCACGACCCGTCCTCGGGGCCCGTGCCGTGACTACCCCAAGCCCGCCTTCCATAGGCCAGGGGCTGGCGACTAGCACCAAAGGCGTAAAATCCCGATAACTGGGAAGGCATTGCCTTTATAAAGAAAACAAGCACCACAGAGTACAAGCGGAAGTAAACACTATGAACAAAAAGAAGAACTGAAAAGTAAAAAGGGGCCGGAAATACAAGCCCAACTGTAAAGTACAACTCGAAAGGGAAAAACAGCGACTGAAAAGTAAAGCTGCTACGCTGAGATGTCCACTGGAAATCCCACCTGAAGGGTGGGTACAGATAGCTCCTCTGCTCCTCGGGTCCCGCCATCCGCTCCGAGTATGTCCCGCCCAGTGGTCCTCCTCCGGGTACCGCCTCGTCGTATAGTCCACCTCCAGGTATCGTCCAGTCCTCGAACCTTCGGCTTCTGTCAGCACTGTCCGTCGTCTGCAACCAACACAACGAGGTGCGGGCATAGCCCGTGCAGGGGTGAGTATAACGATACTCAGTAGGGACCCCGAGACCCTCAAGGTCTCACAAAAACCATCAAGGTTAAACACAAGAAGATCTCAACAGATAAACTCTACTTAGGTATATGCCCATACATATACCTAAGTTATCAAGTAACCCATCTCAATCATGAGGAAACACAAGAATTGTGAAATCGACGGATAACCACTACCCGGGTATATGCCCATACATATACCAAAGTTAGCAAGTGACCCATCTCAATCATTAAGTAAACACGAGGTCAAAAGTTCAGCTCAAACCAGGATTTTCATTATCGAAACCGTAACTGCTGAAGAGCTCCGTCTCTGGAGTGTGCAGTGGTCCTGTCACGACTCCGAGGTACTGCTCACTAACCTAAGACTGCTGAAGTACTCCTCCTGTCGAGTACTGCGGGTTTGCGGCCAACTACCTGGCGCTCCGTCCGCTGAGGGTCTGTCGCCAAATACCGGGCGCTCACCCAAATAGCCTACTGAGGTACTCCTCCTGTCGAGTACCGCGGGTTTGCTGCCAACTAACAGGCGCTCCGTCCGCCGTGGGTCTGCTACCAACTACTGGGTGCTCCGTCCACTGGGCTAGTCGACTCACTCCAAGTCGAGTCGGTCAAGCAGTCGTCAGGTCTCAGCCGGCTACACGGTCTCCGTACTCTGCACGCTCGTCTCCGGGAGGGTCCGCTCCACGAGCTACTGGTCGATACTCCAAGTATCACAAAGTCCCACGAAGAAGTGTCTCAAAGGTCCGTCTCGTCACAGGGGTCTCAACGCAACAGATGGCGCGTCGATCGGACGCCCGGTCTGTGAGTTATTAGCCTATTCGTCCCAGGGGCCCGGTTGGTTTCGTGAGCGAAACCAAACCCGGCCGTATCTCAACTGTACCCCGAACTCCCATAGGGTATACTCAAAGGGACCGTTACTCAACGTAACCACCAACGCCGCTGACGGTTCGTCAAACGGACGTCCAGTCTGAAAGATATCAGCTTTCCCGTTCCAGGGGCCCGGTTGGATTTCGGGAACAATCCAACCCGGCCATACTCCGACTGCATCCAAAACTCGGGCGGAGTATGTCAAAAGTTCCGTCTCATCAAGAGGAAGTCAACGAAACAGACGGCGCGTCAATCGGACGCCCGGTCTGTGAGTTATTGGCATTTTCGTCTCCGGGGCCCAGTTGGTTTTTAAGGAAAAACCAACCCGACCGTACTCCACCTGCGTCCAAACCTCGGGCGGAGTATGCCAAAAGATTCGTCTTACTAAGAGGAACACAACGCGGCTGACGGTACGTCAATCGGACGTCCGTAGCTCAAGATATGAGCGTTTCCGCTCCGAAGGCCCGGTTGGTTCCGTGAACGAACCAACCCGGCCGTACTCAAAGTAATCCGAAACCTTGAGTGCGATATACCGAAACGACCGTCTCGATCCAAGGATCGCGTTGCCGCAGACGGTTCGTCATTCGGAGGTCCGAGGCTCAAGTTATGAGCCAAAAACCAAAACTGGTTCGAAACGGGGGGGGTCCGGGTCCGGGCCGACCCGGCCCGACCCCCCCCTGGGCGGCGCGGTGGCCGGCGGCGGCGGCCGGCGGCGGCGGACGGCGGCGGCGCGGTGGCCGGCGGCGGCGCGCGGCGGCGGCGGGCGGCGGCGCGGCGGGCCGCGGCGGCGGCGGCGGCGGCGGGCGGCGGCGCGGCGGGCCGCGGCGGCGGCGGCGGCGGGCCGCGCTGGCGGCGGGCCGCACTGGCGGCGACGGGATGCCGCACGCGGGGGGCTTGATTGCCCCCGCTTTCTCCTGGCGGCGCGGCTTAGCCGCGCCGTTTTAAAAAAAAAACCGCCCCCCTCACATGAGGGGGGCCTGCTTGAGCCGATCCGAGGGGGCAGCCGGCCCCCTCCCTTTAAATTAAAACCGCCCCCCTCATTAAGAGGGGGGTTTTGCCAGATGGCCGGGGAATTAATTCCCCGGTTCCGGCCGGCCAGCCGGCCGGCCGGTTTTCTCCAACGGGACCGGAAAATCCGGTCCCCTCTTCGGCTTCCGACGCCGGCGGCCCGGCCGCCGGTCTTATCTTCCGCCGCGGCCCGGAACCGGCCGCGGTCTTCTCGTCCCGCCGCGGCCCGGAACCGGCCGCGGTCTTCTCGTCCCGCCGCGGCCCGGAACCGGCCGCGGCGTTCGTCATCCGGCACGGTGCGACGGCACCGCGTCCCTTCGCCGTGCTTTGATAATAATCAACGCGGCGCGACGGCGTCGTGTTCTTGTTGTTTCTTCAAAGGTGCGTGCGACGGTATCGCGATGATATTTGCACGTTCATCCGCGTGGTGCGACGGCACCACGCCACTTGCTTCCTCCCGCAAGATAAAAATCAACAAAAACGTTGGAGGGGGGTTCGGCCGTGTTCGTGCGATCCGGCCCCCCTCGCGTTAATAATAATAACGCAACTTAAAGAAAAACATGTCACACGTTAATCTTGATAAAAGCACGATCAAGAATAAAATGAGGAATCCAAAAGAAAACAAAAACCCCTACCTCGGGTTTTAGTTTCAAAGGTTCGGCTACGCTCCGCGGAAGACGACGTCGCGGAGGTCGGGTGTCGCGGTCGTCGTTCGTCAAATCCGTTGACGAAGTGCTATGCCCGAAGAGACACGACGTTGGCGGATCTTCGTTTGCCGACGAAGGTTGTCCGAAGAAGAGATGGCGTCCCCTTCGTTGTCACAGTGAACGAAGAAAGGAGTCGCGGCGTTCTTCGTCGGAAAAGAGAGCGTTCCTCGTCAAGTCTCGAGGAAAGTCAAGATATAAAGAAAGCAACGATCTCAAGAATCTCTACCTCGATAATCACACGTTGGCGGAGTCGTGGAATATTGGTGTCGATTCCCTTGACGTCGGAGGAAGAGTTGTTATCGAAGGCGTTCGTCGCGGAAAACCGACGCGGAAGGGATGACGCGGAAGAAGTACGTCGCGTCGCGGATACGGCGTCGCGGATGGATCGTGTTCTTCGGCGGAGAAGTTCTTCGTTGAAGAACGACGTTCTTCGCGTTCTTCGTTCTTCGAAGGTTCTTCGTCAAAGCTTGGAGATGAAGGGAAAGCTCTCCAAAGACAAACAAAGAACTCTTAATAAAATAAGAATACCACTTATTTTATTAACACACAACTCAAAAGGATTTCAAAAGTTTGAAATTCAAAAGAGTTAACTCCCAAAATTAACTCACTTATTTAATATACAAGAGTTGTATAATTAATAAGAAGTTAAGTTATCAAGCCAATAAGAGGGAGAGTGGGGAGTTGAAAAGGTGGGGGTTCGTGTGGGCCCCACCACACTTAATCCTCCCAAGGGAGGTTAAGTGGGTGTGGGTCCCACTTCCAACCTCCTTTGAGAGGTTTTAAGAAGTTAAAATAAAATTTGTTCTACACAAATTTTATTTAACTCAACTAAAACCCTCAAAAATTAACTTTCAACCCGCAACAAACGCAACTCCCGAAAAGGTCTCTTTAAGCGAATATCGGCGCTGCGAGTTCATCGGTGCCCTCGGATTTCAATTCCGAGCACCGGATCAAAAGTTAGAAATTCCCGCTCGTTCGTTCACTGAACGTACCCGAGCCAAACTTCGGAAACTAATTCCGGGCACTCCGGGCCTCGGAATCAGGTGCCGTCTGAAACCGCGCTCTTGTAAAATTCTAAAGAAAATTAAGAAAAAATTTTCCTTGAATTTTACGGGTCTTTACATTACTCCCACCTCAGGGCTTTACGTCCCCGTAAAGCTACATCAAAAACTAGGGAAACAAAAAGAGGATACTGAGCACGCATCTGAGCCTCCCGCTCCCATGTGCTCTCCTGGAGATTCCCGTGCCGCCATCAGTTGCGCACAAGAGGAATCGATCGTCCATGTAGGACCCGCTCCTGGATGACATGGAACTCTTTTGACGTGGCCCGGACCATCTCTGGTCCCACAAGAGCTGCAAGATTTCTTCTTTGCCGAAAAGAGAAACCTGGTCTCATCCCCTGGATGAACCACATTCTTTGCCTAAAACAGTCAATCCTAACATGGATGATATTAATCCATACCAAGGATGACGTCGTAAGGCCTCGACGCTACTACTAAGAGATCCAACCGTTACTCTCGCCTCCAAGGGTTGAGTCACACTGTCGGCATCAGTGTGTGGTAACTGGTCTCCTCCAGTAGATGTCTCACAAGTGAGGGTCAAGTCAACAGTCAACTGGAACCTCTTAGTAACATCACAAAAGAGGACAGGAAAGAAAACATCACAAAAGAATGCGTCTTTTTATTATTGCAGCTCATAATACAAGACGCTACACAAAAGCAACATCAACATGGAACTAGAAGTACAAAAGACGTAACCACAAGTTCCTCCCCTGTCCACCTGCTCCCAGAGCTCCAGCATTTGTCGCTGCCTCAACCTCGGTGGCTCCTCAAAAGCCTATGGATCAACTGTACGAGGAGTGGGACAGTCACGTGCCAGGTGCCCCTTTCCACCGCACGAGTAACAATGTCCGTTTCTGGCACGCCTGGCTCTGACCCCACCTCGGGTGCCCCGCACCACCGGTCCTAAAACCCGAGATCGCCCAACTGCTCGTCTGGTCCTCCTGGACCTCTGCATCATCTGTCTACTGCCCACAGATGACTCGGCTTCTGATCGAAAAACACGCGTCAAAGGCAGAATCTCCTGTACACGCTCGGGGTGTAGAGATACTGGCACAAACTCCACCCTGAAGAAGGTCTCGAAGTCTTCCCATGCGAAGTCCATCTCATCGCAAAACTGAAACAAGTGGCTCCACCACCTACCTGCTGCTTCCTGAAGGAGGCTGGTAGCAAAGATCACCATGAAGTCTGCCGGCGTCCCCACTAGCCTGAAGACTCTCACCACAGCCTCCAGCCAAACCTCAGCCGCCTGCGGGTCCGTCTCTCCCCGGAACCTGGGTGGCCTCTGGCGCTGGAACTCGTGCAGCGCGCTCAAGCGTCGTGCATCGCCTACTGCTGGGGCTGGTGGCATCGGTGGCCCAACGTATGGTAGTACCGCTGGTGCCTCCGCTGGTGCCTCAACTGCAAGAGGGCCCTGTACCGAAGCCTCGTCGCTCAACAGACTGTCAGTACGCTCATCCCTCCGGGCTCTAGCTGGCTGTCGTCGTGGGGCCATCCTGAAAGAAACAACGTAACACGATCAAACGATTATACCTGGTGAGCTGACCTGGTTTGAGCTGTTTTAAGGGGAAAAACCTTTGAAAACACACACGCAATCAGTGTTTTTGTGCACAAAGTCGGAAATCAGTTGTCAGGGTCCTGGTGTATGGATACGTCGGCCGCCCGCACCAACACTGGACTCCCTGAACTGAAAACCACACTCGGTACTCTTAACACTATTGCTTCACAGAAAGAAACATCAGAGTTATAAGTTCTGCGGTAGAACCGAACTCCTCTGATACCAATTTGTCACGACCCGTCCTCGGGGCCCGTGCCGTGACTACCCCAAGCCCGCCTTCCATAGGCCAGGGGCTGGCGACTAGCACCAAAGGCGTAAAATCCCGATAACTGGGAAGGCATTGCCTTTATAAAGAAAACAAGCACCACAGAGTACAAGCGGAAGTAAACACTATGAACAAAAAGAAGAACTGAAAAGTAAAAAGGGGCCGGAAATACAAGCCCAACTGTAAAGTACAACTCGAAAGGGAAAAACAGCGACTGAAAAGTAAAGCTGCTACGCTGAGATGTCCACTGGAAATCCCACCTGAAGGGTGGGTACAGATAGCTCCTCTGCTCCTCGGGTCCCGCCATCCGCTCCGAGTATGTCCCGCCCAGTGGTCCTCCTCCGGGTACCGCCTCGTCGTATAGTCCACCTCCAGGTATCGTCCAGTCCTCGAACCTTCGGCTTCTGTCAGCACTGTCCGTCGTCTGCAACCAACACAACGAGGTGCGGGCATAGCCCGTGCAGGGGTGAGTATAACGATACTCAGTAGGGACCCCGAGACCCTCAAGGTCTCACAAAAACCATCAAGGTTAAACACAAGAAGATCTCAACAGATAAACTCTACTTAGGTATATGCCCATACATATACCTAAGTTATCAAGTAACCCATCTCAATCATGAGGAAACACAAGAATTGTGAAATCGACGGATAACCACTACCCGGGTATATGCCCATACATATACCAAAGTTAGCAAGTGACCCATCTCAATCATTAAGTAAACACGAGGTCAAAAGTTCAGCTCAAACCAGGATTTTCATTATCGAAACCGTAACTGCTGAAGAGCTCCGTCTCTGGAGTGTGCAGTGGTCCTGTCACGACTCCGAGGTACTGCTCACTAACCTAAGACTGCTGAAGTACTCCTCCTGTCGAGTACTGCGGGTTTGCGGCCAACTACCTGGCGCTCCGTCCGCTGAGGGTCTGTCGCCAAATACCGGGCGCTCACCCAAATAGCCTACTGAGGTACTCCTCCTGTCGAGTACCGCGGGTTTGCTGCCAACTAACAGGCGCTCCGTCCGCCGTGGGTCTGCTACCAACTACTGGGTGCTCCGTCCACTGGGCTAGTCGACTCACTCCAAGTCGAGTCGGTCAAGCAGTCGTCAGGTCTCAGCCGGCTACACGGTCTCCGTACTCTGCACGCTCGTCTCCGGGAGGGTCCGCTCCACGAGCTACTGGTCGATACTCCAAGTATCACAAAGTCCCACGAAGAAGTGTCTCAAAGGTCCGTCTCGTCACAGGGGTCTCAACGCAACAGATGGCGCGTCGATCGGACGCCCGGTCTGTGAGTTATTAGCCTATTCGTCCCAGGGGCCCGGTTGGTTTCGTGAGCGAAACCAAACCCGGCCGTATCTCAACTGTACCCCGAACTCCCATAGGGTATACTCAAAGGGACCGTTACTCAACGTAACCACCAACGCCGCTGACGGTTCGTCAAACGGACGTCCAGTCTGAAAGATATCAGCTTTCCCGTTCCAGGGGCCCGGTTGGATTTCGGGAACAATCCAACCCGGCCATACTCCGACTGCATCCAAAACTCGGGCGGAGTATGTCAAAAGTTCCGTCTCATCAAGAGGAAGTCAACGAAACAGACGGCGCGTCAATCGGACGCCCGGTCTGTGAGTTATTGGCATTTTCGTCTCCGGGGCCCAGTTGGTTTTTAAGGAAAAACCAACCCGACCGTACTCCACCTGCGTCCAAACCTCGGGCGGAGTATGCCAAAAGATTCGTCTTACTAAGAGGAACACAACGCGGCTGACGGTACGTCAATCGGACGTCCGTAGCTCAAGATATGAGCGTTTCCGCTCCGAAGGCCCGGTTGGTTC
The DNA here is from genome assembly GCA_963277665.1 of Viscum album. Classification (NCBI taxonomy): domain Eukaryota; kingdom Viridiplantae; phylum Streptophyta; class Magnoliopsida; order Santalales; family Viscaceae; genus Viscum; species Viscum album. Next base: position 637,665,650 of record OY728160.1, read on the forward strand.
CGTGAACGAACCAACCCGGCCGTACTCAAAGTAATCCGAAACCTTGAGTGCGATATACCGAAACGACCGTCTCGATCCAAGGATCGCGTTGCCGCAGACGGTTCGTCATTCGGAGGTCCGAGGCTCAAGTTATGAGCCAAAAACCAAAACTGGTTCGAAACGGGGGGGGTCCGGGTCCGGGCCGACCCGGCCCGACCCCCCCCTGGGCGGCGCGGTGGCCGGCGGCGGCGGCCGGCGGCGGCGGACGGCGGCGGCGCGGTGGCCGGCGGCGGCGCGCGGCGGCGGCGGGCGGCGGCGGCGGCGGGCCGCGCTGGCGGCGGGCCGCACTGGCGGCGACGGGATGCCGCACGCGGGGGGCTTGATTGCCCCCGCTTTCTCCTGGCGGCGCGGCTTAGCCGCGCCGTTTTAAAAAAAAAACCGCCCCCCTCACATGAGGGGGGCCTGCTTGAGCCGATCCGAGGGGGCAGCCGGCCCCCTCCCTTTAAATTAAAACCGCCCCCCTCATTAAGAGGGGGGTTTTGCCAGATGGCCGGGGAATTAATTCCCCGGTTCCGGCCGGCCAGCCGGCCGGCCGGTTTTCTCCAACGGGACCGGAAAATCCGGTCCCCTCTTCGGCTTCCGACGCCGGCGGCCCGGCCGCCGGTCTTATCTTCCGCCGCGGCCCGGAACCGGCCGCGGTCTTCTCGTCCCGCCGCGGCCCGGAACCGGCCGCGGTCTTCTCGTCCCGCCGCGGCCCGGAACCGGCCGCGGCGTTCGTCATCCGGCACGGTGCGACGGCACCGCGTCCCTTCGCCGTGCTTTGATAATAATCAACGCGGCGCGACGGCGTCGTGTTCTTGTTGTTTCTTCAAAGGTGCGTGCGACGGTATCGCGATGATATTTGCACGTTCATCCGCGTGGTGCGACGGCACCACGCCACTTGCTTCCTCCCGCAAGATAAAAATCAACAAAAACGTTGGAGGGGGGTTCGGCCGTGTTCGTGCGATCCGGCCCCCCTCGCGTTAATAATAATAACGCAACTTAAAGAAAAACATGTCACACGTTAATCTTGATAAAAGCACGATCAAGAATAAAATGAGGAATCCAAAAGAAAACAAAAACCCCTACCTCGGGTTTTAGTTTCAAAGGTTCGGCTACGCTCCGCGGAAGACGACGTCGCGGAGGTCGGGTGTCGCGGTCGTCGTTCGTCAAATCCGTTGACGAAGTGCTATGCCCGAAGAGACACGACGTTGGCGGATCTTCGTTTGCCGACGAAGGTTGTCCGAAGAAGAGATGGCGTCCCCTTCGTTGTCACAGTGAACGAAGAAAGGAGTCGCGGCGTTCTTCGTCGGAAAAGAGAGCGTTCCTCGTCAAGTCTCGAGGAAAGTCAAGATATAAAGAAAGCAACGATCTCAAGAATCTCTACCTCGATAATCACACGTTGGCGGAGTCGTGGAATATTGGTGTCGATTCCCTTGACGTCGGAGGAAGAGTTGTTATCGAAGGCGTTCGTCGCGGAAAACCGACGCGGAAGGGATGACGCGGAAGAAGTACGTCGCGTCGCGGATACGGCGTCGCGGATGGATCGTGTTCTTCGGCGGAGAAGTTCTTCGTTGAAGAACGACGTTCTTCGCGTTCTTCGTTCTTCGAAGGTTCTTCGTCAAAGCTTGGAGATGAAGGGAAAGCTCTCCAAAGACAAACAAAGAACTCTTAATAAAATAAGAATACCACTTATTTTATTAACACACAACTCAAAAGGATTTCAAAAGTTTGAAATTCAAAAGAGTTAACTCCCAAAATTAACTCACTTATTTAATATACAAGAGTTGTATAATTAATAAGAAGTTAAGTTATCAAGCCAATAAGAGGGAGAGTGGGGAGTTGAAAAGGTGGGGGTTCGTGTGGGCCCCACCACACTTAATCCTCCCAAGGGAGGTTAAGTGGGTGTGGGTCCCACTTCCAACCTCCTTTGAGAGTTTTTAAGAAGTTAAAATAAAATTTGTTCTACACAAATTTTATTTAACTCAACTAAAACCCTCAAAAATTAACTTTCAACCCGCAACAAACGCAACTCCCGAAAAGGTCTCTTTAAGCGAATATCGGCGCTGCGAGTTCATCGGTGCCCTCGGATTTCAATTCCGAGCACCGGATCAAAAGTTAGAAATTCCCGCTCGTTCGTTCACTGAACGTACCCGAGCCAAACTTCGGAAACTAATTCCGGGCACTCCGGGCCTCGGAATCAGGTGCCGTCTGAAACCGCGCTCTTGTAAAATTCTAAAGAAAATTAAGAAAAAATTTTCCTTGAATTTTACGGGTCTTTACAGGAGGGGTTAGGAAAGGGAGTCTTTTTATAAATCTCATAAAGGCTCTTAAAAGAAACACCTAATATCACTAAAAATAGTTTTATCTATGGTTATATTTAAAACTGCAATGAAATATCAACTATTTTGGAAGGACTCTCAAACATTTGGTAGAGTACATATTTTAGACATTACATGTGATTTTATAATCCCTCTCTAAAAACCTACACTATTTAAGACACTTTTTATGTTTTCTTCAAGAAAATACAATATGTGGAAAAGGGTTTTTTGTTATAATAAGGGAACCCATTTGAAATTTTTAATATTCTAGTCATATTTTAAATGGGATTCATTACCCCTTAAAAATAGCATTTAATTTTCTTTTATTTTTCATGAGTTTAAATTCAAATGGAAATACATTTGTTGCAAATGCATACCATACATCATGAAGGTTTATTTTAGATTAGAGTTGTCTTTCCATTATAAATCCGATTTTATATCATGCCATGTAAATGTTTTTTTTATGTATCTGATTTCCATAGTATATATTATATTTACAGTGTAAAATTTAAGATGTGTTCTATTTCAAATGGATATCGCAACAAAATTATATTTGATGGAATCCTTCAAAATTTTGTTTATCATGGGAATACTTATTTTTAATAGGAACTATTTTCAAAAAAAACCATTCACAATTTTTTTAGAAATAATATTTTTTTGTTATGGGAACTATCTATGATGGAATTCTGTCAGAAATAGCCATATCTCACCCAATCTAACCGATATATAGGTCCCTTGAAAATTATTTTGACCACAACTCTTCAACTCATTTCCATTTTCTCTCTCTCATTTCTCATTGTATGATTTTTGATTCTTCTTCAGATATCAATCCTTCAACATCAATTCATTGATTAATTTCTCAAAAATTGATAATTTTTAGGTAATTTTTTAAATGTATTAAATTTACATTAATATATATTTTATTTCATATTAGAAATTTCTTTTATTAATTAAAAATAATTTTTTTATGTAACAATAATTAGTTTCAATTAACATTAATTATACATAAATGATTAATAATTTGCAATGAGTTCAATAATTAGTAAATAATAATTACTTATTAATATATAATTATTTTTTATTAGTAAATACTTATTTATGATTATTAAAAATGAAAAAATTAGTAAAAATTAATAATAAATAGTAATAGTAATCTATATTTATTAAATAAAAAAAATTATCGTTAATTATATTCAATTTCCAAAAATTATTAATAAATAGCCCATAATATCGATAAGAAACAAAAATTAACCATATTTTCTAATAATTGTACATAATTAGAAAAAATTAAAAATAATAGTTAAAAATATCAGAAAATGTTGTTAACCCGAAAAAATTTGTAATAATTGCTATTAATTACTAAATATTTTGCTATTAATTTCTGACAATTAGTATAAATCAATGATAATAAAAAAAATCGCCCAGGATTAACAATAATTTGTAGAAATTACTAGGAATTTGCCGGAAATTAACAATAATTATTATGTAATTACTAATAAGTCTTAATAGTTATTAGTAATTAACATAACTGATAATAATTAACAATAATTGATTATATTGGACTTAAATTGACCATAATTTTAAAAAATTACTAGTTTTTTTTAATTATTCATTTCCCAATAATTCACAATTATTCATAATAATCTAAAATAATTGAAATTTTTTATTATTAGTGGAAAAACTATCAATAATTAGTAAAAGTTAGAAAAGCAAAGTTAATTTTTCAAAAAAAATTTATAATTTGTAAATATGTGTTATAATTATTGATAAATATGAAAAATTATATATAATATCAAACAACGAGTGGAACATGTAGAAAATTATTAGGAATTGTAAAAATGACCAATTATTAACAATAATTTTTATTGACTAAAAAAATGGTTTGTAGTTAACAATAATTAAGAAGTAATTCATAATAATTAGTAAGTAGTTAAAAATAAATTGTTGGTGATTAATAATAAATAATTATAATTAATAATAAATGATGATACTCAGTAATAAATATTTATCATTTGTAATATTTAATGATAATTAGTATAATTAACAATAATTAACTATTATTAGAAATAATTATGAATAATTTCCATCAAGTTGTGTTAAATTGAAATAGTTATCAATAATTGGATATAATTTACAATAATTATTATGAACTACTGACAATTATTAATAATTAGTAATAATTAGGAATAATTTTTGTATAATTTTATCTAATTATATTTAATTTGAAACAGTTTTGAATTATTATAAATAATTGGTGATAATTGGAAATTAATTGTAATAATTGGCAACATGTTCTAATAATTTTTTATAACTAACGATAATTAGTAATTATCAGAATAACATAGTAATATTTAATAATAATTATCATAAATTAGTAATTATAACTAATTATTAGTAATAAATTTCATTAATTAGTGATATTAATTATGAATTAGTAATTATTAAGAATATTTTTTAATATATACCTATAATTAGTGATAATTAGAAATAATTATTTATAATTTTCAATTATTGGTTATAATTGGAAATTTCTATGGATAATTTTTAATATTGATAATTATATGAAAATAATTAATAATAGTATTATAAAATTAGACGTATTATCCAAAAATATTGATAATTATAATAATTAGTTATAGTATTCATCAATTAATATTAATTTTTAATCTATTTTATTTATAAATATTTTTTAATATTTACATATAAATTTTAATTTAATGATAATTATTTTCAATTGTCTATAATTATAGATATTTGGTAATGGTTAAAAGTTTCTTTTAAATATTCTGATTTTCTTAATTTGTTCAACCATTCATCCACTCTGTTAATTACATAAATCCTAAGTAACATTTTTAAGAAAAATTACAAAAATATATGGAAAAACAATGAATGAAAACTATTTATTACAAGATCATGATTTGATAAATCATCATGGGAATCAGAATGGTTCTATTATAAATCCTTTTTATATTGAGTGTGTTGAAATTGTTTTACTATTTAATCATAAAATCATGAATTTTAATCCTAAGGTACAATTATGTTTCCATCTATGTAACCTGATGTAATGATATTTGAAATATTTGATCACATTGAGGTTTATCTACAACATTTTGGATTTTAGAAATATTATTTTTTTATTGGTATCAATATTTAGAATATATTTCATAAGTTCCATCTAGGTTTTAAAAACTGGTACATGATGTTACTGGATTTTCATTTTAAAAAAACTCGGAATGATGATTCAATGCCCAAGTTATAACCATATAATGTTTTTGTGTTTATGAAATTTAATAAGTATGCCTTATATCCTATTTGAAATAGAAGAAAAATTCAAGTTTCTAGTAAATTAATGGCTATTAAATTAATAATGGAATTTCATGTTGTTATTTTGATTAGATAATATCTTTTTTTAAAATGTTGTTACATAATGGATATGTGTTAGATATAAATTTCAGTCAAAGTAAGATGATAATATCTAATTTGGTTCATGGTTATTAGATGATCCAGCGATATTAAAATTATTGTTTCTTATATCATATTGAATAAATATTTTCATTAATTATCAAACATATGGAAAAAATGATCAAATAAACAAAACATGGGAAGTCCATATTGGTTCTCATTAAATATTTATGGTATTTATTTCATAAATATATATTTGTTGATTTAATTTTCTCATAACATAATATCATTGATTACATATATCACATTCAACATTTCAACAAGAAAATTCTTAAACCATCCATTAAGTGGTGATTCATGGATTATTTTTTATTAGTTAAATCTATATTTTTATTCAGAATACCATAACATGTGATTTGTTCTTTCTAATGATAGATTATGACTATTTATTATTTTAGTAGTCAATATATTTTTTGTCACATCTCTATAAATATTTAATATAAAAATCCTTGTATTTTATTGGATGTACATTATAAAATATTGAAATTACTAATTCTGTAACATCCTAAAAAGAATATTGAATTTTGGAGCTATTTATTGATTAATAAAATATATTATACGGTAATAGTGTTCATATATTTGATTTTGTTGAAAATAAATCATAAGAAAATGTTCATTAATTTCTATAACTACATACTTCCTAGCATATTACTGTTATTTCCTATAAATCCATGTTCTATTAAATTGGTCAAAATCCAGTGTTTGGGGTGTTCTTGGAAGAAATAGTAGCTCATTTCAAGAGTTAGCCAAATTTCTTAATTTTCATTGTTTATTTAGGCATTGGAGAGTTTCATTATGTCACAACCCATCCCTCGGGACCCGTGTTGTGACTACCCCAAACCCACCTTCCATGGTCTAGGGGATGGAGACTAGCACCAAAAGGCGTATCCCCTAACACTAGAATGCCATTGAATTTATCTCCTATAAACATACACAACCAAGCACTCAACATGATAAAAACACATGTAAACTGTATAGATAAAAGAGTGCTGAAAGTAAGAGGGTCCAGAATACAAACCCAACAGTTAAAGTACATGTACAACAAGAAATACAATACAACTGAAGAAAGAGAAAGATAGCTACTGGGTCATCCTCTGAGCATCCTACCTGAAGGGTGCATACTGATCGCCTCCCCATCACTCCACATCTGCCCGTCTCCTCTGCATACCGACATGCCATATGGTCCACCTCGGAGCACCGTCTAGTCTAGGTACCCTCAGCCTCGATAATCTTTTTTAGTCATCTGCATCAAACATAACAAGGTGTGGGCGAAGCCCATGCAGCGGTGCGTATAACGATACTTAGTATGGACCCCAAGACCCTCAAGGTTTCACAAAATCCACAAAGGATAAACCAAAAATCATGTACACTAGTGATAAACCTACTTAGGTATATTCCCATACATATACCTAAGTTATAAAATATTACCCATCTCATTAATGAGGAAACACAAGGCCCCAAATCCTAAGCCAAATTACAACTATTCCACAAAGGAAAGATTACCACGATGGTAAGAACCACAAAGGTATGCCACACAGAAGAATACCACAAAGGTATCACCACGAAGGTAAGTACCATACAGGTACACCACTCAAAAGAACCCCACAAAGGTAAATAATCAACTCACACTGAGTATAACATAGGTACAATAGTAGAGATGACTAGATGTAACTAATGAATCATCTTACTCTATTAAGAGGCAGACCCACGTAGGATCCTAAATCATCAGAACCACATTGGATACTAGTACATTATCAGAACCATATAGGATCCTAGTAGAACAGACCTACACAGGATCCTAGTAAAGTATACCCACACAGGATCCTAGTACATCATCAGACCCACACATGATCCTAGTACAGCAAACCCATACAAGATCCTAGTACATCAGCAGACCCCCACAATATCCTAGTATAGGGGACCCACGCGGGATCCTAGTACATCATCAGACCAACATAGTATCCTAGTAAATCAGACCCACACAAGATCCTAGAGTAGTCCCACATGGATTACTAGAGAGGATCCATGTGGGGTCCTCTTTCATAGACCCACGAAGGTCCCCTTTCTCATGTTACAACCAACTACAAGGTTCCCACACAAAGCTCGCTTGATTCCCGGAGGATCCTCTTCTCAAGACATAGGTTGATACTCTAAATTCAACAAAGTGTCACGAAGAATCATCCCAAGGACCACCACATCATAGGGGTATCAATTTAATAGATAGTGCATCAATCGAATGCCATGTCTGTATTTTATTAACCTTTTAGTCCAAAGGGCTTGGTTGGATTCATGCTCGATCCAACAAGACCATACCCCATCATTATCCAAATCTCAGGTGGGGTATACCAAAAGGACCATCTCACAACATGGGTTTTGGAACATTAGATGATTCATCAAACGGATGCCCGTAGCTCAAGATATTGATGAAATAACGTATAGTGTCGAAACAGGTCTGGGTCCCGTCCAACCTGGTCAGACTGACCCGACCCGACCAGGGTCTTTCCCTGGGTCCAGCCCGACCTGCATTGGGTGGCTCGGCCTGACCATATGAGGGGGGGGGGGGAGTTGTGTGGCCCCCACCCTCATTCATCGAATGACTAAAGCTGTTCGGTTTCCAGGTAGCATGCGGGACCCATTGTAGGTCCGACTCAGTACATCTCGGCCAAATGAAATGGCCGTCCCCTTCACCTCTTGGTGGTGCATCGTGCGTCGCCCCTTCACAGCCGGCCGAATGTCAGCTACCTTCCACTCTCAGCTGTGTCCCTTGCTCACCGGGCGGCACATTCGCACGCCACCACCCCCGTCGTGCGACCGGCCTCCATCGGCCACAGCCCTTGCTCGGCTGTAGATGAGGGGTTGCAGCCCTTATCCTGCAGCACGGTTGCGCTGCTGCCATCTTTGCGGCCGGATGTGTCGCTGACCGCCATTACCAAGCCCCACTGGTGTCAGTGGCCATTCTCCTCCATCACGTAGAATACACTGTGAACCACAATGATTTTTTGCGATGAGGTCGGGCCATGTTCGTTTAGACGGTACCCTCCATGTTAGAGCAGTAGAAAACGACTCAAGGGAGTTGATTCAACATGTGTGAAATATTAATTATGATCAATCGAAAACACACCCCTACCTCGAAGGTTTGTTGACATCAGTGAGGAGAGAAGGTTGGATGTCAGTTCGTTTTCATTGAAGACGTTCTTTTTTGGAGAGCGTGTTCTTCATTGGAGAGGGTGTTCTTCATTGGAGGATGCATTATTTTTAAAGGATGAGTTTCTCCAAGAGATCTCACCAAGCCTCCCTTTCACCAACAATTTCTCTCCCAGCAAAATAAAGTGCTAACCTAAATAAAATATTTCTATCAATTTTAATTTTTTGGCACATATGGAGTTTTCATAATTAATTAATTAATTGACATGGAATAATTAAAATGGAGGGAGTTCAAGAATTTACTCCCATTAAAGGGGAATTTTAAGGGTTAGGTGGTCCCCACCATTGAATTCAACATGGATGTTTTTAGTATGGGTGGTCCCATGTTCCATAAACCCAAAGAAGGTGACAAGAAAAAAAGAAATATTTTTATTTTTTAATTACTCCACAAAAAAGTGGAAAAATAACTTCCACCCTCAACCTATTATGATCGAGGTGAAGGTCTCCATAATAAAATACCGGTGATGCGTGTTCAATGGTGCCCTTAGATTTCAATTTCGAGAACAGGTTTAAAAGTTACAAAGACCTTCTTGCAAGTTTACTGAACGTACCCAAATAAAAGTTTAGAAATTCATTCCGGGCACAACGGGCCTCAAAATCACACACCATTTTTTTGGACTCGTAATATTCTATATAATTTAAAAACATTACATGGAAAATTCGGGTCTTTACATTCTCCCCAGCTCAAGGCTTTGCGTTCCCCTAAGCCACAACTCAAACTAAGGGAACACGTGGGGTTACTGAGCACGTATATGGGCCCCCTTCTCCCATATGCTCTCCTGGAGGTTCTCGAGATGCCAGAGAATGCGTACCAGCGGTATCAACTTCCCACAACGGACCTGCTCTAGTCGATTGTCAATATCTACTGGATCCTCTATAAACTGCACCCCATCATCGATGTCAAGCACGTCGTGGTAGATGACGTGAGATGGGTCATCCATGTATCTCTTCTACTGGGATATATAGAAGAGGTTGTGCACCCGGTGCAACTGAGGTGAAAGAGCTATGTGGTAAGCCACCTCTCTAACTCTGATGAGGACATGAAATGTTCCAATGAACCTTGGAGATAACCTGTCGCCCCGACCAAATATCCGCAATCTGCGTCGGGGTGAGATCCGTGGAAAGACGTGGTCACCATCTTCGAACTCCAGAGGTCTCTGTCTCCGATCGGCATAAGACTTTTGTATGCTCTTTTCACATTTAATCTGCTCCTGGATGATCTTCAACTTCTCTATGGTAGCCTGTACCATCTCTGATTCCAATTTGTCATGACCTGTCCCCCAAGGCCCGTGCTGTGACTAACCCAAGCCCGCCTTCCATAGGCCTTCGGCTGACGACTAGTACCGAAAGTATTATCCCCTAAAACCAGGAAGGCATTGCATTTATATCCTATAAAAACACTCAACCAAGCACACAACAAGATACGAACACATGTAAAATGTATAGCAAAAAGAGTGATGAAAGTAAGAGGGGCCAGAATACAAGACCAATAGTAAATATACAAGTACAAGTAGAAATGCAATACAACTGGTGAAAGAGAAATATAACTAATGGGTCTCCCTCTGGGGTTCCTACCTAAAGGGTAGGTATAGATATCCTCTTCAACACTCCACCTCTTCCCATCTCCTCTGTGTACCGACACACCGTATGGTCCACCTCCGGGCATCGTCCAGTCCAGGTACACTCAACCTCGATCAACACTATCCATCGTCTGCACCCAACACAACAAGGTGCGGGTGAATACCATGCATGGGTGAGTATAACGATACTTAGTAGGGACCCTGAGACCCTCAAGGTCTCACAAAATCCACAAAGGATAGACCACAAAGCATGTAAATCAGTGATAACTCTACTTTGGTATATTCCCATATATATACCTAAGTTATCAAATATTACGCATCTCATTCATGAGGAAACACAATGCCCCAAATCCTTATCCAAAGTACAACTTTTCCATGAAGGAATGATTACCAAGAAGGTAAGTACCATACATGTTTTCCCCACAGAAGAATACCACAAAGGTATCACCTTGATGGTAAGTACCACACAGGTACGCCACAAAGAAAAATACCACAACGGTAAAGACTCATCTCACACCATCTATATCTTTTGTACAATAGTAGAGATGATTTGATGTAACTACTGAATCATCTTACTCTGTTAAGAGGCAGACACACATAGGATCCTAAATCATCAGACCCACACATGATCATAATATATCATCAAACCCACACAGGATCTTAGTACAACATACCCACATAGGATCCTAGTACATCACCAGAACCACACAGGATCCTAGTAAACTAGACTCACACAAGATCCTAGTACGTAATCTGACCCACACTAGATCCTAGTACATCAGACCCACACATGATCCTAGTACATCATCAGACACACACATGATCCAAATACAGAATAACCACACATGATCCTAGTACATCATCAGACCAACATAGGGTCCTAGTATAGCAGACCCACATAGGATCCAAGAGTAGTACCACATGGATTCCTAGAGTGGATCCATTTGGGATCCTCAAGCATAGACCCACCAAGGATTATTTATCTTGTTACATCCAGCTAATGGTTTCCCATACTAATCTCGTTTGATTCAGGGAGGATATTCTCCTCAAGAAATAATTTGATACTCCAAATACCACAAAGTCTCATGAAGAACTATCCTGAAGAAATGAAACGTCATAGGGGTATCAACGCAACAAACGGTGCATTAAACGAATGCCTGGTCTGTAAGTTATTATCCTTTTTGTCCCAAGGGCCCTGTTGGATTCGTTCTTTATCCAACTGGACCATACCCCAACTTTATCCAAATCACAGGTGGGGTATATCAAAAGGACTATATCTCTCCATGGTTTCTAGCACTGTAGATGGATTATCGAATGGGAACCCGTAGCTCAAGATACGGATGAATGAATTTATAGGTTCGCAACTAATCTGGTTTCAGTACGACCCGAGATAGTTTGGGTCGACCAGGCCTGACCCAGGTATGGCTCTGGATCGATCCCAGACCACAGAATCTGACCTGGCCCACACTGAGGGCCCTACCTGTGCTAGGTGGCCCAACCCACGCTGGGTGGCCTGGCATGTGGTGGGCTGCCCGAGCTAGGCGGACATGCCTGACCACATGCGGAGGGGGGTGGAGTTGTGCACCCCCTGCCCTCAATCAGTAAACAACCGAAGTTGTTTAGTCACCAGGCCGCACGTGGGACCCACCACGGGTCCCGCTAGGTATAGCTCGACCATCCAAAATTTTCGGGCCCTTCTCCTCCTAGCAGAGCATCATGCGCCGCCCCTCCACGGTCGGCCGACTGCCGGCTACCCACCTTCGTCGTCATGACACAAAGCCGCGTCCCTTGCTCACCGGGTGGCATGGACATGCACTGCCACCCCATTCGTGTGGTCGACCTCCGTAGGCCACCACCATTTCTCCTCTATGTCCATTGTTCCGTGTCCCTTCTTCGGCGGTGCGATTGCGCCACCACCATCTTCACGGCCGACCGTGGTGTTGGCCACCATTCCCAAGCCCCACCGGTGTCAGTTTCAATTCTCCTCCATCGTGAAGAACACACTAAGAACCACATATATTTTTTTGTGATGAGGTTCGTATATGTTACTTTGGCCCGTACCATCCATGTTAGAGTGGTAGTACAAGCGTCTCAAGGCAGGTGATTCAACGTGAGAGAAAAACTAACGACGATCAATCGAAAAAACACCCATACCTTGAAGGTTTGTTGATGTCGGTGAGGAGGGAAGGACAGATGCTGGTTCATTGTCATTGAAGACGTTCCTTGTTGGAGAGTACGTTCTTTGTTGGAGAGTGATTTCTTCATTGGAGGATACATTTTTTTTTAGAGGATGAGTTTCTCCAAGAGCTGTCTCTAGGCCTCCCTTTTGCCAAATATTTCTCCCCCAAAACAATGAGGAGCCAACCCAAATAAAATATGTCTATAAATTTTAATTTGTTTCCACATAAGGATATTGCATAATTAATTAATTAATTGATGTGGAATAATTGAAGTGGATGGATTCCAAGAGATAACTTCCCTTAAAGGGGGAGTTTTTAAGGGTTAGTTGGTCCCGACCATTGAGTTCAAACTTCAGAGTTTTTAGTTTGGGTGGTCCCCACATCCATAACCCCAAAGAAGGTTATAGGAAAAATAAAAATGTTAAATATTTTTATTTTTCTATTCCTCCACAGAAAAAGTGGAAAATTATCTTCCACCCTCAACCTACTAAAATTGAGGCGAAGGAATTTTTAAGAAAATAATGGCATTGTAAGATAAATGGTGCCCTCAGATTTCAATTCTGAGCAACAGTTTAAAAGTTACAAAAACCGGATCACACATTTTTGGAATGTATTTGAAAAAAGTCCTAAATTCATTTCGGGAACACGAAGCCTCAGAATCACATGGAATAAATTTTTTCAAACTCTTAATATTCCATATAATTTAAAAAAAATTACATAGAAAATTTGGGTCTTTACACATTAGTAGCTTAGTGTTTATATGTTGGTGTCAGTAGCTCATGTTAGTAGCTCAATGTCAGTGACTCAGGGCATCAGTAGGTCAAGGAATCAGTATGTTGGGTGTATTTAGGTCAGAAATTGGTGAGTGGCATCAGTGAGTGGCATTAGTGAGTGTTGTTATCGAGTGGAATCAGTGACTTATTATTAGTGGGTCACATTGGTGACTTGTTTCAGTGAATCGTATTTGTGACTCGTGTCGGTGACCCACACATTAGTGAGTCATTTCCTATTTTTCCCTTTTTTTCATTTCCACCCCTCTTACATTTTATTTGAAATAAATTTATATTTAAGCCTTTTTGGGTTTTTCTAGTGGCATTTAAAAAGATATAAAATAAATTTTTAATATCCTAACACTTTGGGGACTTTTAAATACTCAAACCCTAGGTTCTTTACCATGATCTGACAATAATAACTATTGTAATTGTTCTTCCGTTGCTATAATATCCGGATGTTCTATGCCAAGATCTTCTCTTCCTAGTGTATTACATTTTATATTGGTTCACCGACAACCTTTATTCCCTATGGAGTCATGCAATAGTTCTAAAAAATTCTACCTGGTTTTACCCTGGAGTCTATCCTACTACTCTTGTGACCCCCAATATTGGTGTAAAGGGGAATTTTTGTTGTGTGTTGTTCCATTTAGGGGTCCCTTTGGGTCTCTTTTATTTATGTGTCTCGTGGGGTGGGTGTACTGATATCCTGTTATGGTTACGGTTGATAGCAATGTAACGATGATAATATGAACTAATAAATGAGGGGAATGGAAGATGATGAGGATGATAACTTTTTTTGACAAGTTATACTTGATCAATTCCAAATTTTGTAAGGACTGTATGCCATCTAAAAAACATGGTCATTGGTGGAATCTATTTTCACATCTTTATGAGTTGTGAATGTTTATGTTTCCCTATTAAATGGATTAAATATTGATATTTTATTAATGACTTGTATTCATCAAAATATATGGATTCCCGAGGATCAAACATATTATGTGATCACCCCTATTTTTTCAAGTTTAATTAATGACCGAGTGTTTGGTAAATCTGTATAAACATTTCCTTGTTAGTGTGCTTATGTGTGTGTGGTGGGGCATGTGTTGTAATTAAATATCAGGATGAGATATTGGTCAATTGTAGAATGGATGATCTTTTTATGCAGTAGGACTGCATTTGGGAATTGGTTGGGAAAGGGGATTTAGGTTGTGGTTGTGTTATGTTTATATTAATGGGTGCACTCGGTGTGGTGTTGTTGTGGTGTGGGGCAGCTGAGAAGAATAGTATTGAGATATGTTGGGTGTTTTTTGTTTTTGGACTAAGGACATGGTAATATGAGTTTCATGAATAATCGTGGCAGTGGTCGGACCAATGTTCGGGGAAAAGGAGTTTGCAGTGGGACTGCAAGCCGGTCAGGTTTTTTTTATTTTCTTGATGTAGTGTTTTTTTGAGAATTGGGGATATAGAGGATGGATTATGAGGGATAATTTCGATGAATGATTGTGAAAAATTTCATGTTGTATTCTCCTTGAGTTTCATAATACTGTTATGATATGAATGGGTGTTAATGTGGATTCTTATACATTGTTGCTTCATTATTTTATTCGTAGGTTGGGGTCAGTATGGTTTCATTGCCTTATATCATATGTAGTGTTTTGTAATTTTTTGGGTAGAAATGGAGTAAAAAAATAAGTGAATTGATAATGCAGAAAGAACACTAGTCAAACAGATTGGTTGGGGGTATGTTTCGAGTTGTGGCTTGAAGTGAAGTGGTGTTCATTTATCAAATTATGGAAGTTAACATCATTTGTGCTGGTAAATACTTGTATGGATGGTAGAAAGGGATGTTTTTCTATGGGATGGTTGTTTTTTAAAACACATTGGTTGGAATGAGGTATTGGTAACTATATATACATGTAGTTCCTTGCGATTTCTATATGTACCCAACCGATATTGATAACTACTTTCCAAACATTCAATTGTTCTCGAGGAGGGTGTCCTTTTCCCAACATCCCATTAGAGGATTGATGGATTGTTATTGTCTCTTCCTTATACCCCATTCCATGCAATGATATAACTATTCTATTAGGGTTTTTTGAGGTGTGTTTTTGACTAATAGGTGTCTGTAGGCGTTTTGTGCTTCCCAGGTGTCTTTAGGATGAGTTGTGTTGTGATTCCCAGGTGTATACCGGATGAGAATGTGGTTTGTTTCCCAAGTGTTTTCAGGAAATATGTGATCTGGTATGTGGCCCAGGTGTGTATGATAGTGTTGTGACATGGGCACATGTAGAAGAGCTTGATAACATTAGGATGTTCACTGTTAGGGATGAGTAGTTAACCTATGGGAAGTGGTTGGGGTACACGAATATTGATGTGCTTACTATTTTACTTTAGCTGGATTGTGTTTTTTGGTTGGTGTGCATTGGGGAGGTTTGGGTGGATAATGTACCTTGTTAGGTTCTTTTGGATTCTAATGTTTTTATCAAAGGGAAATTATCATGCTTTTCCCACTTGTTCATGGCTGACTTTCCCTTTCCAATTGAGTATACTTGTATGCTCACCATACGTATATAATCCAATTTTTAGGTTTGTAGGGGGATTACATAGACCGCTATGGAACATACTAGCTAATACATTGGTTGTTGTTGTTATTTCACAACTTAGTTATATTTTGGAACTTAATTCGGGGGTTTCTTTGTATTTATTTATGTTTTACTTTAAACATGCATGCTGGATGGATTTTGAATCTTATATAGATTTATATATATTTGTGTGTGGGTGTGTTTCGTGATTTTTTTTTTGCGGTTGATACATCAAAGCTACCAATATTGGATACTATTAAAAGGGTAATTCATACCGTTTTGTGCAATTTCTACAACCTTGGTGTGGTCACCACCCTGATGCATACTAGAGATGGGGATTTGGGGTCATTATCTCTCATTCTCCATTGCCATCTTTGGAGGGGAATCTTTGGAGGGAGGGGTCATGAAAAAATGGTATTAGAGGTATGATGATAGATAGGATTGAGTTTGGATTTATGAACATTGAGGATTGCAAGGAATGGTTGGTCAGAAGTGTTAGGAGACATTAGTGTTTGATATAGGTCAAAGAAGACTATCTATGAAATCGGATTTTAAACCCCCGATCCGACGCAAGGAATCCAAGAATAACTAATGACAATGTGAGGCTACATCATTTTCTCGCAAGAGACCATATGAAAGGTACATACTACACGGTGAATTGTAAACATTTTTCTTTTGGGTGTTTGAGAAACCTTTAAATAAAGAATGAGTTTAAATGAATCCTAAATAAATTCCATAGAACACGAGCTTAGATGTTCATTTCTACCTTTCAACTATGGCACCCATTCATCATCCATGAAATGCTCAGCAGGCTGACCTTATCAACTGACGGAGGGTTAAACTATTGCAGGATGATGATCAGTGGAAGAAGACCCATCACTCCTTCTAAGTGCAGACTCTGGGAATGTACGGATATATCTTTTCGAATATAGAGACAAAGAGTTCTCTTGAGGATCTCTTGATCCCATTCAACTTGATTTATACTCTAATGGAGTAGTGGGTTCTTTTTTCAATTTGTGATATGTTATGTTTTGTGATTCGTTTGTGGAAGATTTACCTGGAGGAGGGAAATTGAGGTGATGTTCTGTGGATAGATGTTGAGAAGACTTCCATGTGAAATTCCTTTCTTTGACCATGAATGTTGAGAGGAAACATGATCAACTATCCCTCTAGTAAGGTATAATGTTGTTAGGTGATTTAGGGATCAAGTTCAAGAATCTCTGTAACATTTTCCCAGATCTCTTTTTGGTTGAATAGTATAATGAGAGAATTTTAGAGGAGGCACTTCATCTTTCTCTTTATTGCATTGTTACAGTCATTACCTTATCGACATAGTTAATGGTTTAGAATAAGGATTAGGTAGTTGAATGGATTTACCCATGAGGAGTTTTACTTTGACAGGAGAGTTATCCAAGTACATCAAAGGGGAAGGATTCTAGTATTGGTTCTTCGCCGCGTGGGCCAACTAGGTTTCTCCTAATAGGGTGCCGACCCTATCAGTTTCAGTTCCATCCTTCTAGTCCTCATACTTTTCCCATAAGCCTGAGACTAAAGAGTTTCTCTTATAGGGGCCACATGAACCATCAGAGTTAGTACTCATTTAGAGATTCGTATGGTGGAGGCGGGGAGGTTCAAAACCCAACTAAGTATCACCTTCCAGCCAGGCCATTTAATCGGCAGGGAAAGAAGGATCCTACTCCTCTAAGGGGAGACATAGTTACCAAAGGCCGACCAAAGGTCATTCCCAAGGACCTCGATCTAGGCATGGTTGGGGATCCATGTGACAACAGAGGGTAATAATATCTGGGTTTGGTTAGTATCAGTCTGTAGAGGATGCATTTCTGCTAGGGCCGTGAACATTCAAGGTACAATCAGTTTGTTCTTTACTCTTTTTTGTTCCATGTTTGATTCAAGAACATCCCAATCATCTATTTAACCCAGTATATACCATGTTATAGGAATGAAGATAGATAGTCTTTCCATGAATCCTATATTATTGCACTAGTCAGAGGTCAAATGAGATTGTTTTATGTTTACCATGGCTATAGACTGATGTTGGGGAAACATAAATCTAGTGGGAATCAATTTCTACTACAGAGGTACCCATACTGTATGGTCTTTGGCATTGACTGGTTGTATACATTATGTGCTATTATTGAATCCTTCTAGATAATAGTCATGTTTTCAGACATGGGAGGAAAATCTGGCGATTTTGTTGGAGAGCGGAGTTGTCTGATGGGCCGTTGGAATGTGGTGCCAGTTTTTTCTTTATTTGTTGACCTGTTAGTGGAATCAGTGGATTAGAGGATTTTGGGGACTCTTAGAGGTGTTGGAGAGTTGATGGATTTCATCCACGATGAGGTTTCAATTCCAAACCATTGACGAGATGTTATGTTTGAGATATACTTACAAACTGGTGATAGTTTAATTTCAATGGTACCTTATTAGATGGCGCATTTTGAGCTGCCGGAGTAGTGGATCTGGATTGACAATATGATGAAGAAGGGATTTTTCCCGGCCATTGTTTTGAAATGGGATGCTACCATATTGTTTCAAAAGAATGAATATGATGGCCTAAGGATGTGTATAGACTATTTAAAGTTGAATCAGGTAATAGTCAAGAACTATTTCCCTCTCTTGAGAATATACAATCTTTTCCACTAGTTGAGGGGATCAAGTAGGTTTTCATATATTGATATGTAGTTTGGGTATAACGATTTGATGGTGATGTAGGGTGGAATCCAAATGTTTAAACATAAGGTATGCGCACATCGTGATCATGGTTAGGTTGTTTAGTGTTAAGAACACAACATTTGTGTTCCTGGGAATATGTACTTTGCCTTTCGTGAGTTCTGAGAAATTTTTTCATCGTATTCATCAATGACACCTGAATCTACTCGATGTTAGAGGATGAGAATACCGATTATCTCAGAACTATCCTAAAGGTCCATAAGCACCACCAGATCTATGGAAAGCTATCCATGTTCATGTTTTGGACATTAGATATCCACTTCCATGGATATATAGTGTTTCAGACGGGTGTAGTAGTGGATCTGTTAATGTTCAAGGAAGATGTTTCTTAGGATGCACCAAATAATTTGTTAGAGGGTCATAGTTCTCTTAGTCTGTAATTTTATTACGAGATATTCATACATGATTTCTCTTGAGTATTATCTCTATTGATGGTTCAAACATGAAAAGTCTAGGATTTTTTCTTGAATGAGATGTTCCATGAAGCATTTGTTAATACGATTTGTATTTTTTTAGTTCCCCAGTCCTAAGGTTTCTAGAGGAAGGGGTGATGTTTAAAGTGTTTTGTGAGGCTTCATATCTAGTATTGGGGTGTGGGTTGATACAAAAAAGAGAGTGATCTCTTATTGGCTTAGGTAGTTATTTCCCCATGAACATAACTATTCCACCAATTATCTAGAGCTTGTTGCAGTCATTTTTTGCGACAAAGTAATAGAGACATGACCTCATTGGGGAGAACTTTGTGGTCTTGATGGATCAGAAGAGAATGGGGTGCATATTTTCATAAAAATATATGAACTGGAAACAATTAAGGTGGATGATGATTCTCCATTATTTCTATTTTTAGATCTAATAAACCTCAAGAAAGGGGAATGTTGTGGCTGATTCTTTAAGCAGGAGTCGTAGAACGAGGTTGATCAGGAATTTGTGGACCCTTCGAGAGAAATAGAGGAGTTATCTTTATAACTCTTAGATGAAATAATGGATAGTGGTAGAGGCTCTCTATTTCAGATGATGATGAATTCATCTCTATGGTAATAGGTGGAGGAGTCTAAGTAGGGGGACTCAGAGGCAGAGGTAATTCCTGTGCACTTTCATTGGGGTAATTCTTCTAAGGGATGGTCTATGGATGGTTATAATCAGATGTTGTTCCATGATAATCTATATATTCCAATGGCTAAGTGTGAGGTAGTTCTCCAGGATTTTAATATCTCCCCCAAGCGGTACTCCTGGGAGTTTGCATTATGTACCATGGCTTGAGGGAATAGTTTTGGTGTCCCAATATGAAGGGGGTAGTGGAAGAGTTTATGGAAAAGTGATGGGTGTTCCAGTAGGTGATGGCTAAGCACCATATTCCTTGTGGTTTCTTGCAGACCATAGATATCCCCAAGAGGGAGTGGCATGAAATATCAAGGGATTTTTTCACAGTATTACCCAGGTCAGTGGGATGATGTGATGCAATTTGGGTAGTGGTGGATTGGTTATAAAATCTACTCACTTCTTAGTGATTAGAGAAACAAGTGTAGTAGATTCCTTATCATAGAAGTATGTGGACGATGTGGTGATAATGTATGGAATTCAAAGATCTATCATCTCAGATCGAGAAATGTATTTTACCTCATGAGTATGGAGAGGATTACAACTTTTTTTTCCACTCAATTATGCCATATCACTACTTTCCACCCTCACATAAATAGAAAGATAGAGAGGACCGACCAGATGTTGGATGATATGTTGCAGGCATGTGTTTGTTACTTTCGATGGTTCTGGGTATGCCCCATTCCCTTGATAGAGTTTTCTAACTATAATAGAAATCATTATTCCATTTTCATGCCTCCATTATAAGATTCATATAGATGGTTCTTTCAGTCACCATTATTCTAGAGAAATTCTATAGAGGCAGCCGTTCTTAGTCCGAATGTGGTACAGAGTGTGGTAGAGAAGGTACAGCTTCTGAACGACATGATGAAGGATGAAAAAGATAGTCAAAAGACTTATTATGATCATAGGAGATGGCCCATGGAGTCCATAGTCGGGGACCACATGTTCTTGTTGGATTCCCCTCGATGAGGATAGCAAAGGTTCAGTATAGGAGGAAATCATTCTCCCATGTTCATCAGACATTTTGATGTGTTGGGGCGAGTGGGTGACATGGAATAATAGTTTGATTTTCTATCATTGTGAGGAGGATCCACAACGTCTTTCATGTCTCCAAGATTCATCGATATCTTCATGATGACTACATTATCATTGAAAGTGGAGAGTTGGATATTGAGAATGACACACCATTCTTTTATCGTCCAGTGAAGAATTAGGATCATTGTGACAATGCGTTGTGTGGATGGACCATTTTATTGGTCTATTTTTTTGAGGCATGTCAGCTTAGAGGAGAGTATTGGGAGTAGGAGAAACAAATTTTTTCCCATTACCTTGATTTTTTGTAGCATTACTTTTGTTTTTTTGATTTGTGATGTAGTGAATGAACCTTGTCTGTTATAAGGTGGTTTGATTCCTTGTTTCGTAGTGTGTGATTAAATAATAACATGTGAAATTGGGGGAGGCCTAATTCTTATTTAATACATATTATTATAGATTAAATTAAAATCATTTGGTTGAGTCTATGACACATAGAGTGGATAGTATCTTCACATGGAAGAAGGAATCCCTGAATTCTTGTGTTCGGATAGTTGGTGCATGTGTGGGGTATCTTCTGGATGTTTGGTTTAGACACTATGGGAGGGGTTTTTTTGGATGTGAATGCTTCAATCCAACTATCAAACAAAATATTTTGTTTTATCAGTGAGAGGTATCTTGGAGGTCAGTTGTTTTTACCCCTCTTTCTTCTTGGTATTGTTTTGAAATTTTGAGTGAGGGAATAGTTTGAGAGGTATCTGATGTGATGGCCCAGACCTCTATTGTCCATTAAATTGTAAAAAATCCAATGTTTGAGGTGTTTCTTGGAGGAAACAGTTGCTCATTTAATGAGATATCAAAATTATAGTTTTTTCATCAGTGAGTCGGACAATGGTGAGTCGTTCTGGAAGCTCAACGTCAGTAGGTTTTCATCAATAGCTTATGTCGGTAGGTCAAGGCATTGGTAGGTCGGGGGTCAGTAGGTCAGGCATCACTGAGTGGCATGGTTGAGTGGTATCTGTGAGTGGCATCAGTGACTGACAATTAGTGGGTCACATCAGTGACTCATTTCGGTGAGTTGTGTTGGTGACTTGTATCATTGAGTTATGTTTTAGTGACTCTTTTCGGTGACTCGCCCATTGGTGAGTCATTTCTAGTTTTCCCTTGTTTTTTCCAATTTCTCCCATCTTAAATTTTATTTGATATGAATTGAGTTTAAATCCTTGATTGAGAGTTTCTAAAGAAATTTAAAAGGATATGAATTATATTTTTAATATCCCTATTCTATAGAAACATTGAAATATTCATAAAACAGGGTATTGACCACAACCCAACATTAATGGCTTTTGAAACCGTTCTTTCATTTATATAGGATATGGCTCCTTGAAGATGAGATCTTCTCTTCTCAGATTGTTTTTTTTCTCTCGGAGCATTGAGAACTATTCCTCCATGAGGAGTTGTGCTCCTATGCTAGAGAAATCTATTTAGTTATCCCCTAGTCTTTCCTACTACTCGCACGACCCAGAATTTTTGGTGTATGGAGGATTTTTTGGAAACCTATTGTTCCATGTAGGGTTGCCTTCATATATATTTTATTTATGTATCATGAGGAAATAGTGTATTTATGTCTTATTATGGCTATGGTTGAAACCAATTTAACAATGATAATAATATATAATTAATGAGTGGCTCCGATGATGATGATGATGATGATGACTGATTTGATGTGTATGTAATGTATGATCCTTTCATTGTTCTGTAAGGAAAATATGCCTTCTAAAAATCATGGAAATCGGTGGCCTCTGTCTACGCAGTTGTATCACTTGGGAATATTTTTTCCCTTTTAAGGGATGAAATATGGAAATTTGATTAATCACATATATTTGGTTAAATTTATGGATTTCTAATGATCAAAAATATTCTGTGATCATGCATATTTTATCAAGTTGAATTAACGAATGACTATTTTATAAACCCAAATAAACATTGTCTTGTTATTGTGGTTATGTGTGTGGGGTGGTGCAGGTAGTGTTCTGTAATAACATGATAATATTTTTTGTCAATTGAGAAATGGATTAACATGTTATGTAGTGGTACTATATCTGGGTATTATTTGGGTATTGGGTTCTCATTTTTGATTTGTGTTATGTTTATGTTTATGAGGGTGTTGGGTGTGGTGTTGTTGTGAAATGGGGCAGCTGAGAGTTGTAGTTATGTGGTCTTTTGGGGATATTTCTAGTTGAGATGATGGACATGGGTACATGGAATTGTATATAGATGGTGGTAGTTGTTGAATAAGTGTTGGGGAAAGGGAATTGTGTAGTGGTACTTCAAGTTGGTGGGGTAATAATGTTTTTCTAGATACGGTGGTTTTCATGTAGTAGGTCTACTAATGATGGACTAGGAGGGATAATTTGAATAAAAATATTTCTAACCTGCATGGGCCTTTCACCCTTACTTTTGAGACACAATTATTTAATGAATAGGAGTTAGAGTGGATTCATTCAACTAGGCCCTTCATTCTTTGTTAGGATTTTCTAGTGGTTATTATGGTTACTTCGCCTTAAAATTTTTTGTATTGTGTTGTTTCCTAGGTAGGGATGGAATAAATAAATAAATGAACTGATAATTCATTATGATTACACGTTAAATTAATTGGTTGGTATTTTTTTCTATTTGTGTCTTGTAGTGATGCGGTGTTCATTTATCAACATCCTGAAGTGAGAATAATTCATGGTGGTATGTTCATGTAGGGTTGGAAATAAGGTAAATTTTGGTATTGGCTTGTTGTTGTTTTGAAATACCATAGGTAGGATGAGTGTTTCATACCTATATATTATCATGTAGTTCCACGTAATTTTTGTACTCACCCTACCCATGTTGAACACTACGTTCCAAACACTCCCATTCTTATGGGGTTGAGTTTATTTTTCCAAACACCAATTTGGGAGGATGGATTGATGGTTATTTTACCTTATCTTATCCCTATTATGTGAACTAGTAGCCCTAGAATCTTCAGGTAGGTTGTGGTGTGGTTGTGAGGCATATGTATCTACGAGCGAGGTGTACATCCTAAGTATCTTCGGGTTTAGTTGTGTCGTGATACTCATATTTCATTTGGATAAGGTTTTGATTTGTAGAACATGTGTTTATTGGAGAGATGCTATGTTTTATGTTATCCATGTGTGTACGTTAATGGTCGTGATGGATGATCTATTAACCAATGAGAAGTATTGTTGTGTACCTAAATATCAATGTTCTTACTATTTTACATTTCATGAATTATGTTATATAGTGAGCATGACATAAGGAGTATGGGGTGGATTCTATACCTTGTTAGGTGGTATGAGTTTCTAATATTTTATCATAGGGTCATTAGCATGCTTCTCCATCTTGGGCACCGGTGACTGTATATTTTCTTACTTAGTATACTGATATACTAACCCTATGAATATTAAAATATTTTCTAGTTTCTAGGGGGTTATGAGGAATTTGATAGACCTTACTATCATTGATGTTGTCTTTAGTGGTTTTGTAAATTCGTGGTGTTATTTTGGCACGTACTTTAGTGTATTCATTGAATTCCTAGTAGTTTTACTTTAATCATGCATGTGGGAGAGATTTTGGATTCTTTTATATATATGTTATGTAGTTGTTTTAATGTTGATATATATTATACCCCGGTTATGGGTACAATAAAAGGCCAGTACCTCTAATTTTGTTATACTTTTATACCTTTAGTGTTGTCACCACACCGGGGGCTACTGGAGGTGGGACATAGGGTTCATTATCTCTCTTTCTCCATTGCCAGCGCAACAGTGAAACTTTTAGAGGGAGGGGTTCACGATAATTACATGTTCTCTAGATAGATAATACATGGCCTAAAATCATGTCATTACTATATTATTGAAAGAAATTATTTTATCCAAATCAATAAACAAAAAATTATTTTTATATTTCATCATAGATTATATCCTAAAGACAATCCTTTCCAAATAAAAAAAATAATATCAGAAATGGATTAATTGAAAGAGATTCATGACTACCAATGATATGATGAAATTATTTAAAATATATTATAACTTCATTACCTAAAATTATATTTGGACAAACCATGAACCATAAAAAAATTGATGTATTGATAAAAATAACAAATTGATAAAACATTGTATATTTATGGATATTTCATATTGGTATGATTTGTTGTTCCACAACTTGTTATTTGTAAATAATCTTGAGATGAGATATTTTATTAATATATTTTAAATTTTTTCAGGAAAACCATCCAATGAGTAAAGATAATGTACAATACCTATTCCATCTTTCTAAAATTTATAGGCATCCATCACTTGAGTTATTTTAACATGATATATGACCTAGTTAATAAATCCACAATTCAAATATATATATTTTATAATGAAAATAGTTTATTATTATGATATATTTCATATTTGAGGTCACTAGATGGTTATGATTCCATTTTGGTTCGATGTTTAACAAATGGTCATATTACTTGATTAAAATTTTATGATTATAATGTTATAATGTAATGACTACTACCAATTATGATTAGTTGTTTATTGAAGTCTTATATTTGGAATGTGATAATAAAAATATCATATTTTGTTCATGAAATTACTATAGTAACTATAAGGCCCCTACCTTAAACATTACTTATTCTTGAGTCAATTCAAGAATACACGTTGAGGATCTTTTCAAGTTTAGAGTTTTAGATAATTAGATCATAAAACATGCATTAGATTCCACATTTAAACAAAGTGGTTACATAAAAGATAGTATTAATTTTTCTCATCAACAGAAACATATTTAAAATAAAACATGGATTCCTTTTTCACACTTCCTTAACACTATCATCATATCATGTACCTTTCCCTTGACCTGTGGAAAACATTTCAAAAACTTGGGGTGAGCATAAAAAGCTCAGTAAGGGATATAAAAATATGGAAAGGAAACATGAGTACATATATATATAAGAGTGAAATAATAATTTACGATAAAACATAAGCACTTTAACATACCTCATCAAATCATGAATAAATCATAGAAATCATAAGACATAAAGGTAACTTGAGGCATTCATAACATTCTTACGTAGGGAGTAACCCTCTTGGTTAGGTTTGGAGTACCCATCACAGTATATTCCCTAAATCTATTTGGAGAAACCTCAACGTTTAAACCCTTCGCGTTACCCAATGCATTGGAGAGCTATATCGGGATCACCCACCCTTAGCTTGTCACAGAACCACCCGTCTTCATAATAATGCCCAAGAACCATAAACATAATCGTATCTCATAAAACATGCATAAAGGAAACATAACATTTCTACTTTTCAATCACAAGATATCAATACAACACATTGATATAAAAAAATTATGAAAACCATTTTCAATAAGAAAATAAAAGAAAAGTAAAACTTTGTATTTATTTTTCTTTAAAAAAAGGTATGTCTTGTAGAGGAAGCCGAAACTCAAATAATGGCCACGGTGGGGGAGAAGTCGTTGTCGCCGCATACGTACGACAAAACATTCCCTTTTGTCATTTAGTAAAACGCTTAGGATAAAATATTCCTTTTGGATAAATGTAAAAGTCAAAGGGGTTTATACACCGTATAAAATAAAGTTGTGTATAAAACATAATATGCCTCAATGAAAGGAGATTGAGACGAAGTCCCATGAAAAGACGATATCCTTGGATTAAGGATAAATCAATTACATAATTATGTGTGACAAACAAATACACCAAATATAAGTGGATATTAAGTGTAAAACAATCAGATGACATTCACACATATTCATAGAACGACATATTCAAGGAGTACAAGTTTATCCCAAAGAATCAAAATTTGGTTAAGAAATGTCCTTGCAAAAATTTGACATCCTAACGGCGTCACTTCAAAATTCAGAAAAAGAGTTGATGAGAGACAAAAAGGGTATCTCATCACTTGGACATAAAATTTACATCAATAAGGATATAGAAGAACATATCCCAACATAATATTATGTGAATTAAAATACATAACAAAATAAGTCTTTTAAAAAGAGGAGGGTGAAAGGTTCCCTTACCCACTTGGGTAACTATCGAAACGTACACCACATGGAAGAAGGGTCATACAATGAAGATGTAAATACCCATAAATTAAATTATAATACAAAAAGTGTATAATAATGTGCAGTACATACACCACTCAAAGTAAATAGTGGAAAACGTAGCATAAATGTCACATGAATAAAACTGAGATGAAAAATCCCTTACGAAAACTCGGCAGCCTAACAGCGCCCCTTAAAACTTCAAAAAATGGATTGATGAGATCAAATAGGGTCTCTCATAATATTACAATAAAATTTACAGCAATATTAATATAAAATAATATCCCCCATAATAACAAAGAGGAGCTTAAAATAAGTGACATAAAGGAGAGTACTTAAAAAGAAAGATAAAGGTTAGACCTCTTACGAAAATTCGGCAGCCTAACAGCGCAACTCAAAACTTCAAAAATGGATTGATGAGAGAAAATAGTGTCTCACATCATATGAACATAAAAATTAAATTAGGAGTAATATAAAATAACATCCCAATCATAAGAAATATGAGCATAAAAGTAATGACATAAAAGAGTGTACTTAAAAAAAAGAGAGGGGTAGGATCCCTTACCTCAAGTCCGACTTGACTTTTTCATTTGTTTATATTTCTGAATAATAAAATTTGGTCAATTTATAATTTCTTAAGGACCTCCTTTAAAGATTATTATTCATTTCATATCACATATTATATTGTTATAATAATTGTTTAATAATGTTAGTTCATATCAGATGTTTTTTCTGATGTTTGGTACATGAGTAAAAAAATGAACTTGTTTGAAAATAATTTCCCATGTAGATATAATTAAATCATTAAAAGAATATTATTAATGATTAAAATATCATATATATCCAGTAAATATTCATTTTATACTATTACATAACATTTTTAGATAAAAAAATGAAAAGCACCGTTCATGGAGACGGTAGGCCGTACGTACGCATGAACGCTACTTTCATTTTTTTTGTCATATTAATGGAATTAAAAATAAATGAGAGAGATATATATATATTATAATTCCAGTATTATATATATGTTATATTGGTAACATATGTTCATTAATTTCATTCTTTATACATTCCATGTATTGCATGAACGAGTCACATCACTTGAGGGGGCGGAAGTCCACACTTCCTCATATGAAATTATCGCATTTGCACAACATGAAAAGAATAAAGGTATGTTTTAAATATAAAAAACAGAAGCATATGGTAAAAATAAATACCATATATATCATATATAAAATACAGTGACATCATAATGGCCACCTTTAAAGGTGTAAATGAATATTGAACAATCATCGTTTCGTGAGGCAGAAAATCGCCAACCACAGAAACTGTATGTTCCTTAACCATTAGAAAAAAGTTTGTAAATTTGTAGCTCGAATCCTTATTATAACAAAATCCTAGTCTATTTAATATAATGGTGTTTTTATAAAAAAAAGTAATAAAAAGAGTTTAGGGGATTGGTGAAGCATAATAAAACAAAAGAACACGAGGGAAAACATTGCCTTTAAATCAGGTAACTCTCTTTGATTTAAGATCAAAGGCTTAATTGGACAGAATTCTGCCCAAATTGAGGCTTCAATGATGAAGGGAGGGATGTGGAGAGATGAAATGGTCAGGGTTTTTCCGAGCCAAAGTCTTGAGAGGTTTGGGTATGGTGGTAGAGGTGGGGGCCTTTTGTAAGAGGAGAGGAGGGGCACTCTTGGAAAGTTACCAAATGTTACTTTATTTTCAAATGCGTTTCAGATTTTAAAGGTCCCACATTGATGTATTTCGATAATAAGGTGGTAATGGTTAGAAGGGTACTCATCCAATAGGTCTTTTACAAGTGTAAGATATAGTTTTAACATTATCTTTTCATTTTATTTAAATCCTTTATTAATGAGGTAATCGCTGCATGATCATGATGTCATAAATAATTTAATTTATTTAATGTCTAAAAATTATAAAAGAAATATCATGATGTAGGAAATCTTTTTATATTTCTAATGAATATTTATAGTCAAAAATATGACTTGTATAACCCCATTTAAAAATTGTTTTAGTAAAACAACTCATGCTTGTCATATTTTTATTTTAACTTAAAATAAAAAGTTATTTATGTAATATTCCAACCAAAGTGGCTCCATGGGGTCCCCAAGTTGACCCATGGATTTTATTGGTCGTCCATGACACATCCAATGAGGGTAGGACATGTGTCTAGGTCATTTCAAACTATTAAAACATTATTTTTACCTTAAATTACACTAATTACCTCTAATCGCGATGAAAAACTTAAAAGTTACTATTCACCAAAAAAATTATTTTAATCCCATTGGACCAAATTTTACTTCTTAATGACAACCATGTATGTATGATTTTTGAAATTCAAAACACATAGGTGGTAAAATTTCATTTAAACGAAAAATCAGTTTTTTAAGTACCACTTAGTGGTTTCACTATTCATCAAAAATTGAAGTTTTTCAGAAAAATACCAAATATTCACCCTAAGTTATATTTGATATTCCAAATTCTAAAATGATGTCTATTTTAAAAAATTCAAAACATATAAGTTTCATTAATTAATTTAATAATTAATTCCCGCTGTCAGAGCAAATAGCGTGTTTTTATGAAACAATAAGTGTCAAAAGATTGACCCTAGTTTAAGTCCAATTTCAAGGTGAAATTGATTCCAATGACCACTATTAGATTAAATGGTAAAAATATATTCTAATTTCACTTTAAAAATAAATCAAAATATAATCTAATCATATAAATAAATTATATTAAAAAGAGGTTTTGAATTAAAATACAACATTTTTCACTATTCATTAAAAAATGAACTTTGTCGGAAAAATAAAAAAAATTCACACAAAGTAAATTTTGATGTCCCAATTCTAAAAAAGAATTTTATTTTGTCAAATATAACACATAAAATTTTCAAAAAAGTGGATTTAAAAGAGGTTCTCCATCAAAAGGCTGTTAATTTACCTTTTAAAGAATATTAAAATGTTTACGCTTAAAATTGGATTCATTCACATTTTTAATCCTCTAACATTTATTGTAAAAAGTAAAAATATTTGACAAACATATATAATCATTTTGTAGTTAGTTCAGTTCATTCCTGCCATTACGACGGCTAGGCGTTAACAACCATTTAAAATAATATTATTTTTTTATTAGAGTGCAAAGTAAGATTCCCAAGAAACTCGTTGTTGCGTATTGGGTACGCCATCGAGCATAGCATTCCCTTTAAAGTAATATTAATATTTTATTCACAAATATTGATAAATGTGAAAATGTCATATTCTTTATTTACCTGGGATGTTACATCCTTTCCCCCCTTTGGTAATTGCGTCCTCGCAATTTTAAAATTGTGTTTCGAAACTTCATTGAAAATCCCACATCAGAACAAGAGTCAGTATAACAATCACTTTAAAATAAAGAAAGAGAAGTAAAAAAGGTCACCAGAGCTAACCCATACTAGGATTCCATGTAGGATAACATGAATATGAAGGAAAAATCAAAGGGTAATGTTCTTAGGGAGAGTGATAGAAAACATGTTTAGGAGAAAGTTAACCACAAGAAAATCAAATACTAGTGGTGGGTTAAACGGTATTCGATTCCCCCGTAGGAAAAGTTAATAGACAACATTTTTGTTTTAAGTTACTTTTCATTGAGAAATTTATTTTTTATCTAAAGGAAACATACTTACTTGTCATGTTGACTTTCAAATTTTACTAGATTTCTTACACAAGCTCGTACTTTCCCCAAATGATGAGTATTTAGGAAGACTTTTTTACATTAAGAGACCTATAATCAACTACCAGAGAGTCACTTAATACACAAAAGAGAACTATATACTTCCCATGTCTTTAGACCTTAACCAAAAATAAAACCTAAAAGGTTAGTATGAGATCATATAATACCCAAAAAGGATAATCCTTTATAAAAAAAATCTATTCTTAATCTCCAAAACTTGTCAAACAATACCCAAAGTTCAACAAAGACCATTCAATAAACAATTTTTCCATAAAATTCTTCAAAGTAAACCGAAATAAGATTGAAACCCAAATATTTGAAGGATTTAATCACATAGTCTTCCAAGGTACAAATTAACACTTATCTCCAAATAACATCAGTTGCTCTTAAATTCTCATATTGAATGCTAATTAACCTAATCACATATCCTCCATGATAGGTTAATAATTTCTATAGATAACCCAAAATCAAATTACTCTTAATTCATAAAATCATATAACTAAAAAGAATAAGTCATACTAACCAGGGACTTCACGTAGTCCAGTGGTAGGCAATAAATAATAGTCACACATTTGTTGTGGGTTCGATTCCCACAGCTTTGCCTGACGTGACGAGTTGTCACACGGTCTGAGTGTTGTCCTTTTTATAAAACTCCAAAAATAACTATAACATGTTTTAACCTCAATAGATTCCTTATACATCTCATTTTCATCCAAATTCATTATGATCTCAACATCTTAATTCTTGAAGTCTTATTCCACCACCATAAGATAAAATAAAACGATTCCCAAAATGAATAACATCATACCTTGATCATGGCATCCACTAAATTTCATCGTCATATTTCTCACGTAGGTAGAAGTCCCATGCATTACAACAATGATTTAGAGATCCATAAAAATAATTTTCTTCCTCCATCCAAATACACCATGTACAAAATGGGTCATATGGGTGTTCATAGAAAAACAGTTTTGGAAAATAATCATGTATAGCATATAATTCCAAAACATCTGATAAAACATGATTTCTATAAAATAGTCGGACATAATTTGAGTTGAAACTTTCTATTATTGGTCCTTTTAAAATACCATAACTATGTGCTGAGAGACTATATTTTAAAAGAAAATATAAATAGGTAGTGCATCGGTCTCCTTCCTTAGCACCATTTTTAAAATCATAATATGCTTCAAATTATTGTCATAAGGTAAAATATTTGAAAATACCTTGATAATATTTACCTTTCTTGAAAATATCAGAATATTGTGAAAATAGTATTTGTCTAAATACAACCCATGATCCACGATGATAACGAGGTATATTGGAGGTGTTTGATATCTCAATCAACTGCTTTCAAGTGAGTTGTATGTCAGAAAAAGTTTCACAATATTCCGTACATGACTTTGCAATAATTATTGCAATCATGTCATCAAGAAGAGATAGTAATGTCATTTTAGATCCTTCTCCTTCCATTCGTAAACAACTTTACTTGACCTAAAAAAAGTTATAAAACAAGGATTTAACTGAAATAATAGATATATGGACTAATCATGTGTCTAACAAAAACTCATAATCCCTAAAGTTGTCTAAACCGACCTCTGATACAAACTATAATGCCCCAGCCTTAAACATTACTTATTCTTGAGTTACTTCATGAATACACATTGAGGATCTTTTCACGTTTAATGTTTTAGAGAATTATATCACAAAACATGCATTACATTCCACATTTAAACAAAGTGGTTACATAAAGGATAATATTAATTTTTCTCATCAACGGAAACCTATTTAAAATAAAACATGGATTCCTTCTTGAAACTTCCTTGAAAATATCATCATATCATGTACCTTTCCCTTGACCTGTGGAAAACATTTCAAAAACTTGGGATGAGCAAAAAAAGCTCAGTAAGGGATATAAAAATATGGAAAGGAAAAATGAGTACATATATACATAAGAGTGAAATCATACTTTACCCATAAAACATAAGCACTTTAACATACCTCATCAAATCATGAATAAATCATAGAAATTATAAGACATAAAGGTAACTTGAGGCATTAATAACATTATTACGTAGGGAGTAACCCTCTTGGTTACGTTTGGAATACCCACCACAGTATATTACCTAAATCTCTTTGGAGAAACCTCAACGTTTAACCCATTCGTGTTACCCAATGCGTTGGAGATCTATATCGGGCTCACCCGCCCTTAGTTTATCACAGAACCACCCGTCTTCATAATAATTCCCAAGAACCATAAACATAATCGTATCACATAAAACATGCATAAAGGAAACATAACATTTCCACTTTTTAATCACAAGATATCAATACAACACATTGATATAAAAACATTATGAAAACCATTTTCAATACGAAAATAAAAGAAAATTAAAACATGGAATTTATTTTTCTTTTAAAAAAAGGTATGGCTTGTAGTGGAAGCTGAAACTCAAATAATGGTCACAACGGCGAAGAAGTCATTGTCGCCACATACGTAATACAAAAAATTCCCTTTTGTCGTTTAGTAAAACGCTTCGTATAAAATATTCCTTTTGGATAAATGTAAAAGTCAAAGGGGTTTATACACCGTATAAAATAAAGTTGTGTATAAAACATAATATGCTTCAATGAAAGGAGATTGAGACTAAGTCCCATACAAAGATGATATCCTTGGATTAAGGATAAATCAATTACATAATTATGTGTGAAAAAAGAATACACCAAATATAAGTGGATATTAAGTGTAAAAAAATCAGAGGACATTCACACTTATTTATAGAATGACATATTCATGGAGTACAAGTTTATACCAAAGAATCAAAATTGGGTTAAGAAGTTTCCTTGCAAAAATTCGACATCCAAACGGCGTCACTTCAAAATTCAGAAAAGGAGTTGATGAGAGATAAAAAGGGTATCTCATCACTTGGAAATAAAATTTACATCAATAATGATATTGAATAAAATATCCCAATATAATAGTATGTGAATTAAAAGACATAACAAAAGAATTCTTTTAAAAAGAGGAGGGTGAAAGGTTCCCTTACCGACTTGGGTAACATTCGAAACGTACACCCCATGGAAGAAGGGTCATAAAATGAAGATGTAAATACCCATAAATGAAATTATACTAAAAAAATTATTTAATAATGGGCAGTACATACACCAATCAGAGTAAATTGCAGAAAACGTAGCATAAATGTCACAGGAATAAAAGTGAGATGAAAAATCCCTTACGAAAACTCGGCAGCCTAACAGCGCCACTTAAAACTTCCAAAAATGGATTGATGAGATCAAATAGGGTCTCTCATGATATTAAAATAAAATTTAAATCAATAGGAATATAAAATAACATCCCCCTTCATAACAAAGAGGAGCTTAAAAGAAGTGACATAAAGGAGAGTACTTAAAAAGAAAGAGAAAGGTTAAATGTCTTACGAAAATTCGGCAGCCTAACGACACCACTCAAAACATCCAAAATGGATTGATGAGAGAAAATAGGGTCTCTCATAATATGAACATAAAAATTACAGTAGGAGTAATATAAAATAACATCCAAATCATAAGAAATATTAGCTTAAAAGGAATGACATAAAAAAGTGTACTTAAAAAGAAAGAGAGGGGTACGATCCCTTACCTCAAGTCTGACTTGTCTTGTTCGTTTTATTATATTCCTGAATAATAAACTTTGGTCAATTTAAAATTGCTTAAGGACCTCCTTTAAATATTATTATTCAGTTCCTATCACATATTATAATGTTATAATAATTGGTTAATAATGTTAATTCATATCATACGTTTTTGCCGATGTTTGGTACATGAGTAAAAAAAATGAACTTGTTTGAAAATGATTTCCCATATATATATAATTAAATAAATTAAAGAATAGTATTAATGATTAAAATATCATATATATCCAGTAAATATTCATTTTATACTATTCCATAACATTTGGAGATAAAAAAATGAAAAGCATTGTTCATGGAGACGGCAGGCCGTACGTACGCATGAACGCTACTTTCATTTTTTTGTCATATTAATGGAATTAAAAATAAATGAGATATATATATATTATAATTCCAGTATAATATATATTTTATATATGTCACATATGTTCATTAATTTCATTCTTTATGCATTCCATGTATTGCATGAACGAGTCACATCACTTGAGGGGCGGTAGTCGACACTTCCTCATATGAAATTATCGCATTTGCACAACATGAAAAGAATAAAGGTATGTTTTAAATATAAAATAAAGAAGAATATAGTAAACATAAATACCATATATATCATATATAAAATACAGTGACATCATAAGGTCCACCTTAAAAGGTGTTAAAAGAATATTGAACAATCATCGTTCCGTGAGCCAGAAAATCACTAACCACAGAAATAGTATGTTCTTTAACCATTAGACGAAAGTGTGTGAATGTGTAGCATGAATACTTCTTATAAAAACATACTAGTATATTTAATATAATGTTTTTGTTACAAAAAAAAGTAATAAAATGAGTTTAGGGGTTTGGAGAAGCAAAATAAAAAAAGAACACAAGGGAAGACATTACCTTTAAATCGGGTAACTCCCTTTGATTTAAGATCAAAGGCTTCCTTGGAAAGGATTCTGCCACAAGTAAGGCTTCAATGATTAAGAGAGGGATGTGGAGAGATTAAATGGGTAGGGTTTGGCCGAGCCAAAGGCTTGAAAGGTGTGGGTAAGGTGGTATAGGTGGGGGCCTTTTATAAGAGGAGAGGAAGGGCACTCTTGGAAAGTTACAAAATGTTACTTTATTTTCAAATGAGTTTCGGATTTTAAAGGTCCCACATTGATGTATTTATAGGATAAGGTGGCAATGGTTCGAAATATACACTTCAAATTTGTAAAGACCCGTAAAATTCAAGGAAAATTTTTTCTTAATTTTCTTTAGAATTTTACAAGAGCGCGGTTTCAGACGGCATCTGATTCCGAGGCCCGGAGTGCCCGGAATTAATTTCCGAAGTTTGGCTCGGGTACGTTCAGTGAACGAACGAGCGGGAATTCCTAACTTTTGATCCGGTGCTCGGAATTGAAATCCGAGGGCACCGATGAACTCGCAGCGCCGGTTTTCGCTTAATGAGACCTTTTCGGGAGTTGCGTTTGTTGCGGGTTGAGAGTTACGTTTTGGGGTTTTTCAGTTAAGTTAAATAAAATTTGTGTAATACAAATTTTGTTTTAACTTATTTAAAAACCTATCAAAGGTGGTTGGAAGTGGGACCCACACCCACTTAACCTCCCTTGGGAGGATTAAGTGTGGTGGGGCCCACACGAACCCCCTTTTCTTTTCAAATTCTCTCAACATACTTAACCCCCCTCTTTAATGGCTTAAGTTACTTAATTTAATTTTTGGGAGTTAACTCTTTTGAATTTCAAACATTTGAAATCCTTTTGAGTTGTGTGTTAATAAAATAAGTGGTATTCTTATTTTATTGAGGGTTCTTTGTTTGTCTTGGGAGAGCTTTCCCTTCATCTCCAAGCTCTGACGAAGAACGAAGAACGTCTTCATCCTCAACGAAGAACGACAACTCTTCGTCAAGGATCATCGACTCGGAGACCTAGTATCTTCGGACCTCTGCTTCCTCTTCGGACCTTCTTCGTCGGCAAACGAAGATCCGCCAACAACGTGTCGCATCGGACGTAAATCTTCGTCAACGGATTTGACGAACGACGACCGCGACGCCTGAATTCCGCGACGCCGTCTTCCGCGGAACGTAGAGGATTTCTTTGAATCTCAAACCCGAGGTAGGGGATGTTTTTATTAATTATTTTATTCCATTCCTGAATCGTGGATTTTAGCATGACTAAACGTGAGACTTTTTAGTTATGTTATTTGTTAACGCGAGGGGAGTCGGACCGCACGAACACGGCCGAAACCCCCTCCTTCGTTCATGTTGATTCATGCGGGTGGAAGCAAGAGGCGTGGTGCCGTCGCACCACGCGGATGAACATGCTTATGATTTCCGCAATACCGTCGCGCTTCGCCGAGGAGAGATTTCAAGAACGCGACGCCGTCGCGCCGCGTTGGGAGGATTCATGGCACGACGAAAGGGGCGCGGTGCCGTCGCACCGCGCCGGACGACGAACACCGCGGCCGGTTCCGGGCCGCGGTGAGACGAGGAGACCGCGGCCGGTTCCGGGCCGCGGCGGAAGGAAAGACCGGCGGCCGTGCCGCCGGCGTCGGGAGTCGAGGGCGGGACCGGAAATTCCGGTCCCGTTGGTAAAAACCGGCCGGCCAGCGGCCGGCCGGATGTCATAAAAGCCGGGGGATTAAACCCCCGGCCGGTTCTTCAAGACCCCCCTCTTAATGAGGGGGGCGGTTCTTTAAAGGAGGGGGGGGCAAAGCCCCCCCGGTTCGTTCCAGCCGGCCCCCTTATGTGGGGGGCCGTTTTTTTTGGCAAAGGCACGGCCTTGAGCCGTGCCGCTTGAGAAAAACGCGGGGGCAATCAAGCCCCCCGCGTGACCACCCCGTGCGGCACCCGCCGCCGCCAGCGCGGCCCGCCGCTGCCGCCGCCACGCGGCCCGCCGCCGCCAGCGCGGCCCGCCGCTGCCGCCGCCACGCGGCCCGCCGCCGCCCCGCGGCCCGCCGCCGCCACGCGGCCCGCCGCCGCCACGCGGCCCGCCGCCGCCACGCGGCCCGCCGCCACCGCGCCACGCGGCCCGCCGCCGCCACGCGGCCCGCCGCCGCCACGCGGCCCGCCGCCGCCGCGCCGCCGTCGCCGCCGCCGCCGGCCGCCGCGCCGCCGCCGCGCCACCCCCGGGGGGGGGTCGGGCCGGGTCGGCCCGGACCCGGACCCCCCCGTTTCGGACCAGTTTTGGTTTTTCGCTCATAACTTGAGCCTCGGACCTCCGAATGACGAACCGTCTGCGGCTACGCGATCCTTGGATCGAGACGGTCGTTTCGGTATATCGCACTCAAGGTTTCGGTTTACTTTGAGTTCGGCCGGGTTGGTTCGTTCACGAAACCAACCGGGCCTTCGGAGCGGAAACACTCATATCTTGAGCTACGGACGTCCGATTGACGTGCCGTCAGACGCGTAGTGTTCCTCTTAGTGAGACGGATCTTTTGGCATACTCCGCCCGAGGTTTGGACGCAGGTGGAGTACGGTCGGGTTGGTTTTGCCTTAAAAACCAACCGGGCCCCGGAGACGAAAATGCCAATAACTCTCAGACCGGGCGTCCGATCGACGCGCCGTCTGTTGCGTTGAGTTCCTGTTGACGATACGGAACTTTTGGATACATCAACTTCGGTCTTCGTGACAGTTGATGTATCAGCCTCTCGGCTCGTGGAGCGGACCCTCCGTACGAGCTTGCTGTGTGCGGGAACCCTAGTGCTGGCTGCGACTGTTTTACTGCTACGACTGCTACTGTGACTGCGACGACGACAGTACAGAGATCCTGTGTGGATTTGACGACGACAGTACAGAGATCCTGTGTGGATTTGACGACGACAGTACAGAGATCCTGTGTGGATTAGACGACGACAGTACAGAGATCCTGTGTGGATTTGGCGACGACAGTACAGAGATCCTGTGTGGATTCGACGACGACGACTACAGCACTCAGCGATCCTACGTGGATCAGTGCTACAGGTTCTGTGTGAGCCCGATCCTGTGTGGGTCCTTGCGCTCAGCGGTTCTGTGTGAGCCAGCGCCTACAGGTTCTGTGTGAGCCCGA
This sequence comes from Viscum album, assembly GCA_963277665.1. Lineage (NCBI taxonomy): Eukaryota > Viridiplantae > Streptophyta > Magnoliopsida > Santalales > Viscaceae > Viscum > Viscum album. Next base: position 637,704,208 of record OY728160.1, read on the forward strand.
TCCTGTGTGGGTCTTCTGCGGGGGTTAGTTACCTATCGATCCTTCGTGGGTCCGACGACTTAGATGGATCAGTGATCATCTTTATCGTCCTTGAAAAAGTATACCTGTGTGAGCTGAATCCTGTTGTTTTCCTGTGTGGATTGTGTTGTGCAATCCTGTGTGGATTATATTTTGCTTTCCTATGTGGAATACGTATACTTTCCTGCGTGGACTGAGTTGTACTTGGGCTCGGAGGTTGGAGTGTATTTGAATTGATGACTTAGGTATATGTATGGGCATATACCTAAGCAGTGTCGGTTGTTACTTCGTGATTGTACTTTTCTTCGTGGTTTATCCTTTGTGGATTTGAGAGACCTTCAGGGGTCTCGGGGTCCCTACTGAGTAGCTTATACTCACCCCTGCACGGGCTTTGCCCGCACTTCGTTGTGTTGGTTGCAGACGACGGACAGCGTTGACCTTAGCTGAGGCTTGCAGAGCGGGACGGTACCCGGAGGTGGACCACTGGGCGGGACGTGCTCGGAGCGGACGGCGGGACCCGTGGAGCAGAGGAGCTATCTGTACCCACCCTTCAGGTGGGATTTCCAGTGGACAGCTCGGAGTAGCGGCTTTACTTTTCAGTTGCTGTTTTTTTCCCTTTTCGAGTTGTACTTTACTTTCAGTTTGGGTTTGTATTCTGGCCCATTTACTTTTCCGCACTTTCAGTTGTTCTCTGCTTTCTTAGTGATTACCTTCCGCTTGTTTACTCTGTGGTGTGTGTTTTCTTTTCAAAGGCAATGCCTTCCCTTTTTACCGGGATTTACGCCTTGGTGCTAGTCGCCAGCCCCTGGCCTATGGAAGGCGGGCTTGGGGTAGTCACGGCTCGGACCCCGAGGGCGGGTCGTGACAAATTGGTATCAAAGGAGTTCGGTTCTACCGCGAACTCTGATCTTTTCTATGTGAAGCAATAATGTTTAGCGTATTGAGTGTGGTTATCAGTCCAGGGAGTCCAGTGTTGGTGCGGCGGCCGACGTATCCGTACACCAGGACCCTGACTTCTGATTTCCGACTTAATGCACGAAAACATTGATTGCGTGTGTGTTTCAAAGTTTTCTTTGTGATTACTTGTGTCAGCTCACCGGGTATACTGATCTGCTTTATGAAAGTCTCAAGTTTTCCTTGTGATTACTTGTGCCAGCTCACCAGGTATTCTGTTCTAACCGTGGCGCACCTGTTTCCTTTTCAGGATGGCCCCACGACGGCAGCCAGCTAGGGTTCCGAGAGTCGAGCGAGACGACAGCCCACCGAGCGACGAGGCTTCGGTGCAGGGCCCTTTTCCAGTAGTGGCACCGGCGGTAGCTTTACCCGCCGATTTCCCGATGCTTCCAGCAGCAGCCGCTGACGATGCACGTCGCCTCAGCGCACTGCATGAGTTTCAGCGCCAGCGACCGCCCAGGTTTCGCGGGGAGACGGATCCCCAGGCAGCAGAGGACTGGCTGGAGGCAGTAGTTCGAGTGTTTAGGCTAGTGAGGACACCAGCAGACCTCATGGTGATCCTCGCTGCGAGCCTACTACACGCAGCAGCAGGACGATGGTGGAGCTTGATGCTCCAGGTGCACGATGAGGCATCTCTTCTTTGGACGGACTTTGAGAGCATCTTCCGCTCGGAGTTCGTCCCAGCCACCCTTCGTGCGGTGCGTATCCAGGAGCTTCTACAGCTGCGGCAGGGCAGCATGACGGTCGCTCAGTACTCGGCGAGATTTACCGATCTCTCGCGCTACTCGACTGACATGGTACGGGACCCATTCTTCCGGGCCCGAACCTTCGAGCAGGGTTTGAGACACGAGATCAGGGCATCGCTGATCTCCCTCAGCATACCGACTCAGACAGGAGTACTGGAGCGGGCCCTTCTGATCGAGAGCTTCCTTGCTGAGTCTACACTAGCACAGAGACCCACCGCAGGACGGCACGTGGCAGAGTCATCTGCAGCTGGCAGTCGGCGAATGACTCAGGGGTCCAGACAGACCAGACCTCAGGGCACTGGCTCAGCAGTGCAGGGCACACAACGCGGAGCCAGTCTTTCGAGTGGAAGACAGTGCTATGCATGCAGCGGGCGAGGCCACATGGCTCGTGACTGCCCGACCCGCCATGCGGAGGAGCAGCAGACGGTTGAGGAACCACCTAGGCAGAGGCAGAGGTTCGACCGTGGCGGTCTGCAGGAAGGAGGCGGACGAGGCAGAGGAGCAGGCCGAGCAGCAGGTGGTGGACGACGCTTTGAGGCTCTACCACCACCACCACCAGGAGGTCCACCCCGACCGCAGGGAAGAGCTCAGCTTCAGGCAGCCGAGGCCTTCGATCATGGAGCTCTGGGAGCCGATGGACAGGAGCAGAACTAGTGGTTACATCCTTTGTACTTCTGGTTCCTTGTTGCTTTTGTGTAGCGTCTTGTATTACGAGCTGCAATAATAAAAGACGCATACCTTGTGATGTTTTCGTTCCTGTCCTCTATCGTAATGTTACTAAGAGGTTCCAGTTTTGGCTGTTGACTTGACCCTCACTTGTGAGACATCTACTGGAGGAGGCCCAGTTACCACACACTGATGCCGACAGTGTGACACAACCCTTGGAGGCGAGAGTAACGGTTGAATCTCTTAGTAGTAGCGTCGAGGCCTTACGACGTCATCCTTAGTATGGATTAGTATCATCCATGTTAGGATTGACTGTTTTAGGCAAAGAATGTGGTTCATCCAGGGGATGAGACCAGGTTTCTCTTTTCGGCAAAGTAGAAATCTCGCAGCTCTTGTGGGACCAGAGATGGTCCGGGCCACGTCAGAAGAGGTCCATGTCATCCAGGAGCGGGTCCTACATGGACGATCGATTCCTCTTGTGCGCAACAGATGGCGGCACGAGAATCTCCAGGAGAGCACATGGGAGCGGGAGGCTCAGATGCGTGCTCAGTACCCTCTTTTGTTTCCCTAGTTTTTGATGTAGCTTTACGGGGACGTAAAGCCCTGAGGTGGGAGTAATGTAAAGACCCGTAAAATTCAAGGAAAATTTTTTCTTAATTTTCTTTAGAATTTTACAAGAGCGCGGTTTCAGACGGCATCTGATTCCGAGGCCCGGAGTGCCCGGAATTAATTTCCGAAGTTTGGCTCGGGTACGTTCAGTGAACGAACGAGCGGGAATTCCTAACTTTTGATCCGGTGCTCGGAATTGAAATCCGAGGGCACCGATGAACTCGCAGCGCCGGTTTTCGCTTAATGAGACCTTTTCGGGAGTTGCGTTTGTTGCGGGTTGAGAGTTACGTTTTGGGGTTTTTCAGTTAAGTTAAATAAAATTTGTGTAATACAAATTTTGTTTTAACTTATTTAAAAACCTATCAAAGGTGGTTGGAAGTGGGACCCACACCCACTTAACCTCCCTTGGGAGGATTAAGTGTGGTGGGGCCCACACGAACCCCCTTTTCTTTTCAAATTCTCTCAACATACTTAACCCCCCTCTTTAATGGCTTAAGTTACTTAATTTAATTTTTGGGAGTTAACTCTTTTGAATTTCAAACATTTGAAATCCTTTTGAGTTGTGTGTTAATAAAATAAGTGGTATTCTTATTTTATTGAGGGTTCTTTGTTTGTCTTGGGAGAGCTTTCCCTTCATCTCCAAGCTCTGACGAAGAACGAAGAACGTCTTCATCCTCAACGAAGAACGACAACTCTTCGTCAAGGATCATCGACTCGGAGACCTAGTATCTTCGGACCTCTGCTTCCTCTTCGGACCTTCTTCGTCGGCAAACGAAGATCCGCCAACAACGTGTCGCATCGGACGTAAATCTTCGTCAACGGATTTGACGAACGACGACCGCGACGCCTGAATTCCGCGACGCCGTCTTCCGCGGAACGTAGAGGATTTCTTTGAATCTCAAACCCGAGGTAGGGGATGTTTTTATTAATTATTTTATTCCATTCCTGAATCGTGGATTTTAGCATGACTAAACGTGAGACTTTTTAGTTATGTTATTTGTTAACGCGAGGGGAGTCGGACCGCACGAACACGGCCGAAACCCCCTCCTTCGTTCATGTTGATTCATGCGGGTGGAAGCAAGAGGCGTGGTGCCGTCGCACCACGCGGATGAACATGCTTATGATTTCCGCAATACCGTCGCGCTTCGCCGAGGAGAGATTTCAAGAACGCGACGCCGTCGCGCCGCGTTGGGAGGATTCATGGCACGACGAAAGGGGCGCGGTGCCGTCGCACCGCGCCGGACGACGAACACCGCGGCCGGTTCCGGGCCGCGGTGAGACGAGGAGACCGCGGCCGGTTCCGGGCCGCGGCGGAAGGAAAGACCGGCGGCCGTGCCGCCGGCGTCGGGAGTCGAGGGCGGGACCGGAAATTCCGGTCCCGTTGGTAAAAACCGGCCGGCCAGCGGCCGGCCGGATGTCATAAAAGCCGGGGGATTAAACCCCCGGCCGGTTCTTCAAGACCCCCCTCTTAATGAGGGGGGCGGTTCTTTAAAGGAGGGGGGGGCAAAGCCCCCCCGGTTCGTTCCAGCCGGCCCCCTTATGTGGGGGGCCGTTTTTTTTGGCAAAGGCACGGCCTTGAGCCGTGCCGCTTGAGAAAAACGCGGGGGCAATCAAGCCCCCCGCGTGACCACCCCGTGCGGCACCCGCCGCCGCCAGCGCGGCCCGCCGCTGCCGCCGCCACGCGGCCCGCCGCCGCCAGCGCGGCCCGCCGCTGCCGCCGCCACGCGGCCCGCCGCCGCCCCGCGGCCCGCCGCCGCCACGCGGCCCGCCGCCGCCACGCGGCCCGCCGCCGCCACGCGGCCCGCCGCCACCGCGCCACGCGGCCCGCCGCCGCCACGCGGCCCGCCGCCGCCACGCGGCCCGCCGCCGCCGCGCCGCCGTCGCCGCCGCCGCCGGCCGCCGCGCCGCCGCCGCGCCACCCCCGGGGGGGGTCGGGCCGGGTCGGCCCGGACCCGGACCCCCCCGTTTCGGACCAGTTTTGGTTTTTCGCTCATAACTTGAGCCTCGGACCTCCGAATGACGAACCGTCTGCGGCTACGCGATCCTTGGATCGAGACGGTCGTTTCGGTATATCGCACTCAAGGTTTCGGTTTACTTTGAGTTCGGCCGGGTTGGTTCGTTCACGAAACCAACCGGGCCTTCGGAGCGGAAACACTCATATCTTGAGCTACGGACGTCCGATTGACGTGCCGTCAGACGCGTAGTGTTCCTCTTAGTGAGACGGATCTTTTGGCATACTCCGCCCGAGGTTTGGACGCAGGTGGAGTACGGTCGGGTTGGTTTTGCCTTAAAAACCAACCGGGCCCCGGAGACGAAAATGCCAATAACTCTCAGACCGGGCGTCCGATCGACGCGCCGTCTGTTGCGTTGAGTTCCTGTTGACGATACGGAACTTTTGGATACATCAACTTCGGTCTTCGTGACAGTTGATGTATCAGCCTCTCGGCTCGTGGAGCGGACCCTCCGTACGAGCTTGCTGTGTGCGGGAACCCTAGTGCTGGCTGCGACTGTTTTACTGCTACGACTGCTACTGTGACTGCGACGACGACAGTACAGAGATCCTGTGTGGATTTGACGACGACAGTACAGAGATCCTGTGTGGATTTGACGACGACAGTACAGAGATCCTGTGTGGATTAGACGACGACAGTACAGAGATCCTGTGTGGATTTGGCGACGACAGTACAGAGATCCTGTGTGGATTCGACGACGACGACTACAGCACTCAGCGATCCTACGTGGATCAGTGCTACAGGTTCTGTGTGAGCCCGATCCTGTGTGGGTCCTTGCGCTCAGCGGTTCTGTGTGAGCCAGCGCCTACAGGTTCTGTGTGAGCCCGATCCTGTGTGGGTCTTCTGCGGGGGTTAGTTACCTATCGATCCTTCGTGGGTCCGACGACTTAGATGGATCAGTGATCATCTTTATCGTCCTTGAAAAAGTATACCTGTGTGAGCTGAATCCTGTTGTTTTCCTGTGTGGATTGTGTTGTGCAATCCTGTGTGGATTATATTTTGCTTTCCTATGTGGAATACGTATACTTTCCTGCGTGGACTGAGTTGTACTTGGGCTCGGAGGTTGGAGTGTATTTGAATTGATGACTTAGGTATATGTATGGGCATATACCTAAGCAGTGTCGGTTGTTACTTCGTGATTGTACTTTTCTTCGTGGTTTATCCTTTGTGGATTTGAGAGACCTTCAGGGGTCTCGGGGTCCCTACTGAGTAGCTTATACTCACCCCTGCACGGGCTTTGCCCGCACTTCGTTGTGTTGGTTGCAGACGACGGACAGCGTTGACCTTAGCTGAGGCTTGCAGAGCGGGACGGTACCCGGAGGTGGACCACTGGGCGGGACGTGCTCGGAGCGGACGGCGGGACCCGTGGAGCAGAGGAGCTATCTGTACCCACCCTTCAGGTGGGATTTCCAGTGGACAGCTCGGAGTAGCGGCTTTACTTTTCAGTTGCTGTTTTTTTCCCTTTTCGAGTTGTACTTTACTTTCAGTTTGGGTTTGTATTCTGGCCCATTTACTTTTCCGCACTTTCAGTTGTTCTCTGCTTTCTTAGTGATTACCTTCCGCTTGTTTACTCTGTGGTGTGTGTTTTCTTTTCAAAGGCAATGCCTTCCCTTTTTACCGGGATTTACGCCTTGGTGCTAGTCGCCAGCCCCTGGCCTATGGAAGGCGGGCTTGGGGTAGTCACGGCTCGGACCCCGAGGGCGGGTCGTGACAAAATTGGTCTTCTTCAAGTGTAATTTATAGTTTTAACATTATCTTTTCATTTTATTTAAATCCTTTATTAATGAAGTAATCGCTTCATCATCATGATGTCATAAATAATTTAATTTATTTAATGTATAAAAATTATAAAAAAAATATCATGATTTAGGAAATCTTTTTGGATTTATAATGAATATTTATAGTAAAAAATATGACTTGTATAACCCCATTTAAATTTTTTTAGTAAAACAACTCATGCTTGTGACATTTTTATTTTAAATTAAAATAAAAAGTTATTTATGTCATATTCCAACCAAAGTGGCTCCATGGGGTCCCCAAGTTGACCCATGGATTTTCTTGGTCGTCCATGACACATAAAATGAGGTTAGTACATGTTTCTAGGTCATTTCATATTATTAAAACATTATTTTTACCTTAAATTACACTAATTACCTCTAATCGTGAATAAAAACTTAAAAGTTACTATTCACCAAAAATTATTTTAATCCCATTGAACCACATTTTACTTCTTAATGACAATCATATATGTCGGATTTTTGAAATTCAAAACCCAGAGGTGGTAAATTTTCATTTAAAAGAATAATCAGTTTTTTAAGTACCACTTAGTGGTTTCACTATTCATAAAAAATTGATGTTTTTCATAAAAATACCAAAAATTCACCCTAATATATATTTGATATTCCGAATAAAAAAATGATGTCTATTTTAAAAAATTCAAAACATATTAGTTGCATTAATTAATTTAATAATTAATTCCTGCTGTCAGAGAAAATAGCGTGTTTTTATGAAACAATAAGTGTCAAAAGATTGACACTATTTTAAGTCCAATTTTGAGGTGAAATTGATTCCAACGACCACTATTGGATTAAATTGTAAAAATATATTCTAATTTCACTTTAAAACCAACTCAAAATATAATATAATCATATAAATAAATTAGATTAAAAAGAGGTTTTGAATTAAAATACAACATTTTTCACTATTCATTAAAAAAATGAACTTTATCGGAAAAATGCCAAAAATTCACACAAGGTAAATATTGATGTCCCGATTCTAAAAAAGAATTTTATTTTGTCAAATATAACACATAAAATTGTCAAAAGTGGATTTAAAATAGGATTGCCATCAAAAGGCGGTTAATCGACCTTTTGAAGAATATTAGAATGTTTAAGCTTAAAATTGGATTCATTCGCATTTTTAATTCTCTAACTTTTATTGTAAAAAGTAAAAATATTTGACAAACATATATAATCATTTTGTAGTTAGTTCTGTTCATTCCCTCCATTACAACGGCTAGGCGTTAACTACCTTTTAAAATAATATTATTTTATTATTAGAGTGCAACGTAAGATTTCCAAGAACCTCGTTGTTGCATATTGGGTACGCCATCAAGCATAACATCCCCTTTAAAGTAATATTAATATTTTATTCACAAATATGGGTAAATTTGAAAATGTCATATTCTTTATTTACCTGGGGTGTTACATCCTTCCCCCCTTTTGGGAATTGCGTCCTCACAATTTTAAAATTGGGCTTGGAAACTTCATTGAAAACCCCACATCGGAACAAGAGTCAGTAAAACAACCACTTTAAAATAAAGAAAGAGAAGTACAAAGGTCACCCAAGTTAACCCATACTATGATTCCATGTAGGAAAACATGGATATGGAGGAAAAAACATAGGGTCATGTTCTGAGGGATAGTGATAGAAAACATGTTTAGGAGAAAGTTAACCATAAGATAATCACATACTTGTGGTGGGTTAAACGGTATTCGATTCCCCCGTAGGAAAAGTTAATAGAAAACATTTTTGTTTTAAGTTACTTTTAATTGAAGAATTTATTTTTTATCTTAAGGAAACATACTTACTTTTCATGTTGACTTTCAACTTTTACTAGATTTCTTACACAAACTCATACTTTCCCCAACTGATGATTATCTAGGAAGACTTGTTTACATTAAGAGATCTATAATCAACTACTAGAGAATCACCTAATCCACAAAATAGAACTATATACTTCCCATTTCTTTAGACCTTAACCAAAAATAAAACCTATTAGGTTAGTATGAGATCAGATAATACCCAAAAAGGATAATCCTTTATAAAAACAAATATATTCTTAATCTCCAAAATTTGTCAAACAATACACAATGTTCAACAAAGACCATTCAATAAACAATTTGTCCATAAAAATCTTCAAAGTAAACTAACCTAAGATTGAAACCCAAATATTTGAAGGATTTAACCACAGTCTTCCAAAGTACAAATTAACACTTATCTCCAAATAACATCAGTTGCTCTTAAAGTCTCATATTGAAAAGTAATTAACCTAATCACATATCCTCCATGATAGGTTAATAATTTCTATATATAACCCAATATCAACTTACTCTTAATTCATAAAATCATATAACTAAAATGAATAAGTCATACTAACCAGGGACTTCACGTAGTCCAGTGGTAGGTGATAAATACCAGTCGCACTTTGGTTGTGGGTTCGATTCCCGCAGCTTTGTCCGACGTGACGGGTTGTCACACGGTCTGCGTTTTGTCCTTTCTATAAAACTCCAAAAATATCCGTAACATGTTTTAACCTCAATAGTTTGATTATACCTCTCATTTTCATCCAAATTCATTACGATCTCAACATCTTAATTCTTGAAGTCTTATTCCACCACCATAACATAAAGTAAAATGATTCCCAAAATGAATAACATCATACCTTGATCAAGGCATCCACTCGGTTTCATCGTCATCTTTCTCACGTAGGTAGAAGTCCGATGCATTACAAAAATTATTTAGAGATCCTTCAAAATCATTTGCTTCCTCCATCCAAATACACCTTGTACAACATGGGTCATATGGGTGTACACAGAAAAATAGTTTTTGAAAATAATCATGTATAACATATAATTCCAAAATATATGATAAAACATGATTTCTATAAAATAGTTGGACAAAATTTGAGTTGAAACTTTATATTATTAGTGCTTTTAAAATACCATAAGTATGTGATGAGAGACTATATTTTAAAAGAAAATATAAATAGGTAGCGCAAGGGTCTCCTTCCTCAGTACCATTTTTAAAATCATAATATGCTTCAAATTCTTGTGATAAGGTAAAATATTTGAAAATACCTTGATAATATATACCATTCTTGAAAATATGAGAATTTTGTGAAAATAGTATTTGTCTAAATACAACCCATGATCCATGATGTTAACGAGGTATAGTGGAGGTGTTTGATATCTCAAACAACTTCTTACAAGTGAGTTGTATGTTAGAAAAATTTTCACAATCTTCCGTACATGACTTTGCAATAATTATTGCAAGAATATCATCAGGAAGAGATAGGAATGTCGTTTTAGATCCTTCTCCTTCCATTCGTAACCGGCTTTACTTGACCTGAAAAAAGTTATAAAAAAAGGATTTAACGGAAATAATAGTTATAGGGACTAATCAGGTGTCTAACAAAAACTCATAATCCCTAAAGTTGTCTAAACCGACCTCTGATACCAACTATAAGGACCCATACTTAAACATTACTTATTCTTGAGTTACTTCAAGAATACACGTTGAGGATCTTTTTAGGTTTATAGTTTTATAGAATTAGTTCATAAAACATGCATTACATTCCACATTTAAACAAAGTGGTTACATAAAAGATAGTATTAATTTTTCTCATCAATGGAAACATATTTAAAATAAAACATGGACTCCTTCTTGACACTTCCTTGACACTATCATCATATCATCTACCTTTACCTTGTCCTATGAAAAACATTTCAAAAACAGGGGATGAGCATAAAAAGCTCAGTAAGGGATATAAAAATATGGAAAGGAAATATGAGTACATATATACATAAGAGTGAAATCATACTTTACCCACAAAACATAAGCACTTTAACATACCTCATCAAATCATGAATAAATCATTGAAATCATAAGACATAAAGGTAACTTGAGGCATTCATAACATTCTTACGTAGGGAGTATCCATCTCTGTTACGTTTGGAATACCCATCATAATATATTACATAAATCTCTTCGGAGAAACCTCAACGTTTAAACCCTTGACGTTACCCAATGAATTGGAGAGCTATATCGGGCTCACCCACACTTAGTTTATCACAGAACCACCCGTCTTCATAATAATGCCCAAGAACCATAAACATAATCTTATCACATAAAACATGCATGAAGGAAACATAACATTTACCCTTTTCAATAAAAAGATATCAATACAACACATTGATCTAAAAACATTATGAAATCCATTTTCAATATGAAAATAAAAGAAAAGTAAAACATGGTATTTTTTTTGTTTTAAAAAAAGGTATGGCTTTTAGAGGAAGCCGAAACTCAAATAATGGTCACGGCGGCAGAGAAGTCGTTGTCGCCGCATACGTACGACAAAAAATTACCTTTTATAGTTTAGTAAAATGCTTAATATAAAAAATTCCTTTTGGATAAACATAAAAGTCAAAGGGGTTTATACACCGTATAAAATAATGTTGTGTATAAAACATAATATGCCTCAATGAATGGATATTGAGAAGAAGTCCCATACAAAGACGGTATCCTTGGATTAAGGATAAATCAATTACATAATTATGTGTGACAAATGAATACACCAAATATAAGTGTATATTAAGTGTAAAACAATAAGAGTACATTCAAACATATTCATATAATGACATATTCAAGGAGTACAAGTTTATCCCAAAGAATCAAAATTGGGTTAAGAAGTTTCCTTGCAAAAATTCGACAGCCTAACGGCCTCACATCAAAATTCAGAAAAAGAGTTGATGAGAGATAAAAAGGGTATCTCATCACTTGGAAATAAAATTTACATCAATAAGGATAAAGACTAAAATATCCCAACATAATATTATGTGAATTAAAAGACATAACAAAAGAAGTCGTTTAAAAAGAGGAGGGTGAAAGGTTCCCTTACCGACTTGGGTAACTTTTGAAACGTACACCCCATGGAAGAAGGGTCATACAATGAAGATGTAAATACCCATAAATGAAATTATACTAAAAAAAGTGTATAATAATGGGCAGTACATACACCACTCAATGTAAATAGTGGAAAACATAGCAGAAATGTAATAGGAATAAAAGTGAGATGAAAAATCTCTTATGAAAACTAGACAGCCAAACAGCGCCAATTAAAACTTTCAAAAATGGATTGATGAGATCAAATAGGGTCTCTAATAATATTACAATAATATGTACAGAAAGAGTAATATAAAAGAACACCCCCCATCATAACAAAGAGGATCTTAAAATAAGTGACATAAAGGAGAGTACTTAAAAAGAAACAGAAAGGTTAGATCTCTTACGAAAATTCGGCAGCCTAACGACGCCACTCAAAACATCCAAAATGGATTGACGAGAGAAAATAGGGTCTCTCATAATATTAACATAAAAATTACAGTAGGAGTAATATAAAATAACATCCCAATCATAAGAAAGATGCGCTTAAAAGGAATGACATAAAAGAGTGTACTTAAAAATAAAGAGAGGGGTAGGATCCCTTACCTCAAGTCCGACTTGTCTTGTTCATTTGTTTATATTATTGAATAATAAACTTTGGTCAATTTATAATTTCTTAAGGACCTCATTTAATGATTATTATTCAGTTCATATCACATATTATAATGTTATAATAATTGTTTAATAATGTTAGTTCATATCAGACGTTTTTGCCGATGTTTGGTACATGAGTAAAAAAAATGAACTTGTTTGAAAATGATTTCCCATGTACATATAAGTAAATCATTTACAGAATATAATTAATGATTAAAATATCATATATATACATTACATTTTCATTTTATAATATTCCATAACATTGGGAGATAAAAAAATGAAAAGCACCGTTCATGGAGACGGTAGGCCGTACGTACGCATGAACGCTACTTTCATTTTTTTCATATTAATGGAATTAAAAATAAATGAGATATATAAATATATATATATTATAATTCCAGTATAATATATATGTTATATAGGTCACATATGTTTATTAATTTCATTTTTTATACATTCCATGTATTGCATGAACGAGTCACATCACTTGAGGGGGAAGTAGTCCACACTTTCTCATATGAAATTATCACATTTTCACGACATGAAAAGAATAAAGGTATGTTTTAAATATAAAATACAGAAGAATATAGTAAACATAAATTCCATATATTTAAAATATAAAATACAGTGACATAATAATGTCCACCATTAAAGGTGTTAGAAGAATATTGAACAATCATCATTCCGTGACGCGGAAAATGGCCAACCACAGAAACAGTATGTTCTTTAACCATTAGAAGAAGGTGTGTGAAAGTGTAGCTCGAATACTTCTTATAAAAACATCCTAGTATATTTAATATACTGCTATTGTTACAAAGAAAAATAATAAAAAGAGTTTAGGGGTTTGGAGAAGCAAAATTAAACAAAAGAACACAATGGAATACATTACCTTTAAATCGGGTAACTCTCTTCGATTTAAGCTGAAAGGCTTCCTTGGAAAGGATTATGCCCAAAGTGAGGATTAAATGATGAAGAGAGGGATGTGGAGAGATGAAATGGGAAGGGGTTGGCCAATCCAAACTCTTGATAATTAGATCATAAAACATGCATTACATTCCACATTTAAACAAAGTGGTTACCTAAAAGATAGTATTAATTTTTCTCGTCAACGGAAACATATTTAAAATAAAACATGGATTCCTTCATGACAATTACTTGACACTATCATCATATCATGTAACGTTTCCTTGACCTGTGTAAAATAAGTGACATAAAGGAGAGTACTTAAAAAGAAAGAGAAAGGTTTGATCTTTTACGAAAATTTGGCAGCCTAACAGCGCCACTCAAAACTTCCAAAATGGATTGATGAGAAAAAACAGGGTCTCTCACCATATGAACATAAAACATACAGTAGGATTAATATAAAAGAACATACCAATCATAAGAAAGATGAGATTAAAAGTAATGACATAAAAGAGTGTACTTAAAAAGAAAGAGAGAGGTATGATCCCTTAGCTCAAGTCCGACTTGTCTTGTTCGTTTTTATATATTCATGAATAAAAAACTTTGTTCAATTTATAATTTCTAAAGTACCTCCTTTAAATATTATTATTCAGTTCATATCACATATTATAATGTTATAATAATTGTTCAATAATGTTAGTTCATATCAGACGTTTTTGTCGATGTTTGGTACATGAGTAAAAAAAATAAACTTGTTTGAAAATGATTTCCCATGTAGATATAATTAAATCATTTAAAGAATAGTATTAATGATTAAAATATCATATATAACCATTAAATATTCATTTTATACTATTAAATAACATTTGGAGATACAAAAATGAAAAGCACCGTTCATGGAGACGGTAGGCTGTACTTACGCATGAACGCTACTTTCATTTTTTTGTCATATTAATGGAATTAAAAATAAATGAGATATATATATATATATATTATAATTCCAGTATAATATATATTTTATATAGGTCACATATGTTCATTCATTTAATTCTTTATACATTCCATGTATTGCATGAATGAGTCACATTACTTGAGGGGGCTGTAGTCCACACTTCCTTATATGAAATTATCGCATTTGCACAACATGAAAAGAATAAAGGTATGTTTTAAATATAAAATACAGAAGCATATAGTAAAAATAAATACCAGATATATCATATATTAAATACATTGACATCATAATGGCCAACTTTAAAGGTGTTAAATGAATGTTGAACAATCATCGTTCCGTGAGGCAGAAAATCGCCAACCACAGAAATAGTATGTTCTTTAACCATTAGATGAAGGTGTGTGAATGTGTAGCATGAATAATTCTTATTAAAACATCCTAGTATATTTAAAATAATGTTTTTGTTACAAAAAAAAGTAATAAAAAGAGTTTAGAGTTTTGGAGAAGCAAAATAAAAAAAATGAACACAAGGGAAGACATTACATTTAAATCGGGTAACTCCCTTTGATTTAAGATGAAGGGATTCCTTGGAAAGGATTCTGCCCAAAGTAAGGCTTCAATGATGAATAGAGGGATGTGGAGAGATAAACTGGGCAGGGTTTGGATGAGCCAAAAGCTTGAGAGGTCTGGGTAAGGTGGTATAGGTGGGGGCCTTTTATAAGAGGAGAGGACGACACACTTGGAAAGTTACAAAATGTTACTTTATTTTCAAATGAGTTTCGGATTTTAAAGGTCCCACATTGATGTATTTATAGGATAAGGTGGTAAGGATTAGAAATATACTCATCCAATAGGTCTTTTACAAGTGTATGTTATGGTTTTAACATTATCTTTTCATTTTATTTAAATCCATTATTAATGAAGTAATCGCTGCATCATTATGATGTCATAAATAATTTAATATATTTAATGTATAAAAATTATAAAAAAATATCATGATGTAGTAAATCGTTTTAGCTTTCTAATTAATATTTATAGTAAAAAATATGACTTGTATTACCCCATTTAAAAATTGTTTTGGTAAAAAAACTCGTGCTTGTGACATTTTTATTTTAACTTAAAATAACAAGTTATTTATGTCATATTCCAACCAAAGTGGCACCATGGGGTCCCCAAGTTGACCCAAATATTTTCTTGGTCGGCCATGACACATCCAATGGGGGTAGGACATGTGTCTAGTTCATTTCATATTGTTAAAACATTATTTTTACCTTACATTACACTAATTACCTCTAATCGCGATTAAAAACTTAAAAGTTACTATTCACCAATAAATTATTTTAATCCCATTGAACCAAATATTACTTCTTTATGAAAACCATGTATGTCAGATTTTTGAAATTCAAAACACATAGGTGGTAAAATTTCATTTAAACGAAAAAACAGTTTTTTAAGTACCACTTAGTGGTTTCACTATTCATCAAAAATTGAAGTTGTTCATAAAAATACCAAAAAATCACCCTAATATATATTTGATATTCCAAATTAAAAAATGATTTCTATTTTACAAAATTAAAAGCATATAAGTTGCATTAATTATTTTAATAATTAATTTCCACTTTCAGAGCAAATAGCGTGTTTTTATGAAACAATAAGTGTCAAAAGATTGACACTAGTTTATGTCCAATTTCAAGTTGAAATTGATTCCAACAACCACTATTGGATTAAATGGTAAAAATATATTATAATTTCACTTTAAAACCAATTCAAAATATAATCTAATCATATAAATAAATTATATTAAAAAGTGGTTTTGAATTAAAATACAACATTTTTCACTATTCATTAAAAGAAGAACTTTATCGTAAAAATACCAAAAATTCACACAAAGTAAATTTTGATGTCCTGATTCTACAAAAATATTTATTTTGTCAAATTTAACACCTAAAATTTTCAAAAAGTGGATTTAAAAGAGGTTCGCCATCAAAAGGCGGTTAATCGACCTTTTAAAGAATATTAGAATGTTTACGCTTAAAATTGGATTCCTTCGCATTTTTAATCCTCTAACATTTATTGTAAAAAATAAAAATATTTGACAAACATATATAATCATTTTGTTGTTAGTTTTGTTCATCCCTCCATTAAAACGAATAGGCATTAAATACCATTTACAATAATATTATTTTATTATTAGAGTGCAACATAAGAATCCCAAGAAACTCGCTGTTTCATATTTGGTACGCCATCGAGTATAGAATCCCCTTTAAGGTAATATTAATATTTTATTCACAAATATGGATAAATGTGAAAATGTCATATTCTTTATTTACCTGGGGTGTTACATCCTTCCCCCTTTTGGGAATTGCATCCTCACAATTTTAAAATTGGGCTTGGAAACTTCATTGAAAATCCCACATCGGAACAAGAGTCAGTAAAACAACCACTTTAAAATAAAGAAAGATAAGTACAAAGGTCACTCGAGTTAACCTATACTAGGATTCCATGTAGGAAAACATGGATATGGAGGAAAAAACAAAGGGTCATGTTCTGAGGGAGAGTGATATAAAACATGTTTACGAGAAAGTTAACCATAAGAAAACCACATACTTATGGTGGGTTAAACAGTATTCGATTCCACAATAGGAAAAGTTAATAGACAACATTTTGGTTTTAAGTTAATTTTCATTGAGTAATTTATTTTTGATCTTAAGGAAACATACTTACTTGTCATGTTGACTTTCAACTTTTACTAGATTTCTTACACAAACTCGTACTTTCCCCAAATGATGAGTATTTTGGAAGACTTGTTTACATTAAGAGAGCTATAATCAAATACTAGAGAATCACCTAATCCACAAAGTAGAACTATATACTTCCCATGTCTTTAGACCTTAACAAAAAAAACCTAAAAGGTTAGTATGAGATCAGATAATACCCAAAAAGTATAATCCTTTATAAAAAAAATATATTCTTAATCTCCAAAATTTGTCAAACAATACCCGAAGTTCAACTGAGACCATTCAATAAACAATTTGTCCATAAAATTCTTCAAAGTAAACCAAACTAAGATTGAAACCGAAATATTTGAAGGATTTAATCACATAGTCTTCCAAGGTACAAATTAACACTTATCTCCAAATGATATCAGTTGATCTTAAAGTCTCATATTGAAAAGTATTTAACCTAATCACATATCTTCCATGATAGGTTAATAATTTATATAGATAACCCCATATCAACTTACTCTTAATTCATAAAATCATCTAACTAAAAAGCATAAGTTATACTAACCAGGGACTTCACGTAGTCCAGTGGTAGGCGATAAATACCAGTCACACTTTGGGTGTGGGTTCGATTCCCGCAGCTTTGACCGACATGACGGGTTGTCACACGGTCTGCGTTTTGTCCTTTTTATAAAACTCCAAAAATAACCCTAACATGTTTTAACCTCAATAGTTTCCTTATACCTCTCATTTTCATCCAAATTCATTATGATCTCAACATCTTAATTCTTGAAGTCTTATTCCACCACCATAAGATAAAATAAAACGATTCCCAAAATGAATAACATCATACCTTGATCATGGCGTCCACTCGGTTTCATCATCATCTTTCTCACGTAGTTAAAAGTACCATGCATTACAACAATTATTTAGAGATCCTTCAAAATCATTTTCTTCCTCCATCCAAATACACCTTGTACAACATGGGTCATATGGGTTTTCACAGAAAAACAGTTTTGGAAAATAAGCATGTATAACATATAATTCCAAAACATCTGATAAAACATGATTTCTATAAAATAGTCGGACAGAATTTGAGTTGAAACTTTCTATTATTGGTCCTTTTAAAATACCATAAGTATGTGATGAGAGAATATATTTTAAAAGCAAATATAAATAGGTAGCGCAAGGGTCTCCTTCCTCAGCACCATTTTTAAAATCATAATATGCTTCAAATTCTTGTGATAAGGTAAAATATTTGAAAATACCTTGATAATATTTACATTTCTTGAAAATATGAGAATTTTGTGAAAATAGTATTTGTCTAAATACAACCCATGATCCATGATGATAACGAGGTATAGTGGAGGTGTTTAATATCTCAAACAACTGCTTGCAAGTGAGTTGTATGTTAAAAAAAGTTCCACAATCTTCCGTACATGACTTTGCAATAATTATTACAAGCATGTCATCAGGAAGAGATAGGAATGTTGTATGAGATCCTTCTCCTTCCATTCATAACCGGATTTACGTGACCTGAAAAAAGTTATAAAACAAGGATTTAACTGAAATAATAGATATAGGGACTAATCATGTGTCTAAGAAAAACTCATAATCCCTAAAGTTGTCTAAACCGACCTCTGATACCAACTATGAGGCCCCAGCCTTAAACATTACTTATTCTTGAGTTAATTAAAGAATACACGTTGAGGATCTTTTCAGGTTTAGAGTTTTAGATAATTAGATCATAAAACATTCATTACATTCCACATTTAAACAAAGTGGTTAAATAAAATATAGTATTAATTTTTATCATCAACGGAAAAATATTTAAAATAAAACTTGGATTCCTTCTTGACACTTCCTTGACACTATCATCATATCATGTACCTTTCACTTGACCTGTGGAAAACATTTCAAAAACTTGGGATGAGCATAAAAAGCTCAGTAAAGGATATAAAAATATGGAACGGAAACATGATTACATATATACATAAGAGTGAAATCATACTTTACCCATAAAACATAAGCACTTTAACATACCTCATCAAATCATGAATAAATCATTGAAATCATAAGACATAAAGGTAACTTGAGGCATTCCTAACATTCTTACGTAGGGAGTAACCCTCTTGGTTACGTTTGGAATACCCGGCACAGTATATTCCCTAAATCTCCTCGGAGAAACCTTAATGTTTAAACCCTTCGTGTTACCCAATGCATTGGAGAGCTATATCGGGCTCACCCACCCTTAGTTTATTACAGAACCACCCGTCTTCATAATAATTCCCAAAAACCATAAACATAATCGTATCACATAAAACATGAATAAAGGAAACATAACATTTCCACTTTTCAATCACAAGATATCAATACAACACATTGACATAAAAACCTTATGAAAACCATTTTCAATATGAAAATAAAATAAAAGTAAAACATGGAATTTATTTTTCTTTTAAAAAAGGTATGGCTTGTAGAGGAAGCCGAAACTCAAATAATGGTCATGGCTTCAGAGAAGTTGTTGTCCCCGCATACATACGACAAAACATTCCCTTTTGTTGTTTAGTAAAATGCTTCGTATAAAATATTCCTTTTGGATAAACGTAAAAGTAAAATGGGTTTATACACCATATAAAATAAAGTTGTGAATAAAACATAATATGCCTCAATGAAAGGAGATTGAGATGAAGTCCCATACAAAGACGGTGTCCATGGATTAAGGATAAATCAAATTACATAATTATGTGTGACAAATGAATACAACAAATATAAGTGGATATTAAGTGTAAAAAAATCACAGGACATTCAAACATATTCATATAACGACATATTCATGGAGTACAAGTTTATCCCAAAGAATCAAAATTAGGATAAGAAGTTTCCTTGCAAAAATTCGACCGCCTAACGGCGTCACGTCAAAATTCAGAAAAAGAGTTGATGAGAGATAAAAAGGGTATCTAATCACTTGGATATAAAATTTACATCAATAAGGATAAAGAAGAACATATCCCAACATAATATTATGTGAATTAAAAGGCATAACAGAAGAAGTCTTTTAAAAAGGGGAGGGTGAAAGGTTCCCTTACCGACTTGGGTAACTTTTGAAACATACACCACATGGAAGAAGGGTCATACAATGAAGATTTAAATACCCATAAATGAAATTATACTAAAAAAAGTGTATAATAATGGGAAGTACATACACCACTCAAAGTAAATAGTGGATAATGTTTCATAAATGTCACAAGAATAAAAGTGAGATGAAAAATCCCTTACGAAAACTCGGCAGCCAAACGGCGCCACTTAAAACTTATGGAAATGGATTGATGAGATCAAATAGGGTCTCTCATAATATTATAATAAAATGTACAGAAAGAGGAATATAAAATAACATCCCCCATAATAACAAAGAGGATCTTAAAATAAGTGACATAAAGAAGAGTACTTAAAAAGAAAGAGAAAGGTAAAATCTCTTATGAAAATTCGGCAGCCAAACGGCGCCACTCAAAACTTCCAAAATGGATTGATGAGAGAAAATAGGGTCTCTCATCATATGAACATAAAAATTACAGTAGGAGTAATATAAAAGAGCATCCCAATCATAAGAAAGATGAGCTTAAAAGGAATGACATAAAAGAGTGTACTTAAAAAGAAAGAGAGGGGTATGATCCCTTACCTCAAGTCAGACTTGTCTTGTTCGTTTGTTTATATTCCTGAATAATAATCTTTGGTCAATTTATAATTGCTTAAGGACCTCATTTAAAGATTATTATTCAGTTCATATCACATATTATAATGTTTTAATAATTGTTTAATAATGTTAGTTCATATTAGACGTTTTTGCTGATGTTTGGTACATGAGTAAAAAATGAACTTGTTTGAAAATTATTTCCCATGTAGATATAAGTAAATCATTTAAATAACAGTATTAATGATTAAAATATCATATATATCCATTACATATTCATTTTATACTATTCCATAACATTTGGAGATAAAAAAATGAAAAGCACCGTTCATGGAGACGGTAGGCCGTACGTACGCATGAACGCTACGTTCATTTTTTTTGTCATATTAATGGAATTAAAAATAAATGAGAGATATATATAAAAATTATAATTCCAGTTTAATATATATGTTATATAGGTCAAATATGTTTATTAATTTCATTCTTTATACATTCCATGTATTGCATGAATGAGTCACATCACTTGAGGGGGCGGTAGTCCACACTTCCTCATATGAAATTATCGCATTTTCACAACATGAAAAGAATAAAGGAATGTTTTAAATATAAAATACAGAAGCATATAGTAAACATAAATACCATATATATCATATATAAAATACAGTGACATCATAATGTACACCTTTAAAGGTGTTAAAAGAATATTGAACAATCATCGTTTCGTGAGGCAGAAAATCGCCAACCATAGAAACAGTATGTTCTTTATCCATTAGAAGAAGGTGTGTGAAAGTGTCGCTCAAATACTTCTGATATAAAAATCCTAGTATATTTAATATACTAGTATTGTTACAAAATAAAGTTATAAAAAGAGTTTAGGGGTTTGGGGAAGCAAAATTATACAAAAGAACATAATAGAATACATTACCTTTAAATCGGGTAACTCTCTTTGATTTAGGCTCAAAGGCTTCCTTGGAAAGGATTATGCCCAAAGTGATGCTTCAATGATGAATAGAGGAATGTGGAGAGATGAAATGGGCAGGGGTTGGCCAAGCCAAAGGCTTGAGAGGTGTGGGTAAGGTGGTAGAGGTGGGGGCCTTTTATAAGAGGAGAGGAGGGGCACTCTTGGAAAGTTACAAAATGTTACTTTATTTTCAAATGAGTTTCGGATTTTAAAGGTCCCCAATTGATGTATTTTGTGGATAAGGTGGTAAGGGTTCTAAATATACTCATACAATATGTCTTTCAAAAGTTTTAGTTATAGTTTTAACACTATCTTTTCATTTTATTTAAATCCTTTATTAATGAGGTAATCGCTCCATCATCATGATGTCAAAAATAATTTAATTTATTTAATGTCTAAAAATTAAAAAAAATATCATGATTTAGGAAATCTTTTTATATTTATGATGAATATTTGTAGTAAAAAATATGACTTGTATAACCCCATTTAATTTTTTTTAGTAAAACAACTCATGCTTGTGACATTTTTATTTTAACTTAAAATAACAAGTTATTTATGTCATATTCCAACCAAAGTGTCTCCATGGGGTCCCCAAGTTGACCCATGAATTTTCTTGGTCGGCCATGACACATCCAATGAGGGTAGGTCATGTTTCTAGGTCATTTTATATTATTAAAACATTATTTTTACCTTAAATTACACTAATTACCTCCAATCGCGATTAAAAACTTAAAAGTTACTATTCACCAAAAAATTATTTTAATCCCATTGAACCAAATTTTACTTCTTAATGACAACCATGTATGTCGGATTTTTGAAATTCAAAACACAGGGGTGGTAAAATTTCATTTAAATGAAAAATCAATTTTTTAAGTACCACTTAGTGGTTTCACTATTTATCAAAAATTGAAGTTTTTCAGAAAAATACCAAAAATTAATCCTATGATATATTTGATATTCCGAATACAAAAATTATTCCTATTTTAAAAAATTCAAAACATATAAGTTTCATTAATTAATTTAATAATTAATTCCCGATGTCAGTGCAAATAGTGTGTTTTTATGAAACAATAAGTGTCAAATGATTGACACTAGTTTAAGTCCAATTTCAAGGTGAAATTGATTCCAATGACCACTATTGGATTAAATGGTAAAAATATATTCTAATTTCACTTTAAAACCAATTAAAAATATAATATAACCATATAAATAAATTAGATTGAAATGAGGTTTTGAATTAAAATAAAACATTTTTCACTATTCATTAAAAAAATGAACTTTATAGGAAAAATACCAAAAATTCACACAAAGTAAATTTTGATGACCCGATTCTAAAAAAGAATTTTATTTTGTCAATTATAACACATAAAATTGTCAAAAAGTGGATTTAAAAGAGGTTCTCCATCAAAAGGCGGTTAATCGACCTTTTAAAGAATATTAGAATGTTTACGCTTAAAATTGGATTCATTCGAATTTTTAATCCTCTAAAATTTATTGTAAAAAGTAAAAATATTTGAAAAACATATATAATCATTTTGTAGTTAGTTCTGTTCATTCCCTCCATTACAACGGCTAGACATTAACATCCATTTAAAATAATATTATTTTATTATTAGAGTGCAACAAAAGATTCCCAAGAAACTCGTTATTGTGTATTGGGTACGCCATCGAGCATAGTGCCCCCTTTAAAGTAATATTAATATTTTATTCACAAATATGGATAAATGTGAAAATTTAATATTCTTTATTTACCAGGGGTGTTACAGTATCAAAGAACTATAATGAATTTATTATTATAAAAGAATTTTTTTTCATTTTATATAAATTTGGAAAAACAAATTTTCATAGGCTTTATTATATTCATTGATATATTTAATATTATGTTTTATTTAAGAAACAATATGTATAGGAACAATACGTCTTAAATAAATAAACCTATACCAGGTATTCTAGAATAAATTTAATAAAAATATATGTAAAAATTAGTCTAGTGAAGGATCAATTGAAAACCACTATTTTAAAGTGGAAGGTCTATTTTTATTCCCTCGTAAAATATAACTGAAATATAAATAAAAAAATAACTGAATGGGTCTAAATTTGGGTAATGATGATGATGTAATAAACAATAAATTATTAGTTTTCCACTATCTTTATCTTGGTGTTGGTGGAGTTTACAAATGATGGATTTACGATGATGAAAATCATAGGGATGATTCTTTTGTTAATCTCAATTATTAATAATTTAAATGACTATTACAATGACTACTAAATTTACATATTCATTTTCTTAAATGTAAATTATATATATATATAATCTATATATTATATGATGATTATATCAAGAATGTTTTTTAAAAAATTGCACTAGATTCTATTCAATAATTCTGATTATATAATTTCTTCAACTAGTTTATGACATTGGTGAAGAAAATTTTTTATGGATAAATATATGAATTCATTTTATTATTTGTTTTATTTTCAGTTGTTTTTCAATTTTTTTGGGCCCGCAATATGCAAAAGATAATGTTAATCGATTATGTGAATTGAGTAACCCACCATCCAAATTGACTCAATATTACAATGAATATATGGTTAATTGTTTCTGATTTCATACACATGCATATTGTGAAGAAAAAATGAATAGTGTATTATTCATGAAAGGATATCTTCCTATAAAAAAAGAATATGAAATGTATGGAATGTTTGAATAATTAATTTTTTTCTGCTATGTGGGTATTAATTATGTTATTTTGTCCAAATACAATTTATTTAATAATGATTGTGGTTTTCATGTTCATCTATATTGGTGAACTGCTGACATTAAAAATAAATCCTTTATTTATGCAAAAAACTATTTTGTGGACTTATTAAACACCTAATATCTATTATGAATATTATTATTCATATCAATGAGATTTAATTGAGTGATGTATTTTAAAAAAAATGCATTATTTTGAAAATCAGCTTCAATATTTTTGATGTGGTTATATATATATACGTGTAAGATATTTTAATTTTTATATAGGAAACTTCAAATATATATTTTAAATGAAGAGATTAAAATATTTAGGATAAATCCCATTGTTATTTTCCAATAATTATTATCCTGAGGATAAAATAATTATATTTTAAATAGAAATGGTTTATGAAATTAAAATTCATAGGGAAATTGATGATATTGATAAGGAAGATGAAGATATTGGCATATTTGAATATTAATATTAGGATGAAGATGAATAATTATTCAATTACATGCTGGAAATATTTATAATTAATATATAATTCTACTATTAAATTTTTTGGAGGCAATTTCATTTTATGTCTCCGATAATTGCGATTTATTTTGAGGATTTGTTAACTAACATCAAAGATATTGGGAATTTTGGTGATCATCCTGATGCATCATCATCCAAGTCATAGGTTATATCTAGAATAAAGTTAACTCAGATGGATCATGAAATATCATGATTCAATATAAAAAGAACTATCCATTAGTGACATCAAAAACATTATTTCGATCCATACATGTAGAATTATGTATAGTTTTGTATTTAAATTAGTTTCATTTTTAATCATCAATATTTTTGAATTTATTTATGTTGTAATTTTTTATTAGGTATTGTTTTCCTATTTTTTTCATATATATATATTTATATATATATTGGATATAGTCATGGGATTATAAGGATTTACATTTCTATACATTTGATGAAATGAGATTTGATTCAAACTAATGATCATCATCCTATATCTTGACTTTGGATGGTATATAAATAAATAATCCTCCTTTTGAAATTTATTGAACTATTATTTTTAAATATTATTAATTATTATTATCTTTGTTTTCACATCAATCGTAGCATTAGATCCTCTGTAAGAGATTCCTAGGAGAACTACATATGGGATCATTGCCATCGTTTGTTTTAAACTATGAGAAAAATTCACATTCAAAATGTTCGATCAATGTTTTTTTATCAGTTTTGATGCAACCATTGACCAAATTATATCACAACCTATTTCTGTGATGGAAGATGCTTCTACTATACAGGAGTAAATTTTTAGAGGAGAAAATCATTAGGGAAATATAACCAAGGTAGGCAAGATGTCACATATAGATTTGGTAGTCTCACATTTGTTACTTATTAATGACATATAATAGTTATCATTAAATAATATATATATATATATATTAAAAGTAAAATTTATTTTATTAAAATATAGGAAATTAATTATCCTAATGTTATATATTTTGATGTTTTTATGAAAATGTACATTGATACTGTCACTTGTTAAAATAGTGGTGTCCAAGAGCATTATATCATTTAGAGTATTATTTTTTCTATTTTAAAATTAATTAAAAAATAAATTTTAATTATTTAAATTTCAAATTGAATTTGATGGTATAATATGATGTTGTCACATATCAAATATATGATGAGTGTCGGGATGATACTAAGGATGAGACAACCTGTACACATGTAGTTGATGAAAAATGACGGATGTATGAAAATTAGAATGATATTGATAAATTATGAGAGGTGGGTATCAGTTCTGAATTGATGCTTATCTAGTATTATAGATCATATATGAGGTTGTCTCCGTGCTTAAGGGTAGATTTCATAGATTCTTCATCATTATATGCAGTGTATGATGAGAAGTTGTGAGCTCATGGTTACGTTATACTGCCCTTGCAGAAAGATATGTTGGATATTCATTTTTATGAAAAATAAATAGAGTATTAGTGGAATTAATGGTATTTTTAGTAGCATGAGATGATGACGGAAAACATGTGATGGGTGGAACATGTTAAAGGGTGTTAGTTTGCTCTACATGGTCCTCTAAATTACCCACCAACTCTATAGTGATGTCCCTATTTTATTGAATAACATATTTTGATGAGATCTACAAAAATATGTTAATTATTATATTGTAATTAATTCACATATGTCTACACATATATATATATATATATATATTTATAATTTTTGGATATTTTTTGTAATCTTTATAATTCTATTTTTAATTATTTTTAAGTGATTTGTGATGGAATATCATTTTCAAGAGAATATATTATTTTTGATAAAATTATTATTACATTTAATATAATTTACTATGGTGTAATATTCGTTCCGTCACTACATAAATATTTGGTAGAAATACCAATTCCATCTCAGTTACATTACTAAATATATTCTGTGAAAAAATATATTTGATGGGATATTTCTCTGTGGGAATAATAATTTTTAAAGGATCATTGAAAAAAATGTATTGCCAATTCCATTTTCTATAATAGGTATTTTATGATGGGATCTCATTTGATTGTATTATTTTTTATAGAATTATATCATAACTAACATGTTGAAAATGAACGTTTTTCTAGATGTTTTTCTCTATCTTATCATATACAATGCTTAGTACATGTGATTTATTAGGATTATATTTCCATAGAAACAACACATGATACACATCATGTACCATATATGAACTCATATGTAATTATATTTTACTATGAAACTAATCCCATATTCTTGATAATTTCATCTCGACCAATATACCAGAGACTAACTTATCATTTATTGAAAAAAAATCATAGTACCATTCCAATATGATACATTATTAATATCATGGTCCCCTACCTAAAATTAATAATATGTCTTTCTGTCATCACCATTACAATTCTCCCAAATACTGATATGCACATTTATGGTGTTGAATATTCATCACCTACTCAACCATGAATTCTAAAATTGATATAGTAAGAAAATTTATCTCAATGAATCCAATCAAACCTACTAGATTTCATTACTTCATTTGATATAATTCTTCAAATAGTTCCATCTTTGTACTGGAACAAAAAGTATTATTATATTAATATTATTCTATCAAATGAGTCTTACCAGTCATTGAAATATAAATAGAAAACATAAATAATACAGATTATTTTTTACATTTTCACTCAAGTTTTCCACTAGAATGCAGATGCAATTTTTTTTCTAAAAAATAAATTATTAATAAATAACTTCAAATTTCCATCGAAAAAAACTTGATAAAAATGTAGGATAATAGTAAAAAAAAGTAGGGATAGTTAATCTACATTACATTACAAACACTTAAAGATAATTTATTGAGATACGATCAAGGGAAATTATATCTAAAATAAGATAAAATGTAAATATTTTTTCAAACAATCAACAACAATCCAAATAATAATACAGCCTCAAAATGAATTTGGTAATCCTACCATAAAATCATTGTATATATTCTCCTATTTTCAATCAAGATCAACCATGTCTAAATATTTGTCATTGTTATTATTAAATCTATATTAAACAATTAAATAAAATCTACAACCTTTTAAAATAAAAAATATCATTTTCTATTACATTTAACCAATAATAATCCCAAATGTATTTATATATCATAGTAATAAAGGGATAAATGAAAAAATATTGATTTTCGATCTTTACAGAATAATTCTCTATTCAACTAAGAATTATCCATCTCACATAACACTTTTCAAAACATTATAAAATCATATTTATCAAAAACTAAAATTAAAAAAAACATTCCTAAAACATCATATCTTTTCATTCTAGATACATATTCCTTTAATTTTTTTTATTTAAATAGAATGTTTCCCCCACTAATACATTCCTCATAAATAAATGGATATTTTTTAATATAAACCAATGAAAAATAAATATATTTAACAATAAACTACTGGATAACATTCCACAACAAAAATATTTACTGATATATTATATTTTTAACTCAGGTGATCAACTAACTTGTATTCATGACCAAAATAATAGCAAATGATTCAATCATATTCTAACTGCAATTCCAACAATCTTTATTTCCCCATGTTTAACTCTTTTGGAGTGATTATATAAATCAAATATTCAATCATAGTTTATATTTTTTATATTTAAAAATATAAAATAGTTCATAGAAAATTGTAGAAAAAACTAATATAAACAACTCAATGTCATTTTTACGATAAGTCTGCCTATAGGGTTTCAATTATCATTATATATATATAATTACCCGATCATACAGAAACACAAAATAACTATCATCGTTATATAAAGAAATGTTATAAATTAAAAAAACCCCATTTAATTTTGTATATTCCATCATGGTAAAATTGATGAATGCTGATTTTCAATCAAAAAATCCTTATCCACTTACCTTTTTCAAAATTACTTTAACAAATTTTAATGTTAACTTCCATAATGGTCTACATAATAATGCAACGTTTTAAACAAAAATTTATATATCAAGACACCAATCCTTGAATATTTTCATAATCAATGATATTTTTAGTTCTTTTAACACTTCCACCAAATTAATTTTATAAATATATTGAATTTTTGAATTATTATATGCAATATTCCCCAAAAAATATATCTTCTCTAAAAAATTATCATTTTATAAATTTTATAAGAATTATGTTTCTCCTTTAAAGTCTGTAGAATAATAATTATATAGTTCTCATTATCCTCAAAACTTTTATAGCATTAAATTTTTTTATAAATTAGTCCCAACAAAATTTAATCATGTCTCACTAAAAACACTATTTAAAATTAACACAATATAATAGGTTTATTTGTTTACTCTAATGGAATAATGGCCAAATCATTATGTTCATTACTAATACAAAACATAACTCTGAAAATGTTATCTTATTTCTTATTTTTTTAATAATCTAAATATCTCAGTTTAATATTTGAAAAATACAGAGAACCATATTCTTGGCCAAACAAGTAATTTATACAAGGAAATATAAAATTATTAAATTTTATATTCTTTGGATCTATATAAATAATTAAAATATTAATTAAATAACCGGAATATTATTTAGAAAATCACCCCATGGTGTAGTGTTAGGGTTGATGAAATCCTTATCCAAAAACATATTTATCTAATTTTTCAACTATATTCCTAATACTGTTAAAATGTCATAATAATTTTCAAAATTTTCATATAAAGAAGAACTGATTCATTGTTAAACTCATCATATATTTCTATAAAAAATTATCATTAGGAGAAAATAAGATAATTCATTATATATAACTATGACAGTAAAATAAATAATTATATTCTTTACAATGACATGTTCCATATTAAGTTCACCCTTATATTTATTCAGTCTCTCGTTATCCTGATATATCATTACAAGTATGAACATTTTATTTTATAAAATGTGAAACTCAATCATATAATTAAAGAAGACATCATTAGCTTTGATCAATAGAAATTTATTTTAAACTAAAATCCAATCCATACCCAAGATAACAAAACACATAATGAAGTGTTTGACATCAATTGTTTTCAAGAAAAACCTAACCATATATAACAATACTAAGATCCCATTAAATATTATTTGGTTTAATACATCTGCAATGATTTTTTATAAAAAATTATATTCTTATTTCCTTAGTTGATATACATATATTACAAAGCAATTTAAATAAAATTCAAAGTATAGATCCTAATGTAATCGTACAATTGATATAATTTGTGTAAAAAAGTAATGTACATACCACCACTTAATTTTTGGTTTTAGAAACTACTATAGAATTATAAAAATTCTACAACACACCAATCTCCATTAAATCATGATTGCTTTACAATGAATAACCCACATTAGACATGGATTTTCATAATGACCTAATTCATTTCTAATGAAATATCTCACATCTGATTTAATATCATTTTTCCCATTATATTCTGATCAATACACTATTCCTTGCAATCCCTTGTCATGTGACCATACATTCCACACTAGCCAGTCATTCATCATTCATTAAATAATTCCTTAAAATCTATTTAAAAATTTTATGAATAATTGGTGGGAATGATAATATACACATTTATAGATAACTACTCCATTTATTCCTTCCACAAATTATTATTATTTATTCTTATTGACAAGTTATAAAAGTTTTTGAAAACTCTAATTCAAATTTCTTATCACAAATAAAAATGTCTTCATAGATGTTAAATACAAAATAGGCCAAAAACATTCATTAAAATCATTAAAAAAACTTTTAAAATCAAATAATTTAATAAAATGTTTCTAAATGAAATTTGAGGTGTATATAACTTGTGAAGATAGATTTTCATTATAAGAAAGAACTATTTCCTCTTCCCTTTTCATTAATTACATATTTTTTCTCATTTATTTATCATGGAATAACAATATTTTATTATGAATAATAATAAATATTGTAACCTTTCATCCACACAATTATTTTAGATTCATTTTAATACATTGTCTTATTAAATAATGAACACCAATAGTTGGAATAACATTCAAAATTGTCAATAAAAAGTTTTACCTTTTAAATATTTGAACATAAAAAAAATTAATACCATATCCAATTATTTAATATATCATCCAACTTTCAGTGGGCCTTAAAATCAACCAAGAGTGGAAGGATGATGTTTCATAAAATTCTTTAATGTAGATATATTCTTCTATAAAGAATTAAAATATTCAATTTCAAGGTTACCACCAATGAAATACTTCACAAAATTTGTGAAAACAACCCCAAAATAATATTACCTAGTTGCAACTATTTTATGTTCCTCATTCAGAGGAGTAGTGTTATATAAATTCCTTCCAACATAATTCAATTTACCCCCACTAATGAAATTGATTATGAATAGAAATGGATTACATAAAGCAACATGTTATTCGTTAAAATATTTCTTGTGATATTATAAAAAAAATTAAATATATTTGATGATTTTTTATCATCATCATTACCATTAATGTTATCTAAAATATTTCTCTAATAATGATGGTGACACCTTGTTACATAATCAACACGTATGTATGGCTTAAATAAGATGGAATTATGATTCATATATTAGAATATTCATTTAGGTTAGAATATTATAGAATTTGAATACCAATACATGATAAAGTATGAATTTCCATATAGTGATCATTTTACGCCTAAAAAATTTAATCTTAAATTTACACAACTATTTCATTTAAGATATGTTTTCTTTATTTATTATGGGTCTATGTAACAGAAATATTGACATTGTTAAATTTTCAACACCTCCCAAAATACTATTAAAACCCTTTTAAAATGTTAGATAATAATAAAAATATCAGGAATGGATGGAGAAAATATTTTAAACCCTGTTGTTCCATAAAAATTAAGAAAAATGTTATACCATATTACCTTTTATACAATAATAATTATACTATAGAATAAAACATATAATCACATGTAAACGTAATTTTTTTTAATAGGATAAAATTAAACCCCATTTGAATCATATAAACATAATTTATTCATATTGAGTAATAATATTTTATTTCATTTTAAAATAATTCATATAAACTTCTCAATATTATTAATAAAATTGATAATCTACAACATTGAATTTTCAACAAAAAATCAACACCAATTACATTGGAGAGCTACATTACAAGATCACCCATCATCACCAATAATTTACATATACTATATCATGATTAAATTATTATAATGGTCTTACTATTGTTGACTCTGAGATGACATGTAATTATGAGGCCCGAAGTGTCCTAAACGTAATTTTGGACTATTTTTGAGGTTCATTAAATAATCGTGCGAGTGGATTTTTATCACATTTTAAATAGTTCCTGGATCAAAAATCCCAAGTCACTATTGAACTCTAAACATTGGGATTCATTTAGAAAGGGCCTAACATTAACCAGTGAGGGCCAACAGTGGAAGTTAGCATTTGGCCATAAATAAAATTATTAAGTTATAACTGTTTTATTTTCAAATCCTTACAACTTCTAAATGGTAACTCAGATTTGAAATCTGAGAGTATGGCTAAGCTCGTGAGGGCATGCTTCACTTAGGAGGAGCTTATCTTCAACCAGAATAGGTCAATAGTTAATATTAGTTTTTAGATATTTTTTTTATTAAAAATGAATATAAAATAAAAATGATTATTTTATTTATATTATGAAATTTAAAAATTGTTGTAGAAAAATAGAATTATAACTCAACGTTATTGAAGAACAATTTTATTAATGAAAGATCATAATGACACTGCAATGCAATAGAAATGGAAAATAATTTCCTCCATTAATGTTTCAATCGGGGGTGCATCTTTGACACGTTGGGAGAAACACTCTGAATCTATGAAGGATTGTTATAGAAGAATGACAAAAAAGTCACAAAATACTTGAGAAACCCCCCTCCTCTACAAGATATGCCTCTTTGAATAACAGATTAAGGTCACTTATGGTTAGACAAAACTTTAGTGACAGATTCTTACTGCGATCAAACACTGTCCAAGGGTGGGTTTATCTTTTTTCAGAATTTGAAATCCCCATTCTTCTTTCTCAAACAACGAATATGGATCAACATAGGAACCAGTTGATCCATGGGATTTTCATTCTTGTGGGAGGGTGATTTATCTCGTGGATTTCATTGGGGTTATTTGTTGATTGAACGGTAATATTGTAACACCCTGATCCTAGAAGCCCGTAGATGGTGCATTATGTTAATATATTGGCATGATTACAAGGAAACTAGTCCCAAATGGCCGATTAGTTTAGCAGTCTTGGAAAATAGATTACATACAATAACTTTACATTACACAATAGAAAAATAAAACACAACATAAATGATCCTTTGAGAATTCCATTAATACCCTTGCTTAACCTTGTTTATCAATAATAATACACTTCTTGGAATCCTGGGAAAATAAAACATTAGAAATGGGAGAGTTCAAATTCTCAGTATGGGTATGAAATACAACGGATGATAATATAAACATTAGGCATAGTGAATAATTTAAAACAAATGCCTTTAAAAATAATAAAAATGAACACTTTATGGTATGAATATGAGATGAGTAAATAATTCCATAATAAAACATAGCCATGGGTAATATACTAGTCAAATAACCACATGAACCATCAATTATATTTTCATAATGAGGAAATTTAGAATGCTGGACATTCTGAAACATTTTATCAATGCCTCGACCAAGACATCTAAAAATGATTAAGGCCTATTCTAAAGCCATATATCAAATTTGGGAAAGGCCTTGGCCAATTCCACATCTAATTGCCTCATGAGACCAACTGATGCACTGATGAACTGCAGAGGGCTCCACCCGTCACATACTATGTTCAATACATTCCTAATATGAAAAGGATGAAACGTAACATAATCATTCGTATTAAAACTAGGATATGAAAGTTCAATACTTTAACCATAAACCATGAATGTTTTAAAAATAACACATCCATGGTCAAACATATCACAAAACCATAAATATAATATGGAATATTTGTATCATAATAAATCATCTTTAAACAAGTTTGAAATCCATCAAAGGATGTTGACATAGATGAAATGAAAACTATTTGAATGAAATAACTATTTCTATTTTGAAACCATTTAAAAGAAACATAATTATAAAATAAAACATTTATTTTGAAAATATTCTAATAATCTTGTAAGGGAAGCTTTTATGATGTTATAATTGCGGAAAATAGTCGTGCCCTCCGTGTAAGTTAAAAAACATTCTTACCTCAATTTTGTCGAAAAGGTCACAAATTACCTTGTTTGGAAAATAATGGAAAGATTCCTTCAAAAAAATATCAGGTCAAATAAGTTAATAAATTACTTTAACCCATAATCTATTGAATATTTAAAATGTTTTGAAATAAATTTTTAAGAAAACAAGGATGTGGATGATAAAGAGGTCCCAGTAGATACTTACGTAAAAACAACCTCATATAATAAAGAGATTGTGAAATTAACCCTTACCTTGTACTTTTCCCTAGTTGATGGTATGTTAAACTCTTGTATAATAGTTGAAAATTTGTGATTAAATTATACAAGAACTCTGTACATAAATATGATATCATATGTTATCTTATAATATTTCTTTGTTAATAATGTTTTAGATGTATCAATGTTTCAGGTGTTAACGGATTCGTTTTCCTTTATATACTTGGTTACGTAAGCCATGTTTGTTATGAATAGGATGTATTTGATTCATATAATTGATTATATTTCGTTAATAAACATTATTTTTAATCATAAAATGATAATTATTCACAAACGATTATGACGAGGAATGAATCTCATCGCGTTTGTGGAGACGGTAATCCGTACATACGCACGAGCGGAAATATCATTATATTGATAGATAAATTGTATGTAATTGGATGGTATATCATATAAAAATAATCATTAACATGTTATATTTTTTATTTACCTTAGTTATACTCATTATTATACCAATCTCAGTAACTAATTGTTTGAATAACAAACTACACCACTACGTGGAGACGGTAATCCGTACGCAAGCACGTATGGTGACATTTCCATTTATAGAATGGATAGAAAACTAAATATGGTTGTACCATTTTTATAATAACATCAAAATATATAGGAGATACAAGATTTATTATTTTAGAATGGAACAAACAAAGAAAGTGGAAGTGGAAGAATAAAATAACTTGAATGAGGTGATGAAATATTTACCTCTTCATTGGGTTCTTCCTTTTGATTTGATCAAAAGGGCTATTTTGGTTGGATTTCTGACCAAAGTAAGGCCTCTAAGATGAAGGTATAAATGTTGGGATGATATTTGGGTAGAGGTTGTCCAAGACAAAAGGCTTTCCAGGTGTGAAATTAAGAGAAGGGGAAGCTCCCTTTTATAAGAATGGTGAGATTCACTTTAGGAAAATCTTGAAATATTATTTTATAATTAAATCATTTTCAGTTTATAATAGATCCAAAATTAATTATTTAAAGGATAAGGTGGTTATGGGTCTAAAACCTATCAACAAACAGGTTTTATACACGTTTAGGTCACTATATTTACCATATCTTTTAGATTTAACTCTTAGTTAAATAGTTTTCATTTACCATGTCTCTTTGTATTTTTATATTATATGGTTAATAAACATACTATAACAAGTCAAGAGAACCCCATGTGGTTCATTATTAATATATATAACCTTATATATATCCTTTGGTAGAACCTTATATTTTTATGAATATTATTTCAATTAATAATATAATATTTGTTTTAGAAACTCGATTATGTCAATTTTGACACTATTTAGTATTTGATTATTTTTATAGCCATAAAAACAGTATCAATTCGAATTAAATTTAATTAACAAACCCTAACGTTTCATATTAAAATATAAATTTATTTTAATTCATCATAAGTCTCAATTTACAATTATTTTGATATTTATAATATCAATTATTTTAATATATCATTAATAAGGTAATTACTGCATCATCATTGTGTTATAAAAAAATTAACTTATATAATGTCTAAAAATTATAAGTAAAATACCATTATGTAGGAAATATTTTTATATTTACAATGAATATTTGTAGTCTAAAATATATTGTGTGTAACGCTATATTAAAAATGGACGAGTTATTAAACATTGAATTTAAATCTTTTAACTCTTCTTTAAATAAAATAATAATAAATATCCTAATCAAATACAAGTGGACCAAGGAGGGTCATATTTTATTCATAAGGTTGTTTTTTTTCTAATTATATTTGTGGATTAGAATTAGGACATGTTTTAGGGTAGTTATGATATCATTTTTACCCTTAATTACCCTGTTTACTTTTAACCGTGGTTAATAAAAGTCAAAAGTTACTATTCACGAAAAATTATTTTCATCTTATTGAACAAAATTTTACTTACTAATATTAACCGTGTCTCTCGGATTTTGGAAATTCAACCCATAGAAGTGGTAAAATTATGTTTTATTCAATTTTTCAAATTCTTCTAGCAGGTGGGTAAAAGACGGTAAAAAGTTCAATAAAATTGTTATATATCTAAACTTATTATAAAATGACTCCAATGAATTAAATTGAACTTATATAGGTATTATGTATCCATTTTGACCTAAAATAAATTTAAATAATATAAATAATTATTTAAATAAAAAATCAATTTTAACCAATAACACTGTGTTTTTCACTATTTATCAAAAATTGAAAGTATTTAGAAAAATATAATAAAAATACCCTAAGATAATTTTGATATTATGAATTAAAAAATGAAGTCTATTTTACCATATTAAAACATAGAAGTTTCATTAATTAATTAAAAATTAATTCTCGTTGTCAAAACCAAAAGGAAGGTTTTTAAAAAGTAAAAATTATCAAAAGATAGACATGTGTTTATGTCAAATTTAAATGTGAAATTATTTATAATGGAATAAATTATATTAAATGATAAAAATATATTCTAATTATACTTCCAAGAAATTACAATGTATAATTGAACACAATGAATTAATTTGATAAAAAAAAATTTAGTTAAAATTTTGTATTGTTCACTATTCACCCTAATATGAAAGTTATCAGAAAAACACAAAAATTTTATCGAAACTAAATTTTTATGTCTTGATTATAATGAAGAAGTTTATTTTATCAAATTTAATATATATACATGTCATATATTGGATTTTAAAATGGATCTCTATTAAAAGGCGGTAAAATTTCATTTTCTATAGAATACTACCTTTATCTAAAAAATGAATTCATTCTTATATTATGTCTAAGAAACACATAATATGGATTCTAAAATTATATGGAATATATAATATTCAAAATTCAGTTATTATTATTTATTAACTCTTTATGAACAACTAGTTTGGTAAGCCGTGGTGCGAACAAACTTGTTTTTTCGTATAACACAAGTTATTGAATTACTTTGAAGAGATAACATACTACGAAATTTTGGGGTGTTACAAATCTTCTCAAACCAGGATTCAAAAACTCTAACAAAGAGGAATCAGGCCGACACAAACAAGGCCATGATTCCTACATATTTGGACATCTTTGTTTTCTTCCTGTTTGCACCACCAAATCAGCAGCAAAGAAACCATGAGGTCTTAGCAAAGACGAAGACGACCTGAGAAGTCTAGGGAGAAGACGGTTCGTGAAGAAGAACAACAGTGTGGACTTGGTGGTCCGTGGAAGATATTGTTGGTATGCCACAACGGTGTTCTGAGGCAAAGGCTCTGGCCAAATTGGGCCGCGGTGGTGTGGCAGGGACCACCATCACTCAGGCTGACAGTTGGAGGAGAGAGATGTGGCAACATGGCCATGTCAAAGGAGTGGCCTGCAACTGCTGGTCGTAGAGTGCACTGGCCCGTAGTTCCAGGGGGACTCCATGTGGGATGAAGGGTGGCCGACCCCAGCCGGTCGGGTGGCATCACAATCCAAACTCCTCCTAGCATCCGTGTAGAAGAAAAGTCAGCCTAGACCTGAGGACCCGACCAACCCCTTTTGAGATATGAGAGTATGGATGAGCTCTCGAGGACATTAGTGTAATTGGAAACGACCAACCCCTTTTGAGAAAAGAGTCATAACTCTTAACTTGTACACCTTATTGATGAGACATTAGTGGTATTGGAACCCTTGAGATGAGGAATATCTTTTGGTATGTTCTATGGATACATTCATGGATGTTGATATATAATTACATGATTGAGGAGTGGATTATCCTTGAATCAACTATGATACATATGGGAATCTTGAAGCTGGATTAGAACCGAATAATGATGATGAATGGGTCTATGTGACCCTGTAGGCCTAGATGATAAGCGTACCTATGTGTACCGGATATAAGAATCACTATGTGAACTATATAAAATCGTCTCTATGGGGACCAGCTATAAGAGGCCCTGCGGGGAATAACTATAAGTGACCCTCTTTGGACCAGCTATGATGTCCTAAGTGGGGAGTGACTCTTTTTGACCCGGATAACCCATGGGGGGGGTGTGAGTGGCTCTATGTGACCTAGTAGATCCATGGTACTCATCAGGGATGAGTACCTCAAAAATACGTGGTGCTTAGTTTTATAACTGATAGTTTTTATTTCCTTACATTATATTATACATGTGTGTGAAGAAAGTACTTTGTGTATACTATTCATTGTGTTCATTCCCTTGTTTTTTAGGTTATATACATAGTATTGTGTTACACACCCCCTCACGGGCTCCGCCCATAGGTTTTGTGTTTGGTGCAGATGAAATGAGATTCGAGAGAGACCATGGTGGCCCTGGAACCAGACAGTTATCCTACAGAATACTTTTTAGAGATCTTTTGCAAAAAATTGCTTTTAGTTTTTCTTTTTTAAGGTTTGTATTTTGGACTATTTGATATACATCTTGTACCTTTAATTTGTTTTTGTTTAGCGGAATGCATGTTTTCATTTCCAGCTTTTTGGGAAGTAGTTTTGTGTGTGTTTGGTAGTACAAGTACTCAGGAAAATTAATAGCACCCATGGGATAATGGCATCGGTGATTGCCTCCCGCCCCTAGCCTTTAGTAGGCAGGTTTGGGGTAGTCAAGGCATGGGCCCTAGGGTACTGTTCATGACATGGGAAAAGCTAACTATAAATATATTTAAAAACATGGTCAAAATTTCAGAATAGTTTAAAATGAATCAATATAGTTATTTACCTATAAGAAATAATATTATTAGATTATTTTAATGAACATGGATAATGAGAAGAAATATTTTTATTTAAAAATTTTAAAGAGGTTTTTTAATATAAAGTCAGACCATGAATCCCACCAAACATCATAGACTCTATAACTCGTAAATAATAAAATTATATTAATAATTTAATATATTTGAAGAAATATTCTGGTTCAAAAATCTATCATTAATCATTTTATACCTTTTATTTACCAATTTTATTTACATACTAATTTATTTATGTTAATTTCATATATTTTAGGGTTGTTTATTTCATAATCTGTAAAATAATTAAGTTGGGTTAACTATATTGATTTAATCATTCTTCCATAATCTCCAAAATATATAAAAAAATTAATATCCTTGGTTTTTAAATAAATACACATTAATAACCATACATTTATGGTGGTGATTAAAAAGTATATTCATCATTTCATAGAGGTGGTAGTCATCTCGTACAAATGAATAGTGAATCTATTTTTTGTAATGGATGAAATTGAAATAAAATGGTAAAGGATTGCTTAAAAATAAAAATATTATTATTATAATTGTCACCTTTATTCATTAAATATATTTTTATGACCAACATAGTGTTTTAATTTTTGGAATCAAATTACATAACATAATTGGGGTCGTAATCAAAATATAGTAAGGGTCGATGTTATCATTTTATAATTAATGTCATGGTAATAAGGTATATTATATTATAACAATTAAAAATAATAAGTGTGTCATGAATTATATATATATATATATCTATGTGTGCATGTTTTAATGAAATAATTATATCAATTCATGCAAGGTGGTGATGAATAATGAAACACATACCATCATGGAGGAGGTATTTCTCACGCGTGTACACAAAAAGTATTTATTCCGCATTGGATAGAATAGATGAAGAAAATAGTTCCTATATAAATTTAATGATATTGATGTGTGTAAAAAAAATTATTCATTTTTATTACACTTTTTATTATATATTCTAGGGATTTCTATTTCAAAATAAACTATAATAGTATATGGTTATGACTTATACCAACTTCTTCAATATTTTCCATTGCAATATACCTTAAACATTCTAATATGGGAATCTTCTGAAACTATAACCTCTAGGATATGATGGGTAGTGTTAGGGTGGTATTTTTGAAGAAAATGATCATTATATAGTGATTAATGTGCGTTGAGAAGTGATAAGAGGAGGCTCTCTTTCTTAGGTGAGAAGATTGTTGCCTTTATAAAATTTATAAACCTTATAATATAATAAAGATATTTTAAATGTAAATTTTTTCCAATATCTTCAAATTTAGAATAAAATATAATATTTACTCAAAATGGAAATAATATATAAAATTTAGTTATTTTAATTAAATATTTTTTACTTTATCTCTTAGTTTACCACCGTCTTTAACAGATTTTAACATTTACAATGGTGGAAAAGGTTTACTACAATAACTATTAATTATGAAAAATATGAATGTGGACTCAATAATTTCTTTATAGTTTATTATTTTAATAAATAGAATATATTTTCAAATATTCAATTTTTATGAGTGGTTTGAATTAATTTTTACATAATTTTTTTGGAATTCAATGAATACCCCCTTTTAGAAAATTTTCTAAGCCTAAATATTATTTTATACAGAAATAAAGTATAATGTTGATTCATATGAAATTTTTTTTATATGATTATAAATAAATATTTTAATATAACTTTGGAATGAAAAATATAAAAAATAATTATAATAAAATATAAATAATATATAAAATCCTAAACTAGTTTTTATTTGAGTCAAAACAAAAGAAAAATTAAAAAAATGACAAAAATTGATTTATAACTTCAATATTACATTTAAAAACCTATTATAAAAATTATTAAATACATAATTTTTTTCATATAAATTTTTTCATAATCATTAATTAAATTTTACATAAATATATTATCATAAAATTGGCAGTATTTGTAAAATAATTATTTATGCATATCCATCAAAAAACAACCAATTTATGAAAATAAAAAAACTAAACCTAAAAATTATTGCATGTTGATTTAAAATTTTATATTATTTTATCTATTAAAGATTATAAATTAATAAAAAAATTAATAAAGACACATAATATGAAGAAAAATAATTTAGTTATATAAAATTATCCATCATTCGATTGACAAATACTATAAATTTACGGATGAAAATAGGATGACTATGAATCCATTTTATATTTACATACGAATCATGAAATTGGTTTATTTCATTAATTATTTGTAAAGTGAAAATATTCACCCTTAAAGAAATTGTATTATCCAATTTTGATAAATTAGTCAAACATGCGAGTATATTTTTCCCTCATAGATTTTTCAAACTCTAATATTGATTATTTATTAATATGATTATTCCATAAAACAATATCTATGTTAGTTATCTCATTCTATAATACCTATTATCTACGATCTTGAATACAAAATCACTATAGCATTTATGAAATATTCTCCTTCTACTAAGATAATTTATGTCTTAATGCATGAAACTCATTAGGTACATATTTACATAAAGTCAAAACATGGATCATAGAATGTACCTAAGATAAAATTGAAATTAATTCTCTATAGTGTGAAATTTAACCCATATTCTCCATAATTTTATATGGAACTTTATACCATTTAATATATTTTCCTTTACTTAAAAATGTATTATACATTACAAAAATGACACTTACTCAAATATATATTACCCTATCTCAAATTAAAAATAATTACTTATATTTTTATTATAACTTGTCATCATGATTTAACAAGCCCTTATATGGTGTCGAATATAATTTACCCTATACAATATATCATCTAAAAATTATAGTCTTGGTAAATTTCAATCACTAACCACATTACAACATCTTTTAGTTTTTATGAAAATTCAATATAACTCCTCAAAATAGGATATATATAGAATAATGATATTTTTTATTGTATAAAAATATAGTAAACAATGGTTTAGAACCAGAAATCCCTTGTAATCTAAAGAGAAATCATGAAGAATATAATGAAATGTGTGAATTATGTTCTCTAACTATCCGTTATTGTAGAGATAAAAAGCTGTATTGAAATATAATCCAATATCAATGAATTCTAAAGTCTTTTCAATAATATGAATGTAAATCATACATAATGATTAGAAACAATAGATATTGGTACCCCATGTAACATTTCAATCACTTCTTGATAATTTATATAATGATTTAAAAAATTCATAGTGTCTCAAATTAGAAACAATTTATAGAATTACTAAAAATATACACAATATCTGAAATGAGACCAATTTCTCATGATTTTTTGGTTCCCCCACCGCGAAATTAGTGGATATATTATCTAATTTCCATTTATGATGTTGAAATGTTTTATTTATCTCCTTTTGTAATTTTTATTCTATATTATACTATTTATAGTAAAACCATACCTCATAAAATAAAAAATACTATTATTCATTCCATACCACCAATAATATTCTGTACATTTTATATAAATCTTAGTTATCCATGGATGAACATAAAAAATCAGAGTTGTGATCGTCAGATAAAAATACAATCGACAACTGAAAATATTTCATCACACATAAACTTTTTCAAATACATATAACACCTTCTTCACAATAAATAATCACATGATACATACCATTCATAACAAATTACATATATTCATTCAAGTTAAAATCATCCTTTAACTATGATTTAATATTTCTTAGAATGATGACCACCCATAAACATTACACATACATAGAATTAGTTTCTTGAATATATAATATCCATAAAAAAATTCGTTTAAAATTTAACGAATGGATCAAATTATATGTGAAACATAGTTAGCTATGTTTTATCTTTTTTCAATCATGAAATCAACTACCAATATATCAATACTAGACATATATTGAATCATTCAATAGTAATCAAATATCTGTACAAATAATCATAATCTCAGCCAGATTTACACTTTTGGAGTGAATATACACAGTAATCATTAATTTATATTATATATATCTCATTTCTCTGAATTTAGAATATGTCTCTTATTTTTGAAAGGAAAAAAATACTATATCCAACTAATGGTCATATGTAGGATAACTAGATCATGTACTTTGAATTGGAGATATAAATGTGTAAAGTTACATAAGATCATTATACCACTAAAAGGGGGGTGAATCAATGGTTTTGTTTATCGAATATCATTATTTATGAAATTTAATCCCAAAAAGAAGTCACATTACTTTATCATATCAATTATTATAACAATCTCATGAGTAGGAAACTATAATAAATACTCGGAATGGCTCAAAGAATGAGTAGAGCCCATGCTCTATAAAATTTATTATGAAAAATCTAAAAGTTAGATGATTACACAAGGTATAATAATCTTTTAATAGTAATAGAAAATTGAAAAGAGTAAAAAATGTTAAAAAGAATACCTAAAAACCCATTCAATTCCATGGGGATTCTAAAAAAGAATACATTCAAGACTCCCCAATTTATCAAATCCAAATGCTCAGGTCATCACTAATAAAATCATATAGAAACTGATAGCTAGAAAAAAACATCTTGATAGGTTGAGGAATGTCTAAAAGACTTCCAAATCATATAGAAGAAACCCTATCATCTTCATATCTAAACTTGAGTGGAAATTGAAGGTAATGACCATTGACTCACATACCACCAAAGGATCCATGATGAACACATTATGTAGATTACCACACTATCTTGGAGTTTTGGAACCCAGTATTTCCTTACACTGAAGAGTTTGAAGAAATCATGAAAAAAACGAAAAAAAGAAGCCTCCTCTAAAATAACAGAAATACAGGGCATCAAAAATGTCTCAATGAGAATAATTTTCAGTCGAATTAACACACCGAAGCACTCAATTAAACATCTTATCTAAATATATCAAATCAATATGCATAAAATAATTATATCACTTCTGCACATTTCCCATGGATAATACTTATCAAACATCTTTATGCATATTTCACACTACACACTGACAAGGCATGACAAAATGTCCATGATAATGTCTACCAGGCCTGGAAAATCA
Source organism: Viscum album (assembly GCA_963277665.1). Taxonomy (NCBI): domain Eukaryota; kingdom Viridiplantae; phylum Streptophyta; class Magnoliopsida; order Santalales; family Viscaceae; genus Viscum; species Viscum album. The sequence goes on from OY728160.1 coordinate 637,748,336, forward strand.
TAGTATAAAAATAATTATATCATTGGAAATTAGTGAAAATGGGTGGAATCAAGGATGTTCAAATTCCCCAATTAGAATCCAGTAATCAATATATGAAGCACAATATTAGAAACCTTTAAAAACCAGTGGGTTTCCTTTAGGAAAATAAAAAACCACACCTCCCTCTCTTAAATAGTTACAATATTTCAATCCATAATTATGAATATTAAATTTATAGAAAAAAGTATTGAAATAGTAAACAATAGAAGAGAGGTCATCACACATTATTCTTTACACAAGGGAATTCACATGCATTTTGTTGTGTTTAGCATCTGCACCCATTAGCTTCATTATAAACATTCATCTAATCATTTAAAAAAATCATTGGACACTATTTTTAATTCATTAACATCCATCAACATAATATTCTAATGGAAGGTGTAGAAAAAGAAAATTAGGGTCTCTATCAAGTTCAAATTCCACCCTATCAAACAACAACTTACATATACTTATATTGACATATATATAGTTATCTCAATGTTAAGATACCTTCTGAAGGATAGTGTATTTTTTCTTTCACCATGTGGTATAGTCATTCTTTATAACCCTCATTAATAACTAGGGTTAAATTCTTGATATTAATGGTATTCTCTGACTCCTATATATCATCCAAAACTCATGTTGATGGGGATTCCTCTTAATTCGATTATGATGAGGGACTCCCCAGAATTACAAGCTAAAGAGGGATAGAGGATTTCTCCAATTGAATCCCCTAGGATCTCCTGAAATTAGTCCTCTCCAACATAATGATATAAAGACATTTATAAGTCTTATTAGTGGGTGGATTAATAAATCCATCTGGATCAACAATATTCTTCGACCCTTTTTAGCACCTATGTGCATGTATTCATCCTCAATTTGGAATATATTATCAATGCATCTTGATCATATTCACTGGAGTCAGAGTTCATTTGGTCGACGTTTACCCATTTCCCCTTTCATTATCCCATGATTTTCCATCCTGTTCACTGTAATGAAATTCATCCTATATGTACATTTTGTTATATCTAATTTCATTAATTATTATTCCTCATTTTTTTTAAAACTCCATGTAATATATCTAATAAAAAATATGAATTGAAAATATGAATGGTTTCTCTATATGGGATCTCTAACCTAAAAAAATATTTGATTATTTGATAAAGACATTTTTTGGTGCATTTGTAAAACCCATGATTCTGTGGTATGATTCTTTTAAATTTAGCATCTTTAAAAGCATAACATTTATGAAACACCGAGCTTAAATGAACCATGGAAATCATTTAAATGTTAACATGAATAATGGAATAGTAATATTCCCTATTAATAATATGAAACTAGTCATTAGAATTATAACATCCCCTATATAATTATAAATAATATTTGGATATCTCACACTTGAAAATATGATATGTTTTTGTCTTGGAATATATAAATAAATTCTATAAAAATGATAAATTAAATGTTTAATTTTTTGTGAAATGTATATTTTTATTTACAATATTATAATTTATATATTCATTTAATGAAAATTTATTTTCCTAAAATCGAATAAAATATTATTATTTTGTTTTATTTTAATTAAAATATAATATTATGATACAATAAATAATTTTACACCGTGTTGTAAAATTCGTTATAAAATTAAAAATAATATTTTTAAATAAATTATGATTTTATGTAAAAATTATAACAATAATATATAGAATATTATTTACATAAAATGGAGCCCTTTTCTGAAATCTAAATGTTGAAAAAAGAATTAGGGTTAATTTATTAGAAGATTCTAAAATAGATGATTTTTTATTAATAGTGAAATATAGTAATTTAAGTTACTTAAAATTGTATGTAAATAAATGAGTTATTTAATCATGAGTGATGTATTAAAGATTATTAAACCAATTATATCAAACTATAATTTTCTAGTTGTGAAACTTTATCATGGGAATCAGCACTATGGAAATTCTGGGAAAAAATTGTAAAAAAATGAAAAAAAAATCCAAAAAACTACCTGATATTCCTATATTAAAAAAACCCCTCACCATCCCTTCTCCTAAAACAATCTAAGATTTTAATATTTTCATAACTCTACTCAAATATCTTTACAGGCTTCTTCCTCGTTATCTAGAACTACTGGTCATATAAAAAACAAATCTATGTGTCTTAAGGTGGTTTCCAAGGAGAATATATTGAAGATGTAAAAGCCTCGTTAATTATATTTTATTTTATATTTATATATAATACTCTCCTAATCCCCTATAAAAAGTTGAATTATATGTAAAGTATGATATATATATTGGACCTTTATTTTTCTAATAAAATATACTTAATCAAATCATTTCTCTTCTCCATTTATTTTTGATAATAAAAACATCATTCATGACTTGTAGATTTTCCACATTTATGGATTAAGTGTTTTCATATTAAATTAAATCCTTGAAGGATTGTAATACATCAATTATTATTGTTAAATAATAATTTATTATATATATTATAATTTTTAAATTTTTCTGAAAAAAATAAATTAACATAATATCAAATAAAATGACACAGCTTTGTGAGGGTCTTAAAAACCTTCAAAAAAATTAACGCCTTTTCATCATCATTTTACCTACTGAATCATTGTAATATAATACAATCAAATGATAAATGAAACCAGTTAAAAATATTTATATTCAGTAAAAAAAATAGTTTCAGTGATGGAGAATTTAATTCAATACAACAAGAACTCCCATATTTATACTCAAGGGAACCAATAATGAAACAATGAGAAACATTCTCCAAGAACAATAGAATTAAAAATTAAAACTGATATAAACATATAAAAATAAACCAAATAATATTATAATAAATAATATATTTTTATAATAAGTTATTAATTAATTTATTAAATAATCTAATTTTACTATCTTTAAAATTAAGTACAATTGTAGAATGTTTTTGACCATAAGGTAAGGGGTTTCTCATCTCACTTTTATTTCTGTGATACATACCTTATTCACAACTTAATTATTTTGTGTGGTGTATTTATAAAACCATTTGATATATAATATAATTAAAATATTTATGTTCATGGTATTCAATGTTTCATTTGATGATCATTAAATTTATAGAGAATACAATTCAATTGATTGTAATGTGGTAAGGGTCTCTCATCAGACATTGTAACGTCTCGGACCCGGGTTCCATGCAACGGGTTCCCCGAGCCCGGTTCGCCATGTTACCTCAAGCACTTTTCGCCAAACTCCAGAGGCTGTCGACCAGCAGTGAGGGCCCAGGTCTGATAGTGCGGAAACTATGCCCTCATTTTTCGAAGTGTAGCGCATCGGAATACAAAATAAAACATACATCGAACAGCAGAAGCAGTAAACCATACACAACTAAAATAAACAATACCAGTGGATATTACCAACAGTATATAAATGATGATGCTACATGTTTCAAGTTATAAGAAAACAGCTAGAACATGTTATACATCAATACAGTACAACAGAAAGCAGAGTACAACAAAGCAAAGCGAACAGCTGGCAGCGGCATTGCAAGCCTAGGCTCGGTCTCATGCCCTCCTACTCCTCTGCAACAGTCAAGTACCTGTATAGGGACTCTTTCCCCTATATATACCTACAGCAACGTAATCTATTTGGGCCGAAAAGCGTGACCCAAACAGGGTGTGAGAAATATATCTCAGTAGGCACCCACCAAAGGCCCGTGCCCAAATGCGTGTAAGTATGCAACAACAGCGTGCAATAGTAAAATGAAATAAAGTAAGAGGTACTAAAAATTAACTAACTTAACAATTAAATATCCATTTTATTATTCATTTAATTTATTTAATTTAGTATCATTCTTATGCTCAACAGCACCAATCCCTCAGGCCGACCAGTATCTCTCCCTTAGGATAATATAGTGAACGATGCCCTCAGGCTATACAGAATCTCGCACTCATGCATTGTAATATAATTCTCGCCCTCAGGAATTATAACAGAATTATCTACCTCAGGATAATATAGTGAACCACGACCTCAGGCTATACAGAATCTCGCCCTCAGGCATTGTAACAGAATTCTCGCCCTCAGGCTAATATAGTGAGCCACGCCCTCAGGCTAATACAGTACAGTGCCGACAGGAAAATCACAACAAGACCCTCAGGATAAGCAGGTAATCGGCCCATTCCCAACAGGTAATCAAGCAGTAAACAAGCAATTACTCTCAAGTAAATTCTATAATTACTACTTTAAAGGCATACCCTCGGGGATCTTGGCCAACCAGCTAAACAGTGGAACAAACCCCCGGGGTGGTTCTGGATCCAAGCAACGATCCCAACTAGAATCTTAATATCATAATTAAATACCTAATCAATTCTAGGTGTTTAATATAACAATTACCTCAGCCACATGACACCCCAACATGGGTTCATGAAACAAAAACGCACAAAACACACAGCAGTTGGAAAACTAAACACTAAGCCACATATCTTATGTGCCAACGAATGTTATACCTGAACGCCGACTCCAGAAATGCCCAAGAACAGCATAGATATGATGAATAACAAAGCCCATTAAAACGTAAATAACTTTCCCTTGGGAAATAATTGGTAAAAACGGTACCAGGAGAGGAGAGTGCTTACCCGTGCGGTTCCAACGAGATCGTCCGAAGCCGAATCTGATTCTAGACGAACACCCGGCAGATCATCAAAGGTCTGGCCTCCTCCTTTGGCTCCGAATCGGCTCAAGTGTCTCCTCTGCCAAATTTGGAGGCTACTGCCTATTTTAAGCTGAAAAAACAATGTACACGACATGTACATCTGAGTACACGACATGTACTTATTTCATTTAACTATTCATTTGGCGGCACCGCCACACTTTTCATCCGTCGACATGAGTACACGGCATGTACTCTGAAGTACATGGCGTGTACTGTTGTAGAGACCCGAAGCTTGACGTACATGGACTTACATTACTTTTGCGGAATACTTAGTACATAACAAAAACACACACACAAGGATCGTAATAGTTTAGTGTCTTTGGAAACTCAGAATATAATATTCTAATGGTGGTGAAAGATCTTCAACATCTCCCATAAAGATCTTCTTTTTTTACCTAAAACCTTTTTTTATATCCTAGTAAAAAGAAAACATAAAAGGGTGAGCTCAAATGATCATTAAGGGTAAGAAAAAGAAATATCAATCACATCATATTGATAAGAACATAACATTTTGGAAATCTTAACCTGCAAAAGAGAGCATAATTTCATAACATGGGATAAATCATAGTAGTCAAATGAAATCCCAATAATCATAACTTAAAACATGAAAATTTGTGGCATACACACATAATCATAGAGAATCATATCTTATTAGTCAAGACTCATTGCCAAGACTATCTTAGTGGACAAAGTCCATTTCTGAACCGAGTCACCCTCGTTTCGGTCCTGTTTCACTGAACCGGTATAACCTACCGTTCTAGCCATGTCTATCTCATGAGATATAAAATATTTACCCAATGCATTGGAGGGAGATATAGGTCCCACCCATCTCATAATGACACCATTCTTATGTGTTCCACAAAATCATACATCATTACATAACCCATGTAATAAAAATGGGATTCTTAAACAACATGACATCATAAAACAATTCATATAAGATAAAGGAATTCATAAAAATAATTCCATCACACATAATCAAATCAATTTAATAATAGGAATAAAAACAGAACCCTTTATTATCTTAGACAGAAAATAATTTTGATAAAACACTTGAACTCCATTCTTGAGGAAAATATCCTTTCTACTTCAAAAAAACATTTCCTTTCATAACATGTCATACAATTTAAAACTAAAAGAAGTTTATTAAAAATAAACATGAAAACTTGTAAAGGAACCTTGTTGGAAATAATGTTTTAAAAATCTATTCATGTCGTATAAGTTAAAAAAACATTCTTCTCGTACTTTTGTCAGAAAAGTCAAAAAGTACCTCGTACAAAAAACGACAAAATATTCCTTTCATATCCTTTACTAAAAAACTCACCGAAGGGTAAAATTGGATTTAAACAATTGTAGGTGGATGGAAATAATATTACATATTGATGAAACATGGATGTGGATGATAAAATACACCCCAGTAAATACCAATGTATAAACAATCTCGGATAAAAATGAGATTGTGATATTTCCCTTACCTTAGGTCCGATTTGCTTCATAAGTGTCCGAACCTCCGGTATAATGATTTAAATAATGTCATTGACTTATTACAGAATCATATTCTCTGTTATTATATCATATATGGTTCACTTATGACTTTATATTACCCGTTCTTTTGTAAATTCTTGTTAAAGTAGCATTTTGGGTAAAATCGTCTCATTTGTCGTTCGTGTTTTAACTTGTAATTATTCATATGATTAATTAGATCATGATTACTTAATTCAAGAATATAAAACATGATTTACATATAATATATATTCAGTATATATATATATATAATAGATAGATAAATGAAATGAAACACACCGTTCATGGAGACGGTAGTCCGTACGTACGCATGAACGCTGTTTTCCTTTCTTTATTGTCTTGAATGGAAGTAGGTAGATGACATACATATATATATATATATATACATAAATCCATTAGATTTAACATGTCATATATTTCATTATTATTCATTATATATACTTTATAATCATTCATGAATGGTTAATGTGAAGAATGAATCTCATCGCGTCATGGAGACGGTAGTCCGTATGTACGCACGAGCGATGATATCGTTCCCATGGTTGTGGAATTGTGTTGAAGTGTATGTATACAATTTCAGTATCAATATCAATTTATAATAATCATATATAGTTACTCATTACACCACTATACCAGTCCAATTAAGGTGGTGGCGGAAAATAGATTACACCACGACGTAGAGACGGTATTCCGTACGTACGCACGCGCGATGATTTCCTTTTTCTGTAGGATGGATAGAAGGTTAATTAGAGTTGTTTCATATTTATAATAACATATCAGTATATAATAAATACTGATGTTATTACTTTATCATGAAACAACTAAAGAAGAAGAATTTGAAGAAGAAAGAAATTGAAAAAGATCGGTAATGGATATTACCTCTTTTTGACGCGCCTTCACTTAACCTCCACTTAATGATCTAAGGATGGTCTTTGAAGAAGACCAGGACCTATAGGATGATACTAGGGATGTGGAGAAGAGATTTTGGCAGGTTTTGGCCGAGCTTGAAAGCTCAAATTGGTGTGAGGAGGAGAGGGAGGGCGTGTCCTTTTATAAGGGGGGAGAGGGGCACCTTAGGAAAATCTCAAAATATTAATTTATATTAAGGTCAAATTCGGTTTATAATGGTTCCAAATGGTCTTATTTCGAAGATATAGTGGGTATGGGTCGAAATACTTTCATACAATAGGATTTAGACAAGTTTAGGTTATTATTGTAACATTAACAATCAGATTTAACTCTAAGTTAAATAATTTATCTTTTACCGTGTCTTTTTTTTCTTACACTATATGGTTAATAAACTTACCATAACAAGACAAAAGAACCCCAAGTTGTTTATTATTAAAATATCTATCCTTATCTAAGTCATTTTCCCGAACCTTAGATTTTTAGGAATTAAATAACAATTAATAATATAATATTTGTTTTAAAAACTAATTTATGTCAATTTTGACACTATTTGGTACATGACTTTTATGAAATTCATAACAGAATGATAAGTTCGAACCAATTTTCTTATATCAACAATAACATGTCATATTAACCTATAAAATTAATTTAAGTCATAAAAAGTCTCAAATTACATTTATTTGGGCATTTATAACATCAATTATGTCAATATTTCATTAATAAGACAATTGCTGCATCATCTTTGTGTCATAATAAATGATACTTATTTAATCCCTAAAAATTCTAAATAAATTCCTATGATGTAGATAATTGTATTAGATTTCTGGAGACTATTCATGTTCGAAGTTTCATTAAGTTTATCACTAAATTAAAATTATTATACTTATAAGAAGCAAGAAAGTGACATGTTGTCACATTCTTTGGTTTTAATAATAATTAAGTTATTTTCATGGCAAAAAGTCCATAAAATGAATCTAATCCGACCCTTAGATTATATGGGTCTACTTTTATCCATCCAATATGATTTTTCCAAGTGTTAGGGTAATTCTATAATCTTATATTTATCCTTAATAACCCGATTTACCTTTAACTATAGTAAATAAAATTTACCGTAGTTACTATTCTCAATGCCCAAAAATAAAAAGTAGATTATTAAAATAATTTGGACTCACTTATTCAAAATATGGAATCCATTTTTCCAAATTAAATACACAAAAGATGCAAAAATTAAATTAAAAATAATCCCGTTGTCGAAAGAAAACGAGTTTTTCTTTAAAACATTGCAAAAGATTGAATTGATTTAACCTACGAATTCAAGGTAAAATCAATGCTAATGACATACATTATATTAAATGGTAAAAATATATTCTATTTATACTTTAAAACCATTCAATATTATAATTTAACCACATAACATAATACGATGAAAAAAGTTGTTTTTAATGAAAATATAGCGTGTTTTTACAATTCCTTAAAATATGAAAGTTATTGGAGAAATATCAAAACATTATTTAATGTAAATTTTTATATCCTGATTCAAAATAAGAATTTTATTTTGTCACATTTAACTTATAAACATTTCAAAAACTAGATTTAATGTCGGTGCGCCATCAAAAGGCGACAAAACTACATTTTTTGAAAAATACTTATTTTACCCGAAAAATTTATTTTGTTCTTATACCATGTTCTAGAAAATGTGTAAGATGAATAATAATGTTATAAAATTCAAAATTTAGTTAACACTATTCATAATGGATAGTTCATAACAATATTATAATAATATATCGTTGTTTAGTAAATCCCGGTATTGCGTACAACACACGCTATCGAGGAAGGTTGCGATTGCGTGTAATGCAACCCAAGTCAGGGTTGCATATAGTGCACGACTCCTTTGTTGTTGCGTATAATAGAATCCAACCATATTTTATTTATAAATTTAATATATATATATATATATACACACACTCAATGTTGCGTAGAATAACTTCTATCAAACGAACTTGAAAATTATGTGTAACAAGAGCCATGAAAAGTGTTGCGTATACTGCCAGCTAATACGGTGTTGCGTATAGAACAATATAATCAAGGTGTGTAGTATAATAGAAGATATGAACGAAATTAAAAAGAATGTATCTTATAAAATCTCAGGTTGTTACATTCTACCCCCCTTAAAATGAATTTCTCCCTCGAAATTCGTCGGGGTTATAAATGGTTTACTATTCGAAAGTTTCTTTAATAGAAACCCACATCATAAAAAGTAATACCAAAACCAATCTTTAAAAAAAAAGTATGAAACATATCGGTTACCCAAATAAACTAATCACTGGGTTTCCACATAGGTGAAAATATGGATATGGAAGAGAAATACAACCATCATGTTCTGATGGAGAGTGGTAGAGAACATGGCTATTAAAAAGATAACAATCACAAAGCCATAGATTTGTGATTATCTAAGGTACCATCTGATTCATCGGATATAAGGGTAGTAGGACAACATTTTTGGTTTTTCAAGATCATTTCCCTAAAGTTGATGAAATTGTAATTAGAAGAAATACTTTCATGATTTTGGTATAGTCTCACCGTTTGTCATTCTTTGGACAATTTCCACTTCATCTCTTAAAGAAATGAAGTTGAATTTTTCATTCGTGATGTGTCAGCAGATCATGTGATATAATGATGGGTCATTCCATCTGTCTCAAACAAAAGGTTACAAAATACATAAGACCATCTATAGTGAATTAAATCGTATTCGATTCCAAAAATGAAATTATACTTCATATATCATACCACGTAATAAAATAAAACTAGTTTCTACTAACCAGGGACTTCCTGTAGGCCAGTGGTAGGCGATAAAGGCCAGTCACACTTCGGTTGTGGGTTCTATTCCCACAGCCTTGTCCGACGCGATGGGCTTTCGCCCGTCCTTCAGGTTTTCCTTTTTCTAAAACTATATTACTATAACATCCCATTAATAATATCGAAAAAACTTCTATCCTTAAACAATACTAACTTATGTCCAACATAATCCATTCCAATCTTTAGGCTTATCCATAATACTTCAGTCCACTCTCATAATATAGTGAAAATGATTACCGGATATTTAATACCATCGTTGATCCCCATATATCATAAGATATGTCTTGTTGGTCACATTCTAAACATTCAAAGGCCTTAATCATGTATTCTCTTGAATACCCATTGAACCTTAGTGAAAAAAAATGAATGTAGTTAAACGTTAACACTTTCCACATACCAAAATCCCCAAAATTATATATACTCAAACCATGATATAACCTTCTCCATATATCAGTCATGAGCTCATGAATACTATAAAAAATTTAATTTTCTCCTTATCCCTTCATTATGTGCATATCATCTACATTCCAAAAATATCAGAATAACCTTTCATGGATACTGGCATCATTAATCATACAATTTCAAAACTCAAGGAAAGACAACAATGTAACAATCATTAGATGTATCTTTATTCCATATTACCATGAGATTACTTATACAACATTACACATGATAAATATGTAATCATTCCACTACATTCTTAAACCATTGACCGAGCTTCAACAATTCTTTTATCTCACATATCATTTGTAGTCTCTTCATCATCATCCACATAAATACTACCCATATGACCATACTGATTCTCGGAATGAGACTTTCCCTTTGGGAATTGGTTTGCATAATGCCCGTACATTCCACATTTAAAACATTTAACCATTGTTGATGTCGTAGTAATACCATTATCCTCATCCCTGGTGTTAACTGAACCTTTTCCTTTTCACTTACTAGCTTTGCGTCCTTCTCTTCCACACCCAAAGCATCTTCCAGTTCCTTAGAAACATTCTCCTTGATGCCTCTTCCCACATGATTTACATAGGGGAAATTGAACTTTCTTTCCTCTATGATCATCATGAAACTCCATCTTTCTCTTATTAGCCGAGTCAGGAAACATACCAAATTTTACTTTATTGATCATATTATGAGATTGCTGATTTGGAATAATAATGATGTTTGGACTTCCAAATCCCATTTAATTTGGTTTCACATGAAGAATATCATTCCATTGTCCATCATATCCTCCATTATCGTGAATCATCTTGTTTGCAGCCATTTCCTAAAACCCGAAAAGAATAGTGTGAGAGGCAAAAATCATGCTAGGGAAAACAACATAATAAAGGGGGAGTATCCTCAATATCTAACATCTTAGGTTAAATTCTATGATCGTTACCGTAGTTCTAGGACTATATCCTATACGTATACTTATCCTTAGGGACATCCCTAGACATACCTTAGTAATATCTCTAGGGATCTCACTAAAGTTTTCGCATCCTAGTTTCCAAAGGTTGAATAAACCTTTCCTCTGATACCAACTGTAGAGACCCAAAGCTTGACGTACATGGACATTACATTACTTTTGTGGAATACTTAGTAGATAACAAAAACACACACACAAGGATCGTAATAGTTTAGTGTCTTTGGAAATTCGGAATATAATCTTCTAATCGTGGTGAAAGATCTTCAACATCTCCCATAAAGATCTTATTTTTTTTAACCTAAAACCATTATTTATATCCTAGGAAAAAAGAAAACATAAAAGGGTGATCTCAAATGCTCAGTAAGGGTAAGAAAAAGAAATATCAATCACATCATATTAATAAGAACATAACATTTTGGAAATCTTAACCTGCAAAAGAGAGCATAATTTAATAACATGGGATAAATCATAGTAGTGAAATGAAATCCCAATAATCATAACTTAAAACATGAAAATTTTGGAATACACACATAATCATAGAGAATCATATCTTATTAGTCAAGACTCATTGCCAAGACTATCTTAGTGGACAAAGTCCATTTCTGAACTGAGTCACCCTAGTTTCAGTCCTGTTTCACTAAACCGGTATAACCTACTGTTCCAGCCCTGTATATCTCATGAGATATAAAATCTTTACCCAATGAATTGGAGGGAGATATAGGTCCCACCCATCTCATAATGATACCATTCTTATGTGTGCCACAAAATCATACATCATTACATAACCCATGTAATAAAAATGGGATTCTTAAACAACTGGACATCATAAAACAGTTCATATAAGATAATGGAATTCATAAAAATAATTCCATCACACATAATCAAATCAATTTAATAATAGGGATAAAAACATAACCCTTTATTATCTTAGATGGAAAATAATTTTGATAAAAAACTTGAACTCCATTCTTGAGGAAAATATCCTTTCAACTTCAAAAAAACATTTCCTTTCTTAACATGTCATACAATTTTAAACTAAAAAAAGTTGATTAAAAATAAACTTGAAAACTTGTAAAGGAACCTTATTGGAAATAATGTTTTAAAAATCCATTCATGCCGTATAAGTTAAAAAAAACAGTCTTCTCGTACTTTTTTCGGAAAAGTCAAAAAGTATCTCGTACGAAAAACGGCAAAAGATTCATTTCATATCCATTACTAAAAAACTCACCGAAGGGTAAAATTGGATTTAAAAATTTTTAGGTGGATGGAAATAATATTACAAATTGAGGAAACATGGATGTGGATGATAAAATACATCCCAGTAAATACCAAAGTATATGCAATCTCGGATAAAAATGAGATTGTGATATTTCCCTTACCTTAGGTCCGATTTGCTTCGTAAGTGTCCGAACCTCATGTATAATGATTTAAATAATGTCATTGACTTATTAAAGAATCATATTCGCTGTTATTATATCATATATGGTTCACTTATGACTTTATATTACCCGTTCTTTTGTAAATTCATGTTAAAGTAGCGTTTTGGGTAAAATCGTCTCATTTGTCTTTCGTGTTTTAACTTGTAATTATTCATATGATTACTTTGATCATGATTACTTAATTCCAGAATATAAAACATGATTTATATATAATATATATTCAGTATATATATATATATATAATATATTTATAAATGAAATGAAACACACCGTTCATGGAGACGGTAGTCCGTACGTACGCATGAACGCTGTTTTCCTTTCCTTGTTGTCTTGAATAGAAGTAAGTAGATGACATACATATATATATATATATATATATACCTAAATCCAGTTGATTTAACATGTCATATATTTCATTATTATTCATTGTATATACATTATAATCATTAATTAATGGTTAATGTGGAGAATGAATCTCATCGCGTCGTCGAGACGGTAGTCCGTACCTACGCACGAGCGATGATATCATTCCCATGGTCATGGAATTGTGTTGAAGTGTATGTATACTATTTCAGTATTAATATCACTTTATAATAATCATATATAGTTACTCATTACACCATTATACCCATCAAATTAAGGTGGTGGTGGAAAATAGATTACACCACGGTGTGGAGATGGTATTCCGTACGTACGCACACGCGGTGATTTCCTTTTTCCATAGGATGGATAGAAGGTTAATTAGAGTTGTTTCATATTTATAATAACATATCAGTATATATGAAATACTGATGTTATTACTTTATCATGAAACAACTAAAGAAGAAGAAGTTGAAGAAGAAAGAAATTGAAAAAGATCGGTAATGGATATTACCTCTTTTTGAAGCGCCTTCACTTAACCTCCACTTAATGAACTAAGGATGGTCTTTGAAGAAGGCCAGGACCTCTAGGATGATACTAGGTAAGTGGAGAAGATATTGTGTCAGGGGTTTTCCAAGATTGAATGCTCAAATTGGTGTGAGGAGGAGAGGGAGGAGGTGCCCTTTTATAAGGGGGGAGAGGGGCACGTTAGGAAAATCTCAAAATATTATTTTATATTAAGGTCAAATTCAGTTTATAATTGTTCCAAAGGGTCTTATTTAGAAGCTAAAGTGGGGATGGGTCGAAATCCTCTCATACAATAGGATTTAGACAAGTTTAGGTTATTATTTTAACCTTATCAATTAGATTTAACTCTAAGTTAAATAATTTAACTTTTACCATGTCTTTTTTATTTCTTGCACTACATGGTTAATAAACTTACCATAACAAGCCAAATGAACCCCAAGTTGTTTATTATTAAAATAAATATCCTTATCTAAGTCATTTGGCCGAACCTTATATTTTTAGGAATTAAATAACAATTAATAATATAATCATTGTTTTAAAAACTAATTTATGTCAATTTTGACACTATTTGGTACATGATTTTTATGAAATTCAAAACAGAATGATAAGTTCGAACCAGGTTTCTTATATCAACAATAACATGTCATATTAACCTAGAAAATTAAATTAAGTCATAAAAAGTCTCAAATTACATTTATTTGGTCATTTATAACATCCATTATGTCAATATTTCATTAATAAGACAATTACTGCATCATCTTTGTGTCATAATAAATGATAATATTTAATCCCTATAAATTCTAAATAAATTTTTATGATGTAGATAATTGTATTAGATTTCTGGAGACTATTAATGATCGAAGTTTCATGAAGTTTATCACTAAATTAAAATTATTATACTTATAAGATTTAAGAAAGTGACATGTTGTCACATTCTTTGGTTTTAATAATAATTAAATTATTTTCATGGACAAAAGTCCATAAAATGAATCTAATCCGACCCTAAGGTTATATGGGTCTACTCATAGCCATACAATAGGATTTTTCTAACTGTTAGGGTAATTTTATAATCTTATATTTACCCTTAATTACCCGATTTACCTTTAACTATAGTAAATAAAATTTACCGTAATTACTATTCACAATGCCCAAAAATAAAAGGTAGCTTATTAACATAATTTGGACCCACTGATTCCAAATATGGAATCCATTTTTCGAAATTTAATTCACAAAAGATGCAGAAATTAAATTAAAATTAATCCCGTTGTAGAAAGAAAACGTGGTTTTCTTTAAAACATTGCAAAAGATTGAATTGATTTAACCTACGAATTCAAGGTAAAATCAATGCTAATGACATACATTATATTAAATGGTAAAAATATATTCTATTTATACCTTAAAACCATTCAATATTATAATTTAACCACATAAGATATTATGATGAAAAAAGTTGTTTTTAATTAAAATATAGCGTGTTTTTACTATTCATTAAAATATGAAAGTTATCGGAAAAATATCAAAACATTATTTAATGTAAATTTTTATATCCAGATTCAAAAGAAGAATTTTATTTTTCTCAAATTTAACTTATAAACATGTCAAAAACTAGATTTAAAGTGGGTGTGCCATCCAAAGGCAGCAAAACTACATTTTTTGAAAAATACTTATTTTACCCGAAAAATTTATTTTGTTCTTATACCATGTTCTAGAAAATGTGTAAGATGAATAATAATGTTATAAAATTCAAAATTTAGTTAACACTATTCATAACGGCTAGTTCATAACAATATTATAATAATATATCGTTGTTTAGTAAATCCTAGTATTTCGTACAACACACGCTATCAAGGAAGGTCGCGATTGCGTGTAATGCAAGCCAAGTCAGGGTTGCGTGTAGTGCACGACTCCTTTGTTGTTTCGTATAATATAATCCAACCATATTTTATTTATACATTGAATATATATATATATATATATACACTCAATGTTGCGTAGAATAACTTTTATCAAACGAACATGAAAATTCTGTGTAACAAGAGCCAAGAAAAGTGTTGCGTATACTGCAAGCTAATACGGTGTTGCGTATAACACAATATAATCTTGGTGTGTCATACAAAAGAAGATATGAATGAAATTAAAAATAATGTATCTTATAAAATCTCGGGTTGTTACAACTGTCGCCCAGCTGGCGGCGACTCCACCGCCTTACTGTTTAAGCCTGCCGACTGACTACACGACGTGTAAAGGACCACTACACGACGTGTAGTCGGTTCCTACACCCTTTGTCACCGGAAAGGCTACACGCCCTGTGTACTCATCCCAACATGGCCAGAAGTAAATGACGTGTGGAAAAAGCACACGGAGTGTAGTTCCAAAATTTAGGATTTTTCCCATTTTCCATATTTCTCAAAATAACTTATGGAAAAGGAAAAAGGAGAAGCTCGTACCTCAAAACTAACAACTGGGTTCTTACAAACATCCCCCCTTATAACAATTCGTCCCCAAATTTCCCATCCTAGGGTGGCAAAGATAAAGCTCAGAATAGCTCTGGCCACTGAGCACGTACATCGGCCCCCCGCTCGCAGGTCTCGTCCTACACTCGGCCATGCTGCCATAGCACCCGTACGAGAGGAACTGACTGGCCTCGGAGAACCTTCATGCTCCTATCTACGATACAAATCAAATGCTTCTAAAAGGACACATCGTGCTAAAGCTCAACCTCCTATGGATGAAAGGTGTGAGATGGATCTGAATGGTAGCGATGCCACTAAGACACATGGGAGACGCCGTGCATGGCTCGGTACCAATGTGGTAACTGCAACCGATAGTCAACCAGCCCCAATCTCTCCAAAATCTCAAATGGCCCCACATACCTCGGTGAAATCTTACCCTGTCTCCTGATCTACTTGTGCCCCAGCCTCGGCGAAAGACGTAGAAAAACCTAATCCCCAACCACGAACTCCAAGGGTCATCTGCGGCGATCAACATAAGATTTTTGGCGAGACTGCGCGGTAGCCATCCGCTTCCGAAAAAACTGGACCTGCTCAGATGTCTCTTACACGATCTATGGCCCCAGTAAAGCTTCCTCACCAACCTCTAACCAGCACAAGGGTGATCGGCACGACCAACCGTATAAAGCCTCGTATGGTGCCATCTCAATAGTTTCCTGAAAACTATTTTTATAGGCAAACGTGACTAAGGGTATATGCCTCTCCCAAGAGCCCCCAAAGACTAGGATGCACGCACGCAGCATGTCCTCAAGCACCTGTATCGTATGCTCTGACTGGCTGTCGGTCTGAGGGTGGTATGTTGTGCTATGAAGCACCTGTGTACCCAGCGCCCTCTGAAAGCTCCACCAGGAACGAGCCATAAAGCGGGCATCCCTATCTGAAATGATAGAATGAGGGACCCCATGAAGACGGACGATCTCTCGGATATACAGCCGTCCGAGCTTCTCAACACCAAAGTTCTCCTTGATCGGCAAGAAGTGAGCTACTTTTGTGAGTCTTTCCACAACAACCCACATGACGTCATTGCATCGAGGTTACCTCGACAATCCCGTAATGAAATCCATCGCGACATCATCCCATTTCCACTCTGGAATGGGAAATTGTTGTAACAGTCCAGATGGCCTCTGGTGCTATACATTCACCTGCTGACAGGTGGAACACCTCATCAAAAAAACAACTATCTCTCTCTTAATACCCGGCCACCAGTACTGACGCCTCAAGTCATGGTACATATTGGTAACCCCGGGATGAACTTCCCAAGCTAAAGCATGAAACTCCCGCATCATCTCCTCGTGTATGTCCCCTAGAACCCATACCTATCCATGGAAACAAAAAACCTCATCATCGCCTACCGTCCGACCAGGATAAGGGTCCCCACATGCCACCGAATCCCATAGAACATGGCCTTCTGAATCTGATAGTTGTCTCATCCTCACTCTGTCCAGGAGGGTAGATGTCACAGATAAAGAGGAAAGATAAGTCTGCCCCTGATTGTCGTGCACCTCCAGATGAATCTCAGAAAACAAAGCCATGAGCTGCCACTCACCACTGGCCTCCTGCACTGCCTATATCTGAGCCTTCCTGCTCAGTGCATCGGCTACTGCATTACCTTTACAAGGTGTATAGGCAAGCTCAAAATCGAAGGACTATAAGTACTCAACCCACCTTCGCTAACTCATATTCAAGTCATGATGAGTGAAGATATACTTGAGGATTTTGTGGTCATTGAAGACCACAAAATGCTCCCCCAACAGATAATGTCTCTAACAGCGCAACACATGAACAACTGCTGCCAACTCGTGATCATGCGTCGGGTAATTCCTCACATGCGGCCTCAACTTCCGAGACCCGTACGCAACAACTTGATCACCCTGCATCAACACTACTCCCAGAAAAATACCTGATGTATCACAGTAAACTATATATCTCTTCCCCTGCTTTGGGAGTATCAAGATCAATGCTGACGTCAACCTTCCCTTCAGGTCCTGAAAATCTGTCTCGCAAGATTCTGACCAAACGAACTTTATACCCTTCTTAGTCAGACCTGTCAACGGTGCTGCTAAGCAGGATAAGTCCGGTATAAAGCGTCTATAGTAACCAGACAGCCCTAAGAAACTCTGTATCTCAAACACGTTCTTAGGTTGCTCCCAGAAAACTACTGCTCTCACCTTCCCTGGGTCTACTGCAACTCCAGCCTCTGAGATTATATGACCCAGGAAGTGAATCTGGTCCATCCTAAAGTGGCACTTTGAGAGCTTATCATATAGTCGTTACTCTCTCAGTGTACTCAATACGATCTCAATATGGGTGGCATGGTCGTGTCGAGTTTGAGAGTACACCAAGATGTTGTCCACGAATACTACCACAAAATAATCAAGATACGGATGGAACACACAATTCATCAGAGCCATGAAAACCGCTGGCACCTTCGTGAGTCCGAACGGCATAACCAAGTACTCGCACAGACCATATCTTCTCAGAAAATATGTAAACGGTATATCCGATGGTCTCTCGCTTAGCTGATGATATCCGGATCTCAAGTCAATCTTCGAGAACACTCATGCTCCACGAAGCTGATCAAAAATATCATCAATCCTCGGTAAGGGAAATCAGTTCTTAACCGTCAACTGGTTCATCTTTCGATAATCCACACAAAGTCTAAGGGTATCGTCTGCCTTCTTTGAAAAAAGGACCGGCGAACCCCAAGGATAAGTGCATGGTCGGATAAAGCCCTTTGCATGAAACTCCTCCAACAGCCTCTTGAGCTCCTGAAACTCAGGTGTAGCTATCCTATAAGGAGGAAAGGACACCAATGCTGCTCCTGGCACAAGATCAATGGAGAAATCCACCTCTCTCTGGAGGTAGACTCGAAAAGTCATTTGGGAAGACATCCCTGAAATGATCAACAATAGGAGGGAAATCCACCTGATAAATCCCCTAGTCATCCTGATATAAGCTCGCAATCTGGGCTATGAATCCACCTCGCCCACGATGCTCTGGTCCATCTCCACTCGCCTGAACATCCCATTCTCCCTGGTATAGAAACTATCCACCCTCTGGTGACATGAAACACACCATGCGACGATAGCAGTCTACAAAGGCTCGAAAGGGAACCAACCAGTCCAACCCAAGAATGACATCATATCTTGTCATCTCTAGGACATAGAGGTCCCAAAGGAAGTGACACCCACCAACATCAAGGGGGAACTCCTTTCACTGACGCACACCGGCCGTTCTAGTCCCCAACAGAGTGTCTAGCATCATGATAACAGAAGATGAAGAAACACAGAGTCCAAGGCTCTCCACAACAGTTACATATATGAAACTATGTGTAGCACCCATATCGAAAAGTACTGAAGATAAGACAGAAGCTACTAAAATAATACCTCTGACAGTAGAAGGTTCGGGATCCTGCTCCTGCTGGGTCTGTTGCACTGCATATGTCTGCCCAGTGCCGCGTCCCTGCGACACAACCTGACTATACTGGGCTGTCCCGCCCTGCTGCCTCTAAGATCCTGGTGTTTGGATACCACAGCCATGACCACCATCTCTACCAGCATGCCCTGACGTATTCCAGTTCCCTGACTGGTAAGAAGCCACTGGTCCTGCTCCTGCTCACCGAGTCTTCACAGAACCCCTCTCACTAGCCATCAGTGGATACGCCCTGCAAAAGCGCTGAAGATGACCCATCTCGCTGTAGGCCCGGCACTCCACTGGATCACATGGACACTACGGTATCTTGTTCCCCTCTCTTCCACACTGGTAGCACCTGATCGGGCCACTTGAAGAGACTTCTTGGCTGGTACTTCCACCCTGAGAGAAGTCCATATGTCTCTTCCTCTTGCCAGTAGAAATGGTACCAGTAACTGGTGTTGAACTGTGTAATGGCCCAGACCTCTCCGATCGATTACTTTGTAAAAACGTTTTTTTTGATGTGGTCAATACGGCGAACATCAAAAATAATAATTTTTTTAATAATAAATGGTGACGTGTTAATAAATTTTTTTTGGGGTTTTGTTATAAGTGTTATACTAAATAATTATAATAATAATGTAGGTTTTTTTTGATAAATCTGGTAATAATGATTTAATGAGAATTATGTTTTGAATTAAATGTAATGAGATTTGTGATATGAGAATAAATGAGAGATGTTATGATAATTGTGTAAAAATAATTAAATAAATGTTTAAAATGAATTTTGGGCGTGCCACATGGAGAATGAGGAGGAGCCATTTTGTTGTGGGCGTGATGAATATTTTGGTATGAATAAAGATTGGAGAGAGAATTAGATTGGAGAGAGAAAATGTTTAAATGAAATAAAGATTTAATATTTAAACCAATAAAATAAATAATTTAAAGAGGAGTCAATCATGGGACGTGTTGAACATGGAGAAAAGAAAGTGGGAGGCACCACTTGTGGAGTGAGTTAAAGATTTGAAATAAATTGGAGAGAGAGTGTGAGAATTAAAAGAGAAGTAATAAAAGAAAAGAAAAAGAAATCGATGAAGGAGAAAAGGAGAAAGGCGCACAAAATTGGAGAGAGAGGGTTGGGTGGATTTAGGTATTTTAAATAAATCAATTAAAAATAATAATATAATAATCATGTTAATGTTTTTGTAGGTAAAACACTTTTTCGACCATAACTTATTCGTGTGACCTCGGTTTCACGAACCATCTGCGGTAGTGTGACCCTGACATCAAGACATAAATTATGAGTCCCATATTGGAGGAATTTTTCGGGTTTTCAGATTGGGTACCCGAAACGCTCATGAATTAATAGATTTAATATTGTTATTATTACGGGATCTTGTATCCAACGTATCTCCCTCATACGGTATCGGATTGAAGATCCGTCAGCGACAACGTAACCCTGAAATTATGGCGGTCATTTTAAGACCATTAATGAGAAACTTTTATGACTCATTCCTTGGGTCAACGAAACACCAAATATTGATATAATTATCATTATTATTAAAATGCGTGGAAACCGCGTGACGTGTTGTGTGTTAACCAATCAAAACATGTAACGTATGTACGGTCACATCATGTATTCATTAATGCACGCTGAATACGGATTTACCTATTCGTTGCCTATATAAGAATGAGGTCATGTTTTATCTTCTATATCGATCGCTTCTTTGTCGCACAACGACGCTCTTGGACAATCGAGAAGTATTCCTCCTCTAACTTCTTTGTCCGAGCTCCGAATTACGATCCGTCAGCGGCCACAGGATCGTAGCGATGAGACGAAGCATCTAAGCCCGGACTTGTCACCTTTCCTTCCTTCCTTCCTTCTCCAGCTTCCATCCTCAGAGGCATTTGTCGGGTTTGGCGAAGGCGGTGGACAACGAAGGACGTCGTCGGAAGCGAGGTGATCGGGACCGTTTGAGGTAGGGGTCTACCTTCGTCTCTTTTTTGGTGCAACATGCGGGGTGGGATATTTTTCTTTTGTTCCATGGGATGCAGTTGAACTTTAAATAAAGATAATAACCGGATAAAGAAGGGTTTGGGGTTTTGTGCTTTTTCTATTGCCTTCCAGTTTCTTTATCTTCTGATTGTGATTTTGGATTGAAAGGCCTTTTCCTACTGAAAATCAAGGCCGTTTGTGGCCTTTGCGTGCGCAATTGATATCTGAATTGTTTGTGGTTGGTTTTGTTAAAACATGGAAAATGGATAAGCACGTAAAGACTGTCTGATTAAATTAGAATGAAAACCTTGTGTGATCACCCCGATTGAACAAAGTTGGAATAATGAACATGTTGGTGGTTTGGTTGTTTTGTGGAAAATGCCTTTATTTATGAAAAGTGTTTTGATTATGAAAAGTGTTTTGAAGTAAAAGGTGTTTTCAAATGCGGAAATGTTTTGTGTGTGGAAAGGGTTTTATGTGTGGAACTTTGAAATAAATGAATGATGGAATGTTGTATGGTTGTGATAATCTCTTGTAAATGAAATGGCATGTGGTTGCTTGCGTTTTACCTAACCTTGGTTGTGGATGGCAGGGATATGTTTGTGAAAGGTTTTGTCTGGATGTTAGTTGCCCAGTAGTAATAATTTGTTAAACCATTTCATGAAACATGAAAACCTAAATGGGGTTGGGGGATGATTGTTTGGTTGTTGCTGCATGCTTCGTGGTAGCAGTGCCAAGGCACATGCTCAGTTTCTCTTTTTAAGAAGCCATAGGTTGGGTTGTGTGTTTGGTATATGTATATATATCATTGTATCTTTGTGTTTTGTCGCACCACACCCGTGTCAAGCACCTAGTGCCGAACACTCCCATTTTATGGGAGAGGGTGTTCCCCCTTAGTTACTAGCTCCTTCCTGCTCCTTTTTCCACAGGCTATGATGGCTTGAGGTGACCTTACACCCAAGACTCTTCAGGTAGGTCTCGAAGGCTGTGATGGCTTGAGGCGACCTTTAGCCCAAGACTCTTCGGGCAGGTTTACCGTTCCCAAGAACCTTCGGGATGAGGCCCATGTGTCTGCGGGTGGGTTAGTGGTTGTGGACCAGGTGTGTGCGGGCGGGATGCGTGGTTTGGCCCAGGTGTGTGCGGGTGGGAAGAGTGTGGTAGCGTCAGGACGTTTGCCGTTAGGAAGAGCAGCATCTAATTAAGTGGGAAATGGTGCGGGGTACCCAATACTTTTTTTCTATATATATACTAAACTTGTTTGTGTTACTTGGTGAGTGTGACATGTGAGGCTGGGTGGATAGTTTTTCCTTGTTAGTTTCTGGTTCTTCTGTTTTCTCACGGGACCTTAGGGTGTCTTCCCACTTGTGCACGAGAGCATTAGGTTCTCTACTGAGTATACTTGTATGCTCACCCTACATTGTTTCAGGTTTTCAGGAGGACTACCAGGGCCGTGCGGGACCCTACTAGTCAGGAAGTGGGAGCTGTGCAGTTGCTGTTTTCTTGTTTTTCTTTTGGTACTTCACTCACTTGTACTTTGAGCTTATTTGTACTTGTACCTGTTTCAGTTTATTTATACATGCATATGGGACTGGTTTGGGTTTCTTTTCAGCACCTTTGTTCTTTTTCCTTTTTGGTGGTTGACTTGTCCTATTTCCGATCCTAACTATAAAAAGGGTAATGCCTCCCATGATTGAAAAAAAAATAAACTCATACCCTTGGTGATAGTCGCCACCCCGGGGCCTACTGGAGTCGGGACTCGGGGGTCATTATCTCCCTTTCACCATTGCCAGCTCAGGAGGGGCATCTTTGATGGAAGGGGGTCGTGAAAAAATGGTATCAGAGGAATGGTTGAGAGATTGGATGGAGTCTCGAGTTAGGCACAGTGAGGATTGCATGGGATGGTAGGGAAACAGTGTTAGCTGATCTTGGTGTGTGACATAGGCCAGGGAAGACCGGCTAGGACATGGGATTTTAGGGGCCCCCGTGATCCGATGCAAGGACTATGAGCCTACCGAACAACCAAGTGAGGATACATTGATTTTAGGGTAGAAACCCTAGGAAAGGTACATGCATCATCATGTTTGTGTTTTACTTGATTTGGGGCGTTCTGGGAATAAAGTAATATGATAAAATGAACCCTTGAGAAATCTCCTTACTACTCGGGCTTAGGTTTTCCTTGTTTACCGTACAGCTATGGCACCTGGACGGCGTTCCCAGGTGGCTCAGGTGGCCGAGGCCCAGCAGGTTCAGGCGATCGATCAACTGAGGATCGATCGAGAGGAGGAAGACAGCCAGTGGCAGAAGACCCTCCGTTCTTTCCACCGTCAGACTCTCAAGAAGTACGAGGGAAGTACTTCGGACCTGGAGACTGAGGGGTGTCTTGAAGAGCTAGGGATCAATTTTACCTTGATCCGTGCTCCGAAGGAGTACTGGGTCCCCCTAGCGGTCAGTCAGCTGAGAGGCGCGGCGTGCCAATGGTGGATGCTCTACCTCGGGGAGAGGAAGGAGGCAAAGATTCCATGGGATGACTTCGAAAAGGCATTCCGAGAGGAATTCCTTTCTTCTTTGATCAAGGTGGAAAAGCGTCAGGAGTTGCTCTCCCTTCAACAGGGGAGTATGACTGTTCGAGAGTTGGGAATTAAGTTCAAGAATCTCCTACGCTTTGCTCCGGAACTCTTTCCGGATGAAGAGTCTCGGGTGAGACGTTTGGAAGAGGCGCTTCGTCCTTCGCTCCAGTATGCTGTGACCCCCTTCACCCTTCCGACATACTTAGCCATACAGAAGAAGGCAGAAGTTGTAGAGAGGATGCACTTGCAGGGAGGTGAACCCCGAGAAGGGATCCAGGCGGGTCCGTCGAAGGGGAAGGTAGTCAGTAGCAGACCTCCTGCGACCGGACCTTCCAGGTTCAGGCCGGTTGGGAGCAGGCCCCAGCAGTTCCAGTTCAGGTCTTCAGGCCCTCGTCCTTCCTTCTCGAGTCCTGGACTGAAGTGTTTTTCTTGTGGAGGTTTCGGGCACATCTGGAGTCAGTGCCCGACCAGAGCTCAGCACGGTGGAGGTGGTCAGGATCAGTACCCGCCTCAGCAGCAGTTGCCGCCGAGGCCCTTTCAGCAGCAGCAGGGCCCTCCGAGGGTAGACCCTGTAGGAGGAGGCCGATCTCAGGGTGCTCCTCAGGGACCTCGACCAGGGCATGGTCGGGGAGGCGGTCGACATCAGAGAGGCAGAGGAGCTGGGCGTGGACAGTTGCACGCAACAGAGTTGGCAGCTCCAGCAGGACCAGAGGTGGTACGAGGTACGATCTGTTTGTTCAGCACTCTTGTTTCTACCTTGTTCGATTCAGGAGTTTCGCACTCTTTTGTTGCACCCATTCTAGCCCATGCTTTGGGTCTAGACGTAGAGAGACTTTCTATACCCCTGGTACTGAGTAAGCCTGTTGGAGGTCAGACCCGTTTGTCTTGTGTTTGTCGGGGATGCGAGCTGACGTTAGGACCACATCGGTCCATTGGAGATCTTCTTTTGCTACAGATGCAGCCATGCGACGTCATCTTAGGCATCGACTGGCTGTTCTCTGTTAGTGCTGTTATCGACTGCTTCCAGAGCAGAGTCGTGTTCTCCGATATGGATGGACAGCATGCGACTTTTGTTGGCGAGAGGAGCTATCAGGTGGGAAGCCGGCATGTGAAGCCTCTCTTTTCTTTGTTGGGTGTTATATCAGCGGTTCCAGCTGATACGGAGATGATGAATGTTCCAGAAGTTGTTGGGTAATTCCTCGATGTCTTTACCGAGGAGGTTGTGACTCTACCCCCTCGACGTGATGTTGAGTTTGGGATAGAATTACAGCCAGGTTCCCGTCCAATTTCGATGGCTCCTTATCGGATGGCACCTTCGGAGTTGCGGGAGTTGCGGATTCAGATTGACGATCTGATGGAGAAGGGTTTCGTTCGACCCAGTGTGTCGCCATGGGGTGCTCCGGTTCTATTCGTGAAAAAGGCGGATGGTGGTCTCAGGCTATGCATATACTACCGGAGGCTGAATCATGTAACGATCAAGAACCGTTACCCCCTTCCGAGAATAGATGACCTCTTCGACCAACTGAGGGGAGCATGTTGGTTTTCTAAGATTGATCTACGGTCGGGATATCATCAGCTGAGGGTAAAAGACAGTGACATCCCAAAGACAGCTTTCAGGTGCAGGTATGGGCACTTCGAGTTTGTAGTGATGCCGTTTGGGGTTACGAATGCACCAGCTGTGTTCATGGGTCTTATGAACTTTGTCTTCTGAGAGTTCCTGGACCAGTTCGTCGTTGTGTTCATTGATGACATCTCGATCTACTCAAGATCAAAGGAGGAGCACGTTGAGCATCTCAGGGCTATATTGGAAGTCCTTCGGCACCATCAGCTTTATGGAAAGTTGTCCAAATGTAAGTTCTTGACGCAAGAAGTACACTTCCTTGGGCACGTGGTGTCTCAGCATGGAGTTTCAGTGGACCCGTCGAAGGTAGAAGCAGTTGTTTCTTGGACAACACCCAAGAGCATGGCAGAAGTTCGTAGTTTCCTGGGGTTGGCTGGATACTATCGGAGGTTCATCTCGGAATTCTCTCGAGTTGCTGCTCCGTTGACAGCTTTGACTAGGAAGAATCAGGTCTTCCTGTGGAATGAGCAGTGCCAGGAAGCTTTCGACTACCTGAAAGAGAAGTTGGTTAGTGCTCCCATCCTTATGTTGCCAGAGGAAGGATCCTTGTATGAGGTGTTTTGTGATGCCTCTGGCCTTGGCTTGTTGGATGTGAGATCTTTGTTCCTTGTTCTTGGGAAGTGTGTGGCTTGTCCGGATATATGGGAAAGGAAAAACCTGATCCTTAATCAAGACACATTAATGAGGATGCGATTAAACCCGTGCAGGCGAGTCAGTTCCGCCTAAAGCGGATAGTATCTTGACATAGGAGAGGGAATTCCAAACTCATAGAGATGTTGGTTGGTTCCTTGTCATGACGAGAGCCCTGAGAGGTATCTTGTGGAGTGGTTTTTCAGATCCTTTCCTTCTTCTGGGTCAATTTTTAATTCTCGAGGACGAGAATGTTTTGAGAGGTATCTAATGTAATGGCTCGGACCTCTCCGATCGATTACTTTGTAAAAACATTTTTTTTGATGTGGTCAATGTGGCGAACATAAAAAATAATAATTTTTTTAATAATAAATGGTGTCGTGTTAATAATTTTTTTTTGGGTTTTGTTATAAGTGTTATACTAAATAATTATAATAATAATGTTGGTTTTTTTTGATAGATCTGGTAATAATGATTTAATGAGAATTATGTTTTGAATTAAATGCAATGAGATTTATGATATGAGAATAAATGAGAGATGTTAGGATAATTGTGTAAAAATAATTAAATAAATGTTTAAAATGAATTTTGGGCGTGCCACATGGAGAATGAGGAGGAGCCATTTTGTTGTGGGCGTGATGAAAATTTTGGTAGGAATAAAGATTGGAGAGATAATTAGATTGGAGAGAGAAAAGGTTTAAATGAAATAAAGATTTAATATTTAAAACAATAAAATAAATACGTTAAAGAGGAGTCAATCATGGGACGTGTTGAACATGGAGAAAATAAAGTGGGAGGTGCCACTTGTGGAGTGAGTTAAAGATTTGAAATAAATTGGAGAGAGAGTGTGATAATTAAAAGACAAGTAATAAAAGAAAAGAAAAAGAAATCAATGAAGGAGAAAAGGAGAAAGGCGCACCAAATTGGAGAGAGAGGGTTGGGTGGATTTAGGTATTTCAAATAAATCAATTAAAAATAATAATATAATAACCATGTTAATGTTTTTGTAGGTAAAACACTTTTCCGACCATAACTTATTCGTGTGACCTCGGTTTCACGAACCATATGCGGTAGTGTGACCCTGACATCAAGACATAAATTATGAGTCCCATATTGGAGGACTTTTTCGGGTTTTCGGATTGGGTACCCGAAACGCTCATGAATTAATAGATTTAATATTGTTATTATTACGGGATCTTGTATCCAACGTATCTCCCTCATACGGTATCGGATTGACGATCCGTCAGCGACAGCATAACCCTGAAATTATGGCGGTCATTTTAAGACCATTAATGAGCTACTTTTATGACTCATGCCTCGGGTCAAAGAAACACCACATATTGATAGAATTATGATTATTATTAAAACGCGTGGAAACCGCGTGACGTGTTGTGTGTTAACCAATCAAAACATGTAACGTATGTACGGTCACATCATGTATTCATTAATGCACGCTGAATACGGATTTACCTGTTCGTTGCCTATATAAGAACGAGGTCATGTTTTATCTTCCATATCGATCGCTTCTTTGTTGCACGACGACGCTCTTGGATGATCGAGAAGTATTCCTCCTCTAACTTCATTGTCTGAGCTCCGAATTACGATCCGTCAGCAGCCACAGGATCGTAGCGACGAGACGAATCTTCTATGCCCGGACTTGTCACCTTTCCTTCCTTCCTTCCTTCTCCAGCTTCCATCCTAGGAGGCATTTTTCGGGTTTGGCGAAGGCGGAGGACACCGAAGGACGTCGTCGGAAGCGACGTGATCGGGACCTTTTGAGGTAGGGGTCTACCTTCGTCTCTTTTTTGGTGCAACATGCGGGGTGGGATATTTTTCTTTTGTTCCATGGGATGCAGTTGAACTTTAAATAAAGATAATAACCGGATAAAGAAGGGTTTGGGGTTTTGTGCTGTTTCTATTGCCTTCCAGTTTCTTTATCTTCTGATTGTGATTTTGGATTGAAAGGCCTTTGCCTACTGAAAATCAAGGCCGTTGGTGGCCTTCGCGTGCGCAATTGATATCTGAATTGTTTGTGGGTGGTTTTGTTAAAACATGGAAAATGGATAAGCACGTAATGACTGGCTGATTAAATGAGAAAGAAAACCTTGTGTGATCACCCCGATTGAACAAAGTTGGAATAATGAACATGTTGGTGGTTTGGTTGTTTTGTGGAAAATGCCTTTATTTATGAAAAGTGTTTTGATTATGAAAAGTGTTTTGAAGTATAAGGTGTTTTCAAATGCGGAAATGTTTTGTGTGTGGAAAGGGTTTTATGTGTGGAACTTTGAAATAAATGAATGATGGAATGTTGTATGGTTGTGACAATCTCTTGTAAATGAAATGGCATGTGGTTGATTGCATTTTACCTAACCTTGGTTGTGGATGGCAGGGATATGTTTGTGAAAGGTTTTGTCTGGATGTCAGTTTCCCAATAGTAATAATTTGTTAAACCATTGCATGAAACATGAAAACCTAAATGGGGTTAGGGGATGATTGTTTGGTTGTTGATGCATGCTTTGTGGTAGCAGTGCCGAGGCACATGCTCAGTTTCACTTTTTAAGAAGCCATAGGTTGGGTTGTGTGTTTGGTATATATATATATATAATTGTATCTTTGTGTTTTGTCACACCACACCCATGTCAAGCACCTAGTGCCGAACACTCCCATTTTATGGGAGAGGGTGTTCCCCCTTAGTTACTAGCTCCTTCCTGCTCCTTCTTCCATAGGCTATGATGGCTTGAGGTGAACTTACACCCAAGACTCTTCGGGTAGGTCTCAGAGGCTGTGATGGCTTGAGGCGACCTTTAGCCCAAGACTCTTCGGGCAGGCTTACCGTTCCCAAGAACCTTCGGGATGAGGCCCAGGTGTCTGCGGACGGGTTAGTGGTTGTGGCCCAGGTGTGTGCGGGCGGGATGCGTGGTTTGGCCCAGGTGTGTGCGGGCGGGAAGAGTGTGGTAGCGTCAGGACGTTTGCCGTTAGGAAGAGAAGCATCTAATTAAGTGGGAAATGGTGCGGGGTACCCAATACTTTTGTTCTATATATATACTAAACTTGTTTCTGTTACTTGGTGAGTGTGACCAGTGAGGCTGGGTGGATAGTTTTTCCTTGTTAGTTTCTGGTTCTTCTATTTTCTCACGGGACCTTAGGGTGTCTCCCACTTGTGCACGAGGGCTTTAGGTTCTCTACTGAGTATACTTGTATGCTCACCCTACGTTGTTTCAGGTTTTCAGGAGGACTACCAGGGCCGTGCGGGACCCTACTAGTCAGGCAGTGGGAGCTGTGCAGTTGCTGTTTTCTTGTTTTTCTATTGGTATTGTACTCACATGTACTTTGAGATTATTTGTAATTGTACCTGTTTCAATTTATTTATACATGCATATGGGACTGGTTTGGGTTTCTTTTCAGCACCTTTGTTCTTTTTCCTTTTTGGTGGTTGACTTGTCCTATTTCCGATCCTAACTATAAAAAGGGTAATGCCTCCCATGATTGAAAAAAAAATAAACTCATACCCTTGGTGCTAGTCGCCACCCCGGGGCCTACTGGAGGCGGGACTCGGGGGTCATTATCTCCCTTTCACCATTGCCAGCTCAGGAGGGGCATCTTTGATGGAAGGGGGTCGTGACAAACCACCCTGGCCCACACTGCTAGCTTCCCGTAGGTTCCTCTCTGAAATCAGTGCCTAATTTACAATAGCATGTACAGTAGGCAACCTGAAGACATTCACCAGTGCTCGGATGCCATACCGAAGGCCATACTCAAAACGTCTGTCTCTCAGCGTCTCATCACCCACCAGCACGGGTGAAAAGCATTGAAGATCCATAAAACGAGCGGAATATTCCATCATTGACATAGCGCCCTGCTGCAGATTCATGAACTCTCGAGCTCTATCTTCCCACAGCGTATCGGGAAACAAAAATTTATAGAAGACTGCCTAAAAGTCTTCCCACGCCATGTCCCTGTGATGCTCTGACTGGGTGGTAACATCCCACCACCTCTTGGTGGAATCACGCAGCATGTATGTCGCGAGCTTGACCCTCCACCCTGGAGACGTCTCAAGATGCTCGAAAATAGTCTACATCGACCCCAGCCAATGCTCCGCAGTCTGTGGTCCGCCATCCCCTGAGAATGTAGGCGGATGCTGCTGTTGGAAGAAATGTGTCAGCTCAGCCATAGATGTGGCAGCCTGCGGTGCCCCCTGGAAGGTCTTCATGAACCACAATAAGCCTTCACGGAACTGCGCCTCCATGCCTATGTCCGATATAACAGCTGGTGCCGCATCTGGCTCTGCTGGTGGATCAACTGGTAGCCCAAGGCCCAACCTCTCTAGAGTATAATTGTCGCCATTGTCCTGGAGAACAACTCGCGGTCATCTAGGCGGCATGACACTACAGGTTCAAAAGCACGCCTCAAATTCAATGTTATTAAGGCTGAAGCGAAGAAACCACAAATGGAACAAGTGGAAGAAGGCATCTCAAAATTTTCAAAACAAGACTACACAGCATGTACACTGACTACACGACATGTACTTGACTTCTCTTCCCCTGCCCGGGTCCTTCTGCATGGCTAAGCCACACGGCTCCCGTTTAAACAAATCTACACGGCATGTATATTATATACACGACGTGTATGGTGTTATTTTCTAACTGCCCGTGTCATCTGTGACACTGCCGACTACTCGGCTTGACACCACACGGCGCGTTACACCCACACACGACATGTCAACAACCTAGTTTCCCTGTCATATGGCTAAGTCCACCCGGTCTATCCTCGGACAAGACAACACGGTGTGTCCCCAAAGGTACACGACATGTTCAAAGAACAGTGACACCGGCCCGTGTTATTGGTTACACGTCCGAGTCCCCAGGTCACAATACACAGCGTGTTTATCATTGACACAACGTGTCCTGTCAAGGAGTTCACCGACCCGTGTTGTTAGTTACACGACCGGACTCCGGGTCAACACAACACGACGTATATAAAAGCTACACAGCGTGTTATACCCAAGCCTTTCCCTACCCCATGTCGCCGCCCACATGGTTTGTGACATGGGGATAGACTACTGGGCGTGTACTCAAAAAGTTCATTTTTCTTCCCGAACAAAAGAGCATACACGACGTGTATAAAAATACTACACGGCGTGTATACTGGGTTTTCGGACAGTATGCCTCAGAAACTTCTCCAGAACCCAAAAATTTACTAAAACTAACACCTAAGTGTCAAATTCCGACCCGTGGGGGCCCATACTCCCCAAGAATCATAGTTTGACATCTTATATGTGTTATAACCAATAAATAGTCAATGATCCACAAAATTCCGGTCAATGGGGGCCCATACTCACCAAAAACCAAAGTTTGGCATCCTTTCTATGAACAGATCACACCAGAAATTACCCTATCAAATAGAAGGTATTTTATCAGTTCATCTATCACAACAACATGATTTTCTAGCACAACAACTATCACAACAACATGAAAATTCTTATGCTACTAAATGGCATGGAATCTATGCATGGACTGTGATATCTAGCATGTGCCTATATTATACATGAGATGGAATACCCTCATCTCATTGGGATGTAACTCAAGAGAACCCATAGATAAATTATAAACAACACAATCTCAAAGTGTGTCACCAAACGGTGAAAACATATCAACCATAAAATTGCAAAATCAGAAGAATTGAAAAATATGAGGTAGACTGGGTTTTCCCTGTACACGGGTTAGCTACGCCTGGGCACAACCTATTACCAACTACCATTCGTCTTATCCCTGACTTCGGCTCCAAATAGTAAGTTATGAAAAGAAACTCCTCTGATACCACTTTGTAACGTCCCCGACCGGGGTGCCATGCAACAGGTGCTCGGGACCGGTTCGCCACGTGACCTCAAGCGCATTTCTCCAAATGCTAGAGGCTGCCGACTAGCATCAAGCGCCCAGGTCTGATAGTGGGGAAACTATGCCCTCATTTTTCAAAGTGTAGCGCATCGGAATACAAAATAAAACATATAGCAAACAACAGAAGCAGTAAACCATACAAAACTGAAATAAATAGTAGCAGTGGATATAACCAACAATATATAAATGATGATGCTACATGTTTCAAGTTCTAAGAAAACAGCTAGAACATGTTATACATCAATACAGTACAACAGAAAGCAGAGTACAACAAAGCAAAGCAAACATCTGGTAGCGGCATCGTGATCCTAGTCATGGTCTCATGCCCTCCTACTCCTCTACAACAGTCAACTACCTGTATAGGGACTCTTGCCCCTATCTATACCTGCAGCAACGTAATCTGTTTGGGCCGAAAAGAATGACCCAAATAGGGTGTGAGAAATATATCTCAGTAGGCACCCACCAAAGGCCCGTGCCCAACTGCGTGTAAGTATGCCACAACAGTGTCCAATAGTAAAATGAAATAAAGTAAGTAGTACTAAAAAGTAACTAACTTAACAATTAAATTTCCATTTTATTATTCATTTAATTTATTTAATTTAGTAACATTCTTGTGATAAACATCACCAAGCCCTCAGGCCTATCAGTATCTCGCCCTCAGGCTAATATAGTGAACCACGCCCTCAGGCTATACAGAATCTCGCCCTCAGGAATTGTAATAGAATTATTTCCCTCAGGCATTGAAACAGAATTCTCGTCCTCAGGATAATATAGTTAACCACGCCCTCAGGCTATATAGAATCTCTCCCTCAGGCATTGTAACAGAATTCTCGCCCTCATGCTAATATAGTGAACCATGCCCTTAGGCTAATACAGTACAGTGCCGATAGGCTAATCACAACAACGCCCTCAGTCTAAGAAGGTAACCGGGCCATGCCCAATAGGTAAAAAAGTAGTAAAAAAAAATTCTTCTCAAGGAAATTCTACAATTAATACTTTAAAGGCATACCCTCGGGTATCCTGGCAAAACTGCTAAACAGTGGAACACACCCCCGGGGTGGTTCCGGATCCAAGGAACGATCCCAACCAGCAATTTACTATCCTAATTAAATACCTAATCAATTATAGTTGTTTAATATAGCAACAGCCTCAACCACACGACACCCCAACATGGTTTCGTGGCATTAAAATGAACAAAACACATAGCAGTTGGAAAACTAAACACCACACCACCTACCTTATGCGCCAACGAACGTTATACCCGAACGCCGACTCCAGAAATGCCCAAGAACGACGTAGATCTGATGAAGAACAAAACCCATTCAAACATAAATAACATGTCCTCATGAAAGAATTGGTAATAACGTTACCAGGAGAGGAGAGGGATTACCCGTGCG
Organism: Viscum album; assembly: GCA_963277665.1. NCBI lineage: Eukaryota > Viridiplantae > Streptophyta > Magnoliopsida > Santalales > Viscaceae > Viscum > Viscum album. Next base: position 637,782,114 of record OY728160.1, read on the forward strand.
GTTCAAACGAGATCGTCCGAAGCCAAATCAGATTCCAGACGAACACCCGACGGATCTTCAAAGGTTTAGCCTCCTCTTTTGGCTCCAAATAGGCTCAAGTGTCTCCTCTACCAAATGAGGAGGCTACTGCCTATTTTAAGCCGAAAAGCAAAGTATATGGCGTGTACTCTTGAGTACACATCATGTACTTCTTTCATTTAACTATTCATTTGGCAGCACCGCCACCCTGTTCATCCGTCGACATGAGTACACAGCATGTACTCCCAAGTACACGGAGTGTACTATCGCCCAACTGGCGGTGACTCCACCGCCTTACTGTTTATGCCTGCTGACTGACTACATGGTGTGTAAAGGACCACTACACGGCGTGTAGTCAGTTCCTACACCCTTTTTCACCGGCAAGGCTACACGTCGTGTGTACTCATCCCAACACGGCCAGAATTACATGGTGTGTGGAAAAAGTACACGACGTGTAGTTCTAAATTTTATGATTTTCCCCATTTTCCATATTTTCTCAAAACCACTTAAGGAAAAGGAAAAAGAAGAACCTCGTACCTCAAAACTAAGAACTGGGTTCTTACAGACTTTTATTGCAATGTGATATATTTGATATTCACCATTTATTTATTTTTTGTTTTTTACTCACACTAACTACAGACATGTAATATTATGAATCTATATATCATTATTCAATTTGATGTTCTATTTTATGATCATGAATTTTCTGGTTTGTATGATTTGATTGATTATAAGTGGTAAGGGTTTCTCATCTCACTTTTATTTATGTGATATATTCATTATTCAAACCTTATTTATTGTGTGTATTTTATATAATGAAATTTAAAATATCATCTACGGAATACATTTATCTTCAAGGTATTAAATTTTTTATTTTATGATCATTACTTTTATAGGAAACATGACTCAACTGATTACAAATTGTTATGGGATTTAATTACACAATTTCCATTATTTGGGTTAAAAATCTACCACATTAGATTTTTTCATGTTATTATTATGCATGAAAATTCATATTGTTATATTAATTTTTGTTTATAATTTATTATTCTATGTTGATTTATAATGCACATTATCTATTTATTTGGTTAATGCTCACACTTTCTTTAAAAATATTATTTTTTAATATATCCTTTAAAAATTCGGAACGGATTATACATCATGAGCTTCTTTTACCAATTTCATTATTCAATAATGTATTTGGTAATAAACTACATTTTACAATTTTGTTTTCAAAAAATATAATTTCTTTTAAAATTTCAAAACTCTTTAAATTAATTAATTCAATGTAACATTATATTTCTCATTAGAATTTCTCAATCATGTCATTTGATTATTCTCAACTATGTGAATACAGATTCATGGATATTATTATTTAATATGGTTTATCTTTGATGATACTCTATAAAATATTTTATATAATTTTTTATGATGATATTTAATGTGGATGTGCTATTTTGAATCTATTCATCATATTAAACTAGATTTTGTTTTTGAATATGACTGTTTTTTGGGGAATGATATAAATATTTCCTAATCTAGTTTCAATGTGATTTTTATATTGATTATGTTTCAAAATTTTCCAATAAGTAATGTATTAGGATTATTATGTAATGGGTGGGACCTACTATGGCCCCTTGATGCAACAATTGGAATCATAAGACAAACTAGAACGCGTTTTGGCCAATTCTATACCAATTTATGAATACTTATTAGATGTGGCCTGGAAGGGATTTCTTAGACATCCCACAATATGAATTCCATAATCTTGTGATTATTAATTTATTTCCATGATATTATTTTTAATAATATAATATACATGGTTTGGTTTCATTATCTTCTAATTATTTATATTATGTTATTTGATAAAATTTTATTCATTATATATTATGAGCAGGATAATGTTTTAATGGAATTTTTTAGTCATTCACCATGAATTATTTAATATTTTTATTTATTATTGATTCCAATGTATTTCAAACCTTAATGAGCATTTGATACCACCACTTTCTTATGTTTTATTTTCCCCATACATATGAAGATGTGTATTATGATTAACATATAGAGATAATATAAGAAAATAGTGGTGTTCATTATGTAATCATAGTGTTTTATGTTATATTTTATAATATAATGTAACAATAATGAATGTTATTTGGTTTCAAATTTTGATTAATTGTTCAATCATTTGAGATTATAATCTTATAGTTATTCCAATGTAGTTAATTAATGCACTAGCTATGAGATACTGGGTCAGGGTCTCAAAATTTGGTATCAAAGGATGTTTAGTAGAAACCATGAGATCTATATTTAGGAATAAACAGATAAGATAATTTTACCTTCTGATACACAATGAGTATAATTACATAATTACAATCCAAAGAACCAATCTTAATTATTATTAGATGAGCTACGCGTGAATATTTTCAAATTTTGTAAATTATTTAATCAGTTTTGAGATTATAAATATTCAGATGACATATTATAGTGTACACTATGATATATAAATGGGGCCTTATAGAATGAATAAGAACATTATATATTCAATTGATATAAAGAGTAATAATAATCATATATTTTATGGTATTATTCTAACCTTTCAAAGGGAAAAAGTCTCCCAAAAAATTTTATCCTCTGAGGACATAGTACCAGATGCTAACAACACAACAAATGAATTCTATTTGTATTATACATTTAGATGGAAGCATGAGAATAATAATACTTCTTGGATTTATATAGGGAATTTAAATAATTTAGAGAATTATTTTCCCACATATGATAATTTGAGTAATGAAACACCATGGTACTTTCTTAAATGGAATGGGTGTTTTCTATAAGTATAGAGAGAATGACTACAATTATTGTGATTTCAAGGTTAATATTATGGTTTCCAATGTGTAATGATTAAACATCAAGGATATGGTACACTATGATAATAAATGTCTCATTCGTCAAAATAATATTCACCTAAGAAGAGCCTGATGAAGCTTCAACTATTGCTACAAACAAAGTGTAGTGATTAACATACATGTGTTTGGATTCCAAAATATTGGAATTTTATCCTCTTATCTATAATTCTATGGTTATAAGAATTATGTGATATAAAACAATTGTATTGAATTATATGTTCTTTAAGTAAATGGAATCTTGTAATGAATATAACCATTACCAAAGAAAATGTATTCTTATTGTACGTTGATATTTTAGAAACCTTGTGATTTGGGAATGAAAACCCTAACTATGTTCTCAATTATCAGATAATAATTCTAATGGGAAGATTTTGGGATTGTATTGGGGACCATGATATTTTTTAGTTTATATTATAATTAATGGGTCTACTACATGTTTTGATTTAGGGAAAATATTTAACATCCTAATAATTTTTTGGAAGCATCTATTTTTTCAATATGTAATTATAGTGATCATAATAGCTACTTATTTTATATATGAAAATAATATATATGTTATATATTTTTAATGATTAAACATTAATATGATTATGTATATTTAGGGACCTACCTTCAAATTATTTTTAGACATTGAATTTTCATAGATGTATTTTGAAAGCGTCTTAAGGTAACCACTTATGTAATGTCTTAATTTGAACTGTGGATATTAATGATTGATGTTAATATATGATTTATCATATCGGATAACATGTGATAACCATTTTCGATTTGATTAATATTTAGAGGTCAAATGATTGACATGAGAACATTGTTATTTGTCAAAAGAGATTCTCCATGAATCTCCATCTCCTGTTGTATGAAATTATTTGGAAATAGTACAAAACATAGCCAAATGAAGGATTTTTTTCATAAAATGTGGCATTTAACAACAAAATTTTAATTTCTCATGTTCATTATATGGATATTAAAACAATCCACCAGCTCTTAGGAAAAGGAATATGGGACACAAATGCTAACTTATTAATTTTCCAACTAGGAAATAAATTTTATTTTAGGCAGTCAATAATTTAGGGATTTGTGATATATAAATTTCTAATATTTGTTTTTTGTATCCCTCTGAACCGTAAATGGATAGCTATATTTTTTTAATAATGTCTATATTTTCACTTGGAGATCATATTATCTAATTTGAAAAATTAATATTTTTTCAACCATCACAATTCCCTTTCCTAGTTATTAAGTTGACATTTCATTAACCCTATTAAACTTGTGGGTTTCCAATAATGGAATTATCAAATATCAAACATTAATTTTTGAGGTAAATAATCATATTTCTATGAAACATTTTATTGAATAAGGGTATAATTTAACACCCCAATATTATATAGTATGTATCTTTAAAATTTATATTCATCAATGAATTCTATTTCATAGAACAATGTTCTTAAATAAACCATAATAAAGTTTTAAATTTTAACATGACCATTGGAATAGTAATGCCACACTTAGAAATTGTAATATTTCCATTAGATTATTAAGATCAAATATGAAAATATAAATAAAATTTATGCATCTTCTAAATGAAAAATATGACATATTTATATCATAGAATAAGTAAAGAAATGATTATGAAATGAAAAAAAATTAATTGTTGTTATTTTTTGTGTAACATAACTGTTTCCTTTAAATATTATAATTAATATAATGATTTAAAAGAAATTTTAATTTCATAAAATAGAATCCAAATTTAATATTTTATTTCATTATAATTTTAATATTATTTCTTGAAACCATATTTAATTTTTTAATGTGTCTTAAAATCAGTTATAATATTAAAATATATATTTTTTGAATAAATAATTAGATAATTTTATGATAAAAATTAAAATAGTTATAAAATTATTTTCATAAAATGCATTCAATTATTTTAATTATTAATAATTATATATCATTTAGGTTATTTTTTTGGCATTTTTTTAAAAATTGTCAAATTTGTACTGAATAATGAAATATGATAATTGATGGTATTTAACATTATAAGTAATTAAATGATCTTATGATCCCTGTAAGAGGTATCAATGAGTTCATAAAGAATTATTTATAAATAAAATTCCATATTCATAGTATATATTCAATTTCATTAGAAATAATGATATTGATGTTCCAAAATAATGAAAAATTGAATAAAATAATCAAAAACAACCTTCCCCTCACCAATAAATACCACACCTACCCACCCATTATCATGAAACCTTAAAAAAATATAAGAATTCTTAAACACATTAAACAAATTTTTTTAAGACTATACCCCATTTCCATGACTCGTATGTCTTACTAGATGACAAAATCATTGTTTCTTAAGGAGGTTCCCAATTAGATGATATTCAAGAATTAAAATCATCATGCATTATCTTTTTATTTTATTTTATTTTCTTATCCTGAAATGATCTGCCTAAGTAAAATTTTCATTTTAACCACATTAATATATATTAAAAGGAATTTTTTTAAAATAATTAAATATCAATCATCATATATTTTCTCGTGTCCTTTTAAAAAAAAATTGAAAACATCGTCTCTGATATGTCGTTTCATCGCCTTCATGGATTATGAGTTTAAATTTTCGACTACCACATTAAATTAAGTTTATAAAACTATTATTATGATAAAATAATATTTTAATATAAATAATATATATTATATAATGTCCAGGAAGAAATATATAAGAATAATATTAAATAAATTAACACATGTTCGTGAGGGTTGTAAAATTGTCAAAATTACTTATGATATTTTCATCATCATTTTTTCTAATTAATAATCCTTGTAGTATATAAAAAATTGATACATTAAAAAATTTAATCTTGTAAATGTTCACTAATTATAAATAATTCACTTCATGAGAATTTATTCCAATTGGAAAATAACATCCATATCTATACTTAAGGTCGCAGACCATAAAACAATTAAGGAAACTCTTGGGGAAACAAAATTAAAAAATATAACAGATCAAAATTAACCTAAATGAAATTAAATAAAAACCAATGTCTTTCCAATATTTTCTTAATTAATCAGTTATTTATTAAAATTTGGTTATCAAAGAAATTAAACACAAGTTTATAATTATTACAGACATAATTTATGGGGTTTCCCATCTAACATTTATTTCAATGACATATACCAAATTCAGAACAAAATTCATTTCTGTGGTGTTTGTATACATCAATATTATATATTATATCACGAATATATATATATATATATCTTAATGGTATTAAATGTTTTGTTTTATGATCATTAATTTTGTGGGGAATACAATTTGATTGATTACGAACTTGTAAGGGTTACTCATCAAACATTTATTTTTGCGAGATATATTACTTATTCACCAACTATATATTGTGTCTTGTGTAAGTATACATACCCATGATATATCATACCAAAAATATCTGTATGTTCTATGTATTAGATGATTCATTTTATGATGAGTAATTTTATGGGACATGAGATACAATTGATTACAATTGGTAAGGGTTTTTTGTCTCAGATTTATTTCTATGAGATATTACATATTCAACCCTTGTTTCATATGTGGGGTGTACATAGTACCCTTTAATATATCATATCATAAATATATGTAGATTCATGATATTCAATTTTTCATTTTATGATCATTACATTAATGGGGAAAATAATTCCACTTATTACAAAATGGTAAGAGAATTCTTAAACCAATGTCCATTATTTGGGTTAACCTCCTCCTCCATTTATGATTTCATAATATGATTATGTTTTGGAATGAATTATGACTATATGATTTTGTATTTACACTAATTTTACCTGTATTTAGAGCTAATACATATGATTGTTTTATTTGGTTAACTTTAAAATTTTATTAAAAAATAATATTTTTAATATTTCTTTTTTAAACATTAAAAAGAATGTTGGTATTCAAAATGAGACCATTTCATTATTTGATAATGCATTACTATCTTGAGGAATCCATTACATATTTAATAGGTTATATTCAAAGAATTTGTTTTATTTTATAGTTTTTCGTATTTTTTAATTAATTATTTCAATGTAATGTGGTATTTTGATAATGTATTTCTTAATTATTTTATTTTAGTATTTTTATCTATGTCAACTTTCTTTCTTGGATTTTTTTCTTAATTTAGGATTATGTTTTATGATACCATATATAATATTTTCATAGATATTTTTTGATCGGTTTGACTGTGGATGTGCTATTTAGATTCTATTCATAATATTACAGTAGATGGGTTATGATTAAGATTATTATTTGGGAATAGTATATAAATTTCATATACTAGTTTCAATATAAATGTATGTGTTGATTATGTTCCACCTGAATCATGTTAGGAATTCCTTGGACTTAGTAGTGATGGGTTGGGCCCACTTTTACCATTGAGGAATTGGTAGGTCTCATAAGTCAATAATGACTTGGTTTTGTCAGAGGCCTTAAACATTTATGTAGAAATCTATGCCAAGGCCATGATGGTATGCTATAGATGTCCCTTTATCGACATTCCATCGTCATGGTATTAGTAAATACTTTTCATGTTATTATTTAGACTTGTAGAATATAAATTGTTATTTTTAATTCTCATGTGATTATTTATAAGTAATTAGTTTATCCTCTTTTATTCCTTCTATATTGTTCTCAATATTATGATTTAGTGGAATGTGTTTTCAGTGATTCACTTAATTAATTTTTTATGAAACTTATGTTAGGTTATATGGTATGCTTACCATAACTGATCATATGACCTCACCCCTTTCTTATGTTTTTCCCCAAGATACCAAGTCGTATTTTATTATTGACATGTACTGATAAAAAAGGGTGAAAGTGGTGTTTGCAATTAATTCAATGTGTTTTATTTTATAATTTATATTATAATATAAGTATTAATAATTTAATTTTGTTTACAAAACTAAAAAACTTATCAGTGATTTGGCATTTGAATCTTATAACATTATCAATGTAATATTGTATGGATCTAGCTCCGTGCAAGTAGTGTCAACTTCTTTTCACATTTTTTTAACATGGATTTGAACTATGGTTGAGAATTAATATTGAAAAAAATACCATCATTCCAAATTTTTCATATGTTTGAACTATGACTTTCAAAAAATTTATATTCTACTTTCATCACCTTTTATAGGTGAAACCGAATTAGAAATAATGGGAAACAAAAAACATTAATTTACTCATAGAAATTAAAAAATATATTATTTCCATTAATTTTTAAATCAATTGTTTGATTATCATTTATTCTAGAAAAATATTTGAAATTAATGAACAATCATGAATTTTTTACCGAATGCAACAATACTCAATATTCCATAGAATTATTATTGAGTAACTCGTTAAAATTTCATGAATTTTATAAAATTCCACATGAAATATGATTTTTTATTCAATACATTGGAAACTACTATATATAGTGAAATGAATTTAAGGAAACCTTTTATGAAGATTTTATCTGAAATATACTTCTCCATCAGATGAAAAAATTCTGCTTTAGAATATATCTTTATCCGAATGAACATTTTTTCTGATGATTTGAAAGTCAATTCTCCACCAGACTATATAATTTATAATATTTATTTATGGAATTATTCTCCATATAAACATTATATCGTCATCCTCTATATTATATACCAAATAAATTTTTTCTGATTGATAATTATTTCCTTATATGCCCAATTTTACTCAACTAAATCTTTATACACCAAAAGGATCAATCTTTTAATAAAAGAACATCCAGTGATAATGAGAATGTTTGACTAATGTATTTCCCTCATAAGGTTGTTTTTTCAAAGTGTATTCATTTGATGGTCATGACCACTTTATATTCATTCGTCATCTCACTTCAAAAATTCACAAATTTTTCTAATTCTTATACAACCAAAACTATTCAACATGAAAAAATAATAAAAATTATTTTCCTTGAAAAAACTATTGTTGATAACAGTTGACTATATTTTTGAAACATCTATAGACTTTTGTTAAAAAAAATTATATTTATCTGGTGAAATGATCTATATTCACATTTTTTATCTCCTTTTTTTAATAATTATATGAAACAATAAGTCTTAATAACACATACTAATTACCTTTATTTTATTCAGGATTTATTGATGATATTTTTCCATTGCAACTAGTGAATTTGGGAAAACATCGACTTATAAAAACTCGCAATCTTGCAGCCCAATACATTGTTTAAAATATTTTAACCTAAATATTAATTTTTAAAATTTTATATTGTATAAAATTTGTCAACTTTACTAAATTATGATATGAAAATCATAAAATATCTCTACATTGTTAAAATCTTTCAAACATCTCACAAATAATTATTTGGATGAACTATTTTAGGAGACTCAATGTAGATCATTTTTATTGTAAAAACACTTATCCAATGATATTTTCATGACTTTGGGAATATTAGTGAACAATATATAATCATTTTATTAAATGGAAAACTATTTAACAATGCAATACAAAAATTTACAATTTTCTAAGATTCTTCTTCTCCAGAACAATCTTAAAAAAAATTATCAATGTCCAGTAAAACTTATTCGATTGCATTTAAAAAAAATAAAAAAATAAATTATGTTGAGAAAAATAGATAAAATTGTAAATAAAAAATATAAAATGTTATTCATACTTTTCTATGGTATATGATGAAAACATATGTTAATTTTTTAAACTCGTTATTTTTCATCACTCAAAATTTTTCCCATGTTATTTCATTAAATCACTCTAGATCCTTTCTCATGGAAAAGGTCCTCGGACTAAAATAATAAAAAAATTAATGTTTTTAAGGATTTACTTACATCTTTTAAATTAACATTTGTTGCCTTTATATAAAAAACTCCCCTTAAAATTTCTACTCTTAATTTATATTCTCCTTCATTTTATAATAACAAGACCTTAATAATAATTTTATATAATATTTTTATTAGTCTCTATCTTTTTAATATAATATTTAGTCTACCATTTTAGGATCATGTTATACACATTTTCTACATTGATCTACATAATCCAAAACTCATTAGGGGATCTCTTTATAAAACACTAGGAATTATTTGGTTGAGTTTGAACATGACATTATGACATCAAATATAAAATACCACTATTTTCATACTTTTTGTTAAAACATTATAGATTTGATAATATTTTAAAACTATCATAATATAAAATACCCAAAAGTTACATTCAATTTATTTAAATGATACATTATATTGATGTGTTTTTATCATGAATGTTTTACATAATTTTTGGAATGATCAACGAAAATTTCCTTACAAAAAAGAAGCTTAAATGGTATAGAAACAATCACCCCCAAATATTATAATTTAACATTAATCTAAATCTTGTGTGTACTTGCATGGTTAGAGGAAACATATTCTTATTAGCCTCTATGAAATGATAATGAACTCTATTTATTAATATAATGATGTATATGTATTTTGCTAACATTCTTTATATTAATTTTTTTAGTTTTAATTAATTTCTTAACAACTTCTTGTGTTTTTAGAATCTTATTGTAGTATAATAATTTTTTAGTTGTTTTCATAGTTTTTAGTTAATTTTATATTAATATTATTTATTTATCATTATTATTACTTTTTAGATTTTATTAATTTAATTAATCTTAGTTTCTTTAGTTTATAAATTTATTATATTAATTCATCTGTTATATATAATATATATAGTTATATAATTATATTTATTATTACTACTGTTATTATTACAAATTTATTATTATTATTATTATTATTATTTAAATCTTTTAAATAAATAGTTTTTTAAAATTTGGAATTTTAAATTCTATCTTTATATTGTTTTCCCCCTAAATCACACTCACCCGCTCCCCTATTTCTCTCTTCATGACTGGATCTCCTATTCCCCTCACTCACCCGCCCCCATATATTTAACTCTCCTATCATCCCCCCATATTTCCACTCACCCCCATCACCCTCCACCCATCTTCTCACCCCCATACCTCACTACCATGCACCCCCTCCCACTACTCACCCTCAGGACCCCGCTACCCTGCTTCCTCCCTATCCCACACTCACCATCCGGACCCCCTCTACACTGCTCCCCTCCTCTCCCACTCTCACATGACACCCCATTTCCCCCCTCTCGGCTCCCTCACTCTCCCCCTAACCCGCTCCCCTCTCACCACATCGGACCCCACCTCCCTTCACTCTCCCATGCTCCCCATAACCCCTAATATGCCCATACTCACTTCCCTCGTCACACCCCCTACCCTGGTCCCCATACCCCCCGCTCACCCCTCCAACTACCCAGAAAATCCCTCGACCCCAATCGTCCTCTATTTTCCCCACCAACTAGCAGCCTATTCCCTCCACTCTGACCCCACCTCCACAACAATTTTTTTCCTCTCCCCCTACATGCCCATCTCCCTCTCCCTACTTTTACTTGTAGTGCACCAGCCACCACAGAAAGGAGTAGCCACTGCCGTCCGACCAGCCATCATAGATCGTCATCACCACCCTAGGAAGCGTCTCCATTTATCAATTTTCCTCTTTCCACAACAAGAAGAGACAGACCTCCACTATAAGGCCAACATCATCCATTGTGGTGGGTGCATAATTTGTGCATTATGTCATCACGTGATGAGTGTGTAGTCAGAGTTTGAAGGATAGTAGTTGATTCACATGACTAAAGTAAATACTGACATAATTATTTGTTAGGTAATGAAGATTTAGTTCACATGACATATTATTTTATTACTGTGTTTATTCTTTCAATTATGATCTCGGGGTAACTTTATTAGTGTCGGGATGTTGATTGGCTGATTAAATTTGTTGTGCATGCCATTTAACGATCTTGTTTTTTGATTTATTGTCAATTAAAGCTATTTTAGATGAATTTTTATCTACTTAAAATATTTTTTCACTGAATTCACTACTAAAATTGAAACTGGTCATTTTAAAAAATAAGCCGTTTTGGATGTTCCGAGAAGGTAAGCCACGTTTATTGATTTTGAGTGAAATTATAGTGGTACAAAATTGTGAGAAATGGGTAAAATCATTCTTCCATGTAGTTCCATATATGAATGAGTCCCCCAAATAATTTATAACAGTAGAGAACATGACCCAAAATAAATTAGGAGATTTAAAATGAGCCTATAGAAAATTATTATATTTTTGGAACTGGAAATAATTTGGAAGAATAATTATTTAATCACATAATAAAATTCTTTTCATGGCTTTTTTATATTTTAATTGTGACATCAGTATCCCCAAGAATTTTTTTTGATTCATTGTTTTTCATCATTTTTAGTCACAGTTTACATGATCTCTTTCACCGTCTCATCATTTAGTTTAATTAAAATAAGAGAACACTAAATTGGAATTCCCTCAGCTTTGTTCTGTGTAAAAATTTCCTAATGAAATATTTTTAGGGAACTAGATTTTTTGTTCTATGTGGTTAGAACCTAATTTAGACTTTAATAGTATATAGTTGGTTATAAAAAATATTAAATTGGACATGTTTCAACGAACATACAAAATTTTTAGAGCTGTTTCTGTGGAGCATGTGTACGTCTAGCATTATGAAAATTTCAAGTAGGCCTTGCTTTAAGAACTATTTACCTAAATGGTGAACACTCGTTATTCGGATCTATTGAAAAATGACACAACCCTTTATCCAAAACATGAATATCAAAGAAAGGGAAAAAATCAAATGAGTACCTTACCCCCAAATCCAATGAATTTAGCAGAGGAAAGCATTGAAACTCACATTCTGACACTTCCTAGTGGGAAATTCCACCAACTTTTCCAAAACCATATTGATAATAAAAGTTCTCGGACTAGTATGAGATAGGATTTATGACCCGATATAGTCATAGTAAGCTCAGGCATAACATGACACCAAATTAAAGTAATGGAATTTGAATTGAATCCATCCACAATCAACATGCTCCAACCACATGCACAATTTCAGGGATTGAACAGTGAATACCATCATATGCATGTGAACGAGTTTCTCGATGTCTGTGACACATTTAAATACAACAGAGTGACTGATGTTTCATTTATCCTAGTGCTATTTTCATTCACATTGCAAGGAACAACAAAGGATTGGTTTAAATTTTTTGACCCAGAATCATTTTTCACTTGGGAAGTGCAGAGAAGAAAATTTCATGATCGATATTACCCAACAACCCGAAATTTGAAAAAAAAATGGAGACCATGATTACTTTTGTAAATGTGAATCTGAATCATTAGGTGAATCTTCGGAATGATTCAACTCCATGTTAAGATGTTGACCTCATCATGGGATAAAGTTGGAAAAACAGTTGAATGCTTTCAACTATGGACTTCATCCTGAGGGAATGTTTGCAATTAACACAGATACTAGAAATGTGTTCATGGAAATAGATCTTGAGGATCTATAAATATTAATTCAAAACACTGTAGAACATAGATTCCAGTGGATGTAATATTTTTTCAAGAAGAATTTCATGAGTGAATCAATTTTATTCTCAGACATTCATGGTTCTAAAATTTGTAGCCCTCAACAAGGGGATTGACAAATTGTCATTAAACCCACCTAATCCAGTCCATGTTTTTCAAGATGAACACATTCCACATTGTGGCGGTCATCATGATTAACCCATGTGTCCATATAACACTTCTAAGACCAAGATTCGTTAAGATAACTTTGTCAGTTACAACATAGGAAATTATGGAAACAATTACAACACAAACTGGCAAAGAAATACCCAAAATCAATGTTGGAAGGAACCAGTGGCTACCCAACCAATGAAATAGAACACAAGTCCACCATTTTTGCATGATCAACCTACTTTCAGACCCACCATGAAATCACAAGGTCAAGGATATCAGTAGAAATATTGACCAACATTCAAACAGCAACAACAGTAAAGAACGAAAAATAAAACCATGGACTGTGCCCCTGATACAACGCAAGGTAAAAATTATTGGGTAAAAACTATAGAAATGATGATAATGTCTAATAAATCATGGTTTGACTCTAAAGAGATTGAAACCCAAACCCCACAGGCCTACATGCACAACATTTAAAATCTAGTCGGTCAGTTAGCTGTAAAAATGAAAAATCGACTTCACTAAACTCTACCAAGTAATACAAGAGTTATCTAAAGAGACGAGAAAAAATACATCACATTGAGAAGTGGCACATAGTAACCAGATCACCAAATTCCTGATGATCAACCAACAAATTAGTTGCCAATACCTGTCACTTAGAATGGTGACTCAACAAACAAAGCTATCCAACATGAAGCTAAAGATGAGGAAGATCAAAAGAAATATGAAAAAATTGAAATGGCGACAAAAGAAAAGGAAAAAAAGGAAATCAATGAATTAGTAAAATCCCATATTACACCTCCTCCATTTCCATAATTATTAATGCAATGGAAGTTGGTTGTTCAACTTTCAAAATTCACGAAGATTTTAAAAAGGCCTAAAATAACTATTCCTTTTGCGGAAGCAATCACACAAATTCCCCACTATGATAAATTTTTCAAGGACATTATGACGAAAAGAAGAAAACTACATGATGTAGGAACATTTATAATGAATGAGGAATACTCAACAGTCATACCCAGATCCATACCTCCAAAACAAAGTGAACTTGATAGTTTCATTAATCATTGAAACATCGGAGGATGTCAATTTGGATGAGATTTTTGAGACCTCAGAGCTAGTGTAAATCTCATTCCATATGTAGTCATTGAAGAACTGGGAATCCTATAATTAAATCCAATGAGTGTCTCCATACGAATGGCTGACAGATCAGTGAACCATCCTCAAGAGATTAAAGAGATTATACTTGACAAGGAAAATAAATATTACTTCCCTACTGATTTCATTATCCTCAATATGGAAGAGGACAAGGATGTCCCATTAATTCTCAGGATACCATTCCTAGAAACATGGAGAGAGCTCGTTGATTTCCAATAGGGAAAATTAATTTTTACAATTGGGGATGAGAACATAAAATTTAATGTCTTAAAGGCTATGTTAAAACCATCTATAGCATACTGTCATTTCATGGATACAATTGAATAATGAGATGAGTTAGAAAGCGATGCGCTGGATCTCTAGGATTTTCACAAATAAAATGAAGAGTTTACTGAATCAATTGAGGTAGTGGAATTTATCAGAAACCTAGTCAAGCCTTTAGATATACATGATTTCACTTAACTGACTCCATCACATGAAAAGACTCCAACACATGTGCTTAATCCTCTTCCATAAAACTTGAGATACAATTACTTGGGAGATTTAAACACCTTACCAGTCATCATAAATTATAATCATTCGAGTGAACAATAATGAAAATCACTCAATGTCCTGTCACAAAGGAAGCCAATAATATGTTGGATGATTTCAGATCTAAAAGGTATAATTTATGCCATATGCACAGGTAAAATAAATATGGACGATAATTAAATATCTTTATGGAAACCACAATGACGTATAACACATCCCATGGAACAAGTAGGCAAGAAAGAAGTCATTAAAATTCTTGTTGCTGGTTTAATATTTCCTATCTCTAATAGTAAGTGGATAAGCACATTTCTAGTGATACCTAAAAAGGGTAAAACCACAATAATTAATAATGATAATGAAGAATTTATAACCACAGGGACAGTGACTTGATTGAGAGTGTATGTTGACTATATGAAATTGAATGATGTCACCAGAAATGATCACTTCCCATTACCCTTTATTGATCAAATAATTGAACGATTGGTGGGGAGAGATTACTATTTTTTTCATGATGGATACTTAGGCTATAATCAAATAGTGGTGACACCAAAGGATCAAGAGAAAAGCATGTTTAGTTTTCCATATGGGACATTTTGTTATTGGAGAATGCCTTTTTGAATGTGTAATACACCAGCCACATTTCAACAATGCATGATGTAAATGTTCCATGAAATGATTGAAGAGTTTTTTGAATTCATGGGTGAATTATCTATTTATGGGGATTCTATTGATTACAGTTTGGAACATTTGGATAAGGTATTGGAAAGATTCTAAGAATAGAATATAGTGCTTAATTGGGAAAAGTCACACTTAATGGTACAAAGTGGAATAGTTTTAGGTCCTAAAATTTCAAATAAATGCATTGAAGTTGATGCTGCAAAGATTAGAACAATATTTGAGTTACCAATGATATCATTAGTTAGTTCTATTCAAGGTTTTCATAGGAAAATTATATTTTATAGACACTTCAATAAATATTTCTCTATTATTTCCTAACCCCTTATGAACCTATTGGGAAATGATGTCACATTACACTCTGGTCCAAAATGTCAGGGAGCATTTAAATTATAAAAGAAACATTTTGTTAAAGCCATGATAATGATTTCACTGGATTGGGAGAATCCTTTTGAGTTAATGTGTGATGCTAGTGACTAGGAAGTTGGTGTTGCCGTGGGTCAAAGAAAATAAAGGATTTTAAGGCCAATATATTATACTAGATGCACATTGAATGATGCTCAGTATAATTACACAATAACTGAAAAAGAGCTTCTAGCAGTTGTCTTTGCATTCGAATTTTTTTGATCCCATCTCTTGTTCTCCAAAGTCACTGTCTATATGGATTACTCTGCCCTGTGATATCAAATGACAAATAAATATCTGAAACATGGACTCATTTGATGGATATTGTCACTTCATGAATTTGACATTGAATTCAAGGTCAAAATGGAACAGAGAATGTCATTACTGATCATTTATCGAGTCTCGATCACAAAATAAGTGAAATCAATTTTGAATTAGTCAATGAAACATTTTTTGATTAATAACTCTATGAAATTGAGAAAATCACACCCTAGTATGTTGATTTCGTAAATTACATAGCATCTGGTGTGATACACCTAGATTTCTCAAAAGGAGAAAAGAAAAATATTTTTGAATGAAGCACACCATTACTAATGTGATGATCCATTAATATTCAATGACAGTGCAGATGAAATGATATGAATATGCATCCCTGAAGAAGAAGTTGATAGTGTTTTGATCTTTTTCCACACTTGAGAAGTCGGAAGACACAATGGAATTCATCAAAAAATCATCAAATTGTTACAATGTTGTTTGTACTAGCCTACCATGAATCATGATATTCGGGAATTCATCATGAATTGTGATAAATGCCAACAAACTGAGGGTATAATATGGAACCACGAAATGACACAACATTCAAACATGTTAATTGAAATTTTTGACACATGTGGAATCAGCATCATGGGACCATTACCTAAATCATTTTCGAAATAATACATCATTTTCTATTTGGACTCTCTGTCAAAATGGGTGGAAGATGAACCATTTTTAAAAAATAGAGCTCGAGTTGTGATCAAAATTTTAAAGCAACACATTTTTACCTAGTTCGGAATTCAAAGACTCATCATTAGTGACCGTGGTACCAACATAAATAATGCACTTTTATAAAAGTTAATGAATTTCCATGGATTCCGCCGGACCATGGGAACCACGTACCATCCAGAGACCAATGGCCAAGCTGAGGTTTCAGACCAAGAAATTATCAGAATTTTGCAGAAAAATGTAAATAAATCTTTGAAGTATTGGGTCACCAAACATAATAACACACTTTGGACCTACATGACTGCATACAAGACACCTTTTGGAATGTCCCCATATCGCTTGTTCTATGTAAAAATTGGAAACCTACCTACAGAACAGGTACATTAAGCTTACTGGGCTGTGAAGAAACAGAATTTTTATTTCAAAACATCACAAGAGAAGCATTTTCTATATTTGAATGAACTAGATAAGATGCGGAGAGAAGAGTATAACAATTCTTTGATCTACAAAGAGATAACTCGATCCTGGAATAAAAAATGGATCCAACAAAGAAAATTTTCAACACGAGACAAAGTTATCCTCTTCAACTCATGACTTCGGTTCCTGGTAGGAAAGCTCTTGTCAAAGTGGTCATTCCCTTACTCTATCACAATTGTTTATCCATATGGTGATGTTGAAATTTTTGATGGGAAGATTACTCCATTCAAAGTTAATGGTCAATGCCTCAAACTTAACCACAATTAATATACAATAGGCATTATTGTAGAATTAAAATTATTGTTTGAAGTAATTTAACTGGATAAAGACATTAAAAAAAGTGAAGATGAGGAGGCAACTTGGCCACTTCTTCATTCTTTAGTCTCCATTTTCTTACACTCTCTCTATCTCTATATCTCTTTTTTTGGATGCTTCTAAAAAATTATAGCTTTTCAGAATATTTTTTGGTCATCTATGTGCATGTTATATCTCTATCAGACAACGTACGATGGATGACTCAACATCGGGATGATATCGCATGCCAGATTGAAGAGATTTCATTAGCGATCTATGGTCAGCAGCCATCACCACCATGACAAGAATAGATTCTGTTACTTCCTGACTAGATTCATGCTCACTATGCTATAGAGGTGGTTAATCCCACATAGAATCCCTGTGAGCTCGATGTCACAACAATCAGTAATTACAAGAGGTAGTGGAGTTTTGAGCTGAGGGACCAAGATGATTGACCATTGTCCATTTCTCTGGCTGAAGACATAAAACACAGTGCTTCCTGGGAGGCAACCAATGTTCTAGTTTTTCATTTATTATTTGGTCAAGTATTTTTAATGAAATAAAACATGGAATGTGTGGAATTTTTTTTTCTACACATGATATTTTTGTGCACATGTCATTCTCCCATATATCGTCTTCCAATTATGTGATAGTTGGAGTTATATTTATGAAATTATGCGGGTATGTGTTTTCCAGGTGTATATTTTATAGGTACATCATTTTTGGATCATTATTAGATACAGGAGACCTCACTTTGTCTATTATCTCTAACTAAGGGTAGTGTTTTATTTTGGAATATTTTATGCTTCAAATATATCCTTTTAAACTAACAAAAAAAACACATGACAACCATTGATAAACCCACATAAAAGCTGCTTCATTTTTGTCACAACACAATTGGGAACATACCACAAGTATCCCTGTGAAGTTTTGAACACATGATTTTTGTTTGGAATGATTTGATCGTTGCTCTCACAACATAGATGATTGCAAATATTTTCCCGTGCTCCAAAAATGTTTTTCGAAATGTTGTTTATTTTTTGACACTTATTTCCAATATTTCATATCATTTCTGTAAAAAAAATTTAATTTTAATACCTCTAAGGATTCATACCACCTTTTTTATCATCTTATGTATCTATTTTCTTGATCGAATCTTTACCATGTCATGTCCTCTAGAACTTTACATTTTTTTCATCAATGAGATAGGAATTCTGAAAGTTTTATTAAAATGATTGAGGCATCTATTTGATATTTTAACCCCATTGACCTATAGATCCACCCAAACATTTACTCCATCGTGAAGCCAATAAAATCCATGAATAATATTTTTAGGATGATCCCATAGCTGATTGGCTTCCCTACCCATTTCATGATTTTTTTCATCATAATTTTCAATATAAGTATGGGGGAGAGATTTAATCATGGGGAGGGTTATTTTAGGGAAAGTGAGTCATTTGACACACATGGATTGACATTAACTCATAATGATCATCTAAGTAATATTTCACAGTAACCAAATCCTTTACATGTATTTTGATATTGGAATATAGAATCCTTTTTGTTCCAACAATGAATACATTGGTGGTCATTACGTGGTAACCCTCACATTTGCAGATACCTATAAAAGTTATGATACATTACTCTAGGAGATATGGAGTTTTTTATATGACCTACATTCACTGAGATATTTTATCATACATATTAGTTGTGTACCATTCGTTAGTTTTTTTCAGACATTTATTTCATGGGATATTAGAGTTGATACTCATCAGTTTCTTTATCAATCCTTTTTTGAGTGAACTGAGACCCATGAAAAAAAGAGAAACATTGGATTATCATATTCTTGGGGAAAAGGAATTTTTTAAGTGTGGGGGAACAATATATTGAAGGAGACATTTTTATTGGCATTTATCATGATTTTATATCAAGATTCAAGCATCATTTTTATAAAAAATCTGTCAAATTATTTTTCTACCCACTATCCTGAAGCCTCCGAGATATTATATGCTCATGTAAAGACAATGATATTGGTGAATTATATCTATTTCCACTAGTGAAGATGTGAAATTCATAGAAATAATATAGTAATCATGCTTGTGTATAAGAATTGGTAATATAATTGATCAAATATTATGGGAGATAATGGTGATGGTGAGGTAGTCCACCCAATACATGAGTGCACGTACTTGTTATGGAAGGATTGCGAGTGGAAGGAAAATAGTTTTTGAAAATTAGATTTTTATGTGAAGCATGATATTCTGTGGGAAAAAGTGATAGAATGATTTTGAACATGTAATTTTGATGTTTTTATTTGTCTATAGGTCATCTTTTGTTTTCTTTCGAATTTTTTTCCATGAGTAAAAATGTATTAGTGAGGGGGATTTGATGTACATGGATTTTTCTAACAATTTTTATAATTATTTTATTGTTTTTAATAAATTTTAACCAATTATTATGTTTTTAGGTTTTTTTGTATTATTTTATTTTTTTATATGTTTTTATAGTATTTAGTTTAATTATATATTATTATTAGTTATATATCTTTAATTTTCATTTTTATCATTTATTTTTAGTTTAAATAATATTAATTTATATAGTTTATTAATTTATTATATTAATTTAACTTATAAATATAATATATATAGTTATATAATTCTATTTATTATAACTAATTTTTTATAAATAATTTATTATTATTATTATTATTTAACTCTTTTAGATAATAAGATTTTTTTTTAAAATTTAATTTTTAATTTAATTTTTAATTTCTTTCTCCCTAAATCCCACTCCCCTGCTCCCCTATTTCCCTTCGCTTGACTCACTCCCATATTCTGCTCTCTCACATGCCACCATCTCTTTCTCTCTCCAATCAGCCGCCCTCTATTTCCACTCTCCCCCTTTGCCCTTCTTCTCTCTACTCACCTACCAGACCCTGCTACCCCCACTCCCCCTCCCCCTTATCACCCAACGGACACCGCTACCCTGGTTCCCCCCTCCCCCATGCTCACACACTAGACCCCAGCTACCCCAATCCCCTCCTCTCCCACTCTCACCCACTAACCCCATATTCTCCCTCTCGACTCCCTCACTCTCCCCCAAACCCGCTCAACTCTCACCCTGTCAGACCCCAACCTCCCTTCACTCCCCCCATTCCCCCCTGCTCACTTCCCGCATCTCACCCCCTGACCCTGCTCCCCATACCCCCCGTCTCACCCCTCATACTACCCAGAAAATCCCCGAACCATAGCCGGTCTCTCTTTTCCCTAGCCGCTAGTTTCATATTCCCTCCACTCAGACCCCGCCTCTACTACCCTTTGTCTCCTCTCCCCAACACACCCATCTCTCTCTCCCTACTCTCAGTTGTAGCGCACCATCCACCACATCATGGATCAGCGACTACCATCCCAACAACCTCCACAGATTTTTAAAACTATCCTAATATGTGTCTCCCTCACTCAAGCTGCCTCTTCATCACGACACAGTAGGAGCTGACCAGCCTCAGCTACATCGACAACATCTTCCATTCCGGTGGGCACACAGTTGGTGCACGACGTCATCATGTGCCGAGGGTGTAGTCATTTTTCACAGGATAAAAGTTACTACATTAGGCGAAAGTAAATACTGACAAGATTATTTTTTCAATAACACAGTTTTATTTCACATGAAATACCATTTTATTACCATGTATATTCTTTCAATCACGTTGTTGGGGAAACTTTTTTAGTTTCGGTTTGTTGATCGAGTGGCTAAAATTGTTAGCATGCCATGTAAGGATCTTATTTTTTGATTAATTGTCAATTAAATTTATTTTAATTGAATTTTTATCAATTTAAATTATTTTTGAACTGAATTCACTGCTGAAATTGAAACTGGCTATTTTAATAAATAAGTCGATTCAGTAGTTTCGACAAGGTAAACAGTGTTGACCGATTATGAGTGAAAATTTATGTTAATTTTTTTTTTCAGAAATGGGTTGATTAATTTCTCCATCTATTTTAGTACATGAATGAGTTTTATAACTTATTTATAACACTAGATAATAGGACCTTAAATAAATTATGTGATTTAAAATGAGCCTATAAAAATGCTTATATTTTCAGAACTGGTAATAATTAGGTAAAATAAATATTTAATCACATAAAAAACCTTTGCATGGATGGGTTGTAATTTAATTGCGACACAAGAATCTCAAAAAATATTTTTTTGATTCATATTTTTTCATCATTTGTATTAACAATTTACTTTATTTCTTTCACCTTATTATATTTTAGTATAATTAAAATAAAACAACCAAAATAATAATTCCCTCAACCTTTTTCCATCAAAAAATTGCCCAATGAAATATTTTTAGTGAATATATTTCGTGTTCTATGTGGTTTAAAACTGCACGTCGTTTTTACAATATCCAGTTGGTTATAAATATTTGAAAATTGGATGCATTGCAATGCACGTACCACATAACATCCCAGAAAGCATTATCCAATATATGATGTTCCTTTTGAAGTTGATTTTCTATCCATTGGGTCTCGAGCCCAATCAGAATCATCATAATAAACAAATAATATATATGAAAAATTCTTATGAAACAACCCATAAGAATATGTTCCTTGAAAATATCTTATAATTATCTCATGTTATAGTGTATTTGAATCCATTTTATCATTCTAATATCATAAACACAATTAAAAATAAGGAATAATGTGTGTACATGATATTGAATAGTATTTAAAACTTATAATAAACATTAAGTAATAATTCCAATTATTATTTATCTTATTCAACATTTAAAATCATTATAACAATATATAAATATAAAAGAAATATTATTTTCAATCTAACATATCAAAATTTTTGTAAAATCATGTTGAAATATTTTTCATGTGATATAAAATATGTTTTTTCTTATGTTGCACTTCAATGCTTAGAAATAATGTTAATTCATTGCGAAATGAATTTTGAATTTTTTTATTAATTTATTTTTGAATCATTTTTAATTAATTACACATAACACCTATAATAAATACATTATTAAAGAAAAAAATTATCCATGATTTTACCTATGTTCAGATCAGTCACATTTAAGTTTCTATCAACTTTACATTTATATATATCCCACTTTTTTATGTAATTATCATGTGTTTTGAGTACACATAACATTGATATTTCTATAGCATGTATACATACTTCATTAACATGAATTCCTTGGATTCATCTTTATAAATTAATGACACACAAAGTTTCTCAATATAACCATCATCCCCAATTTCCCAATTTATGAATTGTAACTTTATATAAATATGATTATAATTGAAATAATTTTATGTATAGACTATTAAGAACATTCTCACTGTATCAAATCCTATAACTAGATAAATATCTCAAAGATAAACATAATCTACCATTGAATTACCATAAAAAACAAGTCATTATTTGTTTCATGAAAATTCACTATGATTATTCAAATAGTCTCTACACACACATTTTTTCATAGAATTTTTATTTCCGACAAGTTGTTGAACATTCTTCCCTTAATAATTTTATTCTATTTTATTGAAATCTTAATTCATTGCTTGTACCCATTATTTTTTTGTGAAAATACTTCTAAAAGATATTCTTTTTCAACATATGAAATAAGGGATATATGATTTTCTAAAAAAATTCATTCTAGTTTATACTAGATCATTCCCATTTCCAATAATGTTCTCAAAATCATTATATAGTTATAGGTTATTAAAATTAATTGTTTTTATTTAATTCTCACATTTTATACTACACAAAACTTCGGAATCATCAGCCACCTATTCTATATCCAATTTTTGATTCACTTAGTTTATTTCTCGTTGGATTTTTTTCATATATAAAGGATCCAAAAATATTCAATAATTAATTTTTAATTTCATCAACTTTTGAATGATATAAATCCAAAAAAAACTATTAATATGTGGTTCCAAATTTATATTATCATCCATTTGATGAATATACTTCGAAAATTCTATCATCATATTTGACATTATATTTTCCAATACTAGATTTCTTTATTTTTACTATGAAAATGAATCCAAATATCATGAAATAATTAATTGAATGTTTTTATGCAAAATATTTTGGGATGTAATTATGGATTTTAATGATAAAAAAATTATTTAAATGTACACATGTTCCAATTTATTGTCGGAACCAGGTTCTTCAAAGCATGATTTGGTGTATGGTTTGTGTTTGTTGTCAATCCTCAGTGGAAGTTCAGGGTGTGTACCAACAAAGTGATCATACCGTTCAAGCAGAAAACAGTAGTGAAGGTGGCGCTGTTTCCCAGTGTTTGCCAAATTTTTTGGCCTAAAAATCGGCCAATAAAGTAAAGTGTTTTTGGAAAAGGTACTTGCGCGCCGTGCTCTTGGAGGATGAAAGACTTGCGCGCCATATGATTTTGAGGATCAGAACATCAAAATTTGGCTAAGGCAAGAAGGTCGCGCAAGTGTTGGTTGGGTCGCGCAAGTGAGTTGCGCGACAGAGTTTATTGAAGACAAGACTTGCGCGCCGTCGAGGACTTGCACGCCGCCGCGCAGGGGGTCCAGTTTGCCTATAAATACTGGACCACCCCTCCTCATTTGCAACAAAGTTCAAGGCCGAGAGATTGTTTGAGCTCTCGTCGCGCAGGTGGTTGAGTCGCGCAGGTGGTTGTTTTGTCGCGCAAGTAGAGCTTGCGCGCCGGTGTTTGGCTGTGCGCCCAAGGTGGTTTGGAAGAGAAAGGAAGTGGACGGCGCAAGTTTGTAGTTGGGGAAGGAAGAGTCGCGCAACTGTGTTGATGACACTTGCGCGCCAGTGTGGACTTGCGCGCCGTAGTGGGACTTGCGCGGCTGTCTTGGAGAAGCACGCCTGGTTTTGCTGAAGTCCACCGGCGTGTTTGGAGATGCACGAAAGCCGAGAGACTACTCGGTTCATTCGGGGAAAAGTGATATTCTTCTGGTGAGAATCGGACTTCAATAGAGCATCTACATACAACAAAGGATGCACTCTTATGCAAATGAAGAAGAGACCTTCACGTCTATAAACTGAGTGGGACTTCACCAACGGCAGTGAGCCAGGGGGAGTCAACGGGAGTGACCCGAGGGACGCAGTGAGCTATCCCTGAACTATTGTAAAGGCAGTGAGCCTGGGACAGAGTGTCTGTACCCGAACTTTTGTATCCGCAGCTAGTGAAGCATAGTGGATTCAGGTACGACCGGCAACCTGTCGGCGTATGCTCCTTGGACGTAGCCCTTAGTGGTGAACCAAGTAAAAATGGTTGTGTCTTCTCTGTGCATGTGAATGTTTTCATTTTGATCATAATCATCATACAGGTTCAACAAGTTCCTACCAACGTGGGAACAAGATCCAACACATTAAAAGAAAAAGTGGTCACCCTGATTCACCCCTCCCCTCTCAGGGTGTCCCGGGGTCCTTCATTTATTATATCTTGAAAAAAATTGAATGTTTATACTCAAGAAGCATGTTTCTTCACGTTCCCAATAAAAATCATATTTTCCATTCTCCATATATATTTTATTTTGGGTTTTATAGATCACAATGTTGATGTTTTATTCCAAATTTATTTATATAGGATTAAAAATATTTGGATGTGCACACATTACCATTGTAGGTTGTTTGTTTCAATATATACACACCCAAATCAACTTCAATTAATATTTAAAAATATTTGAAAATTTTTACATCCTCTGATATATGCACCTTAAATAATCTTTTGGTAATTTGAGTTAAAATATCAATTACTGTGATAATATAAAAAATAATATATCATTTATTTATATAAAATTATGGCCAATTAACTGTTTAATTATAATCAATATGTTAGTATGAATGAATTTTAAAACTCATATGCCTTTTAGGATATTTTTTTTTCTTTTCGTCCATTTTTGAAAAAAATAGTCATATTTCATTCCCATCACTGTAAAATATCTCATAGCTTCTATATTGGAATGATTATTTATATTTTTCAACATGTGATACCCAAACCTTCTATGAAATTATTCGGATATAATTCATCACTCACATATCATGAGTCAAAATGTTCTATAATATGAAATAGAGTCCACTTGTTCATTATCCCTCAGGAACAAATTGAACATCTTCCACTGTTCAGATGATACATGAATCTTTTAAAAATATCAATTCATTTCAGTAATATGAATTTTGGATCACATTGAGTATTTAGTTTTCCCATTGATATATAAATCATATTTATATTTCGTTTTTTTTCTTTAATCAAAGATGTTCTAATTTCTATATTTTTTAAGAAAGTGTCATTTATAATAGAAAGTCCTCCAAAATGATATCAATAACGCCCAAGATCATAAAATAACATGATATTTGTGATAAAAGATAATTATCAAGAACCAATGGTCTGTTCATTTATTTTGGTCTATCTCAATAATAATGGGTATTTATAAATATTTTCTTTATATATTATTTTAAATAACTCATATCAGACACATGTCCTATAATTTTTGTTCGACATTCATTAGTAATGTGTCTAACATGGTAACATGTTTTGCAAAATACCATTAGTAACGAAATTTTATTTGTGATAGAAATTTTCATAAAAGTTTTAATGATTATTTTCCAATATCATGTGGCTTAGTAACATGACTATATTTTAAAAAATAATTCCCCTAACCCATTATTGATGAATATTTTTGGGATGATAACTATTATTCCTTATATTATAAATATTGTTACAATAAATTCCAAAAAAACCAAAAAACTACCAAATTTTGATTTTCTATAGAATTATGATCCATATATATGGAGATTTTATGAATTATCATAACATTTTGTCAATTTTATTTCCTCATAGTGAGGAGAAATGTTCTTTTGGGGTGTATTTATCCAAATTTTTGAATTTTAAATATTTCTTTCATCCTATATCAAAACATGGATTTCCATAATTTTTCATAAGACTGTCACCATTTATAAGATCAAATGAACTTTTATATTTAGTGAGTGGATATTTCCACTTATTATTATAATCTTGTCTGTCCATTTATTGATATAGTTATACAATTAATTTTTAATACGTATTGAAATATTCATTTGTAATTATTCTGGTACATTAAACATTGATATGTTTTGATTAAAATTTATAAACATCGTATACCTTTGCTCTATGTTTCTCCACTAACATATTACAACATAATTTTTATTTTAAAGAGCTTAAAGTTAAGGATTATTATCTCATAGATATATAGTAACCTTATTTTTCAATTTAATATTTCATTTATTTAATATCCATTCGAATTTCACTATTCATTATTCTAATTTATTTGTTGAGTATTCTAGTTTCACCAAAGTATGCGATATGTTAAAAATGATTTGATATTATATAAATGATTCTCTACCTCGTTCTTCATCTCTATTTTGGGGAATAATACTTTTCCAGTCATTTTCGATGAGGTGTCTATATATTTTTGAACTCACTTATTCTAACTTATTATTTTCAATAAATTCATAATCAACATTGTGTCTGGATATTCTTATTCTTTATCTCATGATCTTAATCATAGATAAATTGTAATTTTTTATAATCCTTATATGTTTTTTACACTTCTCCCACTAATTTTCTTGAAAGATCATTATATTCGCCATTATTCTTCTGGTTTCAACTCATTGATAAAAGCTCAATTCCCCAACTCTAATAATAGTTTAGAGGATGGGTGACCCCTTACATTCCCATTCCACTATGTTAGTTTTTGGGGATAATATACATTTTATTTTCATTCATTTGATCAATATATTTTTCTTCCAATTCAATGAGATAAGAATTCAAAGTATCATGGATTTTCATATTTCTCATAGCTTAAAAAAATGTTTACATTATTATTAAATTAAAAATTTATATTTTTTTACATTTCATAACCATAAATAATTTTGATTAATCCGTCAATATAAAAATCATCTTTATATTATAATGAATAAATTTTAGAGTTAAAACAACACTGGATTTTTCTTATGGGGTTTTTTTGTAATGGTAACATATTTCCAAACATTACTAAGTCCTTAAATATTTCACAATACATCATTTACTATGGTGATATTCTCATTAATATATTTTATCTCCCTCTCTGATATATTAAATATTTATTCATTAGATTTGAACCATATCTGTATTAATTTTGGTGTTTCCCTAAAATATACTTCAAATCATGCTTTAAATATACATAGATATTTTGAGATACACCACATTCATAATTTTTTTTAAAAAAAATACATATGAATAATATTATATAGCTTTCTCATATACCTTAATGTTTCCATTGTTAGAGATTTTATAAAAAAATTTCTAAATGGGTGGAAATAAAATCATTGTTATAGCAATATTCAAGGTTATGTGATAGAAGATAGGGTATTATTATATATTTACAACAAAGATATTTATTTCCATGAATTTTATGACCTACTCTTATTTTAAGAGAATTATGAAATTTGAGAATAATAATTTATCTATAGAACCCTATCTCTCATACAATATGATGCTAATTAGGATTATTGAACCCCTAATAGTGGGGGTGGGGGTTTAATTAGTGGTTTTATGTTTAAAAATAATAATAATTTATAAAATTTAATGATTTTAACATCATAGAGATATTTTACTATTCAAATTATATAACAATACCACTAAAATGATTATATAATAATTTAAGTAAGTAATAAAATATTTAAAAGGAATCACCTCACAGTGGGACGTTTCATCCTTTATATTATAACTCCATTTGATCCCTGATCACTCACTATTAGATGTTATTGAATATAAGTTTGAGCCAACTCCCATTAGACTACTACTATTTCCCAATAGATATTATTAAACTAAATCTGATTAGTTTAAAAGGTTTTATAATAAAAAAAGAGGCACAAAAAGTTTAATTTTTTTAAGAAAAAAATCCAAAAAATTTATTCAATAACTTTCATCACATTTTCTCCTACTGGTGGAGTTTTTATTGGTTCTCCCATTCTAGAGAAAATGAATTTATTTCCGATGTGCCTACCTAAAATTATTCTTTTATCTAACAAATTTTTTATACGATTAACATAATCCTTTCACCTTACATTTCCATGAATGATACATTTGATATTTGTAATATAATAATGATGCTAAAAATACATTCTTCATTTTCATATCTTGATACTCTATGTAAATTTTTTTTCCAAATCATTGATCGAAACAATATATTTTTATCCTCTTAAACATGAATGTTTTGATAGGTTGGAAAATAAAAAAATTCATCATTTTATATTGTATCAATATGAATTGTTATTATCAAAAACCCATATTGTATTTTTGTTTCATTGTGATGTTGAACCTAAAATAAAAATAGTGGGAACACAAATTCGTTTTCCCTCTCACTAAAATTACATAATCAATTATTCACTATTATATTTAATTGTTTTGGAAACATATAAATTCATAATGGAATATCATGTTCATTTATGAAAATTTTTGGTTTCATCATGTAATCAAACAATCCTCAAACTCCCATAACATCAGCAGTAATGAGCACAGTCAGCTTCCATTACTTTTCTAAAATACACCTCACATAATTTAGAAAGATGAATCCTATAGAATATTATACACATGGTTGAATTATTATTTATAAAACTATTAAGAACATTTTTTCAAATCGATAAATCTGTATTTAATGAAAATATTTGAAATTTTAACTTCTTTCATCCGAATGAATTATTTCTAATGATTATGAAATATATAATGAATACCTGATTTCATTGTCAGATCACTATTTATATGATTTTATATGATAAGTTGTATACATAATAATCCTACTATTAGTGGACATAAGAATATTTTTCATATGGATCAAAATTTCATTTGATATTGAATTTTCATCAACTCAATCTTTCGACGCCACATAGGTTAAAACTCATTGAATTGTTTATTCAGAGGAATAATGCTTTTTTTGATTTATTTCCATCCTATCAATTTTTGTTTGATTGATATTCATAAAATGGAATTTAATCTACTATTTTACTTCATTATCACACTTAATAACTATACAACATAATGAAATTTTATAATTATAAATACTTATCAACATTAAAGATTCATACGAACTAGTTTACTAGGAAACTAAATTCAATGAAGATGGTTGACTACATTATTTCAACCTTGATCTACTTTGTTGAATCAAAAAATCATTCTTCCAGGCCATAACACAAAATTATCTTATTGATTTATCACATTCTATTTCTATCAAATTTTATGACACCTGAAACACTATGTAATAAAATATTCATGGCTATTATCTAATTTTATTTTTTGATTTACTGAACATATTTCATTCTAATCCTTTGTGAAAACAACCCATTTTAAAAACATTAAAAAATAAAATAGCATAACTTTATAAAAAACATCATCTAGAATATTTTTTTGAATTATTTTGTATTGTGAATATTGGATTTCCTTTATTATATTCTATTTTGAACATCTTTCTGAATCTCTTCTTGGGGAAAATATGTCAAAATTATCAAAAATATTTTCCAATATAGTTTTTTTTGGTGCCTAAAATTATCACCCCCTATTATAAAATTTCATCACCTCTGATATTTTTACATTGATAGGAAGTTGACGAAACAACATATAATTATCTCATTTATTTAGATTATAATTAATAATGATGAAGAGAATTTCATAATTTTTTTTCTATCATCTCCTCTAGAAACCTCATATCAAAAAATTCATAATATCAATTAACTTCATTTCTCATATTTTCAATGAAAAAACATCTCAATAAAATTTTGATAAAAAAATATTTCATTTTAAAACATCATAATGAATATTTATTATAAAATTTCTTAATCATCATTCATTAAAATGAAACTATATACCTCTAATAAAGAATAATTTTATGTGAAAACCCCCATTTCATTATTAGAGATCAAACATGGAATAAAAAGAAGTATTATTTTAAATTCTTAAAACCATTAATAAAATTATATTACGCAATTGAATATAACTCATTTTCATTTTAAAATGAGTTTATTTTTAAAAAAATTAACCAAATGCCCAATATGTTTATAGCTAATATAAATAAATTTCATTAAAATTTTATCTTGTTGCAAGAAATTCTGTTTTTATGTAGATCTGAGTCCAATTAATAAAAAATAATGAGTACCATTTTTATAATAAAACTTGTAATTGGTATGAGGAATAAACTATTTTTAATTGATATATTACTATTCACTCAATACTATTTAGAAATCCTCACTGAAGCATCATTCTATTTTATATTGAAAACTAGATCACTCCATGGGGGTGTTATTTAGAATATTAAACCCTAATCATGAATCTCTTTAACTTATTTTTCAATTCAATTATGTTAATGAAATCTATTTTATAATGAGGTATTTAAATTTTTTATCATTAGGAACACAATCAATGGTAAACTAAACATTATGATCAGGAACAACATAAGTAGATCCTCAAGAAATTCATCTAAAATTTCATTATATAAGTACCAATCTATGATGAATAATTTCCATGTTTTAAATAAATTTTTAAATTTAACACTCACCCACATCTATAATTAATTTACCAAAATATAGGTAAATCATCACAGGTATAAACTAATTATCATATAAAATATGTAACTCATCTATCAATAGAAAAATATGACTTTATCTTTACTATATATCATATCATGAGAAAATAAAACCCAATCAATTATTATAATAGCATCAATTTCCATTATCGGTATCAAAACAAGGATTGTATGAAAATCAATAAGATAACAGATAATAGGATTATTAATATAAATTATGAGTGGTTAGTACGTCACCTGGGAGTTATTACCCAAATTTTGGAATCCATCCATTTCATGTGGAGATATTCCTATTTTACTTAAAAAATACAAATAAAGTTAAGGAAACATATATAATAATAATTAATAATACCATTCAAATAATTTTAGTAATCAAATAATGTACATATCACCAGTTTCTTGGTTGAAAATTACTATGCACTCACTAGGATCTCAGTGCTTCGGATGCATCAGATTCTCCTTCTTATATGGTTTTGCGGGCATAATCGCCGGTGATGGTGATACTTTCATAACTTGGGTTTTTCCTCTCTTCCATATATTTCTATCTCATTCTATCCTCCATAATTGATTTTTCTTCCAAGTTTATATTTTTTATGTCACTCCCCTCCCTTAGTTTTTTCCAACCTGGCCCATATGTCCTCAAATATGGGCCTAGGTGCTATAATTTATGATGGTTTTCTGGTTCTTGTGGTGACATTCATTGTAAATCTTCTCCACTCCCCTTGCTGGACAACCCCCCAAACTTCGACTCCATTCCTTTTGGGCTCAATGTGGGATCAGGGCCTACTTGGGATTTTGCTGGAGGGGGTAGAAACTGGTTTCATCTCATATTCTTCTTCAGTCTTTTGGCCATTCTAGGATTGGTTGTTTTGATTTAATGGACAATAACTCAATATTACAATCCTTTGATGAAATCTTGTGTTTTAGGTGTTCTGGGAGGGTAAGATGAGAAATCCCCAACACTATTAAAAATTCATAGTTCCGTGAATTTTTTTTTCATTTTTTTGAACAGTGATATCAGTTAGTAATTTTCATGATTTAGTGTCTATGAGTAATATTCATCTGTTGTTGTCGATGAGTAATCTTAATCATTCAGTGTCGGTGAGTCAACTTCATCTATAAGTGCAGGCGATTCATGTTCATGTGTTAGTGTTTGTGAGTCATTATCATCTATCAATGTTATTAAGTCATCTTAATATGTCTATGTTAGTGATTCATCTTTATCTCTCTGTGTCAGTGTTTATTTTTCAATAGTCTATATCGGCGATTCATCTTCATCTATTGGTGTTAGTGAGTAATCATCATCTGTCGATGTTGGCGAGTCATCTCCATCTATCAGTGTCGATGAGTCATCATGGTGTGTCGGTTTTAGAAAGTCATCTTTAACTATCAGAAATTCATCTTTTAGAACGTCATATTCAACTATCCATGAATCATCACTCACTCTCATTACTATTCACAGAATGGGCCTTTGGCTGAAAATTTCGGCATATATTCCATGTAATGGGCTAAAATCCAACTGGGCCTTCGGGATATGTAATGGGTCTCCCTCTACCTAGTTAAAAGAGGTATTTTCTTGGATTTAATAATAAATGCGGCTTCAAACCTAACCATTAAAAAAGAACATTCAAGTGCTTGTTTTAAGGAAATTAAAACTGATTCAAAGCCCATTACTCATATCTTAATTTTCCAAAAGATAATCGTGGCTTTACTCATTCAAATTGTGTAGTATTAATGATAACCGCCTTAAAAGGAAAATCTAAAACTGTATCTAAACTAATGCTCTATTTATATTTTCAAAAGGTAGAGATACCTTTTTCATTGTTCTTCCTTCATTGTTTTCTTCTAGAAAAATATTCCTATACTCATTCCCCCCATAGGAGCATACAATCAAACTGTGATCATTGTATAATTTTCCATGGACTCTTTCTAATACAAGAACACACACTTTTTACGTGCAATAAGGAAGTGTCAATACGTCTTAGGTATAAATTATATTCTACTATTGTTCTTATAGGTTCCTCTAATTCAATTTTTCCTTTCCATGATATCAAATGTCATAAACATGTTTCTAATGGATTTTTCTTGGGTGTTGGTTGGTGCAGCGATGTATCCATGTCTTTGGGTGGATATAGTCTTCCGATATAATTGATCGTGATCCACTGTGTTATCCTAATCTCATGTAAATAATGTCATGACCATTTTGAGGTAGGGGATTCATCGATTATGTATTCAATTTATGTGTAGTAGTAGAGTTAGCATGTTTAAACCCACTAGATCAAAATGGATTTGGAATAATAAATATTTTTACTTGATTAAATAAACGTAATCGATAATATGTTTTATATTTATATATCTATAATAGTTTTCCTCTTAATTTCTCGGCCACATTTCATTATTGCTTTTCAAGTCAGAATTTCATTCTTTATGGAATTGGTAAAGAACATAAAGCCACAATAAATTATAAATTAATTGTCTAAACATAAAGAGGCATGTAAATGAACCATATTGTTGTTTTAATTTGATGATAATAAAATGTATTCCATTATGCATGTTTAATTGAATCGGTTAATTTAGTATGGATTTATAAACTAGTTGATTGATAAACGACAATGCCTGGTAGGGTATGGAGTTATCCTCTTTCTTATAAAGACTATCATGCCTAATGTTTTTTAACTATGAGGGAAAATTTCCTATGAAGTCAGAATTCCTTGTTTAGAGACAAGATCCAAGTTGCTATTGTTTTTTTCTTACTTATTGTTTTTTAGGGTGAGCCTGGTATGGGTAATAATAGAGTGATTTTGTAGTGTGTAGAGAAAGGGAGGCCTAGTGGTGGTGGTATAAGTTGATGTATAGAGTGGTGATATGCATCAGTTTATGCATGCAGGTGTTAGGGAGGACACTGGGGATTATAGAACATGTTGAAGCTGAGCTTACTATTGATCTGAAAGTGGTTTCTAATTTCGAACCTATTGATTGTTATTTGCATTAGATTCTCCACTACCTGCGGAAACTATTATTTCATACTCTACGTCCAAAAGTTGATAAGACATGTGGGGTATTCCACATGATTTTTGTGTTTAGCATCTTGAGTAAGGATGGGTCTATGCTCTTTTTACAGGTGACATACACTCAATGAGTAGTTAACATAATCCTTATGTTGAAGCCCTTTTTTGGTAGCTCAGATTTTTTTTCTAGAAAACCAAGGGATATGGGAAAGTAATAATGTCCTTAATAAATGATAGAATAAACTATGTTAACCCATGGGGTTGGATATTGCTGGGATGAAATGCTGATGTTACAATTTAAAGGAACTCTGGACATAGTTGGTTATGCCTAGAGGGCATGGAACATTGTTGTCATATAATGAAATATAATGTGAAATTTCCCATGTTTATGTAATGGTCTATGAATTAATCCCAATAAATTGAAATTGGTTAAAATAGAAATGTTTATATAATAAATATATTTAAATGATATTGTGCTTATAGGATATATAATCTTAGTAGTGGTAGTTAAGAGTCCATGCAACATTAGCTGCAATTGAGACTATGAAAATGCTATGCCCATCATGTGGTTGTGAGCAATAATATATTCAATACTTTTTGTGTTTCTATAATCTACTCCACCATGTCATTTTGGGAAACTGACACCCCGAAGATTCTGATCCATAGGTGGTGTTTACCCCAACATTCTTGTGGGAGGAACGATGAATGAATACCCCCTTTGACAACACTTTCATCTATTGGTAGTTATTGTGTTGGTTGGAATGATGGTAATATTTCCCCCATAAATGTGTGTTGAGGGCTATAATGGCTTGTGGTTTTCACACACATATATCCTAGATATAATTTCTTATGATCTACAATAGGTGTAACGTCTATAGGCTATGATTTCTTGAGGATCCTTACTCAGTTTAGGGGATGTAAGGGATTAATGTATATTCCCCATAGTATAATACATGTTATGTGAGCTCTGGTATCTCCCATATACTACCTGGTTACTTTGATTATGTGAAAATAGTGGTTGTGTTTCCTGAGGTGCATGTAGTGGTGCAACTCACATGTGTTTGCGGGCATCGATTTTGGAGTGAGATGATTAGGACATGCAACATTGGGGCCAAGCGGCACACTAGTGGGAAAGTGGTAGTGTGGTACCCAAGATATACTTCATCATTTTATAAACACTCTTAGGAGATACATGGGGGGAGTATCCATGATGAGGCTGGGAATATAATATACCTATTTAGGTGGCCAGTTGGTTTCACTTATTGTTCATTATGATTCAACATTCCTTATTTACATTTACATGAGAGGATCCAATGATTTATACTGTTATTCTCACCCAGTGTATACATATATTAATTTTTCAGGTCAGTAAGAGTTTGTTGGAGATTTGAATGGTAACTAATAGATTAGGGTTTCATGACATATCTGGGCTTCACGGTTGCTGTTGTTTTACATTCTTTTGGTACATACAGTTTCACTTTTAGTTGTAGTAGTTCATTCCTGAAATTACATATTTGTATGTGAGATTAATTTTATAGTACATTCTGTGTTGGATTTGGTTGGTGTTTGTCTCCTCCCAATATTTTACATGTGTCCATTTATTGGGTAATGAATCCGTTTTTTGTGTTTACTATACCCTCAGTTCTAGTCCCAGTCCTGAGGCCTACTAGAGGTGGGACTAGGGTGTCACTATCACTCTCTTATAATTTCCGACCTAGAGGGTACACTTTTTGGAGGGGGTGATGATAGAGTGGTATCAAAGGTTTGTTTGAGTGATATGATGGAGTTTGGAGTTAGGCAAT
This sequence comes from Viscum album, assembly GCA_963277665.1. NCBI lineage: Eukaryota > Viridiplantae > Streptophyta > Magnoliopsida > Santalales > Viscaceae > Viscum > Viscum album. The sequence goes on from OY728160.1 coordinate 637,818,614, forward strand.
CATGAGGGTGGTTGGGTTTGTAGGGAAAAATTGTCATTCAATTTTAAAAAGTATTTTAAACACTGGAGACCCATTGATCCATAGGTATTTAGGGCCCCCTGGGATGTTTTTGACAAAAATTTATGTTTACAGTGTCTACAAAATGAGGCTACACTTGTTACATGATAGAGACCCTAGAAAGCATCATGCATCATTATTATTTGTTCCTATGTTTTATTGGGTAGACCGTGGGATATGATTTTCAAAATTTAATAATAGAAAATAATAAAATATTTAATTAATTTTTATTCTGCCATATTCTAGGTTTTTGAACTCTAACTATTTTTTATTTTATAGTTGTGGATATAGGTCGATGTCCACATTCAATTTGCACCGAATATGTTCTAAAGATTGTGCTAGCCAATATAGGTAGATTATATGTTGACAAAGAAGAAAAATGGCGGATGACAATCCGAGAGTTTTTGTGCAAAATTCTATATATGTACAAGGGCTCAATATCAGATGTGGTCACAGATGAATGGTTGGTGGAGGTTGAGAGAGAATTCAATTCGATACATACTCATAAAGAGCACATGGTGTTATTGGTTATGGAAATGCTACATGAAGAAGAGACACAATGAAGGTTCTTATTCCCTAGTGGTCACAAGGAGTTAAAAGTCTTATGGGAGGAGTTTTAGGAATAGATCAGATTCCTGTTTCTTTTTCAACAGTGATGGCATCCAGTCACCAGAGCTATGAACCCTTTGATACCATAGCTCCAGTGTATGAGAGTTTTCAATCCATTTTTGGAACCATTAACAATATTCTTTGGACCAATTTCCCTATATGGAGGATAGGGAGATCCATTTCTAGGATGCTTTGCATTCAGATATCTAGTGTTAGGTCAGCCAGTTTATGCTGAAGATGTATCATGAGGTGTTAGCATGGGTAGAGATCATCTAGAGGATGATATCTAGAACCAGATCATCATAGAAGTGGATTCATTAGGATTCCTTATGAAGTATAGTTGTGGTCCAGGTTTACCAGTTTTCATGTCACAAGAGTTTCCATTCAACCCGAGGTTTGTCACGGACCTCATTATCTCATTTATCCAGGGGCATCGCCTCTCAGACCAATTCCATGGGACGAGGCACTTTTTTTATTATTGAGGTAGAGGTCATCAAAAATGGGAGTGCCCAACCATTCGGAGCAGTCAGTGTGAACCAGGTGTTCTTATTCAAGTTCATATATTGAGGAATTTTCAGCTAAGGCATCATTAGTATGATGCACTAGGATTTGATCAGTATAGAGATTAAAGGGCAGGTTGAGGATTCACCTAGGATTCTCCCCACCCTCAGATAGTAGATAATAGTCATGGTTGTTGTCATTAGCAAGGTTGGAGAGGTCCTGGACCAGGTCATGGTAAGCTTCATGATTTTGCATTTCCAATGTTGTGTTTTCCATATGTTGTTCTATATACATTTTTTTTGTTTCTTACATGATTGTATTCCTTTTTTGATTCATGAGTGACACACTCCTTTATATCACATACCCTTGTCCATTCCATGGGACTTTAGGTAGATAGGCTTCTTGTGCCCCTAGCATTGACTACACCTATTGGAGCTCAAGTTGAATTGTTTGAATTATGTATATACTATGAGCTAGTAATGATGCGGCACTTCTCTTGGGGATATTTACTATGTTTAAAAATAAAAATATATGATGTCATCATTTGTATGGATTGGTCTTATTCTTTTATGGATATCATGGATTGCTTCAGGAGAAAAATGGTGTTCTTCAATGCTGATTGAGATCCAGTGGTGTTTTTAGTTGCTTCAGACCCATAGGTGGGTCAAAGTCATGTTTTTCCAATGGAATACTTTATGTCATAGATGATTATTAGTTAGTTAGATGTTCAAACAATGGCATTTTCAAGGATCATTGAAGATTACCCTCATGTCTTTAACAAGAGGTTGAAGTGTTTTCCCTCGATGGGAGATTGAGTTTGGGATCTATCTAAATCCAGGAGCATCTGATATATCGATGTGTCCATATATGGTGGAGCCATCTGAGTTTCGAGAGCTGCGAGAACAAACAAATATTTCTTTTTCATTGGTTTTTTGTCTGAGTGTGTCACTTTGGGGTGTACCTATTTTTTCATGTAAAAGGATGATGATAGTTTTCTTTTGTGTATAAATTATCATCACTTAACCAAAGTGACACTAAGGAATCAATTTCATATTCTAGGATTGATGAATTATTAAACCAACTGAATGGTGAATGTTTGTTCTCAAATATTAACTTACGGTACAGATATATTCAGATGCATGTAAATGATGATGATATACCAAATAATACATTTTTTATCATCATGGGAATTATTATATCATTGGGATTCTATTAGATGTGATGAATTCTCCAGCCATGTTCATGGGGATGATGAATGATGTGTTCCATGAGTTCCTTGTTATGTTCGTGGTGGTCTTCATTGTCGACATCTTTGTGTAATCCACATCTGAGGAGTACAATTCAGAGCATCTTCAGGCTATTTTTGGAGTTCTTCGTCAACAAAAACTATTTGGGTTGCTGTCAAAGTTGATGTTTTGGGCTGTAGATGACCGTTTCATGGGATATGATGTATTTCAGCAGGGATTAGTTGTGGATCGGTCAAAGATAGAATCCATTGGGACTTTGGCATGCCCAAATATAGTTGCAGGTGTGTGATGTTTCCAAGGACTTTCAAGCTATTACAGGAGGTTCGTTGGTGATTTCTATTGAGTTTTGAATACTTTTAATGTGTTAACATGAATAGATTAGGAATTCATGTGGACTAATCAGTGTAAAAAAATTTTGAGTTTAGGATGGAGAATTTGGTCAGTGCTCTAATTCGTTGTTTACCAATAGATGGATTTCAATTTGATGTTTTCTTTAATGCTTCACATTTTGGGTTGGGTTGTGTTATAATACAATAGTGATTAGTCATTTTTTATGGGACTCAGAAGTTGTGTCCCCATCTGTGAAACAATGTCACCAATGATCTAGAGTAAAAAGAAATTGTGTTTTACCTAAATATGTGGAGATAATAACTCATTATAGGGTGATTTTTGGTCTTCACCGATCATAAAATATGAAAGTAAGTTTTCTCCCACCATCACATGATCCTAAGAAAACATTGATGGTTGGATTTCGTACATGATTACCACTTCAAACTATCATATACACTTAGTAAGGGGAATGTTTTAACTGATGCACTGAGAAGGCAATAGTGTAGTGTTATAGTGCATGAATCAGTTGATTCCATGAGAATAATGGATGAGCTTTTGGCATTACATTTGGATATGTGAGAAGTTGGGGGAATATGTTGTCTCTTTCAGATAACAGTGTAGTCATCTCTGGTGCAATAGTGAGAAGAGTCCATGTTGGGGGATCAAGAGGTGGAGGTCTACAGAGATTGAGCTCTTTATGGAGAGGCCCCTAATGGGTGGTCTAAAGGTGAACAACACCCGGTGTTGTTTCTTGGAATTATTCTCAATTTTTTGAGATGTGTGATATGGTTTCTAAGGAGTTTCATAGTTCTCCATTAGAGGTACCTCATGGCTTAACAAATATTTCTAATCTTTGGGGAGTTATTTATGGTGGATTGGGTTGATGTGTGTTGTCGCAGAGATTGTGTATCAATTATTGGTCTTCCAAAAGCTAAAGGTTGAGCACAACGTTCTTGGTGGGTTTCTCCAGCTAATATATGTTCCACCTTGTAAGTGGTTGGACATCTCAATGGAAACTATTTCCATTTTACCATGAGCTCAGGGAGGATATGATTCTATATGTGTAGTTTTTGATTAATGTATGAATCCATACCACTTTATTCTAAATAAAGAGTCTTGCAATGTTGTGTTTTTATTGAAGCGGTATGTTAAGGTGGTGGAAAGACTCCACAAAGTATCATGGACTATAATTTCTGATCAAGATTATTTTTTTACATCCATGGTGTGGAGAGGTCTCTCGTATTATTTTGGATTTCATCTATTAAATAGCACCAATTTTCATCCGTAGATGGATGGTTAGATTGAAAAGACTATCCACACTCTTGAAGACATGTTACATTCTTATGCCATTAAGTTTGGAGGTTCATGGATGAGGCACTTACCCTTGGTAGAGTTCTTCTACAAAAATAGTTTCGACTCCACCATCAATATGGTGTGGTTTGAAGACTTATATGGATGACCATTCTGGATACTTCTTTGTTTGAATGGGCTCATCAATTCGAGGTGTTGGTTGTTTTCGGGGCCATGAAATAATGGGTAGCTCATCCCCCACATATTGGAAGGATACATGATATTTTTCATGTGTTTCATCACTTTCATTGTCTTCATGATGACTCGCGCATAATTTTTTTGGGATAGATCAATGGCGACGATGATGTGACCTTAAAGAGAGGCCTATAGAGATCTAGGACCGCAAGTAGAAGGTGTTGAGTAGGCATGATATAACTTGGTTCGTGTCTCCCAGAGACATGGTTTCATGGTGGAGAGTACTTGGGAACATGAGTCAAAGATATGTTCTCAGTAACATGAGATGTTTAATGGTATGTTCTTTTCTTGTAATGATGTTCATTTTGTGGTTGTAGACCATTCATGATATGAAATGGATTTATCTTGTTCCCTTTGTTTACATTCTCTCTTCTGAGAGGTTTCTCATCAAGGATATTAGTTATCATATGGTTATAGTTTTTGCATTGTCTCATGTTATTCCTTTGAGGAAGTGTTTGAGGTCATTTGGTGGTGGGATCCTTGAGAAGTATATCGAAGGGTTGTTGTTCATGCCCTTTTTTATTTCCTCTCTAGGTTGGTTTTGGATTATTGGGGAAAAGAATGTTTTGATATGTATCTAATGTAATGTACCTAGAATCTCTAGTCCATTCTATTGTTGAAATATAGTGTTTGAGGTGTTCTCAGAAGTCAAGATGACTAATCCACAACACTTTTCAAATTTCTATTCATGTGAATAGTATTTCCAGTTATTTGAATAGTGTTGTCGGTGAGTTGTTATATTCAATTGATGTTAGCGATTCATCTTCATTTATTGGTGTTAGTGAATCATTTTCATCTATATATGTTGATGAGTCATCTTCATTTTTCAATTTCTGTGATTAATCTACATCTTTTGGTGTTTGTGAGTCATCATTATTTGTCGGTGTTTGTGATTCATCTTCATCTATCGATGTTAGTAATTCATCTTCATTTTTTAGTGTCGATGAGTCATTTTCTTCTATTAGTTTCGGTGATTCATATGCATATATATGTTTCAATGATTCATATTCATTTTTTGGTGTCGACGAGTCATCTTCATGTGTTAGTATCGGTTAGTCATCCTTATATGGCAATGTTTGCGAGTCATCATCAACTGTTGGTGAGTCAAAATCAACAATTAGTGAGTCATATTCATCTTTTAGTGTTGGTGATTATTCTATTAGTATCAGTAGGAATTACATTGTTTCTAGATCAATTCGAAAAAAAATTCTTCTAGCTTCCTAGAATTTCAATACATTAACATTTTCATTGATGTGAAATGAACTCAAGGCCTTATTTTAAGGAATTTAAGGCCAATTTAATGAGTGTTACCCCTTTCTTAAAAATCTTAATGGCCCCAGTGCCTTTACTCGGTCAAACCACATAGTATTGACAAGATCCTATTTTAATGGAAAATCTAAAACTCTGTCTAAAATAATGCTTCATTTATATTTTTGAAAAGGCTGAGACACCTTCTAAATTGTTATTTCTTAATTTTTTCCCCTAGAACATGATTCCATGTGTTCTCCCCCCTTATGAGTTGTGTGATCATACAGGTTTCTATGGATTAGTTTCCTTGTATTCTTCATTCTGAAATCACACCCCCTATTTTGGTGCAATAAGCATGTGATGAAATGTCTCTGATATAATGTATATTCTAATATCATTAATCAAGGATCTTCTCCTTCAATTTATCTTTTCAATGTTATGATATGTGATCACCATGTATCTAATGGAGTTTTCATTGGTGTTCATTAGTGTGGTGGTGTCTCTACATCCTGTGGTGGATTCAGTCTTCTAGTATAAGTGATTGTGATCGGTTGTGTTAGCTAATTATCATGTGAAGAGCATAAAGAAACATTTGATTTAGTGGTGTCCTGGCTTCTCTATTCTATTTACGTACATTAATAGAGTTACCATGATTTACCCCACTTGAAAACAATGTAATTGACATAATGTATATTTGAATAGAATTAAATATTTGGAATCTATCATATATTATTAATTTATATCGTGACAACAGGTTTCTCTAAGATTTCTAGATCATGTGATATATATGCATTTCTTTTAAGAATTTCATTCTTTATGGAATTGGTAAGGAATGTTATTTCGAGCTAAATTATAAATTAATTGAATAATGATAAAGTGGCATGTAAATGAACCTAATTATTTTTGAAATTTGATGATAATAAAATGAAATTTTTTCTTGTTTAATTGAATTGGATAATTCAATATGGATTTAAGAAGTTATTGTTCGATAAAATAAAATTCCAGATATGGTTCTATGTGACCCTATTTCTTGCAATGGCCAAGACGCCATATGTTTTGTTACCATGAGGACTTGTTGGCTATGACATTATAATTCCTTATTTTGGTCCAAGATAAATGTTGCTATTATTTGTTTTATACTACATGTGTTTTTGGGTGAGCCTGGTATGGCTAAACTTGGAGATATTTTGTGGTGTGTGGAGGCCTAGAGGCCTAGTGGTAGTGGCAGCCATTTAATCTTACAGTGGTGAGATTCATCGATTAATGCATTACGGTGTTAGGGAGGACACCATGTTTGATGAAACAGGTTGAAGCTGAGCATACCATAGATATTAAAGTGGTGGATGATTTAACATGTTGTTTTTCTATCTTCATTAATTGACTAACTTCTTGAGGTAGTTGGATTTCCTTACTCTCTTTCAAAAAGAGGTGAAGACATGTAGGGTAATTAACATACATTCCATATTTATCTTCTTAAGGATGGATGGGTCTACACTAGTGCTATATGTGGGAAATTATCTACGACTAGTTCACCTAATCACTCTGTTGAGCCCCATGTGTTTGTTATCATAGAGTGATTATCTAGAATGTCTGGGTTTATGGGAATGTAATAATGATGGAAATAAATGATTGAATAAATTATGTTAACCCATGGGATGGATCTTCCTAGGATTCAATGATGAGGATATAATTTAAAATAAATATGGACTTGGTAGGTTATACCTCTAGGGCATGGAAATTTGAAGTGATGATAATGAAATTTAATGTTGAATTTCTAATGTTAAATTAATTATCTAATAGTTAATCAAAAAAAAGTGAAACCAATTAAATGTGACATGATTATTTAATAAATATATTTAAATGGTTGTGTGTTTATAAGATATATAGTCTTAGATATGGAATTCTAGAGTCCGAGCAATGATAACTATAGTTGAGTCTGTGACTATGTTATGACCATATAGTTGTTGTGAGATATAGTATATTATGTAATTATTTTGTTTCTATATGCTACTCCACCATATCAGTTATGGAAACTAAAACCCTGGGGATTATGATCCCTAGGGTTGTTTTCCCCAATATTTTGGTGGGAGGATGGATGGATGACTACCCTCATTATCCATGCTCTCCTATCTTGGTAGTTATTGTGCTGGTTGTAACGATAGTTATCATTCCCCCATATATGTGTGTAGATGGTTGTAATGGATTTTTTTTGTTCTAAAACATATATTTTGGATGTAGTTTCTTATAGACTACTATTGGTGTAAAATGTATTGGATGAGTTGTCTTGATTATCCTTACATGGTGTATGGGCTGTAATGACTTGAGGTATAATGCTCGATTTATGATAAAAGTTATGAGAGCTATCTTGGATCCTGAAAAATACCTAGTTACATTGTTTATGTGGACATAAAAGTTGTGTTTCATGACTTCATGTTGTGGTGCTATGGCCACGTGTCTATAGGGAATCCTTTTTGGAGAGAGATGCTTAGGAACTGAAAAGTTGGGGAAATGTAGAAAACTAGTTGGAAGGGTAGCGAGGTACCCTTGATATTATTTATTATTTTATATACTATTGTGTAAATTACATGGTGAGAGTATCCATGAGGAGGCTAGGAACATAATATACATGATTAGGTGATTTTTAATTTTTACATTTTATTCAGTATGATTTAGCATGTTTTCGTTACATTTTCATGAGTGGATATAAGGATGAATCTACAGATTATACTGATATAATAACCCTTCATATACAAGAAAAAATGTTTTTTAGGTCACATGGATTAGGTATGAGATCAGGTTGGTTACTAATAGCATGGGGTTATATGTGTTTTTTGGATTCGTGGTTGATGAATATTTACATTCATTTAGTACATATAGTTTTTTATTTTATTTTTAGTAGTTATTTAATGAAATTAAATTTGTGTAAATGGGATTTCATTTATATTTCAATCTGTGTTGGAGTTGGTTGGTGTTTTCTTTAACTATATTTTTAGCCTGTGTTCTCTTAGATGGAAATTCCTCCCATTTGTTTATTTACCATACAGTTGGTGCTAGTCACCAACCCAAGGCCAACTGAAGGTATGAATCATGTGTCATTATCTCACTCCACTAATTTCCAGCCTAGGTGGGGAAAACTTTGTGGGGAGGGGTTAAGACATTTGATTTTAGGTGTGATGTATAATGGGTGTTATGATGGGATTTTCCATTCTCTAAGAGTTTGTTTTTTTGTTGGTTCTTCCTTCTTGTATTCTTTTGGATGAATGGTTAATGGTGGTATGTGGTTGTTTCTCCCCTATTAATAATGAAAAGATCTCCTCTATATTCTCTAGCCAAGGCCTCCACCTCTCAACTCTGCTCTGGCATCCCGGTCAGCACTCCATTTCTAGTCAGTTGGGTGAGATGGTATTGATGGAGTTTCTGGGAGGTATTGTTCGAGTGGCCTTTGGCCCATAGAAAGGTGACTGACATTCGATGTTATCATTATGATAATGGTTTTAATGTTTTCTAATTTTTTTTATTTTTTGATGGTTTATTTTTCATTCAGAGATGAAGATGGTGGTGAGTGGTGTTTCTCATTGTTACAATGCCAGAAGGTGTTCTCTCAAACTAACATTTAGAGATGATGATGATGACTCCACTAAGTCTGTATAATGAAGTTGATGGAGATAATGGAGAAATGATGATGATTGTGGTGGTGAGATGATGGAGTCATCCATTTCAACATGTTGCGACCCGAATTTTCAATTACTGATCCATCTGGTGGAGTTGGTGTTACATGAATTGAAGAGTCCCCAAGCAAGAATAGATGTAAAGTCAAAAAGTTTCCTCTTTGGCATCAAATAAGGGATTATTGATTTTGTAGTATTTTTTGATGGGTTTTTATCTTTTTTTAAATTTGTTAAGGTCACACTTTTACGATCAAAATTGTTTTTAATAAAATTAAAAAAATAAGAATTTGTAATCAATAATATACATATCACCAATTATTTTGAGGTTCCATCAAATAACATGTTAGATTAAAAATATAATGACACATCTTTCCTCCTTAATTCATGTCAATTCCCACCCTTAACAACTAACAATAGATATGAATTTTTTTTATTACTTAACTCATTTTTATCCATAAAATATTAAAACTAATTGAATATAATTTTTTTCAATTGTAGTTTGATAAAAAAAACATTCCATTGAAGTCACCAACAACCTCAACAAACTTACCATATTTGGAAACATTTATTTATCCTTTCAAGCATTCCATAAAATTCATTTTACCATATTAGGAACATGTGATGGGGTGGACATAAGATTTCGTTATTGTATTCTTCAATATTCCTTTTCACTATGAAGACTTATTATATATGTTGTAATGAGTATATAATTTCTAAAAAATATGAATACATTCTCATAGATATTAAATTCACAAGAGAGAACAACATAAAAAACCCATATCCTTCATATATATTAAATAATTATTAAATATATTAATATACATATAATAAAATCCTGAATTTTAAAAAGTACTAGATTCATAGAGTAGATAGATACCAGAAATATAATGTGACAGAATAACAAAAAAAATATTTAAAAAAATGACATGACCCCATTTTCCATTTTCCTAATAAAACTACAAATGATAGCGTTTTGTCAGACAGAAGAACAAGGTGGCATATAAATCCCAAGGGTATAATTAAAGAATAAAATGATGAATGTAATATATTTGATTTATTATTAATATCAACATTACATAAAAGGGATTAGAATAATAAACATCAATATTGAAGAATGGTATATCATTATAAAAACCAGGTAATATAATTTTTTTGGAAGCAACATAATACAATACATCATAAGAATAAATCAAGGATAATAACCATGAAAACATGATGTAGATTTATTAATAAAAATTCTTATGCACAATACATGTTATACATTGATAAATACATTACCTAACTAACTGTATGGATATATATTTATGGTCCCACCAAGAGCAGTCATATCATGTTCATTCATGTCTGTTCCACATAAATCATACAACATAATAAAATTCCTCTTAAAAATTACTATAAGGATCAATGAGTGAGAGTTTTATATATTAAAATCCTAAATAAATGGATATAATTTCAATCATGGGGAATTACCTTGAGTGGAAATGGTGATGTAAATTCAATAAAATATTTGGACTGTAAAATCATTGTATAATTTCATCATTATAACATGTGAACTAATTGTATAATGGAACTGAATAATGACATTGAATTATGTCTTATCATTAAATATAAATATAAATTACAGTAAAATGGTTTTTGGTAACACATTTGAAAATGAATAATTATATTTTAAGAGGATTAAGTTGGAGGTAGTACATGAAATATAATGGTAAATGGGATTATCCCTTACATAGAGAATGAGATTATAAAAGCATGACATGATCCTATAAAGAGAATTTTATCACATTAATAAGGAATTAAATGTGTATTGGGTGATTAAATACATGCTCAATGATTATTTAGTGAAGTATATTAGATGGATGAGTAGGAATTTATAGTAATGTAGACGGTGTTTCTTTGTTAACTTGTAAACATTGGTTTTCACACTATGTGATCAAATTTTAAAACAATATTATTTCCCATGGTTTCTATAAATGTTGATTGGATTTAAATATTTCAAAAGGATATGAAATGGACACCTTAAAATAAAAACATTACTATTATGGAAGTGATTCACGTTTATTATGAATTAATTTTAAAACCATAATAAATAATATAGTGTTTGTAAGATTCATTAACAGTTTATATAATTAACTAAAAAAATTTAAAAAATTATTTTAATTTGTAAACATACTTTCTCTCATGGTTACTCCTTTTAAAATTTCATACACCTCTTTTGATATATTTTTCTATAATAATATATATTTTATGAAATTTTTACTAAATAACTCAATAGTGTCAAATTTTCTGAAAAACAAATATCCAAGGGATAGTTTCAAAATTATGAATTAAAAAAATTATGTTTTAATGTAACGAATCAAAAAGAAGAATTATACATTTTAAATAAATATTCCTAATCAATAAAAAAATCTAAATTTTATTACACTAAAAATTTTCTATACATTATAACAGTTAAATCAGATATCATTAAAATATATTATTATTCATATTTGAATAAATATTTTTTCATAAGAATATTTTAATAAAATAACATTTTTTTAAACAAATAATATTATTTTTCAAAGAGTGACTTTATTGAGGGAACATATATCCAAAAAATTAAAATTTTAAGTTTCACTATAAAAATATATATTTTATGAAACATATTATATTCGAATTAATAATCGATTAATTTAAATGAATATATATATATATTCATTATTTCATTAAAAACTAAATTAAAAAATTCCTATTAATTAGGTGATGATATGTAACACCTTGTTTTTCCATCGTATTCCCAAAGGGTATGTTTTTTATTGGAGGTAAATTCATTATATAATTCCTCGATCATTATTTGAAACATGATTTTGATAACATGAAACATATCATGAAAAAATTTTAAAATTATATTTACTTGTTAGATCTCAAATTGGGCTAAGTTTATGGTATATACATGTGAGTTAATCTCCCTAAAAATCCATGATAATTTATTGCCATAATATAAGTTTATATTGGTCAATGACATTGCTACTTTAATCTATGTTAATTATAATTTTTCAAAAAATATAATATATACATATTATGGTGATTAATATGATATTGATATAGTTTTAGTGATCACAGTTAATAAAAATATTTTAAATATGAATAAATAATTTTTAAAATGGTAAAAAATTTCACAATTTTTGAATATTTATTATATAAACACATTATATAATTATGAAAATATTTAATTAAAATTTTGGTTAATTTATAAAAGTCAGGTCCATTGGGTTCTTCCTCTCATGATAAGTTTCTTCCCAAAATTTTTATTTTTACTATATAAATGTTTATGATAGTTCTACTTCATTGTTTTTGATGACTATGAACATACAACCTAAAAAATATGGTTCTTCCATAAATAATTTTTTTAGATTTCTTGTTTTGTAGACCATTTTTCTTTGATCTAATATCTTCATAAGGTTCTACTCCTAATAATGATAATTATCTAAGGGTAACAACATTGGATGTACCACATGTGAAGATCCAGGTATGTAATTCTGAAAGAGCGATGAATAGAGTACATCATGTAATTGATATTAGATAAGTGGTAGTTCATGTTGAGAGGCTACCACCTCGATGTGATCAGGTATATCGAAGGGGTTGATGTAAGTTTAACTAATATTTTCAATTTACCAAAAACATCAATATGATCTTCCATAAAAAATATAACAGAAAATCCTATAATTCACATCAAACTATAGGTCGAATCGAAAATTATTTATATAAATTTTCTATTTAGTTTTTTTGGATTTAATGTTATTTTGATTGGATTGAGCCTTCTGTATGATCTAATGTATATGATCAGGTAAAATATGCCTCTACTCCCTGATATCATCTAAGAAATTTTCTGTATAACACCTCCTTATATACTGATCCATATAATGATACATTTTTATTTTAGAATGGAAATTTATTTATATTAAAACTATTGTAGGAGATTTTTACGATACCAATATCATAGAGAATTCACTAAAAATGATCTAAACAAATTATTTATATTTTAAACCATTTGTTTAGTTTGACCATCATACTGAGGTTGATTCTCTATAATGAAAATCATTTATCTATCCATTTCATTACCATTGGATTCTCCAAAATATTGAGGAAAATCCTAGATCGTTATAAAATAAAATTAATATTGGTACTCCATGAAGTCATAAAACCTCCATTATGTATATCATGATATGTTGTTTAATGGATAAATCATTCTTGATAGAAATTAAATGAACTGGAATTGTAATATGATCTACTACCACGTATAAGATATTGTTTCCCTTAGATGTCCTAGTTATTGATTAGGATAGATCCTTGGATTTGATTTCCAATTCATGTTGTTGTATATGAAATTTTTCATTCATACCCTTTGAATTATATTGATAATCCTTAACATGGTATCATAATACAATTGAAGATACAATTTTGTAATCTCTAGCTTCTAGTAATGCCACTAGATTTCTTTATTTAGATATCTATACATACTTGTGATTTCTAGTTAAATACAGAAGTATGATCTACGTGAATCATCAAAGATATCAATATTTAGAAATGTTTTTTAGGGGACCATATCCTTATTCTGGAATATATATGTCCATATTTACCGAACAATTTTAAGTTAATTACCATTTTCTATAACTTCTAATTATATTTTGGGGCCTCCAAAATACATTGAAGAATTGATGGATGAGATATTATTGGAGAATTGTAAGATTATGATAATTTCATTACTCTAGTTTCAATCATTTATATGTCATATAATATTTAATCCCTCTCATTCATCATCAATGATAGGGTGGCAGAATATTTTCTTCTCCTATAATTTTAAACACTCTTTAACATCCCAGATTTTTTATAAATTGAATACTCATAATCCTTAATCAATTATAACTGCCATCGCTGGTACATATTGAGCTCCTTTTTTATGATAATATACTAGAGTGTTTTATGTTCCATATATATATATATATATATCATAGTTCTCCAGATATAGATAATATTTCTAAAATATTAATGTTATTACCATTGTATACAATTATAGATCATGAGTTTGGTACTTATTATCATTGATATTTAACTTAAGGTAGTAATAGACTAAACAATTATCTTGTTTCATTATTACACAACTGAATCCATTAATGGAGTAATCATTTTTGACCATAAATACTGGCCCATTTGTGGGTAATATGCTCTACTATAAAGTGATAAGATTCTTATTTTACTCATTAAATTTTCCACATGATTCATCAATACAAAAAAACATCAGCCATTTTAATTTAGCTTAGTTAGTGAGATTGTAAATAATTATTAGATTATTTCAGATAAATTATAGTAAACAATTATTCAATGGAATCTATCAATCCATGTCGAAAATATTATGCTGGAACATCCTTTATTTTCTAATTTTTAAATAGATCAATATATCTCTTTATTTTTCATCATAAGGCCCATAAATATTAATTTTTCTATCTAAAAATAAGATTTATTATAATTTAAAAATAATTATTCAAATTTTTAAGTTTTTCTTTATAATTGAAATATTCAACGCACATTTCTCCACACATATGGAGGAAATAAGAAAATATTATATGAGGAATATATAAAATTTATCAAGGATATCGATAATGAATATATTCATTAAGACCCTAAAGTTAATAAAGGGATTATTGGGTCCATGTTTAATCATTATGAACTCAAAGTTTCATTACCTTATATAAAATGTAGTCTTGGGGATATACTCCTTCTACACATTAAAATGATAACATCCCATTGAAATACTCTAATAAATAAAGTGAGGACAAACACATTTTTTGTCATTATAGTAATCAATCCATTCATGAGGTTACATGTCCATTATCATGATCTTGTTGAGCTCATGATATTCAGTGATGTGGTTTATTAACTGATCTTTATTCATGATGAAGAGGACTAGAGCACCCCATGGTGAATAAAATTCTCATAAAATCCCCTTTATTCATATTATCCTATAGTTTCTTATAATGTATATCCTCTTCAATATAGGAAATTCAATACATAGTCTTTGATATTGAAAATTATATAGGTAAAATTTTGATGAAGAACATTAGATAACAAACTGGAGGAATACCATTTAATTCCCCATGATTCAAATCAACATTTTTCATTTTCAGTGGACATTTCATACATGTTAATTTTTTTCCTTTGTCCCAATCATTTGTGATTTATATTGCTAAACACAAGAAAATAATATCAATTATTAGGATGATGATACCAATGGAGATTCATAATCCTCCTTTAACATGTACAAAATAAGTTATAGATTCAACATACAATGTGTCATTTCATTAATTTATAAATATATATCCTTTCTCTATGATCAATTAAAATAAATACAAAAATTTCTCTTGAGTTTAATTAAAGTATTTATGAAAATAACATTTTGGAATTTCAACCAAAAAATATTGATATATGGTGATTTATATACTCTTAATGTAATAATTTCCAAAATATAATATTTTCATTAACATTTACATCCATTTTTTTATAGTGTTTGAATTGTTAAACTAAACATCCATTAGATGAAATAAAGTGTACAACCAAAATCAAATTGTATGTTTCATCCCTTTGAATGAAAAAATAGAATAACATTAAAAACATCCTTGAAGAAATATTCCTTAGTAGTTGTGGTGGTATAAGACCACCCTTTCAGTCAAGGCTTGAGAGATTGTTGTTGTTAGTGGTCATCGACCACTCTTTGTTTTTTTCTAGGATTGGCAATATTTATGTGCTCCTTGTATCTATAATATTTTAAAGTTGGTTAAGGGATGGATGGATAATTTATTTCACCCATCCCATTGTTGTCTTTCTATTTTATTCATTATCCATATAGGTTCTCATTGTTCACACAACTAATTAATGTTTTTCCCATTGGTGAAATTTCTAGGTTTATTCTTCCCACTCTATTTAAAAGGGGGGTCTATAGTTTCTTTGGATCATGATATTACTATATATCTCTTCAAAAATTAATATCCATCCGACATTTTTGATATTCTAACCCATGAGACCTAGTAGATTCACTAATTACATTTCAATATTAATGAGACATGGTATAATTTTTTCATAGATAAATTTACAAAAACGCCAAATTATTTAATAGATTTTAAATTAGATAAATAAGTAATCAGTTATCATTAAAATCATGGTTAAGGAAAATAATAAAGGTGTGTAATGAGTTTTTTGTGAGATTATCCTCATATTCCTTGGATGATTCTAACTTCTTCTTTGTAATGGACCAGAACTGCTCAGTCCATTTCATAGTGAAAATTAGGGGTGTGATGTGTTTTGGGATGTCAAGATGGATCATTTCAAAAGTATTCCAAATTTCTAGTTTTTGTATGGGTGAGTAAGGCGTGGGGAATCACCAATAGTAGGTTGTGATGGTTACTCTTGACAGTTCCTTGAACCGGTGACTCGCACTAGTAGCTCATAGTGGTGAGCTAGGAACAGTGAGTCACAATGGTTACTCGCCAAACAGTTACTCATACAATGATGACTCACTAAATTCTAGCTGACCAAATGGTATTACACCAAACAATGACTCTGCTAATGGTATTTTATCTAATAGTGACTCACTGAATGGTAGTTCACCGAACGATGACTCACTGAGTAGTGCCCCACACTGATGACTTTCCAATGGCGCTTCATAATGGTGACATTCCAATGGTACCTCGAACTAGTGATTCAACAAAGATGCCAAAAACTGGTGGCTCACCAATGGACCCCTGTACCACTTACTCTACAATGGCGAGTCATTTGGAAAATATTTTCAAATATCCCACTTTTTCCAATTTTCCTAACTGCCTACAGTTTTTCCCTTTTTACATTTCTTTTGACTTAAAGAGATTTTAAAGTCGTGTTTTAAGATATTTAATAACAATTCAATTCCAAATGATCATATCCTTGATCTTTAAAAATTTCTTAAGACTTTTAATAAGGCAACACACATATCTTTGCAACATCTTCCATCAATGGAAATTTTTTAACATATCTATACTTCTACACTATTTAGATCCTCTTAAGCTCAAGATATCATCCACCCAAGTTTTTACTTCATGTTAACTCTTGGTTGAAGGATCCATGAACCCTTATTCCCTTTGGAATCAAGTAAACTGCTATAACTGTTGGATCGTGTTCCCCTTGTGTTTTCCAACTGCATGTGTGCCTCCTATTTTTCAACCAAGAGGTGTCGATAATCTTCATTCCATGTAGGTTTCCATTTGTCTCTCTATTTTGTTATCATGTAGGGTATATGTACAAATTCATCTCGAGTGAATATATATGATTCAAAATTAATCAATGATAATAAAATCGGCATAAGATCATTTTAGAGGTTTTGGAGAAAAGTAATGTTTTATATACTTGTTATTGTTTTTTGTTGTTATTTAGATTTTAATGGGCTATATGCCTACTCCTAATATTGGTAGTTGGGGAACCCTGGTTTCACACATAATGTTTATTGTTGTATATATGTTTTCTTCTCATTAAAAATGCATGAAATGTGGTACCCACTTATATTAGGCTAATCTAAATGGATTCCCTAGGATTACACTGTTTTTGTGATAACACATTTTAATAATGCATTGAAATTGAATAATTTTCCATTAGTTCTGTATATGATGTGGTTCTGTAATGGGATATAGTATAAGGTTCGTGGAATGTTTGTGTTTTGGGTGTATGAATTTGATGTAAGGTGTAGTAATTGTTTTGCGATGTCTGTGAGGAAAATGGATGAGATGTGGTTATGAAGTGGGGTAGTGATTTTTGTACAGGTGAAGTGGTTATATAATAATTTTCATGGTGTGGTTATGAATTAAGAATATAAAAGGGGTTTTTGGCTATAAATTGGTGATGATCCAGAGTGGTTGGCAAAGAGTAATGGGTTAATGGGTGGTTCTACATCCGTTGCATTTTGTTTTTTATAGTTTGAATTAATTCTACCTCCTAGGAAGTGTGGAAAAAAATTGAATATCTGATTTTGGAATAGAATGTAGAATATGAAGATAAAATAAATGAGTGATAACATGATGTATTATTAATGAAGCAATTTGTTGTCAATATGGTATTATTTGGTATTTTTTGAAATCTAGTAAGCAGCTAACTACTAATTTATTGAATAATGAGAATTATGGATTGTGTTCTGCTTGTATGTGGTTGTGATAATGCGATGTGGTTGATTATTTCAAACCATCCATGTTTTATTGGAATTATCTATTTTGTGTTAGTAATTTCCAATGGGAATGTTCAATATGGAAATTTATGTTATTTTATTTTTATTAACCTTCTAATGATCAAGTATAAAAAATATATTGTAAATATAAAATATGATTTTCTTTTAATAGAAATGGGTTTATAATGAATGTTTATTTCAGGCATCAAGAGGATGATAAATTGGAATAGTTGATAAAATAGAAACATTGGAATATGACATAATTATTGAAAATGGATTGTGGGTTGTTTTTTGTTTGTGTGTTTCAATGCATTTATAGGTAGTAGTTAATATGGTAACTCTGTGAGAAGGTTATTCCTTGGTATACACATATAGGCTGGGATTGGTTGTTATAACTCTAAATTTATATACATGTATTTCATTTTTATTTTTATAGACACCCCACTCTATTTCAGCACTATGTGTTGAGAATCCCATTCGTTATGGGGGAGGGTGCCTGTACAAAACATTTCATTGGGTGATTGTATGGCTAGCATCCCTCTCTTCCATTATCACACTTCCAGGTGGTGATAGCTAGATATTCATTGGGTAGGTTGTGGGTTGTGAGGCCCTAGTGTGTATTGTTGATTTTTTCATTCCCATTTCTATTCGTGATGAGATGTTTTGTAATATCCTAGGGGTTTTCAGGTTGATATGTGCCATGATTTTCTATGTGTCTTCATGATGTGATGTGGTTTGGGGGACATGTGGCTATGGGAAGGTTGTGACATGGTTTGTGGCCCAGGATCCTATGGGTGAGACATGATGTGGTTGTGTCGCAAGTGTCTTCGAGTGGGATGTGATGATATTTGGGTACCCAGGTTGTTGAACTAGCTATGAGGATCAGGTTTTTTAGGGTTAGTTTTGACGTGGTGGATTCAGAAGAGGTAGGAGCACCAAGATGTTTTGGGTTATGGAGTGATAGTGGCTAATCTGTGGGAAGGTTGTGCAGTATATCCAAAATATTGATGTGATTAATATATTGCTTAACGTGAATTAAATTACTTGGTTTGTGGGCCTTGTTGAGGTATGCATGACTAATATACCTTATTAGGTACTATTTGGTTCTTCTATTTTCTCATGGGAGAATTATTATGCTTGTACAACATATGTATGAATGAATTTGTTTTTCTTAATTTGTGTCATTTGTTATCACTATATATATACAAAATTTTCTTTATATTTCCAATTGTACATTGTAGACCATGATGTACATTTCTAGTTCTGGCCTTTGGTGGTGTTTCTTTATCGCCCCCATATCTTTTATTCTTTTAGTCTTTTAGTTGCATAATTTTAAATGTTTTCTATTTGGTCTATAAATTCATTATAAGATGGTTTTTATTTATTTTATAATTTCTTCTTGGAGTTTTTGTTGATGACTCCACTTATATCCAAATAATTTTTCCTTATAATGGGTAATGAAAACCATAATGTGATATTTTAATTCCATTGGTTATATTTTTGACCCTAGGGCATACTCGGGGAAGGACTCTCGATCATTATTTCCCTTTCTTCATTTCCATCCTAGGAGGGTAATCATTGGGGGGAGGCTCTCATGCCATAATGGTATTATATGATGATGGTTTCAAGGTAGGTGGAATTTTTGATTTTGGCATAGTGAGGAATTCATGTTGTGGTATGTAAATAGTGATAGTTGACCATGGTACGTGACATATTACTGGGAGACTCTCTAGAAAATTGGACTTAATATCCCCCAAGAACTTGTGAATGGACTCTGAGCCTACTGAATGAACAAGTGAGTCAACAAATCTTGAGGGGTAATGGCCTTACGAATGGTATAAGCATCACGGTGACTTGTGATCTTAATTTAATTTGATGAATTTGTGAAGGTAAAATAAATTGTGTGAATCATGAAATTTTATGGTTTCTTATTCAGCATTTACAATACATTTTTTTTATAATATGAATCTTTAATTATTTCTAAGTTATTTTTATTACAAATAGGGGAGAGTAATATGATGGTTAACTGGCGTGGTTTCTTTCATTGAATCCTTATCGAGGATTCACTGTCTTGTTTCCTTTCTAGTTATAGCATGATTATTATTAAATTAAATTTTTATTCTCAATTTAGCAAAGTATAACATGAAGTCTTGGTTAGATAATATTTGAATTTATTAGAGATGCATGGTTACTATATCTTGTTGTAATCAAAGTTTCACAACCTGTCCCAGTGGGGCCCGAGCCGCAACTCCCCATGCCCGCCTCCAATAGGCTAGGGGCTGGTGACTAGCACCGATTAGACATGCTACTAACATGGGAGGAATTGCCTAAAAACATGTACACACGCACACACATCTCCAAGACCACAAAGCTGAAACGTAAAAACTACTAAAAGCAAAAATGCACGCATACACTAAAAACCCAGCCAATAGAGTACGATAAGAAAGGTAAAGTACAATAATTTTGTAAAGACCCGTAAAATTAAAGGGAAATTTTTTCTTAATTTTCTTTGGAATTTTACAAGAGCGCGGTTTCTGACGGCACCTGATTCCGAGGCCCGGAGTGCCCGGAATCAATTTCCGAAGTTTGGCTCGGGTACGTTCAGTGAACGAACGAGTGGGAATTCCTAACTTTTGATCTGGTGCTCGGAATTGAAATCCGAGGGCACCGATGAACTCGCAGCGCCGATATTCGCTTAAGGAGACCTTTTCGAAATTTGTGTTTGTTACGGTTTGAAAGTTAGTTTTTGGGTTTTTAGATTAAGTTAAATAAAATTTGTGAAATACAAAATTTTATTTTAACTTGATGTGTTTTTTATAAATCCTTCCAAAGGGAGTTGGGAGTGGGACCCACATCCACTTAACCTCCCTTGGGAGGATTAAGTGTGGTGGGGCCCACACGAAACCCAACCTTCCATATCCCTTTAACTCTCCTTTTAATTAATGTTTGACAACTTTAAGTATTAATTGAGGTGAGTTGTTCAAATTCAAACCTTTGAAATTCATGTGGTAAAGTTGTGTAATAATATAAGCTTAAAGCTTATTTTATTCTGGGAGAATTCTTTTACCACCTTGAGAGGAATTTTGGAGCTTCTCCTTATTCTTCTTCTTCTTCAAACTCTGACGAAGAACACGAAGAACCTTCGAACTCCGACGAAGAACGCCGCTCCTCTTTTCTCCGTCTCCCGTGACGACATAACCGCAACATCGACGTTCTTCTTCCGCGATGCTCGACTTCCGCGAATCGTTGTCGATCATCGAATTTTGTTCCATAACCAAGGTAGGGGTTTGCCCTTTTTAAATTATGTGTTTTATTTCCCTCGAGCATGAAAGAAAATCCGTTGGGCATAGTTCCAAATTTTATTAAAAATTTGTGAAACATTCATTGTTGTGTTTACACGATTGGCCAACTGATATCGTTATAACGGGAGGAGACCGGACCGCACGAACACGGCCGATTCTCCTCCCCCTTCTATTATTTCGTGTTAATTTAGCGGAGACAGCGCGGTGTCGTTGCAACCGCGCAGGAACAAAAGAATTAATGGATGGAGTGAGCTGCGACGAAGAAACGCGGTGCCGACGCACCGCGTCGTTGTTTACGAAAGAGACCGCGGTCGGAGACGGGCCGCCGGCGCCGGAGATCATGGAAGGCCGCGGCCCTACAGCCGCGGCGGAGCAGCCAGGGGCGCCGGCCTTGCCGGCGCCGGAGATCAGGTGGGCCGCGGCCCTACGGCCGCGGCGGAACAGCCAGGGGCGGCAGGCCTCGCCGGCCGCCGGAGATCGGCGAAGAGCCGCGGCTACGGCCGCGGTGGAGAAGAGGAGCCGTGGCTACGGCCGCAGCAGAGAAGAGGAGCCGCGACTACGGCCGCGGCGGAGAAGAGGAGCCGCGGCTACGGCCGCGGCGGAGAAGAGGAAGGCGGCCGGCCGCGCCGGCCGCCGGTTTGGAAAGGAGGCGGGACCCGCGGGTCCCGCGTGTGTAAAGAAACGGCCGGCCTTAGGCCGGCCGAGATCCGGAAAAGGGGGGGGGGTTTCACCCCCCGCGTGCGGCACATGCGCGGCACGCTGGCCGTGCCGCCGCTGGCCGGACCGCGCCGCTGCTGGCCGCGCCGCGCCGCCGCGCCGCCACCGGCCGGGCCGGGTTCAGCGACCCGGTTCGGGCCGACCCAGGGGGGGGGGGGGGTCGGGCCGGGTCGGCCCGGACCCGGACCCCCCGTTTCGAATCAGTTTCGGTCTTTTGGCCATAACCTGAGCCACAGACCTCCGATTGACGAACCGTCTGTGGCAACGCGATCCTTGGATCGATACGGTCGTTTCGGTATATCGCACTCAAGGTTTAAGATTACGTTGAGTTCGGCCGGGTTGGTTCGTTCACGAAACCAACCGGGCCTTCGGAGCGGAAACACTCATATCTTGAGCTACGGACGTCCGATTGACGTGCCGTCAGCTGTGTTGTGTTCCTCTTAGTGAGACGGATCTTTTGGCATACTCCGCCCGAGGTTTGGACGCAGGTGGAGTACGGTAGGGTTGTTTTTGCCTTAAAAACCAACCGGGCCCTGGTGACGAAAATGCCAATAACTCTCAGACCGGGCGTCCGGTCGACACGCCGTCTGATGCGTTGAGTTCCTGTTGACGATACGGAACTTTTGGATACATCAACTCCGGACATGGTGACAATTGATGTATCAGCCTCTTGGCTCATGGAGCGGATCCTCCGAACGAGCTTGCTATGTGCGGGAACCCTAGTGCTGGCTGCGAATGTTACTGTGACTGCTACTGCTACTGCTACTGTGACTGCGACGACAACAGTACAGAGATCCAGTGTGGATTCGACGACGACGACTACTGCACTCAGCGATTCTACGTGGATCAGTGCTACAGGTCCTGCGTGGGCCCGATCCTGAGTGGGTCCGATCCTGTGTAGGTCACTGCGGGGGTTAGTACCTATCGATCCTTTGTGGGTCCGACGACTTAGATGGTTCTTTGATCATCTTTAACGTCATCCGAAGAAGTATACCTGTGTGAGCTGAATCTTTTGTTCTACTCGATTGAGGTGGTGCGCTTGGTTGTAGCGGCAGACCCGTGATACTGGAGACGAGCGTACAGAGTACAGAGACCGTGTAGCCAGCTGAGACCTGAAGACTGCTCGACCGACTCGACTTGGAGTGAGTCGACTAGCCCAGTGGACGGAGCGCCCGGTATTTGGCGGCAGACCCACGGCAGACGGAGCGCCTGGTAGTTGGCAGCAGACCCGCGGTACTCGACTGGAGGAGTACCTCTGTAGGCTATTTGGGTGAGCGCCCGGTATTTGGAAGCAGACCCTCAGCGGACGGAGCGCCCGGTAGTTGGCGGCAGACCCGCGGTACTCGACAGGAGAAGTACCTCAGCAGTTTTAGGTTAGTGAACAGTATCTCAGAGTCGTGACAGGACACTGTACACTTCAGAGATGGGGCTCTTCAGTAGTTACGTTTTTGATAATGAAAATCCTGTGTGAGCTGAAACCTATTGCTTTCCTGTGTGGATTGTGTTGTGCAATCCTGTGTAGATTACGTTTTGCTTTCCTGTGTGGAATACGTTTACTTTCTTGTGTGGACTGAGTTGTACTTGGGCTCGGAGGTTGGAGCGTATTTGAAATTGGTGACTTAGGTATATGTATGGGCATATACCTAAGCAGTGTCGGTTGTTACTTCGTGATTGTACCTTTCTTTGTGGTTTATCCTTTGTGGATTTTGGGAGACCTTCAGGGGTCTCGGGGTCCCTACTGAGTAGCTTATACTCACCCCTGCACGGGATTTTCCCGCACTACGTTGTGTTGGTTGCAGACGACGGACAGCGTTGACCTTAGCTGAGGCTTGCAGAGCGGGACGGTACTCGGAGGTGGACCACTGGGCGGGACGTGCTCGGAGCGGACGGCGGGACCCGTGGAGCAGAGGAGCTATCTGTACCCACCCTTCAGGTGGGATTTCCAATGGACAGCTCGGTGTAGCAGATTTTACCTTTCAGTTGTTGTTTTCCCTTTCGAGTTGTACTTTACTTTCAGTTTGGGTATGTATACTGGCCCATTTACTTTTCAGCACTTTCAGTTGTACTCTGCTTTTGCTTAGTGTTTACTTTCCGCTTGCTTTCTCTGTGGTGTTTGTTACTTTATAAAGGCAATGCCTTCCCATTTTACCGGGATTTACGCCTTGGTGCTAGTCGCCAGCCCCTGGCCTATGGAAGGCGGGCTTGGGGTAGTCACGGCACGGACCCCGAGGGCGGGTCGTGACAAATGTAAAACCCTGGGCCAAAAGTACAAGCCCACCAAAAAAGAGTCTGTAACAAAGTCCAACTAGTAAAGAAAGGTGCTGGGATTGTAGTCTGTAGCCGTAGGAACACTCCTCATCTTGTCTGATCTAACTGAGTACCGTCCGGCCCTGGTCCGCCTAGAATCCTATCAAAGGCTCGCTTGTCTGCACAAGACACGACACGTGCAGGCAAAGCCCGTGCATGAGTGAGTATAACAATACCTAGTAGGACACCCCGAAACCACATATGGAAATACAAAAAGGGAAAATACCACAAAGGAAAGATACAGTCAGCTCTACACAGTATATGTCTATCGAACATTTAACAAGAATATTCGGATATACTCATGCACGATCGACTGTCGCAAAAACCACCACTAAGATCCATCTCGAAGATTCCACAAAGCATGCAATCAGGAGAATACACTCCTTGGTCTAAAGAGAGAGAGATAAAAAGTACTCGTTCTGGAAGAAAACACTCCACAAGTACTTGGGAACAAGATGCTCAGATGAGGATCATAACCAATAACCATGGGGTGATTCCGACAACTCAGTCTGAACTAACCCGCTAAGTAGAGGATCGGCGCCCGGGTAAAGTTGGTCACGTCGATACCAAGAACTCTACCTAGGGTTCCAGGAATGAATAGAGGATCCGGATCTAGTCTCATAGAGGGGATTCCAACAACTCTCTTCAGGAAGTCTTGCTGAAGGGATCATACTAATGTATGTAGGATATGATACCGAAATCCTTCAGGAGAAAGACTACGGGGACGAACCCTAAGGAAACTAGTCCAAGTCACATAAGGCAACTGGCTCAAGCCATAATTAATTGGTTACATGACATGTAGTATGGTTATGTAGGATCGAAATAGTGATGTAGATGCTCAATATACAAGAGGGGGGGGGGGGGTGAATTGTATACTTTTAAAAATTCCTTTGGAACCTTTAAAGTTAGTTAAGAATAACTATGTTTTCCTTAAGCAAAGGAAAAGGCTATGTTTAACAAAGTTAAACTAAGCAAATTCACAACACCTCTTAACACCGAATGCAAACTAGGAAAGAGATTCCGAATGAGGGTTCCAGAAATATGGTTCTGGAAATTGAAACTTAACAAAAGATTACAATATGAGATTCTACCTTAAAGCGTATAGAATCTAAATGAAACAGAGTACAAGTAAGGAAGTACAAGAAAGTTATACTTTCCTTATAAAATGCAGCGGAAATAAAACAAGAAGTTAAACTACAAGTAACAAGATATAAGTCTTTTAACCCAAAGAGAAGGGTATCCAACAACCTTGGATAAAGGTCCCTTGATTTATACTTTCAAGCAAGTCTGTCTTACCCACACCAGGGTAATCCCTCAATACGAAGATTGGAGTCTCTGTCTTGCTATCCCCGCAAGCCCTCAATTTCAAGGTAGTTGGAAACCTCTGTCTTCCTCAGCAAGGAAGCCCTTGAACTTCAAGGTAGTTGGAACCTCTGTCTTCCTATCCCCGGAATCCCTCGAATGTAATCACCAACATTCGGAGTCGCACGAAGCTTTGAGAGTTAATAAGAGCCTCTCACTCTAGAAATCACTTCAACAGCATGTATGCACAAAACCAAATTGTTCATCTGTCATCATTATAGAGCTCTTTCAAATGAGATCCTATTTATAGGTAAGGTCGGCTCCTTCTCCAATGGTCATATTTTCCTTAAAGATCGGAGGGACCTGTACACGTGTCACTTAGACAACGGTTAGTAAGAAACAGAATAGACGACATCGTTTTATAACAAAACAAGTGTAACAGAATGTACGACTTCGTTTTAAACTCTAACATAAAAGTTCGGAATGAGAACTTAGGAGTGAAGGTTCGGAGTGTAAGGAACAATAATAAAGAGTAGACAAATTATATAAATGTAAGCAATATAAAAGTTCGGAGTCTAACAAAGATATTTTTCGGAGTCTGAATTAATTCAGAGTGTATAAAACAAAGATACTCAAATTCTGTTTAATAGGTGAATTCGGAATGAGAATTCAGAATAGGAATTCGTCATCAGAAATCGTAATGAGAATTCATCATCAGGATTCGTAATGAGAATTCGTCATCAGAATTCATAATGAGAATTCGTCATCAGAATTCGGAATGAGAATTCATCATCAGAATTCGTAATGAGAATTCTTCATCAGAATTCGTAATGGGAATTCGGAATGAGATTTCTTCATTAGAATTCGTAATGAGAATTCTTCATTAGAATTCGTATCCTGAATCTGGAATAGAACTTAGTCAGAGTTCATATCCGGAATTCAGAATGAAACTTTCTTATAGTTCTTATCCAGAATCCGAATCCTAAAATAGATTGCTTAATAACAAAGTTTCAACGATTCCGAGAAAATGAATCTGAATTTCATTCATAAGAAAAATATGGATTAAAATATGATAAGGATAATTTTTCTTATAAAAGAGATTTTCCTTAAGAAAGCAATTTATCTAAAGATAAGGTGTTTGTGATTTTCAAAACAAGAAGGAATGGAAAAGTCATAAGGAAAACCTTATTTACTCAACAATCTCCCCATTTTTGGAAAGCAAAAACATCCTTACGAAAAAAGAAATTCCAAGAAGAAAGAAAAACATTAAGGCTTATCTCCATTTTCTTTAAGGATATTGATGAATACGAATAACTCCCCATTAGGCTTTGAAACTCTAAGGATCGTATTCAGATTTCCGGAGTGATAAATAAAAAGGTCTTCTTTAATGAAAAAGCTCCCCCTTAAACAAACTCTTATTAGAGTTTTTCTTTTTCTTAAGGATCTTTTCCTTCTCCCCCTTTGTGATTTTCAAAAAAAATTGGAGGGAATGGAAAAAATAACAAAGTACCTGAAAAATTAGTAATGACAACAATAGAAACGACAAGAAAAACTTTTATTAATTTTGAAATCTCAGCAACAAAAAGAATACAACAAAAAGATCGGATTTGGTTATTTTAGATCTTTTTCCTTCGACATGAGCCCCTTTAGAATAGTCTTGATCTTCTTCAGGTCTTTATGATCTTCTTCAGCTTGCTTCTCTAAGACAACTATTCTTGCGGATTGAGTTTCAATTTTTTCTTCCTGGGCATTAAGCTTTTCTTCCTGAGCTTTAATCCTTTCTTCCCGAGCCTTCATCCTTTCTTCAAAATCGATCCGATGATCCCTTTCAAACTTCCAGTTTTGAGAAACGGAATTCAGCTTCCCATTCAGATCTCTCACTTCTTGAATCCGGATGTTCTTTTCTTCTGTCAACTTCTGTTCAAAAGATGTAGTTAACTCATTTATCTTCTTGTCCTCGGTTTCAAAAGCATCTTTAACATTGTCTTGAAACTCATCGAACAACCTCATCTCTTCCACAGTCTTCTTCGACCAGTTTGTCATCCTCTTGCAATATTTCTTATGAGCTTCGTAGCCAATGAAAAATGTTTTGAACTAAGCCTCTATTTCAACACACTTGTCCATAACCATAGATACAGAGTCAGTTTTCTGATTCAACGCATGTTGGAGCATATGGCATCCTAATTCAATACTAGAGAAGGTCGGAATGGTTCCCACCAACTTCTTCAAAGACTGAACAACAAAGTCATGCCCCACCGAAGATGACTCCAAATCTGAAACTTTTCTTGGAGAAATTTCTTCTTCAACAAGTTCAAGCTTTCTCTTTGAAGAGCTACCAACTTCCTTCATCTTCCTCACTTCTGAGCTCGGAGTATCGACACGAATTTGCTTTCCCTTGTCTTTTTTCGGAATTGAATCCTGTTCCGCAGTTCTCTTCTCACTATCAGAAACTTGAACAACAAAATCTTCTTCATCAGCGACTTCCTGAACACGAACTCCTACGATTTCCTTATGAGCAACATCAAGTAAAATATGTTCTTCTTATCCATGATAAGTAACTTCTTCTTATCCTTTCTCTTCTTTCATTGCTGGAGTAACTATATTCGAAGATTCAGCTTCTGAAGTTCGGAGTGATAAGTGTTCCGAAGGTGTCCCCTTGTAATCATCTACTTGTTTCAGCACATCTCCGGTTTCACCACTTCCTTCAGCAGCATCTTATACTTTTTCCACTTACTCAACTTGCTCTACTTCAACAGTATTCTTAGCCACAACTTCTTCCGGAGAAACAAAATTTCTTCCTGGAGTCTCAGGTAGAGATTCCAAGGAGAAAGATCTCGGAACATGAATAGTTGCTGAAACCATTTCATTGAATTTCAACAAAGCCTGAGCTACCTCAGCCTCAGACATCTTCTTCTTGAGCTTCTTTTGCTTTGCTTGTTTTTCAAGCTCATCAGCAGTTTTCTCCTTCAAGGCCTTAGCCTCCGCAGGGTCCAATCCGAACTGCGGATCCCCTTCTTTCCTTTTTTCTTTATCTGCTCTCCACTTCATAACAACCTCATCAGGATAGGCTTTCTTCTTCAATGGTTTTGGAGGTGCGGAATGGAATTCCTTAGACTTAGGATTCGCTGCTTCTACTTCCACTTCTTCTAGCTTTCTCTTCCTTACTGGCTTAGATGATTCCTGTTCAGCAGCCTTCGGAGCCTCTTCTTCTTGATTTGGCAAATCGAAGAACTCACCAGTTTGTTTGTTGAAAGCCACATCCATCCTCTTAAGAGTACCATCGCTGACCAGCATGATCTTGCAAACTCTTGGCTTAGATTTGCAAGCCTCCTTGAAAGACTCAAGGCACCGAACAATTAACTTGGAGAGGTTTGCTGGATACATAATAATCTGAGCTCTCAGATTTCCTTTCTTCAAATTTTCAATAGTAATAAGAATGGGCTTCATCAAGTTAAACTTCCTTAGATTTATCCGGAAATATAAGATATAGATCTCACTTTTCGTCAAACTGTCTTTATCACCTTTCCTTGGTACGATAAGCCTTTGCACCCACAACTCTAGAATCCGGAAGTTTGTGGATATACTTGCAATCTTCGGAGCCTTATCATCAGCCAGTCTGAGAGTTTCTAAGGATTTTTCCTTGTCGAAGCTACCCTTAGATTCTGGCAACACATGCGAAATAAATTCGGATTCTCCTTCATAAGACAGCCCTACCAAGCTTGCAGCCTTGGTGTGAGAAAGCTTGTAAGTCTTTCCATAAGACTTAAAAGATAACTTCTCCCTATTATCTTCCTTAAAGAAAGAAACTGATTCATAGAACTCAACAAGTAAGTCTGAATACACTTCATCTTGGTTCCTGGTTTTTGACACCGCAACATCTTCCCATCCATTCAACTTAATGTTCTTTGAAATAAGGGAATCATAGTTGTTAAAGAAATTCGTATGGACTAACCTTTCTATGTAAACTAACCATTGCAAAATAGGCTTAGTGAATGACATTTATTGAGATGCTAACTCCACAGACATTTAGATTTGAAGTCCTCTGGGAAGTTCAGAATGGAGAAAACTGAAGTTCGGAACGGCCTTAAATCAGAGAGGCAGAGATTCGGGACGCGAGAGCTTGAAATCGATGTGGGACAAGTATTTGGGTCCCCTTTATATAGGCAACGAGATGACGGTTCACCTTCCATAGTTGATCTAACTGTTGGAATAAGCTGAGATCAGATCTGACGGTTGAAAGCTTGAATCCGATCTTTTTGAGGTTTTATTAGAACAAGGAATTAAGAAATCTATAATCCAAAAACATAATACAAGAAAATGCCAACAAGTAAAGTATGACTACGAAAACATGAGTAGGAAATCATATCTTTCGGATTGGCTGATGAGGATTATTCGTAATGGATAAAATAAAAAGATGATTACAAACAAAAAATTATTATGAAAAGACAAAGTTCTCAAAAATTTACTTTGGAAAACAATCTCACTACGAAAAAACTCAGTACGAAAAAGTCAATACGAAAACCACATTACAAAAAAAAAATCGGTAAAAAAATCTGGTTATGAAACTTCCAGTACGTAATTTTCCATTTTGGAAATTTTTAATACGAACACTTCTATTCCAGAAGTATTCTATACCAAAATGTCCAATCTGAAAAATTGTAGTTCCAGAACATTCATTCCGGAAATCTTCTTTCCGAAAAGTTTGGAAACAAAATTTAAAAAAAACTTTGTTAAACTAACAAACAAATGTACTCCCCCTATGAAAAGGATTTTATTACTGTAAGGAGACTTTTTCAACAGAAAGTTAATTAAGAAAGATTACCTTACGGTTATCATTCCTAACTTCTGTTTAATATATTCAAATCTATCAGAAGGCAAACATTTTGTGAAAATATCAGCAAGTTGATCTTGCATTCCGATAAACTGAAGAATAATATCACCTTTAAGTGTGTGATCCCTAAGAAAGTGATGCATAATATCTATGTGTTTTGCACGGGAGTGATGTGCAGGGTTTTTACTAAGAGCAATGGCACTTGTGTTATCACACAAAATTTGAGTTTTGGTAAAACTCAAGCCATAGTCTGTGAGTGTGTGTTGCATCCATAACACTTGTGCACAACAATTTCCAGCTGCTACATATTCAGCTTCAGCAGTGGAGAGTGCTACAGAATGTTGCTTCTTACAGGACCAAGAAACTAAAGAATCTCCTAAGAAATGACAAGTTCCGGATGTAATTTTTCTATCCATTCTACATCCACCAAAGTCAGCATCAGAAAAGCTTTTTAGAACAAAATCATTTCCAGAAGTATAAAATAATTATAGATCCATGGTTCCCTTAAGGTAGAAAAAAATTATTTTTACTGCCTTTAAGTGAGATTCCTTAGGATTGGATTGATATCTTGCACATAAGCATACTGAAAACATTAAGTCTGGTCGACTAGCTGTTAAGTAAAGTATACTTCCTATCATACCTCTAAAAGATGTTTGATCTACTGGTTTCCCAACTTCATCAAGATCTAAAGAGTTTGAGGTACCAATGGGAGTACTTATACTCTTAGTGTTGTCATAACCATACTTTTTAAGAAGATCATTAATATACTTATGTTGAGATATGTAGGTTTCATCTGGTTTTTGAGAGAATTGAAAACCAAGGAAAAATGTTAACTCACCCATCATACTCATTTCAAACTCAGATTTCATTAGACTAGAAAAAGAGTTAGTCAAAGATTGCTGAGTTGAACCAAATATAATGTCATCAACATAAATTTGAACAATCAAAACATTTTTCTTATCTTTCTTTATAAAAAGGGTTGGATCTGCATTTCTCTTAACATAGTTATTTTGAATCAAAAATCCAGTAAGTCTATCATACCATGATCGTGGGGCTTGTTTAAGGCCATACAAAGCTTTTGTAAGTCTAAAAACATGATCCGGATGTTTTGTATCTTCAAAGCCAGGAGGTTGTTCAACAAAAACATCCTCTTGAACATAACCGTTAAGAAAAGCACATTTCACATCCATTTGGAAAAGTTTGAAATTAAAGAAAGCTGCAAAGGCAAGTAGAATACAGATAGATTCAAGTCTAGCTACTAAAGCATAGGTTTCTTCATAGTCTATTCCTTCTTGCTGATTATAGCCTTTAGCAACAAGTCTAGCTTTATTTCTTACTATGATTCCATTTTTAATCACATTTATCTCTGAAAACCCATTTAACTCCAATAACAGAAGTTTCCTTAGGTCTTTCAACCAAGGTCCAGACATTATTCCTTTTGAATTCATTTAGTTCATCTTGCATTGCTTTGATCCAATCATCATCACCTAATGCATCATCAGTGATTTTAGGTTCTAATTGGGAAAGAAATGCTATATGTTCTACTTCATTTCTTAAGGAACTTCTAGTCCTTACAGGTTGATTTACATCACCAATAATACTATCACTGGGATGATTCTTAGGAAACACCGGATTTGGGTTTTGTAAAACCTGTTCATCAACATAGGGTAGAAAGTCTTCTGGGGTAAATGTTTCAGAAGTATCTTCTAGAACATTATCCTTATCAGAAGGTTCTTCTATCAAAGGTTGACAATCAGTTTTTGAAAACAAATCCGAGGAAGAAGGCTGGGATGGTTTAAAAACAAAAGGATCTGATTCATCAAATTTTACATGTACTGTTTCTTCAACAGTACAAGTATTTTTATTAAAAACTCTATAAGCCTTAGAGGTTGTGGAATATCCTAAGAAAATTCCTTCATCAGACTTTGGTGTAAATTTATGTAAGTTATCTTTAGTATTCAAAATGAATACTTTGCAACCAAAAACCTTGAAGTAGGAAAGTCTTGGTTTTCTACCATTCCATAACTCATAAAGAGTTTTATTAAGAAAAGGTCTAATCAAAACTCAATTTATAGTATAGCAAGCAGTACTTACAGCTTCAGCCCAGAAATGTCTAGCAATGGAATATTCACTCAACATGGTTCTAGTTATTTCTTGAATAATTCTATTTCTTCTTTCAACTACACCATTCTGTTGAGGAGTTATAGGTGCTTAAAAATTGTGAGTAATACCTTTCTTACTACAAAAACTTTCAAAATCAGAATTTTGAAATTATCCTCCATGATCACTATGAATATTTTTCAATGGAAGGTTTTTCTCATTTTTAACTTGAGCTCTAAAACTTTTGAAAAAAGAAAAAGCTTCAGATTTATTTTTTAGAAAATAGACCCAAGTAAATATAGTGTAATCATCTACTAGAACAAACACATAGTATTTGACTCCAATACTTCCAGTTTGTGTTGGACCAAAAAGATCCATGTGCACTAACTACAATGCATCAGTTGTTGAGACTTCACCGATAGACTTAAAACTAGATTTATGTTGCTTGCCATATTGACAAGGATCACAAACTTTAGAAGAATCAAATATAAGCTCCGGTAGATCCTTAACTAGTTTCTTCTTAGAGAGTTTACATAGGTTTCTAATATTACAGTGTCCTAATCTTCTATTCCATAACCAAGAATGATCTTCCATTGCACTTAGGCAAGGTAAATCTTGGCTCTTGAGGTCTTCTAACTTTAGGGTGTAAACATTCTCTTGCCTATTGGGTGAGAGAATAAATTCTTCCTTGGAATTGTGAACTAAACACTTATCATTCCTAAAATTCACAATGTAACCTTCATCACATAACTGACTTATGCTAATGAGGTTGTGCTTAAGACCTCTAACAAAAAGAAAATTTGAAATTAAGGTTTTACCAAGAAAAACAATATTACCAATACCAACAGTCTCTCCCTTAGAATTATCTCCGAAAGTTACCTTTCCTCCTTTAATTTTGATAATCTTTTCAAAAAAGCTTTTCTTACCAGTCATGTTCCGGGAACATCCACTATCCATGTACCATGTATTGTTGCTGGTACTTTCTTTATTATCCTGAAATCAAGAAGAAAATTAGACTTTCGGAATCCAAACTTGTTTGGATCTGAGATTTCCAGACAATAAGATTTTAGGAACCCACATCTTCTTAGAAAAGTAAGCTTTGTGAAATCCTAGAGATTGGGTTTTGTTTAAGGAACAATTCTTTGCCCAGTGACCACCACATTGACACTTGGTACAAAATGGGGCACTTTGAGGAACAAAATAATTGTTACTGAAAATAGGTTTTTCATGGGTATAACCAAATACGGATTTATTTCTTAAAGGTCGTATTTGGGAATACATCTTATCAAAATTTTCTTTTCCATGGGTAATGTTTGATAAATAGTTCTTTAAGGAAAAAATTTCGGACTTGAGTTTTACAACCAAGTTTTTATCCTCAAAATCATTAGTTTTAGAACTAGAGTTATGCTCGAAAACATTTTTCTTAGAAATTACTTTTTCTAATTCTTTAGAAAGTTTGTTCTTCTCAGAACATACTTCCTCAAGATTTTTTGAAATACTTTCAAAATCAGAATTTTTCTTATCAAGATCTTTAGAAAGATCTAATATCCCTTTTGTAATAATAGAATTCCTAGAGTTTGCCTTATCAAGTTTCTTATTGAGTTTGGAATTCTCAATCTCAGTAAGTTCAGCAAACCTAGAAACTTCTTCATAAGTAGGTAGAGTATTTTCCTCATCAGAAGATGATTCTTCATCAGAAGAGTTATAATACTTACTATCATTAGAATTTAAAGAAACATTGGTCAATGATTCAGAATTTCGTACCTTAGCCATAAGACAATGATTATCAACAGGTAATCTGGCTATAAGACCAAGATTCTTCTGTCCTGAAGATTCATAATCAGAAGATTCATCTGAAGAGTCACCACCACTGGCACTCCAGGTGTCATTATCTTTCAAAACTTTCTTAGCTTTAGCTTTATAGTAATTCTTCCTGTTCCTGTCTGAATGTCTTTCTTTTCTTTCTTTATTTTTAAGCATAGGGAAATCTGGACTAATATGTCCAGCTCTTTTACATTCATAACAAGTAACTTCTCCATCTTTCTTATCTTTCCTTTCCTTTTTCTTATATTTAGATTGAAAATTCCTTTGGCCAGCTATCTTGTTCATCCTTCGAGCAAGATTGGCTAATTCATTTTCTGAGACTTCACTCTCACTAGATTCGGATTGGAAAATAACTTTCTTAGACTTGGATCTGGTTACTCTCTCAGGAGTCTTAGCTTTAATCTAATTTGAAGTTGTAGTAAAGGCAACAATACCATTTCCAATCTTTTTCTTGATGTTGTCAGCATCTCTATTCATTCTTGTTTCATGTTGTAGAAGAGTTCCAAATAATTCATCAAGAGTAATTTGAGTAACCTTCCTATTCTCATCTATAGCTGTTCTCTTGGATTCCCACTCATTGGGCATAATATCAATTATCTTGTCCACAAGAGCTTCATCATCTAAACCTTTCTCTCCCATAGATTGTATACTGTTGACTATAGTCATGAATCTATGTTGAACTTTACAGATAGGTTCTCTATAAGGAAAATTGAAGCCATGATATTCAGCTCTAAGCATAGCTCTTCTAGTCTCAATCACCTTAGAAGTCCCAAAGTGTGTAACCTCTAACTTCTTCCATATACAGTTAGCTGCTTCACAAGAAGAAATTTGGCTATATATATTTCTGGTCATTGAACAAAGTAAAGTATTGCGTACCTTATAGTTGAGTTGATATTCTTGATTTTCCTGGTTAGTAAAAGATTTGACTTCCTTGTCAGGAATTTTATAATCACCAGTAAGCAAAAAAAAGTTGTCTACTCCAGTATTGATAACAAAAGTCTTTATACGATCTCTCCAGTATTCATAATCATTACCATCAAATATAGGTGGTCTTGTCGGATTCAGATTATCAATTGATCCAACATTAATTCCTGCCATACTTAAAATAACATTGCACACACAAGCTTGTTAGTAGCAAAGAATCGTAATAACAAAGTTCGGAATGGGAAAAGTTCGGAATGGGAAAATTCAGAATGAAAAAGTGAGCAATAAAAACTTGTATGTGAGTACAAGTATTTCAGAGACCTGCTCTGATACCAAATGTAGGATCGAAATAGTGATGTAGATGCTCAATATACAAGAGGGGGGTGAATTGTATACTTTTAAAAATTCCTTTGGAACCTTTAAAGTTAGTTAAGAATAACTATGTTTTCCTTAAGCAAAGGAAAAGGCTATGTTTAACAATGTTAAACTAAGAAAATTCACACCACCTCTTAACACCGAATGCAAACTAGGAAAGAGATTCCGAATGAGGGTTCCGGAAATATGGTTCCAGAAATTGAAACTTAACAAAAGATTACAATATGATATTCTACCTTAAAGCGTATAGAATCTAAATGAAACAGAGTACAAGTAAGGAAGTATAAGAAAGTTATACTTTCCTTATAAAATGTAGCGTAAATTAAACAAGTACTTAAACTACAAGTAACAAGATATAAGTATTTTAACCCAAAGAGAAGGGTATCCAACAACCTTGGATAAAGGTCCCTTGATTTATACTTTCAAGCAAGTCTGTCTTACCCACACCAGGGTAAGCCCTCGATATGAAGATCGAAGTCTCTGTCTTGCTATCCCCGAAAGCCCTCAACTTTAAGGTAGTTGGAAACCTCTGTCTTCCTCAGCATGGAAGCCCTCGAACTTCAAGGTAGTCGGCACCTCTGTCTTCCTATCCCCGGAAGCCCTCGAATGTAATCACCATCATTCGGAGTCGCACGAAGCATTGAGAGTTAATAAGAGCCTCTCTCTCTAGAAATCACTTCAACAGCATGTATGAACAAAACCAAATTGTTCATCTGTCATCAGTATAGAGATCATTCAAATGAGCTCCTATTTATAGGTAAGGTTGGCTCCTTCTCCAACGGTCATATTTTCCTTAAAGATCGGAGGGACCTGTACACGTGTCACTTAGACAACGATTAGTAAGAAACAGAATAGATGACATCGTTTTATAACAAAACAAGTGTAACAGAATGTACGACATCGTTTTAAATTCTAACATAAAAGTTCGGAATGAGAACTTCGGAGTGTAAAGAACAATAATAAAGAGTAGAAAAATTATAGAAATGTAAGCAATATAAAAGTTCGGAGTCTAACAAAGATATTTTTCGGAGTCTGAATTAATTCAGAGTGTATAAAACAAAGATACTCAAATTCTGTTTAATAGGTGAATTCGGAATGAGAATTCGGAATAAGAATTCGTCATCAGAAATCGTAATGAGAATTCATCATCAGGATTCGTAATGAGAATTCGTCATCAGAATTCATAATGAGAATTCGTCATCAGAATTCGGAATGAGAATTCGTCATCAGAATTCGTAATGAGAATTCTTCATCAGAATTCGTAATGGGAATTCGGAATGAGATTTCTTCATTAGAATTCGTAATGTGAATTCTTCATTAGAATTCGTATCCTGAATCTGGAATAGAACTTAGTCAGAGTTCATATCCGGAATTCGGAATGAAACTTCCTTATAGTTCTTATCCAGAATCCGAATCCTAAAACAGAATGATTATTAACAATGTTTCAATGATTCCGAGAAAATGAATCTGAATTTCATTCTTAAGAAAAATATGGATAAAAATATGATAAGGATAATTTTTCTTATAAAAGCGATTTTCCTTAAAAAAGAAATTTATCTAAAGATAAGGTGTTTGTGATTTTCAAAACAAGAAGGAATGGAAAAGTCATAAGGAAAACCTTATTGACTCAACAATATCCCTCTTTTTGGAAAGCACAAACATCCTTATGAAAAAGAAATTGTAAGAAGAAAGAAAAACATTAAGGCTTATCTCCCTTTTCTTTAAGGATATTCATGAATACGACTAACTCCCCCTTAGGCTTTGAAACTCTAAGGATCGTATTCAGATTTCCGGAGTGATAAATAAAAAGGTCTTCTTTAATGAAAAATCTCCCCCTTAAACAAACTCTTATTAGAGTTTTTCTTTTTCTTAAGGATCTTTTCCTTCTCCCCCTTTGTGATTTTCAAAAAGAATTGGAGGGAATGGAAAAAATAACAAAGTACCTGAAAAATTAGTAATGACAACAATAGAAACGTCAAGCATAACATTCATTAATTTTGAAATCTCAGCAACAAAAAGAATACAAC
The DNA here is from genome assembly GCA_963277665.1 of Viscum album. NCBI lineage: Eukaryota > Viridiplantae > Streptophyta > Magnoliopsida > Santalales > Viscaceae > Viscum > Viscum album. The sequence goes on from OY728160.1 coordinate 637,856,748, forward strand.
AAAAATATTGGATTTGGTTATTTCAGATCTTTTTCTTTCGACATGAGCCCCTTTAGAATAGTCTTGATCATCTTCAGGTCTTTATGATCTTCTTCAGCTTTCTTCTCTAAGACAACTATTCTTGCAGATTGAGCTTCAATTTTTTCTTCCTGGGCTTTCAGCTTTTCTTCCTGAGCTTTCATCCTTTCTTCCTGAGCCTTCATCCTTTCTTCAAAATTGATCCGATGATCCCTTTCAAACTTCCAGTTTTGAGAAACAGAATTCAGCTTCCCTTTTAGATCTCTCACTTCTTGAATCCGGAAGTTCTTTTCTTTTGTCAACTTCTGTTCAAAAGATGTAGTTAACTCATTTATCTTCTTTTCCTTGGTTTCAAACGCATCATTACCATTGTCTTGAAACTCATCGAACAACCTCATCTCTTCCACAGTCTTCTTCGACCAGTTTGTCATCCTCTTGCAAGATTTTCTATGAGCTTCGTAGCCAATAAAAAACGTTTTGAACTGAGCCTTTATTTCAACACACTTATCCATAACCATAGATATGGAGTCGGTTTTCTGATTCAACACATGTTGGAGCATCTGGCATCTTGAGTCAATACTAGAGAAGGTCGGAATGGTTCCCACCAACTTCTTCAAAGACTGAACAACAAAGTCATGCCCCACCGATGATGACTCCGAATCTGAAACTTTTCTTGGAGAAATTTCTTCTTCAACAAGTTCAATCTTTCTCTTTGAAGAGATACCAACTTCCTTCCTCTTCCTCACTTCTGAGCTCGGAGTATCGGCAAGAATTTTCTTTCCCTTGTCTTTTTCCGGAATTGAATCTTGTTCCGGTGTTCTCTTCTCACTATCAGAAACTTGAACAACAATATCTTCTTCATCAGCGACTTCCGGAACACGAACTCCTACGATTTCCTTCTGAGAAACATCAAGTAAAATATGTTCTTCTTCTCTATGATAAGTAACTTCTTCTTCTCCTTTCTCTTCTTCCATTGCAGGAGTAACTAGCTTCGAAGATTCAGCTTCTGAATTTCGAAGTGATAAGTGTTCCGAAGGTGTCCCCTTGTAATCATCTACTTGTTTCAGCACATCTCCGGTTTCACCACTTCCTTCAGCAACATCTTCTACTTTTTCCACTTGCTCAACTTTCTCTACTTCCTCCGTATTCTTAGAAACAGCTTCTTCCGAACCAACAAAATTTCTTCCTGGAGTCTCAGGTAGATATTTCAAGGAGAAAGATCTCAGAACAGGAATAGTTTCTGAAACCATTTCATTGAATTTCAACAAATCCTGAGCTACCTCAGCCTCAAATATCTTCTTCTTGAGATTCTTTTTCTTTTCTTGTTTTTCAAGCTCATCAGCAGTTTTCTCCTTCAAGGCCTTAGCCTCCGCAGGGTCCAATCCGAACTACGGATCCCCTTCTTTCCTTTTTTCTTTATCTGCTCTCCACTTCATAACAACCTCATCAGAATAGGCTTTCTTCTTCATTGGTTTTGGAGGTGCGGAATTGACTTCCTTAGACTTAGGATTCTCTTCTTCTACTTCCACTTCTTTTAGCTTTCTCTTCTTTACTGGCTTAGATGATTCTGGTTCAGCAGCCTTCGGAGCCGCTTCTTCTTGATTTGGCAAATTGAAGAACTCACCAGTTTCCTTGTTGAAAGCCACATCCATCCTCTTAAGAGTACCATCGCTGACCAGCATGATATTGAAAACTCTTGGCTTAGATTTGCAATCCTCCTTGAAAGACTCAAGGCACCTAACAATTAAATTGGAGAGGATTTCTGGATACATAATAATCTGAGCTCTCCGATTTCCTTTCTTCAAATTTTCAAATATAAATAAGAATGTGCTTCATCAAGTTAAACTTCCTTAGATTTATCAGGAAATCTAAGATATAGATCTCACTTTTCTTCAAACTGTCTATATCACCATTCCTTGGTACGATAAGCCCTTGCACCCACAACTCTAGAATCCAGATGTTTGTGGATAGACTTGCAATATTCGGAGCCTTATCATCAGCCAGTCCGAGAGTTTCTAAGGCTTTTTCCTTGTCGAAGCTACCCTTAGAGTCTGGCAACACATGCGAAATAAATTCGGCTTCTCCTTCATAAGACAGCCCTACCAAGCTTGCAGCCTTGGTGTGATAAAGCTTGTAAGTCTTTCCATAAGACTTAAAAGAGAACTTCTCCCTATTATCTTCCTTAAAGAAATAAACTGATTCATAGAACTCAACAAGTAAGTCTGAATACACTTCATCTTGGTTCCTGGTTTTTGACACCGAAACATATTCCCATCCATTCAACTTAATATTCTTTGAAATAAGGGAATCATAGTTGTTGAAGAAATTTGGATGGACTAACCTTTCTCTGTAAACTAACCATTGCGAAATAGGCTTAGTGGATGACATTTCTTGAGATGCTAACTCCGCAGAAATTCGGATTTGAATTCCTCTGGGAAGTTCAGAACGGAGAAAACTGAAGTTCGGAACGGCCCTAAATCAGAGAGGCAGAGATTAGGGACGCGAGATCTTGAAATCGATGTGGGACGAGTATTTGGGTCCCCTTTATATAGGCAACGAGATGACGGTTCACCTTCCACAGTTGATCTAACGGTTGGAATAAGCTGAGATCAGATCTGACGGTTGAAAGCTTGAATTCGATCTTTTTGAGGTTTTATTAGAACAAGGAATTAAGAAAACTATAATCTGAAAACATAATACAAGAAAATGCCAGAAAGTAAAGTATGACTACGAAAACATGAGTAGGAAATCATATCTTTCGGATTGGCTGAGGAGGATTATTCGTAATGGATAAAATAAAAAGATGATTACAAAAAAATCTTTATTATGAAAAGACAAAGTTCTCAAAAATTTACTTCGGAAAACAATATCACTACGAAAAAACTCAGTACGAAAAAGTCAATACGAAAAACAAATTACGAAAAAAAATCGGTAAAAAATCTGGTTATGAAACTGCCAGTACGTAATTTTCCATTCTGGAAATTTTTAATACGAACACTTCTATTCCAGAAGTATTCTATAAGAAAATGTCCAATCTGAAAAATTGTAGTTCTAGAACTTTCATTCCGGAAATCTTCTTTCTGAAAAGTTTGAATACAAAATTTAAAAAAAACTTTGTTAAACTAACAAACAAATGTACTCCCCCTATGAAAAGGAGTTTATTACTGTAAGGAGACTTTTTCAACATAAAGTTAATTAAGAAAGATTACCTTACAGCGTATAGTTTATTACTGTGTCAGTGTACTCCTGGAGTACACGCCATGTGGTCCGCCGACGAACACACACCATGTATCCCATACTACACGGCGTATAGTTGGGAAATTTCTAGAAACACCATCTTCTTCATCGTGCTTCAGACGATCTTCCGAATCGCGTGCCTCTGGTCCGTTTGCCGCGAAACTCATGTTTAAGGGTCGCCTCGACATCGTGATGCAAAATCTGAGGGTTTTGGATCTTGAATTGGCTCGATGAAAAACATATGATCTTCTGATGGAAATACGCTCGGAGAGCGATTTCTCCGGAATTGCTTAGATCCGGCCGCTGTCGTCACAATCGCAGCTCTATTAGGTTATCTCGGTGTCTGGTTTATAATCTTGGATCATTATTCCGTAGATCGAAGATGTAATCGATCATTGTTCTTATCCCGCGAAGAATGAAGAACGTGTGTGAAGAATGAGAGAAAAGAATAAAAAAATTGAACAAGAGGGATGAACCTCGATCTTTGTTCGTGACGATCTGGGTTCGTCGCCATTAGATCAAAACCAAAACAACCTCAAAGTCCCCGCAAAAACCCGTCCCACAAGAATGATCGATCCACGGGAAAATATGTTCACAGATTAGGCTGTGTTCGTCGTGGAATCCAAAAGCGGGGAAGTAAATCAAAAAAAAACATCCTACCTGGATCCGTGGTGTTTGTTGGCGAAGATCCGGTCACCATGTCATCGTCGTCGGTGAAGCATGTAAAGAACACTGTCGCCACGTCGGGAGGTTTTTTTCTAAAGCCTCCCGAGCCTCTAGAGAAATTCAGGGTTATGGAAAATTGTAACCCTGATCCCCCCCCCCCCCCGAAATCTCTATTTAAAAAGATAAGAGATTTCGTTGCAATTAGGATTTAAATAAAATATTACAATTAAACATTTTATTACGATTGTGTCCAAAAACTAGATTTCACCGCAGACTTGTGCCGGCCGATGTTAGGCATCGCCTAAGGTAAAATCGCTATTCTGAATGCAACGGTTCCCTCAGATTTTTGATCCAAGCACCGGTTTGGGAGTTATCCCACAATTTCAGGAAAACCTCACGTGTTCGTTATTTAATTATTAATTTAAATTCCAACATTTGTTCCGGGCTCAGCGGGACTCAGAACTGCACACCGTCTCAGAGCCGGGTCTCGAATTTTTTTTCCATATAATATTAAAATAATACAGGGTAAAAAATCTAGGACATTACACAAATTGTTTAATTTCGAACCCATATGAAGCACGCTACCTAGAACTACAATTCAAACATTTATAATAGAATAAATTAATTTAGAAACCATGATTATACGTATTCTATCATCCTTGTTAGGTGATATTCTATATATTTCATTACATTGTAAATAATCACAGGAATGTGATGTAGAATTATTTTAAAATGGGTCTTTGTAAATTTAAATTATAAAATTTTTAAAATGACTATCTTAATTTATTGATAATAATTTTTTATATAATCCTTTTATAAGAATAAATTTTTATTTATTTGGAATGATTGTTGTCCTATGACATTGATAGATCTATATGTTTTGACCATGTGTTACCGATGAAATGTATGTGACATTTATGTCTAAACATAAGAAAATGATAAGTATGCCTAGTAGTAACTTTAAAAGAGTCAATAAACTGTTTGAAAAATTAGACTTATTATTTTATGAGAGATAAGAATTTTATGTACAAAAATGACCTATCCTCAGTTGTTAAATCTAGCGCATCTTATTTTGGGATGAATTCCTAAAGATAAATTCATTGGTTTTCCATCTAGGGAGATTCTAGTATGGGGGACCTATATAGTGTATTATGAGAGACCTATGCATACTATCTAGAAAATGTATAACACACCTCTATCTAACTCAATTTAATTCTAGTATTTTGCACTTGTGAATGTATATTGTTTAATATTTTACATATTAATATGTAATTAGAATCATGTTGTCCTTATACCAATATTTAAGAATGTTTTCATGTACTATTTATTGATTATATATTTTTTATCCTGGGTATGCTAATCAATGAAATATAATAATACAACACTTTACTTTTTTAATGTCATTTAAAGATTTTATGTTTTGATAGGATGATTAGATGGTAATATTTTGTATGTAATAAAATACTTGAGCATGGTAAAGTGTGAAATATTGTAAAAAAAATTCGATGTTTTAATTTTTTTTTAGAAATAATTTTTCTTCATCCATTAAATTATTAAAAAATATTTAGTTTGAGAATGAAAAAACATGAATCATGTTAATACAACATGAGTAGATCCAATTTCATTGTCAAAAATAATGTTTTACTTGGATGATTAGGATTTCATGTGGCTTATGTAATATTTTAATTAAATTCAAGAACATATATTATAGATTTGTTTTTAAAATGAAGTCGGAAGTGTAATTTCGTGATAAGAATATGAACCGAGAATGTCATTTTTAAACATATTAATCATTTTTTGCGAGATAACATCTGTACACTTTTATCATTAACTTGATTGCATGTTAAAACTATTTAATAATTCATGGAAATATTTCACTAGAAATAAATAATTGGATGCTGAGTGTTGTTTCATTTTTTTCCTTGTGATAATGTGTTGTTATTCCCTATGGAACATATCAGTAGTTGGAAACCATTTTTATGATATGAGTTTTGAACTAAATTAGAGCATTGATATGACATATCAATTAATATAACCTTTTTTAAAAAGGTTAATCACATATATATGTCTAATGAACTGATTTCCATTGGAAAATTTAAAATTCTATGAAATTAACCATGGGAAATAATAAGTGGAAATAATGTATACCCATGAATAATTATGGTAGAAGCTATGTGTTGCTGATATGTGTGGTTATTCTTGTTTTATTCCCTAACATGGTGTATTATTATAATTATTCAAACGCCTGATGATGGGACGACCTAATCCGTAATTGAGACACATTATAACTTTTCATTATTCAAACTAGTTTAAAAAGTCACTACTACCCAAGGTGGAAAATATTTGTACATGGGAGAGGAAATTCCTCAATTTTTGTGCTTGGGGATTGGTTTTTTATGATAGTTGTGATTCTTGGTTGGGGAATTGTCTGAGATGAGATGGACCATTTGGTTATTTGAAAAGGTTAGTTTCTAGTCGATAGTAAATTGGTGTGGTGGTGTGGTTTCATGAAATTTTTGGTGGATGTTTTTTTTAGTTGGTATGTTTGGGGTGAGTGGTTTTGTTTTGAAGTAGTAGTGATGTATGTTGAATGAGATATATGGTAATAATAGTGTTTTGACTTGGGTACCTATTGTGATATGATTGGTTTATGTTTATGAAATGTACCACCACTAATAAAAATGATTAATCTATTAATGTCACAGATAAAATAAAATGTTTGTTTTTGGAATCTTGAAATAAATGAAGCTGGGCATGCCTACCTTGGGTAATCTCTTTTTTATGGATGTTATGAGATGGTCTGATTTTTATCTTTTTTGATGTGTTTGTTGTTATTGATTTTATGTTGATGACATGTGTTATGAAATCAAACATATGATGAAAAGGTAAATTATTTCTCTCATCATGATATGTTATATTACAGCACATTTTAAAACTGTGATGGTGATTCCATTACACCCAAAGATGAAAAAATCATGGTGTGGTGGGCGAGTTCCTTTGATTTGTATGATTTTGGTAGCTATATCTCAGTTAATATAAGTCTTCTTTTTGGATGAAGAATACTAGTAGATACTCATTCATGTAATGAAATCCTCCTGTAAAAAATATGAACTAAAATTTTCAACACATTATTACATTTACATAAACATTTTCAGGGTAATTAATGTCTTCATGAAAAATATAGAATAATTTTATACTTGGATAATCTGGTACATTTAAAACATGTGTCATATTTGAGATTCATTACATATGTTCTTTATTTTTTTCACAATTTCAGTTAAATTTCTTTTAATATTATCGTAGTAATGAGCACAAAAGAGTTTTGTTTGGATAACAAAATGTCATTGTTTGAGACTGAAGCCTTACCATTTATTTATGTTGTTTTAGGAAACAAGTTGGTGAAAAACTTGTTTTGTAAAAAATGTAATTGTTTTTACAAAAGATCAATTTTAAAAATACCATGTAAAAATGATTTTGAATTTTATTTTTGACTCAAAATGGTTTTATTATCATAATGAGTTTCTTTTAATACATTGATTATTATGAAAATTATTTTACAAGTATAATTTGTTTTAAATGTATTGAATTTAATTTTTTTTATAGTTTAACAGGTAAAGATAATTCATTTATAAATATTCATGGAATGGAATATTTAGTGGTTTCATTGATTTAAATGGGTTAAAATAATGTGATGATTTATTTTATATTCATCATTACTAAGAAATGTTATAGTTGTTTAATTGAGATAGATTTCATACTGTACATATTATACGTATCTATGTAGACTTATTATATTTGATAGGTATCTCTCCTTCTATATTCTCTTAAGGTATTATGTATATTTATACATACCAATTTTATTTTTCGGTTCCATGTATATCGAGAATCTTGAGTGTCATCTCATTGGTTTCTCAGAACACCATTATTTTCTTTTTAGTTTTGTTTTTGTTCTTGATGAATAATAATTCCCCTAGTTCAGGTGCTGGGGAGGCATTGTTCCCTAGAGTGTAGTATTCCCTTCTTTTTATGATCAAGGATTTTGATTATGATGTTCTGGGTGTTTGGGGCAATAGATCTAGTTATTGAAAATGATTTATGTGAAATAATAATCTTTAGAGGTATCTCACATGGTGGTTGTTCAGACCCTTTTTTTCTTATAGGTTTGGTTTTATATTCTCTAGGGTGAGAATATATTTATAGGTATAGGATGTAATGTAATGGACGTCCCTCGCCCATTTCTTTGTGAAAATATTTTTATTAAATTGTTATGAGAGTTCACTGTGACTCATTTTAAGAGAAAACCAAATTAACAGTTTTCGTAGTCATGAGTGTAGACTAGTGACTCAACAATGTTAGGACTTGTCCAAAACTCACGACAATGCATTTCACAAGTAAATCACACTTGTAGATCGCAGTAGTTGGTCCATAATGGTGATTCCAGAGCAGTGAGTTGCAACAGTGACTCACTGAATGATAGCTCACCCAATGGTGATTCACCGCATCGTAGCTCACCCAATGGCAACTCGCTGAATGGTAGATCACCCAATGGTGAATCCTCATGTGGTACCTAAACCAGCAGTGACTAGCTGAGTTGTGACATGTACATATGGCTCTCTAATATTTCCTTACATTATGGCTCGTAAATTGTTCTTTGCATCAGTGACTCACCAATTTGGCCTCATATCTATGACTCTCACTAGTGAATTGATAATAGTGACTCACCTAAAAGTGAGTCATTTCTAATAGAATTTTGAATTTCCCTTTTTCTAGTTTATATAGACTCATATAGTTTCACTCTTTTTTCATTTCATTTGACGTAAAATTATTTTAAAGACTTGTTTTAAGAGATTATAGAAAAATTAGTATCCCAAAAATCATATCATTGAATTCTCTAAAATTTTTGAGACATTGAATTTGTCAAAGTGCAATTCCTTACTAGTCCCACCATAAATCGAAAATAGGTAACATATTGAAATAACTTCTCTATTTAGGTATTCTAGAGGCAGAGATATATAATTCCATTTTTTTCCCTTCATATTCTGTATTGATAATAGATTCCTGGAACCTTTATTCACTTGCAAATCGAGTAAGCAGTCGAAGCTTTGGGAACATGTTCCCTTACTTTTTTTCATGTTGCATGTGTGCCTTCTTTTATTGAACCATGAGGTGTCAATTATCATCCTTCATGGTTGGATTCCCATAATTCCCTTTATTTTTTATCATGCTATCTAGGTGTAAGAATTCTTCACAGGTGAGTATTTTTTTTATCCAAATTAATAAAAGATAATCAAATTGGATAACGATCATTATAAAGTGGTTGGGAAAAAGTGATTTATGATCTTATTGTTATTGTTTATGGTTTTTGTTTTGATTTTTATGGTTATATACCTATTGAAAATCATGTCTGTTGGGGATCCATAGTTTTACACATAACTTTATTGAATTCATATTTTTCAACTCCTCCTTAAACAAATGCTTGAAATTTGGTTAGCCATGTATATTCGGCTAAAATACAAGGATGATCGAAGATTAAAGTATTTATGTGATAAATTTTTTAAATAATAACGTTAAATTGAATAAGTGTATCTTCTTTATAAATATGAAATTTTTCTATAATATAATATATGATATTGTGTATGGAATGGTTGTCGTTATTGTGTATGAGATTGATGTATAGTGTGGTAGTTATGTTGGGGTTTTTTTGGGAGGGTGGATGATATTTGGTTGAGAATTGGGATTTTGAATTTTTAATGGTATTGCAGGTATGTAATGATGGTTATAGTGTGGGTGTGTATATAGTCCGCAAAAAGGTGTCTGTGTCTATAAATTAGTGATGATGTGGGGTTATTGGTAATGAGTAATGGGTTGTTGGGGGGTGATACTTCTCATGTGTTGGTTTTTGTATAGTGTGAATTAATTCTAGTAGCATGGAAGTGTGGAAGAAAAATGAAATATCTATTTTCTAGAAAGAATGTGGAATGTGGAAAACCAATGAATGAATGATAATATGATATAGTATTAATCAACCAATATGTACATAATATGTGATTATACAGAATTTTCTGAAATTTGTAGAGAAGCTAAATGTGGATTAATGTATTATGAGTCTTATGGCCTATGTTCTACTTGTATTTTTTGTTCTTATTCTATGTGGGTTGTTCTATTACAACAAACCAAGTGTAAATATAATTTATGTTTTGTGTTATAAATTTTCAATGGCCATGCTCAATTAGGAAATTCATGAAGTGTTGTGTTTATTATTCATCAAATGAATTTTTACAAAAAATGGGTGGGAAATATGAAATAATATGTACATTTAAAAGAAATTGGTTTTTTAATGAATGTTTATTTCATAAATCAAGTGGATGAAATTTTTTTAATTGCTTATAAAGCCGAAACTCAATAATATGGCTTAACGATTGAAAATGAAATGGGGTTTGTGCCTTCTTTGTGTGTTTATATGCATTTAGAGGTAATTAAGATGGTGTGATCTCTATGACATGGTTAGTCCTTGTTACAAATCTATAATAAGGTATTGGGTGAAAAAACTCTTATTGTACATACATGTATGTCTTTGTGAATTATATACACACCCCTCCCTAGTTGATAATTATGTGTCTAACAACCCCATTGTCATGGGGGATGTTTCCTTTCCCAAAAATCTAGGTGGGAGGATGGTTAGATAACCACCCAACATTATGTGATCCATCTTCCATGTAGTGGTAACCCATGATTCAATATGTAGGTTGTGGGTTGTGTGGACTAGTTGTGTGCGGGAGAGTTATGCTTTTCCATGTGTCTTTAGCATGTGATGACTTGTACTTCACTAGGTTTTTATGCAATGAGATGTGTTATTCGTTCTTAAGTGTATTTGGGGTGTGTTGTGGTTTGGAACCTAGATGATTGCGGGTGGAATTTGATATGTTTTTTAGACTAGGTTTCTATGAGCGAGAAGCCATGTGGATGTGGCCTAGATGTATGCAGGCATGATGTGATGATATTCAATTCCCTATGTTGTGGGAATAAATATGAGGCCCAGGTTTGTTCTGACATGTTATGACGTGGTGGATTTGAAAGAGGTGGTATAACTGGGAGCATTTTCATTAGGGTGTGAGAGTAACTAATCATGTAAAATGTGGTATGGGGTATCCAAAAAATTTTTTATCACTATATTACATTACTTGACTTATGTTACTTGTGGAGAGTGCCTTGGTGAGGTGAGGATGGATAGTATTGTTTGGTTATTCTATTTTTTCACTGGATCATTAGCATGATTCTCCTACTTTTACATGACATACATTGGTTTTTCTATTGAGTATACATTTTTTTCTCACCCTACATATATAAAAATTTTATTCAGGTTTCCTAGAGGACTTAGTGGACCATGATGGACATTTTTAGATTAGAATTTGGAACTTTTATTATGTTCATTCCACAGCTTGTATTCTTTTGGTCTTCCATTTGGATAATTTTTTATGCGTTAGTTTTGATTTATACATGCATCGAGGGATGGTTTGTATTTATTTTATAATATTTCATGGATTTTTGCTAGATGATTCATCTTATATCTTGATCTTTTTTCCTTATAAAGGGTAATGCATCCCATATTGTTAGATTTAAATTCCCTTCGTGCTAGTCGACAACCCTGTGCGTAATAGGGGTGGGACTTAGGGGTCATTACCTCCATTTATTTATTTCCAGCCCATCTGGGAGTCTTTTGAAGGATATGGTGATGAAATTATTTATGAATCCAGGGAACTCCCAATCCATTTTTTGTTTGAGTATGTGCGGAAAAATGTTTTATGATTTTTTTAGAATTCTTAAAAATCCATCACTTTGATATCTCCCTTAGGATATAGAGTTTTATCCCCATCCACCATTGATCATCCTATCCCTACTAATGATAATCGAATTGTATAACAATATCTTAACTAGAGAACTAAAAGTCATAGAATATCATTTCCATAGTGTTTATCCATTATTTTGTGATTATTGTATCATAAGATCCTTTAAAACTCATGGGAAATTATTTATTAATGTCTTTAATTTCTATATTTTTAATTTTATGTGGATGTTAGAGTACACTTTAATTGATTTTTCTATTAAAAAACGAGTTCAGTAAGACATTATTATAAAAAAGATACAAATTCTTCTCCAATCTGTTTGGGGATCTCATTTGGGTTATCATCATATTTTCCCCAACATTGGTAGTGGAATTTGTAAAAAATATTTCCATCCATTTTCAAGAATAAATTAAAAATATTGATGAGAATTTGAAAACTATTAATTATATAAAATGGAAACTATGACCATTGATGAGATAATATATAATTTACATAAATTCATTAAGAAATGAATTTATATGTTTCGATCTCAGTTATCCATGGTCTACTTCATTATTGAAAATTATATAGGTATTTTTTATTCACCCTCCAATTGTTTATAATTATCCTAATAATATATTAGAGAATCTCACTTAGGAATTTCACACTTTGTTTTTAATAAGGCCTTTTATTTGGGCACTAGGTGACGATTGTGCCAATAACCAATCACCCTTTTGGGGAAATTACCGTAGGGTAAAACTAGGCCATTTCAATAAATACATGTAGTATCCCAATTAATTTTTTTTCATAGAATCCGCATTATTTATAACTTAACAAAATTTAGGAATGTTTTAAAATTATTATTCTTATCATGAATTTATTGAAAATCATTTTCAATTATTATTTCCTCAAAACAACTATAAATTCCTTTGATACTTACTACGACAACCCATATCATTATTAAACATTATTTTCTTATTTTCTAGATAATGTTACACATAACAAAATATTATAATATCAATAGTACAATTGTTATTGGTAATTAGATATATATAAAAATAACATGAAAAAAGGATAGAAAACCATTATTTATGAACTCCATAACATGAAATTATAAACCATTTTTCATCTAAAAATTTGTAGGACTACATGGTTACATGCATAAGAAAGGGGGAGTTGTAATTAACGTTATAGTAAAAATAAAGTCATAACATGATGAAATCTATACATGTGAGACCAGAAGAATATCAAGATAATATGATATAAAATTAAAATAATCAAGGAAAAATAAGAATGTAAAAATAATATTAAACATGACATCATAAGCCAAAAAGTATGATAGCTAAGGAAAAATAATAACCTAGTGTTTTTCGGAAAGCTACAAATTCACCATACATTGGTTCTTATGAGATAAAAAATATCACAAAGCATTGGTTAGATATATAATTTCATTCCCACCTGTCACATTCATAAAATGTATAGGAATATTTCATCCAGATAGTGATAAACATACAAAATTATTTTATCAATTTAAATAACATGAATAAATAGTGTGGGTTATATATATATATGAATGTACACAATAAATTATGGGTAATACCATCAACATGAATACCCTTGAGTGTAAATGATGATGGGTATTCATAAAGCAAAAATTTATCCTGGAAAATAATGAGATAATTAATAAATCATAATAAGTGTACATAATGTATCATGGGATGTATTTTTTATATATAAAATTCGTTTATAATTTCATGTTATCAAAAGTATTATAAAATGTTTTTAGAAAAAAATATTAAATCATGAAAAGATGAAAATAAAAAGGTTTTTTACATAGTTATTAATAGAAAGAAGGGGAGAGGAGATGATTGTATAACTTTATACGATTATTTTAATATCATGATATGAGGATCTTAACAACATTTGAAAACCTTTGGAAACATTTATAGAGGGAGAAGGAGAGGAAAATATTTATAAATGAGTTTTATTTGAAGAGTATATAACACTGAGATTTTTATGGGATTTTATTGAATGAAATATTTAATAATTATTCTTTATAATTTCACCATGTCAAATTTTCCTTTTAAAAAGTAACCGAGTTGGCACGTTCTACACTCAACATCGATAATGCATGCATTATATTCATCACTGAGTTTTAACGAAACAGCTTTTTATTTTTATATTATTCTAAATGAGATAATAATAACCTAGACATTAAACATAGTAATATTAATAGTAATAACTACGTTTAATATATTATTTATAATGGATTCACATTAATAAAACATATTTATTATGAAAAATATAATTTTTGTTAATATCAGTTTATGTTTTGAAATAATATTTTGTTAAAGAAAATACTTTTATGTCCTTATTGGAAGAACAATAATAATAATTATACACACTAAATGAATTAAATTTTATAAAAGGAACATAATTATTAAATTAAAATTTTTTTAATTATTTTCGGGTGAATTGTTCAGATTTTTCAATGAAACATCATTGTAGGGTGAATAGTAATAATTACAAAAATTTAGTTAAAAATAGAATTTTTATTTAATTAATTATTGGTGATAAATTATATTTGAGATTAGGTTTTAAAGACACAATAGAGAAATTATAAATATATTAATCTAATTATGGTAATTGGAGTCATTTTTATATTGAATTTATATATAAAAAAATAGTGAACATTTGAATTTTATTACTTTAAAAACCCACTTTCTCGCCACACATACAAGAGGAGCATTAATCAAAATTTTACCACTTATGTGATTTAAATTTTGAAAAATATACGTTCAAGGCGATAATTAGTATGATATTTTAGGCTAATATTATTAACATAATCTTTTACCACAAATATCAGTGAATGTGATTAGTATTAATTACATTGGTTAAGGTAAGATAAATCGTAATTGAGGACTAAAACATAATCATAAAGACCAAAATGACTTTGAATCATTCCCTAAATCCATTTTCAATCGATAAATAGTCAATATAACCTCTTGGTTCAAATTTTATGGTTTATTTGGTTATTATTAAATAGATGTGAATATATAATAGGTTAAGTATGGAAAAAAGATAAAAAGGGAAAAAACATTACCCTTAACATTTATAAAACATAGAGACATGTAAAAAACACCATATTTATAGTTATAAATATAATTTGGAATGATTATTGGGGGATTTTTATACTAATAATTAATTAATTTTTTTAAATATGATTTAGTTACCTAAAAATATTATTAAACTCAAACATAGTGATTGTGAAGTTAATAAATAACAATAATAAATGATATTATAAATGTAAAATGTGAAGTGAATTGATTGAATTATTATATTTATTTTTTTAGATTAATTTATCATTTTACAGATATTTAATATTAATTTATTTGAATTGAAATAATATATTGATATTATAAAATTAAAATTTTATATATAATTTCAACATTAAAATTATTATTATTTTACAATACATGATATTTTTTTAAATGATTTAAATTTTATAAATATAAAATATTATTAAAAAAAAAATTTAAGGGTTAAAAATATTAAATATGATCAATTAAGAGAATAATTATTATTTTATAATTAACATATTGTCCCATAGATTATAATAACATTGTTATCAATGTTTGGGTTTAAGATGTCTTGTGCACGCCACTTGTGCTTGTATTAAAAAGTAATTTCAAAAATACATGGAGTATATTATATAATGTATCCTATTAACAATTTTGTTTCTCTATAATATATAATAAATATCACTTTAGTTTATAATTAATGGTTAAATTACTTATGTTATAAATTTAAATGCTTTAATAAAAACCAAAATAATACAACATGGGAATCATAGATTTTAAGGGAAACAATTATTAAAAAGAAAAGAATTTTGTGAGTTGATGTTTTGGTTTGACAATACATTCTCATTAATCCATTTTTTTCCATTATTGTAGGAACACTATGTAAAAGAGACTTCCCATTATTGAATACCATTTGGTATTTTACAGAGTACTTATCCCCTCCACTTTAAAAAGTAATGCACTCTCCCTAATCATCACATCTTACAAATAAAATAGATTACACCAATATCTAAAAAAACCACATAAAAAAATATCTACCTTCATCATAGACCCCTCTCAATTGGGATAAAGCAATCCAAGGAATCCCTTTGAAACAATCTAAAAAAAGTTTTCCCAATTATGAGGTAATTTCTTTTCTCAATATCCTTTCGTTCATTATCAATCTCCACTTTACCAATATCATTGATCCATGATTTTATAAAGAAAAAATATCATAAATATTCTGGTATTTTTTTCAAATGGTTTGAAAAAGAATTATACAATCATCTATTAAATGGGTAAAGAAAATATTGTTTATATGTATGGTGAACTATTCCCAGACAAAACGATGATTTTTCATTCATCCTTACTGACTCTCATGGTGGAAATTATGATTTAAAATATATTTATATATTTTATAAATAGTATTTATTATGTCTTTAAGATTAATTAATAGTTTCTAAACTCTTATCATTATTTTTTCAAATTTGTTTAAATATGATGATTTTTTTTGGGAATGTTTGGACTACCGCCCACTTAAAGTGATGAGATTTTTTCACACACAACATGAATGTATTAAGGATTGGCTTGATGAAATTATATGATATATATGAAATAAAAATGAAAAAATTATAATTATATTTATATACATATTTTATTTTCCATATCTCTTTCAATGAGACAATAAAAACGTAAACAACGTTCCTACGTACATAGGACTTACCATCTCGATCAATGGTGTCTTCCATACATCAATATTATATAGATTATTATAATACACATATTATGAATGTACCTTATATATTTATCATGATTTATATTCTATAAATCATGATATATCTATAAAGACCAATGATATAATAAATCAAGACAATAAGAATGAAAAAAGTGGATATTACCCATAGTGAATCCTTACCATAGAATTTTTAATAAATGTTTAATATAAAGTCATAATAAAACAATATATGTTATTAGATATAATAATATGACTATATAAAATATGCATAATTAAATTATATTTATTATACATGAGGTTTATAAGAGAAATTCATGAGTCAATATAGAATGTTGTGGATTTCATCTCACTTTTTTATTTCGCTGAGGTACATGCTTTATTCACCATCCATTCTATTTGTGTCATTTTTATACTACCCATGGATGAATTATATAATTCTTATAATTATATTAATTATTATTTACGTACCCATTTGATAATATTTATTTCATATGGTTTATGATTCAAAGTTACCAAATCTGTAAAATAGTTTTGTCTCAATTTTTATAATTTCATACTCAAGTTTTTTTATGAACCTAAAATTATTTTTTAAGGTGTATATACTTATATATTACATGTTATATCATGAATATAATTATTTTTATTATATTTTATGATTTATGTAAATTTGTTTCTTTCATGGAGTGTATGATCCCATGTTACCATGTGATAAGAGTTTATTGAAACAATATCATCACTTTTCATGATAATTTATTCTTAGGAATCGTTTGATTAAATATTATAATCCATATCTCAATAACACTCATGATTTTACTAATACTCTTTTTATTGAAATATATATATATATATATATATATATATTAGTTCCATTTTCACTCTTTGTTACTTAATATAATTACGATAATATTTTTATGAAAAATATTACCATATTTTTATCATCTGCCGAAGATCAGTTGCATTCCAAAACAATTTTTCCAAAACTGTTTTAAAATGATAAATAAAGCAAATTTTCCAGGTAAAAAGGATTTTGAAATATTTTTATGGGTTTTAAAGATCCCATCATATTTTTCCAATGTATTTAAAAAAAATCATTCCTCATAGATATATTTTTAGGTGAAATGGTTTGGAAAAACTTTTCAATCATCATTTTTAAGTTTTCAAGGAAAATTCTTTTCAAGTGTTTTTATATTTGAAAAAGAATATTTTAAGAAGAAAGTATGTTTTCCTCATTAAATATACATAAATTACACATCAATATAGTTTCTATCTAATATGACATATGTTGATGTTACTCATGTCTTCCTTGGGAATTATCTAATGGTTCAATTGATATTCATTATATGAATGGTTTTTTGATGGAATACAGTTTATGAAAACACATTTCTATTTTATTGGTTGTATGTTTATGAAACCCATAAATACTCCATTGGTTATATGATTATACAACTTATTTATCATAAATGAATTATTCAATTTTAAATTTTTTTGAAACCCTTTTAATTTAATGAGATATTATAGGATGAAATGTCAATGAAAAATATATATTCTCCATAGGTTATGATATGATTAAATGTTAATGATACCCATTTCACTTCATGGGTTACGAAATGAATTTTTATGAATTTGTTGAAAATGAATTTATTATTTAATTATGAGATTTGTGGGAGCTATATCTCCATCCAAAGCAATGGGTAAATATTTATATCTCATGAGATAAAAATGGATTGAATGATAAACAAACTAAATTCTGTATTACAGGGTAGAAATGAGGAGTGATCTTGGTTTAGAAATAGATGGGTGGAATGAGGACAAAGAATGGTTCAGTAATACATGGATCTAATGAGGAGTTAGATACATTTAGTAATAAAGTGCTGGAATAGGGTTTGAACTTTGTTCATTAAAGGAAATTGTCCCCAACGATGGATTTGGAAGCTATTAATTCACTACTATGGAAATCATTACATATTATTATGTAGCTTCCCTATTCGGGTTTTATTCAATTTTTAGGCTTTAATAGATTATTATATTAAAATCCATATGATTCTTTTACTATGAAATTACATGTTTTATAAACTCTTTTTTTAAGATATTTGATATGAAGAGTATGATATTATATTTTCATGATCATGATTTAATAAAATTTTTATAAATGATAATTCTTATGTATCTCCCTTTTTTACACTTACACAACATCAAGGCTCACACATTTTATGATACATTCCAATGTTAATGAGTACATGTGTTATGTATGATGTGTCTAATAATGGATCTAGTCATAAAGAACATTGTGGATGATAATGTAGCTCACCTTTATCCAGTGTTTATGTTTCCTTGTTTCAAAAGGCACTATACCAATTATGGTAATTAGGAATATGTTTATACAATGTTTAAAGTATTTTGAAAATGTTATGTAATATTATTGTATAAAAAGAGTGGGATTCTATAGTTATTATCAGAGAATATTTTTATTCAACATTTAGAAGATACTCTGAGAAAACTTTATTGAGAACCCTAAGGACATGTGTAATGATAATTCTAAGCATAATGAAAAGTATATGAAAATATCTTAGAATTTTTGTAAATAATAGAGTGAGTGGATTATAAAAAATAAATCCATGTATATATACAATGAGGAGATGTATCTTTTGCATATAAGTACCTATGGTAACAACTCCAACTAGAGGATCTAATCCTAACTCGGGGTAATATCATATACGAAAACATTTATTGCTGCATAACATCATTGACAATCCCCAGGTATATGCTTTGGGAATTGAAATAAATTATAACGGATGAATGTAAAGTGTCATTTATTAAGGATGGTTTCATTATTTTTACATCTTATAAGAATTTCTTTTATTGACTATGTGGTTTCCAGCTATGATAAATAATACCCACAATATGATTCTAGTTTTAGTCAATAGAGGGAACCATTTGAAACTAGATTAAAATTGAATGTGGTAGAAAATTTGCTGATAAGCTGTCCAGTGGGATTATCCCTACAGTGAAATATGTTGTAATCATGCCTAATCAATTTTCATAGAATATGATTGAAAATGTGTACCTTATACAAATCTCTGACACACCATGAAAATCAAGGCATATGTTCGATGAGAGATCAGGTAATCGAGACCCTATAGGAAATAATATCAAGATTCATTTATTTCATGTCTATGGGGAGAATCACCAAAGTAAACATATTAGAGTAATAAAAAGATTCTTTGACAATGGAGAAGAAGGACACAAAGAAAGTGACTGCAATGGAAAAATGAATAGAATGGTTAATCAACTGTTTGACAATATTTTCCTCCCTAATACATAATTGTAGTTTAAATTTTTTTTGTGTGAAAAAAATTGTCATCATGCAACTCAATGCCACTAGAGGAAAGTTAATGAAGAGAATAACCATGGTGTTGCGAGTAATGGTTATATTAATGAATATGACGAGAATACAATTGAAATGTGAAAGTAAAGAGGTATTAATAATAGGATAATGTATCCTTCTTATGGAATATAGATGAAGTGGATCAATCAAATTTTTTATTTCTGATTCCATAATTATATTATATGAATGGTGAAATAAACAAGGAATTCCCATTTTATTTTTTTCACTAATGATTTACAAGAGTATATTGAATGGATCTTATAGAATTTTGTAATGACTAAGATTTCCCTACGCCATCCAATTGTAAAAATCTAGTTCATGTGGTGTTCTTGGGGGTCCCGTGGATTTGTTTTAGGGGTTTTTAAAAATCTAGTCCAACAAATGGACTCAATGAAACTGTAGCACACCGAAATGGTTGCACCGTATTCTTGGATCTGAAATGGTCACACACCGAAATAGTAGCTCACCGAAATAGTGTGTCACCGAAATGGTTTCATATTAATGGTGCTACACCAGGTAACCGTAATGGTGCTTCACTGAAATGGAAAAACCAAAATGGTGGATACTAAATTTTATCACACCAAAACGCTATCACAGTAGTGGTGGAACAGAAATGGTAGCACACCGAAATAGCGAGACAACGAAATGGTTTCAACATAATGGTGCTACACAGAGGAACCTTAACGGTGCTACACCGAAATGGTGGAAACAATACAGTGCTACATAGAAATGATGGAACCAAAATGATGTCACTATTACTACGCCTCAACGAATTTGAGGCACATCAAACGGTGTCTCACACTTTTCTTTTTCCAATTTTATGAGATTTCCCAGTTTCACACCATTAACTTCTTATTGGATGCCAATCGAACTACAAGCCTTCCATGTGTGTTTCTAAGGGAATTATAATGGATATTAATTATATCATTAATATCATATCATCTTGGGGGATTTCAGATTCTGAAACCATGTGGTCTTGACCACGATCCCATGTTAATTGCTTTTGAATGTTGTTCATCCTTTAATATTTGATTTAGCTCTTCCAAGATAAGATATTTCGTTCCTAGTGTGTTTTCCATTTCCCCATTGTTCTCCTAGAGCCTAATGCCCTAGACGAGTCATGCACCTATTCTAAATCCCTCCTTAGGTTTCAGGGAGTTTACTTGTAGTTTTGTGATCCCCTATTCTTGGAACATGGAGTATCATATATCCTTTGATCATCTGGTAGGTATTTATTTTTTCCTCTCATTAATTGTTAATCATTCGGGGTGGGTATACTAAGGATTCCATGTAACCAATGGCGGAATACCTTTCTTTAGATGAGAAATATATAAGAAGTGAACATGATCCAAATATAATATATATAAATAAAAGAACGAGTGGGGAGGTGTTTGAGGTTGATAGCCTATTTTATATTTCATCTTTGATTATTTTAATGTTTTTTGGTTTTATGACTTTTGAAATTTAAAGCTGTTGGTGGTCCTTTAATTCAAACAAGGGATGTTCTACTGTGTTGACGTGCTTGAAAAAAAGCTGACATGAAATCGTCTTAATCACGTACACATGGTAAGTTGAAATGGATCCCCTATGATTAATTACCTTATGTGATCACCCCTATTTATCATGTAGTATTAATGAATAGTATTTACCAAATATTAATATGTTCTGTTTTATTGGTTTGGTTGGGTGCTCTGTTTTGATGGGTTTTGTGACCTAGTGTGAGTTGTGTGGTTCTTCCGTTGGGAGCACAATTATAGTTACATGTGGTGTGTTGGTATCCTAGGTTGAGAGACTGATTGACTATAGAATGGATGGACTTGTAGGTAGTGGGAATACCTTTTTTGTGTTGTGGATGTAGGAGCAACATTGATTGTGGGATTACGAGGTCGTTTGGAACTTTTTTCTGAAGTGGGACTACCTCTGAGAATTTTTTGGGCATCATGGCTACTTGGGATGGGTTGTGAGAGAAGGATTGTGCATTATAACTTTGAATAAAGATAGTTAGACGAATGTTGGTTTCTGTGTGTTTAGTTAAACATTACCTTCTCTTTATGAGGTGTTTTCAGATGTTGTGCTTGGTCATTTCTCCTTGTAGTTCTGTAATAAATTACAATGATCCCATAAATTAATGAGTGGAAAGTGTCTAAATAAATAGGGGTTGATAATATGCCTTGGTAGTGGTTGATGTGTGGTTGTGCATATAGGGGTAGTAGAAATGTGGTTTTGTATGAGATATTTGTTTTGGGATTAATAGGTTTGAGAGGATTTTTATTTCATACATATATATATATATATATATATATATAATTTTAGTTGCTTGTGACTTCTATACGCACCCTGTCCCTTTTGAGAACCATGTTCCGAACACCCCTATTTTCAAGGTTTAAGGTGTCTTTCCAAACATCTCAGTGGAAAGATAGATGGTTGGTTACTAACATTCACCAACACACCCTCTTTTAGGTTCTTAAAGCACAATTGTATTCAGGTTGGTTGTAATGGTTTGAGTATTAACATAGACCAAGATCGTTATGAATAGTGTAATTTTTGGATGAGATACCTAGTTTTTTGTGGGCCAGGATTGTTCTCCCAAGAGTCATTGGGATGATTCCCAAGTTTCTTCAGGTGAGAGGTGTGGTTGTGGTGGCCTAGGTGTTTGTGGGATAGATATATGGTGTGGTTGAGGCCCAGGTGTGTTCGGGCAAGTTGGGAAAATTTTGCATTGTATGGGAAGAGTGGTAACATTAATACATTAATCATTAGGGGTGAGTAGCTAACCAGTTGGAAAGTGGTGCGGGTTACCGAAATGTCAATGTGCATATACTAAAACTTACTTGAATTGTGTTATTTATTGATTGTTCTGTGATGATTATGGGTTAGTTATAATTCATTGTTAAGTTATTTGAGGTTTTACTATTTTCTCATATGGAAATTAGTAAGTTTCTCCCACTTGTGCATGGGTTTCATTAGTTTCCCTACTGAGTATACTTATATTCCAACCAAATATATATAAATCTATTTTCAGGTTTCTAGGAGTACTTGGAGGACCTCACAAGACATTACTTTCTTGGAAGTTAGAATTATTTTTTTTGATTTATAGTATCCTTCTATTTTCACATTAATTTGGAGTTTTTTAAACCTTTTATCAGATTTACTTTTGAATAATCATGTGGGATTGGATTTTGGTTTTTCTATTACATTCAGTATATGTAGTTGCTTGATATATACTATCTTATATCCAATTCTTGTTCTATAAAAATTTTAATGCCATACATATTGTGTGAGATTATACACCCTCAGTTTTTGTCACCTCTATGGGTTCTAATGATGGTTGGACTCAGGGGTTATTATCTATCTTTCATCTCGAAGAAGGAAGAGCTTGGCACTTTTCTATTCCTTCCCTCATCTTGAAGAAGGCGGTTCGTGAAAAAATGGAATCAGAGGTGAGGATGTGATTCTAGTATGGTGGTTGAGGGATAAGATGTAGTTTGTAGTTAGGAAGAATGTTAATTTCATGGGTAGGTAATGAAACAATGTTATGCATTCTTGGTACATGAAATAGACCAGGGAATACCTGCTTGGACACGTGATTTTAACCCCACCTATGATGTGATGTAAGGAATCTGGACCTAATGAACAACCATGTGAGGCTATACTGATATCAATGTAGAGACACTAAGAAATATACATGTATCATAATGACTTCTTTCCTTTGGTGTCTTGGGTATTTTCGAAATTTAAATAAATAATGTGTTAAAAATAATTTAAAGGGGACTTTCCATACTACTTGGGCTTAGGATTTCCTCATTTCCTTTTCAAATATGGTACCCCAGACATCACCCACTTGTGGTATAACCAATTGAGGCCTAGTAGGATGATTTTCTTGATTAGTGGATGGATGATAAAGAGGAGGATCATGACCAGTGAAAGAAGACACATTGAGCTTTCCAGCGGTATACTCTCTGAATTTATGAGGGAATCACCTTAGATATTGATATGGATAGTTTGCTCGAGGTGATTTTGATCGCTTTCAGGTTTATACAGGCTATGATAGAGAATTGAGTTCCTATGGAAGTGATCTAGATAAGAGGAGAATCACTTCAGTGGTATATGCATTACCTCAAGGAGAGAAA
The DNA here is from genome assembly GCA_963277665.1 of Viscum album. Classification (NCBI taxonomy): domain Eukaryota; kingdom Viridiplantae; phylum Streptophyta; class Magnoliopsida; order Santalales; family Viscaceae; genus Viscum; species Viscum album. The sequence goes on from OY728160.1 coordinate 637,880,801, forward strand.
GGAAACTGTTGTTTGGTGGGATGACATTGAGAATAATTTCTGGATAGAATTTCATTATTCCAAAATGAAGGTCGAGAAGTGGAAAGAACTACTGTCCCTCTAGTAGGGGATTATGTCATTAAGGGAATTGGGGATCAATTTCAATGAACTTATACACTTCAATCTAGATCTCTTTCCTAATACGGAGTCCCAGGAGAGATGATTTGATGAGGCAATCCAACCTTCTCTTCAGCGTGTCACCATTCCCTTTACACTATTGACATACAAAGAGGTTTCTAAAAAGTATGAGGTAGAGGAAAGGATGTACTCACTGCGAGGTGTTCTGTGAGAGGGGATACAGTTGAGATTGTCAAAGGGGATAGCTACCAGCATAATGTCTCCTACGTAAGGGCCTTCTAGGATTCTTATAATGGGAAGTAGGCCTCAAAATTATAGTTCTGACCTCCTGGTCCTCACCCTTACCCCATGGTCCCAGGACCAAAGTGCTTTGTCTATTAATGCTGTGAAAATATTTTGGAATGATTAAATAGTTAGAGAGTTATATAGAGGTTGTGGGGATGTTCATATCCCACCTCAACAGTAGCAGTTTCAAGTCAGGCCTTTCCAACATCAGGGGTAGCGAGATCCCACCCCACCAAGGGTAGATTGTGCTGGGTAAGTCCAATATGAGTGAGCTCCCCAGGGACCTAGACCAAGGAGTTGTCAGGAAAGTGGCCGATTATCGAGGGGCCAAGTAGATGGGTGTGGACAGTTGCATGCCGCAAAGGTAGCACTTCCAATACAGATAGAAGACTTTCGAGGTACGATAAGTCTATTTAATACCCTTGCATGTTCTTTGTTTTATGAAATAGATTCACACTCCATTGTTGCACCCATTCTAGCCCTTTCCATAGGTCTAGATGTGGAGATACATTCCATTCCCCAGGTGTTGAGTATGTCAGTTAAAGGTCATAACGATTTGTTTGATGTCTGCCGGGATGTAGACTGATGATGGGATCGCATCAGTCCCATGGTGAAATTTTCTTTCTAAAGATGAAGCCATAACTTATCTTCCCTAGAATTGAATTGATGCTTTCATTGCGCACCGTTATCGATGAATTTAAGAGGATGGTGATGTTTTCAGATATGGACGGACAATGTGTATCTATAGTTGGTGAGTAGAGTTTTTAGGTGGACAACTAGTGTGTGTTGAGCCTCTTTATTTCATGTTGTCGAGATATCAATAGATCTATAATATACAGAGGTAATGGAGGTTCCAGGAGTTGTCAAATAGTTTCCAGGAATCATTCCTGAGAGGGTTGTGATATTACCCCCTCAACCTGATGTTGAGTTAAAGGCAGACTAGATGCCAAATGTCTGTCCAATTTTGATGTCTCCCTATCGAATGTTGTCTTCTAATTTTTGGGGGTTGTGGATCTAGGTTGATGGCCAGATGAAGAATGGTTTTCTCCATTCGAGTGTGTCACTAGGGGGTACACTAGTAATATTCACGAAGAAGGAAGATGGTGGTCTAAGACTCTAGAAAAACTATCAAATACTGAATCATGTGATGGTCAAGAATTGTTACCCCCTTCTGAGGATAAAAAATATTTTCGACAAGTTAAAGGGTGTAGGTTGGTTTTCTAAGATTGACCTACAGTATGGATTCCACCATTGGAGGGAGAAGGTGGGAGACATCCTGAAGTCTCCATTCAGATGCAGGTATAGGAACTATATATTCATTTTCATGCCCATCAGTGTTATGGATGTTCCAACCATATTCATGGGACTCATGAACACTATTTTATGTGAGTTCCTAGACCGGTTCGTCATCATTTTCATCGACAACATATTGATATACTCAGGGTAAGAGGAGGATCCCGCTGAGAATATAAGGACTATCTGGGAGGTCCTCTAACACCCCCAACTCCTTGAAATGTTATCCAACTGCATGTTTGGAATACGAGAGGTGTACTTCCATGAATACATAGTGTCCCAATAGTGGGTAGCAGTGGAACGATCAGAGGTTTTAGTAGTTTTTTCTTGGGTTACACACAAGAATGTGGCATATATTTGTTGATTCCTAGGACAAGAATAATATTATCATAAATTCAAGACCGACTTCTCTCATGTAGTGGCTATATTGAAAAACTTGACCAGAAAGGACCAGAAATTTGTATGGATTGATTAGTGTGAGGCAGCTTTCATTTATCTGAAGGGGAAGATGGTCATTGCTCCTATTCTTAGGACTCCAGAGGAAGCGGTATTGATCTTGGTCTTGTGTGAAGATTCCATTTTTTATAGTTATGTGTGTTGATTCAACATTGAGGAGTAATATCTTATGGATCTAGGAAGTTACGTCCTCACAACAGTAACTATACCACCCATGATCCGTAGAATGGAGCAGTCATGTTCATGTTGAAGTAGTGGCGACATTACTTCATGTGGGAGTGCTTTTTGGTCCTCACAGATCACAAAATCTTGAAGTATATCATTTCCCAATTAGACTTAAACTTGTGGCAGTGAAGGTGGATTGAGTTTCTTCAGGACATAAACTTCTAAATCTCTTACAATCCATCAAAAGGGAATTTGGTTGTCGATGCCTTGAGAAGGAAGTCAGAGAATGTGGTAGTTCAGTAATCAATTGATTCTTAGAAGGTAATGGATGAGTTGGAATCATTGTTCCTAGATTCATGGGACAAAAGTGATAAAGGCTATCTATTTTTTATGATAATGAATTATTTTATAACATGGAAGGTGGAGGAGTCTTAGTGGGGAGAATCATGGACTATATTGATTCATGATTGTGTTGTCTAGGGTGATTCAGTAGATGGATGGTCAAAAAATAGTCCGAATTAAATAATGTCATGTGGGAATCTATTTTTCTCTGTGGTAATTCATGTGGGAGTTCTCTGTGAGTTCTTTACCTCATCCCTAGTGGTGAATCCTGATTATTTAAAATGTATTAAGGCTTGAAGTGGTAGTTTTGGTGGCTTGGGCTGAAGCGGGTGGCGACAACGTTTGTGGAAAGATGACTTGTGTGTCAGCAGATGATGGTCGAGTGTAGTGTTCCTGGAGGTATGTTGCTTCCCTCAAATGTTTTCAAGTGTAAGTGGGAAGACATTTCAATGGATTTCATAACATTATTACCTAGGAAATAGTGAGGATGAAATGCTATTTGGGTAGTAGTGGATTAGTTTACGAAGTTGAATCACTTCCTGGAGAATAAGGATTCGAACATAATGGAAGCCTTAGTATAGAGCTACATAGGTTAAGTTTTGAGGTTTCATGGAGTTCTGTGGTCTATCATCTTGGATCTTGACACACAGTTTACCTCACTAGTATATAAGGGACTACAACATGCTTTTGTCACCTAGTTACGCCTCAACTCCACATTACACTCTCATATGGATGGGAAGACAGAGAGGACTATCCAGATGTTGGCAGATATGTTTTGGGATTATGTTCGGAGATTTAGTGGATCATGGGTACGAAACTTGCCTCTGATATTGTTTACATACAAAAATAGAAATCACTATACCATTTTCATGGCACCGTTCAAAGCCTTGTACATAATACAGTGTTGTTCACCAGTGTGATGGACACAGGTTGGGGAGGCAGGTGTTCTTGCCACATAGGTGGTATAGAAAACTATAGGGAAGGTTCATCTTGTGTTTGAAATGATAAGGGTGGATCAGGATCATCATAAGTCGATTTTCGATAATAGGTGGAGGACTTTGGAGTTATAGGACGGGGAAAACATTTTCTTGAGGTTTTCACTTTGATGTGGGCATTATAGATATTATATAGGAAGAAATATTTCTTTTATGATCATCTGGCCTTTTATGGCATTGAGATGAGTTAGAGAGGTAGAATATTAGTTGGAATTTCCACCATAATTAGAGAGGATCCATGATGTCTTATATGCCTCTCAACTCTGTCAGAATCTTCACAACAACTCCCACATCATTAACTGAGTGGAGTTGGATATCATAGACGATGCGAAAATCATGGTGTGACCATTAAGAATTGCGGACCATGAGAAGAATTTGTTGCATGGATAGGCAATTCCCTTGTATTGTGTGCTATGGAGGCATGGTGTATTCATGGAGAGTTCTATGGAGTTGGAGGCCCAGATTCATGCCCAGTACGCAGAGCTATTCTGATTTTTTATGTGTTATACTTTTTTACTTCATTTTATGATGTAATTGTTTTACATGTTCATTATCAGATAAATTGATTCCATATTCTCTAAATATGTCTAGAATGTTCTTACTACGTAGAGGGGAGGACCTAATACCTTATCAATAATCATTAATGTGGATGCGATTAAACCCATGAGGGTGAGTTAGTGCCTCCTAAATTACTTAATATCCTGACATAGAGGAAGTAGATCCCAAATCAATATGTCTAGACAATGTGACCTTTGGAGTTTTTTTGGTTTTTTGGTGAATTGGGGGCCTTAGTGTTTCTACAGCTATTCAGGAGACAGATAACAAGGAGGTTTTCTTGGATATCAATATATTCACTCCATATTTATGACAACCCAATGTGGTTTTCCACTAAGATGTACCATAAGGGGCGGTTGTTCAGAACCCCATTATTACAGCTCTGTTTTGAATTCCCGATGACCAGAATACCTTGAGAGGTATCTAATATAAGGACCCAGATTTCCATGGGCCTTTCCTTTTTGAGTATCTAGTTCTTGTGGTGTTCTTGGGGGACTGGTGGGTTTGTTTTGGGGGTCACCCCAAAATCGCTTTCACATAATGGTTTAATAAAAAAATGTAGCACACCAAAATAGTGGCACCATAATGGTGGAACAAGGAAATTGATAGAATACCAAAATAGTGGGACTGTAACGATGTAATCATAACGGTGGCAGGGAAATGGTGGAACATAAACAGTAGCACAACGAAATGGTGTCACCATAACGGTGGATCCGAAATTGGGGCACTAAAATGGTATCACACCGAAATTGTGGTATGGTATGGTGGAAATAAAATGGTTGAATACCAAAATAGTGTCACAATAACAATGGCACCAAGATGGTTCCTTACCGAAATGATGTCACGATAACGATGCTACACCAAAACGGTGGCAATGTAATGGTGAAACACTGAAACAGTGTATCTATAATTGTGGCACCATAATGGTGGCATTGTGATGGTGAAACACCAAAACAGCGGCACACCAAATGGTGTCTCGCCCTTTTCTTTTTGCCCCTGATTTTTCCCAGTGTTTCCCATATAACGTATTATTTGACATAAAATGAGTTTCAAGCATTCCTTGGGAATTTTAAGGGAATTTCAAGTACATATTGGGGGATTTGAGATACGAAAACCATTTGGTATTGACCATGAGTCAATGCAAATTACTTTTGGAAACTTATATTACTTTAAAATAGGATCTATCTCTTCAAAGTAAAGATCATCCATTCCTAGTGTGTTTTCTATTCCCCCTTATTGCGCCTTGATCCTTACTACCTTGATTAGTGGTACTCTTGTGCTAGATCCGTCCTGCCTAGTTTTCATGGAGTTCACTACTAGTCGTGTGATCCCCTGTTCTTCGCGCAAGGAGGAACGTCGATCCATTGATTATCTGGTATGGATTTATTTTTCCACTCTTTACATTTTAATCATGTAGGGTGGGAATACTAAGGAAAAATTCTGAGGAATGGATGAATAAATTTCATAGGTCAAAAATAAATAGGAAATTAAACTGATCAATGGATAACAACGGTGAATAATATAATGGGCAGGGATTGGTATGATGTTGATCACCTATTTAATTTATTATATTTGATTCTATTATGGTTTCAATGGTTTTATGACTTCTAAAAATCATGTTCATTTTTGGTCCTTACTTGCAAACTACTGATGTTCTATTTTGTTGAGATTCTTGAATAATGGTTGTGACATAAAATCTACAAAATAAATTACACTTGTTAAAATTAAATGGATTCCCTAAGATGAAAAACCATTTTTGATCACCCCTATATTTTATGTGTACTTAAAGAACAATGTTAACCAAATATGAATATGTTTTTTTTGATTGGTGTGGATAAGGGCTATGTTTTTCTAGGTTTTGTGACCCTGTGTGAGTTGTGTGGTGATGTTGTTGGGAGAATAGTTATTTTAACTTGTGGTGTGTCAGTATCACGGTTTGAGAGACTGATTAAGTATGGAATGAATGGAATTGTAGGAAGTGGGACTTAAAATGTATGTGTGGTGGTCACAAGAGAGAAGTTGAGCAATGGGATTACGAGGTTCTTATGGACTTGTTATGAAGTGGGACTAAATTTGGGAATTTTTTGGGCTGTAGGGTTGAAGGGAAAGGTTGTGATAGAAATATTATGAGGTATAATGTTGAACAATGATAGTTGGAAGTAGGTTGGTTTCTGAGGGTTTATTTAACCATACCCTTCACCTTTTGAGGCAGCTCCACTTACTGTTCCTGGTCATTTCCTATGGTAAATATGGAATAAATTAATGTGAACCCCTAAATTGAAGAACAGAATGTTACTAAATATATAGGGGTTGGGAATATGCCTTGTAAGTGGATATTATGTCATTGGGCATATAGGGGTAGCAAAAACGTGGTTCTGTATGAGTTGGTTGTTGGTTTTGGGATTCATAGGATGGGTATGAGTGTTTTCTTACACACACACACACACATATATATATATATTAGTACCTTTGAATTTTGATATGCACCCAACCCTTGTTGATCACCATGTGCCGAACTCCCCCATTTCATGGTGAAGGGTGTATTTCCAATCATCCCAATGGGAGGACGAATGGCTAGTTAATGAATTTCTTCCTGTCACCCTATTCTAGGTTCACATTGCTCGAGCATATCCGGGCACACTACAATGGATTGAGCCTTATCATATTCCACTTTTCTTTGAGAAATAATAAGTTGTGGATGATATTCCTAGGGGTTTGTAGGCCATGGTTTTCTTAACAAGTTTCTTCAGGATGAGGCCCAGGAATATTCGAGCGAGAGGCAGGTTATGGTGGCCAATGTGTTTGTTGGAGACAAGTATAGTGTAGTTGAGGTCGTGGTGTGTACGAGAAGGTTATGGTATCAATGTTGAGTATGGAAAGTGTGGTAGCATCATGATATTAGCCTTTATGGGTGATCATCCTACTAGAGGGAACATAGTACGGGTACAAAAATATCAATGTGCTTATAATACTACTTGCATGACATGCGTTATTCGGTGTGCCATCCCTAGTGAGGATTGGATGGTTGGTATAACATGTTGCGTGATTTGAGGTTCAAAAGTCTTTTTAGAAGGACATTAGTATGTTTTCAACACTTTTTAATGGCTATCATTAGTTTCCCTACTGATCATACATGTATACTCACCCTATGTATATAAAACCATTTTCTTTTTTCTACGAGGACTTTGAGGAACACACTCGACATTAATAGCCCAAACATTGGGATGATTTATTATTTCTTATTAGTATCTTTCTTTTGGTTGTATACTTTGGAGTTTCATTGTACCATGTATTGGCTTTAATTGTTTAAATGCGTGTTGGAATGGATTTTGGAATTGTATTTACATTCAGTATATAGAGTTTCTTGGGATTTACCCTCTTATCTTCGGATCGTGTTCTATAAAAAAGGTAATTATTTCAATGTTGCATGAGATTATATGCCCTTGGTTCTATTTTCCCCTCTGGGGCCTATTGAAGTCACGACATAGGGGTTATTACCTTTATTTCAACTTGGATATGGAAATGTGTGGAAATTTTTATCCCATCCCTCATCATAATGAAGGTAGGTCGTGAAAAAATGAAAATTTATTTAATGGTAAGTTTATTTGCATTGAAAACACATGATTAATGGAAATATAATCTTTAATATATACCTAGTTTTTATATAATGTTTTTTTTGGATAATGATATGTTGGATATAATTAAAATGGATGGTACTGATTACACTTAAACAAATTAAGAACTTATTGAAAAGTACATCCTTATTTCCTGAATGATGTTGAAAACATGTTGGATTTATGGTATATATCTAGTAATATATGCAATAAACAAGCAATAATGTTTTCCAAATTTATTTATAGTATTTTATGATATTACCACATTTGAAGAGAATATATGATGAGGGTATTTACATGTCTTGAATGTAAAAAACTAGAGGTAATTTGTTACATAAGGTGGGTTAATTTGATATTGAATTCTTGACATTGTAGTTTTTTTATTTTTACCATTAATAAGGGTTATATGGTTAACCATTAATGATAATACTATATTAAAATTAGAGTAAGTATTTCTATGATGAGATTGTGTTGAAAATATTTTCTATATGGGTAATTAGTGAATAAACTTAATTCAAGGATACCCATCGTATTTATTTTTTAAATTATATAAGAGTGGGTATAAAAAATGACATCATGTATGTTTTGTGAAAACAAATCATGTTTAAAAAGGATAAAATTCCTAAACCCATTGCCTAAGGACTATAAGGGTGTCAGGCCTACCACACACATAAGCAATGTCCTGCATCATATATAATTATTTAAAATGAATAATTACTTATGTTGAAATAGTATTGTTACATTTTATGTTCAGATATTAATGTATTAAACAAATTTTTTATGGATTTTTAGAGACAATTAGTAATAATATTCAATCTTTTACGAACATTAAGAAATACTAAATGTGTAAATTATTACTTCAGGCATCAATGTTAATTTATAGACATCAATTTCTTGATGAAATGGATGAATTAAAAATATTAAAAATCACAACCAAATAATGATTTTTTTTAGAAATATAAAGTGTAACTATAATTTCTTACATTATTTCTCAATAAAATTATTACTCAAATATATAAAAGTGATCAAAATAAATTTGTTTCCCTTATACCTTAATATTTGTTGAAATGATTTTAATTCAAATAATTAAAGATTTATGACTTTTAGGCCCTCAATGTCTCATTGACCATTAATGTAATTGTGATTGATGAGATTAACACATCCATATGAATATTTATGGGTTTCATCCAAGTCAATGATTTCAGTTTTAAGACGTTGGATTTTAGAAAAGGAACTATCAAATATTACTCTAGTGATCACCAAGTTTAATCTTGAGGGAAAAATTAATTATATGGGGGGTAGAATGTAACACCCCATGATTTTATATACTTTTATTTAATGGATTAATTTTAATTGATTTATTTCATTTTATAAAGACTAATAGTCCTTTTATATGGAACATAATTGGATTTAGATACATAGAATATCAACGTGGCATGTGTTATGTACAACACTATGTTTCTATGAAACATCATTTTATGGTTATACTTTTTTAAATGAGATAATTATAACCTATACATTAATAATAATAACATTAATTTTAATAAATAATTTTCAACTATTTTTTAAAATGGTTTCACATAATCAAAACATATAGATAATGACATTTATAAGTTTTTGTAAAGTATTTAGATGTTTTAAAATAATAATTTTTTAAAGAAACTTATTTTTTTTGTCCTTATATAAAAAATCATATAATAAATTTTAGACCAAATTATAATTTTTATTCTATAAAACTAACAAATTTTTTTAAATAATAATGTTTAAATTTTCTTATGGTGAATTTATGAAATTTTTCTATGAAACATCATTTTTTGGTGAATAGTAAAAATCATTGAATTTTAGTTAAAAACAGTCTTTTAATTTAAATAATGATTGGGGTGAAATTATATATTGAATTTATTTTTATATTCATAATAGAAAATTTCTGAATATATTAATCCAATTTATTTCATTGGAGTAATTTCTATAACGAAAATAATTATAAAATCTTATTAATCTTTTGAATTTTTTTAACTTTAAAAGCATGCTTTCTCTTCACATCTGTCAGATTAGAGTTGAACATATTTTTCACACTTCTATTATTTTAATTGTTAATGGAAATACATAGCTGTAATAGGTATGATATTACTATTAAAATAAGATAAACTGCATTTTTGGCCAAAATGATAAGTGAAAGTGATTAAAACAAATCATACTGATTAAGTTAAGATTAAGATTAATTAAGGACTAAAACATTATCATAAAGATGAAATTAACCTAGACAATTTTCTAAAATATGTTCGATTCAATAAAATAGGGAATATCAACTCTCTGATTTATTTTTTTGGGTTATTGGGATGTTAATAACTGGAATTTATCCATGAAAAGGGTAATGCAATGAAAAAATATAATAAAGGGACGTTCCTTACCTTAAACATTTACAAAAAATTGAAATATGTAAAACAATCAAAATTAATTTCTACATATAATTTTGATATATAAATGGGTTATTTTTATAAAAAAATATATCAATTGTTTTTATATTTTTTTTTTACATAAAATGCATACAAAAGGCCAACATAGTTATTACTTACTTAATTTCACAAAAATAATTGATAATATAAACTTTAAAAGTTAAGTGAATTTATGATATTATTGTATTTAAATTTTTTCAAGATCAATATATCATTTTATACAGATTTAATCGTAATTTATTTGAATTCCAATATTAAATTTTTATTTTAATATTAAAATTAAATAAATAATGTCAAATTTGACATTATTGTGATTTTATAACAAATGATATTTTATAAATTGATTTGAAACATATAAAAAATATATTTTTAAAAGTTTATTTAAGGTTTAAAATAAATATAAATTCTATTAATATACCAATTTAAATTTTATAATTAATATATTCCCACATATATTGTAAGAAATTATTTGCACAGTCAAGGCTAAGTAGTTTTTTGTGCGTCCCATGCAGTTGATTTAAAAATTAATTTTCAAAACACATGATATATTCCTATATAATATTTTGTATCATATTTATTATCTAGTGGCTTTATATTAAATAATTAATCTAAATTTACTATAGTCCTAAAGATAAAATAAATTTGTTTAGAAAAAAAGATGCTTTAATTAAAAAAAACATTTATAAAATTTGGGAATCATTTATGGGGACAATTATAAACAAGCCACTAATTATAATTTTTTATCATTTAATATTTGAATTTCGAAAGAGAGACATCTACGGTAGCAATCAGTATGTTATTTGGAGTTTGATAAAATGAAGATGAATTTTTTTTAATGATAGCATACCCATAGGAATGGAAATATGACCCTTATGAATAGTAAATCATATTATTATTTTATTCATTAAATTTTATAATATAAGAATATATTGATTAATTTTTCAAGGTGTTATTAAATTATTTATAGTTTTAAAATTATTTTTTTCGAATAAATTATAATTTTATTTTAAAATAAATTTTATATTTAAAAACTTATTTTTATAAAATAGAGATATGTTTTGAAATCTACACGTCGAAAAATAAAAATGGTGAATTTTTCAGATCTTTCTAATGTTATGAATTTGTTATGAATAATAAAATTCCGTAATTTATCGTATATATAGATTATCAGTTAAATACATTATTCCTAGAATCATAAATGAATTAATAACCCTTAATCGAACTCAAATTACATATTTACTTTTTTTGGTAAAATGAATCATAATTATCCATTTTCTTTAGCAAAAATATTAAAGTAATAATTAAAATAATGGAATACCCCTTCATTCCTCCACTATAAATACCAGCCTCACCCCCCTCTTCCTATCACACTTCTCGAGCTATGAGTATTATCTAAATTCTTCTAAATTACCTTCACAAGGCTCTTCCCCACGTCCAAGACATTATGGTCTAACATAAAGACCAAAACCAATGGCCTTAAAGAGGATCTCAAGGAGATGAGATCAAGAGGTAAAAAAATCATTTATTTTTTATTTTCGTTTCAATTCATTTTCTTTTCTTACACTCTCTCCCCCTACTATTATACAAAAGTCATGAAATCTCAAAAATATTATATATGATGTATTTTATATTGTTTAAGGAAAAAATTATCATCATAATTATTACCATCTCTGACTTATTCTAGAAATAAAAACATTGTTCTTGATGTGACGATTTTCCAAAATTGTGGCCGATGTGTTTTCAATTTCAACTACATCCTTCAACTGAAGTCCTAAATCCATTTTAATGGTTGAAAAAAAATTAATTTTTTTTTATAAAACCAAATATTTTTTTATTTATCATATATACATAATATTACGTAATATTATTAAACTAATTTTTGATTATCAATGAACAACCAAAATGTTGTAAACTGATATAACTAATGGTGTATCTAATGGAACATCCTCATACCATATTGGAAAAATTATTTATAGATTCTTTTAGTATTCTTTAAAATTTTAATACCATTTCTCTCCACTTATATAGATTCAATTACATTTGAAAATGAAATCTGTTACAAACTAACCATGGAAGTTAAGTAAATAACGTACCCAAAACAATGGAATGAATGAAATATTATTAATTAATTAGAGGAATTATGTTATAAAATGATCATATAAGGTTTTATAAACATAAATATATTTATTTAAAATATTTATAACACTCTTTTATCCTTTATACAGTACTTTTAACCATGTTTAATGTAAGTAAATCTCATGGAAAGGGAATTCATAACCCGATTTCCATTCATGAGGTAAACATTCTACATCATTGATTAGGAGTCACTAAGATTATTTATATAATTAATTTTATTTATATTATGTTTTATTATGTGTATTTATAGTGTATACACATATTACTATCATTTTATTGATTTTAATATGAATTATTTGAAATTTGTAAGGGGTGTACGTTAAAAATCATCTTTTAAACATATAGTTTAGAAAAAACTAAAAATGAATGTTTTTATGAATGTATTATCATTTTATTATTATGTTATTGTTCATGTAAATTTTTAATGATGAATTGTGGCGCCTAAATCTTCCTCCAATTAATTGGTTATGTGCATGTTTGGGGTTAGTTTTATGGTAGTTCCATGTGTAGGTACATTGGTTACACCATAAGGTATCCACGAGGGTTACGTTGTATGGTATCTGTGAGGGTTAAAAATCGTAATGTAGTTGTGAGGGTTACAAAAATAAGTTATTAATTATCCAGTATACTCTTATGATCTATTTAAGTTTTCTATTATTTATGGAAATCTCTTGTTTCACAATGTATGTATATGCATCATTATGGGTGAGAAGTTTGACATTGTGAAATTGATTTCATATGTTTATATGTATTCATGGACTAATAGTTTATATCATTGTTATTATATCCCATATTGAGATTTTAGTGCTCATAAAATGTTTTAAAATATTTCTAATAGGTTTTAATAATTTAATAATGAAAAGTAGAATCCATGATAAACATTATGAAGACTATCGATGAACAAATTTTCATAATTTATTTTAAACTATAAAAATATGAAATAAATGGATATTGTTTAAAATTTTACCCACATTATATTCTTGTGGATTGATATGTATGATTTATGTCCTAACATTCTAAAACTCTACACCAAAATGATCTATGAGAATATAATAAGTGTAGTCTAATTTAATTAACTAGAAGATGTAATGTTTAATGTCGGGTCCATATTGTCGGTATTAGAGACACAGTTTAGATAAAAATAGGAGTGAGAATGATGTTAGTAGAAATGGATAAATGATTTTTACCTTATGTTTATGCAAAAAATTTTATGTAATTTAAAGATTACCATGTTGCTTTTTCTAAGACATGTCTATCCAGGAGGGGTTTCTATAAAAGATATAGGGAACTGATGTTGGAAGGAACTATAAGGGTATTATCTTCTTAAATTTTCAACATGGAATGGTGGAAATTGGAACAGAGTAGTTTTTGAGAGAATTGGTAAAGTTGACATAGTTAATAATTGGTGGTGGCATCGATGATAGTGAACAAAAATAGCTACCACAAATGAACGGGATGACAATAGAAAAATTTATGAGGAAACATCCTCCTGGTTTTAGTGGATATTATGACCTATTTTCAACAAAAGTATTGATAAAATCTTTCAAAATATATTCAATGTAATGAGATGTTTAGATAATAAAAATTTCAATCATTCCATTTATTATTTTGAATGTGAACCTAATTAGTGGTGGTCAATGGCCAAAAATATAAGAGATATATAGGAGATAGATTTCTTTAGAGTTGGATGACTTTAATGGACTATTCCTTATGAAATATTATTCTATGGTGGTTCAACAAAGGATAGAGAAGAAATTTCTAGAATCGAAGAAAAATGAGGAAGATTCAATGGTTGTCTATGAAGAAAACATCACCTGAATTGCGAGGTATTTAGAAATATTATTTTAGATCATTATAGAATAATAATCCATTTTTACTCAAGATTGAAGACGATATACAGAAGTCAATTGGCATCCTCTGAGTTCAAAAGTTATGAGAAACTTGTCCGATGTACTGAGAGGGTATAAATAGAGTTTTATGATTTCCATGTTTATGTTGAATACAAGAAGTAGAAGTGGTCTCGATGGAAATATATGGATAAAAATCCATCAATAAAGTCTGATGGTAAGAAATGTTAGTATACAGTTTCTAAAAAGTGATGTAAAAATAACCCTTAAAGAATACTGTACCAAAACTGAGAAGTTTTTTCTATATGGTAAGTTGGAAATATTCCTCGAGATTATAATGGAAATGATCCTAATACTATTCATGGTAAGAAAACTATAATTTTTTTTAAATATGGTGAGATGGGTCATTTAGAAAATTCTTTCAAAAAGAATTATTTGGATGATGTAAAGAAGAAATAATAAATGCAGAAAGGTGTAGTGAGATCCTTTGTGACTACATTAGTATATATTAGACCATCCAATGATGTGTTATCCATAACCTTATTTGTTTATATATATTTTTAATGATTTGTTTGATATGAGGTTTGACACATTCCTTTATTTTTTGAGAAATTTTCTTGTAAACAAGAAATATCACCTAAACAAATGAGACCAAAACATATTGTTAAAACACCGGCTGAAATATTATAAAAATTAGGAATTATAAGAATATTTTTGTTGTTTTCTATGGAAAAATATTAACTATAAACCTTGTTTTTTCCCTTGGTAGAGTTTGATGTCATATTTCATATGTATTGACATTCTATTTATCTTGTAAAGATTGATCAATGGGGTAAAAAAGTTGTTATCCAGAAAGATATTATAGTTTCTACATAAGAATAAACCCATAAAATTGATACCATATCCTGAACCAGAGAAATTATTGATATATGAAAATGAATGTAATATTGCTCATATTGTTTAATATAATTTAGCTCTTTAGATTAATGTTTTTCCAATGGAAAATAAATATCATGAGGCTTTTCCTGACACGTTACTCAGTGTTATACATGATGGAGATGTTGGATTTACTATTGAATTGTTTCCTAATGCTAAGAAAATCTCAACCCCCCCTTGATATATCCCAAATGAAACATCAGGAAGTAAAAAAAATTAGTTTCAGATTTTTTTGAAAGGGGCTTCATTCATCGTAGAACTTCACCATGGGGTGCTCTAGTTTTGATTATTAAAAATAAATATAGTTTCATGATACTTTGTATTTGTTATAGAACCTCGAATAACATTCTAGTTAAAAATAAGTATCATTTTCCTCGTAGCGATGATTTGATTGATGAGCTTCTTAGAGCTGTGTATTTTTCCAATATTTGAAGCAGATACTGATTCCATCAACTGAAGGTGTAGGATGAAAAAATCCTAAAAATACCATTTCATACTAGATATGGGAATTATGATTTTTTATTCCCTTTGGGTAGGAAAATACCCTAGCTATGTTCATGAATCTTATGAATTGAATAATCCACCTATTTTTAGATATGTTTTTTATTTTTTATTGATTTTATTTTGGAATTTTCATAAAGATGTCAGGATAATGAAAAACATTTCATAATTTTCCTCTAAACTCTCTAAGAAAATATGCTACACACAAATTTTAACTAATGTGATTTTTTGTTGCAACAGATTTATCTTATTGGGTGCATTGTAAAGAAGGTTTGAATAAAATATGATCATACCAAAAAAATTGGTTGATGATTGTCCAAGACCTAAAAATTTTATAGAGATTTATAGTTTTGATTGATTAAAATGTTTTTACTAATGTTTTGTTAACAACTTTTCAAAGTTATCTATCATATTAACTATGTTAACACATAAAGCGGATAAATTTATTTGGACACATGAATGTGATGTCTATTTTTAGGAACTAAAAATGAGATTTGTAAATGATACAATTTTTTCCTTGCCTTATAGAAATTGCGAGTTTGTCATATATAATGATTCTTCACTAAAAGGACTTCATTTTGTTTTAATGATGATTGTTCAGGTATTTTCTTTTGATTCAAAACAACTGTAACCACATGTTTTAAATTCTCCCACATATTATTTGGGATTAGTAAATGTGTTTTTCTCATTGAAATTTTTTTGGCATCATTTCTTCGTATCCAAATGTGAAATATATACCGACCATAACGGTATTCATTATACATTCACAAGGATATAATTAATCATGAGGAAGAGAAAATGGCTTGAATTTATAAAATATTATGATTCTGTGATCAATTACCATCCGGTAGAAGAAAATGAAGTGTCAGATTCATTGATTTGAAAACATCATTCATCATTATCCATGTTATGTTTAGAACATAAAACTTGGATTAATGATTTAATAAATTATGTATTGGATGTTGTTTTTTCATGTAATTTTAATTTTTTTTAGGATTAAGTGTATTAATCTGTCTCAGATATAATTAAGTAAGCACAGATGAAATATAGTAAGTTGTAGAAAAATGTAGAATTGGTTAAAATTGATAAGTTTCAAAAATTTAACTTTGATAATGATTGTGATTTGAGATTTGGAAAAAGATTATGTGTCCCTTGTGATTATAAACTGAATAAATAATTGATATGTGATGATCATAGTTCTCCATTTATGTTATTTCTTGTAATGCTAATATATACAGAGACCTTCGTGAGTATTACTAGTGGGATGGAATGAAAATAGATATTATATATTTTACCACTAAATGTTTGACATGTCAACAGGTTAAAGTAGAGAGAAAAATACCAAAAAAGTAGCTTCATCAATTACCATTTCTATATTGGAAATGAGAAAATATATCCTTGTACTTTATGATGTGACTACCTTAGACTTCTTAATGTAATAGTCTGATTTGGGTTATTGTTGATCAGCTGACTAAATATGCACATTTTCATCCCATTCAAGATACTATATCATTGAATATGATTTCACAATTATAACTAAAAGATATTTTCAAGTGACACGGAGTCCCCCATTCAAATTTATCTGATCGTGATCCTTGGTTCACATCTATCTTTTGGAAAGTCTATCAGAAGTTTCAGAGAATAGATTTAAAGTTCATCACCTCTTTTCACCCTCAATCTACCGAACTGAAAAACATATGAATTTATACCCTGGAGGTTATGCTTTGTTATTGTTCGATGTACTAAATTTTATTTTCGCATCATTATATTTATTTATTTTAGTTTTTGTATTATAAAATGTATCATTCCCGTATAAATATGGCACCAATTGATGTTTTTGATTGGGAGGTGGTTTCGAACTACAACATTTAGGGATGATGTCAGGGAAAGAATGTTGATGGGTAATAGAATTAGTAGAGGAAGTTTTTGAGAAAGTGAATATGATCCAACAACACATGAGTACATATTAGAGTAGGAAGAAAATTTATGCAGATAAAAAAGGATATTCAATTATTTCATAGTAGGTGCTCATGTATTCTTTAAAATTTATCCTTATAAAAGTGTTATGGATTTTTGTAGAAAAAGTAATCCAGTTCCATGGTTCATAGAACATTATGAAATCATTGGTAAATTTTTTCCAGTCATCTATAGAGTTGATTTGCCACTACGTTTATCTAAATTACACAATGTTATTCATTTTTCAATGTTGATAATGTATGTGCCAGATTAATCTCATTTTTTGAGTGAGAAGTAGTTCAGCTGGATGAGAACATTTCTTATGAAAAGAAGTTTGTTTAGATTCTCGATTTAAGAGAGAATGTTTTTCAACTAAGGTAATCTACCTAGTAAAGTATTTGTTGATAAACCACATGGTTGAAGAAGAATCATGTGAATCTTAATATGCTTTGAGGTAAAGGTACCCTTACTTGTTTAATATGTAAATAAAAAAATTGTAGGGTTATAATTTCTATATCGAGGGGATAATGAAATACCCTAAGGTTTTAAAAATAAATTTAATAATATTTATGAAACACTATGAATCTATGAAACAAATCATTTTATATAAATTTTAATAAGCTGGACGTTAATCATAAATTTTCCGACTTTATTATTTGAATATTGGATTCTCATATAACCAAGTTGATTTTTGGTAAATCGTAACATAACCCTATGAACTATAATATGAATATTAATAGGAAAATTATGAATAGTAAATAATAATATTATTTTATTATCATATGATTATAAGATAATGAGATCTAGATTAATTTTTAAAGGAGATATAAAATTAGCTAATGTTTTAAAATTGATTTTTCATATAAAATATGACATTATTTAAAAATTAAAATAATCATATTTCGAAAATTATTTGTAAATAATGTAGTTAATTTTTTAATTCTATATGAAAAAATGGTTAGGGATAATTTTTGGGATTTTTATGAAATTCATGAATGTTTGATGAATCATTAAATTCGGTAATTTACCATTTCAAAACATTATCAGTTATACACCAAATTCCTGAAATCATGAATGATTTAATCACCCATGGTTTGAACTCACATGATATAGATAGTATTTCTGGTCACAATAATCTTGACTATTCATAGTATTGAGAAAAAATATTTAACTATTGATAAAAATAATGGAAACCCATCCTTTTCTACACTATAAATACCACCCTCTCACCCTTATTCCTATAATACCTCTAAATATTTGATGATTTTATAAATTTAACTATATACCCTTCCCATTCATATTCCCTATATCTATGACCTTCTTTTTTATCCAAAATGACAGAACCAAATTCCTTATGGAGGATCTCTAGGAGAATATTTTAAGAGCTAAAAATCATATTTCATTTTCTTGTTTTATTTTTCAATTATTATTTCTTTTATTATAATGTCTTCCCATCCCTATATCGAAGTAGAATAAAAGATATATAATCATATATATTCTATATTTTATAATGTTTTAATGAAACAATTATCATAATAACTCTTTTCCCCTCCCACTTATTCTAAAAAAAACTTTTGTGTGGTGCCGATTTACAAAAATCCTAGATGATGTGCTTTCATTTTCCTATAAGTCCTTCAAAGATATTCATAAAACCATTTTAATGGATGAAACAGATTATAAAGTGTATTATATATCCACTTTTATGTTCTATTGTTATTATATATACAAAATACTTAGTTATATAATGAAACTATTTCCTGAAAATCAATGAACCCCCAAAATGTTCTAAACAGATATCCTGAATGATTTATATAAGGATTCATCCTCATATCATATAACCAAAATTATTTATAGAATCATTAATTATTTTTGAAGCATATTGATACCATTTAATTTCTCTTCTATTGTTTTATTTCTATTCGACAAAGAAATCCTTTACGAACTGATCTTAGAAATCATGTAAAGAACGCACTCGAAATAATGGAAGGAACAAAATATTAGTAATTAATGGGTTAATGATGTTATAAAATGATCATATAAGGTGCTATAAACATAAATATATTTCTATTACTTATTAATAACACTCTTTTAACCATTATACAAGATTTTTAAACAAGTTTTATGTATGAAAAACCTAAGTTAATGTAATTCATAACCAAATTTAATTTCATTGGGTTAACCATCTACTTCATTGACTATACAACACTAAAATTAATTATATAATTAATTTTTATTATAAAATATTTTACTATTATTTTTATAGTGAATACACATATAAATTTAATTTTATTGATTCTGATATCAATTATATGATATTTATAGGGGACTTCTATTATGAAATCCCCTTTTAAACATATAGTTTTACAAAATTCAAAATTGATGTTTTATGAAACAATATCATTATTTAATTATGTTATTGATCTTGGTAATTTTTTATGATGAAGGGTTGGACCGATATCTCCCCTTAAAGCATTGGGTGTGTTAATTTTTGAGGTTGAACATATGATTATTTAAAGTGTAACAATGATGGGTACACCATAAGGTAGTCACAAGGGTCATATTATAAGGTAGTTGAGACAGTTACAAATCATATGGTAGCATTAGTGGATAAAATATAATGTAATTAATTATATATGATACCCTTATTCTCTATTTAAGTTTTCTATGATTTATGTAAATATGATGTTTCACAACGTAATTATATGATTCTTTATTGGTGATGTGTAGGACTTTCCGAAAATAATTTCATATCTATATAAGTATCTATGGAAAAAATGTTTCATTACTTCTTTTCATATACCTTAGTGTCCGTTTTTTGATCATCCCAGGATTTAAAATGTTTTTCATTTGGTTTATGAACATGTAAGTGAAGACAAAATCAAAGATAATTTTTTTGAATATTATCCAAGAAAATATTTCATGTTTTTATTTAAAAATATTTTAATATGAAGGAAATGGATATTATTTCAAATATTACCAACTTTTTATGCTTGTGGGTTTAAATGTATGATTTATGTCCTAACATATTAAAACTCTTAATGAAAATGATATTTTTGAATATAAAATGTGTATTCATTTTAAATTAACAATAATATATATTGATTAAGGGAGGGTCCCTATATAAGTTAATACAGGATCTTCCCGATACACTTCCATAAATTCCTCACTTCCAGCTAAAATCCTCCTTATTGAGAAGAATGAAATCCAAGTAGGCATTTTGGAATAAACCCAAAAGTGTGACCCTACTAATTGGAAATGACTTCTCTCAATCCCTATTCTTTTATTTTTATTATCCACCCTTTCCACTCTCTTATTCTAGGATTGTATAAAAAATATTATATTATATAATCTAGGAATTGTTTTTCAAATTCTTAAACCTAGGTATCAAAAAAAGTATTTATGTTTAGGACGAAGTACCACATCATAAAACGATGATTGTTCATTTTTCTATACCACCTCACATGGTGGATATTGTGATGGAATCTATGTATATATATATATATGTTATATTTTATATTTATTATATATTAAATATTATTTAATAATTTAATAGCATATGAATTTATAATTTCCATTTGGTATAAATATGATAATTCCATTCGAGGAAGTGTTGGCTAACGCTGCCTCAAAGAAATGTGATTTGTTCACACACTACATAGAATGTTTTAAGGATAGGTTTAGTGAACTTATAAAATATATATTATATTATTCTTCTTCTTTTATAATTATATATATATAATACCTATAAATATATATATATATGTCATTTACCTTCTTTCTTCTTATATGATAAAAAATAGAGAAAATATTCATGCGTACGTACAACATAATGTCTCTATGAACGGTGTCTTCCATAAATCTATATTATATTAATTTTTATAAAAAATTAAATAAATATAAATTAATTTTTTATAATGGTGTACATTATTTAAATCATTATATATGTAAAAATACCTCATAAATAACAAATTAATACACAAGCGACGAAAAAACCAGATATTATCTGAACTGAAACCTTAACTTAGAATTATTAAAAAGATAGTAATATAAAGTCCTCATAAAAACATATATGTTATAAGATAAGGTAATATGGTTCTATTATATATATATAATAAACATATACTTATTGTATAGGTGGTTTATATGTGTACATTGTGAGTCAATAAATAATTAAATAGAATTTCACCTCACATTTTATTTAGGTGAGATACATGCTTTATTCACCTCCCATTCCATTTTTGTGTTGTTTATACTTCCCATGAATGATTTTTATGATTATTATAATTATATAAATTGGTGTTTTAAATCCAATTTTATTATCATTATTTCCTGGGATTTATGTTTCTAGGGTTATCATATCAGTAAAAAAGTTTTTCTCAATTTTCTTTCTTCGAGACTCATGTTTTGTTATGTATCTAAAATTATTTTTATGGGAGTATATAATTTTATTTTAAATATTATATCACTAATATATTTATTTTACTTTATTTTCCATTTCATACATTTATATAATGATCTAAAGTTACCATGTGAACATATTTTATCGAAACAATCTCATTAATTGTGAATATTGTTTATGCCTATGCATCTTTGATGAATTCATTGGATCCATTCTCCAAAGAAACTCATGAGTTTAATTATGAACTATTTATTAAATATATATTCATTTATTGTTACAATTTTCCAACTCCTTGGTACTAATGATAATTATTAAATTGTTTCATGAAAAATTTGTTCAAATTTTTCTATTCGGTCAAAAATATATTTTATTCAAAAAAATGTATTAATTTTTTTTTTCAAATGCACATTTAAGATCATTTTCAATGAAAAAATGATTTGAAAAATTCTTTATGGTATTTTAGGCTTCATTTACTATTTTTAATATTATTTCTATTGTAATTTTGTTTCATAATTATTTTAATCTTCTATTACAATTTATCATGGAAAATGGTTCCCAAACAATTTTCAAGACTATTTTATATGATTTGATGGAAAATTATTATCAAAAGTTTTCATGTTTATTAAAAACTAATGAATAAAATATTTTTTCCTCAATAAAGGTTTCAAAATTGTATTTTTAAATTATTTTCTATCTATGTGGACATCATTTGATTTTACACAAGCCTATATTTTTAATGAACTATAGGATCCATTCCTTTTTCTTCTATGAATGGTATTTGTTTGGAAGGAATGATGTTTTTAAAGAAAATCTATTTCATGGGTTATATGTTTATGAAACAAATTCATATTCCAGAGGATATATTCTTATCAAATATATTTCTCTTAAATGGGTTAATCCATGAGAGATTTTTATGAAACCCACATCCATTCACGGTTTAATCTTGTATAAAATGACAATGAAACCCAAATATTTTCAACTAGATATGATATGATTATAGTTTTATCATACCCATTTCATTACATGGGTATTGATATTATTGTGTATAAATTTTTGGAAAATGTATGTAAGATTTAATTATGTGATTATGGGTCCTAAATCTTCCTCCAATGCATTTGAAAAATATTTATATATCACGGGATAAAAATGGAAGGAAAAATATATGAACTCAGTTTAGTATTATAGAGTAGTAACTAAGAGTGAACTTAGTTCAATAATACATGGATGGAATAAAAATTGAAATCGGTTCAACAATAAATGGATGGAATGAGGAGAGAACTCAGATCAATAATAATGGGTTTGAATGGGGTGTGATCTCTATTCAGTGAATGTCTTTTTTCACTAATATGGCCTTTGATTTAATGCCTTAACTATAATGGAAATTATTATATATGTTTATTTATATACCATAATTCCATTTTTATTCAATGATATTCTTTCACGGTTATGTTCTTTCATTCCATATGATTCCTATTTTATGAACTGTAATTATTTATACTATGAATCAAGATTTTGATATTTGATATGAAGGGTATGATATTCGATTTTCATGTTCATGTTCTCATACCCTTATGTTCCTGATTATACTCATGTATCTCTATTATTTACCCTTACATATAATTTGATATCACACATTTTCCTTTCTCATTCCCATGTCTATGAAAATATGTGTTATGTACGATGTTTCTACGAAGGGTTTTAGTAATGAAAGACATAATTAGATATAATTTTTCTAACACATGTAATGTTGTTTATATTTCCATGTTTACAAAGAGAGTATAAAAATTCTAATATTTGGGAATCTATTTTTAATGTTTAAAGTAATCTAAAAATGTTATGTAATGTTAATATATTAAAACTGAGGTTCACTATAGAGGACATTATATTTGGGAGGGTATATATAAGAATTGATAGGGGATTTATTTATTAATTTTTATGTTTTGGTTTTGGACTCTATATGATTTAATTAAAATATCCATAGACTATATCAATTATTTTCCAAGGGTTTTGTAAAAGATTTTTTTACAATTTTATATGATAAATAAATGAAATTATCAATACACTGAAATTGGTTTGGTTGGAGTGAGTCAAGATTCTAGATAATTTATTTTAGGACCGTATAATATAAAATATTTTTTTATGAGGATTTGGAAAAGGATTATAAATTTAATGAAATACCTTTAAAAACACAATATTTTACAAAGGATACATAATGTTGGTCATGGATAATTCTAATACAAATTAATATATCACAATTATTCTATTACATTGTCATCATTCAAAATTATTATTTGTATAATATTCACTTTTTACTAGAAAAAATTTAGTTTCTTGGAAAAAATTTAAAATATAAAAATTGGATAATTTCTATTTGCTTATATTAAAAATAATTATTATTTTATCAAAATTGGTTCATAAATATGATAATTTTAACATTTAATTAATTATTATTTTATGTTGAAAAATATAGGTTTTCTTGAATCTTATATCATTATGACCCCTATTAAAATTACTTTGGACATCATTAAATTATATTATCATTTATATTTTAAAAAATATTATATAATAACAATGTAGTTTTAAAATAATATTTATTTGAGTCTCTATTAAAAATTTTAAAATAGGGTTTTAATTGATAGTATATATTTCAAAAATACAATATCGATTTCTTTGTATAAAAATATAAACATTTTATCAGACTCATTATATAACTGATTAATAATATATATATATATATATATTGGAAATAAAAATATATGAAAATTTATATTAATAGGTTATTGATAAAAAAACTTTATTAAACCAAATTATTCCACAATGGTATTATTTGTGATAGTGTTGTTTGGTCGGAGTGGTTTTGTGAGCATTTCTTGGTTCATGATCTCGATATAATCAATCATCTCCCAGAAATAGTTTCTCATGATATTTAGTTCTTTGATATCATCATGGGTTTGGTTAATTGATGATCTCAATGATTTCATCTACCTAAGAAGCTCTCATAAGTGTTCCTCTTAGCGTATTATCATATTGGTCAAGGAAATTTTTTCTTCCAACTGTGTCAACTTAAATTTATTATAACCCTTAATATATAATAATAATAATAACAAACATTATTAAATGCCTATATGATCAACATATAATATTATTAATTTTCAATTAAATCTAAAAATATATATTTTAAAATGGTCTAAAATAGATAAATATATTAATATCTTTTTTAAAACTAAATTACATATTATGTAATTTATTCATTTAAAATCAAAAATCATTTATTATGGTTCAGGGGATAAAAAGTATCTTTATATAATATTTTTCATAACTATATAAAATATATCAATTATAAATTGTTTGTTGGAAATGAAATTTGGTACATAAATGGATAGTCTTCTGAACATTACATTCTCAGATAGAACAAATTATTCTATTCATTTCTTAAATTCCATAAACATCCATTCTATTAAATAATTAAGAACTTTATGGAAATATTTCTCAATTTAAATATCTTTTAAGTCTATCCACTTCATTGTGTTAATTTAATATTTCTATATTTTAATCCAAATTAATTAACACCATTGACAATATTCACATTTATAGTTTTTAATAGAAGGATTTTCTTTTGATAAATTCAAGACACAAAAACATTTAATATCACTACTAATTCATTTACACATAATTATAAATTTATTGTGTTGAAATGTTTACTAAAAGATGAAGGGTGTTGTTTCATTAAATGATAAACTTGGGAAATAATACTTTATTAAAAAAAAAAGTTACACACTTTTTTGGGTATAACCACAGATGTTGTATTTCATAGGAGTAAACATAACTACATACTCCATTATTCCCATTACAACAGTTTTTTGTTTCCAATTTGGAAGGACATTTTCCTCTTGATTCCTCTTTTCCACATTCATAACAGTTTCTTTTGAAAAAACATTCTGAAGACATGTTGATTAGATGAAACATTATATTGATTCTAAAAATATTTATCATACTAATATAAAAACAAATATGTATAAATGAGAAGTGCATTTTCACAACATCATAACCAATAATGTAAACTAAACTCTTTCTCTGATGAAAAATGAAACACATTTTTTCCTAATCAACCCATTATTATGAGAGTAATATATATTATTTCAAAATTCTATTTTCATAAAAATAATTAGGTTTGTAGTTTCATATAACATGGAATACCATTTCATACA
Source organism: Viscum album (assembly GCA_963277665.1). Classification (NCBI taxonomy): domain Eukaryota; kingdom Viridiplantae; phylum Streptophyta; class Magnoliopsida; order Santalales; family Viscaceae; genus Viscum; species Viscum album. Next base: position 637,907,062 of record OY728160.1, read on the forward strand.
TACATATAAATTTTTCATAGTCATAACATTAAAAAAAATCGTTTATAAATGTACTCCTCTTTTTTATAGAAGAAACATTTTATTTATTTATGATAAGTCACCACAATAGAAATATTAAACTTTTTATTGTTTCTAAACATCCTTATAAACAATGAAAATGTTTTGAATTTTTTTTATGAATAAGAAAAATATTAATATTGAATTAAAAAATGTATAATCCAAAATAATGTATTAAAAATCATCAAAATCCGTAAAAATATTTTCATTTTTACAATAATATTTTATTTTATAAAATAAAACTTAAATAAAAATAAAAAATAATTTTTTTTAAAAATTAATAATTTAATAAAAATATAGATAATATAAAACCGATAACTTAATATTTAGGAATATTATTTGAGCCCATGTTTAACTCATTAAAAGAACACTTTCAATATGATAAGCCTTATCTATTATCTCAACCATTTATTTCAATGAATATATCATTTTGCTTTTCATTAGAGATATATATAATTTTATCCCCCATCATCATCTATAATTACCAAATACTATGTCAGTAATGAAACAATATTGGGATTTAACATTTACTCTATAAAAATCCTATGAAAATAATTCATACAAATAAGTAAAGATATTTTCATTATTTTATGAAAAATAATGATAAATATCCTCCTCTTTTGAGAGATAAAAATTTAAAAAAATAGTAGTATAAATTTAATATTATATTAATTGAAAATTGATATATTATTAGAGGAATGTTGATATCAGATATTTTTTATTATGTCATGAAATGGATGTAATGTAGTAAACTGTAAAAAAACATTCTTTTATAACTTTTAAAAATAATAATAAAAAGATTCATTTTGGAAAATTATAAAAAGATTCCTTCATTAATTTTTCATTAAAAATAAATGTAATTATATAATGAGTATAGAAATTATTTCAATATAAGTAAAAAATATAAAATAAATATTATGAAAAACATCCATATAAAAGAAAAGTATTTTTAAAAGGTAAATAATAATGGAAGGGTTTATTGAAAAGTATATAACATAGGTCCCATCTTGCTTTGTATATGCACTATCTTCTGAATAAAAAATCATTTTTAAAAATTTAAATTTTTAATAAATGTTTTAGGATCTTCACATTATCATTATTCTATTAATTACATTTATTAACATGTTTTATTGGGTAACTATATCATCTATGTTGCAGTCAAATGTGTTGATATGGTTTAGTTATCAATATCAAAAATAAATACATTAATATTTGTATATAAAATTAATCATACATCCATAATATCCAAAATATGAAAAATTATAGAATTTTCATGTATATAAAATAAATAATGATTTATGATCATCCATATATGGTATTCATGAAATGTAGAATTCATCATTTCATGGAGGTGGTAGTCTGAATGAACACGTGAAAGATTTTATTTATTTATTAATGGAATTGATGAAAATAAATATGATGATTTTTTACCTTTATTAAATATTAAATATATTAAAAATAACATTTTTATCAACAAATCTATCATTAAATTCAACCATGTTAATCATGAATTGAAAACAGACCCAATCACAACCTTAATGGCATAGTTTACATATATTCAAGGGAGAAATTATCATTTTGGAGGGAATTGAATGCAATAAGTTATCTAATATACTATCCTTTTAAAAAAATAAATTTTTAACAAATATCATATATATTCATTATATAAATCATTATAATCACACATTTGAGGTTGTGATGAATAATAAAACACATCACATCATGAAAACTTTATATCACTCAAATGCATTAGTGATTCCTTCATTCACCATTGGATTAAATGAAGGTTTAAAATAGTTTCAAAATAAAAATAATAACATTTTTTGTATAAGTATAATTATTTATCTAATTTCTTTTTTTAAAATAGAATTTAATGGAATATAGTATAAATAAACATAAAATTATTTAGTTAAGACTTATAAATTTTTATTGGATATCTCCCATTAGAAAAAAAAATTAACCCATCTCTGATTGTTGTTTGGATTAGACTATGACATCTATGACAATAGGGGACATTTTTTTAGGTGTTTTTATCGATATTGGTCATAATATATTGAACATGGTTTTTAATGAATTGGGGAGATGTGGTATCCTTTCAAAATATATAAGAGTGTAACCAATAGTAAATATTTATTTAGTTGTAACATAATAAATTTTTGAACCAAGAATATGAATCCAATTTGGTCAAATTTGTAATATAGGTTAACATATGTTTGAAATACATCTATAAAATAATATTTTGACCCATTTGAAGGTTATTTTAATCCTTATATCTTTGGTTAACACCCATCTTTAACTATTTTTAATTATTACTATGGTGAAAAAAAATTCAATTGAAATTATTAATTATGAAGAAAAATGAAATTTAACTGGTAAATACATTATTATATTATTATTCAAATTGTAGTTAATAAATTTTATAATATTAAATTTCAATTTTTTGTAAATAGTAAATTTTATATAATTTAAAAAACAAAATGGAGAACCCATTTTAAAAAAGTTGAATTTGAGACTTAAAAAAATTTTCCACCAACATAATGTATAATGTAAAATCAATTGGAATTAATTAGATAATTATAAATAAAATAATTTATATTTTACTTCATGAAAAAAATATATAGTTGAAACAAAATTAAACATGTTTGATTGTTAATAACAAAAAATATATTTCACTTGAAAAAAAGATAAGTTATGTTTCAAAAAATTCAATCATATATTTCAATTCTGAAAATATTTTATTAAAATTTATAAAAAAACTAATTAAATAAAATTATTTTCATTGAAATTTTCATTATTAACATTTAAATTTTATTATAGAATCTTATTTTATAAAAAATATTTTTTTTAAAATTTGTATTTTCCACTATTCACCCAGAATAAGTCTCATTCATAATAACAAAAAAAACAACCTAAGATAGTTTTAACATTCTAAATTACAAAATTAAGAACATTTTATCCCATTTTTTATTATAAAATTAATAAATTAATCATTTAAATAAAACCTTGTAATATATGGGAAATTTTTTAATAAATTAGAATATACATTTTCCAATTGATAAATTATGTAAAATTATTTAAAAAACCATTGTGTATATGAATCTATATATTTAATAGTTATAAATCCTGAAATTTCATTAGTTTGAGGATTTGCTTGGTATTTACATTATCTAAAATAAATAAATTCTTCCCATGTCATTTTATTCATTACCTAAAATGGTAAGAAAATTTTTTCCTCCATGGTTTTCATATTACAATGTTTGTTCATCAATCATATGGATTTTCTATAAAACTATATTCATGTGAAAATTTAAAATGGATCAATTCTGTCACTCTAGGTTTAATGAAAATATAAAAAAACTGAAGCTACGATACTTAATTTAATAAAATATATTATTAGAAATCATCATTATCAAATGAATAGCGGAGGTGAATTTGATTGACTAATTTTTCAAAAAATAATTGATTTATTTAAATAGAAAAAATAGGTGAAGAAGTGACTGGTTTGACTGATTTTATTAAATATAAATAATCTAATATAGATTGATAATTTGTAAAATCATATTTTGGAGGAGTTTCAAGTTTTTGTAGTATCATGGTTAATGTGAAATAGGATTTTAGAAAATAAATTGATTAATACATATATTCTATTGATGTCGAGACAAGGTGAATCTAATGATCATTTAATCCCATCCATGATACAGAAATCACATGTTTTACTTTTTCCTATAATTTAGGGTTTTGCATAATTGAGTGTTTATTGAAACAATATTTACTCAAGTGTTACTGATATAAGTCAATGGTCATGACTTAATTTAGGGTAACCCGCCATATAATCCTAACATTACTTTCCTATTATATTAACACTAATCATAATTAAATTAATATAAATGGATAGGAATTGACTACAAAATTACATAAATATAGAACATGAATAAAAATAAATACTTCCAACAATACCTTCCCCCTTTAGAAACATTACCATTGCATAAGGTGGGTATACCCCTCATACAAATAATGATTGTAAGAGGGAATGATAGAAATAAATGAAAAAATTAAATAAAATTAGAGAGAAATTTGTAATGTCTCACCCATTCATCCTTGGCTTGGGAAGGCAATGACTTGCTACTTGGTCTTAGGTGTCATTCCCAAGGTACAAAAGGCTAGAAAAAGATTCTAACGGATTCAAGAACAATTAGGGAGTGATTTCACCATAAAAAAACCAACCAAACAAATAGGGCATAAACAATCCCAACTACATGATTCATGTCAACAAAATAAACAACATTAACATATTACATAGTGACTACCAAAAAACCAAATTATTCTATAAAAATTGAAAAAAACTAGTAAAAATAAATAAACTATATCCAACAAATAGTGTACCAAGTGGAAGATCAATAAAAAATAACCAATGAAACCCAAGACACAATCAGTAGCTCCACACCATGCTCCGTGATCCAAGGACCACAATATAGACATTCATCACAAAGGACCACTATAAAAATGAGATAAATTACCATTGAATGTATCCCAAAATACCATATCTACCAAATCATTAAAGTACTAAATAAGGGGGTGAGTAATAATACTCAGTATTTTATCCCCAAATGGCATCCCTACACATGAAACACATATATAACTATTAGATCATTTATATAAAGTAGTTTATATAAAACATATATAGTGAACCAATTTTTAGCAAGACAAACACACCCTTAGAAATACAAATTAACTGAAATTAAAACAATACAAGGAAAATATGAATCTTTATTAAAATACATATTAACATAAAAAATTAGACCAATAATTTCCATGTTGCTTAACCAAACAAAAATAATTAATAACCATAGAATTTCGCACACCCAAACCAGTAAACAGTCATGGTGGAACATTCACCCATAACCATTTACTCCTTTCCAAATCTAGTGGTACTTCATTCAAAGTTATCATTTATGGTGGCCCCTCCATCCACTATCCATCACCATTTTATTTTGGTACTCCCTACCAACATCCCGGCATTCCGACACAATCATAAAATGATCAAGCCAAAAAACAAGCACATACACCAACTAAATCCACATTAAAATGAAAACAACTATTTAAAAACAAGAAAATATCATAATACATCATCCATGAATCATTAGATTTCAATAAAGTAACACCTTTTATAAAAACACTTCCAATATCTATTTACATAAATTAAACAAAGCTACTTATTTTAAAATCAACATTTTATAATCCAATAACAAAAAAAATTTCACCTGAATAATCCATTTTCCCCAAATCCACAAATCATCACAAAATTAAGTTACAAAAATAATTAAACATCAAAATCCTAAAAAATTCCAAGAAAAACAAACAAATTGAATACAATGCTTATATTTATATAAAAATGGAGTCAATAGAAAAGCCACCTACCATAGGATTTTGGTGAAATCATCCAACTCACAACCACACCAAAAATCCAGGTGGAATCTCCATAAAAACCACGTTAAATATATTTTGAATCATCTACAAGCGTGAATCTCAAAAATTAAGGCATCCATAACCCCATATCAACATGTTATAGTTTTAGATCAAGAAAACTAAGAGATGGAGGACAATATCTTAGGAAAATCTAGAAAGATCCAATTTATGAGACTTACTAGAGAAGAACCACCTTCACCGCACCATTAAATCCAATAAAATAATATCCAAAATGAGTTTTATATCCCATATGACACATGAGAACAAGAAATACAGTGTGGTTCTTTAGTTATGGGGGAAATGAAGTATTTTGGAAAAGTCCCATGTGGTACTATTTTTTGAAACAGAATATTTGATATAGTGCACGGTTTTCTCACCTAGTTAGGAAAGCTGTGTAATGACCGTGCACATTATACTACCTCAAAAGGGAACCCTATATAGTTTTACATCAAGGCTGGACATACTTTTCACCGACCATGGGAATCCAACTGCCTCCACCCACATGGTTTCCTGGAGATTCTACATGGTTTCACCAAACTGTGCTCGAACCCTATTCCCTTATAAAATCCCAAAAACCATTCAAAAAACATCCCAAACTCTCCCAAAAATTCCAGAAAAACATCATATACATAAAAAAACATAAAAATGTTACATAACTCCAACTAGGTGTGCTAAATTCCCCCCATCATTAAACATTATGTACCTAGAAAGTAGAGAACTACCGTTTAGCTGAATTATCTTGGGCCCTTGTTGGGAAATCTATTTCTCATGATACAATGTATCCTTATAATTCTGACCTTTCATCCACAAAACCTAAACCATACCAATGGTTTTACCATGAAATACATTCTCTTTCTTATAGAAAATATGAGCTGGCATGTCCACTAATGATGCTTCCAACACTAGCTCAAATGATCCCATTGAATCACAAGGTTAGGGTTCAGTTAATACTTCATTAACTGAGTACCATGAAACCAATTGGGTGATTAAATAAACTGTGGTAGTATCTCAAATAGATAATACACCTCTCCAACACACTCATGTATCTCAAAAGACTCAATATACTTTGGAGATAACGTACCCAACTTCGCAAAACAACAATTTCCAACCCGAGGAGTGATTCTCTAGACACTTGAATAACCACCATGAATGATAATAGTGGTAAATGATGGCCCACATATGATTTTGGAAAACACTGAGCTATTATTATTCTATTATATATCATCATTATCTTCTCCATAGTCTCCTTGACAAGGCTAGTAATAACTATGGATGTCTCGCCCATTTACACCAAGGAAAGTGGAGAACAACATGGAAACCCATTCAATGCTTCTAATGGATTTATACATATTGATATCAGATTAATATTTTTATAGGAGAAAACCACCAATAGAAATGGATCCTCCCATGAGCCACCAAAATCAATCCCAAAATCTCATAATATTTATTTAAATGATTTTATCATCCTATTAGATTCCCCATCTGTCTAAGGATGATACGATGTACTCATGGTCCACGGGATCCAAAGGGCTTGGTCCTAGTATTTAAAAAAAAGTGAAACATAGATATCTATCGGATTATATCAAAATAAAAACACCATGACTCTTTGAAACATCACAAAAATAGATTTTTGGTAAATCCTTTATCATATGTTATTAATGAATTGGGAGGAAATGACTCGACTTTTTGAGCCAACCCACTATCAACCATATGGAATCATGATTTCTAACCATTAATGGAAGAACTATTTCAATATCCATCGTTATCTGTTCCCACATCCAGATAGGGATACTTAACGATTGAAACATACCTATCGGCCACTGATGTTGTGCATTGATTTGCTGACATGTAATGCATCCCCAATAAAATCCATGTGTTTCTTTTTCATACATGCCTGCCAAAACGATGCTTTCAATGCACTATACATTTTATGAATACTATGATGGATATACTATCTAGAATGATGATAAGATTTATGAATTTCCACCTAAAAAGCAACAATACAACCCCACAATTTTGAAAACACTAAACTGAATACCAATTTAGTTCCCAGACCATAATGGTCTCTAAATTATTGAGTTTTGACCTGATAACCATACACTAAGAAGAAGACATATGAGCCTCTTTTTCCAACCCAACCATGTTTTGAACCAATTATAACACCCTGAACCTCGCATTCCAACCACATTTTGTATATAAATGACATCAACTACCACTGATCTGAGGCCTATTTAACCACATAAGGATACAACTTCCTACATAATGCATCTTCCATTGAATTCCCATTACCCATTGTGTACATCAATTAAATCTCAACCATCAAGAGATAATCCATCCATATGCTTTTATCTCATATTAAAATCTTTCTGTGAGAAAATTATCATTAAACTCTTATGATGGGTAAAAACAATGAATTTATTACTAAAGAGATAATGACGCAACATTTTTAAGACATGTACCAACAATAAAAACCCCAATGAATGCATTGGGAAGTTCTTCTCATGAAACCTCAACTGTCGTAATCCATATGGTACCACAAGATCCACTTGATAGAGAACACATCCCAACTAGGAACATGATGTGTCACAGTACACCACATACCCTTTCCCTACTTTTGGAAAAACCAATATTGGTGATGATTTAAGGTGACTATTATGCTCTTCAAAATATTTTTTATGCTTCTCATTCCACTGAAATGTGTCATTCTTCATTGCCAAAGATGACATCGGTGAGGCTAATCAAGAGAATTCCCCAAAAAATGATGACAATACATGGCTATACAATAAAATATTCATATTTTAAAAACATTATTTAGTGGTTTCCAAGACATAACAACCTATTCCTTTTCCGAATCAACTAAAGCACCCATCTCAGAGACAACATGTCCAAAAAAACCATCCTTCTATATAAAAAAGTAATATTTTTATAATTTTTCATATAACATATGATCTCTCAATATCCCTAACACTATCTCCATGTGTTTCTCATTATCCACTATTTTTCAACAATAATGAAATATATAATTAAAAAACACCACTAGAATATAATTCATATATTCAGGAAATATCTGAATCATCAATTCCATAAAATCTATATGTTCAATCATCAAAACAATGAGCATAACCATATAATAATAATGTCCATATCTACATATCATTTCTATTTTTTAATACCATCATTCAATATATGTATTTGAAGATATCTTGACTAAAATTAATTCTTTAAGGATCACTAATATCCCCTCAATTGATCGAAAAAATCATCAATTCATTAAAGGGGATATTGGTTCTTTATAGAAACATGATTTATCATCCGATAATCAATACATGGATGAAGTGGTCCATTTTATTAAAAAAACAAGACTAGTGCTACCAAAGGAGACATGTTAGGACAAATAGACCCCTTGTTTCATAACTCCACCAAATTAACATTAAATTCCCTGAATTCTTTTGGTGACACTCATTAATATGGAATTGAGACAAGCCTAGACCCCAGAAGAAGATCAATCATAACATCCACTTGTCAAATGGGTGGCAACCCTATGAGTTTATTTGGAATATATATCAAAAAACTAAACAACAATGGAAGGAAAAATTATATGATAAATTCATTCCATTTATTTCTCAGAAAATGCCTCTAACTAATATGGGTTCATTCCAAAATCCTGTTCCATCAAAACCTTTGCACCAATCATTTCAGTACTCTATCCTTGAAATAGAAGTTTTATATAAGGACCTAGCCTTAAACCTTACTTAATCTTGAGTTATTACAAGATTACACATTGAGGATCTTTTCAGGTTTAGTGTTTTAGAGAATTAGATCATGAAACTTGCATTACATTCTACATTTAAACAAAGTGGTTACATAAAAGACAGCATTCATTCTTCCCATCAATGGAGACATATTGAAAATAAAACATGGATTCTATCTTGACACATCCTTGACACTATCATCACATCATGTACCTTTCCCTTGAACTGTGAAAAACATTTCAAAAACTTGGGATGAGCATAAAAAGCTCAGTAAGGGTTATAAAAAATATGGAAAGGAAACATGAGTTCATATATACATAAGAATGAAATTATACCTTACCCATAAAACATAGGCACTTTAACATACCTCATAAATCCATGAATAAATCATATAAAACATAATACATAAAGGTAACTTGAGGCATTCATAACATTCTTACGTAGGGAGTAACCATCTTGGTTACATTTGGAATACCCATAACAGTATATTCCCTAAATCGCTTCGGAGAAACTTTAGCGTTTCACTCCTTCGCGTTACCCAATGCATTGGAGAGCTATATCGGGCTCACCCGCCCTTAGTTTATCACGGAACCACCCGTATTCTTAATAATTCCCAAGAACCTCAACATAATCGTATCACATAAAACATGAAACATAACATTTCCACCTTTCAATCACAAGATATCAATACAACATATTGATATAATAGCATTATGAAAACCATTTTCAATACCAAAATAAAAGAAAAGTAAAACATGATATTTATTTTTCTTTTAAAAAGAAGGTATGGCTTGTAGAGGAAGCCGAAACCCAAATAACGATCACGGCGGCGGAGAAGTCGTTGTCGCCGCATACGTACGACAAAAACAGTCCCTTTTGCCGTTTTGTAAAACACATTGTATAAAAAAGATTCCTTTTTGATAAACGTAAAAGTCAAAGGGGTTTATACACCGTATAAAAGAAAGTTGTGTATAAAATAAATTATGCCTCAATGAAAGGAGATTGAGACGAAGTCCCATAAAAAGACGGTATCATTGGTTTAAGGATAAATCAATTATATAATTATGTGTGACAAACGAATACACCAAATATAAGTGGATATTAAGTGTAAAATAATCAAAGGTCCTTGACACATATTCAAAGGATGACATATTCAATAACTAATTGTTGAACCCAAAGAAATCGAAATTGGGTTAAGAAGCTCCCTTGACAGCCAAACGACGTCACATAAAAATGAGTTGATGAGATATAAAAACTGTATCTCATCACTTGGACATAAAATTTACATCAATAAGGATATAGAAGAACATATCCCCAAATAATATTATGTGAATTAAAAGACATAACAAAATATGTCTTTTAAAAAGAGGAGGGTGAAAGGTTCCCTTACCGACTTGGGTATCTTTCAAAACATACACCCCATGAAAGAAGGACAATAAATCATTGATGTAAATACTCATAAACGAAATTATATTACACAAAGAGTAGAATAATGGGCAGTACATACACCACTCAAAGGAAATTGTGGCAAATGTACCATAAATCTCACGGGAATAAAAGTGAGATGAAAAATCTCTTACGAAAACTCGGCAGCCTAACGGCACCACTCAAAACATCCAAAATGGATTGATGAGAGAGAATAGGGTCTCTCATCACATGAACATAAAAATTATAGTAAGTGTAATATAAAATAACATCCCAATAACAAGAAAGTTGAGCTTTAGAGGGAATGACATAAAAGAGTGTACTTAAAAAGAAAGAGTGGAGTAAGATCCCTTACCTCGGGTCCGACTTGACTCGATCATTCTTTAACATCCTCAAAAATAAACATGAGTTAATTTCAACTTTATTGAGAACCTTTTTCTCGTTCATTATTCCTTTTAGATCACTTATTTCCATGTTATAAACATTATTTAATCATTTAAGTTAATAATGTTTGTTTTGTGGATATTTGGTTCTTAAGTCAAAAGCGGACTTCTTACAATTACATGTTGTTCGTTTGGTCAAATGTTCATTATATCTAGAATTATATTCATGATTTGGATATCATATATATCATATATATCCAGAATATACAAGTATTTATATTATTACATAATCATTTAGAGGTAAGAAATGAAATGCACCATTCCTGGAGACGGTAAGCCGTACGTACGCATGAACGCTACTTTTATTTCTATGTCATATTAATGGAATTAAAACTAAATGAGAGGTATGTATATTTTAATTCCAGAATTATATTCATAATTTAGATGTATCATTCATCATATATATCCATTATATACATGTACTTATAATAGTACATTACATTTGGGGATAATAAATGAAATGCACCGTTCATGGAGACAGTAAGCCGTACGTACGCATGAATGCTACTTTCATGTTTTGTCATATTAATGGAATTAAAACAAAATGAGAGATATATATATATGTTATAAATACAGAATGATATCCATAATTTTGATGTAATATATTACATATATATCCATTATATATATGTACTTATAGTATTACATAACATTTTGATATAAGAAATGAAATGTACCGTTCATGGAGACGGTAAGCCGTACGTACGCATGAATGCTACTTACATTTCTATTTCATATTATTATGGAATGGAATAATAATGATACAGAGGTATATTATAATTCTAGTATAACATCATATATAATAACTTTAAATCCATCCTTTATACGTCCCACATATGGCATTAATGAATCACATCACTTTGAGGGGGCGGTAGTCCACACTTCCTTAAATGAATATATCACGTTTACCCATAATGGAAACCATAAAGGTATGCCAAAAATGAAAAATACAGAAGCTTAAGGAGAAAATAAACATATTGTATATCATATATAAATATAGTGTCATCTTAATGGCCACCTTTGAAGGTGTTAAAAGAATGTTGAACAATCATCGTTTCGGGAGGCCGAAATTCTCCATCCACAAAAACAATATGTTCTTAAACCATTAGATGTAGGTGTGTGAAAGTGTAGCTCGAATCCATATTATAACAAAATCTTATTATATTGATGATACTGGATTTGTTACAAAAGAAATGAATAAAAATAGTTTAGGGGGTTGGAGAAGAAAAATAAAACAAAAGGACTCAAGTGAAGACATTACCTTAAAATCGGGTAACTCCCTTTGGTTTGAGCTCAAAGGCTTCCTTGGGAAGACTTCTGCCCAAAGTGAGGCTTCAAGGAGTAAGAGAGGGAAGTGGAGAGACAAAATGGGCAGAGTTTGGCCGAGCCAAGGGCTTTGGGAGTGTGGGTAAGGAGGTAGAGGTGGGGGCCTTTTATAAGAGGAGAGGAGGGGCACTCTTGGAAGGTATAGAAAATTCACTTTATTTTAAAATGGTATTCGGATTTAAGAGGTCCCACATTGATGTGTTTCAAGGATAAGGTGAAAAGTGTTCGAAATCCACTCATCCAATAGGTTTTTGACATGTTTAGGTCTTAGATATTACATTATCTTTCCATTTTATTTAAATCGTTAAATAATGAGGTCTTCGCTGCATCATCATGATGTCATAAATAATTTAATTTATTTAATTTCTAAAAATTATAGAAAAAATACTATCATGTAGGAAATCGTTTTATATTTCCAATGAATATTTATAGTCAAAAATCTTACTTTTATAACCCCATGTAAAAATTGTTTTAGTAAAAAATTTCATGTTTGTCTCATTTTTACTTTAACTTTAAATAAAAAGATATTAATGTCATTTTCCAACCAAAGTGGCTTCATGGGGTCCCCAAGTTGACCCATGGGTTTTCATGGTCGGCCATGACACATCCAATGAGGTTAGGACATGTTTCATGTTCATTTCATATTATTAAAACATTATTTTTACCTTAAACTACACTAATTACCTCTAATCGTGATTAAAAACTTAATAAGTTACTATTCACCAAAAAATTATTTTTATCCCATTGAACCACATTTTACTTCTTAATGACAACCATGTATGTCGGATTTTTGAAATTCAAAACACAAATATGGAAAAATTTCATTTAAACGGAAAAATCAGTTTTTATAAGTACTACTTAGTGGTTTCACTATTCATAAAAAATTTGAGTTTTTTAGAAAAATCCCAAAAATTCACCCTAAGATATATTTGATATTCCGAATTCAAAAATGAAGTCTATTTTACAAAGTTCAAAACATATAAGTCACATTAATTAATTTAATAATTAATTCCCGTTGTCGGATCAAATAGTGTGTTTTTATGAAACAATAAGTATCAAAAGATTGACACTGGTTTAAGTCTGATTTCAAAGTGAAATTAATTCCAATGACCACTATTGGATTTAATGGTAAAAATATATTCTAATTTCACTTTAAAACCAATTAAAAAGATAATCTAATCATATAAATAAATTAGGTTAAAAAGGGGTTTTGAATTAAAATACAACATTTTACACAATTCATTAAAAAAATGAACTTTATCAGAAAGATACCAAAAATTTACACAAAGTAAATTTTGATGTCCCAATTCTTAAGAAGAGTTTTATTTGGTCCAAAAGGATGTATAAGAGTGAACAAAACTAAATTTAATGACTGTTCTCCCTCAAAAGGCGATAAGTGAACCTTTAGTGAAAACTAGGGCATATACGCCTAAAATCGAATTATTTCCGTATTTTATGCCTTTATCTTTTATTGGATAAATGTAAAAACATTAAAAAACATATATAATCATATTTTTGTTATTTCTATCCATTCCCGCCAATAAAACGACTTCATGTTAACTACCATTTAAAATAATATTATTTTATTATTAGAGTGCAACGTAAGATTCCCAAGAAACTCGTTGTTGCGTGTTTGGTATGCCATCGAGCATAGCATCCCCTTTAAAGTCATATTAATATTCTATTCACAAATATTGATAAATATGAAAATTTCATATTCTTTATTTACCTGGGGTGATACATCCTTCCCCCCTTTTGGGAATTGCGTCCTCGCAATTTTAAAATTGCGCTTGGAAACATCCTAGAAAGTCCCACACCAGAACAAGAGCCGGTAAAACAATCACTTTAAAATAAAGAAAGATAAGTACAGAGGTCACCCGAGTTAACCCATACTAGGACTCCATGTAAGAAAACATGGACATGGAGAAGAAAACATAGGGTCATGTTCTGATGGAGAGTTATAGAAAACATGTTTAGGAGAAAGTTAACAATAAGAAAATCACAAACTTGTGATGGGTTAAACGGTGTTGGGTTCCCCAGTACGAAAAGTTAATAGACAACATTCTTCTTTTAAGTTACTTTTTATTGAGGAATTTATTCTTAAGGAAACATAATCACTTATCATGTTGACTTTCAACTTTTACTAGATTCCTTAATCAAACTCATATTTTTTTCCAAAAGGCGAGTATTTAGGGAGACTTGTTCGCATTAAGAGTACTATAATAAACTTCTAGAGAATAACCAAATCCACAAAATAGAACTATATAAATCCCATGTCTTTAGGCTTTAACCAAAACCAAAACTAGAAATATTAGTACAAGTTCAGATAATCGAAAAAAGGATAACCCTTTATAAAAAGAAAATCTATTCTTAATCTCAAAATTTGTCCAACAAAACCCAAAGTTCAACGAGGACCATCCGATAAAAAATTTGTCCATAAAATTCTTCAAAGTAAACCAATATAAGATTGAAACCCAAATATTTGAAGGATTTAGTCACATAGTATTCCAAGTTAAATCGTAACATTTATCTCCAAACAATATCAGTTGCTCTTAAAGTCTCATATTGAAAAGTAATTAACCTAATCACATATCCTCCATGATAGGTTAATAATTTTCATAAATAACCCAAAATCGACTTACTCTTAATTCATAAAATCATCTAACTAAAAAGAATCGGTCAAACTAACCAGGGACTTCACGTAGTCCAGTGGTAGGCGATAAATACCAGTCGCACTTTGGTTGTGGGTTCGATTCCCGCAGCTTTGTCTGACGTGATGGGTTGTCACACGGTCTGCGTGTTGTCCTTTTTCCAAAACTATATAATTCTTAAATCATTCCCCAAAAAGAGATAAAATCATCAAAAATGATGATAACATGTTTTAACCTCAAGTTTATCTCATGCCTTTCATTTTCCAGCATATCATATAATAACCCATAATTTCCTCAAAAGTAAGGATCATATAAACTCTAATGGTTACCTTTATAATTATTACCTGAACTTCCACATTGATTTTTCATCACGTACATGATGCATTAAAGATCATACCAAGGTTCAAGTGGTTGATCATGACTCCTTGATAGTTGGTTTAGAACAACCACGAGTTTCCTCATTGAATCCCCCATTTTATTTAGTATAATAATCATAGAACCACAACAGTTTCCTTCAAACCTGTTGTCTCTTTGGTTCCTGCTAGATCCATCCATTCACTAAAAACAGAAATGTCAGTGTGAGTATATCAACAAAACCATCATGTACTAATGAGGAAGCTAAACACTAAGATATACTTACTCATTCACTTTATCTAAAACTAGGACTCTTTCTGAAATCCTAACCATTATGGTAATGTCACTTATGCTTAAAGAATACCCTAACCTCTAATGTTATCTAAACCGACCTTTGATACCAACTATAAGGCCCCATCCTTAAACCTTAATTAATCGTGAGTTATTACAAGATTACACATTTAGGATCTTTTCAGGATTAGAGTTTTAGAGAATTAGATCATGAAACTTGCATTACATTCCACATTTAAACAAAGTGGTTACATAAAAGACAGTATTCATTCTTCCCATCAACGGAAACATATTGAAAATAAAACATGGATTCTTTCTTGACACATCCTTGAAACTATCATCACATCATGTACCTTTCCCTTGACCTGTGAAAAAAATTTCAAAAACTTGGGATGAGCATAAAAAGCTCAGTAAGGGTTATAAAAAATATGGAAAGGAAACATGAGTTCATATATACATAAGAATGAAATCATACTTTACCCATAAAACATAGTCACTTTAACATACCTCATCAAACCATGAATAAATCATAGAAAACATAAGACATAAAGGTAACTTGAGGCATTCATAACATTCTTACGTAGGGAGTAACCCTCTTGGTTACGTTTGGATTACCCATCATTGTATATTCCCTAAATCTCTTCGGATAAACCTTAACATTTCACTCCATTGCGTTACCCAATGCATTGGAGAGCTATATCGGGCTCACCCGCCCTTAGTTTATCACGGAACCACCCGTCTTCATAATAATTCCCAAGAACCTCAACATAATCGTATCACATAAAACACGAAACATAACATTTCCACCTTTCAATCACAAGATATCAATACAACATATTGATATAACAACATTATGAAATCCATTTTCAATACCAAAATAAAAGAAAATTAAAACATGATATTTATTTTTCTTTTCAAAAGAGGGTATGGCTTGTAGAGGAAGCCGAAACCCAAATAACGGTCACGGTGGCAGAGAAGTCGTTGTCGCCGCATACGTACGACAAAAACATTCCCTTTTGTCATTTTGTAAAACGCTTTGTATAAAAAATATTACTTTTGGATAAACGTAAAAGTCAAAGGGCTTTAAACACCGTATAAAAGAAAGTTGTGTATAAAATAAAATATGCTTCAATGAAAGGAGATTGAGACGAAGTTCCATACAAAGACGGTATCCTTGGTTTAAGGATAAATCAATTACATAATTATGTGTGACAAAAGAATACACCAAATATAAGTGGATATTAAGTTTAAAATAATAAAAGGTCACTCACACATATTCAAAGGATGACATATTCAATAACTTCATGTTGAACCCAAAGAAATCGAAATTGGGTTAAGAGGATCCCTTGACAGCCTAACGGCGTCACATCAAAATGAGTTGATGAGAGATAAAAAGTGTATCTCATCACTTGGACATAAAATTTACATCAATAAGGATATAGAAGAACATATCCCCAAATAATATTATTTGGATTAAAAGACATAACAAAATAAGTCTTTTAAAAAGAGGAGGGTGAAAGGTTCCCTTACTGACTTGGGTATCTTTCAAAACATACACCCCATGAAAGAAGGACAATAAATCATTGATGTAAATACTCATAAAAGAAATTATATTACACAAAGAGTCGAATAATGGTCAGTACATACACCACTCAAAGAAAATTTTGGAAAATGTAGCATAAATCTCGCGGGAATAAAAGTGAAATGAAAAATCGCTTACAAAAACTCGGCAGCCTAACGACGCCACTCAAAACTTCCAAAATGGATTGATGAGAGAGAATAGGGTATCTCATTACATGAACATAAAAATTATAGTAAGTGTAATATAAAATAACATCCCAATAACAAGAAAGATGATCTTTAGAGGGAATTACCTAAAAGATTGTACTTAAAATGATAGAGAGGAGTAAGATCCCTTACCTCAGGTCCGACTTGACTCGATCGTTCTTTAACGTCCTGAATAATAAACTTGAGTTAATTTCCACTTTATTAGGAACCTTTTTCTAGTTAATTATTCCTTTTATATCACTTATTGCCATGTTATAAACATTATGTAATCATTTAAGTTAATAATGTTTGTTTTTTCGATATTTGGTTCTTAAGTCGAAAGTGGACTTCTTACAATTACATGTTGTTCGTGTGGTCAAATGTTCATTATATCCAGAATTATATTCATGATTTGGATATCATATATATCATATATATCCAGAATATAAATGTATGTATATTATTACATAATCTTTTAGAGGTAATAAATGAAATTCACCGTTCATGGAGACGATAAGCCGTACGTAAGCATGAACGCTACTTTCATTTCTATGTCATATTAATGGAATTAAAACTAAATGAGAGGTGTGTATATTTTAATTCAAGAATTATATTCATTATTTAGATGTATCATTCATCATATATATCCATTATATACATGTACTTATAATAGTACATTACATTTGGGGATAATAAATGAAATGCACCATTCATGGAGACGATAAGCCGAACGTACGCATGAACGCTACTTTCATTTTTTCTCATATTAATGGAATTAAAACAAAATGAGAGAGATATATATATGTTATAATTCCAGAATTATATCCATAATTTTGATGTAATATATTACATATATATCCATTATATATATGTACTTATAGTATTACCTAACATTTTGAGATAAGAAATGAAATGTACAGTTCATGGAGACGGTAAGCCGCACGTACGCATAAACGCTACTTCCATTTCTATTTCATATTTTTATGGAATGAAATAATAATGATATAGATGTATATTATAATTCTAGTATAACATCATATATAATAACTTTAAATCCATCATTTATACGTCCCACATATGGCATTAACAAATCACATCACTTTGAGGGGGCGGTAGTCCGCACTTCCTTAAATGAAGATATCGCGTTTACCCATAATGGAAACCATAAAGGTATGCAAAAAATGAAAAATACAGAAGCATAAGGAAAATATAAACATATTATATATCATATATAAATATAGTTTCATCTTAATGGCCACCTTTTAAGGTGTTAAAAGAATGTTGAACAATCATCGTTTCGGGAGGCCGAAATTCACCATCCACGGAAATTGTATGTTCTTTAACCATTAGATGTAGGTGTGTGAAAGTGTAGCTCGAATCCATATTATAAAAACGTACTAGTATATTGATGATACTGGAGTTGTTACAAAAGAAATGAATAAAAAGAGTTTAGGGGGTTGGAGAAGCAAAATAAAACAAAAGGACTCAAGTGAAGACATTACCTTAAAATCGGGTAACTCCCTTTGGTTTGAGCTCAAAGGCTTCCTTGGGAAGACTTCTTCCCAAAGTGAGGCTTCAAGGAGTAATAGAGGGAAGTGGAGAGACAAAATGGGCAGAGGTTGGCCGAGCCAAAGGCTTTGGGAGTGTGGGTAAGGAGGCAGAGGTGGGGGCCTTTTATAAGAGGAGAGGAGGGGCACTCTTGGAAGGTAAAGAAAAGTCACTTTATTTTAAAATGATATTCGGATTTAAGAGGTCCCACATTGATGTGTTTCGAGGATAAGGTGAAAAGGGTTCGAAATACACTCATCCAATAGGTTTTGGACATATGTAGGTCTTAGATATTACATTATATTTCCATTTTATTTAAATCGTTAAATAATGAGGTCATCGCTGCATCATCATGATGTCATAAATAATTTAATTTATTTAATGTCTAAAAATTATAAAAAAAATACTATGATGTAGGAAATGTTTTTATATTTCCAATTAATATTTATAGTCAAAAATCTTATTTGTATAACCCCATGTAAAAATTGTTTTAGTAAAACATTTCATGTTTGTCTCATTTTTACTTTAACTTTAAATAAAAAGATATTAATGTCATTTTCCAACCAAAGTGGCTTCATGGGGTCCCCAAGTTGACCGATAGGTTGTCTTGGTCGGCCATGACACATCCAATGAGGTTAGGACATGTTTCAAGTTCATTTCATATTATTAAAACATTATTTCTACCTTAAACTACACTAATTATCTCTAATCGCGATTAAAAACTTAATAAGTTACTATTCACCAAAAAATTATTTCTATCCAATTGAACCACATTTTACTTCTTAATGAAAACCATGTATGTCGGATTTTTTAAATTCAAAACACAAAGATGGAAAAATTTCATTTAAACGGAAAAATCAGTTTTTATATGTACCACTTAGTGGTTTCACTATTCATCAAAAATTGGAGTTTTTCAGAAAAATCCCAAAAAATCACCCTAAACTATATTTGATATTTTGAATTCAAAAATTAAGTCTATTTTACAAAATTAAAAAAATATAAGTCACATTAATTAATTTAATAATAAATTCCCGCTGTCGGATCAAATAGCACGTTTTTATGAAACAATAAGTATCAAAAGATTGACACTGGTTTAAGTCTGATTTCAAAGTGAAATTAATTCCAACGACCACTATTGGATTTAATGGTAAAAATATATTATAATTTCACTTTAAAACCAATTAAAAAGATAATATAATCATATAAATAAATTAGATTAAAAAGAGGTTTTGAATTAAAATACAACATTTTACACTATTCATTAAAAAAATGAACTTTATCAGAAAGATACCAAAAATTTAAACAAAGTAAATTTTTATGTCCCAATTCTTAAGAAGAGTTTTATTTGGTCCAAAAGGATATATAAGAGTGACCAAAACTATATTTAATGACGGTTCTCCATCAAAAGGCGATAAGTGAACGTTTAGTGAAAACAAGGGCATATACGCCTAAAATCGAATTATTTCCGTATTTTATGCCTTTATATTTTATTGGATAAATGTAAAAACATTAAAAAACATATATAATCATATTTTAGTTATTTCTATCCATTCCCGCCATACAACGGCTGCATGTTAACTACCATTTAAAATAATATTATTTTGTTATTAGAGTGCAATATAAGATTCCCAAGAAACTCGTTGTTTTGTGTTTGGTACGGCATCGAGCAAAGCGTACCCTTTAAAGTAATATTAATATTTTATTCACAAATATGGATAAATATGAAAATTTCATATTCTTTATTTACCTGGGGTGTTACATCCTTCCCCCCTTTTGGGAATTGCGTCCTCGCAATTTTAAAATCGCGCTTGGAAACATCCTTGAATATCCCACATCAGAACAAGAGCCGGTAAAACAATCACTTTAAAATAAAGAAAGATAAGTACAGAGGTCACCCGAGTTAACCCATACTAGGACTCCATGTAAGAAAACATGGACATGGAGGAGAAAACATAGGGTCATGTCTTGATGGAGAGTGATAGAAAACATGTTTAGGAGAAAGTTAACAATAAGAAAATCACAAACATGTGATGGGTTAAACAGTGTAGGGTTCCCCAGTAGGAAAAGTTAATAGACAAAATTCTTGTTTAAAGTTACTTTTTATGGAGGAATTTATTTATAAGGAAACATAATCACTTATCATGTTGACTTTCAACTTTTACTAGATTCCTTAATCAAACTCATATTTTATTTCCAAAAGGTGAGTATTTAGGGAGACTTGTTCGCATTAAGAGTACTATAATCAACTTCTAGAGAATAACCTAATCCATAAAAGAGAACTATATACATCCCATGTCTTTATTCTTTAACCAAAACCAAAACTAGAAAGGTTAGTACAAGGTCATATAATCCAAAAAAGGATAACCCTTTTTAAAAAGAAAATCTACTCTTAATCTCAAAATTTGTCCAACAAAACCCAAAGTTCAACGAGGACCATCCGATAAACAATTTGTCCATAAAATTCTACAAAGTAAACCAATATAAGATTGAAATCCAAATATTTGAAGGATTTAGTCACATAGTATTCCAAGTTAAATTGTAACATTTATCTCCAAACAATATTAGTTGCTCCTAAAGTCTCGTATTGAAAAGTAATTAACCTAATCACATATCCTCCATGATAGGTTAATCATTTTCCAAAATAACCCAAAATCACCTTACTCATAATTCATAAAATCATCTAACTAATAATAATTGGTCAAACTAACCAGGGACTTCACGTAGTCCAGTGGGAGGTGATAAATACCAATCGCACTTTGGTTGTGGGTTCGATTCCCGCATCTTTGTCCGACGCGATGGGTTGTCACACGGTCTGCATGTTGTCCTTTTTACAAGACTATATAATTCTTAAATCAGTCCCCAAAAAGAGATAAAATCATCAAAAATGATCATAACATATTTTAACCTCAAGTTTATCTCATGCCTTTCATTTTCCAGCATATCATATAATAACCCATAATTACCTCAAAAGTAAGGATCATATAAACTCTAATGGTTACATTTATAATTATTACCTGAACTTCCACATGGATTGGTCATCTCGTACATGATGCATTAAAGATCATACCAAGGTTCAAGTGGTTGATCATGACTCCTTGATAGTTGGTTTAGAACAACCACGAGTTTACTCATTGAATCCCCCATTTTATCTAGTATCTTAATCATAGAACCACCACAGTTTCCTTCAAACCTGTTGTCTCTTTGGTGCCTGCTAGATCCATCCATTCACTGAAAATAGAAATGTCAGTGTGATTATATCAAAAAAACCATCATGTACTAATGAGGAAGGTAAACACTAAGATATACTTACTCATTCACTTTATCTAAAACTAGGACTCTTTCTGAAATCCTAACCATTATGGTAATGTCACTTATGCTTAAAGAATAACCTAACCTCTAATGTTATCTAAACCGACATTTGATACCAACTATAAGGCCCCAGCCTTAAACCTTACTTAATCTTGAGTTATTACAAGATTACGCATTGAGGATCTTTTCAGGTTTAGAGTTTTAGAGAATTAGATCATGAAACTTGCATTACATTCCACATTTAAACAAAGTGGTTACATAAAAGACAGTATTCATTCTTCCCATCAACAGAAATATATTGAAAATAAAACATGTATTCTTTCTTGAAACATCCTTGACACTATCATCACATCATGTACCTTTCCCTTGACCTGTGAAAAACATTTCAAAAACATGGGATGAGCATAAAAAGATCAGTAAGTGTTATAAAAAATATGGAAAGGAAACATGAGTTCATATATACAAAAGAATGAAATCATACTTTACCCATAAAACATAGGCACTTTAACATAACTCATCAAACCATGAATAAATCATAGAAAACATAAGACATACAGGTAACATGAGGCATTCATAACATTCTTACGTAGGGAGTAACCCTCTTGGTTACGTTTGGAATACCCATCACAGTATATTCCCTAAATCTCTTCAGAGAAACATTAACGTTTCAATCCTTCGCGTTACCCAATGCATTGGAGAGCTATATCGGGCTCACCCGCCCTTATTTTATCACGGAACCACCCGTCTTCATAATAATGCCCAAGAACCTCAACATAATCGTATCACATAAAACATGAAACATAAAATTTCCACCTTTCAATCACAAGATATCAATACAACATATTGATATAACAACATTATGAAAACCATTTTCAATACCAAAATACAAGAAAAGTAAAACATGATATTTATTTTTCTTTTAAAAAGAAGGTATGGCTTGTAGAGGATGTCGAAACCCAAATAACGGTCACGGCGGTGGAGAAGTCGTTGTAGCCGCATACGTACGACAAAAACATTCCCTTTTGTCGTTTTGTAAAATGTTTCGTATAAAAAATATTCCTTTTGGATAAACGTAAAAGTCAAAGGGGTTTATACACCGTATAAAAGAAAGTTGTGTATAAAATAAAATATGCCTCAATCAAAGGAGATTGAGAGGAAGTCCCATACAAAGACGGTATCCTTGGATTAAGGATAAATCAATTACATAATTATGTGTGACAAACGAATACACCAAATATAAGTGGATGTTAAGTGTAAAATAATTAATGGTCATTGACACATATTCAAAGGATTACATATTCAACAACTACATGTTGAACCCAAAGAAATCGAAATTGGGTAAAGAAGTTCCCTTGACAGCCTAACGACGTCACATCAAAATGAGTTGATGAGAGATAAAAAGTGTATCTCATCACTTGGACATAAAATTTACAACAATAAGGATATAGAAGAACATAACCCCAAATAATATTATGTGAATTAAAAGAAATAACAAAATAAGTCTTTTAAAAAGAGGAGGGTGAAAGGTTCCCTTACCGACTTGGGTATCTTTCAAAACATACACCCCATGAAAGAAGGACAATAAATCATTGATGTAAATACTCATAAATGAATGTATATTACACAAAGAGTAGAATAATGGGCAGTACATACACCACTCAAAGGAAATTGTGGCAAATGTAGCATAAATCTCACGGGAATAAAAGTGAGATGAAAAATCCCTTACGAAAACTCGGCAGCCTAACGGCGCCACTCAAAACATCCAAAATGGATTGATGAGAGAGAATAGGGTCTCTCATCACATGAACATAAAAATTATAGTAAGTGTAATATAAAATAACATCCCAATAACAATAAAGATGAGCTTTTTGGGGAATGACATAAAAGAGTGTACTTAAAAAGAAATAGAGGAGTAAGATCCCTTACCTCGGGTCCGACTTGACTCGATCGTTCTTTAACGTCCTGAATAATAAACTTGAGTTAATTTACACTTTATTAAGAACCTTTTTCTAGTTCATTATTCCTTTTAGATCACTTATTTCTATGTTATAAACATTATGTAATCATTTAAGTTAATAATGTTTGTTTTGTCGATATTTGGTTCTTAAGTCGAAAGTGGACTTCTTACAATTACATGTTGTTCGTGTGGTCAAATGTTCATTATATCTGGAATTATATTCATGATTTGGATATCATATATATATCATATATATCCAGAATATACATGTATTTATATTATTACATAATCATTTAGAGGTAAGAAATGAAATGCACCGTTCATGGAGACGGTAAGCCGTACGTACGCATGAACACTACTTTCATTTCTATGTCATATTAATGGAATTAAAACTAAATGAGAGGTATATATATTTTAATTCCAGAATTATATTCATAATTTAGATGTATCATTAATCATATATATCCATTATATACATGTACTTATAATAGTACATTACATTTGGGGATAAGAAATGAAATGCACCGTTTATGGAGACGGTAAGCCGTACGTACGCATGAACACTACTTTCATTTTTTGTCATATTAATGGAATTAAAAAAATGAGAGAGATATATATATGTTATAATTCCAGAATGATATCCATAATTTTGATGTAATATATTACATATATATCCAGGATATATATGTACTTATAGTATTAAATAACATTTTGAGATAAGAAATGAAATGTACCGTTCATGGAGACGGTAAGCCGTACGTACGCATGAACGCTACTTCCATTTCTATTTCATATTTTTATGGAATGAAATAATAATGATATAGAGGTATATTATAATTCTAGTATAACATCATATATAATAACTTTAAATCCATCCTTTATACATCCCACATATGGCATTAATGAATCACATCACTTTGAGGGGGCGGTAGTCCGTACTTCCTTAAATGAAGATATCGCGTTTACCCATAAGGGAAAACATAAAGGTATGCCAAAAATGAAAAATACAGAAGCTTAAAGAAAACATAAACATATTATATATCATATATAAATATAGTGTCATCTTAATGGCCACCTATGAAGGTGTTAAAGTAATGTTGAACAATCATCGTTTCGGGAGGCCGAAATTCGCAATCCACGGAAATAGTATGTTTTTTAACCATTAGATGTAGGTGTGTGAAAGTGTAGCTCGAATACATCTTATAACAACATCCTAGTATATTGATGATACTGTATTTGTTACAAAATAAATGAATAAAAAGAGTTTAGGGGGTCGGAGAAGCAAAATAAAACAAAAGGACTCAAGTGAAGTCATTACCTTAAAATCGGGTAACTCCCTTTGGTTTGAGCTAAATGGATTCCTTGGGAAGACTTCTTCCCAAAGGGAGGCTTCAAAGAGTAAGAGAGGGAAGTGGAGAGAAAAAATGGGCAGAGGTTGGCTGAGCCAAATGCTTTGGGAGTGTGGGTAAGGAGGTAGAGGTGGGGGCCTTTTATAAGAGGAGAGGAGGGGCACTCTAGGAAGGTAAAGAAAAGTCACTTTATTTTAAAATGGTATTCAGATTTAAGAGGTCCCACATTGACATGTTTCGAGGGTAAGCTGACAAGGATTCAAAATCCACTCATCCAATAGGTTTTGGACATGTGTAGGTCTTAGATATTACATTATATTTCCATTTTATTTAAATCGTTAAATAATGAGGTCATCGCTGCATCATCATGATGTCATAAATAATTTAATTTATATAATGTCTAAAAATTATAAAAAAATACTATGATGTAGGAAATATTTTTATATTTTCAATTAATATTTATAGTCAAAAATCTAATTTGAATAACCCCATGTAAAAATTGTTTTAGTAAAACATTTCATGTTTGTCTCATTTTTACTTTAACTTTAAATAAAAAGATATTGATGTCATTTTCCAACAAAAGTGGCTTCATGGGGTCCCCAAGTTGACCCATGGGTTTTCTTGGTCGTCCATGACACATCCAATGAGGTTATGACATGTTTCATGTTCATTTCATATTATTAAAACATTATTTTTACCTTAAACTACACTAATTACCTCTAATCGCGATTAAAAACTTAATAAGTTACTATTCACCAAAAAATTATTTTTATCCCATTGAACCACATTTTAATTCTTAATGACAACCATGTATGTCGGATTTTTTAAATTCAAAACAAAAAGATGAAAAAATTTCATTTAAATGGAAAAATCAGTTTTTATAAGTACCACTTAGTGGTTTCACTATTCATCAAAAATTGGAGTTTTCAGAAAAATCCCAAAAATTCACCCTAAGCTATATTTGATATTCCGAATTCAAAAACGAAGTATATTTTACAAAATTCAAAACATATAAGTCACATTAATTAATTGAATAATTAATTCCCGTTGTAGGATCAAATAGCATGTTTTTATGAAACAATAAGTATCAAAAGATTGACACTGGTTTAAGTCTGATTTCAAAGTGAAATTAATTCCAACATCCACTATTGGATTAAATGGTAAAAATATATTCTAATTTCACTTTGAAACCAATTCAAAAGATAATCTAATCATATAAATAAATTAGATTAAAAAGAGGTTTTGAATTAAAATACAACATTTTACACTATTCATTAAAAAAATGAACTTTATCAGAAAGATACCAAAAATTTACACAAAGTAAATTTTGATGTCCCAATTCATAAGAAGAGTTTTATTTGGTCCAAAAGGTTATATAAGAGTGAACAAAACTATATTTAATGACGGTTCTCCATCAAAAGGCGATAAGTGAATGTTTAGTGAAAACTAGGGCATATACGCCTAAAATCGAATTATTTCCATATTTTATGCCTTTATCCTTTATTGGATAAATATAAAAACATTAAAAAAAAATATATAATCATATTTTAGTTATTTCTATCCATTCCCACCATACAACGGCTGCATGTTAACTACCATTTAAAATAATATTATTTTATTATTAGAGTGCAACGTAAGATTCCCAAGAAACTCGTTGTTGCATGTTGGGTATGCCATCGAGCATAGCGTCCCCTTTAAAGTAATATTAATATTTTATTCAAAAATATGGATAAATATGAAAATTTCATATTCTTTATTTACCTGGGGTGTTACATTTGATGACATCATCTATAGTAAAACTAATTATTAGCATATAATTGTTTATGATGGCTTTAAAAATTCCCAAAAAATCCATTCCCAAGAATATTTCATACGAATCTATCTCAAGAACCAAGAAATCCAACAACAAATCAACCTTGTCCAAAGTTATTCAACATTCTTGACAGCGGAAGACTCAACACTCTCTTTTACCTAGAAGAGATTGATGTTATAAAATTGAAGTTATTATTTTCACACATAAGCCCATAAAACTAACAACATGAGAAGAAATAAAATAATTTGAATCACCCATATAAAACAATTCTCACATCACGGTATAATGTAAAACAACCCTACCTCGCACCATTGATGTTCCCATCTGATCATCCATAAAATGATTCTAATCTATGAAAAACTACTTGTCTTCCATAGTTTTCTCTTTATTGCCCAGCTGAGGAGTCGTGGTATTCTTGAAATCATTGTGACTAACATTAATCTACTGAAAATCGTAACTCTACGGACCCCACACTGTTGAGTCATAGGATTTGTATGACCCCAAAGGAGTGTCACAAACACCCAACCTTTTATTTTTTTTAAATAACAATGAAGATACCCCGCATGTATATAGTTAATAAATGATAGAGTTTGTTTCATATAGACCAACTTGATGTGGCCCCTATAACCACACTAAAAACATACCTTCTTACTTTGAGGCTTTGGAGGAAGATTCACTGATTCTACAATCATATTCTAAGCCATACTCCCACCCTAGAGATAATACTACCTCCTCCACTTGATCAAAGATATTGTGTTCCCAGTCTTACATTAGGGTACCAATACGATTCCCCTCCATGTAGACCCCCAAATATCTTGTACATCCACTATTTCTATATTCTCTATTTCTGTGTAATAATTTATTCACGACACTTCAATTTTATAATGAATTTTAGGACATAATAGAGCATAATAAATTTATGCTTTGAACGATATACTAATCACAACCTTGTGATAAAACTATACTAAGGTCATAAGTATATCCATATATACCATTACCAAGAGGTTCTCTAGATTTAAACAAATGAAATATATTATGTGCTTACTTTTAACATATATTGGTATATTTTTTCATTAAAAAACACTTCAAAAGAATCCCATGTCATACCATAGACTTTTCCGACTATGACGGCCAACTCCCACCACAAACGGCCAAGATCATCCAAAATATACATTGCTAACTTCCCAGTTAGCCCCATCAGTTTTTCTAGAAATTCAAATGGCTTATTTTATATATTCAACCATGCATCATCCTTTTCAAGTTCCAAATAACTAGTAAATAAGGGTGGATTCTGTATTTGAAACTAAACTGTATGATCCACATTCTTTGGAGTGTATAGTTTATTCCCACATTCCACAACTGAGAAAACATTCAGTATTATATCCACTAGTTTCTAGTTCATCTAGGGCTCAGATGCAACCACATTTTTAATAGCCTCCTCCAGTTGGTCTCAACGATTCCTATCCATTTCCATTTCTATCAACCTAAAAAACACCATAAGTCTCACTCCCTTATTAAGAAATTTCATAAAATTTCATATTCAATTACATTGAAGCCTTCTTAACCAGGATTTCCACAAGTTAAAATTTCCCATGTTGTAACATTTTGAAAAATCATCCTGGTTTTTAAAATTAATCCATTTTAAAAATACCACAACTACCCACATATCAAATTAAAAAATTTCAAAATAATTTCTAGATTTCTCACCAATCCATATATCCATATCACAATAAAAATAATGATTCAAATGAAATATGAATCCTATTAAGATATCATTTCTACCATTGATTCCATGCTTATAGCATTGGATACACCCCAAAAATGATATTTCCAATTCCTATACGTGTCAGCAAAAGACTTATGTTCACAAATCCCTGGTAAAACGAATTTCGACCTAAAATGGTTAAATACATCCTTTTATACTATAAATTTCATGTTCTGACAAACTTACTTATTCCTACCATCCCGACTCCAGGAATTTCCTGAGAATGAATGATAATTCCCTGTTCAATATGGAGAACTAATGCCAAAGGACCATAAAACATATACAACTTGTAACATCCTACAACATAAAAATTGGGTTGAGAGGGTAGTGAGATGCTACATGGCCTTAGGCAACATTACCAAGGTGGAAAATGAAAGAAATAAATTTCGAAGGCTTCAAGAACAATTGGGGAATTATATTACCTTATAATAAAACCATGAAACAAAACAAGGCATAACCAACCACAACTACTTGATTTATGTCAATAAATTAAATCATAATAACACATTACCAAGAGAAACCCAAAAATGAAATTATTCCATAAAAATTTCCAAATAACAATTCAACTAAATAAAAAATACCCATATTAGAGTACCAGGTGGAATACCAAACAATAGGACCCATTGGAACCATGACACACTCTATATCTCCACAATAATCTCCATGATCCAAGACCCACAATAATGCACAAGAATCACAATGAACCATTAGAATAATGAGATGCCTAACATTTTCCTGTATCATGGACTACCACATCAAAAAATGAACCCAAGTGCCAATGAATGGGGTGAGTAATAATACTCAGTAGTTTTTCCTCAAATTAATTCCCCACACATGCCACTTGGATTAATCCATTAACACATTTACATAAATTATTTTATATAAATCATCAATATAAAAATGATTTAATGAATGCCAAACAAAGCCATATGAAGACACTTTTACCCAAATTAAAAAAAATCATTGGAAATCCAACAACAATTCCATAATATATTTTACCATCACATATTAAAAAAATCAATTTACAACTTTCATAACCACACACAAAAAAAGTAAAACAATATAATTTCACACACCCAATCCATTTAAAAGTCATAGTAGAACACCCCATCCAATACAGTTTACTCCTTTCCCAATCTACTCGTACTCCACACCCACCTCTCTTTGATTGTGGAACTTTCTTCCACTATCCATACCCTTTTTATAGTGGTACTATCTACCCACTTTTCAGTATTCCAACATGAGCATAAAATTCTCATGCAAATAAACATTCACATACACCCACTAAAGCAACAAAGATACTAAAATAACTATTTGAGAACCAATCAACCCCTTAGGATATCATCCATGCCACATTATTTTTCATTAAATCAAAACCATTTATTAAAAAAAAAATTCATAATCCACTTTCATAAATCTTCCCAACTATCAATTTCAAAATTAATATTTTAAAATCTGAAAAGAAACAAACATTTCGTCCTAATAACATATTTTACCCAATCCAAAAATCATCAAAAATGAATTTCCATCAATTTTCACTCATAATTATCCTATCAAAATCCAATAAAAACTATGAAATTCAAAAAAAGGATTCTAGTTATAGAAAAATGGAGACGATATTATACCCAACTACCTCATGATTTCGGTGAAATCGACCAACTCACAAGCGCACCACAAATCCAGGAGAAATATCCAAGACACCCACTTTATATATATTCCATATGATCAAAAATCTAAAATATAAATATTTAATAATAATACAAACCCATATATACATGTGATATTTGTAGATCTATAGAAATTAGAGATATGGGGCACTTGATCTAAGGAAATCCAAGATATATCCAATATAGGAGACTTATTAGAGAAGAAATACCCTTACCGCACCTTGAAAACCCTTCAAATCACCTTAAAAATGAGTTAAAGAACCCATATAACCATTGAAAACTAAAAACAATGAGTGGGGTTCGAGTTGGGGATAAAAGAATTATTTTAAGAAAATCTTGAGTGGTCAAATGTTTTCAACTAATTTTGTAATGGTGTGCATGGTTAGCTCACACGGTTAGGAAAACCATGCACAATCCTTGTGGAAGATAATACCTCAAGGTTGACACTAACTAGTTGGAACACATATTTAGAAAAATGATACACTATCTATATGAATCCCAATGCCTCCACCCACATGGTATCCTAGATATTATTCATGGTTTCCCCTAACCATGCTCAACCTGTGCACCCTTAGAAATTCAATAAAACCATTCCAAAACCTTACCAAACTCTACCAAAAAGTGACCAACCATGTTATATTCATAAAAACAGATAAAATTGGTTTCATACCATTAAATGAGGTTGCTACAAAGTGGTATAAGTTCCTTTTGTAGCGAATATTCTCACCATTAAATTTGATATCAAGATATATCTTACAATAGCAGCAATCATTGCTATTAATTGGCTCCGAAAGGGATCATGCAACATTTAATTGAATTAATATTGGTCCAAAAGTAGTAATGGGAGGTCCCAAGTTCATAAAAATTGGTCCCCTAAAGAAAATATTGATGCTAGTGTATAATATTCAAGTATTCCTAAAAGGTTCAGATCATGGAATATTTATATATCATGTAATGAGGAGTGGCATCGACATTCTATAAATATGAATCTCCTAAAAAATACCTTGTAGTATATTTCATTACATATTGATATGTATAAATGGATTTGAATATCCATTTCATTAATAGATGGGAAAATAAATCTATTAATACATTCATGTCATGAATATTTTAAACAGTTTGAGAATTTCATAATTTTGGATCTTTAGTATTCTTCTGATCCAAATGATATTAAATTCCAGCCATAATATTCATCCTTTACCTCATGAAAAGAATAATTATGCAACATAGGGTCTTTTTCCACAATCTATGGGTCTTTTTCAACAATCTATTGGTCTTTTTCTTCATCATCAGTTTATTTAAATGATCAATCTATAAATACAATATTAACTAAAATTTGAAAAAAAATGTAAATAAAATCATTTAAATTTTGAAATTTTATGAATCAATACACCCTTAAATATATGAATTAAATACATTTATAAAATACCACCAAAATTGAATTTATACATTTACTTACTAATGTAATCTCAAAATACAACAATGAAAGTCCACCATAAAATTTTTTCAATTAAATTATAATTAAATGAATTGATAAAATGAAAATTTTAATATTCAAGAATCATAATGGAAAATTCTACAATTACTAATTTTTGTAAGAGAAAAATCCCTGAATTTTGTTACTGTATCTTATTTTGAAATAGTCACATAATTTAAATCATACATTTTTATATTTAATTCATTGTAATTATGAATTTTTTTTGGTATTTAGCTCACACTAAAATTTTCAGATTATAATTTGGATAAAATTGTTTATAGAATTCACTAGATACATAAATAACATGTCACATAACATAGGTTTACAAATAATCAATAATATCTTCCATGTAATGATAGATATTACTATTAATCATGAGGTATCCACTCTTTAGAATCAAATAGTTCAAAGGATTCTTGTTCCGTGGGTAAATTATATAATGAGTGAGTCTAAAAAGAAGGTATAACTATAGTATGTAACTCATGATATGAAAAGATATATTCAATAAAAGTCAAACCTTATAGAGTTTATCTCTATATTCACCCAAAAAAGAAATATCCTAGCTCAATATATGTATGAAAAATTAATGAAAAGACATGCCTTTATCCATTTTTATTTATTTAATTTTATCTTATGTTTTCATATATTTTAAAAGATAATATTAAGAAATATCTAACATCTAAAAAATACCCACATAAGATCAATATATCATCTATCATAAAGTACAAGTTTTTTCCTCCTAAAACATAGTCGATTTTTCAAATTATTATTATTATTATTTAAAAAAATATTGGTTAATAATATAATTAAAAGATAAAATGGGTCCTCCCCAAGAATAAAAATGAAAACCCTGAAAAATATCATCCATGATGTATATCCATTCACACATTAGAAAATCTATCACCCATAATCATTCAATTAAATTTTATTATAATTATATTGATGAAGGTATGAATGGATATGATTGTATTTCAATGAATATCATTTCCAAAATAAGAAATTCATTTCTTATAAGGAAGTTAAAAATGATTATAGTATGGTCAGTCCAAGGATATAGGGTAACCATAAGATTCCTCAATCACATTTAAAGTAATCCTTTCAGTCATAGCTTTGAGAATAATTCATGTAAATTTTAGAAGTGAAAATTATTGATTTTTAGCCGAGGAATATTGTATTGATAGTATAGAAAATATTTTCCATATAGGATATATTGATAATTAGAAAAATGTTTTGGGATAATCAATAAATGAAATTCATATGAATAATTAAATCTACTGACCAAAATCTCATAAATTAATGTCATGAAAAAACAATGAAAAAATATTCAATTCCAAACATTCAATATGTCTCTGTAAATGAGAATTTTATGAAATCATAATCCACATTATTATTAATACTAATTACTTCTCCATTTTTCTCAATCAAATTTAAGGAAAAATAAAGACAAAATCATGGAATGGTAATTATCCTACAATGATTATATATCATAGATTAGTATATTAAAGTAATAATCAAATGAGGTCATTAATACTAAAATTAAAACACCCCTATTTTTTATTATGTGGAATATAGTATAATAATATGAATAAAAATAAATACTCCCCTTTTATTGATTCTTTGATGTTAGGTCCACATGTTCTACATCCTCCCAATTTATTATGTATATAGGTTCACAACTTGTAGTGGTCATGTAAGATATTCTTTTTGTTTCCTATTCTCTTTATCAGCCTTAGTCATGAAGTTTTTGAAAAAATCAATGTTAACAAGTGAATTTATATACCCTAATCAATAAATTTTAAAGTATATCCTAACATTTTCCTGTACACCTCAAAAAAATAGAAAATAAATAAAATAACTTAGGCTCCCTCCCATAGCCTTTTTTTTAATTTTATTGGCTCGACTTTACCACCATTAGATTCAGATGATGTGAAGGATAATTTAATTTTTTTACATTACCAGTTTCCATAATTGGTCTTAGTTTTGTCCTGTCCACATTGGTCATCCCATATCCCTCTTCTCAAAATTGAATAACACTTCTTGATAGAAACACTTAGTTGACTTCCATTAGGATGATATAACATTTTTACCTCAATATAGATGAACTAAATGGAATCTATTGCACCATAAATCTAGTATTATTTTCAGAAATTTTGTGGAGTCAGTCACTTGTCATGTGTCAATAGTCTTGGTCATGATCACCAATTTTTACTTATCAGATATTTTATATTGATTAATCTCTTCCACAGCCTTAGATATATCATCAACATCTGGGATATTTGTTATCATATCTCATGATATGTTCATTCCCATATAAAATAAAAAACACATATTTAAAATAAAAAACATTTAATCAAATAAATTATTAATATTTGGTGTAAACCAGTTTTAGACATAAAATGTATATAAAATTCAATGAATATAAGTGGAACATAAAAAATAGATTTTTAAAATATCATGCATTGTATAATATTAAATTAATAAAATTATTTTAATATATAAAATAAAAATATTGAACTATTTTTAAGAAAATGGATATGTAAGACAATGATTTTTAATTAAAACCATTAAAAATATTTTTTAATGGACAATATTATCCTTGAGTCCTATAATTGTGGGTATGTAACACCCCATTCTTGTACGGTACATTTCCCTTTGAATAATACAGTTTCTTGCATTGTACGGAACTTTGAGATTCTATCACACCGCGACCAATCAAACTAGCCGTTATGAATAGTCATACCCAATTTTTGAAAATTTTAATGTTTTATATTTCAAAATTGAATTCATTTTTGAATTCTTAATATCAAAATTACCTTAGGATAAATTTTTGGTATTTTTCTGAAAACATTCAATTTTTGATGAATAGTGAAAAACAAAGCGTTATTGGTTAAAACTGACTTTTTATTTAGATAATTATTTATTTTATTTAAATTTATTTTATACCAAAATAGATACATAATACCTATAAAAGTTCAATGTAATCCATTAGAGTCATTTTATAATATGTTTAGATATATAATAATTTTATTGAACTTTTTACCGTCTTTTACCAACCTTCCGGAGCATTTTCAAATTTGCATAAAACATAATTTTACCTCTTTTGTGAGTTGAATTTAAAAATTCCAAGAGGCAATATTTATATTTGTATTTAAAATTTAGATCAATAAAATGAAAATAATTTTTGGTGAATAGTAGCTTTTGATTTTTATTTAACATGGTTAAAAGTAAATAGGGTAATTAAGGCTAAAATGATATCATAACTACCCTAAAGCACGTACTAATTCTATTGTATAATTATAATTAGACAAAAGAAACTTAGGAATAGAATATGACCCCCTTTGGTCCACTTGGGTTAGATCAGAACATTTACTATTATTTTATTTAAAAAGAGTTAAAAGTGTTAAATTCAAAGTTTAATAACCAAACAATTTTTATTATAGGGTTATACATAAGATAAATTCGACTATAAATATTCATTAAAAAGATAAATATATTTCCTACATAATTGTATTTTAATTAAATTTATTTATGACACAATGATGATGCGTTAATTGCTTTATTAAATAAAGATTAAAATATTTGATATTATAAATATCCAAATAAATTTAATTTGGGGATTTTGAAGAATTCCACTAATTTTTTAGGTTAATATGACATGTTAGGGTCGATTAAATAATATTTGTTCGAAATAATCATAATGTTATGATTTTCACAAAAACCAAATACTAAATAGTGTCAAAATTGACATAATTGTGTTTTTAAAACAAATACTATATTATTAATTGATATAATATTCCTAAAAATATAATGGTTGAAAAAATGACCTTGATAAGGATATATATATTAAAAATTAACCACTTGGGGTTCGCTTGGCTTGTTATAAAAAGTTTATTAACCATATAATATAAAAATAAAATGATACATGGTAAATAAAAAACTATTTAACTAAGAGTTAAATCTAAAAGATATGGTTAATATGGTTGACTTGTAGGGATAGGATAAGGATATAATTGTGTTCAAAAGTGGAAAACAATTTTTTGATGTTTTATTTCATGATGTACTGTAAAACATATGAATTTATCTACAACTTCAAAGTCTACTAAACTGATCGGTCTTTCGGGACATGATTTCTTCTATCATGCCAATGTTATGTAATAATGCATTGACTCTGGGTAACTGAGACCAAGGCATTACAGTTGGTATCATAGGGATGTTTAGTACAAACCTTGGAAACTATATTTAAAAAAACATTGATTAGAGAATATTATCCTAAGATATATTTTGATGATTAGTATAGAAGAACGTCCTAGAATTTTGGTACTATAGAGATATTGTGATTTTTCTAAGAAATACATCCATGTCTAGATATGAGTAGGTAGAGGTGGCTCTGGAACACATGTACCTAGGGGTAAAACTAAAAAACACCACTTAGATATTGATTCGAACGAGAACTGGTGTACGACAATGGGTCTTGCACCACTCTTGGTTACAACACTCTCTAGGGATATGATTTGGCTAATTCTCATTTTCTTTACAAAACCATTAGGAATGATTTACGAGTATATACCTCCTCAAATAAAACATTTTTGAGATTATGGATTATATCCATAAACTATTCAATTTATGTTATGTGTTTTACATGTTTGGAATTATGTATTTTGATTCATAAACTAATCTAATGTATGACATTATTCAGAAATGGATTCTAGTTGAAGGAATGTAAACCATATCAACACATGTAATCCATGTATGGATATCCCTCTACTCAAGATAATTATAGGGGAGCTGGTGACACAACTGGTACTGATCAACTTATCACCCTACTAAGAAAACTCAATTAGGTTATGAATAAAAACCTTACTCGTATGGAGGACCCTGATCCACAATGTGGAGGATCAATGTTTGATTGCTTCATAAGGCAATAACCCCAAACATTCAATGGGAGTACAAATATATTAGTAACTTATCAATGGATAAGTTCCTTAGAGAAAATATTTCATGCTTTGGGGAGCAGAGAAAGGGAAAAACTGGTCATGGCAGTTTATCACCTCATGAGAGATGCAGATCAATGGTGGTCATTAATTCAAAACACAAAAGAAGATGAAAAAGTATTGAACATGGAATATAGGGTGTTTAAAGATATTTTCATTGAAAAATACTTTCTTTATGACCATCAAGCGGATATGGAAAGACAATTTCTGAGTTTTAGGAAAAATATGGATAAGAATTCCACAAAGTATGAGGCTAACATTACAAGGTTAGCAAAACATGAATCATATTATATACGTAACCCAAGGTTTAAGATTGATCAATTCATTGATGGGTTAAAACTAATTCTCTATCCATCATTAGTCTCATAATCCTTCTCATCATACAAATATATTGTCTCTTATGATATTAAGACAAAAAAATTCTCTATGACTTATGACTTTAAAGAAAAGAATGATAAAAAAGAGATCTTGTGAACACTCTTGAAATGGATTTTTGGGATAAAGGGAAAAGTTGAATATCCCTCCTGTGGTAAATGTGGGAAGAAACACCCTGATACTTGCCTGAAGTGAATGTGAGTCTATTACATGTGTAGTAAAAAGGCTACTTAGCTCGTGATTTCAAGGGGAAGAAAGAGGCTGTTAATGTTGAATGCTACGATTGTAGAGAAATTGGGAATTATGAAAATGAATGTTCTGAGCACCAATTGAACTTATCTCAGAAAAGGCCAAGGGTGAAAGGCCAAGCATATGTGATGACTACTGATGAGTTTGAAGCTCCAAAAGATGTGAAGGCAGGTAATTTAATGGTTTCCTTAAGTTTAGACAATGCTTTATTGATTATGGATAATCAAATTGTTTCATATCTTCCCAGTTTTCTAAGAAAATTATATATTTTCAATTTGTCATAACAAGGGATTTTTTAGTCAAAACACCTATGGAAAGTATCATCGCAACAAAGATTTGTGAATTAGTTCCAATTGAGGCATATAAATGTTCATTATCTACTGATCTCATCGTCATTCCCATGATTAAATTGGATATTATCCTCATAATGGATTGGTTTTTGGAACATGATGTGAAAATTTATTGTAAGAAGAAGGAGGTTACAATTTTCGAGGATGATAAGAAGTACCTTATCTTTATAGCAGAAACATCACAACATAATTCTTATATAGATCCAACCCAAGTATCTCTACTAAATTCAATTATTCGGGAGGAATAGAATGAAATAACTATTGGTGAGGAAAAGAATGTATGAATAGAGGATGTAGCTTTTGTGCAAGAATATGTTGGTATGTTTCAAGATGATTTCTATGGACATCCTCGAGAATGAGAAATTGAGTTTTCCATTGATTTAATTCCTGGTTCAAGGCCCATATCGAAGACCATTTATATAATTTCCACTGTAGAATTAGTGGAACGAAAGAAAAAACTAGAGTAATTGAGTAATAAGTGATTTATTCTGCCTAGTGTTTCTCCATGGGGAGCCTATGTTCTTTTTGTTAAGAAGAAATATGGATCTATGAGGTTGTGAATTGACTACAAGGAGATCAATCCTATAACCATAAAGAACATGTATCACCTAACTCACATTGATGATTTATTCAACCAACATCATGGAGTTAAATATTTTTATAAGATTGACCTACGATATAGATATCATCAGTTGTGTGTGAAGAAAGAAGACATTTTGAAAATAGCATTTCAAACCACGTACGAGCATTAGAAGTTTACAGTAATTCCTTTTGGAATGGCTAATGCACCCAATGTATTCATGGATCTAATTAATAGAGTTTTTAATTAAGATAATGATGACTTTTTAGTGGTATTTATTGATGATATCTTAGTATACTCAAAAACCTATGAAGATCATGAAAACCACATGCACAATATTCTGAAAACCCTCAGAAAAAATGAATTATATGGAAAGTTTAACATGTGTGAATTCTGGATTCAAGAGATTTTCTTCTTGGCCATATTATCTCTAAAGATGGAATCTCTGTTGATCATTCAATGTCCATGGTAATACTGTAATGGCCAGCACCGATGAGTCTAACTAAGGCACGTAGTTTTACTGGTTTAGTGGGTTACTATCAATGTTTCGTCCAAAATTTTTCCCCATTAGATAACCCATTAACCAAGATCACATGTAAAGGGTTTAAATTTATATAGAAAAAATAGTGTGAATACTGTTTGGATGAACTAAAGAGAATATTAGTTAATTCTCCTATCTTGACTCTACTATTGGGGAATGATGGGTTTGTTTTTTAAGGTGATGCATCAAAGAAAACACAAGGTTGTGTCCTTATGCAGATTGACAAAGTTATTGCCTATGCATCCTGAAAACTAAAAATTCATGAGAAAACTATCCTACTCATGATCTTTAGTTTTTAGTTGTAATCTTTACTCTGAAAATATAGAGACACAATCTCTATGGTGAAAATGTGAAATTTATACTGATCACAAGAGTTTGAAGTATATTTTTTACCAGAAAGAACTCAATATTAGGTAAGGACTATTGTTTCAACTACTCAAGGGTTATGATTTAACTATACAATACCACCTGGGGATGGAAAATAAGGTGGCAGATGCTGTGAGTAGAAAGGATAATGGTGTTTTGAACAGGATGAGAGTTGAAAGGGATCCTATTTTCATGGATCTAGTAATGATGGATATAGGAATAACCATGGAAGAGGATACATCAATACTTTTTTCAAATGGTTTCCAAACCATATTTACTAGAAAGGATATATAGTTCTGATACTAATGGTGAGGTGTTTAAAAAGAAGATTAAAGCTGTAAATGATGGGAGATTGAGTGACTTCGTATATGAAGATAGAATTTTGAAATTTTGGGAAGAGACTTTGTGTTCCTGATATACGAGATCTAAAAAGGGAATTGCCAGATTATGGTCATAGCTCCAATTTCACTATATCCATAAGTTGCACTAATATGTATATATTTTTAAAAGAACATTTTTGGGGGGATAACATAAAGAGAGAGATTGCTGATTTTGTGTAGATTTGTATGGTTTTCAAAAAAGTCAATGCTGGAAGACAATATCATAGAAGAGTCATGCAACCTCTTCCCATACCTGAGTGGAAATGGGATGATATGACGATGGACTTTGTCATGAAACTACCAAAGACTCCTAGATGAAATGATGCAATATGGGTTATTATTGACCATCTTACCAAGTCAGGACATTTTCTTGCTATAATATAAGATTTAAAACTTAAATGTTTAGCATGAATATATATTAAGAATGTTTTAAGACTTCATGGAGTACCCCTATTGATTATTTTTTATCATGATCCATGTTTTACATCAACATTCTAGAAAAGTCTTCAGAATGCCCTGGATACTAAACTTCATTTTACCACAGCCTACCACCATCAAACTGATGTAAAATCAAAATGTACTATTCAAACCATATAGGACATGTTGAGATCGTTCTCACGTGACTTTCAAGGTATGTGGTATCAATAATTACCTCTGGTAGAAGTTTCCAATAACAATAGCTTCCATTAAAGTATTCAGATGGAACCATATGAAGTGTTATATGGAAATATATGTTTCACACCAACTTGTTGGGATAATGTTGGTGAAAGAAAACTCATAGGCCCAGAACTTGTTGAGGAAACAATAGAAAAAGGGAAGATTATCCAAACCCACCTCAAAACAGCCCAAAGTAGGAAAAAGTGTAATACTGAAAAGTGATGGAAGGATTTGGAATATCAAGTAGGAGAACATGTTTTTGTGAAGGTATCTTCAAGGAAGGGTGTTATTCGTTTCTGTAATAATGGAAAGTTGAGTCCATGGTACATCAAATATTTTGAAATTCAAGAATGAATTGTTTTAGTATCTTATCGTTTTGCAATGCCTCCATGTCTCTCCAAAGGTCATGATGTGTTCCACATACCACTGTTGGGAAAATACATGATGGACCCAATGCATGTAATAACCTATAATGAAATAAAATTGGAACCTGATCTATATTATTGTAAAGATCCTTTGAAAATCTTGGTACCAGGTAACAAGTGCTGGGAAACTGGACGACTTTTCTGGTAAATGATCTATGGAGAAATCATAAGATGGAAGAGGCAACATGGGAACCATAGGAACTTATGATGAAGTACC
Source organism: Viscum album (assembly GCA_963277665.1). Taxonomy (NCBI): domain Eukaryota; kingdom Viridiplantae; phylum Streptophyta; class Magnoliopsida; order Santalales; family Viscaceae; genus Viscum; species Viscum album. The sequence goes on from OY728160.1 coordinate 637,948,610, forward strand.
ACCCAAATATTTTTGTACGGTAGTATTCTAGAAATTTTAAGGATGAAATTATTTAAAGGTGAGAAGAATGTAAAACCCAAATCTTCCATAGTATGTTTCTCTTATAATAATGCAATAGCCTTCATTGTACGTAACTTCGAGATTCTAACACACCACGAACAATCAAACTAGCCGTTATGAATTGTAATAACCACTTTTTGAAATTTTATAAATTTAATTTTTCAAAATGGACTTCTTTTTTTAATTTGGAATATCGAAGTTATCCTAGTGTAAATATTTGGTATTTTTCTGAAAACATTCAATTTTTGACGATTAGTGAAAAACACTGCATTATTGGTTAAAACCGAATTTTTATTTAAATAATAATTTATTTTATTTAAGTTTATTTTAGATCAAAATAGATATATAATACCTATATAAGTTTAATGTAATTCATTGGAGTCATTTTATAACAAGTTTAGATATATAAAAAATTTACTGACCTTTTTACCATCTTTTACCCACCTCCTAGGAGAATTTGCAAATTTGCCTAAAACATAATTTTACCGCTTTTGTGAGTTGAATTTTAAAAATCTGAGAGACATGGTTAATATGAGTATATAAAATGTGGATCAATAAGATGAAAATATTTTTTGGTGAATAGTAACTTTTGACTTTTATATATCACGATAAAAAGTAAATGTGGTAATTAAGGGTACAAATGACATCATGGTTATCTTAACCCATTTTCTAATTCTATTGGATAAATATAATTCAACAAAAAAAACCTTCTGAATAAAATATGACCCCATTTTGTGTACTTGGATTATATTAGGGAATTTATTATTATTTTATTTAAAGAATAGTTAAAAATGTTTAATTCAATATTTAATAACTAACCCATTTTTAATATAGGGTTATACATAAGATAAATTCGAATATAAATATTAATTTTAAAGATAAAATTATTTCCTACATAATTGTATTTTAATTAAATTTATTTATCACAGAATGATGATCCAGTAATTACCTTATTAATGAAAGATTAAAATAATTGATATTATAAATAACCAAATAAATTTAATTTGAGACTTTCTATTAATTCAACTAATTTTTTAAGGTAATATGACATTTTAGGGTTTTCTAAATAATTTTTTTCGATGTAATCATGCTGTTATTATTTTCACAAAAACCAAATACTATATAGTGTCAAAATTGACATAAATGAGTTTTTTTAAAAAATCTATATGATTAATTGATATAATATTCTTAAAAATAAAAGGTTCATCCAAAGGAATTAGATATGGTTATATATATATTAATAACGAACCACTTGGTGTTCGCATGGATTTTTATTGTATGTTTATTAACCATATATTATACAAATACAAAGATACATGGTAAATGAAAAACTATTTACCTAAGTGTGAAATCTAAAAGGTAAGGTTAATAGGGTTGACCTGCAGGGATAGCCTAAGGATAGAAGTATGTTCAAAAGGGGAAAAATGTTGTTGATGTTTTTATTTTATGATATATTGTAAAAATTATGAATGTATCAAGTACTTGTAAGGCTACTAAACTGATCGGTCATCCGGGACATGATTCCATGTATCATGCCAATGTTAGGTAACAATGCACCGACTCTGGGTAACTGGGGTCAAGGAATTACCTGGTAAATTCTCTAACTTCAAAATATTACTATCTTATTAAAAATATAATTTCATAGAAACAATTTTTACTTCCATTTAACTGTCTTAACTTATTTAATTTCAATTATTACTATATATTCCTTAGTTATGAAATCATCTAGGTTCTTATTATATGTTTTGAGTTTATTTGGATCAGAGTCACAAAAATATAATTGGTCCTTTAACCATTGAAAAATGTTTCAAGGATACATCCTCTTAATAATCGTAACCATTTTATAAACATCTTGTTTAAAAATTTAAAATAATTTTTTAAACTTTCCTGTAAGGTTTTGATAAAAAAATAAAACAAAATGTTTTATGTAGGTGGTAGTCTGTACATACACATGAGTAACAATTAATAGAAACTAATGGTTGAAAATAAAATATTTTAGACACATGATTATCATTATAGAATAATTATATTATTAAATATATTACAAATATTAATTATATAAATCATTATGTCCAACCATGTGTGTTAAAAAGTAAAAAAAATACACCACTTCATGGTGGTGGAAATTTACACAAAAACATGAACAACATTATGATTTTCAAATAAATTTTAGAATAATATGATATTATGAATATATTAAAATCAATTAGTAATTATTATTGAATATTAATCATATATATTCATTAAATATATCACTAAAACCATCTATATGACATGGTGAAAAATAGAAACACATTGCATCATAGAGGTGGTATTATACACATATGTACGAGCAACATTTTCATTTCTCAAAGGATATAAAAAAGTTAAAATATATTTTTTCACAAAAAATATTAACATCTAATTATAATATAGGTACATATATACTTATATTAGTATGTTGAGAATAAATTTGAAGGATATATAAGAATAAATAGCACAAAAATATTTGATTAAAACATTAACCTTATTATATTGGTCCTCTACAGAACTATGATATCTATAATGTTTGGAGGGATTTCATAAAGTACATGGGTAGATATCTATAATACATAATCCTTTTTTTATTTTATAAGAATAAAATTTGTGGTTATTGAGAACTATACATTCACCTTGAAAAATCAACCACAAAAATTCTACATGGACAACCAACATACAACATACTAAATTCAAAATTGAAAAACCAACTTCACTACAAACAATGTACAACCACTACCACATTCCAAATAATCCCATATAATTCAAAATTCAAATCTATAGTCATAGTCACCCATGATTATTGAATTTTACTTGAGACACCCACACATCATGATTTCCATCTAGTCCTATCTGAGATGCACCATCATTATGTCTCTAGTGAAAAATTAGATGAAAAATAGGTTTGCAGAAGAAAATAAATTTTTCTTTTTGAAATTTCTTTTTTATAGAAACAAATATTTCACACTAATAAAAATTGAAATTTATATTATTATGAAATTATTTTGAATGGGTAAAATTAGGGGAGACATATTATTCAATGAATCCCAGTCAAAAGTTTAAAGGAATATTTTTATAAGATTATTATAATAGAAGTACCAAAAATAACTTTTATTTGAATCAAATCATTATTTGGATATTAAGGATATTAAAAATAGATTTATTTTGTTTAAATATAAATTTTAAATAAATTATATTTCTAATTAAAAATATTATTATGTTGAAACAAATGTTTATTATGAATTCATTTCATTATTATGTCTTCATAAAATTGAAAAAAAATCCAATTTTTTTAAATCCAATTTTTACTATTCACCTTCAAATTAACAATTTATTAATAATCCAAAAAACCAATATAAAAATTGTGGTATTATTAACTAAAATAGTATCTCAAATTTTACAATTTCAAAATAATAAATAGTTAATAATTTTTTTTATAATACATTATAGTACATGAGAAGAATTATAATAAATTAAAATGTTAATTATTAAAATGAAAAATAATGTAAAATTATTTGAAAATATATATTTCATAAGAATCGATAAAATGAATTCATATAAAAATGAAAACAATGTATCGCTATTATTACTATATTTTTTACATATAATAATAATAATTCAATGTGATATATATTAATTGAGGTGTTATAATGGTTCACCTTGATAGTGCTATAATTCATTGAGTAAAAAATTATTCTCTTAAGATAGAATAATCATGGATCCTTTAAATCCACCCGTTTTATTATTTCATGATACATTATAGAATAGTCATAATAATTTTATTTATGAACCCTCCATTTTGATCTATAGTGATATGCATTAGAATATTTCATTATAATGGTATAATATATCATACTTCTTATATATATCATATAAATATAATTATTTACATATTTTATGCCTCTTTATAGAGTCCTGAGATGTTTAAACATATAATTACATTGTTTTTTTTAAATAAAAATTCAATAAATACAATCCAATTATCTTGAGTCCTACTGTCTTTTGATGACATTGTTAATAATAAATCACTATGAAACTAAAATAAAACTCAATTATTTATTTCATTATATTGTCCTATATAATTATTTTGACATCATTTAACTCTATCAAACCACATTTATAACACATAAAAAATGAGTGATCTAAAATTTCTAATATGGGAGAAAAAAATATTAGTAAGAATAACTTGTGATTTAGAAATAAATCATGATATCTTAAATGAGAAGGTATATAGATAATGAAATTGATGAATTATATAAAGTACATGGAATCAGAATATTGTAGGAGCTTATTAAATGTGGTATAAATATAAATCATGATATAATATTGAGTTATTCCTAACATCTTAGTTAAGATCACATGGTGGAAAATTTCTCATAATGGATTTGGTTCACTCTCTAATCCCATACATGATTTATAACATGACTAAAAAAATTCAACATTCATTGTAGGGATATATAATAAAATCCCAATTCCGCATTCACCTCATGTACATGAATCTGTGTGAAACATAAGATAATCAATATTATGTAATAAACATCCTAATTACCGTTGGAATGAAAATGGGTTACATAATCCTTCATAATATCGTAATCAAATTAAATTTCTTATTGAAGGTATTTTAGAAATGAGTATAATGAATACATTACCCCATAAAATTAAGGGATAATGTAAATGGAATATATGTAAATGAAATAAATATATTTATTATTATCATAGAATAAATTTAAATATTTTTATAGTTGATGAATAAATAAATTTAAATATAATTTTTTTCATCTGGATAATAACTTTTCAACTTTAAAAATAAATTTTCAAAAATTGAAATGTAAAAACCCAATACGAGAATAATTTTCATTGAAAATATAATTTCAAAAATTATATTTAATGAAAATTATTGAGTTATAGTATCTACATTATATATATGTTAGAAAACATTCCATTGATATTTTGTCAGAATTTCTAAAATACCACATTTTGAAATTAAACAGAATATTCCTTTTAATTTTTTAATGTAAAATATTATAAAATATTCCTATAATTAATCTATTTATAGTAATAAAATAAATTTATTAAAAAAATAGTGATCATTGATTTAGAAGGAAACTGCTTTTTTAATCAAAGAGAGAAAATAATGATTATATTAATAAATAATATTCTCTCGATCAATATATGAACCATATAATGGAAAATGAAACTATTACATGAAAACATCATAAATAAATATATTATAAGTAAATTAAATGTGCTTAATTGAGAACTATCATAAAAATTTCCTTAAGTTGAAATTCAATCACAATAAATCTTATTTAAAATGAGATAGAATCACTAAGCTTATTTTCTTTGTTATCATTTAAATCATAACTCGCACAACTAATGTAAGTGAATTATATCATTAATTATTTTAAATTATGATTTATTCATGATAAAGTATGTAATATGGTATTATATACATACTAAAAATTAAAATATTTGTATAAAAGACCATGTGTCTCAAAGTATGCTGTTTTGAGATAGAAAGAATTACCTTGAGTAAAATCTTGTTGTGTATGACCATTATATCTTGTATAATAAACTTATATCAATTATTAATTCAGAATTCACTTTTACAGGTTTAATAAATTATTGTGAAACCATTGAACTAAATTTTTTAAAAAGATATATCTAATTAATTAGATAGATATGTCCACATTAGTTTTTTAATAATGCTCAATTCATTAATTCAAAATGCTTTCGGCGAGTTGGAAGGGATAAATGGTGTCATTATTTTATAATATAAATGTTTTTTTCATGAATTTAATAAAATTATTAATAATAATTAATAATTTTTAAATAACCACAAAGAATGGTTCTAAAAAATGAAATATTTTAAAATCATAAAGACGATATGTCATATATACACATGCGTAACATTTACATTTCTCCGTGATCGGGATGAGATGAAGTTATGTGTTTTTTTTCAGTAATTATGATAATATCGTATATATCATAGGATTTATTTTCTAAAACATAAGTATACAATTCAGGTATCATGTCGTCCTCATTTTCCCTTTTCTATTGCCTTATTTATTAGATTGGCATGATCCAAAGAATGTCAAATCAAGAAGGATCAATCAGTTTAGTAGTATTGGAAATACCTGATACAAACATAAATTTTTTATATTACATCTTAAAATGAAATTCAACATAAAGACTCTTTCAAAAACATTATTATTCCCTTTACTCATCCCAACAACTCATTTATAATGTACCTCTTCACATCCTGGGGAAAATGAAACATCAGAATGTGGTGAGATTTGATGCTCAGTAAGGATAAATAATTTAGCAAAATCTATCATAAATAATAATGAACTATTAAGAGAAGAAGTATAATAAAAACATCATCCTTTTAATCATTATCATGAACATAATATTGAGTGAATAAAAAAATAGTAATATATAAACATGCACAAGGATATTCTAATAGTGGAATTATTTCATGTAATAAGTAACCCTATAAATAAGAAATACAAAATACATGACATCTTAAACACACCTTCATGGAATCCGCTAAAACATCATACATAATTGTAAATAGAATATCCCAAACCTAGACATAATTTTCTATTGAGACCTACCAATGAATCAAGGGCTTTACTGATCCCCACCTGACTCTTACATGGTCCAATGAATTCATATTATGAAATTGGTAAACCATAACCAATATAAAAAATAATATTAAACCTAGCATATGATATGTTCATAAATAAACCATAAGTAATGAATGATATCAAAATAGAACATCCACAGTAAAACATGTCTTAAAACATTCAATACAATATGGAAGACTATATCATTATATATTATCATTAATTAATCATTAAATCCAAAAAACAATGTTCTCATAAATGAATTTGATCTCATAAAATCATTAAAACCTTTTTAGAAATATCCCCATTTTAATTTGAAATAATTTGAAATATCATATAATTATAAAAGAAAACATTTCCATTTAAAATTAACTAGTAATATTGTGATGTAAGGTTAAAAATATTAAGTAATCGTAACAGATTAAAATAGTCACCAGCACAATATTTGTTAAAAAACATTCTTTCCTTAATTTTCCAAAATGTTCATATAATAACTCATTTTGAAAACAATAGAAACATTCCATTCAAATTTTATTTATATAAATTCAAACATTTGTACAATTTAATTTCGACAATAGTCTAGGAATAGAAATAGTTTTTTTAAATACCTACATAAGAAACATTGATGTTGATGATAAATATGTCCCAATAAGTACTTATTTATAAATAATCTCAAATAATAATGAGATTGTGAATTTAACTCGTACCGTGTACATTCTATTAGTAGAGGGTGTGATAAACTCTTCAATAATGGTTCATGATTGTTAATATATAATTCCATGACTATATAAATATATAAAATTTCATATATGATCCTTTAATCTCATTTTGATAATAATATTTCAATATTACCATAATTTCGGAGTTAACTGCATTATTTTCCTATACATATTTTGTTAATTATTTCTTATTTCATATCCACAGTATATATTATATTCAAATATAGAATTATTTTATTTTCATAAATTTTATATTTAATTATCATGTTATTATTATAACCATTCATTAATAGTTAATAAGAAGAATTAATCTTGTCATGTTGTGGAGACCATAGATCATACATACGCACGAGCGAGAATATCATTATTGTAATGATTAAATGACATGGAACTGGATGTTATATTAATAATACATAATAATAATAATAATTTAATATTCATTATTTCAGTCTATTATATCCATCATCATAACCATCTAAATAATGTAGTGTTGAAAAACGAATTACACCACCTCATTGAGACGGTAAGTCGTACGTACACACGCATGGTGATGGTATTTTTCATAGGATGGATAAAATAATGAATATTTTTGTCCTCTGATTATAATAACATATTTTTATATGGATGATACTATATTTATTACATTGGTATAAAAAACATATAAATAGGAAGCAGAATAACAAAATAACATTGAAAAAAGAGATAAAATGATTACCTCTTCTTCAAGTGTCTCCTTTTGTTTTTCAAAAAAGGATTCCATGATATGGTTTTCTACCCTGTGGGTGACATCTTGGACTATGTGAGGGATGTTTGAAGAATAATTTTACCATTTTTGGCTGATACAAATGGATTTTGAGGTGTGAATTAAAGACAAGGACAATTTCCTTTTTAAAATAAGGGTGATGGGCACTTTAGGAAAAGCATGAAATATTAATTTATTAAAAATTAATTTTCTTTTATAACATCTCAAAAGTGATTTATTTAGATGATAATATTTGGTTGGATATAAATACACTCAAACAATAGGTTTTATAATTGTTTATTTTCCATAATTATGCTTATCGTTTTCCTTGAACCTTAATATAAATAAGTTTACTCTTACCATGTATTCATAAATTTTTATAGTATAGTGTTGATGTAGTAACTAGAAAATGACTAGTGAAACTAAAGTTAATACTTAATGAAATTTATAACATTATATATATATATATATATATCATTTTGATGAGTCTTAGATGTTTTTTATGATTATATAATTTAATAAATTTGTCTTAGTTTTTATAACTCGTTTATGTCAATTTTGACACAATTTAGTAAATTATTTTTCGTAGTCCTAAAAACATGATTCCTTAGGAAAAAACCTTAAATAATTTCTAAAATGGAAATTTTTTTCTGAAAAAATTGTGTATATAATCAAAAATCAAAAATTAAATTTATTTTAATATTTTTAATGTCATTTATTTCTAACATTCTTTAATAAGATAATCATTGCATCATTATTGTGTCATAAATAAATTCACCTATAAAATGTATTAAATTTAAAACTAAAATACCAATATTTAAGAAATGTTTTTATTTTTCCAATTACTATTTATATTCAACATTATCTGTTATATAACCCAACATTAATTTTTTTGTAAAAAGATACTTGTTTATTTTATATTTTCCTTCAAATAAATTTAATTATAATAAATTTAATTATCACACCCATGTGGATCCCAATGGCCAAATTTGTATCACAAGTGTCTAATTGTTTGAGCATAAATCATACAAAAGGAATAGGACATTTGTTCGAGTAGTCTAATATTATTATAATATTATTTTAACATTTATTCACTGAATTTACCCTTTAACTATGGTAAATAAAAAAAATTACTAAAGTGACTATTCATAAAGCCCCCCAAAAAAGGGAATCGTATAAATAATTTGGACAGTATGATTTGAAATATCGGATCAATTTTTACATATAAAAAACATATAATATATAGTAATTAATTAAAAAATAATCCTCATTGTAAAAATGAGAAAACTGGTTTTTAAATGCAAAGAACATCAAAAGATTTGTTTGTGTATATATCAAATTTCAATTTGAAATTACATAAAATTACTTAAATTATATTAAATGATAAAAATTTCATCAAATTATAAATTAAAACAAAAAATGGATAATCTATCAATATTAATAAATTATATGAAAAAGTATTTTTTAATTTGAATGCAGTATTTTCACTATTCATTAAAATATGAATGTTATTAGAAAAAAATAAATGTTTATTCAAAATAATTTTTAATATATCTATTCCAAATAATAATTTAATTTATTAAAATATAATATTTAAAAGATTCATATATTTTAATTAAAAAGGGGTCTCTTTTAAAAGGTGAAAAACGTTCATTTTTTGAAAAATACTTCTTTTATCTGAAAATTGAATATTTCTTTATATTATGTCTAAGAAACACATAAGTTGAATATGAAAATTATATGGAATATATAATATTCAAAATTTTATTAATTATATTCATAACCTTTAATTTAACTATTAGGACATATATCATATTATGTACTAATATTTTATAGATATACATTTGTTCGGTAAAACTGGGACTTACGTGTAATGCATGCAAAATCATTATTATGGGCAGAATAAGCCTAACATGTTGTTTTGTGTGAGAGATGTTATCAATAATGAATGGATGGAATGTTCTTAAATTATATAAAATATTAATTTTCCTGTATTACTATTTTTTTCAAAAATATAATACCTGAACATTAAATCCAACCTAATGAATATCTATGAGGGGAGATGAAGGAAAAAAAATTACATCATTTTTCGAGGTGGTAGTCTGAAGTAGATATGAATGATGATTTCAATCCCGATATGATGGTAGACGATATTATTTATTAGGATGAAATCAATATAAAAATATAAAAATATATATGTAATAATGGTTTTATAATTTTGGAATTATTATGTTATAATTGATGGTGCAAAAGACTGAAACCGGTAGGAGCTTGGTGAAGACAATTACCTCTTCCTCAGACCAAAAAAATAGAATTTATCCTTAAAATTTCCATTATCGGATATCGGATCAATCCTATGATTCTATTATTATATGGGGGATTTAACGATGTTATTTTATCCTGTCTTAGTTGACATAATGGGTCTAGTATGTTTTGAAATTAAAGGAGAGGGGCTCTCTTTTATATAGAAGGAGGACTCGTCTTCTTCTAAATACCCAAATCTATTCAATAATGGGAATTCAAATGCAATAAAAGTGCCTCATAAATTTTAAAATAAATGATGGGGTAGTAGATATCTCGATTAAAAACATCTTATACTACTACAAAAACGGGCAAGGGAAGTGCCACCCCTTTAATAGCACTAAAAAAAGCGAAGATAAAGGGGGGCCTTTATCAGCGCTGAAAAAAGCTCTGATAAAGGGGCACTTTTAACAGTGTTAGAAAAATCACCGTTAAAAGATACCCTTTATCAGTGCTTTTTTACATCGCTGATAAATTTTACGTTTTGAAAATAATAATGAAAAATAAAATATTGTTATAAAAGTATATTTATATTGATATAAATGTAATATATATATTTTAAATATGTTTTAGATAAGTATAAATAGACTACTACATTTAATATATAAGAAAATTATTGAAAATGGATTTAAAATATTTTAAAAAATATTATTATTTAATAATTTTATAATTATTATCGATTAAAAAACATTTAATTACAAGTTAAAGACACAAAAAATTTAAAAAAAAAAGATCTAAAATAAGTTGAAAATGTAACTCAATCTTTAAATGACCATAAATTTTGATCTGGGTGTCTATTCGAGCTATAAAACATATCAAATCGATCCCTATGATGAGCTCTACGCGCTTTTGACAGAAGAAATGCCTCTGTCGCATTTTTCAAGGCCAAAAATTGCACATAAGGCCTACAAAACTGAGTGTTTAGTTGGGATACCGCGATTTCTTAACATTCAAACAAGTATTACTTCTGGTCCAGATGTCCGTTAGGCCTGTACCACATATCATATAAGGCCCCAGCCTTAAACCTTACTTAATATTGAATTAAATTAATAATTCACATTGAGGATATTTTCATGTTTAGTGTTTTAGAGAATTAGGACATAACTATTACATCTCAAAAGATTACAAAGTAGACACTTCTACTAAGTTTCCATAAAATAAAAACACTTAAAAATAAACATGTCTACTTCCATGTTTTAGGTAGCATGACTTTCCCTTGATCCCATCCTTGACCATATTCCACGTTAAGTCCTGTGAAAAACATTTCAAAAACTTGGGATGAGAATAAAAAGCTCAGTAAGGGATACACAAAGAATGAAAAATGTTAGTTTTTCAAAACAACAAGTAATCCATGTATACTTTATCAATGTAATACTTTTCACCTTTTCGAAGTAGTAAAAACTTTTCACTGAATAAAAGTTCATTACTTACCTTTCTATAACCAAAAGATTACCATAAAACCCATATAAAGGTCACATAACATATAAAGGTAACTTGGCACATAAACATACTTAAGTGGAATAACCATAAGGTAGACTTCCACAAATATTACTTAATGGAATATCCATTCAGCCAACTTCCATACATACTTAATGGAATAGCCTTACGGCCGACTTCCATACCCAATGCATTGGAGGTTATAACGTAACCACCCGTCTTGGTATTCACGGCACCACCCGTCATATGGTTTATCACATAACCACCCGTAAAATGTCCAAGTACCATAATTACACATAAAATATATAAAATATAATCATTTCAATAAAAACATTTCATTTGCAATAACAATAAGTAATTCCCAGATATATAATTAATCAATCCATTTTCAAAAACCATTTAAAAGATATTTTTGAATCAAAGTGTCTCATACAACTTTGAAGCTTTTAATGGAATTATAATTTTAAAACATTAATGTCCATATAAATAAATACTGAAAACCATTTTGAAAACATGGACATTAAAGATAATGATTTAGAATAATAAATCTTTAAAAAATTTAAAATGATATTTTTGTTAAATATTTTTTGAGAAAATGAGAGACTCTTGAATACAAATAATAGCAGAATAACATTTAATCCGAACAATATTATATAATGAGAATAAAGGGATTCATGATATAATATGTCAAAGGATAGTATACACACCATATAAGAGTTAATTGGTGCATAACAACCATGAAGTCTCAAAAGAAATGTAAAATGAGATGAAATCCATTATAAAGAAGGTATCCCTAAATTAAGGATAAATCAATGTCATAATTATGTGTGAAATTATAAATACACCCAATATAACTGGATATTAAGTGTAAAACAATCAAAGGCTATTCAAACATATTCACGGGATGACATATTCAATAACTACACGTTGAACCCAAAGAAATCGAAATTGGGTTAAGAAGTTTCCTTGGTAAAATTCGACAGCCTATCAGCGTCACATAAAATTTTACAAAAAGGGTTGATGAGAGAGATAAAGGGGATATAATCACTTGGAAATATAATTTACATAAATAAGGATATATAAGAACATATCCCAATATAATAGTATGTGAATTAAAAGACATAACAAAAGAAGTCTTTTTTAAAAAAAAGGAGGGTGAAAGGTTCCCTTACCGATAAGGGTATCTTTCAAAACATACGCCCCGTGAAAGAAGGACAATAAAACATTGATTTAAATAATCATAAATGAATTTATATTACACAATTATTAAAATAATGGGTATTACATACACCACTCAAAGGAAATTGTGGCAAATGTAGCATAAATCTCACGGGAATAAAAGTGAGATGAAAAATCCCTTACGAAAACTCGGCAGCCTAACGGTGCCACTTAAAAATTCCAAAAATGGATTGATGAGATAAAATAGGGTCTCTCGTAATATTAAAATAATTTTTATAGAAATATGAATATAAATGAAATCCCCCAACATAACAAAGTAGAGCTTAAAAGAAGTGACATAATGGAGAGTACTTAAAAGAAAGAGAGATGTTAGATCTCTTACAAAAATTCGGCAGCCTAACGGTGCCACTCAAAACTTCCAAAATGGATTGGTGAGATAGAATAGGGTCTCTCATCATATGAAAAAAAAATTACAGTAGTAGTAATATAAAAGAACATTCCGATCACAAGAAAGATGATCTTAAAACGAATGACATAAAAGAGTGTACTTAAAAAGAAAGAGAGGAGTAGGATCCCTTACCTCGGGTCCGACTTGACTCGATCATTATTTAATCTCCTGAATAATAAACCTGAGATAATTTATACTTGATTAAGAACCTTTTTAAAGATTATTATTCCTTTTATATCACTTATTCCCATGTTATAAACATTATATAATCATTAAGTTAATAATGTTTGTTTTGTCGATATTTGGTTCTTAAGTCGAAAGTGGACTTCTTACAATTACATGTTGTTCGTGTGGTCAAAGGTTCATTATATCCAGAATGACATTATTGATTCGGATATCATATATATCATATATATCCAGAATATATATGCATTTATAATATCACATAATCATTTAGAGGAAAGAAATGAAATGCACCGTTCAAGGAGACGGTAAGCCGTACATACGCATGAACGCTAATTTCATTTCTATGTCATATTAATGAAATTAAAACTATATGAGAGGTATGTATATTTTAATTCCAGAATTAAATTAATCATTTATATGTAACATACATCATATATATCCATTATATATATGTACTCATAATAATACATTACATTTGGGGATAAGAAATGAAATGCACCGTTCATGGAGACGGTAAGTCGTACGTGCGCATGAACGCTACTTTCATTTCTATCTCATACTTTAATGGAAACAAAATAATAATTATATAAAGGTATATTATAATTCCAGTTTAACATCATATATAATAACCTTAAATTCATCCTTGATACGTCCCACATATGGCATTAACGAATCATATCACTTTGAGGGGGCGGTCGTCCGCACTTCCTAAAATGAAATTATCGTGTTTACCCACAATGGAAACCATAAAGGTATGCCACAAATGAAAAATACAGAAGCTTAAGTAAAACATAACCATATTATATATCATATATAAATATATTTTCATCTTAATGGCCACCTTTTAAGGTGTTATATGAGTGTTGAACAATCATTGTTTCGGGAGGCCGAAATTCGCCATCCACTGAAATAGTATGTTCCTTAACCATTAGATGTAGGTGTGTGTATGTTTAGCACTAATAATTCGTATAAAAACATCCTAGTATATTTAAGATACTGGATTTGTTACAAAATAAATTAATAAAGATAGTTTAGGGGGTTGGAGAAGTAAAATGAAACAAAAGGACTCAAGCGAAGACATTACCTTAAAATCGGGTAACTTCCTTTGATTTCAGCTCAAAGGCTTCCTTGGAAAGGAATATTCCCAAAGTGAGGCATCACAGAGTTAGAGAGGGATGTGGAGAGACAAAATGGCCAGGGTTTGGCCGAGTCAAAGGCTTTGGATGTGTGGGTAAGGAGGTAGAGTTGGGGGCCTTTTATAAGAGGAGAGGAGGGGCACTATTGGAAAGGTATAAAATGTAACTTTATTTTCAAATGAGTTTCGGATTTTAATATTCCCACATTTATGTGTTTCAAGGATAAGGTGATAAGGGTTCTAAATCCACCCATCCAATAGGTTTTTGACATGTGTAGGTCTTAGATTTTACATTATCTTTCCATTTTATTTAAATCATTAAAAAATGAGGTCATCGATTCATCATCATGATGTCATAAATAATTTAATTTATATAATGTCTAAAAATTATAAAAAAACTACTATGATGTAGGAAATCTTCTTAGATTTCAAATTAATATTTATAGTTCAAAGGATCATTTATTTAGAGAAAATTAAAAATATTTTACTTAGGTGATACATTCTTTGATATATTTAACATTCTTTAAAAATAAATAGATAAAAAGTCACTTTCTCACAAAAGTGATTCCATGGGGCCCCCAAGATTGGAACAAGGCATCCCATGGTCGACCATGAGACAACCAGTAGCATTAAGACACATTTTGTGGTCATTTTTATTATTATTATGATATTATCTTATTATCTTTAACAACCCGATTACTCATTAATCAAGATAATTAAAGATAATTACCGTCGTTACTATTCATAATGTCCAAAAACAAAAGAGTCTTAATTACATAATTTGGACCATATGATTCCAAATATGTAATTAATTTTACCAAATTACAAACACATAAATTAGAATAATTAATTTTAAAAAAACGTCCCGTTGTCAAAACTAATAGCGGGTTTTTTAGAAACAATATTTATGAAAAGTTTGGCACTTGTTTATACCTAATTCAAAAGTGAAATTAATCCCAATGACCATCATTTAATTACATGGTAAAAATATATTTTAATTAAACTTTAAAACAAATTAAAAAGATAATATAACCATATAATTAAATTATATGAAAAAACAGTTTTGATGTAAAATGCAGTATTTTTCACTATTCATTGAAAAATGAACATTGTCGACAAAATACCAAAAATTAACTCAAGGTAAATTTAAATGTCCCAAACATAAATAATATGTTTATTTTGAAAAATAGAGCTTATAAAATTTTCATAAAGTGGATTTAAAAGGGGTTCTCCATCAAAAGGCGGTTAATCGACCTTTTAATGAATATTAGAATGTTTGCGCTTAAAAACTGGATTCATTTGCATTTTTAATCCTCTAACATTTATTGTGAAGAGTAAAAATATTTAAAAAACATATGTAATCATTTTTTAGTTATTTATGTTCATTCCCTCCATTACAACGGCTAGGCGTTAACTACCATTTAAAATAATATTATTTTGTTATTAGAGTGAAACGTAAGATTTCCAAGAAACTCATTGTTGCGTATTGGGTACGCAATCGAGCATAGCATCCCCTTTAAAGTAATATTAATATTTTATTCACAAATATGGATAAATATAAAGATGTCATATTTTTTATTTACCTGGGGTGTTATATCCTTCCCCCCTTTTGGGAATTGCGTCCTCTCAATTTTAAAATTGGGCTTGGAAACATCCTTGAATGTCCCACATCGGAACAAGAGTTGGTAAAACAATAACTTTAAAATAAAGAAAGATAAGTACAAAGGTCACCTGATTTAACCCATACTAGGATTCCAAGTATGAAAATATGGACATGGAGGAAAAAATGGGTCATGTTTTGATGGAGGGTCATAGAAAAAATGTTTAAGAGAAAGTTAACCACAAGAAAATCACAAACATGTGATGGGTTAAACGGTATTCGATTCCCCAGTAGGAAAAGTTAATAGACAACATTTTTGTTTTAAGTTTCTTTTTATTGAGGAATTTATTCATAAGGAAACACATTCACTTATCATGTTGACATTCAACTTTTATTAGATTCCTTACACAAACTCATATTTTCTCCAAAAGACGAGTATTTAGGAAGACTTGTTCCAATTAAGAGTACTATAATCAACTTCTAGAGAATCACCTAATCCACAAAAGAGAACTATATACTTCCCATGTAGTTAGACTTTAACCAAAACCAAAACCAAAAAGGTTAGTACAAGATCAGATAATCCATAAAAGGATATCCCCTTATAAAAAGAAAATCTATTCTTAATCTCCAAAATTTGTCCAACAAAACCCAAAGTTCAACGAGGACTATTCTATAATCAATTTGTCCATAAAATTATTCAAATTGAACCAAACTATGATTGAAACCCAAATATTTGAAGGATTTAGTCACATAGTCTTCCAAGTTAAATCGTAACTTTTATCTCCAAACAACATCAGTTGCTCTTAATGTCTCGTATTGAAAAGTAATTAACCTAATCACATATCCTCCATGATAGGTTAATAAATATTCATAGATAACCCAAAATCAACTTACTCTTAATTCATAAAATCATCTATCTAAAAATAATCAGTCAAACTAACCAGGGAATTCACGTAGTCCAGTGGTTGGCGATAAATATCAGTCGCACTTTGGTTGTGGGTTTGATTCCCGCAGCTTTGTCCGATGCGACGGGTTGTCACACGGTCTGCGTGTTGTCCTTTTTCCAAAACTATATAATTTAAAACATTCCCCAAAACGAGATAAAATCTTCAAAAATGATCATAACATATTTTAACCTCAAGTTTATCTCATGCCTTTCATTTTCCAGCATATCATATAATAACCCATAATTACATCAAAAGTAAGGATAATATAAACCCAAATGGTTCTTTATAACTATGTCCACAAAAGAACAGATAACTATTCCTTGAATAAAATTTTCATATATTAAACATCAGGGTTACACATACTACAAAAAGTCTTCTAATGTAACCCCATCATCAAAAGAGACTGAATACTCTTAAGAATTTCACCATAACTGTTAAATCCCTTATATGTTGACATCTTACTCATTCAACATTCTTCATGATCCATTAACCATTCATTTCCAACTTATTCTGAGATAATTATTCCCTACAAACAAAATCATGAAACATTTCCTAAGGTTCCAAAATAGGAAAACAATAGTTATGAAATAATCCATACCTTTGATTGGTCATTTTCAGTTTCTTCATCCTCAATCGGAATGGCATTAGGTATTGGTAAACGAACATTTGTACGATCTTGGGGATCCCATTCACAAAACTTCATAACAGGACATGTGTTTTCATAATGACCATGCACACCATATTTAAAACATTCCATTGATCCCTCAGAAAGAACTTCATTCCCTTTCCTCGAGTCAACTAGATGCTTCCTTTTTCCATGGCAGGTTCTTGCTTTATGACCTTCATTTCCACATCTATAGCATATTTCTGTCCCTTTGAAACATTTTCCTAGGTGTTTCTTTCCACATTTTTGACACATAGGTTTTTGAACACACAAAACGTTATGATTATTACCTGTAGTTTCATAGGGATTTGTTTCTCACATATATGATGCCTTAGAGAAATCACCAAGGTTTAGGTGGTCAATAATGACTCCAGATAGTTGGTTGAGGATAATCACAAGAGTTCTCATTGCAGCTCCCATATCATTCAGTTGCTTCCTCAAAAAAACTGTCACAGTTTCCTTCACATCCACTGTTACTTTGGTTCCTGCTAGATCCAGCCATTTACTAAAACCAAAAAGGTCAGTGTGAGTATATCAACAAAACCATCATGTACTAATGAGGAAGATAAAAACTAAGATATACTTACTCATTCAATTTATCTAAAACTAGGACTCTTTCTGAAATCCTAACCACTATGGCAATGTCACTTATGCTTAAAGAATACCCTAACCTCTGAAGTTATCTAAACCGACTTCTGATACCAACTGTAAGGCCTCGGCCTTAAAACTTACTTAATATTGAATTAAATGAATAATTCACATTGAGGATATTTTCAGGTTTATAGTTTTATAGAATTAGGACATAACTATTACATCTCAAAAGATTACAAAGTAGACACTTCTAATAAGTTTCCATAAAATAAAAAATCTTAAAAAGAATCATGTCTAGTTCCATGTTTTAGGTAGCATGACTTTCCCTTGATCCCATCCTTGACCCAATTCCACGTTAAGTCATTTGAAAAAAATTTCAAAAACTTGGGATGAGCATAAAAAGCTCAGTAAGGGATACACAAAGAATGAAAACAGATAGTTTTACAAAACAACAAGTAAACCACGTATACTTTATCAATGTAATACTTTTCACCTTTTCAAAGTATTAAAAACTCTTCACTGAATAAAAGTTCATTACTTACCCTTATATAACCAAAAGATTACCATAAAACCCATATAAAGATCACATAACATATAAAGGTAACTTGGGACATAAACATACTTAAGTGGAATAACCATAAGGTCGACTTCCACTAATATCACTTAATGGAATATCCATTCGGCCATCTTCTATACATACTTAATGGAATAGCCATATGTCCGACTTCCATACCCAATTCATTGTAGGTTATAACGTAACCACCCATCCTTGTATTCACGGAACCACCCGCCATATGGTTTATCACGTAACCACCCATAAAATGTCCAAGTACCATCATTACACATAAAATATTGAAAATATAAACATTTCAATAAAAACATTTCATTTTCAATCACAATAAGTAATTCCCAGATATTGAATTAATCAATCCATTTTCAAAAACCATTTAAAATAGATTTTTGAATCAAAGTGTCCCATACCACATTGAAGCTTTTAATGGAATTATAATTTAAAAACATTAATGTCCATATAAATAAATACTAAAAACCATTTTGAAAACATGGACATTAAAGATAAAGATTTAGAATAATAAATCATTAAAACATTTAAAACAATATTTTTATTAAATAGTTTTTAACAAAATGAGAGACTCTTGAATACAAATAATAGCGAAATAACATTTAATCCGAACTTTATTATATCATGAGAATAAAGGTATTCATGATATAATATGTCAAAGGACAGTATACACACCATATAAGAGTGAATTGGTGCATAACAACAATGAAGTCTCAAAAGAAATGTAAAATGAGATTAAATCCATTATAGAGAAGGTATCCTTAAATTAAGGATAAATCAATCTCATAATTATGTTTGAAAAATATAAATA
This sequence comes from Viscum album, assembly GCA_963277665.1. Taxonomy (NCBI): domain Eukaryota; kingdom Viridiplantae; phylum Streptophyta; class Magnoliopsida; order Santalales; family Viscaceae; genus Viscum; species Viscum album. Next base: position 637,968,654 of record OY728160.1, read on the forward strand.
CACCCAATATAAGTTGATATTAAGTGTAAAACAATCAAAGGTTATTCACACATATTCAAAGGATTACATACTCAATAACTACATGTTGAACCAAAAGAAATCGAAATTGGGTTAAGAAGTTCCCTTGGTAAAATTTGACAGCCTATCGGCGTCACATAAAATTTTACAAAAAGGGTTGATGAGAGAGATAAAGGGGATATCATCACTTGGACATAAAATTTACATAAATAAGGACATAGAAGAACATATCCCAATATAATAGTACGTGAATTAAAAGACATAACAAAAGAAGTCTTTTTTTTAAAAAAAAGGAGGGTGAAAGGTTCCCTTACCGACATTGGTATCTTTTGAAACATACGCCCCGTGAAAGAAGGACAATAAAACATTGATGTAAATAATCATAAATGAAAGTATATTACAAAATGAGTAAAATAATGGGTAGTACATACACCACTCAAAGGAAATTGTGGAAAATGTAGAATAAATCTCATGGGAATAAAAGTTTGAGGAAAAATCCCTTACGAAAACTCGACAGCCTAACAGTGCCACTTAAAACTTCCAAAAATGGATTGATGAGATCAAATTGGCTCTCTCATAATATTAAAATAATGTTTATAGAATGTGGAATATAAAAGAACATCCCCCAACATAACAATGTGGAGCTTAAAAGAAGTGACATAATGGAGAGTACTTAAAAGAAAGAGAGTGGTTAGATCTCTTACGAAAATTTGGTAGCCTAACGGCGCCACTCAAAACATCCAAAATGGATTGATGAGAGAGAATATGGTATCTCATCATATTAAAATAAAAATTACAGTAGTAGTAATATAAAAGAACATTCTGATCACAAGAAAGATGAGCTTAAAAGGAATGACATAAAAGACTGTACTTAAAAAGAAAGAGAGGAGTAGGATCCCTTACCTCGGGTCCAACTTGACTCGATCGTTCTTTAATCACCTGAATAATAAACTTGAGTTAATTTATACTTGATTAAGAACCTTTTTAAAGATTATTATTCATTTTATATCACTTATTTCCATGTTATAAACATTATGTAATCATTAAGTTAATAATGTTTGTTTTGTTGATATTTGGTTCTTAAGTCAAAAGTGGACTTCTTACAATTACATGTTGTTCGTGTGGTCAAAGGTTTTTTATATCCAGAATGAAATTCCTGATTTGGATATCATATATATCATATATATCCAGAATATACAAGTATTTATAATATCACATAATCATTTATTGGAATGAAATTAAATGCACCGTCCATGGAGACGGTAAGCCGTACGTACGCATGAACGCTACTTTCATTTCTATGTAATATTAATGGATTTAAAACAATATGAGAGGTATGTATATATTAATTCCAGAATTATATTAATCATTTAGATTTAACATACATCATATATATCCATTATATATATGTACTCATAATAATACATTACATTTGGTGATAAGAAATGAAATGCACCGTTCATGGAGACGGTAAGCCGTAAGTACGCATGAACGCTAATTTCATTTCTATATCATAATTTAATGGAAAGAAAGTAATAATGATATAAAGGTATATTATAATTCAAGTATAACATCATATATAATAACTTTAAATCCATCCTTTATACGTCCCACATATGGCATTAACGAATCACATCACTTTGAGGGGGCGGTTGTCCACACTTCCTAAAATGAAATTATCGTGTTTACCCACAATGGAAACCATAAAGGTATTCCAAAAATGAAAAATACAGAAGCATAAGTAAAACATAAACATATTATATATCATATATAAATATAGTGTCATCTTAATGGCCACCTTTGAAGGTGTTATATGAGTGTTGAACAATCATCGTTTCGGGAGGCCGAAATTCGCCATCCACGAAAACAGTATGTTCTTTAACCATTAGATGTAGGTGTGTGTAAGTTTAGCTCGAATAATTATTATAACAAAATCCTAGTATATTTAAGATACTGTATTTTTTACAAAAGAAATGAAAAAAAGAGTTTAGGGGGTTGGAGAAGTAAAATAAAACAAAAGGACTCAAGCGAAGACATTACCTTAAAATCGGGTAACTTCTTTTGATTTGAGCTCAAAGGCTTCCTTGGAAAGGATTCTGCCCAAAGTGAGGCTTCAAGGAGTTAGAGAGGGATGTGGAGAGAAAAAATGGTCTGGGTTTGGCCTAGCCAAAGGCTTTGTAAGTGTGTCTAAGAAGGTATAGGTGGGGGCCTTTAATAAGAGGAGAGGAGGGGCACTCTTGGAAAGGTATAAAATGTAACTTTATTTTCAAATGAGTTTCGGATTTTAATGGTCCCACATTGATGTGTTTCGAGGATAAGGTTATAAGGGTTCTAAATCCACCCATCCAATAGGTTTTGGACATGTGTAGGTCTTAGAGTTTACATTATCTTTCCATTTTATTTAAACCGTTAAATAATGAGGTCATTGCTGCATCATCATGATGTCATAAATAATTTAATTTATTTAATGTCTAAAAAATATAAAAAATATACTATTATGTAGGAAATATTTTTAGATTTACAATTAATATTTATTGTACAAAGTATCATTTATGTAGAAAAATTAAGAAATATTTTACTTAGGTGATACATTCTTTGTTACATTTAACATTCTTTAAAAATAAATAGATAAAAAGTCACTTTCTCACAAAAGTGATTCCATGGGGCCCCCAAGTTTGGCACAAGGAATCCCATGGTCGGAAACGAGACAACCAGTAGCCTTAGGAAACATTTTCTGGTCATTTTTTATTATTATGATATTATCTTATTATCTTTAACAACCCGATTACTCATTAATCTAGATAATTAAAGATAATTACCGTCGTTACTATTCATAATGTCCATAAACAAAAGAGACTTAATTACATAATTTGGACCTTCTGATTTCAAATATGTAATTCATTTTACCAAATTCCAAACACATAAATTGCAATAATTGATTCTAAAAAAACTTCCCGTTGTCAAAACAAATAGCGGGTTTTTTATAAACAATATTTATGAAAAGTTTGGCACTTGTTTATGCCTAATTCCAAAGTGAAATTAATACCAATGACCATCATTGAATTAAATGGAAAAAATATATTCTAATTAAACTTTAAAACAAATTAAAAATATAATATAACTATATAATTAAATTATATGAAAAAGCAGTTTTGATGTAAAATGCAGTATTTTTCACTATTCATTGAAAAATGAACATTGTAAGAAAAATAAAAAAAATTAACCCAAGGTAAATTTCAATTTCCCAATCATAAATAATATGTTTGTTTTGAAAATATAGCTTATAAAATTTTAAAAAAGTGGATTTAAAAGGGGTTCGCCATCAAAAGGCAGTTAATCGACCTTTTAAAGAATATTAGAATGTTTATGCTTAAAAACTGGATTCATTTGCATTTTTAATCCTCTAAAATTTATTATAAAGAGTAAAAATATTTGACAAACATATATAATAATTTTGTAGTTTGTTCCGTTCATTCCCGCCATTACAACGGCTAGGCGTTAACTACCATTTAAAATAAAATTATTTTGTTATTAGAGTGCAACGTAAGATTCCCAAGAAACTCGTTGTTGCGTATTGGGTACGCCATCGATCATAGCATCCCCTTTAAATTAATATTAATATTTTATTCACAAATATGGATAAATATAAAGATATCATATTCTTTATTTACCTGGGGTGTTATATATCATATCAAATATTGTTTCATTTTCTTCGATTTTACTGGTTGTAGAGTTAAACTGGGCAACTATATTATAATATATTGTCGTTTTATCATTCTATGGCTTTTCAAATACACATATATATGTATTTATTCGTAAATATATATCTTTCTCTATGTGTGTGTCTTGTATGTATGTATGTATGTATTTATTTATTTATAAACAAACAGAAAAAACATATTTTGTAAATGTATTTAAAACAAATCTTATAAATATATATTAATATAAAAATAAATATAAGGAAAAAAATTATAACTAAATAAATATATATATATATATATGCGAATGAATATATATATACTAATATATGAATAAATATGTATCTATTAATATAACTAAATATATTTATATTAATATGAATCTATATTAATATACGAATAAATATAACTATATATATATATTAATATATATCAATATACGAATATATATATATATATAACATATGAATACCTATATATGTTTAATACAACTAAATATATTTATATTAATATGAATCTATATTAATATATGAATAAATATAACTATATATATATATAGATATATCATTAAATATTGAAAAATGAAATGGCTTAGTGGTAAAGGTGTAGCCACAAAAGGGGGGAGGTCGTGGGTTTGATTTCAGGTGGAAGGAAGGAGTGCACTTGTGTGGGGGTGCGTGGGAAGGGTAGTGCATAGGATAGTTAGAGGGGGGGGTCTTCCTAGAGTAGATGGGGGGGGGGGGTCAAGCACTGATAAAAGCTCCCCCCCCCCGCATTATATAATTCTTTTTTTATGTTTTGAACTTTTATCAGCACTTTCTATAGCACTGATAAAATTCCCCTTTTATCAGCGATAAAAAAAATGCTGATAAAGGGATCTTTTATCCGTGCTTTTTTAGCACTTATAAAATATGCCTTTATCAGCGCTTTTCTGAGCGCTGATAAAAAGGACCCCCTTTATCTTTTCCTCGATTAGCAACACTTTTTATAGCACTCTTAATGAACTTTTGTAGCGTTGATAAAGGCCATATTTGTAGTATTGTTACATTAAAAAATGTTTTAAAAATGTTATCCTCATATCATACATGGTTACTAACATTTACCGTTTTATTTTTTAATCATTGAAATAATGCTTTAATTTTTTTACCATCATTATGATGAAAAATTATGTTCAACATGTTATAGAATATAAATTATGGTTATGAAAAATAATTATTAAATTTTGTGTAATTAAATTAACAAAATTTGGTGAATAAAATTATAATTAATCCCAGAGACCTATTGAAAACCGTGTTTTTCATGAAATGTAATTATTAGGAAAAAACATGATCTAACAAAAAGAATATGACAAGTAAACATAAAAAATGAATTTCAATTTATAATTAGATACAAAATCTATAAATATAATTTATGACAATCTATATTAGTGGTTATTTTTTCCTTTTATAATGGATAAATATTATACACTAGAATACCTTTTTATAAAAGTGTTTGAAAACAAAAAATAAATTTCTATTAATATACAGAATAGATATGTTTTAAATTTACTACATTAGATAAATGATAAATAAATATTTATTATGTTAAATTAAAATCTTTATATATAATAATGGGAAATCAAAACTAATTAAACTATATATTAGAAATTGTATTTTTAGCTAAAATCTGAATTTTCTACTATAAACTGAAAAATCAATATATTCAAAATAAAAATAAAAATATCACCCTAGGATAATATCATTATGATGATTTAAATATGAATTCAATTTTATAAAATTATATTTCTAAAAGTTTCAAAATTTAATTTTAATATTTTCTAAAAAAAGTAATAGATTACATTTTAAAAAAAAAATTTATAAAATAATCTATCTATATTAAGGTTGAGTTCTTATATATTAATAATTTTCAAATAATGATATTTTGTGTAGGAATTTTATGTATATTATTTATCGTAGGTAATATTATTCAAAATCACAAATTTCCTTATTTGGATATGTTTTACATATAAATTGTAATAATTTAATATAATAGCATGGTTTGTATAAAGATATTCTTTCTTGTTACAGAAGAAATAAAAGAAATAAAAATTATTTAAATATAAATACATTATAAATTAATGGGTTGTTATAAAATGAAAACATAACTAAATTTAATATTAAAAATTTTAACTTGTTCTTAGTAACCAAGGGTTGGTTTTAGAAAATTCATTCATGAAAAAACAAATCATAAAAATTGATTATAAAACTTCCTCTTAAGAAGAGATGAAGGGAAATATGATGTTCATCACATAACTATGTTTACATATTTCAAAACTTTTATGTTTAGTGAAAATATGGACATGGAATAAATGAAAAATTAATTATTGATAGTGATAGATTTAATTTATCAGAACAACATGAATTATTAAGTGAATGTTAACCATCAAAAAAAATTATGCTGAATTAAAAACAAAAAATTTAATTAGAAGTGATGAAAATGTGTTAATTTATTTCAAGATAAATTTACTAGAGTTGAGGGATTCTTTTTCAATCAAGTTATGGAACACCAGAAAATATAAAAACATGATATATTTATATTTCATCAAAAAAATTCATTGATTAATTATGTATAGAACAATTTCCAATTCTCCACTTAAACTACGGAATGAATATATAATATGAATTGTAATGCCTAAATTAGTAAAATTAAATTTTAACAGGCCATAATATTTTTGAAAGGGTAACAATCTATTCCTCATATATTTATTAAAACTATTATTTAGAAAAAAAAATGATTATAGACAAAATTAATATGCGTATCTTAACCAAAAAAATAAAAAAATAAAACAACTATTAACATATATCAATCATTATATAGGTAAAAATATGTCTAAAATAACATCAATAACATCGACAGGAATAAAGCATTTAACCATAATTATTATCTCATACACATTAAGTTACATCTTCAAAAATATAAAAGTGGTCTTTCCAAAAAACCTCTATTTTAAAAAATATAGATATATTTATTTCTCAACTAAATTAATCATTTCTGAATATTTCATTAATCACATCAAAATACTAAAATTCAAAAAACAATTAAACCCCAGAACTGTTTCCAAAAATAAACATATTATGTTTACTGAAAATTTTTAATGACAAAAAAATTCATTCTATGATGTACATCATGTAGGTTAGTTTTAGGTTATGTACACTTATCACCCTTCAGTTTTGGGTTTATGTCCCATGGCCTTACAAGATTCAGTGGGTTTTTACATGGCTTGTGGGTAATTATTTTTTTAAAAATATGCAATGACATATTTCATAATAATATTCATAATTAACCATGATCTTACAACATAAAAAACTATATGATAAGTATCTTAAATATTAAATTTAGTAGTCAAATATTTTTTTCAACAAATATGGATATCTATCGATCTCATTATTTTCCCTAAGATAAAATTATATTAATTGAATATAATTACCACAAAACCAATAACTTCACCACAATTATCTTCTTTTGAATAATGTTTTCTTACATTTAATATCATCTTTTAATAATATAACAATTCACACTGATTAGTAACATTCAATATATTATTGAAAATAATTACATTAATTTACAACATAACAATGCTTATAAATGTCATGATTCATCTAACTATAATACCATTGATAAAAATACATCAACAACATGATTATTGAGTTCCAACATGTAAAAAAATTAATAACTAATCTTTAATAATTTTCATAAAATATGTCAATATGATTTTTTCCTTATATTATGGAATTTACTCATCATTTATGAAATTTAACTATTAGTGGGGCCTTATGAAGACATTTATTTCTCTACATCATGTAATCTAGACTCTATATTTTGATTCATTAAATAACTTATTTATTCTCCCATTTCTAGAAATAAATAATATTCACATTCCATTAATAAAATTCTCCATGATTTCAGTTACAATATTTATGAAAGGTCTAAAAGTTATCATTCATAACATTTTCTATTTATCACATGAACTTCTAGTAGACATTATAGATCTATTAATTTTTGTCTTTGTGGATTAAATGATTTATTAGTTGCTAATTGTAATTCAAGAAATCTCCATCAAAACAATTAAAAGATGTTAAACATCCATTACTATTTGGTTTGGATTATTTTTATTGAGATAAATTTGTTCCACATCACATTTTTTGTAATTAATTCTCATAGTTCCCTCCATTGACAAAACAAAATCAATAAACAATATGATTATAATATAAAACACATAGATATTAAAATAAAAATAGTTTATTAGATAGCATTGGAAGAACACAACACCATGAATTGTTGGAAATATAATAGATATCTTTATTTTCAAATAAATCCAATATATTCAATATCATAAAATTTATACGACACTATGTATATCTTGAGTTATACGCAACACTATGTTTAAATTGAGTTACACGCAACATCAAGTTTTAAAGAGGCATTTCAAAATATTATTATAACATCATATAATATGTTATATTACACCAATTAAATAAATTTTAGGGTATTTATTATACAAAATAAATTATTAATATTATGTTTATATATTTATTATAAATGAAAATAAGAATCCATTGTTATAATAAACTAAATGTTTTTTGAAAACTGTAATTTTTCTAGAAGATTTCATAGTCATTCTTTGGAACATATATTAAAATATAATTTTAAAACATATAGAAAATTTATTTTACGAAATTAACATAATTTTTTAAATAATTATATGAACATTACCATATGATGATTTTTTAATTTTTTTGAAATGCTGATTTTTTTGGATGAATTGTGAAAAATAATTAATATAAATTAAATAATAAATTTTACATTTAAAGATATTATAACATTAAGTTTTATATTAAATTGGGTTTGATGAAATTTTATACAAATTGAATTTAAATTATTCAAATTTATGTGATTTTAATAATTTCATTGGTGATTTTTGATAAAAAAACGTTTTAAACACTGGGATATTTTCCCTTTAAAAATCACCTTTGTCATCTTTAATAGTATATTATTTTAAATTAAATACATCCATTCATTATAAATGGTTTTATGAAATTTGATTACATATTATTAAGAAGTCAATATTAATAAGTAAAATGAGTTAAATGTTATTATCTTTGCTATATGAATACTGATAGTAGTAAAAATTAATTAATGTGATTAAGTTAAAATTGCTTTACATCGGGTTTAATATAAGATCGTAAGGGATAAATATGACCTAAAATCTATTATAACACCAAATATATGTCTATATTTTAGAATTTGATTTTTTAGAATTGATAATTCCCCATTTTGGAGGCTTTTTTAATGATAAAATAAAGGGTATGATCGAACCTTTTCAATAAATTAAAAGTTTTCCCCACAAAATATATATAAAAGGCTAGCATTAATCCCATATTCTTCACACCATAAAAAACCTATTTTTTCGAATATACCTTCCTAAATAAATTCTTATTATCTTTAAACATAAACAATAATACTTAGCTGTGAGAACAAATCCAACATAATAATTCATTAGATCAAACCTATGTATGATTCATGAAGAAAGTTAATGTTCCTAAAGGATAATATTTTTTTTTACTCCTATCCTTATAATCACATTAGAACCAGATGATATAATATCCTCATTATATTATATGTGATGAGATGTTTTCATAATAAGGTAATAATATAAAATGATCTCCACTTCCATAAAATGGGTTACGAAATCATTGTTCGTGTGAATGGAAGGCTAGCGGCTAGCAAACAGATGTCATTCATTTTTCCATTTCCACATTTAATAGTTAGTTATGATGATGAATATAATATATATATTAAATATTTATAAATATTTATACATATTGAGCATTGTATCATATATATCGTTCTTCACATTCTATTTTCTTAATGATATGATAATGTTACTCGTCTATATTGTGGAGTACCACCTCAAAAAGTGTTGTGATTCGTTTTTCACCAATGAATTACAATGAAGCTGGAATATATAAAGTTAATTATTTTATGTGATATACAAAAAATAATTATTATTTTTAATATATATTTATAATTCATACAAATATAATATTTATCCTTTTATTTTTTACCTTTTCACTCAATGAAAGATGATAAATTCAATCGTGTACCTGCGGACAACAAACTTCACAAAGTGATGGGAATTTGTTTCATTTCGAGAACACAAGGATTATAAATATATATAAATATATAATTTTTTATTTTAGATGTTATTATCATTTTAAATGTTAATAAAATACATATATTCTTTCAATAATGATCATTTTAAAATATAAATGTTACTCTTGTAGACAAACTACTTACTATCTCCATGAGCGACTGATAATTTATTTATAAAAAAATAATTCATAATTATTTTTGAATGTGAATTTGATATATAAATATCTTAATTATATCATTATTATAATTCAATGGTTTATGGATAATTATTATATTAAAAATATCATATCCTTTCAAAAAAACCACGAATGAGTAAACAAGGAAACTAACTCCCGAAAAAGTGAAAATAATTATAAAGTATAAAAAAACAGGTCGTAAAATGTTATAATCGAATCATATATGTGTTTATAAATATTATTAATGTAATTTTATATGTTAAATAACATTTTAAAACAGCCAACTATGAAGTTAAATAATGATTAACTATTAGAAGGCGTAAGGTAAGGGATTTCACCTAAACATACAACACATTATAAATTATTTTTTATTATGCCCCAGTTCACTTCAATGTATTTTATATACTACCAATCTAACAAGTAATATCATGATTCAGTCATATTTCAATGTATTTTATTTTTCATATTGAATCACTTCCCCATGTTTATTTAAAATTAAAATTAGTAAGTGGTAAATGTTATTTTACCATCTCACATTTTTTATAATTGTTTATATTCTATTAAAATCACTAAATTATTATAATATTTTTTATTATTAATTATATTTCAGATAAATATCCATATTATTGTATGATTTATCTTCTTATTTCCTAAACTATATGTAATTTTTTATATTCGGTATTTATATTGAAATATCAATAGGGGAAATATTTATAAATCTGAATCCTTTAGTCTAAATGAATATTTTATGATACAAAATAATTATTTTTCAATTAAAACAACAATTAAATATATATTTAATTATTTTTGAATGTAGGGAAGGGTGGTTTCTAGTGTAATATATTCCCTTTAGTAATCAATATATATCAAGAGACAAATTCAGATATATAAATTAATTGTTTTTCTAATTTTGATATTAAGAATAAATTATAAAAGATAATGATAATAGATATATTATGATTCTTACGACCATTGATCCTAAAAATTATCCATTTAGTTTTTTAAGAATTCATAAATTAACATCCATCATATTTTCACAATGTTATTCTTTGTGGATGAATTTCATTATCACATTATTGATTATATAGAATGTGTGTTCAATTATTTACATGTAAATGTTTCTTATTAATTAATGGTTCATGATATCTTCTACTGTACTTAACCCACACTAGGAATTTAAGATCACCCATATCCTGATTCCATTCCTCATGATATAAAAAAGATATCCTTGAATGATTTTTCAAGGATTCACCTTATAGTTTTTTGTTAAGTATTATTTTCTTTCTTAATCCATTTTAAAATGAAAACAATATATTTCTTTTGTTTTAAAAACACTATAACAGTTCGTCATTTGGGATTCAACCTATTATATATATTCTGACATTATAATTTAAATCACCATCTTCGTGAAAATGGTTCTATGTGGTAACATTCGGTGTCAAAGAATGATTAAGGGAAACACATGAAAAAGATGAATGAAATAATAGATTAGAGAACATACCTCTAATACATAATTTGAGTATAAGTATTGAATTACATCCTACTATTTTTGTAAGGATGAAATTATAAGTATTTTACAGTAAACAAAGCCATGTCTTACTACAAAATGTTGACTTGGTTCTAAAAAAGTTTCACCATGGTGTCAAAACATTAAAAGAGATGCATTGGGCAAGACACAATCATCACCTATGACAATGGGTCTTATGGCCCACATATTTTTACAACACCCAATGATAAGGTCTGGAAAAATCAAATTTTTTTCACAATAAATGATAAACGATATGAAAATAATGATATACCCAATGAAACCTTTTTAATGATTCTGAAATTAGCAACACATAAATTTTAATTTATTCCTAGTGTTACACTATATTTGGAATTATAAACTATGATTCCAAATTCCTAATTTCATGAGGTTATGTACTATATGCTGTTGTTAAGTGATGTAGCCAAGAAAGAAGAAGGGTATTAATACTCATGTACCATGTAGTATTTTCCTCTTGGGATCTAATAATGTTGTTATTAGAAGTGATTAAATTATATCCATATAATGTATGCTTAACTAAAATAATGAAAATATTATTTTTAGGATGTAGAAACCAATTCCATCATGAGATTCCCTTATGTTGGATTACATTATGTGAGATAATCCCCCATTATTTAGTGGTAATAATAAACATTTGCGAGTTGAAAAATGGATTAAGTCATATTAGAATATCTTTATGGCACTAGGATACAATGAAATAAAAAGGTTATAACTATAATATATTATCTCAATAGTGATGTTAATAAATCGTAGTTGTAGGTCATAAATACAAGGGATTATAGGGATATAGAATGATTGGATTGAAAATAATTTAGGGATACATTCTTCAAAAATATTTTCCTAATAACAAAAAATTGAAATGTATAGAAATTTCCATAAAATAATGAAAAATTAATATTTTATTGTTTATTATTATGATTATTCCATTAAAAAAATATATAGGTATGCTATGAATAATTTATGAAACATGGTGTAAAATATATATCATTTAGTTGATAAACAAATATTGAAAGTGTGATGGTCACTCAAACCATATTATTAAATAATCATTCATTTTTATTTGTTATAATGATAGATAATTTTTTTACATATATAATGTATTATAGGTGAATAATGAGATGTATAGGATGGTAGAGAAAAATCTAATAAATGGTAAAAGTTAGAGAATTATTTTTCCACTTGTGATACTATTTTATAGAAACACCTCGTGAAATTACAGAATATAATGAGTTTTTTCTAAAATTGTGTTTATAGTGGCCACCATGCTCATAATTAGAAGAAAAACAACGTAATTTAAAATGTGTAATGATTCCATTGTAGGTATATGTGAAAATAAAAAAATGAATTCCCCATGTTTTAATGTAATGTACATCCGTGAAATCTATCAGATCATGGACAATCATATGATATTGATATAACTAAAGTCCAATGTTTTTTTCTTGTGTATATGGATAATGATATTTTTATTAAATTTACTTCATTGATGATATACTCATTATAAATGTCCTGAAATGTATAAGAATTTTATGATAGTAATATTTCTTAATAGATTTGAATATATTTGGTTTAACAGTATGATGAAAATTGATTAATTAGAACATCGAACATTTTGGAAAACATAAGATTAAAGAAAAAAACCATTAATATTATTTTGATTTTTGGGGAATAGTGTTAAGATAATTAGATTATTTTTTATATCATGTAAATTCAATAGTATGACACCCGAATAGTGATTAATGATTAATTAATTAATCGGTTTATAATATCATAGAATGATTTTAAAACATTTTTTCACTTATAAAATATATCCAATAATCTATTTTTATATAAAGAATAAAAAATAGTGCATGTTATTAATTTTGAATTATTATAATTAGAATGACTCAAGAGAATACATGACCTAAGTATTGACATGTTTGGTATGTGAAAATTAAGAGCTACATCATTTTGTTTGATGGAATAGTGATTTTTATATTTTATAAATTCAGTAGATTTATTTATAATTTCATGAATATTAATCTTTTTATGGTCTATAAAGTTAACCATTTTTGAAATGTATTACATTTAACATATGATTGTATTTTATAGATTAATCAATTACAACATTATAGATAGATTTAGGAAAATTTTAGAACTTGTGTTATCACATTTTTTTTGGAAAACGTTTACATACATATGTAAGGAATATTAACGCTTTTATAGATCTTATAATTCATTAAAAAAATTGTACTTCAAGAATAGTAAATTAATTTATTGAAATTATTTTCCTGGAGTATGAGATGAATTTTAAATTGATGTAGTCACAAATAATTGTATAAATTATGATTATAAAAAATAAGTATATCTTTTATGTAAATTTCCTTATATTATTTAATTTTAAAATAATTCCTCAAGATTTGGAAAATTATTTTTAAATAAAAATGTATTTTTAATTTAAGCTTCCATTAAGAATTTTTTTTTCTATTTAATAAATGTGGTCTATTCGTAACTGCTCCTTTTATTCTACTATCCATGATATAATTTTCGAAAAGATTTCAAGAGATAAAAATTTATAAGTAACCAAAAATTTATGATCTTGAAATAAAACTAATATCAAATTTAAAAAAATTTGAAAGAAGTTTTAAAAATTGAAAACATCCTAATGCCTCTAATACCAAATGTTGGTTTGAGTAGAGTACTCAAGAGGTTGGTGAATTGAGTTCCTATAATAAATTCTATTAAATAATGGTTCATTAAAAATTTACCGAAATTTAAAAAAATAATCCAAGTCAATTTGTTGTTAATTTAGAAGTGTTGTGAATTTTCAATTAAATTCTCAAGAGATTGGTTAGTGGTTAGATATACTTATCTAAATAATAATATATCTTTTAAAACTGAACTACATGTTAAAAAAATTTATAAAAAATATCTAAACTAACTATCAGAGTTTGAATTTTGATGAATGAAATTTGTAATAAAACATAGTTAATGAAAACAAAAACAAGCACTTCAGAATTTAAAATTTGGGGTTTAGTCTCAAACCGAGACTTAGTTTTCTCTACTTAGTGATTACCTTACACAAAATAGTATAAATTAATAAACAAGTTTTATCCACACCCTAAATTGGCGTTAACAACAACACACAAGGCTGTCTAGGTCACCCATGACCTATACCATAGTTATTTGTTGGAAAATAAAAAAATAGTTCACACATGACCTCTTCCATAGTTATATATGGGATATAAAGGGATAAATGGAGTCTGATATTAAGGATAACAAGTGTCCTTCAGTTATGCATAGGATTTAGTGAGTGTGTGTAATAGACATATACACACATTTTTCAAAAATTCAAATAAATGAACACAATAGTTCTAAATATGTTTATTTTAGGTTTAGAAGTCTATGTGTGTTATATATAGTAGTTCTAGACTCTTTTAATGAAATGAAATTGATGTTTGAGTCCTGTTCTGGAATATTATTCCAAAATAGAGTATCATAGCCCCTGTGTACCGGCTTCCCAGAGTACAAGATGTTAAGTTTCTTGTTCGAATGATATTTAGGTCATCTCAGTAGGTTTATCTCAGTTTCTTTATCCCCCCATATGTTTTTCCTTTCGACTTCATGGTCATTGTATGTATCATTGGGATATGCCGAACTTCTTTTATTTTTCATGTTTTCTTATCAAACATCTATTCTCTATTTTTATTGAATGATCCTACATGTTACTCTTTTATCCTACGAGGTCAAGTATGTATAATTATCTTCCTAGGGGTATATAACTTGTACTATCTTTTAAATATCCTAAAAAAATCATTAACTAAGTTCAGATGCATTAATTTTTCTGAATATGACCATTAGATATATTGTTGAATTAATAAAATAAAATCATTTTTTTGACTATCAGTGAGTCATAAATATTGGTGAGTCATTAACAACGCTCTTTCGACATCATTGAATCTCTATATCGGGGTGTCATTTTCATCAGTATTAGTGACTCAGGGCATCATTGAGTCATTTGTACTATTAGTATGTCCAGACATCGGTGATTCTTCATCGATGACTCATTTTTAATTATTTGTGTGTCTCATATTGGTAATTAATCTATAATTTAGTCCTTTAAACTATCGGTGCATTTACCATCAGTGAGTCATCTGTCAGGGAATACTTTGAACTATCAGTGCATCACCCATCTGTGATTCATCCATCATTGAGTCCTTGAACTATTGGTGTGAATGATTATCGGTGACTTGTCCATCACTGTGTCGTTGGTTCTATCGGGGAGTCTTACATCAGTGTCTTCTTCAATACTTGATTCAACATTAGAGATTCATCCATCTGAGACTCTATTGACCCAATCAGTGTCAAAGGCTTTGAAAAACTTACAAACCTTCTATCTTATACAGAATAATACCTGATTAAGTGATATTCAAAATTTCATGTAAATATACACTTGTATATATATTGAAACAAAATATCCATAATTAATTGCTTAATTAATCTGTATTATATTATGTGACATAATTAATTGATTTAAAAATATTTATTGACAAGATTAATAGTAGTTATCACATAATTTTTGAATAATCGTGGTTTGTAAATTGGCATGATTAGTGATTATTAAAACAACTATCTCACAAAGGTTCCAACAATTACATTAACCAGATATCAACTTTAGTAGGTGATAAAAATATATAAATTCCATCACATGGATTTGGTAAAAATGTCTTAACATGTGAATTGGTGTAACACAACAATTTATTTATTCATTTTTTCACAACTTATAATTGTTTTCTCATTTCACAGTATATATAGGAAAATAAATCATAAGAAATAAATATGTACCTATCATAAAAAATACATGACAATAAATATACCCATGTTCCTATCAAGAATCGTGCATATTATTATTTTTCATATCAGTCTACAATAATAAATATTAAGGATAAATAAAATCAAACAAATTGTGAATCAATAATGGTGAAATAACATAATGAAATAACAAGAATAAATGATAAAAAATATCACATAAAATGCTACTGAGATATTCCATCATGCATGGGTTACCTACTCTTATGAAAAAGTTCATTATTATGTCTGAAAAAACACAGTATCCATTTTACATTTCCCAATAATTAATGCTACTGAAAATAACCAATATCATGTAATACAACTTTGTAACATCCCATACATATGCTTCCTCAAGTGAAAAATTTGGTTGGCTAGATGAAATAATTGTCTCTATTTTGTTAAATAGTTTTAAATAAAATATAAACTAATAACGTTGTAGTAAAAAAATTTATAATATGATTAATAAATCACACAATCATTGATGAGATAGAAACCACTGGATGAAGTGAAATAATAAAAGAATGATGTAATGAAAATATGAATGATTATAAATTAAATGTTTAAAGTCATATAGATGATCAACAAAAAACTAAAATAACAAATCCAAATATTCCACTCTCTCAACCACATTTAAATCCAATATCTAAGATAGTACCCACCACTAAGCCACAAATCAACAATAAGGCCACATGCCCTTGACGAGACCTACATCCCTAAAATATATCTATTTAACAATTGGAGGATTTACTAGGGTTTGAATACAACCGAGTAGATCAAAAATACCATGTATAAAAAAAATAAGATTTCAATAATATATTTCATGCAGCCAAACAAATGACAATATATTAATTTAAATCATTAATAATTCAATTGAAACAAGCCATCTAACCCTCACGTTATGGGGTGACACTCAGGGAAAGACCAAAACCTACTTTAGTACCCATCTAGATTGTCACGACCCGACCCAATGGGGCTTGTGCCGCGACTCCCCAAGCCCGCCTCCAATAGGCCAGGGGCTGGCGACTAGCGCCGAGTAGGCTATCACACACATGGGAGGCATTAGCCTAAGGTACCTATACACATGCACCCACAAACACCTCCATGAAACAGTGTAGAGATATAAAACTGAAAAGTAAATTCATGCAAACACTATCCCACAACCATAGTACAGCAAAAGTACAAAGGGAAAAATAGGGCCCACCAAAAGTAAACTACAAAGCGCGTCCAATCTTCCCTGAAGAAGGGGAATGCTTCCACAAACACCCACCGGAAATCTCCTCGGCATAGCTCAAGTAAACACCCTGGTCAACATGCTCACTACGCTCCGCCTGCTCCGGGTCCTCCTGGGACTCCGTCGAAAGGCCATTGGTCTGCACAAGACATAAACATATGCGGGAAAAGCCCGTGCAGGGGTGAGTATAAACATACTCAGCAGGCACCCCAAATACCCAAAACCAAAGAGAGAAACTGAAAGGCAATAGTCCTCTCATCCCAGCCAGAGGGAACCCAGACAAGAGATAAAGTCCATCTCGTGACCATCCTCGGCTAAACACAACTAGTCAGCTCAGCTCAGGTGTATGCCCAAGCATACACCTTGAACAATCCAAATATACTCAACTCACGCCACAAAGCAACAAGAGGTACCGACCTCATCACCAGCAACTGTACACAACCCGAAGAGTATACCACATGATTACAGTCATCCCAGATGACACTCATCCGAGAGATACACTGCATTGGGTTTCAAAAAAACCTCTCAGTCGCTCACCTGAGAGATCACGCTTGTCGGATAGCATCACTGAGGAAAACTCGCCCGAAACAACATGACCACCAAACTCTTCGAATAGGGGATCACTCCTAGGGTCTGCTAGGGGATACCATAACCCACTCCGGTAGACGAAGATCTCAGATAGGGGATCACTCCCAGGGTCCACTGGGGGATGCCCCGACCCGATCTGGCATACGTAGTTCTCACAGATAGGGGATCACACCCAGGATCCGGTGGGGGATACCACAACCCGACCTGGCGCTCGACAGAAGAACATCACTCAGATAGAGGATTGTCGCCCATATAAAGGTGGTCACGACGATACCAGAACCATATCTGGTACAACTCGCGATGTAGGGGATCGAACCGATGGTGCCACAACCCTACCAAAACCACATGATAAGTAGGGGATCGTATAACCAACGATACTGCAACCCTACCAAAACCACGCGCTAAGTAGGGGATCGTATAACCAATGATACCGCAACCCTACCGAAACCACGTGCTGAGTAGGGGATCACATAACCAACGATACTGCAACCCTACTGTACACCTCATGCTGAGCAGGGGATCGTATACCCGACGATGCAACAACCCTACTGAGCACGACCCAATGCGTAGGGGATCATAATCTTGATGATTCCACAAACCCTACGGGGTTAACCAGCTAGATAGGGGATCACTGCCGGTGAATATGCGGTCATAACGATACCAAGAACCCGATCTAGGGAAAAGATGCTAGAGGATCCCGCTCCGGGCCCACCGGAGGGTTTCCACAACTCTAACAGTATAAACATCCCATAGAGAGGATAACAAACATATACGGAGTTTGTGATGCCACACATACCCTCGTTGAAACGAACCAAGGGAGTACCCTCAACCACTGTTGGTCCAAAACATCACTAACCCGAGCGACCCGCAACAATGCCACACTGCGCATCTCCAAGGCCAAAACTGATGCCACCATCGTGATCTACGCGGAAAAACACGCAGGATAGGCTTCTTACTCGCCCGAAACGGAGCACCGGTGAAAAATGCACTATTCACCATAGCTAGCTCGTGTGGGGCCCACACAATGATCCCAAAACCCAACGAGCGGATCATACCACGGTGATCCCCTCGGAAAAACAAGCGGATTCGACTACTCGCTCGTCTGAAACGGACACCTGGTGAAAACGGTACTATTCACCGAAGCCCGCTCGGGTGGGGCCCACACCTCGATTCCAAAACTCATCGAATGGATCACACCATTGCGACCCTCTCAGAAAAACACAAAGGATCGACTAATCATCCGCCAAAATCGGACTCCTGGTGCAAAAGCTTTGTTTCTCTGCAAAAGCCAAAACCCGTCCTCATGGGGCCCGCACCCCGTTCTCAGTCCCAACACCCAGAAACCATCTCAAAAAGTCCGTCGTACCATCAGGGTCTCAACACCACTGACGACACCTCAATCTGACGCTCCGGGTAGATGTTACAACGGGCAGAAGTCGTAAAATAATAAAATATTATTATTTTATTGGACATTTCAAGCCCTCGGACCAAAATCCCAACTCACAAAATTCTCAAAATGAGTTTAAAATGTCCATCTCGATGCAAGGAACACGTCCCCGAAAACGTCTAGCAAATCGGAGTTACGGTTTGCGAGTTACGGGGGTTTAAAGAACCCCCGGAACAATCTGGCCGGACCACCGCAGGGTCGCCGGAAACCACCGCGCCGCCGCGGAACACGCCGGATTCCGCCATGGCCGCCGTGGTCTCACCGGAAAACAGGGTTTTCGCCAGAAATCATCTGGGAACCACCGGGAGCACCCCGGTAATCTAAATTCTGATCCAAAAAAAGTTCTGGAAAGATCGAGACCCGAACTACACAAACCTTATGACGATTTGATGAAAAACGACACATAAACGGGGTCCGGGATTTTAAAACTCAAACCTCCTACCTGTTGGCGGATCGCTGAAGCTTCGGGTGCAGAACGACGCCTGCGACGCGCTGGAGCTCGGTCTGCTGACAATCGACGCTGAAAACGGACGCCCAGAGCTCAAATAGGCGAAGAACGGAGGTCGGGAGGAGGGTGGTCATCCGCTACACGTGGGTGGGAGAGGAAGGAGAGAATGAGATAGGTTTTCTTATTTTTTTTATTTGAAAACCTCCAGTTAACGCCACGCCCCCGGCTTCGCGCCCGACGCGGACAAAGTTAAGGTCACCTCTAGGGTAAACGCACCATTCTGAACATAACAGCGGACTCAGATTTGCGATCCGAGACTCCGTTAAGAAGTTATTCGAGCCGACGCTCGTAATCCAACTTTTCCACTTATTTATGAAAACGCCCCTGGTGGCGTTTCTCACCGCAGGCCCGCGCCCGGCGTTTCTCACCGCAGGCCCACGTCGGCAAATTTTACACCTCTCCTAGGGTAAACGCCACGTTCCGAACGCAACCGTGCCCTCAGATTCCCGTAATGAGCTACCGTTTAGGAGATATCACACCCCCGCCACGTGCATAGTATAAAAATACTTAATATTTTTATAAAATTAATTCCGGGCACACCGGGCGTCGGAATTGCACGCTGTCTTCGCGCCTAGCTCTGGAATTATTAATAAAATTATTCCAAAGTCTGACAGGGCCCAAAACCTGAGTTGCTACATCCTCCCCCCCTTAGAACTTTTCGTCCCTGAAAATCCCTAAGCACAAGGACAGCGACTGGACTCTCAACTGGGTCTCGCACACCAGTGAGTTCACCAACAAACACCCATGCCCGAACACATAAGTCAAAGGGACTCATCCACCTCACCTCGATATTATCCGCTTTGGGCGGCACTGACTCACCCGCACGGTTTTAATCGCCTCACAAAAACGCGTCTCGGTGGGGGAAGGATCCATCTTCCTCACGCATTCGAAGAATGCCGAACAACACCCACATAGGGTCTTAGCAACGCCCTGAACAAAACTCGAGCAAGCAACAAAAAGGAAAGGGTACCGCTAAACAGTGTCTAACAAACTACTGTAGTAAGTAGAAAGGACAAAAGACATACCTCTATCCATTCGCGGTGCCTATCGGCCACCAGCTCCCTGAGCTTGGCGTGGACCACCTAGGGGTGGGGGTGGTGGCAACTGATACCGCCCACCAACGCCTCCTGCTGCACCCGCTCCGCTGCCACGTCCGCCGCCATACAGACCACATTTCTCGAGACGCTGCCTCTGCCAAGGCGGTCCATCGACCGACTCCTTCTCAGCAGCACGTCAGGTCGGACAATCTCTAACAAGATGTCCCCGACCGTCCCAAGCGTAACACTGCCTCTCCTGCGGCTGACCAAAACTGGCCTGCGAGCCCTGAGCCTCACCTCCTCCATCCTGGGGTCGCCTCCTCAAAATTCGACCACGTCAAAACCCCTGAGTCTATCGTCGACTACCAGATGCCAATCCGACTGACGAAGTCTCAGCTCTCACCTGCCCAACACTAACAGGGGGAATCTGCTCATCCAGAAAGCTCTCCACCACCAACGCTCACTCCAGCACTCCAACATAGGTGTGCAGGAACCTGGAAACCACAGCTGCTCGGATATCCCTGCATAATCCCTGCTCGAAGGTCTGAGCCCTAAAGAAAGGGTCCCGAACCATATCCAAGGAGTAGCGCAACAGGTCTGAAAACCTCGCTGAGTACTTTGACACGGTCATGCCCTCCTGACGAAGCTGCAGCAGCTCCTAGATCGGCACTGATCTCAGCATCACCGGATAGAACTCCTCCCTGAAGAGCCGCTCAATCTCTACCCACTTGAGCGTCTCCTCATCATGGGACTGCGTCACCAGGCTCCACCATCGCTCAACAGAACCACAGAGAAGGCTCGCAGCTAGGACCACCATCTGATCTGGAGGTGTCCTCACCAGGCGAAAAACTCGGGTGACTGCCTCAATCCAGTCATCAGCTGCCTGGGGGTCAGGATCACCCCGGAACCTAAGAGGTCGCTGCCTTTGGAACTCGTGGAGTGCACTTAGCCTGCGCGTAACCTCATCCTGCAGTGCCGGCCCAACCAGCAGCTCAACAGGTGGTGGCTCAAATGGAAGACCACCTGGAGGTGCAACCTCAGAACCCACACCCTGCTCCACAGCCTCCACACAGGGTGGGTCGTCACCACAATCCCATTGCAGAACCCTCAATGGCTAACGTCGTGGAGGCATCCTGAAATACATTCACGATGCAGCACAGTCAAAGAGTATATCTGGAGAGATGACTCAAGAAGGACAAGGAAAACCCAAAACCCAATCCTATATGATGCATGTACTGTTATGTCCCTGCGACCAGTGTACGAATTCCCCAAGTTGAAAGGCAGGTTATTAGTGTCTTGGTGTATGGATAGGTCAGCCGCCGCACGAACACTGGAGTCACTGGCCTGAAAGCCGAACTCGAAACATCCTAAAACTGCCGCTATGCAACCCAAACCAAACTCACAGCTAGACTAGCTACGCTCCGAGATCCCAAAGGTGGAACCTCCTTTGATACCACTCTATCACGACCCGACCCAACGGGGCTCGAGCCGCGACTCCCCAAGCCCACCTCCAATAGGCCAGGGGCTGGCAACTAGCGCCGAGTAGGCTATCACACACATGGGAGGCATTATCCTAAGGTACCTGTACACACGCACCCACAAACACCTCCATGAAATAGTGCAGAGATATAAAAATGAAAAGTAAATGCATGCATAAACTATCCCACAACCAGATTACAACAGAAGTACAAAGGGAAAAATAGGGCCCACCAAAAGTAAACTACAAAGCACGTCCAATCTGCTCTAAAGAATGGGAACACTGCCGCAAACACCTGCCTGAAAGCTCCTAGGCACAGCTGCAGTAAACACCCCGGTCAACACGCTCACTAATCTCCACCTACTTCGGGTCCTCCTGGGACTCCGTCGAAAGGCCTGTGGTCTGCACAAGACACAAACATGTGCGGGCAAAGCCTGTACATGGGTGAGTATAAACATACTCAGTAGGCACCCCAAAAACCTAAAACCAAAGAGAGAAACTGAAAGGAAACAATCCGCTCATCCCAGCCAAAGGGAACACAGACAAGTGAGAAACTCTATCTCGTGACCATCCTCGTCTAAACACAACTAGTCAACTCAGCTCAGGTGTATGCCCATATTTACACCTTGAACAATCCAAATATACTCAGTTCACACCACAATGCCACAAGAGGTACCGACCTCGTCACCAGCAACTGTCCACAACCCGAAGATTATACCACACGATCATAGTCATCCCAGATGACAATCATCCGAGAGATACACTCCATTGGGTTTCACACAAACCTCTCAGTCGCTCACCCGAGAGATCAGGCTCATCGAATAACACCACTAAGGAAAACTCACTGAAACAACATGAACACAAAACTCCTCGGATAGGGGATCACTCCTAGGGTCCCCTAGAGGATACCATAACCCACTCCGGTAGATGAAGATCTCAGATAGGGGATCACTCCTGGGGTCCGCTGGGGGATACCACGACCCAATCTGGCATATGTAGTTCTCACAGATAGGGGATCACACCCAGGATCTGCTGGGGGATACCACAACCCGACCTAGCACTCGACAGAAGCAAGTCACTCTGATAGAGGATCGTCGCCCATATAAAGGTGGTCACGACGATACCAGAACCGTATCTGGTATAACTCGTGATGTAGGGGATCGAACCAACGATGCCACAACCCTACCGAAACCACGTGCTATGTAGGGGATCATATAACCAACGATACCACAAACCTAAACAAACCACATGATATGTAGGGGATCATATAACAAACAATACCGTAACCCTACCGGAACCACGTGCTGAGTAGGGGATCACATAACCAACGATACTGCAACCCTACTATACACCTCATGCTGAGCAGGGGATCGTATACCCGATGATGCCACAACCCTACTGAGCACGACCCACCGCGTAGGGGATCATAATCCTGATGATGCCACAAACCCTACGAGGTTAACCAGCTAGATAGGGGATCACCACCCGTGAATAAGCGGTCACAGTGATACCATGAACCTGATCTAGTGAAAAGATGCTAGAGGATCCCGCTCCGGGCCCTCCGGAGGGATGCCACAACTCTAACAATATAAACATCCCATCGAGAGGATACCAAACATATACGAAGGTTGTGATGCCACAAAAACCCCCGTGGAAACGAACCAAGGGAGTACCCTCAACCACTGCTGGTCCAAAACGTCGCTAACCCGAGCGACCCGCAACATCGCCACACTGCGCATCTCCAAGGCCAAAACCGAGGCCACCATCGCGATCTACGTGAAAAAACACGCAGGATAGGCTGCTTACTCACCTGAAACGGAGCCCTGGTGAAAAAGGCACTATTCACCGTAGCTATCTCGTGTGGGGCCCACACAACGATCCCGAAACCCATCGAGTGGATCATACCATGGAGTTCCCCTCGCAACAACAAGCAGAATCGACTACTCGCTCGTCCGAAACGGACACCCAGTGAAAAATGTACTATTCACCGAAGCCATCTCGGGTGGGGCCCACCCCTTGATTCCGAAAATCATCGAACGGATCGAACCATTGCGATCCTCTCGGAAAAACACACAGGATCGACTCATCATCCGCCAAAAATCGAACTCCTGGTGAAAAAGCTGCGTTTCTCCGCAAACGCCAAAACCCGGCCTCGTGGGGCCCACAGCCCGTTCTCAGTCCCAACACCAGGAAACCATCTCAAAAAGTCTTTCGTACCATCAGGGTCTCAACGCCACTGATGGCACCTCAATCAGACGCTCCGGGTAGAAGTTACAACGGCTCGAAGTCATAAAACAATAAAATATTATTATTTTATCCGACATTTCAAGCCCCCGGGCCAAAATCCAGACTCCCAAAATTCTCAAAATGAGTTCAAAAGGTCCGTCTGGACACAAGGAACATGTCGCCGCAAACGGCTTGAAAATATGAGTTACGGTTTGCGAGTTACGGGGGTTTAAAGAACCCCCGGAACAATCTGGCCAGACCACTGCAGAGTCGACGGAAACCACCGCGCCGCCGCCGTGCCGTCGCGGAACTCGCCGGATTCCGCCCTGTCCGCCTCGGGTCTCGCCGGAAAACAAGGTTTTCGCCGAAAAGCTTCCTGGTGCCACCGAGAGCACCCCAGTGCTCCAAATTCAGATCCGAAAAAAGTTTCGGAAAGCTCGGGACCCGAACTACACAACCATTATGACGATTTGAAGAAAAACGACGCATAAACAGGGTCTGGGATTTTAAAACTCAAACCGCCTACCTATTGGAGGATCTCCGAAGCTTTGAGTGAAGAACAACGCCTGCGACGTGCTGGAGCTCAATCTGCTGACGATCGGCGCTGAAAATGGACGCCCGGAGCTCAAATCGGTGAAGAAAGGAGGTCGGGAGGAGGGTGGCCGTCCGCTGCGCGTGGGTGGGAGAGGGAGGAGAGAATGAGATAGGTTTTTTTATTTAAAAACCTCCAGTTAACGCCACGCCCCCGGCTTCACGCTCGACGCGGACAATGTTAAGGTCACCCCTAGGGTAAACGCACCATTCTGAACACAACGACGGACTTGGATTTGAGATCCAAGACTCCATTCAGAAGTTATTCGAGCCGTCGCTCGTAAACCAACTTTTCCACTCATTTATGAAAATGCCCCTGGTGGCGTTTCTCATCGCAGGCCCGCGCCCGCAAATTTTACACCTCGCCTAGGGTAACTGCCACATTCCGAACGCAACCGTGCCCTTGGATTCCCGTAATGAGCTACCGTTTAGGAGATATCACACCCCCTCCATGTGCACAGTATAAAAATACTTAATATTTTTATAAAATTAATTCCGGGCACACCGGGCCTCGGAATCGCACGCTGTCTTCGCGCCTAGCTCTGGAATTATTCATAAAATTATTCCAAAGTCTGACAGGGCCAAAAACCTGAGTCGCTACATAGATATTTAATTTTAGGTAAGGATCCTCCTGCATCATTAAAAATCATTTAATTGTTTGAATTTTCTCTTACTGATGATGAATCATACAAAACCAAAAAGTTTCCAAAAATGGAATCTTCCCACAAGTTATCAAGAATTTTTCCCCATGGCATCAAGGGACTGTGCACCTTGTCATCAAACATATAATAAAATAATATAATCTAACCGTGGGAATCACATGACTATGTTCCTAGAACATTGGTGGTACAAAAATCATGTACCACCCCTTTAGGGTCTAACAAATTGCTTGAGTAATTTCATGACAAACAAAACATGCCAATAATAAATCTACAATCTTATATCAATCACTATGGAGTCACATAATCCTAAAATCCAAGTAATAAAGAATCAAAAGGATAATAACACGTATAACATTTATAACATCATAAGAAAAATGATGTATTTATTAAATTATCATTTTTCTAACTAATTATATATCATTGATTTAGGTTCCAAATTATCATTATAATTATATTAAACATAATTCATTTATCATTTAACCCCAATGAAATTAACATTTTAGTTATCTATATTTAGGTAAGGTTATTTTTCATTTTGAAGGCATATAGTATACAAGTTAAGTCCATATAATACAATTAAGTAAAAAACATTCAATTTAACCAATTTATTATAGGGATATAACACCAAATTTACATGGTTTTTATAAGGGCATTGTATGGTACTCGAATTGGGTGACAACCTATCATTGTCTTAATTCCAATGGACCAAATGGGATCTAAAAGATAGTCAAAAAACAATTATTTTATTTTCATAGGATTTTAACTACTTATTTTTTCAAATGGGTGGCATTTCAGTGTGATAACACATATTTTACAAACCATGGATAATTAAATCAGGCCAAATTCATAAGATATAAAAAAACTGACCTCAAAATCAGAGAAGGAATTGAAAAAAATTACCTTCCATGGTATCAATCTTAGAGTTCCATCATATTAATGAGACCCAAAAATTCAGTGATCAGCATATAAATATAAAAATAATAAATAGAAATAATACATAAACTATCTAGTTCCAGATATTCAATATCTTATGCTTTTTCACTTGAGGATCAAATCAAATTGTCATGCATCATTTGTTGAAAATATTATGTGAATATATTGGTGTATGGAGAGTCATTATTCTACAAGAGAGTCCACTATTCAAAAAATACATGAATATGGAGATTTTAAAAAAATAATGTGAGAAGTTAATTTATCAAAATAATTTAACATTATTTAATAGTATATTCCATATCATTCTTTTACTTTTTCCCAAAATATTGTTGCTATGTTCTAAAAAATTGAATTTAACATTATAATTTGAGTAAAATGTTTTTCTAAAATATAATAATTTTTGTGGGGTGTTAACCAGTGCTAAAATTTGACATGTCTATAATATTTAAAGGATGGTTAAATTTTATAGGTTTTATTTAATTATTTACGCAAACTAAATTCAAAAGGTCTTTCCAAAACAATTCAAATCCTAAATTACGATCAGGGAGTAAATACATAATACATATAGAACTCAAGTATTATTTCTTATACACTTCTAAAATACATAATCAAACCCCGATCTTGGATATGAAAACTAATTTAAAAATTAATGACCACCCAAATCAATGTGATTTATCCAAAAAAATTACAAGAGATGTACATAGAAATATATGGTATCTTACACAACAATTATACGACTATTGAAAAGAGAACTATAACCTATAACAAATAAACCAATTTTTACTATCCTATAATCCAACAATTATAAGAATACCATTGGAATCTATGTTATACAATCAATTATTCACACAAACCCCCAAAACTGTCTATCATGCTTACCACATCATGCCTCACATGACCCTTAACAGTTACCAAAAAATTAAGCAGTGTTGGTTGACCAACAAACATCATGTCTCGATGGGATAGAAGCCACCAACTAACTGATGAAAACCACCACCTAGGGAAAACAGAGGTTATTATCAACTAATAAGAAACCAATATATAAAATTGATACTTTTTAATTAAATGAAATTATACTTTTAAAAAACTTAGTACTTGTCACTATTCAATGAAAAATCAGTGTTTCCAGAAAGTTCCAAAATATAAACCAATGATAATTTTCATATGATTATTCACAAAAAGGTGGTTATTTAAATGAAGTAAACTTATTAATAGAGTCATAAAATTAATTTATTATATTCTAAAAAAATAAAACAAAAATAATAATAATGCAAATTTATATTTATCCACAATATAACTTCTCTAATAATTTTATTCATATTTCCAAAGTATATTTCATTAATATTAAATATATTATGATGTTTTATATCATATAAATTAGTTAATACTATTCATTACCACCAATTTAAAAACTCAATTATAATAGTTAGGTAATAAGATTTTTTATTATATCACAATTTTTAAAGTGGGTGTTTTTTGTAATTAAACCCATCAATTAAGTAAAATCTATTTGAATAAAATATAGGGGTTTAACATTATCCCCAAAACATTTACTAATTTATTTCCTTTAAAGTAGAAAATTATCTTTGTAATCATTTCATTGATATTGAGATATTCCATCATGAGCAACCCATGACATAAAAGGGTTTATAAAACACTATATTATAAAAGAGGAAAAGGGAAGTACATTGGTCAATAAAAAATATAGTTTCCAAATTGGACAACATTATTGGGAAGTTAAAATATATTAATAGGGGTGACAATATTCATATATATTAATATAGAGTGTTATAGAATATGTATAGTATAATTTTAACAAACGCAACACTACGAATCAGTGAGGGGTAGTAAGAACAAGAATTCATAATAATTGAAGGTTTTAGTGAATTTGTTTATCTTATGATACTTTTCCTTGGGTTGATGATTTTCTTCAGTGTCTAGTAAACGTTAATAAGGAAATATACATATCATATATGTATAATTTCATCCACAAAGAATTTCCACTATAATCTAATCATCTTCAAATGATGAGTATTAGGGAGAAATTTTACATGAATGGAGAACTAAAATAAACATAAAAATTTTCGAAATGTGTGTCATGGTATTCTTTCTATCTTTTTCTATTATCAAAAATAAAAAACTATTAACATAACTTAATTCTATAAATGAATAAACCATTCAATGATAAAATAAAACATTAATTTCTAAATAGTTAATTACATAAATAGCCATAACATTAAATAATGTTTTAATATTAAAGATTATACCATAACCTTCATAAAAGATGATTAAAAAAATTGAATTCATTTAAAAAAAACTTCCATTGGAAATAAATTTCTAATCCTAAGGGGTATATATAACTCATCCCATTATAAAATATCAAAAAATCATTAATCGACATGATGACATAAAATATAATGTTTTAATGTCATGAAATTTATCAAAAAATAATGAATTAATTTTTCTACTTACATGAAAATTAACCAATAAATTGAAATTAAAAATTTATTAAAATATCACATTTTCAATGAATCACTTTTGAAGCAAACATACAATATATAACCCACAATCGAGTATTCTATAACCAACATATCATAAAATCATATAAAACCCCCAAATGGTAATATAAACATAAATAAATAATTCTTCTTAATAATGAGTATATTTTTTCCAAATCATTTAGAAATTCCATTACATAAATTATTAAAATAGGGATGTTGGTCCCTTCAAAATTACGATAAACTATAAACTAATAAACCAATTATTGTATCAATAATATTTATGTTATAATCAGATGAAAACATAAGTGGTTACAAAATTAGGACAATTATTATTCCACAAATTTGTTTAATACTATTGAATATATTCTATACATCCAAAAAATAAAATATCTTCATCAAAGATGACTAAATTCATTTTTATCAAATCACAAAACAATTTCAAGGTTACCAATATGTCAATGTAATACGCATCATTATCCAATAAATAATTATTAAATCGACATGAGACATATTATGGTTTATATTTCCATTTATTTTATATTCTGTAAAAATTAAAACGTACCACTAAATCACTTTTCTTGGTTACTTTTACCATTCAAAATATGATTCCAAATCCTTAATGAAACACTATTGTAAAATTGTTCATAGATGTTTCTATTGGAACATCCTTCTGATTAGTGTGTTTTAGAATTTATTATTTTAATTATCAGAAAAATTATTCTTTTATCACTAATAATCTATATTTTATACGATATAATTTTATATGATAAGGAAAAATTCATGATAATTCAGTTAAATGTCATGGAAAGTAACAAATAGACTTCAATTACTTCCAGGGCTTATTATTAC
The DNA here is from genome assembly GCA_963277665.1 of Viscum album. Classification (NCBI taxonomy): domain Eukaryota; kingdom Viridiplantae; phylum Streptophyta; class Magnoliopsida; order Santalales; family Viscaceae; genus Viscum; species Viscum album. The sequence goes on from OY728160.1 coordinate 637,999,161, forward strand.
TAGTTGGGATCTACCACTAAGAATGTGCTACCACCAGTGGAGTCACCATTTGGGTCATCACCAATATAAACATACAATAAGGAAGTGATACCACTATACACGTCTCTTCCGAACTTTTAATCACCGTTCGTTTGAGATATCGTGTTACGATGAGTCATTGCGAGCTTCCTGATATCATTGTTATTTGAGGAATTTAGCTTAAATTGGTAAACGACTATTCCAATTCATTGAAAATTTGACCAATCCTTAATAAAATTGTTAATAACTAATTATAGGATTTTTCATCACCTTCAACCATAGTAGCTTTATCTATGAGAAAATTCAACTTTTTCTCTCACTCTCTAGAAAATATTACTAATTAAAAAGTGTACAGAAAATTGTGCAATCAACTCTATAAATGTGAACAATATCAATGCTTAATCAAATATGAATATCAATAACACATATGTAAAAAATTATTCATAGATATTGATTATGAAATTAATAGAGATGAGCAATAACAACGACATATTTCTTTGATTTTCAGTATTACTACAATTTCCAAGAACACATCTCAAACTCCTCACCAAAGAAGATATGGGGACTTCAAGTATTTTAAGAATACTAGGATGGGAATCAGAATTCTCCTTATATTCTACTTATTGCACTTTCTTCCATTTTCTGTTTCTGTCTTGAAATTTTATAAAATTTTCTATCTCCTACACCTAACTAGATATTTAACATTATTTTCACCTTTCAGTATATCCATTTTTTCACAGTGTGTGTGGAAGAGGTCTAATGTGGATTGTATTATTTTAATTCCCATGTATATGTAAGGATGGGGAACTTTATCTAGGAAAACATTTTGTTGTTTTTTTTAACTGATTCGAGTTGTGGATTTATTATTATTATTATTATCATCATTTATTTGGCCTCAGGTGAATTTAATGTGTAGAAGGTTAAGTCCAATATTGAGAAAATTTATATTGTTTATTCCTCTGGGTTATTCTATATTGATTTTTTAGTATAACTTATAATATTACAAAATCATTATATGAAACTATTAATTTTATAATTAATTATATTTAGAGTTTAAATATATTTTTGTCTAAGTAAATTGATTCCGAAAATTAAGACAGTATAATAATTATTTTTAACTAAGTCATAATCAATCTTTGAGAAATATTTTTAAAGAACATATCTTTTATCAATATGATTTTTTTATTAATTGGAAAATTAAATAATAAAAGAGATTTTAATTTAACAATATTTTTTACAAATTTTTTTAGAAGGAACTGAATTCAACCCCACCATCCAATAGATCTACTGACTCTGTCAAACAGTTGGTATCAAAGGAGGATTTTGAATTTCCATTTCTACTTTTATTTTTAGTTTTACTCTAATAATGACACATTTATGTTAATTATAAATATTATTTCATTTTGGATAATATAACAGAAGTGTATGCTACCAATAAAACTCACTATTTTAATGAATCAAATTATTTTCAATGTAAAATAAAAATGAAATGAATTAAAAAAGTATGGGTTTGAACATTGGGACTATAAGAGAAGATCAATATTAATTATCATATAACTTTTATAATTTAATTGAGTAATGATTTGAAAAACTCATACAATAACAACTATAAATATATAAATTTTTGTTTTGATCCTTTATTGAATATTAATTTAATATAATATATACTTGAAAATATGACTTCGAAATATGGAATACATTATTTGTTTCGAATGAAGGAACATCAAATTATAATTAAATGAGGCTAAATACATATATAATTAAATAAAATAATTTTAAAATAAAATATGATGAACCTATTTCTCATATGTATCAAATGTTCAATGAAATTGTAAATACTATGAATTCAATCGCGATACATGTAATAAGAAAAATATCAGATTAAGAGATTTCATATATGCTTACTATATAGATGGAGAGGGACCTATGTATTAATTAAGGAATATTGCGGTGTAATTAAAAAAAACTATCAAGAAATTTATAGGAAAAAAAGAATTCATAAAGAATATTTTAAAGTCAATAAGGAAATTGATAATGATGAACAGAAAAAATATAACTAGTATCTCTAAAGACCACTACCACCAAAAAAGTGAAAATTAAAAATTAAAAATATGATTGAACAAGAATATCATGATGATACTAATAAAGAGATGCCCGTCATGGATAAAAGATTTAAGAAAGTCTATAGGAAAAATATGATCTTTATGAAATCAAATTTTAGAGGAAATTATCATAATAAGGGAAAATGGAAAAGGGATTGAAAAAATGATGATACTCAAAATGAAATCCCCATCTATGAATGTTAGAGGAGAGGATTCATTAAATATGACTATAAAAATTTAAATATAAAAATACATATGATGAAAGGGATAAATGATTCAAAAAATCCTTGAATGCTTCAAAGAGTGCCTCAAAAGATAGCTTAAGGGATTCAAACAATTATAAAGGAGATAAGTCTGAAGGGGAAACATGAGCTTCATTTTTAGTACACCTGAGGTACAAAAACTTCTTCCCCCATATTCTATAATAATTTCAAATCATTATTAAAATGTATAACATAATATTTAAGAAATCACATGAAATGTTATTTTTTTGGAATTCTATAACATGCTATTATAATGATGAAATGATAATTTTTATGAATCCTATAAAAACTAGAACAATGTTCAGTACCAATTATGAAAATTCACATACTTCTAGTACTTACTCAACTGAAACTAATAATGTATTTATTTCAATAAACATAAAAATCTTATTTACGAAACCCATTGGAAAATTATGGGTGCCAAAATCTCCTAACAAAAACCAAATAAGACCCCTGACTATTTTGGTAACCAAATCTTTTTTGATATAAATATTATATTGTATGAATCCTTGTTGAAAGACACAAGAAAAATAATATGGTATCTAGATAGTGGGTGTTCCACAACTATTACAAGTGAGTATTCAAATATCATGATTTTGATCAAAGTTGATGATTTTTATATCACATTAGGTGAAATTGAAAAATGGGAAATCAATGACCTCTTCTAAATCAGAAATTCTAATTCATTATTAATTTATAATGTTCTATTTGATGATGGTTTAAAATTTAATCTTCTTATAATCTCTCAATTATGGGGTAATTATTTTATTTAAAATTTATAAATAAATCATGTCATGTTATTGATGAAAAACATGTTTTAATTTTTACAATTTAATTAAAAATTTTCGTTTATTATATTTCTTTAAATTGATTATCTTTTAATAATATTTATTTCATACATTCCATTTACGATGAATCTTGGATTCAGTAGAGGAGACTTAGACATTTAAATATCAATTCACATAGAAAGATAACGTGGAATGGAATATTTAAATATCATCCAAATATTTAATTCTAAAATCATAAAGTATGTGACCTCTATCAAAAAGGGAAACAACACAAGATTCCCATTAACTCCATGAATGATGTTGCAACCTATCATCCATTAGAATCTGTTCATATAAACCTTTTTTAACAATCTATAGTTTAAAGATCAAATATAAATAATTATGAATATGTTATTTTAGATGCCTTATCTAGGTACACATGGGTATTCTTTTTGGATCAAAAAGAGATAAGATTATTAATTCATTATTATGAATGAAAAATTAGTAGAAAATCTATATGGTCATTGGATTAAGATCTTATGATGTGGTAATGGTCTATAATTTTGAAATCATGAATTGGAATATTTTTGTTTTCTAAAATGATTATAATCACAACTTCTCCACTCCTAGGACTCACCAAAAAATTGTGTTATTGAAAGAAGAAATAGTAATATTCACAAGACATCCTGGACTATTAAAAATGAATATGAATTACCTTTATAATATTGGAAATATTCTATCAATTCATCCTGTTATACTATAAAATGAGTATTAATTAGACCTCACTTAAAAACTGATTATGACTAACAGATTAATAGATATTGAGTGGTTAATTACATTAGAGTTTTTCTACAATTTATTTATCATAAATACAGTGGATAATCTAGAAAAATAATCTTATACGAGTGGTGAAGAAATTTTTCATGGTTATTAAACATTCATCTAATATTATAGAGTGTTTAAAAAAGGACCAATATAATGGAGGATTCTGTTCAAATTAAACCTGATTAAAGTGTCCAAAATGAACCTAAAACTATCTTAGTGAACATTAAGGATTATTTTTCATATCTGAATATTAATTCTAAACATTATGACTGATCTATTAATCTAGTATATAATTCATCCATTGACCTAATAGAACCTGAAAATGAAGAATATACTGAGACAACTAGTCCTTCTTTACAAAAAGATTTTAGGAATACTAGAAACAATCATTTGGATTTTGTAATTGGAAATCAAGATAGGGATAGAAAAACTATAGTATCAATTAGTAATAAAGAAGAATAGTTAAATTTATTAACAAATATATATCCTACTAAAAATAAAGATTCTATTAATGATGAGTTCTGGGCGATAGATATATAAGAGGAACTCAATTAATTTGAAAGAAACAATATTTGGGAAATTTTTGATAGACCTATTGAAACATTACATATTGGATTTACTGGGTGTTTAGAAAATAAGTTAGTGACTCTGACACTATATTAATAAACAAAGAATGAATTGTTTCACAAGGTTATAATATAGGATAAGGTATTGATTATAAGGAATGTTTCTCACTTGTAGACAGAATTTAAGCCATTAGGATACTGCTTTCTTATACAACAAAATTTAATTTAAAACTATATCAAATGGTAGATATAAGTGATTTATTAAATGGGTTTATAATTGAGGTTATTTATGGTGATAAACTTCTAGAATTTCAAAATCCACGTTTTCCAAATCATGATTTCAAATTAGAAAAATCATTTCACTATCTAAAACGGTCTCCTAGATATTTGTATTATAATATTACCTCTTTTATTTTTTCAAAAATAAGAAAAAAGTAAATTTTTATCCAAGTATTTCTATAAAAAATATTTCAAAATTTGTTTTGATAGTACAACAAAATTTTGATGATATTTTATGGATCTATTAAGGATTCCATATATGATAATTTTTAAAACTATTTTAAATTGAATTTGAATTGAAATTACTTGGTGTACTTAACATCCGTCATGGATTTAAATTTTTTTAAAATAAAGAAGAAATATTTTCAAATAACAGTATAAATACAAAAGATCTTTTAAAACATTCAGGGATAGAAAATAATAAAAGAAGTGATACTTCAATGAGTACCACCTATAAAATAGAACTTGATAAATCTAGTAATATAGTATATTAAACTATTTACTATGTTATGGTTGGATGTTTATTTTATTTAACTTCTATTAGACCCGACATTCTATTTAGTTAGTGTATGTGTTCTATGTTTCATGAATATTTCAATGTGACACACTTTAGCTTTCAAAATAATGATTACAGACCAGATTTATTCAACCAACTAAGAAATTTTCTATATGTGATTTGATATGTTATTCAAATGATAATTTTGGTTGTTGTAAGATATATAAAAAAGAACATATGGAACGTTTCATTTATTATAAAAATCTCTAGTATCATGGGGTAGTAAGATACGAAATTATGTTGTGTTGTCTAGAACCGATGATATCATAAATACATACCTCCAGGACGCTGTTGTTCACACATTGTGTGAATGAAACATACCTGAATAGAACATGGATAATAGTT